>OY728126.1:1672356454-1674856454 GCA_963277665.1 Viscum album
TCTATGTTTATTATTGTGTGTCATATATTTTATTGATCATGATAATCCGATTTTAAAATTTATATGTGTTACAATTTTGAGAGAGGAATTCATTAAAGGTGGGAAGACTGTGATACCATGAGATTTGTTTAATTTTGTTTCAAATATATTTTATTTCATTGATATCTTCTGTTACATGAAACATGAAGTTTTAACAAATCAAAATATAATATTAAAATATTATTATTTTAGCGTGACTTTAATAATCATGAAATTGAATTTTTGGTTATGAATAGGAATAACCAAATTTTAAAATATTTATAAATGTTTTATATGATGAAAATTTAAATATATTAATAAACTATTGAAATGTTTAAAAAATCTAAATTTCCCTTAAAAATTGTTTTTTAATTTTGAATAAAAATATTATATTAAATATTTACACCTTTATAAAATCTATTTCAAAAAATGAATATGTTTTTTGGAATAACCATGTATAAATTATAATATAGTGATTCATTTATAATGTTATAAAAATTTTAAATTTTCAATTAATATAGAAAAATACTATTATTTATTAAAAACTAATATTTCATTTAAATAATATAGTTATTTCAATTTTTTTATATTGGTTTAAAATTATACATAGTGAAATTATATTTGGACTAATCTAATTGAGGTCTTTCAATTAAATTTTATGTTGTTTTTTTTTATATAAAAACGTTATTACTTATGAAATAATATATGTTGAAAATTTACTTTTTCATCACATCATATAGTTAAACATCAAACTAAATTATTCATTTTCAAAAAAATTATTTTCATTAAATATATTAAATAATTTTAATCATTTTATTTAATATTATATACTAATTTCAACATCATTTTTTCTCATAATCCATAATATGAATAGTTAAAATTAATTGCTAGGGTTAAAGATAGAACTAGTTTACTAAGGGTTAAACTAAAAGGATAAGGGTTTAAATAAACTATAAAATTGTCTATTATTTATTTTATGGAAATATTTGTATCTTATATCATTTAAATTATTAAAATTATATCTTTTTTATCCTTCTCATCATGAATGAGACTTGGAATTGTTGATGTTTATTGAAAAATTACAAGTATTCCACTCACCTCAACAATAAAATGACACCTCCTATACTATAATTTCCTTGTATAAAAATAATCTTGTTTAATATAATTTCATCCCAAATAATTTCCTTTCATCCCCTACATTACCTTGATTACCAGTTGTTATCTTAAAACCCTCCATGGATGGATTTTTATTCGAACAAAACTATGTTGCTTGAAGATGAGTTATCATTATTTATTTTTATACCACCTTAAGATATTCATAAAATATGATTGAATAATAACTGTAATATATTAATAAAATTTATATTTTATTATATTAATGTAATAACCAATATAGATATCATATTCCATAAAATGGGAAAAAATCGTCTATCATGTGTACGATAGACTACCACCTCACGACTGAGGTAATTCAATTTCCATAAACACATATTAAAGAAGATTATATTTAGTTATTAGAATACATATATGAAATTTATTAAATTATTATACATCTATAATTATAATTATAAATATACTTATTTACCGTTTAAACAATGGGGAAATGATAACAACACTTTTCCAAATTTGTGGACAACTGCATCAACAAAGAGAATTGATACACTTTTATTTTTATTTTGGAACAGAAGGTAAAAAGGATAGATTAATGGAATTTATATAATATATATGATATAATAATTATTCTATAACTTTGAATTATTATTATACCTTTCGTCCATTCTATTTTTCAAAAAAATTGAAGCAGTATTCATGTGTACATACGAACTACCGTCTCCATAAATGTTGTGATTCATTTTTCTATCTCACGTTCTATATATATATTATTATATATATATCAATATGAAAATTATATATTTTATGGTTTCATGATCAATTTACAAGGACCAGAACCACAATAATAAAATATACCTGTAAAACGAAAAAAATATCAGCTGAAATGATGATTCTAATTAAGATTTTTTCATAAATCAGTGAGAAAATTTAATAATAAAATCATATTTGGTGTGATATATATGATTATGTTATATATATATATTATAAAATAATTAATATACATAAGGTTTGAATGTGTAAGAATAAAACTGAGACTTGTGGAATGGTATTTCATTTCACTATTATTTCCATGAGACACATGACATATTCACCACTTTTTCATTTTACATGGTGTATACACTAACTGTGAATCTATTTTATGAATATTATTATGTATTTTTTTTAAATTTACATATCCATCTAAGAATTTTTATTTCAGGGGTCTTATGGTTTAATGGATACCAATGTGGAAAGGGTTTATGTGTCAATATCATCGTTTATCAAAAATTTTAGTGATTATGTATTAGATGGTGAAATTTTATAATATATCTATAAAAAACATTAGTTTCCATATAATATGGTTAATTTTTCAATACATGTATTTATTTATTTTTTATTATATTTAGTTACTCAATATATTGTACTAATATTTTAAAAAAAAGTGAGTTTTTTACTCTATTGAGTTGAAACAAAATTCGTCCACATCAATATTTCATAAAAAATATTTCATAAATGTTTTCATATTATACAATGGGTTTTAAATTAATATTTACTTGTGTTTCAATTTTAAAAAAATGGTTTAAAAGTAATCTTATTATCAATTTTTTAATGAAGAACTTATGACTTGTTGCTGAAAATGTGAAAGGATCATTGTTTTAATGTACACAAAATTAACAGAATTTCCCACTATCACAACCAGTTAATGTATTGAATCTTACATTATTATCTTTTTAGGGTTCTTCTGAAATTATTTTTTCCCTTTCATTTTTAGAAATTTTTTTATTCTATGAAATTTCTGTCAAATATATGTTTCCAAATTATGTTTTAAGGGAAATTATTATCTTGGATGACATACATTGATGTTGATTATTCTCTACTAGAGATATGATCTAAGGACACAATACAGATTCTTTTATCAGGTTGTTTATGATTATTATGATTAGGTATTTATGAAACTCCTTTTTTACACTATCTGTGCTATGATTAACAAATTAATTGTTTAAGAAAAGATTTTTCTTTTCACGGGTTTTGATTGGATTATATAATTAATTTGTATGATCATGTGAAAGACATATATATGTTTTAAATTATTTCAAGGGATGTTACGTCATAAACCATTGATAGGTTTTTACATTAAAATCCATGAATATGTTGTCATGTTAAAAACTATGGAAGATTAATTATGTTATGAACCAAGGATGGTTGGTTACATAATAAACTGTGGTTGGGTGGTTCTTTTATAAACTAAGTAAGGATGACAAAATTATATCACTAAAATTAATTGAATAATGATTGATATCTTTAGAGATAATTTGTACTATAATATAGAGTAAACATTATTTAGTATGGGACATTGTCTACTATGGCAGTCTTGGGAGTGAATGTTCACTTATACAATGGCTTGAGAAGGGATCCCAATGGACATTGATTGTCCTAGAACTGACCCTTGTATACAAATGAAATTATTTTGGAATTATATATATATACCAAAAATCGTTGTCTTATGATAATTTTATTCAATAATGGATCATTTTAATTAATGTAATTACTATTCATATCAAATAAACTTCCCATATTTATTCCATGAGTCTAGATTTTGAACTATTATATGTAGGGTTTTGTTTTCAAATGCTAACCATGTATTATGATACCATTATGCTCGTGTTTGGTTTAAATGGTCATTAATATCTCCCATGATTACCATTAATGAGAATCTGTGCTCATCTTTTCTTAAGCTTCCTTTCCGCATTTAATTAATAAATATTTTATGTTAGACGTGTTTAATAATTGTTATAGTTATGAAGAATGATATTAGATACAATTTAGATCTATCACGAAATATTTATTTATATATCCATGATTCCAAAGACACTAAACCATTATGATCCTCATGTTTGAATTTTTGAAATGTAATTAATATTCATATATAAAAAATTAATATCTATTTATGAAAATAAATCATTTTTATAGGAAATCCATATATTTTAACCATGATTTGTTAGATAAATCATACCCATTTTGGAAAATGCATTCCTAAAATAATCAATAAAATAATTTATATCTAGATGGAATTATTGTTTGATAGTCCCACCAAGTGAGAGAACATGTTTACATACACCACGTTGTATTCGACCAAAATTGTAGCATTATAAATGATGATGTACTTAACTAGCAACATCATGGAAATTTAAAAATGATAACTTGAATAAAATATATAAATTTTTTGAAATAGTACCTTCAATCAAGCCATTTCACTGTAAATATTACCATGTTATGAAAAGATAACCAGGTATCAACATTATTCGCAAAAATTACTCATAGTCCAAGAATGGTTATATAACTAGGTCGTGGTTTTTGATAGGGGTGTTCATTGGATAGTTTGGGTTAGGTTTGGGAAAATTTTCACATAACCCAACAAAAAATTCCAAATTTGGATAGGCCGGAGCATAATGTTTCATTCACATGCCATGAACCAACCCAACCTAAAGTGGTTTGGGTCTAGTCTGTTTTCAATTAATGATATATTATATAAATTAATAAAAAACCTTCCATAAAATAATTTATTAAATTGAAAATAAAAAATTTATAACATTTATGATCTTCCAAATATAACATTCCCACAATCTAGATGATTTTTAATTTATAATTATAGTACATATTTTAATGAAAACCATGAAATACAACATGTCATAGGACACCCAATCCCTTTCATTATCCATAAATGTATTATTTATTATTGATTTAAAAATAAATTTGTTATGGTTTATAAAATGACATATAATATTTATCCATTAATAGATAAAACAAAAAAAAATTAAATAAATTTGCATCTAAACAAATTAGATGAACATTTTTTTAGCTAAAAAAATCATAAATCATTTTAAGATTTTATTTTGAATTTATTTTTATTTTATTTTTAAATAATATTGTTCGTTAAATATAAAATATATTACATGTAACTATTAACTTCAATTAACATAACATGTATAAGAGTTTTTAAGAGGGAAGTGGAGCACCTGAGCCCTATAAGAAATAAATAATGGTTGGTTGGGATAGGTTTTTTTATTATTCTTCCAACCCATTACCTAACCCTAATTGACCCAAATTAACTCATGCATTCCATATTACATGTGTAAAATAACCCAAACCCATTGATTAAGGTTGTGTTGATTATGATTGGTAGAGTTTGGACTTACTATTATCTATGAAAAAACAATTAAATCTTTATCCTACCAATGAATCACCATTATTGGTTTTAATACAACTAAATGGTTTCAAAAGAAATCACTATATTCTATTATAACATAAGAAACAATAAATACCATTCCAATAACAATAAAAAGAATAAATATTCAAAAACATTCTGAAATCAATTAAATAATCATACCTCGTAATTCAATGTTTTTATCGTTTCTAGAATTGTGTTCAATCGAGTCCCCTTAATAGTATCCAATGAGTTATAGTCTCCAATGATATCAACCATCAACCAAAATATTTGAATTCATTGTTATGAAAACTTATCTAAATAGGTATGTTTTTAAATCCTTCCTGAGTGGAATTAGATATAATATACATTGGTAGATATTCGACCAATAGGGATTGATGTATAATTATTGTGATGAATGAAAATACCCAAAATTTATACCTAAAATTTAAGATGGGTTATTTCAAATTTAAATGAAGATAATTATATGGAAAATATATTCACATTAACCCATTAACTATCCATTAAGTTGACCACTTACTCATATAAAAAATGTATAATTACACTAATAATAAATTAAAGGTATCTATAAAGACTACCCCATAATAAATACATTTCCCATATGATACATAAAAAAGAATAAAATAATAAATAGAATACTAATATGAATCATCCATTTTTTTACCATAACCACTTATGTGTGAGCATCTCATGATGGAAAAGACTAATAGTTAACATTTAATTGAAAATCAAAAGATAGTCACTATAGAACTCCCAGGATAATAATGATCATTAAAGAATAATTCATATGAAACTATTATTTCTTTGTGTATTTAATATTTTTTGGTGAAGTGGACATGATATAAAGACCAAAAATCCCGAATTAAATAGCACCAATTTTTACATAAGGAAAAATTTAGGATGAATGTTGCCAGCTTTTTTGGACCCAAAATCACCACTAAAAAACAAACTTATCCAAATGATTTCAAACCGTTGGGATATCCCTCAAAACCATAGGTATGTTGTCCATTGGGATTTATCTATACTAATGGCTTATAGTAACACATTTGTATAGGGTGGTTAGGATATCATTTTTCCATTGTTTCATTGTGAATTGCAGGGAAATGCATATACCAATGGTTAACAATGAAATATTCATATAGGGGGATATAATGTGATTTTACCAATAATTTATTTTGAACCATTGGAATAGAGGTATACCAATGGTTTGAAAATCATTGGTATTGACCCCCCCATCCCAGTTCACTAGTCAGCAACATCCCCACTACCCACTCACTACACCTGCAACTAAAACTAAGAAATATAATCAAACCCTAGAACACATTAAATGAAATTAAATCACCCCTAGGAATAATGAAGTCAAAAAATAACATCCACATCTTACAATGAATCTAATATAACATTTGAATCACATATATCCTATAATGAATTAAATATAGCATCCTAAAATAAGAAGATCCCAAAACATAAATAACTACAATTGACAAAATCAATTAATGATTTTAACTAATGATAACGATCATACTAAAAATCAAATATATTCATTCACACCAAATCATCAAACGAAAAATTTAACAAATATATGTCAAAAATGTAATAGATTAATATGTACATCATCACCATTTCCATTTTCATTGTGATCCTTGGCCTCATCATTATTCTTGTCCTTGTCCTCTACCACAACATCTTCAACGCCTTCATCCCCACCCCATCCCCATGGCCATCCTCTCCATCTCCATTTCATATAATTTCAACATCATGACCAACACTAGGAATACTACCATATTCACTAAAGAACATATGCATCCTTGATATAAAAACATCACAAGACATGGAGTTAAATGGTTGATGTAATGGACATAATACTTTCATCAATTTCATAAATTTAGTATTTTCTTTTTGAGACTGTTCTTCCACATGTAAGACCCTTTATTTTTCCTTTTCATTATTATCTGAATCATTTTCTACCAGTTACCAATAGGTATTAATAAAACAAGAACTCGATGTGCTCTAATACCACATTGGTACAATTATTGTCCTTTTTCTACTGCATTTTCTTCTATGATCCACATCTCCCAAAACATAATGTCAATGATCATTTGGGACAAATTTGTCATGTTTTATATCATAGAGGTCATAAAAATTTTACTTTTACAAATATAAATAGACTATTTAGTTAAAATGTATATATTAAAAATAGAAATGAACAAAGTAAAACATACAATCCACTCTTGTGTCGTTTAATTTACCATTCTTCCTTATTTTTCCTTTCTTCTTAATCAAATAAATTTTACTCGAGTCACTATCCTTCAATATATAAAACATCCCTCTAGAATGAAATTTTAAATTATTATAATGATATCATTTAATATTAAATTAAGTTCTTATAAACAATTCAACAAATATAATGTTTCACAGACATCACATTAATGAATTGATAGGATATTGACTAAATAAGATAAAAATATTTTCTTGAAGGGCTGTAATAGGTTGAATAACCCACTAATATTAAAAAATTAAATTACAATACAAATAAAAATGATGTTTATTTGAAACAAACTAATATTATAGATTTTATTAAATGAATTATATATGAAATTTCAAAACACTTCAGACAAGAAATAATAATTATTTTTTTATTAGTTTATTTTTTTAAAAGGATATAATAAAATTTAGAAATAATATTTTTACCATTGTGATATGATATTATCTATGTCATTTTTTGGTTTGATAATTTTATATTTTATGATAATTTTTATTTATTAATATAATTTTTGTTTAATAAATTTTAATTTATTTAGTTATAATTAGTATTAAAAAACATTGGTGTGCTTGGACTATTTGAGTGGGCTTATAACATTTCTAGTAAGGGTGTTCCAACATTTACACTCTTAGGAATAATATAAAAATGAGTTTCCTCATGTGACATAATGTTTCAATTCCATATAACAGAGGTTGTATTAGAAACCACCAACCAACATATAATAATTTAATAGGTGTTATTATTATTTAAATTTGAAACATAGTGAAAAAATTAGGTTCCATAACCAAGTTGTATTAGAAGGAACACAGGATACAATGGATGTCAGTGGAAATAAAATGTTTGGTTGGTGGTGTATTTCTTTCAATCAATAGAATCACGAAGTATGTACATATTATATTGAAATAATAATATATAATATGTTATTTCTTCATGTTTTTACATGTAGATGAATATTGGAAGTAAAAAATGATGTCTTAGATAATTATATGACGAAGATTATGGTAACATACACATGAAAATCAAATTTCGATGTTGTGGAGGATAAGTGACACTTGGAGTGACTCAAGAAGTTGAACAAAAGAACAACAAGATTCAAAATTTATTAAAGATAATCCAAAATCTAGGTATTTTTATGATAGATAAAGGATTGATAATTAGAAGTTATATAATATTTGGAATCTTGACAGTTAGATACATAGAAGGTGGATATTCTTATGGGGATTTAGATTTAATCTGGAAGTAAAGTGATTCAAGATTAAATTAAGAGACCATAAGTTAATTTAAAATGTTGGAAGTAATTTAATAGTATCGGTTTTTATTCTACAAGAACATATTTTTCTCCTAGAGGATATTGAATAACATAAAGAAGATATAAGTTATATGTGGATTTCAATTCTGTAAAATCCAATAGAACATGTGATTTTAATTCTTTTATGGGGTTTTAGTTCAATGATGATCAAGTTAGAATTTATAAATACCATTACCATGTATGGTTTTATAAATAAGTTAATGACTCAATTTTATCAATGTCTTGATGATACCTGTATATATAAAATATTTTTGGAGCTGTGATAGAATCTTGGGTGAAATTGAAAAAAAATGAAAATGACCTGAAGCATTACATTGTACCTTGAAATATTTTGAACTAAATCATACAATTTGTGGTTGGTTATGAAACGTGGAAATGGAAAGGAAACATATTACCTACATATTGTATATTAGGAGTAGATGAATTTGTAGAAGTAAAAGAAACACCATGTATATGTACCATACTTGAGAAGATGTGTCATAGGTTTTCTTTACATATATTTTTTTGAATAGACATGGATCATCAAAGTGATATGTAATAGTATTTTTTGATGTGTAACATTATTTTTTGGTATTAAATAATTTAAAATAATTCTGTTACCCAACATGAGTAATTTTTTTCCATAAAAGATCATAAGTTGGGTAAGGTTCTTAATTGTTAAATTCCATGTTTTTGAATAATATCCCACTCATGAATAACATTTTACATTGTATAGAAAAAGGTTTTACCCTTTTATTTTAGTAAAAGTATATGATCTACCATCATATTACCATTAAAATTAATTAATAATTAATATTATATGAATTTCAGATCTTCTATCAATTTGTGGTTGACCACACTATGAACATGAGTTTATGACTACAACATCTTTCTTCAGATGTATATTATCAAACATATTCATCGATTTATAATATAGATGGATGAGATTAATGAATACTATATATTTTTGGGGGGGTTAATACCATGATATTTAATATAGATCAAGAATAGTATTATGATTTAAAAAATAGTGATTTTTTTGTTCAGATTTTGTAGAAATTATGTTAAATATATGTATTTTATTTAGTGTGATAATTTGAGAAAAATATATGAAATAATGAAATTAATTGCAAATAAATATTTAGTTTTTTTAAGATTCCATATTAAAAATATGTAAAATATATCACATGAATATTATATGCATTTTTAAGAAAATAAAATAATGGATTTAAAAAATAAAGTCATATGGTGAATCTAGAAGAAATATGCATGAGTCACAAGGGAATAAGAGAACATATCTATAAATTAGGGGAATGGTAATAAAAAGGATGAGGAATAAAATGAGGTTAGAATATATGAAGGATCAAATTTTTGAAAGATGAGAAGGGGCACTACACACATCATCATGTCTTATTTTAAATAAGTAAAATGTTGATATAAAGTTTCCACACATATATTATATTAATCATATCTTGTATAAGTGGAAAAATACCTTGACGTGTATTGGAATTACATAACCACATCATTATGTACAATGAGTGGGTAAATAAAATTCTAATATAGAAATATCTTTATCCTAATGAAGTATTTTTATGATGTTGTGAAATACATAACATTCAACTCTCTATAAATATTTTAACCAATTACTCTTAAATAAGAAGAGTATATAAAACATGTTAGTCTATGTATCATCCAATTGGATTTGAAAGTGCACTATAATCATGTTTCCTATTGTAATCATGGATATACCTTGAACTCTATAAACTTACCATGCCCTTATTAAATGGGTGCATATAGTATATGGATATAATCCCAAAGATTAGTTGTTAATAAAACCAAAAAAATTATAATAAGTATAATGAGTAGTATTACCTCTTGGTATGTCAATATATCGTTAGCTCATTATCTTTTGATTATATCATTTTCGAGAACTAAGTAAAACTCTCTTGTACTATGTGATATTCATTTTTGTATCAATTCATAATCATCAGTGGGGTTATGTGACAATGTATGTAAACAAAATATTGAGAACTATTATTCCATGCATTTTTATGTCTAGAATATTCATAACATCTAATATTTCATGAATTATTATATATTGATTATTCATAAAATCCAATGTCCATTAAAACCAATAATGTTCATTATTAGTGATATTATAGTGAATAATTGTTTATAATAATATAGTTCTTTTGACCCTTTAAATAATGGATGGATCCAAGTGGTTAGATATTATCTATAATGTTTATTAATAGAGATAATTTCGATATAACCATTTCAACTTGTGGTATGTATGATGATTATAATACTACTAAGATATTTTAATACCTTTATATAAAAGTAGTTAAATATATGAGAAATTTATCATTGTAATGTTCAATATATTTTGGGTCTACCCTTCGAACCAAACCATTAGATTATATTTTATAGTAATGTAATTTGTATGCATATTGAGAACCAAATTTTCATGAGATTTAAAAAATAATTATAACTATTTAAATTTGTGTATTACATTCTTCCTCTCATGGTATGACATCGTAGTGCTTCCCAATGAGTTTATTGATGTCTTATAATCATTTATTTTTAATTTTTTACTGAAAATTCCAAAAAATAGAAATGTATGTATTAATGAAAATCACGGTAATTATCATTTAAAACCATGAAATTTAATTAATACCTTGAACTAGATACTCATCCAATGCGTAAAAATTTACCAATTTTATTATACTAGACAGTCATCCTGGAAACGTGTGTCCTCTAAATACATGTCAAATCTATCATGTGAGGCACTATACAATACACGTTTATAGCCTCTTCAATGATGACCTAATTCCATAATTAATGTTTGACTCACACCCTCACCATAGGGAATATTAAAAAAAGCTGCAATAGAAATATTAATTCAAATATGAACCAAAATAATATATCATTAAATCAATGTAATTTTCATTACCCAAATTTGTGCCTATTAGTTTCCATTTATTTCATTTAGAATGTTTTTCAAGGAGATTTGATTGATGAGAATGATGTCAGAGTATTTGCAATGTTTCCCAAAAACTCATAATTTTGTATCCTATTTTTTTAACCATTTGTTTCTCGTTATTACCCTCATACATATCCTATGTACAATTATTCCACAGTGCACACATGATTTTATGACCATGCCTCTTATTGGTAGATCCCACTATTAAAGAAGAATAAAATATTATATCAATACATCATATAAAGAAATTTAATAAGAATAAAAAATTTACTAGAGTTCTATATATATAACTGATGATGTTTGAATATTGAACATCACTATATACCCAATAATTGAAGGATTATGAACCTGTATATATATAGAGGGTCCAAGTGTATACTCTACAAGGTTAGAATGTGTTAGATCTATAGTGTAAGAAGAAGAAATATCGTATCGTGGGAAGAATGAATTTAAGTGAAACTAGGGTCGAACATATGTCTCAAAAAATGGATTATAATGATGTGGAGTATGAATCATCAGTGTATATGGGAAAGATGGGTAGGGAGGCATAGGTGAAAATTTAAGTGAAAAAATGGGTTGCCTAAATATCCTAGGGGAATGTAATGACATAGTGGGATCAGAAAGTATGGAAGATGTTATATTAGGGGGGGATGGGGTCTGATCAGACACATCAACTATAGAACCTATCTATAGTACAAACCTCCCCTCAAAAATTTCTAGCCTATGCACTGGAACCACTAAGCTGGTCTATGATCAATTGGAGACTCTGTGGAGATCCTGATTAAATTCTAAAAACAAAATTAATCACATGAAATTAAATGTGATTGATATATAATTTTTAAATAATATTCTTATAAAATAATCTAGAAGATAGATGCTCATTTCACTCCATGGGTGATTGTTTTATGACTTCTATTTTCTTCAGTTATATTAAGTATTTTTTATTTCCATCATTTGAAAACAAAAGTGGAATTAATTATAAATATATAACTAATGTATACGAAAAACAATACATAATATGTTACATGACTTAATTGAAGAATAAAAATTGTCAAAACAAATACTAGATACACAATGATATAACCAATACAATTTATATCTAGTGGGAATAATATAAAAACCAAATACATTTCATTGAAAAGCCCACTTTTAAACTATCATTTTTTTCATGTGTATGATATAATTTCTTTTTCAATTTTTAATTAAAAACAATTCTATTTTGTTTAGGTCATTTTATTTATTGTTTTAAATTGAATAGGTCATTTTTCATTTTTGTTTGTCTTAGATCATTTGGATCATTTTTTCCTATTGATGAGTAATTTAGTAAATTATATTTTTCATTGGTCTCTTTTTCAATTTTCGGGTTAAGTTATTTTACTATTTTTTTGTAATGTCATTATTTTCATAGGATTTTATTTTCTTATCAATTAGATTAACTTGTCCAATTCAATTATTTTTTCATAATTTATCTATTTCAGGGTTAGTATGGTTTGTAGGTTGGAATACAGATCAATTAAAAATTTTAAAATTAAACTGAAAGGAAACTAGAATAATTAAATATTTAAAATATACATAAACGTCTAGTTAGATATAAACTATTTATCATCAAAACTACTTTAGTTTTTATTGAACCAAACTTAAAAACCCAATTTATGATGTACTAAAATAAATAATAACACAAATTGATAATTTTATATATTTACCTCCACAACTCTAGGTTCTCAGCCAAATGTAACTTTTAAAGTATTGGTTTTACCATTATTAATAAATAGATAGGGCCTTATGGGAGCATGGATGTTGTCAATTCCCTCATAAACAACATAAAAATTTATGTATTGGTATTACATTTATTATGACACCAAATTCAGGTCAAATAAATTCTTTTATATACAAAACATGTCTCTCCATAGATTCTAAAAAATATTGATGATCAATATCAAGAGTTTGATTGATGTCAATAACTAGAATTAAAAAACCATCAATAAATGTGTCATGCCTCATCATTGTATCAACCCACTAAAATTTCATCAGAGAGACTCAACGACGATAATAATAATACAATATTAATATTTTATCAATGACTCCATAATAAGATAAATTTTCAAATAATGGTATACTATCTGATGCACTAGCATATCAATATGTTGTGGAAGTTAACATAACACCATCATGTTATGTTCTCATGTTCATTGTTCGTTTAGTGATAATAAATCAGTACACATTGATAACAATTTATTTCCATTCATGAACCATATAATATGGAAAAAACACAAAAATATCATTTCCTCAAGGATAGATCCAACATGGATACTCAATACCTGAAATATAATAAATATTAAACAGAATTAAATATTGATTTTATTAATTTATTATAGTAATATTTCTACATTAAATTTAAACCAAGAAGAAAAATATTTTCTATTAAAATTCTCTCTCCTTCTCAATGATAAAGAATGATTCTTTATATATATCACTTTTTTATGTTCCCTAACAAAAAAGGAAATAGATCAATATATGTATAAAATTATATGAAATGAAACAGTATATACCTGTTTAATTTACCTATAATTTGTAGATATTGAGAAAATCATTTTTAAAAAAACTGTGTGATGTTCCATCACCCACTCATTAAAGGCTAATATTTTCAATTTATTTGATCCATTAATTACCCAATTTTGGAGATGTTTTGGAAAACTGGGTTCATTTTATGGATTCATTATTTCTCATTGGTTTTTCTCATCTCATTCTTAGATTAGAAAAATACATTTAACATAAATTCAAATATTCACGAGATGAGTAACCACTGATGATAGAACCATCAGAATGATTTCTATTCTTTACATAAAAATTTAATTCGAACATGTTTTTTTCAGTTAAATAAATCCAATGACAATAAATGTACCCTCAATGAATTATTTAAATTGTAATATGGACTGGTAGATTCATCATGCATGTAAAAAAATTTAGAGGGAATAATTTCTCTAACTCGCACAAATTATTGGTTCCTCTGCCAACAATTTTACCAAGCAAGCCTTTAACATTTTTCACAATTATATTTAATTAAATGGAACAAATGAATAAGAGACACTATTAATTTATTGGGACTAAGATGATATATTTCTACTATAATGAACTCATGCAGAAGGATGTGATAATAATGAATCTTTAAATATTTTAGCTTTGACTCTATTTTGTTTACACATTTTGATATGTTTCATTCTTATCTATTAGAAACAGTAATAGTCTTTTATACTTCTAGAAATTTATTTTTTTCTCAAGTGTCAACACATTTTTAGAAAATGGAAATTTTAAATTATTTTCACTGATACACATAAGATGCATTCTACTCTGATACACCAATCAACCATGTTACACTGAGATCGTAAATTATTTTTTTCATTCCATTTACATTTATAATATTTGAAATCAAAATATTACATATATTTTTTTAAATGTAAAATATATCTAATAAATTAAGTGAAAAATTATTGGAAAATAAATGAAACCCAAATATGATACTCCTCTTATTCTAATTGTAAAAGGTTTCAATGGAAACATTCCTTCCATTTCTAGATTTTATCTAAAGCTTATTGAATAGAAAACTGATATCTTATAATTCATTAAGCACATCAGTTCGAGAAATATGCTGAGGTGTATTATTAGCCTCTATGGTATTATCAAATATTTTAATATTATTCTTATATGGAAGGATAAATGGAATGAATCAATTTTTTCCCATTTTTTTGAAACTATAGTGACATTTTAGTCTTCTTGATCATGTATTTTTAAAACAAATAGTATATTACGATTTTCCCTTCATTATCTATCCAAAAATCATTGAAAAATATGAAAATAATTGATCATCCATATAATCACATCAAACCTATGAAATATGTCTTTCAAATGTGCAACATATGAGCACACAAATAGGCCAAATATTTTACAACCCTTTTGTAAAAGGTTTCATTTATACATCTATATCATTTCGGGAATCAGATGGTCCAAATTTTAGTATACCTGTAAAGTGAAAGGATATTTCATTCACATCCATAGAGAATGGTCATAATTGTGTATAAAAACTATTAATGGGTAATGAAAGGTAAGAATCTACCCAAATAGATTAAAATTATCACATGAAATACCCAACTGTGCATTAGGAATGTTAGTTTTGAAATCATGATATACAGTATCAAATATCTGCGATAAAAATCCATCAAAAGTTTGAACAAACTAACCAATATTTGTATTTCCCTTGATATCATTCCATCACATTTTTATTATTCTTTCATATGACATGAAAACATTCTATTGTCTGGGGATCAATGGAATGTTATAAATTACAATATTTGGAACATGAGACAGTGTTCCATCATTTTTTGGATCCGTTCAGAATGTCCACATTTTATACAATCAATCCATTTATAAGTACCTCCCAGAATAATCTACCATATTTTAAAAAACCATGTGTAACACCCCAAAATTTCATAGTTAGTTATTTTCATTAATGTAATCCAATAGCTTAAACTTCATGAAACACTGACTTCGGGCGCAGCTCGACTTACCAAACTAGCCGTTCAAAAAGTTTTTATGAATAATATTTTATATATTTTTAATTTTATATACTCCATATAATTTTAACGTCCATATTAGGTTTTTATTAGACATAATATAAGAAAAAAATTCAATTTTTTAGATATGTGATGTATTTTTCAAAAAATGAACATTTTCCACCTTTTAATGGAAAACCGTTTTTAAATCCATTATTTTAAACTTTTATATATTAAATCTGACTACATAAACTTATTAGTTAGAATAGTGACATAAAAAAATTATTTTGTAAAATTTTTTGGTACTTTTCTTATAACTTTCATATTTGGATGAGTTGTGAAAAATACTGAATTTTAATTAAAAACAATATTTGTAATCAAAATAATTTTGAGTGTAAAATTATATACTTTAATTGTTTGAGGTATAATTAGATTTTATATTTATAATTTAATACAATTTAGGTAATTGGAAGTATTTTTACGTTAAAATTCGACATAAACACATATCAATAATTTGATAGTTTTTTCTTCTCAAAAAACCCACTTTCTAGTTTTAACAAGGGGAATGTTTTTAAAATTAACATATACAATTCTATGTATTTTAATTTGGTTAAATAGGCATCCATTTGTAATTTAAAATATCAAATCTTTTTTGACTAGATATTTGTTATTTTTCTGAAAAATAATAATTTTTAGATGAATAGTGAAAAGCACTACGTTATTGTTTAAAACCATCCTATTCCATAAAAAATTATTTATTTTTGTAAATTTATTTCAACTAAAAATATATAAATAATACTTATATGAATTCAATTTTATTGATTGAGGTTATTTTAAAATATTATTACATGCATTAAATTTTATTTAACCTTTTCCCATCTTTTACCCACCATCTAGGAACTTTGAAAAATTTACATAAAACATAATCTTACCACTTCTGTGGATTGAATTTCAAAAATATGAGAGACACAGATGGCAAATTTAAGTAAAATGTTTCTCAATAAGATGAAAATATTTTTTGGTGAATATTAACTTTGGAATTATATTTTCCTCGGATAAATGTAAAAAGGTTAATTAATGGTAAAAATGAAATTATAATTACACTAACACATGTCATAATTCTATTGGATAAGTTTATTACGACCAAAATCAACATTGAGAATAAATTATGATCCTTTTGATCTACTTGGATTAGATTATGACATTTATCTTCATTTTATTTAAAGAATAGTTAATGGTGTTAAATTCAAAGTTTAATAACTGAACCATCATTAATATGGTGTAATATATAAGATAAAATTAACTATAAATATTCATTAGATATAAAAAATATTTTCTACATAATGATATTTTATTCATAATTTTGAGATGTTTAATAATTAAATTTATTTATGACCCAATGATGATGCAGTAATTTCCAAATTAATGAATGACTAAAATAATTTATATTATAAATATTAAAATAAATTTAAATTGAAACTTTTGAAATATTCATATAACTTAATATGTTAATATGATAAGTTATGGTTAATTTAATTACTATTTTTTGAATTAATATAGTTTATATAACTTTAACAAAAAACAAAAACTAAATAGTGTCAAAATTGACATAATTGAGTTTTTAAAACAAATACTATTTAATTATATTATACAATAGTCCTAAATAACTAATTATTGGTTAAAGGACATATATAATGATATATATGTTATTAATTAACCTCTTTGGGGTTTTTTTCTGTTTATAGTATGATAATCAACCCTATAATATAAAAATACAAGGAGACATTGTAAATGTAAAATTATTTAACTAATAGTTAAATATAAAATATACGGTTAATATGGTGAGTTAACCTATTTAGAATCCTATTTTATGAGTGTTTTTGGACCGATACTCACATTATCTTATAAATAAATCAAATAGGAGACATTATAAAATGAAAAATAATTTATAATAAAATAATATTTCAAGATTTTCCTAAAGTGACCCCACCTCTCTTAAAAAATGTCACTTCCCATATCGTAATTTCACCACTCCAAAGCCATTTGGATTAGCCAAAACCTTATAAAATATCCTCCCAACTACATTCAATTCATCATAGTGGTCTTTCATTGATCATAAATCCAACCTATGGAGCCCTATTGATCAAATCAAAAAAAGCACCTGAAGAAGAGGTAAAATTTATCACCACTTTCAAAATCACCATCTTATTCTGCTTCCTATTCCTTTTAATCTCATAAAAAATTAATAAATCTAGTCCACTCTACAAATTTTGGTGTTATTTAAAATATGATACAACCATACTGATTTTTTTATCCATCCAATGAATGACAAAGTCACCATACATGCGTACGTATGACTTACTGTATCCATATAGCGGTGTAGGTGTTATTTAACACTTCATTATTTGGATGGGTATAATATTGATATATAAATGATGTAAATAATAAATATAACATTTTAATGAATCTTTATATATGATATAAAATTCAATTATATATGATTTCAACTTCAATTGAATGATATTTTCGCTCATGCATACGTACATATTATCGTCTCCACTAATGCATTGAGATTAATTCTTCATCGTAACCATTCAAGAATAATTTTCATTTTATTATTAAAAATAATTATAAAGAACATAATATAGTTTTGGATATGAATCAAATACATCCTACCCATAACAATCTTGACTTACGTAACCAAACATATAAAGTGAAACAAATCAGTTAACACCCGAAACAATGATACTGGTAAAGTATTATTAACAATTCCATTTTAGAAGATCATATATGATATCATATTTATGTACATTGTTCGTGTATAATTTAATAACAAATATTTAAATATTATATATTAGGTTAATGAAACCTCGACTAAGGAAAAGTACTCGTTAAGGGGTTTTCATATCACTTTTTATTCCTGTGAAATTTATGTTATATTTTCCAATATTTCATATTCAGTGGTGTATGTACTTCATATGATTGTATTAATTTTGTAATATCATTTAATATATGGGTATTTAAATCTTTAGTTTATTATCCTTCTTTCATCTGGCGTATGTTTCGCATGTTACCAAATCAGTAAGGCAATTTCTAATTTCAATTTCCTCTAATTGGGGTTTTCCCAAACATTATTTATTTTTTTACTCCATGATTATGTCTGAAAACTATATATATATATTTATTTATTTATTTCCACTATACAATTCTTTGAAATATTTTGGATACTCATAATCACTCCACTAATAAATTCTCAAGTGATTGATATGGACTTGATAAGAGTAATCATTAATCAATTTCCATTCATTGAGTTAAACATCCAAGTCATTGGTTTTGTTTTTACAAGAATATGTGTGAATGTACTCTTATTGAAATACATATAATATCCCATCATTTTTACTGAATTTATATTTATCACACTTTATTATGTCATTTATTGATACTTAATCATAGTATGAGGTCTTTATAAGGGATTTAATCTCAATTTACATTCCATTGACACTACTTTAAATGTTATAAACAAATTAACTTTTATATGTTGTATATATTGTACATTGACATAGTATATACTAAATAACTTTATTCTCATTATATTACAAGGTATATATTATGACAATTATTTTAATTCATGTGTCTTTAATTTGGTTAAGAACTCTAACTAAAATACAATTATAAATGTTTTAAATATTTATTCTTCTAAATCATTCTCATTAATGTCTATGTTTAGAAAATGGTTTTATGGACTTATATATATCGACATGGATATTCTAAAATTAAAATTCCTTTCAAAAGTTTCAAAGTGTTATGGGAAACATTTATTTAAAATTCTATTTTTAAATGCCTCTTGATAATGTGTTATCCTTTTAAATGTTTTGAAGAAAAAGGTGGATATTTCTCTCAAATAGTTTTATTGATTATTTTCATCTATAAAAATATATGTTATTATTATCGATTGAGGATGATTTATTATAATCATCCATGTCATATTTAATGAGTTATTTTTTAATGTGGAGGTGCTATTTTTATACAATTCATGTTTTCTGGTGAAAATATTTACATTTTGAATTCTAGATTTATACAAACGTTTATATTATATTTCACAGTTTTCCTATGATAAGTGAATTGGACTGAGTATTTTATGTTTTTAGCATTCTATTGCTCCTCGATACATCGGTAGGTATCATGAGACAAACTTGTGTCTTGGAAGAAGGCTTGGAAAAAATCATCTTTGTAGTCTTGGACTAAGGCCTTGACTATGTGGTTATATTGTCCCGCATTATGCATTCTATCATTATGAAATTGGATATTGTTATTACATGTGATTATTCGACTAGTAGAAAATCTATGAGAATAATTTAATATAATTATTTTATTTATCTTTTCAGTTTTATACTGAATTTTATGTATAAAAGTATTTTGTTTTAGTTTTATATATTACGTTAGGTGCTTATGTTAATTTATGATAGTTTCCACTATATTTTTATCCTTTCTGAGAATCATAACTCACCCATTTATTTTGTTTTAATTTACCAGGATGCAATGAAGTATATTATGATTAACCTGTAGGAATATTCTAAAATTAATATGAGTGTTCAAAGGGGACACAATGTTGGTTTTTTTATTTCATGATGTAATGTAAAACACATGTAGGTATCTAGTACTTACAAGGCTACTGAACTAATCAATATTTCAGTACATGATTCCTTATATCATATTAATGTTATGTAATAATGCAACAAATCAAGGTAACTGGCGTCTGGGCATTACAGTAGGTATCAGATGAAGTTTAGTATATACCTTGGAAGATAGATTTAGAAAAACTCTGATTAGAAAAACCAAAACAAAGATAGACTTTGAGGATTAGTATTTATGAACATCCAAAAGTTTGGTAACGTAAATATTATGTTGGTTTTGTAAACAATACATCCTTGTCTAGTACGAGAATGTAGAGGAAACTCTGGAATTTTTTTTCCTAAGAGTGAAAACTTGAAAAGGATTTTCTGGCTTGACCCGGGGTATCCTGGTAAACGACAACGGGCCTTGCTGAACTCTTGGTTACCAAACTCTCGAGGGGTTTTCTTAGGTTAATTCACATTTTCTTTGCAAACTGATTAGAAGAATTTTAATATAATATGAGAATAAATAGCATTGGTTAATCCTAAGGTGTTTTAGAATGAAAATAAGGGGTCATGTTATTCTGTAAATGATCTTATGACTCACACTATGCTCTTTTGTGTTAGTCAATGGATGGATTCCAAGAAATTCATTGTAACATTGAACATGATTTAAAAGGGGGCATGATGATGGAAATGAAAAAAAATAGAATGTTGATAGGAACAAAATTTATCATATTCATGCCGAAGAAGGTTTCCAAATATATGATCAACAATATATATAATTATATATATATATATTAGCCAACTCCCAAACTCAAAAAAGATTGGAAATGAGGAGAATTATAAGAGCACCAATAGTAGAAACTATGGGGAAAATAACACTCAATTTCCATCCCACCAAAAATGTGGATGGAGACACATAGGAAATAATATCAAAGGAACAAAGAAGTTTTTTATGTGTGGTAAAAATATAAATAAAGTAAATAATGTTTTTTGAAAAATGAAGAGTACTATGGAAGAAAATAAAAATGACCCTAAGAATACAATTATAGTCATTTTCATAAATGTTAGGGACCTTTACATTAACCGAGTCAATGAAACATTCTATTGAAAAACCTCTTTGTCAATGAAGAACCTATGTGGAAGTAAATGGATGGAAAATGTTTAAATGTATTAATGATATTTTTATGTGAATAATTTAGAAGACTATTATCTTGTATGTGAATCCTTTAAATTTTTTATGTGAAAATTCTATTTGAGGAAAAATATCTTTTCTTTTTTCGATATAGTTGTAATGAACCAATTGGGTTTATATGATCCTTGAATTTGGGGAAATTACAGCTTAATAATTTTGGGGATGCAAATGTGATGTATGAGATAAAATTTTTTATTTGATATTGTTATGGTTATTTTGAGTAATTCATCTCATTATGTAAATGTTATAAAATATAGTTTTTGAAAAATGAAAACACACAGACTGTGTGAAAACCTGTCAAATCGGACAATGCTGCGAGAATTGATCCCACAACAAGAGTGTGATTGGGATTTATCACCTACCATTGGACTATGGGAAGTCACTGGTTAATGAGACTAATTATATTAGTTAAATGATTTTATTGATCAGTAATAATTTGATTTGGACTATTATATATTATCAAATTGATATAATTAGTAAACAAAAACGATTTGGTTATTAAGTGATAAATGCTATTTTGAAAGACGTATTCTCTATTGGGAACACTGTATGACTATGGAAAAAATAATAATATGGAATTTGTTTTGATTAGTAATTTTAGATTTTTTTATTTTGTAAGAATCTTAGTTTTTTTAGAGATTCATGTTACTAATGGAAATGATAAACTTATCATAGAGAATATGTGATTTGGTTAAGTACACTTAGGTATAAGATTATAAGAGTAGTTGATGTCATTTATAGATAAATGTTATGATTTAATATGAAAGACTATTGGACTATATTCTTTTGAGTTTTTAATTTCAATATTAGTTTGGGATATATTGATGTATTTTAAGGACAATTGTTTTTTTAATGGTATTTATTTATATTTGGGTGTTGTTTGTTCTATTTTGTAAATTATGATTAGTATTTCTTTCTATAATGGATTATCCATTTTCTAGACCATATGATCTTGTACCGACCATTTTGTTTTCTTAAATCTTTAAATACAAGGGAAATATATATTTAATCCTTTTGCATTATGTCAATCTATTTAAGTTGATTATAGTGCTTCAGGTGTGGCCATGTCATATGGAATACTCATCATTTGAAGAAAAGGTGAGTTAAGGATAGAAATTTATTAATGCATTAAACTCTAATTAAAAAGTTAGTATATCTCTTTATATTCTTAGTAAATCACATAAAAATATCCTAAAAATTATGAAATGAAACTAAAAAAGTAAAAATGATGTGCATTTACATTTCAAACTGGGAAAGTAATGATTATTTAATCCATTAAAAGTATGTGGTTTTCTTATTGTTAACATTCCCCCAATCATGTTTTATATCACTCTCCATCATAAAATAACACTTATTTTATCTACCATATCAAGGTTTTTCTACATGGAATCCTAGTATGGGTTATTTTGGATGACCTTTTGACATATCATTATTTCTTTTAAAGGGATTTTTTTATTGAATCTTTTTTCGATGTGGGACATTCATTGAAGTTTCCATGACCAATTTCAAAATAGAGAGGTCGAAAATTCCAAATGGGGGGAAGAATTGTATACCCCATGATTTCATAGTAAGTTATTTTCATTAAATTAATTCAATAGCTTGTGCTACAAAAAACACAGAGTTTGAGCACACCACGACTTACCAAACTAGCCATTCAAAAAGAATTTATGAATAGTATTAAATAAATTTTGAATTTTATATACAACATAAAATTTTAAAATCCATATTATTTGTCTCTTAGACATAATATAAGAAACAATTCAATTTTTCATATGAAAGAAATAGTTTTCAAAAAATGCACCATTACCGCCGTTTAATGGAGAACAATTTTTAAATACTATATTTGACACTTTAATATATTAAATTTCATGAAATAAAATTATTCATTAGATGAGGGACATTAAAATATTGTTTGGATAAATTTTTGGTGATTTTTTTATAGCAATCATAATTAGATGAATATTGAAAAACACTGAATTTTAATTTAAACCTACTTTTTTAATCAAAATAATTTGTTGTGATAAATTATATATTTGATTGGTTTTGAGGTATAATTAAATTCTATTTTTAGCATTTAATACAATGTTGGTCATTGGAAGTAATTTTATATTAAAACTATACATAAACACATATCAATCTTTTGAATGTTTTTACATCATAAAAACACGCTTTTTGGTTTTTACAACGGGAATAATTTATAAAATTAATTAATACAACTTATATGTTGTTAATTTGGTAAAATATATCTAATTTTTGAATTTGAAATATAAAAATTATCTTATAGTGATTTTTTGTTATTTTCCTAAAAACATTCGATTTTTTATGAATAGAGAAAAATAATTCGTTATTGTTTAAAATCTACTTTTTACTTAAATAATTTTTTATTTTATTTAAATTTATTTCAAGTCAAAATATATATATAATACCTATATAAATTAAACTTAATTCATTGAAGTGATTTTACTATTTGATTAGGTGTATAAATTTTATTTAACTTTTTACCATCTTTTACGCACCTTATAGGTAGATTTTCATGTTGACAAAAAATGTAATTTAAACATTTCTAGCGAGTAAATGTCAAAAATACAAGAGACATAGTTGAAATAAATATGTAAAATGTGGTTTAATAATATGAAAATAATTTTTTTAATAGTATCTTTTGAATTTTATTTTATATTTTTAAAAGTAAAAAAAGGATAATTAATGGAAAAAATGATATTATAATTATTTTAAAACGTGTTATAATTTAGTTGGATAAGTTTATTTCGTCCAAAAATCGACCATAGGAATTAAATATGATCTGTTTTATCCACTTGGATTAGATTAGTACATTTATTATTATTTTATTTAAAGAAGAGTTATAACTATTAACTTCAATGTTTAAAAACCAAACCATTTTAATATAGGGTTATACATAAGATAAATTCGACTATAAATATTTATTATAATTATAAAATGGCTTCCTAAAACATTATAATTTATTTATATTTTTTAGACACTAAATAAATAAATTTATTTATGACACAATGATGATGTAGTAATTACCAAATTAATGAATGATTAAAATAATTGATATTATAAACATTAAAATATCATGAAACTGAGACTTTTGATTCATTCCAATAAATTTATAGGATAATATAAAAATATATAATTTCTTTATTGAATTTTGTTTAGACTAATGAATTTGATATGAATTTATCAAAATCCAAATACTAAATAGTGTCAAAATTGATATCATTGAGTTTTTAAAACAAATACAATTTTATTAAATTATATAATAGTGCTAAAAATATAAGGTTCATACAAATGACTTATGTAATGATAGATATTTTATTATTGAACCACTGGTGGTTCTCCACGTAGTTTATAGTGATTTTATTAACTATATAATATAAAAATTAAAGGAGACATGGTAAATGTCAAACTATTTAACATAGAGTTAAATCTAAATGATAAGGTTAATATGGTGACCTAAAACTATCTAAAACCTATTGGTTGAGATGTTTTCGACCCACCCACGCCATATCCTATAGATTATTCCAATTTTATAATTTATAAATAGAAAATGAATTTATAATAAAATAATATTTCATGCTTTTCCAAAAGAGACCATCAACTCTCCTAAAAATGGGAAATTCCCATTCTCTTTATTTCACACCTAAAAAGCCATTTGTCTTGAGCAAAACCTTCTTAAATTTCATCCGAACATCATTAACATCATCCTATAGAACATTCTTTGGTCAGAAATCCATTCTATGGATTTATTTTGGTCAAATCAAAAGAAAGAACCTAAAGAAGAGGTAATAATTTCAGCACCTCTTTCAAAATTATCTTCTTCATCCACTTCCTTTTTTAGTGTTTTTTTCATATAAAAATAATAACTCAAGTACCTTCTATATTTTTTGATATTTTTATAAATATGGTACAACCATATTCATTATTCTATAGATCCTAGGAATGACTATGTCACCATACATCTATACGTACAACATTCCGTCTCCACGTTGTGGTGTTATTGTTATTCAATACATAATTATTTGGATGGGTAAAATAATGATGTATAATTGATGTAAATAATAAATATAAATGTTAATGATTTTTTATATATGATATAACATCCATTTTAATACGATTTCACCATCATTTGAATGATATTATCACCCATGTGTACGTACGGATTACCGTCTCCATGAATGTGATGAGATTCATTCTCCATTGTAACCATTCAAGAATAATTTTCATTTTATGATTAAACATATTGTTTAATAACTTAATATAATTTGGGATATGAATCAAATACATATTCTCCATAACAAGTTTGACTTACATAATAAAACATATAAATGTAGACGAATTAGTTAACACCCAAAACAATGATACATATAAAATATTATTAACAAAGACGTATTATAAGATCAAATAAGATATCATATTTATTTATTTGGTTCTTGTATTATTTAATAACAATTATTCACCTATTATACAAAAGGATAATGTACCCTTAACTTTGGAAATGTACTAGGTTCGTGGTTTTCATCTCACATAATATTCCCGTGAGATTCATGATTTATTTTCCATTAGTTCCTCTTGTGTGGTGTATGTACTGCACATGATTGTATTCATCATGTAATTTTATTTTAATTTATGGAAATTTTCATCATCGTTTTAATATACTTATTTTAGGGGTGTAGGTTTTGTATGTTACTAAATCAGAAAGGAAATTTCTAATTTCATCTTACACTCATTGTGTTTTACACACACTTCATTGATTATTTTACTCTAAGATTGTGTGTGAAAGCAACATTTATTTATTTATTTAGTAACTTATACTCTTCTCTTGGTGGACATACTTTTGACACACATAATCAAGAAATTGATAAGTTCTCATATCTGAGATATGGACATGATAAGAGTAATACTGACTAAATTTCCATTCATTGAGTTAAACATCCAAGTCATTGGTTCTTTTTTTACATAAATATGTGATATTGTCCTCTGATTGGTTTACAAATAATATACAATCACATTGAGGGTATTTATATTTTTCACACATGATTAGGTCATAGATTTATTCTTAATCTAATGATATTTTCTTTACAAGGTATTTCATCTCAATTTACATTCCATTGATTCTTCTATGTTGTTATGCACAAATTCACTTTTATATTGGGTATATATTCTATATATACATAGTATATCATGAATCCCTTTATTATCCTGATATTACATTGTTTATATTATCTCTATTATTTTTATTCAATCATCTCTCA
This sequence comes from Viscum album, assembly GCA_963277665.1. Taxonomy (NCBI): domain Eukaryota; kingdom Viridiplantae; phylum Streptophyta; class Magnoliopsida; order Santalales; family Viscaceae; genus Viscum; species Viscum album. Next base: position 1,672,383,955 of record OY728126.1, read on the forward strand.
TTTGGTTAGGAACTCAAAATAGAATATCATTTTAAATGTTTTAAATATTTATTCATCTAAATAACTCTCTTTCATGTCCATGTTTTAAAAATGGGTTTAATGATTTATTTTTATAGAAATGGATGTTTTAATATTACAATTATTTTCAAAAGATTCAATGTGTTATGGGACACATGGATGGAAAATTCTCTTTTAAACGGATTCTTGATAAATTGTAATAATTTTAAATGTTTTCAAGAAAAGGGGGTATATTTCTATAAAATAGATTTATTGATAATTTTCAACTATGTAAATATTCTTCATTATTATCAATTGAAATGATATATTATAATCTTCCATATTTTATGGAAGGAGTTATTTTTTTATGTGGATGTTCTACTTTTATTCCATTCATAGTTTGTGGTTAAAATATTTAAATTTCATATGATAGTTTAATACAAATGTTTACATTATGTTTCACACTTTCATATGAGGAATTAATTGGGCATAGTAAGTGATGGGTGAATCCCGCAATAGATGATCAATGCATCGATAGTTCTCATTGGACAAACTAATGTCTGGGCACAAGGCCTTGACCAAATCGTCTTGGTATTCATGGCACTATGTCTTGACTATGTGGTTATGATGTCCGCCATTATGCATTCCATCATTATGAAATTGGCTTTCGATATAACATGTGATTATCTAACTAGTATAATATCTATCTGAATATTTATATGGAATTATTTGATTTATCTTTTCCATATTATGATAATTATTTTGTTTAAAAGGCTTGTGTTTTAGTCTTATAATTATCCTTAGATATTTATGTTTATTGATGATAGTTTCCTATATATTGTTATCCTTAAAGTGAATCTGAGCTCACCCCTTCCTTATGTTTTATTTATCTTAGGATGGAATAAGTATATTATGATTAACCTTCTAGAATATTAAAACCGATATATGAGTGTTCATAGTGGACACAATGTCTTTTTTTATTTCATGATGTAATGTAAAAGATATGTACGTATCTAGTACTTCCAAGCCACTAAGCAGATTGGTCTTTCGAGAGATGATTCCTTGTATCATGCCAATGTTATTTATTAATTCGTTGATTCTGTGTATCTAGGGTCTGGGGATTACGCCATGTATTTTTTTTGGGATGTCATGCTCCTCAACATACATCCATGGAATATAGTGGTTTGAAATAATATCTACATCATATGGAAAAAATAAATTGAATAAAAAAATAATGTAATCAATGGTAGTGTTAGAAATCCCATACATTGTTTTACCATTTAACAATCTAATTAAAATGTCTATCTTCTTCATTTTAGCACATTGCTGATATACAAGAGTCAGGGAAGTATCATTTAATTGTTTTCATCTTGTAAACATGATAATTTTCATTAGATTCATTCTGTGTTCTCTTATATAAGTATTCATTAGTATTCATCCCATTGTTTTCATGATAATTAATAAATAAAAACATGTCATCAAGTAAAATCTCCAATCCATCCGTCTCATTTAGATGATGATTATTTTGTGACTTCAATTTCTTCACATTGTGATACAACACATGTAGTTTTATTTGAAAAAAAAATATTGTTTTATGGTAGAAAACATTTTCACTGCTCAAATTTGTTTCCCACACAATTATAACCTTGGATATTTATTTTTACCACCATCTGAATCATTTTCAAATGAAAAATATAAAAAACACTCCAACTAATTAAGAAAATCATTTGATATGTAATCAATTTCATAGGTCCAATTTATATCCATTCCATAAAAAAAATTATATGTAAGAATTATAATATAATTGACAGAAAAAACTATATATAAGAGAAATATGTAAATTTAAAACTATAATATTTAATTTCAATATATCATTGTGTAATAATAATATGTAATACTACAATAAATTGTGTTTATAGTTGATTCTTTTTTCTCCTAATCTATTATTTTTTAAACTAATATTATACTTATTTGATAAATAAATGTATAAAATATTAATAGATCTAGGTAAAAATCTTATATTTTATATTATTATGGTTTTGGTTAGTTCTGTTTCAGTATGATTTTTTTAGTTATGATCATTTTTGTTTTGTTAGATTTGGTTTATTTATTTGGATTGGGCCAGAGTATGCTAATTTGGGTTTTATTAAATATTTTTCATGTCATTTCATTATTAAAATTAAAATATATTTTCTTTTATTTCAATTAAATTTTGTTTGAATCTATTTATTTAAGTTCATTTTGATATTGTTTCGTGTAGTTCACGCCTACTCATGTCTCATCAGTCACATCACCATCTAATTTTCTATAATAATTACTCCCATTATCTAGGATTCCCATTGTTATCTAATATTTTTCTATCGTGATAAAAAACATTCCCACTATTATTTTTCAATACTTTGTATAATATTAAAATATTCATAAAAAATAGTTCCAAAATATAGAATAAATGATTTATTATTTCTTATTAATGGAATAACATTTTATCAATCTGGGTCTAGATTAATAATGCATCATTGGATTAACAAATAATATATAAATTTCATGTAAATAGTAAAAACAACTTTTATAAAGAGATATGACCTCAAGGAATAATTTCCCAAAAATAAAAAATATAATGGATTCCTTTAACAATACATAAATCATAATTTTTATCCCTCTTCAGTCAAAAACAACCACATCATCCATAACTACAAAAAACAATCATTTGGGAATGTGACATCCATTTGTAACACAATTTCATTTGGGTTAAAAATACAAGTGTACTCCATTACTCAATGAAATGGTGTTTTGAATAAAAATAGCTATTTATCACAATAATTACAATAAAAATAACCATATATGACTTAAATATCGTTATAATAATAAAATTAATAAATTTACACTTATATTATAAAAATAAATTCACTTATAAACCACAAGTATTGACATCAAACACAATAATAAAAATATTATAAAAATTGCAATAGTATTCCCCTATTCAATCACATATTTAATCTATTAATAATTTCACATATGAAAACAATCATTTTCAAGATTTATGAAATCCATAATCTATCATATATTTTAATGTCCAATGAACACATAATTATATTAACATAAAAATAAAATTATTTATTTATATTAAAAAACATTATTTTAAAATTAATATAACTCAATATCTTTGTGATCAATGTTAAATAAATACAAATACTGATACATCACATACTAAATTATATATGATAGTTCCACATATACTATATTCAGATCATGAATAGGTCATATTCCAGAAAATCCAAAATTAAAACATTAATGGATAGATTGCAGTTAAAGTTGATTAAAAGTAAACATCATAGATACAAGAAAAAATAAATCTTGGTAGAAGTTATAACTCATTTCAAACTCATCATTTTGAAGTTGAAGAAACTGAATGACATAATCCAATGATGGATCACTTTGTTGGAAAAAGTGGAGAGGTTTCAGGATGGGAAGAATAGTGGAGTACACTGCTACTACCATAGTATTGGATTTTGAGGGGAGTGTTGTAGGGGATCAACTAAGGATATATCATTGGGTTTCAAGAATAGGAGTTGTTTCCAATGGGTAAAAAGAATAGAGAACACAATTGTTGTCTTGATATTGAATATCGAGTGTGCTGCTATAAGGGGTAGAGATGGGAAAGGGGGAGCCACATTATAGTGATGGGAATGGGAGGATTGGATGGAGGATACTGTGCTTTGGTATTGAAGAAAGACAAGGGTGAGGTGAGCACTGGATTTAAGAGAAATTGGGGAACCCCAATGCCAACTATTTTGAAACAATTTTGGCATAAGATTAGATATCCTAATTATTTTTATGAAACTGTTTGGATTTATTATTATATTACCACCTATCCCAATAGTTTGGGAAAATCGTTGGGATATTTACATTCGGAAAACCCCTATTTTTAGTAGTGATTCCAAGTAATACACCACAAAATATTGAAGACTCTGAAAACCAAGTGGTTTAGTTAATGATTTTTTTGATCCAAAAACATGATTTTGTATACCAAGAGATACAATGATCAATTTGGTGAAACCAAAAGCTCATAATGCCTTATTCTATTATATGAACATCACTTAAATTATCTAAATTGGTAATTCATAACTACGCATTCATTACCCACTCACACATAGCAGTAATAAGATATAAAATAATTTCATTTCGTTACTCTTTCACCTTTGGTGGGTATATATATGATATCATACTAATTTTCATTCTCTTTTTCATATACATGCACTATACTCTCTCATGGTCATCTTATTATAATATATTCGACAATGTATGTATAAGGCTCCAACATAATCATTACTTCATATTCAGTTAATTATACAATTTTACATTATTTCACAGTGAGGGTCTTTTTGGGTTTAGATCATTAACCAATTAGTCCATTACTCTTACATAACAACTTTAATATTACAACAAAGACATTCTAATACTTATCCATTTCCTTTATAAAACATTACCTTTTAAATAGAATCAAGGACTCGTTTTATTTTTAAAAATAAAATCATTTCCATGATCCCATCATTTACTCTATTATTCATTAAAACATGTGTAAACATTTCAAAACATAATATGAATACAAAAATCTCATAAATTGATACTGAAAGAAGAAATCTTGTTAGCCTTTAAAAAACATGTCATCCATGAATAATTTATCATAAAGTAACACATTTCGCCATTATAATGTTGTAAACACTCTTCATTGAATATAATATTCACTACTACAAATATGGCATTTATCTGTGCTAGAAAAGGGAATTAATAGCGCTAAAAAGTGCTGTTAATCAAGGAGAAGATAGGGGTCAAGTTCATCAGCGCTTCGAAAAGTGATGATATTGGCCAATTTAATCATTGGTAAAAAAATTGTGGATAAAAGGGTCTTTATCAGCACTTTTTTTAGCGATGATAAAAAGAACCTTTTATCTGCAATTTTTTAGCGCTGATAAATGATTAAAAATCATTAAAAATTTTCCCAATTAGGGGAGAATTCAATAGTGCCCCCACCTCCTCCAAAAACACCCTGACAACCCCACTGCCTACCCATAACCCCTACCCTCACCCACGCCATTAAACAATGCCCACACCCCTCTTTAACAGAGTTAGTAGTCATTCCACCACCAAATGTCATGTTTGTAGTGGTATAACATATATATCTTCTGTCATTTCAATCTTTACAATGTATCAACTAAATTTGGTCATCAACCATTTCATGATCATTGATTTTACTAGTCTCGGCACATAAACAGACTCTCACAACAAATTTTATGCTCATTTTAGTGAGTTGTGGGTTTCTTAGGTTTTTAGTCGCTCCGAGGGATGCAAAATTTAAAATGACAATGACTTCTGATCCATGTTTCTGTTTTGACTCTACAAAATATAAAATCGTATCTTGTGAAATGTAACAAATTTTGGGGACCACTTGAACCCTTTATCAAATTATTTAAGGCCCAACATTGCCCAAAATCACTTCGTTTGATCATAAGTTTGGCTATAGGTGTCCGTTTTTCCATAACATATGTTCCAAGTGTCCGTTTGTCCAAAAAAACATATCAAATTGAAGCTAGTGAATCAGCCTACACTATGATGGACACTATATCACTTTCTCATATTATTCATTCCACGAAAAGGACCTTAATCATTCAAAATGGCCACAATTTATTCTTTCAGTGTCTATTTGGTGTCTACCACATATCAGTTTGATATAGATCATATCTAAAATATATATTTATTATTATATATCAATATAAATATAGTTATATGTCAATATATGATTTTTTATGAAATAACGTTTTTTGAAATATACACTTTATCAGTGAAAATAAAAAAAACTCTCGTAAATCCCCCCTCCCCATTATCAGCGCTACTAAAAAGCGATGATAAGGCGGGGGGATTTTCCACATCTAAAAAAAGTTATGATAAAGGGTGAATTTTAAAAAATAACTATTATAAAAGATAAATCCCCCCCCCCCTTATCAGTTCTTTTTTTAGAGCTGATAAAATGTGACATTGCGGAAACACTGTTTTCTGGTAGAGCTTATTTATTAAACTTTTGGTAACCAAAAGAAAACCCTAAACCCCATAGAAATAATAATATAGTATATAAGGGTTACTTGGTATATAAGCATACATAAATTGAATAACCAGATGGTAGACATCCACACAAATTACAAAATGGAATAGCCATACGTCTCATATCCATACCCAATGCATTTGAGGTTATAACCTAACCACCCATCCATGGAATATCATAGAACCAACCATCATTTATTTATCATGTTACCACTTATATTTGTTTTATCATGTTACCACCCATAAAATGTTCATATACCATAATATAGTCATAACACATAAAAGATTGTAATTATCAAAAATAAACTCATAAAATGTCATTTTCAATCAAAAGAATAAAAAAATCAATTTAAAAACCATTTAAAACATTTAATAATGATACTTTTCAATCGAAGTGTCTCATTCCACATTGAATATTTTTAATGAAATTTATATTTTAAAACATTCAATAAATAAACCTTCGAATCAAATGGTCCAATTCCAATGTGAAACATTTAATATAAATTAGAATTTTAAAACATTCATGTCCTTCTAAATTAACTCATAAAAACCATTTTGAATGAAATGTCATGAAATATAATTTTTATAGAAGAATAAATAATTATGTCATTAAAAACAATGTTTTACTTACTGATTACATTACCATTTGAGAAAAACATGAATAAAAATAATTAATGAATAAAATTAATCAAAACATTAAAAATTAGTAGATAGAATATTTCATGATATAACTTACCAAATGGGTTTTATATAAATATTAATGGATAATAATGTTTCATAACAACAAGATAGGCCTCAATGAAAGGAGATTAAGATGTAGTCCCCTACAATGATTATTTCATTTGATTAACTATAAATCAAGGACATAATTATTTTTGAAAAATATAAATACACCCAATATAAGTTGATATTAATTGTAAAATAATCGATGTTAGGTCACACGTATTCATGTAAATTAAACAAATAACATGGATATTTAACTCATTGAATTTAGAATGAGTTAAGATTTCCCATACCTTGAGTATGACGTGTTTGACACATTCATTATTTTCATAATTATAAACATTCGTTAAATTCTACATTCTAGAGAGACTTTATTAATTATATTATTCCTTTTATATCACTTAGTACCATGTTATAAAAATTATATAATTATTTAAGTTCTTATCAGACGTTTCAGATACATTTGGTACATGAGTCATAAATGAACATGTTCTTATGTAAATTTTCCATGAGGTCCAAATTGAATCATCACCAAAATAGTATTCCAGATTTAAATATCATATATTTATAATATATGTAATATTTGGATATATGAAATGAAATTTACTATTTATGGAGACAGTAGGTCATTTGTATGAAAGAACGCAACTTCCGTTTCTTTTTCATATTAAAAGAATGAAAATTAAATGAAATAAATTTATATTATAATAAGAGTGTTTTATGTATTTCATTTATGTATCATATGTTTAATAAAATCATCTAATATACATTACATGTATAAAGGGAATTATTCATATCGCTTCAAGGGGGAATTATTCCACACTTCTTCAAATGAAATTATCATATATACACGACATGGAATGCTAAAGTAATGTTATAAATAAATATTATAGTATCATAGAGACAATATTAATATAATATATACCATATTTAAAATAGATTGCATTAAAATTTACATCATGATAGGTGTTAGGGGAAAATGGAACAATCATCATTTCATGAGGTATTAGTTCACCATACACCGAAACAATAAGTTCGGTAAACATTAAATAACGGTGTGTTTTTGTTTAGATCAAAATAATAGCATAGAAATAAAATTTTATTTATGATAATATTTTTATTATGTGATCATTGAATAAGAAGAGTTAGGGAGTGGATAATGGAAATGAAACTAAAAACATAATAGAAGGTTTTACCTCTTAATCGAGTAACATCATTTGGTTTACACCAAAAGGCTTCCTTGGGAGGATTTTCAACCCCAAAGGACGCTTCTAGGATAAGAGAATGGATTATAGGATTTTTTTGGTAGATATTTGCCGAAACAATAGGTTCCTGAAGTGTAATTATTAGGGAAGAGAGAATACCTTTTTAGAGGAGAAGGAAATGTCACCCATTGAATCTTTTTTATTATTAAATTAATAAAAAAATATTTATCTTACTCAAAAGGAACAAACATTAGATAGGTCTAAGATAATATGATCATAGGTCTATATCCTTTATCTATTTTTTTTGAAATCTATTGACTTTATTTTAAAATATATCTTTTCTGTTTACCGTTAATTATTATCTTTTAATTTTAATTGTTGTACTAAAATTTTAACTATTACGGTGATATCAATTTCTCATATATGTGTTAAAGTTCCCATAATTGGACACACAATGAACTTTTTGACCTTATAATTTTTACTTTTTTATTTTTAATTATTTTTTCAATTTTTAAATAATTTAATAATTAACTATTTCTATAAAACATTATTTTTGTTAGTTTTTTCAGTATTCATATTATTGAATTTTAATAAAATTCAAATAGAGAGATAACTTCAAACACCAGAATTTGATATACTAACAAAATGAAAAATTCAACTACTAAAATCGTGGATGACATAAATTATGTAAAATAATATTTATTTTTATATTTATAATATCATTTATTTATTCCATCGTTAATAAAGAAATAATTGTATCAGAATTGTTCCATAATTAAATTTAATTATTTAATTTCCATAAAATATAAAAAAATTACCATTTTGTGGGTAAAAATTCTACCCATATAGAAATAAAATATATTCAAAGAGATAAATTATATAATACCATCTTAAAATTATTTTAGTAAGAATATATATGATTATAACATATTTTTTTTTCCTTTAAATTAAAAGATATAATTGTCGTAATCACCCCCATGTGGCTTACAAGGACAAAATATTGTATCCAAGACATTCTTGGTTGGCCATATCTCATTAAATAGGATTAGGACCAGTTTTAGGGTAGTTTTATATTTTTATTATATTATTTTTACCATTATTCACATGATTAACCTTTTAACCGTGGTAAATAAAAATAACTACTAATGTTACTATTCATAATGCCAAAAAATAAAAGGAAAATATTTAAATAATTTGGAAATTTTGATTCAAATATTGAATAATTTTTTTCAAATTCAAAACACTGAAGATGTACTAATTAATTTTAAATTAATTCTCATTGTCAAAATGAGAAAATGGGTTTATTAAGTAAAAACCATCAAAATATTGACTTGTGTTAATATCTATTATAAAATTGAAAATAAAGACAATGTAAAACATTGGATTACATTATACAAACATAATATAATTACGCATTAAAACCAATTAAAATAATAATCCAACTATATAAATAAATTACCCGAAAGAGATATTTTGAATTATAATGTTTTATTTTTTACTGTTCATTAAAGAAGGAATTTTATCAAAAAAATTACCAAATTCCTCCAACGTAAATTTTGAATTCCACATTCTAAAAAAGATGTTTAATTTATCAAATAGAACATAAATTTTTTTTAAAAACTATATTTAAAATTGGTTCATCATCAATAGGTGGTAAAATTGAAATTTTTTGAAAATTAATTCTTTTATCCAATTTCGTTTATTTCCTATATCATGTATAGAAAACATATATGATGAATTTTTAATAACAGATTTAATATAATACCTATATTTTTAATTAATAAAATTAATCAATGGTGGATTTATTATTTTATAAATTCACTTTTTCATTTATATAGTTTTTAAAAAAACATATCCTTTTTAAAAAATGGGTTTTATTTTTAATTTATAAATAATTTTTCATAAACGTATTATTTATATACATGTGTAAACTATATTTTCCTAATTTAATTAATGTTTTCCATTAACTCATTTCCAATGTCTAGGATATAACAGTATCATTTAACTGATAATATTTAGTTGTTCGTTTTAGTATGTTGTGGTCTATAATGTACGCCCTTAAAAATAGTGTTTCATTATTAAAACATGGAATGCTGCCTCCAGCCCCATTAATAAATTACATCCTCGAAATTTTAATTTTGTGTAATTAAGTATTGTAAAAAATTTCAAAATATTTTAATTGCAATCCCATATCAGAAAATGGATTAACAAAACATCCACTTTAAAAGAAATAAAAGAAGGCATGGATGCCACTTGAGATAACACATACAATGATTCCATGTATGAAAACATGGATATAAATGAAAAACTAACTGTCAAGTTAGTATGAAGAGTTATAGAAAAAATTATTAGAGAAATGTAATCAATTAAAAAACCAAAAAATTTGGATGGGTTTAACATCATCATTTTTATTGTAGGAAAAGTAAACAGAAAATTATTTTTTAATGAACCTTTTTATAAATCTGAGGAATTTATTTATGGGAATGATTAATATCAAAAGATATAATTATTAATTTTCAAGTAAAGATCCATCCTTTAATAAATTTTACCACAAGTCCATCTTTTCTCTAAATGATGGTTATTCAAGATGACATTTTCACACCTTAAGAATAATAATAAACATATATATAATCACATAATCAATAAAATATTAATAATGTGTTCATATTATCTTGCAATATCAATAGAAACCAAAAACGTTAGGATATGATCAGATAATTTCCTCAAAAAGATTAAAACACCATATAAAGAAAAAATACTATTAATATCCAAAAATAATTAGTATTTTCCAATGTTCAACAAATATACTTTGATAAATAAGTTTTCCTAAACTCCTCAGAATAATCCAAACTAATATTGTAACCCAAAAAATATAAAGGATTTCATCACATGGTCTTATAGAATAAATTTTAACATTTATCTCTAAATAACATCATTGAAACTTAATCTCTCATACTAAAAATTAATTAACCTAATTAAATTTTCTCCAACATAGCCTAATCACATACCAAAATAACCTGAATCTTAATATTCCTTTATAAATACATAGATTATAAAAAAATAAATTTCAACCATCACTCCTAAAATAAAATGTCATTTTATTCTATTTTCCTTAGTCCTTTATGGTTCCTAAAATAGTGAATGTTTTCCAAAATGACATGTATCCCTCAATCCTCATATCATTTTACAATAATAATGATATCCATTTGACAAAAAATTTGTTCCCAAAATCAATTTCATCTTATTACATAAACTATCTTAGCTAAAAAGAATATTCTTTAATAACCATTGACATCATGGATGAAATTAGTAGGTGATAAAACCTCATCGCACATCAATTGGGGGTTTGATTCCTACTAACTTTTATGATGCCATGGGTTTTCATGTAGTTCGTGTGTTGTCCTTTTCAAGAAGTATATAATTTTATAACAGTCCCCAAAATATTATAAATTCCTCAAAAATATCAATAACCTTTTTTAACCTAAATGGTTATTTCATACATCACATTTTTCATCCCAAAAACCGATAACACATAATTTCCTAAAAGGTGAATGTCTCCAAAAATGACCATTAGTCACCATAAAATTTCAAATCATAAATCCTAAAAAGGGGTTTCTAAGACATTGAACATAAGATCAATATTTAAATTATAAACCAATGATGATATCCCAAACACATATGAAAACATCCAAATCTCCAAATATTTCTATCTTATCCTAGGATAAAAACTATAAGGCCTCGAACATAATCATTACTTAATATTGAGTTATGTAAATAATTTGTCTTCATTTTACTTTAATGATAATTTCATGTTTCATGATATAGATAATTAGGCCATAACTCATGTTTAAAACCATAAATAATACGTAGTTGGCCATTCTGTTCAATATCATTTTTATCATAAAACAATTACCTTTAAGAAGAAACATAGACTCAATTCATGTTTAAACATCATAACTTCTCCTAGATCCAGTCCATGACTCTAACATTTTTTGAATTCTATGAAATACATTTCCAAACCCATGATAAGCATAAAAAACTCATTATGGGACACATAAAGAATGAAAAATATTTTCCATGAGAAAACATGTCAACCATGAATAATTATCATAAAGTAAAATATCCCAGCAGTATGAAGTTAGAAATACTTTTCACATAATATATTCTCATTTATTAACCTTTTCTAACATAAATATTACCACAAATCCAATAGGAAGAAACATATAAAAAATATAGGTAACTTGAGATACAAACATATATAAATGGAATAACCATATGGTCGACTTCCACACATATCACTAAATAGAGTATCTATACTATTGACTTCCATACCCAATGCATTGGAGGTTATAATTTAACCATCCATCCATGGTTTTTCATTGAACCACTCATCTTTGATTCATAAAATAACCATCCATCTTGGGTTTATCACGTAACAACCCGTCAGATGGACAATTATAATTTTATAATCATAACACGTAAAAGAATTTAATTATCCATAGTCCACTAACAAAATTTCATTTTAAAAAACAATAAATATCATCAATCTATTTCAAAAACCATTTAAATAATTTAATAAATATAATTTTCAACCAAACTTTTCCCCTACCACTTTTACAATTTTGATATAATTAAAAATTTATATTATATAATAAAGATAATTTTGAGTCAAAGTGCCTCATAACAATTTCAAAATTTTAAAAAAAATCACATTTCAAAACATTCATGTCCATATAGGTAAATTCAAAAAACCCATTTTTTAAACATGAACATGAAATAAATTGTTTTATAAGAATAAATCCTTAAATAATTAAAAATTATGTTTTAGTTTAATATTACATTGACATTTGAAAAACACTTTAATAATAATCAATAAGGAATAAAATAAAAAATTGTTAAACATTATGAAATATAATATTTCATGATATATCATGCCAAAAGGGTTTTATATAAACCTTATATGATAATAACGGTTCATAACTTCACGATATTCCTCAATGAAATGTGATTAAGATGAGGTCACATACCAATATTATATCATTAGTTCAAAGATAAATCGATGAAATAAATTTCAGTGAAAAATTTAAATGGATATTATATATAAATCAATCAAACATAATTCATATATATTCATGGACACCAAACCAATTACTGGGATATTTAACACAATGAACAGAGATTGAGTTAAGATTTCAGTTACCTTGATTATGAATTGTCTTGTATGTTCATTATTTTCCTTAATAATAAACATAGGTTAATTATTAATTTCATGAGAACATTTTTAATGTTTATTATTCCTTTTATATCAATTATTTAATTCTTATAAAAATTAAATAATTATTTAAGGTCATATCAGATTTTTTGTCGATATTCAATACTTGACTAAAAAATGACCGTGTTTTGGTGTAAATTGTCTATGTGGTTAAAATTAAATCTTATCCAAAATAATATTTATGATTTATATATGATATATATCCACTATATATATATATATATAATTTCTTTAATATTTATAGATATTAAATAAAATTCACCATTACTGGGGATGAAAGGTCGTACATATTCATGAATGTTATTTTAATTTATTTTTCATTTTAAAGGAATTATAATTAAATGATATAAATGTTAATTATAATACCCAAATTATATTAATTTAATTTTTTCTTCATATATTTAATAAATAAATCAACTATACATTCCATGTATAGATAGAATGAGTCATATCGCTTTGAGTGGGTAGGATTCAGCACTTCCTCAAATGAAATTATAGTATATACATAACCTTAAAAGCATAAAAGTATGATCTAAATAAAAATTACAAAATAATAGAGAAAATATAAACATAATATATATAATATGTAAAATATTTTCTATTTTAATGTAATCCATTATTGGTGGTATTGGAAATTGAGAAATCAACATTTCCTGAGGTAGTAGTTCACTATACATCGAAACAGTATGTTTATTACACATTAAATGGAGGTGTGAGTAAGTGTAAATAAAAAATATCATAAAAACATCCTAGTATACTCAGGATAGTGGTTTTGTTATGTACTAATAAAAATATAATAGTTTAGGGAGTGGGGAATTTAAATGAAATGAAAAAGAATAATATAAGGTGTTACCAATTTATCAGGTAACCTAATTTAGTTTAGACATGAAGGCTTACATGGAATGCTTTTATTCCATAAGAGAGGATTATGGAATGAGGGGAGGTATTTTAGAATTATTTTTCAATAGATATTTTCTGAACCAGAGGTCTCAAGAAATTTTATTATTAGAGAAGAGGGGGTACCATTTATAGAAGAGGGAAGTGGCACCCATGGAAACTCTTATATTATTAAATTAATATAAATAAATATTATTTTTATAAAGAATCCTACATGAGATATGTCAATGATATGATGTTTATAGGTCAAAATGAACTCATAAAATAAATTTTATACTAGTATTTCCTTTTTTTTAACATATCTTTTCGATATACCCTAAACTATTTACTTTTAATTATAATTGTGGTAATAACATTTTAATTATTAAGAGGATAATAATTTCACATATATAGGGTAAATTTCCCATAAATAGAAACTTCATGAACTTTTTGATATTATAATTGTATATTATTAATTTAAAAATATTTTTTAGGATTTTTAAATAATTTATTAAATTACAATGTTTATAAAATATAAATTATGTTAATTTTTATAGTATTCATTTTTTAAAATTTTAATAAAATCTAAAAATAGAAAGAACATAGAATGAAATAATCTAATAGTCTTATAACTTTTATTATTTCCCTATAAAATAATTTAAGACATAAATTTTGTCAAATAATATTTATTTTAATATTTATAATATCACATATTTGATTCTTTCATTAATAATGTAATCACTACATCATTATTGTGTCATTTTTAAATTTAATTATTTAATGCTTGAAAAACATAAAAAAATACCATGATGTTTGAAAACATATTATATTTCTATTTATTATTTATATTCTAAGAGATATCTTATATAAACGCATATTAATATTGATTTTGTATGAAGAAACTTGTTAATAACATATTTTTATTTCTTTAAATTAAAAGATATAAGTGTCATAATCACACACAAGTGGATTACAAGGACAAAATTTTTTTCACTAGGGTTATATGGGTCATAAATATTTCATTAAATAGGATTGGGTCATGTGTTAGTGTATTTTTTTATTATAATAAAAATTTTATCATTACTCACAAGATTTACCCATTAACCGTGGTAAATTGAAATAATTACTAATATTATAATTATTAATGACCAAAATTAAAAGGGCATATTTACATAATCTATAACTTATAATTGTAAATATTTAATGCATTTTTCCAAAATCAAAAAACATAAGTTGTTGTAATTAATTTAAAATTATTTCTTTTTTTCAAAATGAGAAAACAAGATTTTTAAAGTAAAATTTATCAAAATATAAAAATTTATTTATTTCTAATTTCAAAGATAAATAATTAAATTGAACAAAATTATATTAAATGGTAAATAAATAATCTAATTAAACTATAAAACCAACTAAATGGACAATCAATCTATATATAAATGTTTTATTAAAAGGTAGTTTTGAATTAAAATGCGGTATTTTCACTATTCATTAAAAAAATTGATTGTATCAGAAAAATACCATAATTCAACCAAATTAAATTTTTATGCCCCTATTATAAAGAATATTATTATTTTTTCAAATAGAATATATAAAATTTTCAAAAACTATATTTAATATGGGTTCCCCATCAATAGGCTGTAAAAAATATTTTTTTAAAAAACTAATATTTAATTATAAAATTTGTATTTGTTCATATATCATGTCTAGAAAAAATATATGATAAATTAAAAAAAGTTAATTGAATATATTTCAAGTATATTTCATTATTAAAATCCATCAAGTATTGTTTTAATATATTATAAACTTACTTATTGCAATTTAAATAGTTTTTTTAGAAACACATGTCCATTTTTAAAAAGGGTATTGTTTTAATTTATAAATAATTTCTCACAAAATAATTAATATTATTCATCTGTAAACAATATTTTCCTAAATAAATTAATAATGTGAGTTCCTTCCATTCTAATGACTTTCTTATAATTCTAACATTTAAGTAATAATATTTATATTGTCGTTTAAGATTGATGTATCATATCATATACACTATAAAACAAAATTTTTATTTCATAAAACTATGGATGTTATAGTATTCTATCATCCAATACATACTATGTCATGATATTTACAATGGATAACACATTTAAAAAAAATTCCTCTTCATATCCTTCAATGTCATTTTATGTTCAACCAACATTCACTTTAGCTAATATAACATCAGTATCCCCATATGGATGATTATTCTCTCTCTTAGATACTTGTTGATTCATATTTGATCAACCCCAAACTCCCTATTTTTGTGAACTTCTTATATAAAAAATTGACTTCAAGATTAGTTTTTTTAAATTATCTCAACAATTTATTCATGATTCTCCCATTATCCACATGTCTCTTTCATGATTTTCATATTTTCATCAAGGAAACTTATTTTCCTCATACAACCTAAAAGTTCAACAAACTTCCATGATCCACAAACATCATATAATTATTCTTAATTAGAAGACACCAATGATATATGTATTTCCCCAATCACTTATCATTCTATGAATATGCATGAAGACCACCTCACCCTACTTAGAAACATTTTCTATACTAACTCCACTATCACAGTTTTGAATAATGAAAACCATGATCATTTTTTATGTATAAAATAGATTTATTTCCTCATTTATATAAACAATTATATTCCCAGTATTTTAAAAATATCACCTAGAACCTATCTGAGCCTTGAATTATAATAAAATCATTACTTGATTATTTTATTTCTATAATATTAATATAATGATATTTTATAATAATTTTATTAGAATAATGAATAAAATATCTTATACATGTTTCTTTATCATATCAACTCATCTATGTTTTATAATAAATCTCATAAAATGGAATATCACAATTGATCACTAGGATGTATATTTTTCCAATCAAACTTTTATTTTCAATTTAGAACAATGATATTATCATACGATTTTCTACAATTCTATGTTAGGAAGAATTATGTCTTTTTTAATTACAACCATTTTGAAATTCTTCTTTTTTTTATTACTATAATTTTATGCCACAACCAAATATTATGCATCATGACTCATATTTCCCCTATATTGCTCCTTATGGAATATTATATTCTTGCCCATGATATCACTAATTATGGTGTTCGTATGAAATGGATAATTAGAAGTTATACAACATGCATTCCCAATCACTATCATAGAAAAAATTATTTCCATAAAAATACATTATAGTTTCTACAATCATTGATGGAGATAGAAAACATCAATAATTTTCTATTCCAATATGGAAAAATATTTATTTATACATTCAATAATCTCTAAGAGATAATTTCTCCATATTTTTGGTCACTACTTTTAAAGAACCTACTACATAACTATTCTGGATGACCCCTCTATTCCAAATTTAAATCGTCACAACTCCCCATTTAATTATTTATTTACACTAATTTATTAGTAATAACATTACCGTTGACCCCTTGTACCATACCCCTTTAACAAGAACACCTTCATTAGTTAAATTGAAGTGGTGTTATAATCCCATGTATATTCTGTTTTCTTAATGAGCGCCACCTCATTCTTATCAATCCATTCTTTTTCCACCTTATCATCATGTTGTAATTTTAAAAACTAGAGCCTAACTATGTTGGAATTTTCCAAGAAACTTTTTTTATAGTTCCACCTTTCCATAAAACTGGACAATAAATGAAATTTACCAAATTCTAGGTTTCCAATATCATATATAGATGTTACTCATCACCCAATAATGTAATGGAATGTGTAGTGCTGATGGGGTGTGGTTCAATAGGTTCATTGAGGAGGGACACAAGAAAAAAAGGATTTATTCTGCTGTAGTTTGATATGGTATGACTTTATGTAAACTTTTAAAATTTCTCTTGAATAATAAATGATCCATAATATTGGTAATCTTGTTTTCATGTTAATTATAACTTTTTTTAATAATTTGATAAATAAAATAGTATGTCAATAATTATTTTGAATATAATCAATTTATATGCATTTAAACAATGTATTTTTTGTATCTTCAACTTCATTATCTTATATGATATAGAAAGATGATTTTTAACAAGTATATTATACAAGAAAGTAATAGATACTAATTTAATACACATTTTTAATGATTCATTCAATTATATAACATACATGAAAATTGGTATAAGTATAAAATGTTTTTTATCCATGATAAAAGTTTTATCCAGTTATTTATTAAAAAATGGGCGAATTTTATTCCTTAGTATAAAAAAATATATAATTTCTTCCCACCACTAATTTGTTTCAAATAATAAAGAAAATACAATATTATATAAAAATGATTTCATCACATAAATTTTCATATATGATATCGAAACTATACATTATTTTTTAACCATTGTTAATAAAAAGAAATAAATTTTTATTTACATAACAAAGTAGATTATATTTCATAGTTTGATATGAAGAAAAGAATATTCTATTCAAGTGTCTAGTGGGATTATGTTTGGACTTAAGAGGACCAAATTTAATAAATGAAATTTTACATGTATAATATTTAGTGTCATTTTCAAATTAAATCCTAAAATGTTTATCATATATTAATAATTAAAAATGTAATGTGTTATATTTGGTTACTATGGTAAAGAGATTATAACTACTTAAAAATCGATTATGTTTTCCAATTTAGATATTGATAGTTATTTAACCTCAAAAGTTTTTAATATTTTGAATTTTGTAACAACTTAAATAGATTCATTTATTTATATCCTAATGTAATGATAAAGTTAACACTATAATGGGTTCTATGAAGAAAATATATTTTATGGTAGAAAAATCTGATGCTTTAATGTTTTGATATTTGAAGTTTTTTTAGAAATTATATTTGGGAATACAATACAACAATTTCAAATTATTCAAATATAATACTTAACAATTGTAACTCAATAAATTCTTTTAGATGTAATATTTCTTACGTTAGTCAATTTTAGATGTGACATGAATTAAATATATATTTAATGCAGTAAAATCCCATTACATTAATATATACATAGAGGTTATCTAAAATATATATGTGAAAGACACATAATGGATTATTTGTAATGGTATATAAATTATCCTAGTTTGATAATAAATCCAATATCCATTTATCATTTATTAATCAATATTTTAATTTACTTTCATGAGTTATATAATCACAAATATCCCCTCATTGTATTTTTGTAGTTGTCTCTAATAGATGATCATCATAGAGTATATTGAGTTTTGATGACATTTTAATATAGGAATAAATATAAAATTATTCTCATTACGAAGGGTATAAAACAAGTGATGGAAAATAGAATCTAGGGGTATTAAATAGAGACTTATTACATGGATTTAATAGCTAAAGTATATCTCATGGAATATACTATGGTCAAATATATACTTATGGGTGTATGATTTTAATTAAACCCCATTAACTGATGTTGGAAATATGTATAGTATGGGAAAATTAGTACTTTAATAGATTACTAAAAATGTATACACATTGACCAAGACAACACAGGGGGAATGTTGTTGATCATGTCGTATATTAGAGGAAAAATGATTTGAGTTTATTATGCATGTATGATGTGTTTAGACATATTTTTTTGATATACTTAGATATATGAAATGCATTTCCAAACTTTTTTAAGTGACATATGATTTCCATAACTATTTGGATGAGTGGATTTTGATTTGGTAATATTTTTAATAAATGGAATGTGATGTATTCACCAACATGGTCAATATGGTTCATATAATGATGAAATGATAAGATGAACTGTACATTAATTTCATTATAACATGTCTAGTAATCACTTGATATTAGGGTTAAAGTGGTTATATAGGTATCTATATGTTTTATAAGATACATAATTTTGTTGGAATATTCTTATTGGGATATTTTTTGGTTTGATAGATATCACATCAGTCTCCCTAGTAGCTTGAGTAGCATTGATTATTTTTTAGTGGTCTCCCTTCATGTATATAAGAAAATATAAATTTCATATTTTATTTAACTTTTATAATGCTTGCAGGGTTTTAAAAATATCCCTCTAGATAAGGTTTACCTTATGGAATATTTTTTGGTTCCAATATAAAGGGATTTTGATAAAACTATATATAAATGATTTTTTAGATGCTTTCCAAAAAAATTGTGGAGTTTCCCCAAAATTCATTTTGGAATTTTAGTTTAATATATATTTTATTGTAACAGATTTAAAATATGAATGTGAATTAATTAAATTATGATTTATTCATTATTCCATATTTTTTCATTGGAAATAATCCTTTAAACTGAATTAAATATAACCCATTGTGAATTGATTAATTGTAATTCATTCGTTGTTGGAATTTAATGAATAAATCTAACATTAATAATTTAATTTCTATTCATTTAATGTTGGGAATTTATTTTAAAAAATGAATCATATAAATGATGTCTTTATAAATGAATAAAATCCCTCTTTTTGGATAAGGCTAATGGTGTGAATTTATAATACTAATATCTTCCTTCTGAGAGGTATTTTTTAGGTGGAGGATCCCGAAAACTTTCTATGTTTAGGTTTCCTTAGTAAATGTTCTTGGAATCTCATGATGGGTATTCCCCTTATATCTAGGACTCATTTGTATTGTACTCTAGTGATTGAAATCAAGTTTAAGCTATAAAAATGTTGGATATGGAGATTACTGTTATCAAGGATTGAATGATTACGTTATTCATTTATATAATGTATCAATTATATTGAAAATAAATTCATCGAATTTTTTGTTTTCACACAACTACTATTAAATATACGATAATCCAAACAAAATATTCAAGACATCATAAAGATGTGTCCATTCTATGAGTTGGTACAATAAAAGTATTTGAGACCATAATAAAACACTTTAATAATTACTAAAGTGGTAAATTGTTTTGAAATATTATTTATGACTCGAGGAATCAGTTAACAATAAATATGGTAAATAAATATTCATGTTTCGTAAATCTAAAAAAACAAGAGAGAGATAATAGGTAAGAATACTATAATATTAATAAAATACTCAAGGCTACACATGACATAAAAAATATATATAGGAAAATTTTAATTATAAATATTAAATTATTTCTGAAGAAACATATATTATTTATCTCTATAGTTCAAACATGAAAGAGTTATATTAAATATATTAATCAATTGACATAATGAATTAATGAATTAAATATATTTTAATCCAATGTTCATTTAGAAACCAATTTGTTAATGTTATTTTAAATTGATATAATTTTGTTCATCATGGATCTCAAAATAATATCCAACATTATGAAAATTTAAATTCATATATATTACATATAAGCAATGAATTCCCATATGATAACAACTAAAAATAAATCCAAAAAACACTATGTTATGAGGCATAAAAAATTAAATATAAAAATAATTCAAATATTAAAATTCAAATATATAATATCAATATAATCACATCTAAACAACTTTTCCATTAATCAATGTTTTATGTCTTCAAGGTATTTTCCATGAAGTGTCATATAAGACCTTTCAAAATAATCTTCTTGTTAAATATTCCATCATTCCATTGTCAACAAATAATTTTTGGAAACTATTTTTTAAATATATCACAAACAAGTATTATTGGGATTTTTTTAAAAAAAACATATAATTTGAAGGGAAACCTGCGTATTGATTGACATGAACTTATTCACACTCTATGATATTTCATTACATTGAACTTTTAATAGATCATGAAATATTCTCTGTAATTTGGTTCACATATTATAGGGGTGGGCATTCAAAAACTACCATGTACAACATCATGTCATGTTGTGGATCATAATATTTCCACCCAAGATAAATAAGAGAAACCAAAATGTAAAGACAATATAATGGAGTACATAGAATGATGCATATATGAGTATTCAACAAGGGGGTATGTTTTTGAAAAAAATCATTTTCTTATTTAATAATAAAAGACACTATAAAAATAAATTTTATGATTTTTTTAAAATATACGATTCTTAATATTTTAATTTTTTTATTTCGAATGACTGATTAATTTTTGAAAATGTAAAAATGAACCTTTTCATAATGTGTTAAACATGTAATGTATATTTTTTTGATTTATTGAATATAATGTTACAACACAAAAGAAATATAAAAATTTTATTTAAATTCTGTGTTGATTGAATTTATAAAATCTTAGTGATTATTATGACACAAAGGCATAATATATAAATAAAAAAAGACTAGAAACCAAAATAAAGTTGTAATATAAATCAAAACCCACTAAAAATTAGAAAACACAATTTCCAGACATGAAATTAATTTTTTCCTAAAAAAATAAATGCTAACATTTCCACTAATCTTGAAACTAACTCCATGATTAAGAACCTAATAAATATTGAATAATATAAAAAATTGTATAGTCTATAAAAAAATTGATTCATATTATTAAAAATTATACTATTACCCTAAAAATAAAGATCAAATATAGAATTCCTCTTTTTAACTTATAGATTTATTTTTTGGAATGTGTATCCACATGGTCTTCATATCTACAACTGTGGATAGTTATTTTTTAATAAATATAAAAACCCTATATAATAATGATAACATGGTCTAATAATTTTGATGCAATGAAAAAATAATTAAGCATCATATCACATAGAGAAGTATTTTCAGATCTCTCAAATCAGTTTTCTTTCATAAAAGAGAGAGTTCATGGTTAATTTATATCCATAAAAAATAGGAAAACTAAAGAATTAGATCATAAGAAATATAAATGTTTTTAATTTGAATTGTTGAAGGTTCAAGCATGGTAATAATGGATAATTATGCATGATAGACAATGAATATAGGGAATATGATGGAGAGTGTGTGGAATTAAAACTGATCCAACATGGTGGTCATCCGGCCAAGGGCCCTACCTGAAATTTTATTTCTCCTATACAAGAATTTATTAGTAGTTATCCCACCAAAAAAAAATTGATTAATCTGAAATGATTTTCTTTGATAATAAAAAATAAATTCTTACATGAATGATAAAAAAGAAAATAACCAACAAAAAAACTAATAAATTAAAATTCAAAAAAAATAATTTTTTTTATGATGATATAAGAAATTGGGGATGATATGAGATTAAAAATACACTATTGTGTTTATAAAATAAAAATATATATTTATTTAATCATACAAATCATTGGCCCAGGTCTTAAAATTAAACTACTTTGTATATTTAAGTCATAAAATTATATGGTTTAATTATTATAGTATGTTGTTCTGATAATTTGAAAACGATTGGACCACATTTTCATGAAAATGTATTACATGAGATTTATTGGGATTGAAAATATAGGGAGATAATATTCATCAAATTCTACAATATATTTGTGG
Source organism: Viscum album (assembly GCA_963277665.1). NCBI lineage: Eukaryota > Viridiplantae > Streptophyta > Magnoliopsida > Santalales > Viscaceae > Viscum > Viscum album. The sequence goes on from OY728126.1 coordinate 1,672,407,536, forward strand.
GGTTACAGGAATGATATTACTAATAGATTATATATATATACAGAGAGAGATTAACCATAAAATAGATTTTTTGAGGATATAATCAATAAAATATTATTAATTGGAATATAATTCAATCTATATCATCCACTTTACATGATCAGTACTAGGTTTGTTGTCTTCGTTTTGTTAATTTCTACAATAAGAAGATATGGAATTCATAGTTCGTGTTTTTCACTAGGAGTGGCACCTTTTGGGATCAAATTTCCAAAAATTGGAACTCTCTCTCACCACCTCATAGCCATAGGTGTGAATGAATATAATATCTGGTCTATTGTTTCATTGAAACTTTATTTTTAATTGGTGTGGAAAATTAAGATCCCACATTATTGTTTTAGATCGCACATTTACTACACGCAACATAGAATATATTGTGGTATACCACGATGTGGTGGGGTTTTGAAAAAGTTTTATATAAACATGACATTGGATACCCCCTTGTTTTTAATTATGGACCTTCCTTGGACTCTTGGAGAACCATTATTCCTACCCCCTCCCCTAGTCACCTTATATTGTGTTTCTAACCTCTTGGTTAATTTTGTATAATTCCAATTTGATTAAATTGGATCAATGTAACCCTCTCTCTCCCATTTCAACCACCAACCCCTTATCTTATATCAATTATTTCACTATTGTTGAGGTTTTACACTTTTATGAAAGATTTTTATTGTCAATTATTGTACATTGGATCAGAAAGTGTTCCATTCAAGATCTGAAGTGTTTAATCCTTATGTATTATGTTTTTTTAATGAAAACTCAATCGATATATTATATCAATATTACTTCAGCCTTTAGATTCACATTAGATAATATAATGTTTGTTCCTTCCATTGAGTAAATAGTGTTCAATATATTAATTAAGATAATTAATATAATTAAATGAAATTGATTGGGTAGTGATGAAATCGCATTGGTTTTACTAATTCTTATCATTTTCCTATATAGTATAGAATTCATTATATCATTTTCTGCATTGGATTATGTTTTGTTTTGTTAAATTTTCATGGATATTAAAATGAGGACCATTATTTTCATGTTGTTTCGAATCAATACACATGAAAAATATTATGACTTATTTATTATCTAATAAATTGAGTTCCCAAGGAATTTTTAATTTCTCTGATAATTACATTGAAAATAATGATTTGAATGTGTGGAAATCCCATTGCATAAAAAATATTTGGGAAATAGATGGTATGTGTGGTGGTTGTGAGGAGAAGTGGTAGTGATATGTGAGGTTGTTGATGAGAATTGGTAGTGATATGTGTTTGTTTAAATACTGGGATTGTTGATGTTAGAAGGATGGGTTGTTTTTTTGGATTAGTAACCTAATAGTGATGATATAAAATGTTAATGAAGAAAATGAAAACAATTGGGTTATATTGATGAATTAACCCTTACAACTAATATTGGAGGTGTGGCTAATCATTTTATTTCTAAATAAGAAATAATAGTGATTGATAGAGTGTCGTGGTTCCAAATTAGAAAATAAAAAATGTTTAATATGAAAAATAAAATTCATTTTTTATGGTTTATGTATTTCTTGTGTGGTGTGATGAATTTAGAGATGGAATATGTTATGATACAATGTGGTGATATTGTTAGTTGGGATGGTGCTCTTTATATAAACCCATTGTTTTGGATTGTGTGAGATATTTATAAATTGTATTTTCCTTATGATTTCTACATTCTCTCGACTCATATATAGTGCTATTTTTTCAAACATGTATTATTTTTGGGAGGTGTTTTTTTCAACACCCAAAATGGTTGGAAATTATGTCTGTATTGACCCTAATCCACTCAATATATTTAAGGTGAAGTTTTGGTTCCAATTATATAATGGATTTTGGTTATATTTATGGTTGTGTTTGAAGTGATTTTTAACATGGCTCATAGAGGGTGTTGTGCATGATATAGGGAGGGAATTAGGATTGTGTCCTTTAAGACCATGATACATAACTATTTGGGTTTTATGGAAGTTTTTATGGGAGGATGCGGATGTCAGAACTAGATGTATTCATGGTGATCATTACAATACATGTTAAAATGTGTATTTTGGTGGGATATGATGTGGTTTCCCATGTATCATTAGTTAGGATGTTATGTAGATTCCCTGGAGTCATTGTGAAGGCTTATCTATATTAGGGATGAAATCCCCATGAAGTATTATTTTGGGGAATGATAGTGACAGATTCATGGAAATGTGGTTTTTGTTATCCACAATCAATATTATTTTTATTCTGTTATTATATTTGGAATCATTATTTTGTGGGTGTGATATGGTGAGAAAGAATTTTTTTAGTTGATCAGTATTCACACATGTGGGTTATGTTATTTTTTCACTAGTTTATTAATATGTTCTTATAACATGTGCATGAGACTCTTTGGTTATTATCAAAATGAATATTCATATTATGTACAATCTATGTTTATATAAATTATTTTTCTGGTTTCTAGGAGGACTATGGAGACTGATATAGAAATGTATATCTCAACATTGGATCAATCACTATGTCACTACCCGATGATTTATTTTCATCCATTTTGGTGTCTTTATTTGTATTTTTTATAATATACATGTATTTTTGGATGGTATTTTTATTTATTTTTCCATTTATGTAATGTATTTTCATATTGGTTTTCATTATACCTCTTGATCCTTCATTTTATTATGAGGGATATCGAATCCACATGTGATATTTTATACCCTTGGAGATTGTAACCAACATGGGGGTTTTGGGTGAAATACTCATAGAAAATTGTCTCCATTATATCGTTATCAGCCGAAGATAGATAAATTTTGTATTTGAGGGGTTCATGTCAAAGACTTATTGAAGTTAATGGTTGTAATATATCATGGAGTTTTCTGTTATAAATTTTGATTATCACAAGTGCTGGTAGGGAAATGGTGTCAGTTGATCATGCTGGAAGACATATTTTAGAGAGACCATCTATGAAATGTGATATTAAGGGACCTTATGACCTAACAAATTGACCATTAGTCTACCAAAAGTCCATGTAAATTTATGGATCTTGTACATTAAATTCCTAGGAGGGTTATGCGCATCTTGGATAAGTATATTCCTTTTCGAATTGGGAGATATTTGGAAAATTAAAATTAATTAATATCATAAATTTTAGTAAAACACTATAGTATCCAGATTAGAGATTATTTTTGTTTTCCTAAAAACATTGGAACTAGGACATCATAATCATGTGGTACAATTTAGTGAGTTATGTCAAGATGACATGGTTGATCATTAAAGGGTTGATCCTACAAATTGGGATAATCAATTAATGAGGATATTGGGTACCTTCTAGTGGAATGATCTAGTGGAGTAAAAGTGAAACATCTATGATACAAAGATAGAGAATTGGTTTTAGAATCATAAGATAACATTTGTGTTGATTCAAGAATAATAGGAGTACCGGTTCCATTATCATTTAGAAAAATGAGTTCGTACTCAATGATTTATCTTTGGGGGATTAATGTGGTATATTTTTATTAGGAAGACATACATATGGAGTTCAATAAGATTTTATAATAATCTACCATACTATAAAAGAATATGAAGTTGGTGGTTACTCTTATGTATGAGAGTGTTTTTATTTGATATCATTTTTATATTTTAGGGAAATATTTTATTTCTCCCCAAGTCTTTTTCTAAATAATGACGCATATTCATTGCTTCTTGACATGTGAGTATTCCCATATATATATTATGAATATAATCATTGAACATTACCAATTTATTTGGATGTACATAAAGAGTATTAATTGATCATGTATATGAAATAATGATAAGGGATAACATTTGAGGTCATCCAATGTGATTCATTACAGAGAATTTTTGTGAAAATGAAACCTTATATACTAGGTTCATTGAGGTTTCAATCCGGAGGGATTAATCCCAAAGAACATCTATTTTGAACATTTAGTTTTATTAGCTACCATGATATTACTATGGTATTTAGAGAAGTATGATATGTATATTGGTTCCATGTTCAATGCTAAATTCAGTTCAAAGTGTTCCATAGATATCAACATATCGATGGATGTCAGGACGCACCATATCCACATCAGAAACCATCGAATATGACATTTTAGATGAACGAGAAGCATAAATATGATCCACAAAGAAGATATGTTGTTGTTAGGGGCCTTCTTTAATATGTTCATCATCATTAAGAACCTCAAACTAAGTTTGTTCATCGATGATCTAATCTACAGTGAGGAAGGGGAACCTTGCGTGGACATATCCATGCCATCGGGGAGCTTACACTAGAAGGGATATATATCATTATAGGTATGATTATCTTTTTATATACCCTTTTCATCAGATTTCTTGATTTGGGAACATCACACTCCATTTCTCACCTTCCTTAGTCATTGATCTCAGATTAGATATGGGGAGGCTTCTTGTGCCACTATTGTTGACTGCACCATTCTAAAGCCAATTCTTTTTTTTGATGTTATCCAAGGAGTTGTATGATTATGGGGAATCATCATTAATTTGGGGGTATATTATTACTATTAATATATTAATTTATGATGTCATCAATGGAATGGGGTTTCTAAATAGATAGTAGTTTTTGTGGCCCATTCTCTCCTTGGTGGTCCAGTTATTGGTTTACATAATGGGTTCAGGGATTGTGGATTGTCCTGTATTTTTTTAATAAATTTAAAGATATTTTCCCTCTATATTTTTTCACACTACATTGTCATCATGATATAATGTTCTAAATATATTTATTAATATATTATTCTCTATTTTCAAGGAATAGATTTCAGATTCAGCTATAGGAGTTATGGTAATATGAGATTTAGATAAAGGAACTCTTGATGTTGGGATTCTTATTGCCTTATGTGTCATCGTGAGGTACTCCAGTGTTAGTCTCCAAGAAGGTGGATATTAGTATTAGGATGTTTATAGACAATAAAATGATGAATCATGTGATTATATTGAATTATTACTCACTTCTATGGATTTATGAGCATTTTTACTAGTATATAGGATATAGTTTGTTCCCTAGGATCAAATCATGGTCTAGATATAACTTATTAAGGGTGAAGGGGTATGTTATCCCAAATACAACGTTTCGATGAATATATGTGAACTTATATTTTTTAGTTCATGTTAATGAGAGTCATGAACACAACAGTTGTGTTTATAGGGCTCATAGAATATATTTGTTGAGAGTATTTAGAAGTTGTTAGTGTTTGGTGATCACCAACCCCCAAGCAGTTTAAATTAATAAAAACGTTTTATCCACTCCATCGATGGGGGTTCTCAATAGCACATAAGGATCTCTGGGTCACACTTGACCTCTACCACTGTTAATCATGGGAAAAACAAAAATCATTTCAAAAACTAATTCGTCCACTATTCTACATGGGAAAAAAATTGATAAATTTAGTGTGAGATTGATGATATCAAGTATCCTCCAGTTGGGAATAGGATTCAGTGTGTGTGTAACATACCATTACACACACTTCTTAGAAATGTAAATAAACAAACACAACAAAGATAAATATTTATTGTAAGGTTTAGAAGGATCTGCGTGTTTTGTGGGGATGCTCTAGACTTTTTTGATGTAGTGAAATTGATGTTTGAGTCCTCTTGTGGATGTTGACTCCAAAATTGAGTATCGCTGCCTCTGTGTTCTGGATTCAAGGAGTATGAGATGCTCAGATTCTTTTTCGAAAGATGTTCAGGTCTACTCAGTAGGTTTAGCTCATTTTCTTGATCTCCCCATATGTTCTTCCTTTTTATTTTGTTGCATTTTGGAAATATTATCGAGAGTTGTAGGAGTTATTCTCTTTTACATTTTATCTTTTTTTACTGATATTCAATGTATCTTTTGAATAATCCATCTTGATATCCTTTTATCCTTCGAGGTCTAGTAGGCATAATGATCTCCCCATGTTCACGTACCCCATACTATCCTCGGAATATCCTACAAATAGCATTAATTAATATTAGAAGCATTAATTTGTCTATTTATGAAAGTTTGATATAAAACTGAATTAAAAATATAAAAATAGTTTTTATTACTATTGTTCGGTCGTAAGTATCAGTGAGTAATTTTTACTATTGGTCTATCCAGGAATCGGTGATTCATCATCAGTGAATCATTTTGAATTGTCAGTGCATCACTCATCAGTGAGTTATCCATCGGTGAGTCCTCTGAACAATCAGTGCATCTCTCATCGACTAATCTTCCATCAGACAGTCATTTGAAGTATTGGTTTGTCTCCCATCAGTGAGTCACCCATCGGTGATCCCTTAGAAAAATTGGTTCTTCTCCCATTGTTGAGTAACCTATCGATGAGTCACTTTAACTATTAGTGTGACCTATCATCAGTGACTTTTCCATCAGTGTGTAGGTTTTCCAATTGATGAGTCCTACATCATTGTATTCTTCGATCAGTGTGTCCTCATCATTGAGTAATCCATCTGTGACTCCATTGAACCAAACAGTGTCAGTGAATTACAAAAAATTACAATGTGTATATCTTATATAGAACAGTACCATATAATGTAAAAATTATAATTACAAAAACATAAAAATATATTGATACAAAAATATCCACAATTTATTCACTTATTGAAATGTATTATAACATGTATAATAATCTATTTATTTATAAATATTCATTTACATGATTATCATCACATAAAATAGAATATGTGAAATGTCTTGAATTGTAAATTGGCATGATTTGGGATTTTTAAAGAAACTATATAACAAAGTGTCCAACAATCTCCGCCTCTTGATAATCACAAATCATGTCATGAATGAGTTATACATGATGTTAATGAATAAGAATACATTTATTATCTTACCAACAGTGACTAAGAATTTTCAATATAACTATATGTACTTCATTTTATGCCCCCACCCTCAATAATTGTATATGAACAAAAATATATGGCTCTTACCAGATAGTTGTATCAGATCACATTTATGCTCTCCAGTAGTAAGTTGTGTTAAATAATTCATAGTGATTTATATATGAAATGGGATATGTATATATTTTCTCTTTTGATTACCTGCCATATTTCTAATTCCATAGTTAGTCTCCCACTTAGGTTAAGAGTTTGTGTCATCCTTAGAGTCCTCCCCCATTTTTTATTAAAAAAACAAGAAAAGAATCATAAAGGATAATGAAAAAGAATTCAATGAATCTTGAAATAAATTGAAGTCAAACTAATATTCATGAAATTAAAATAGGAGTAAAAACATCAAAATACACTCATCAAAATAAAAGTACAGACCCCTATAAAAGAATGATCCCCAACAATGGATTTATATTGAGAAGAGCATTCTCTTTATTTGAAGGGTAAATAATGGGGAATTTAGATGTATTTGTGGAAGTAGAAATGGATTATAAAATAGTTACAATAGGTAAAGAAATTTTTGTAAGAACAGAATGTGAAAGGCTTTGTCACTACTATAACAGAACACAATTGGGTGGTTTCTCAGGGATCATAGGCCTGATTTGAGATAAGTCTTGAGACACTAACATCTGAGTAGGAGGCCGTGAAGCAGTTTTGAGGGATATAGCTATAGGGACCATTATAGAATCATAATGTACGTATAGGTAGGTCACCAAAATCATAATAAAATAAATGATTATTTCACCTAAATATTGTATGGTCTTCAAAAAAGCCTTTTTATTTTCTAATAATTTCTTTAATATTGATGTAAACTCTTTAAACAGGCTCTGTTGCACCATTAATTCCTCAGTCACTATTGTTATCTTTAGTTTTTCAGCCAGTAACATAATTTTTTTATTCAACTCATGATTTTTGATGATTTTAGAAAAATACTTGCCCACTATTCCTAAAATATCTTTTTGAGAATCATTTTCCTCATTTGAAAACAGTCTGACCATGTTATAAATATGTTCAATATTCTTTTTCTCTTTACTAAGGGTCCATTTATCAGATTATTTCTGAATGGACATGATATTTTCTCTTTCATTTCTGTAGAGGACCCCAAATTTTCTACATGTATAGTAACACCAGAACCAAATTCTCCCAAAATCATATTCCCATGATCATCCTTCAACATTTTCAATTCATTATTTTGTATATGTGTAACAAGGTTCCTAAAAACATTCATAAGACCAAAAACTATGGTTCTGAATTAATTGGATATGGATACCATTTAATGAAAATCTTTATTCACTTATTCACCTAGAAAAAAATTAATTTTCATAACAATCATGGCTATAGAGAAATTACTTGGTTGTATTAATTGAATAACCACTACATCCATCCAAACATAATCACCCTCCATAATAATCATAGTTGTAGAAGCTTCATATCTGACTGGAAGAGATGATGTGATAGATTCACACACATTAGAATTGAAATTTTTGAGATCAGACTTGGTGACATAGTCACAAGGAATTTTTTATTTAGAAGGATCGTTAGAACTATATAAGGCATGTGGGGAGTGGACAGTAGGTTCCACAATAGCTTTTAGAGAAGGAGGGGAAACCTTATACTCATCTAAGTCGCCATAGTCCAGCACAAACAAGATATATCCTAGATGAAAATTCCACTCATCAAAACATTTTTCATCTCTAACCTCTAGGGTATCTATTCTCACTCTCTTACCATGAGGCTCTCCCTCATTTTGAGGCACATGTACAATCTGAATGTTAACTTCCTTCTCTAGACCACCATCCAAAATATCTGTTTGTTTTTTTAATGATTCCTTGAGCATCATCAGGGTGGACTTTTACATCCACATTTCCCACATCTCCATCATCATTTCCAACATCTCCATCATCATTACCACCATGATCAACATCATTATGTCCATAATGATCAATATGATCTTATTCGTATGTTATTTCATTTGATTTATCTTTATCACTGTGCACAAAATCCTCACCATAACTAACAACTTCTTGTCTTTCATTAAGTGAGTCATTCATATGATTACCATCATCATTCCCATCATCATAATCATCATTATAATTAGTCCTACTTAAATAACCCTCATCTCTAGAGACTTTAGTCTCTTCCTCATCTAAAAAGTATCTTTAAAAGGTAATTATAATGGTGGACATGGTGGTATATATGAAATTTATATAGAGATTTTATAAATATCTCAGTCACTACTATCATCTATAAATGATCCCATTTCTCTTTGCAGCTCAGGATCAACTTTATCATCATCTGAATAAATAACATGTTCCCCAGTTTTAAGAGCTAAATCACCTTGATCCCTTGGTCTGGTATGATGATCAATGGGATTATAATCCTTAATCAATTTCTCCTCATCTGATACCCAAATTCTCCTCCAAGTATTCCAATTTATTTTCATCCTTTTGTACATGTATTTGTGAATTATGAAACTATTACATGAAGTAATCACCTAATCGTCATCCTCACTGCATACTATCCTTTTTTAACATTTAAGAAATCATCCTCAGATAATATAAATAGTTAAATTTTCTATAATCTTTGATAATTTCAAAAATATGTACCATAAGGTACCTACATAGTTTCTATTTCACCATAATCTTCATGAAAAAATCAACAATACATCCAGATACATTATGGAATAAAAATATCCCTACCTTGGGAAACTTTTGTGTTGAATATTCTTGAATAACATTCTAGCCTCTCCATATACTTTCAAACCTATTATCTTCGTTGACTAATCATTTCTACTTAACTCATTCAGATAATTTTCATAATAAAGTAAATTTGAAGTGGACCGAATATTACCCTAGTAGTAATCAAATATTTCCCCATAATGCATCTTTAAGAATTCATACCACTCCATTAAAGTGAATGGAATCTCCATTCCCTTTAACAAAAACTTCACTAAGCCTCCTCACCTCCTTCCAAAAACACTTCCAGGTATCAATAATATTCGTGAACCAACATGGGATAATATGGTCACTCAATATATATATACCAACTAATCAATCGTTGTTATTAAAGAAATTTCAGAAAAATAGACATGAGGAAAAAAATACATTCTACAAACACCTCTTTCTCTGGAGTTATTATGTCGCGTCCCAACTCTGGATTCAACGGACTTGAAACACTTCTCAATTCTTCTTTCTGGCACTTGGTTGAAATTGATTCACTCAATCCTTCTATCTCACACTTTTTCCTTTTCATTCCAAAGGTTTGGGTTTGAATAAAGTAATGGATAGGTTGATTGTTTGATGGTATGATTTTATTGAAGGTTCGAAGTGTAGAAGTATCATTTGATCGATTAAATTTTTATAGTCACCATTTATATATCATAAAAACATAAAATTGAATATTCATAAAATGAAAGAAATAAAACTATGTCGCCTTATGTAAAATATATAGACAAAATAATTTAATAAGAGGTCCTTATCAGTATCGGTTTCAAAAAATCATCATCGGTCTCATATCATCAGTATAATTTTATCGGTATCAGTTTCATCTGATCAGCTTCACAAGATCAATTTCACATAATCATTTTCACATGATCAGTGTGACATGAAAATCTATTTTTAAAATGTATAATGTCAAAGAGTCTTTGAAGATTTATCATTCCTTGTTCATGTCTGATGTAACTCATTATTTCGGAGTTTAAGTGTTTGGTAAACAATTCCCAACTTTGATGTTTAGTCCCAGAAATCTGAATAGTTATCTTACCTTGTTTATAACGGTTTCTCAAAAAGTGTTGTATTACATAAAAATCTTTTTTCTATAATGAGAAATAATTTTTTTTGGTAATTTTAATATCACTACGATTGTCACAATTTATGGGGATATGTATGAATTGAAATCCATAGTATAATAAAGTGTGTTTTATCCACAAAACTTCTACACATCAACTACCAACAACAATGTACTCTCCTTCAACAGTTGATAATGCCGCCGAATTTTCTTTTCTACTACACCATGAGATTATATAAATTCCCAAAAAGTGACATGTTCTAGAGATGATTATTCTATCTAACTAAGATCCACCAAATTATGATTTAGAATAGAAAATCATATCAAATTTTTGTTCACATGGGTAGAATAATCCTAAATTAGATGTATATTTGAGGTATATGAAGACTATTTTATGAGAATTATATGTGACTCTTCAGGGATTTTATTCAATCTTTCACATAAATCCACACTAAATATGATTTCTGTCCAACTAGTAGTTAAGTATAGTAATCTTCTAATCATTACTCTATAAGTGGTTTGATCACCAGATTTCCCATTTTCTTCAAGATCCAACTCACAAGTAGAACTCATAGGTGTTTCACTACGCTTAATGCAATCAAATCCATATCATTTCAAAATATCATTACTATATTTACATTTATTTAAAATAATACATTCTTTGTTTTGTATTATTTGAAATCCCTGAAAATATTTAAGCTCATACATCAAACTCATTTCTAAGTCAATTGAAATCATTTTCTAAAAATCCTTGCAAAATAATATTTAGAAGATCAAGAAAAAATATAATCTACATATATTTGGGAAATTAAAACAAATTTTGAAATTATATTTATAAATATATAAGGATCAAAAAATCCTTTCTTGATAATAATGTAACATAAAATATCATTCCATGATCTTAGAGCTTGTTTCAAACCATATAAAAGTTTAGATAATTTGAAAGAATGATTTGGAAACTGTGGATTCGTAAAAATTAGGGGTTGTTCAAAAATACATACTTAATTATATAACCATTTAAGAGTTAAATATTGATATCCCTTTGATAAATTTTGAAATCCAACTTTTCTACATATGTAAGTAAGATTATAATGGATTCAAGCCTAATTATTGGTGCTAAGGTATCCTCATAATAAATTCTCTCTTATTTATTATAGCCTTGTAAAACCAATATAGGATTGTTTCTAACTATATTGGAAGCTTCATTTAATACTTTTCATAAACACACATTATGTTCATATGGTAAAGGTATATTTAGGTCTATCAAAAAGATTCCAGATTACATTTCTCTTAAACTGATTATGCCCTTCTGCATAGCCATTACCCAAAATTCATCATTGATTGCATCATTGATATTTTTAGGTTCAAGGTGTGACATAAATTCTTTATGTTCATCATGATTTCTCAAGGAAGCTCTATATTATCTTCCTCAATCAAAATCTCAATCTACAACATCTAAGTGATGGTTTTAAAGGGTCCTAATTGGTCTAGTTAATTTAAGGGTAGTTATTTTAACATTACCACTTGGTTATCGTTTATTATGACTAGAATGTGGGGAATTTGAAGAGCATGATGTTTTGATAGATTACATTATAGAATTTCTAAAGGGGTTATCATTCATTTTCAGAGATAACATATCATCTTCCAAATTATATAGTGGGGTATTAGGTTCATGCTTATTTTTTTCATCAAAATTAACATGTAAAAATTCCTCCACAAATTTTATTCTGTTTTTAAAGACTCTCTATGATTTTTTGGAGTTGAATATATAAGGAATATTAATTTATCACCTTTGGTAGAATTTTATCTAGATTACCTTTAATGTTAAGAATATAAACTTTACATCCAAATAATTTAAAATAATTTACCATGGGTTTTCTATTATTCCACAACAAATGAAGAAATTTCTTAAAAATATGTCTAATTAAGACTTTATTTATTATTTATCAAGATCTATTAACAGCTTTATCCCAAAAATAAATAGATATGGCTTATTAATTGATCATTGTCTGATAAATCTCTTTTATGGTTTTATTTCTACATTCTACAATACAATTATTTTTAGGTGTCATAGGGCCATAAAAGTAATGCTTATAACCATTATGTGAGCAAAAAGATTCAAAGCCCTGATTAGAAAAATCACATCCATGGCCACATATGAGGGATTTAATTTTAACTTCACTATTATTTTCTAAAGTCCAAGAACACTTGGTAAAATGAGAGCAAGCCTTACTTTTGTGAGCTAAGAAAATGGTCCAAGTATATTAAGAGAATTATGCTACAAGAACATAAACATACTTCTTCCCATTGATACATGAAACTATAGATGGTCCAAATAGATCCATGTAAACCAAATCACGAGGTTGAAATGTTGTAACTTTTTCATTGGATTGAAAGAGATTTTATGTTTCTTTCCTTTTTTGATAATGATTGGACACTCTATTATCTAGAAACACTAGTTGGGGCAGTTCCTAAACTAAAACATTCCTGGTTAATTTATTAAGAGAATGTACATTAAAATTTCATTTTCTTCTATGCTAGAGCAATGACTGTTAGTTAAAGGAACATAGGTAGGAAACGTTTTTTGATGCTAGTCTGTCTAAATTTACTACATATACAACATTCTTTTATGAGTAGCAAATACAAAGTTATGATTGTCATCTAAAAAAAGAATTAGGCATTTTATAATTTGACATTAAATCCATCAACACAAATTTGAGATTGGGAAAGAAATTAATATTTTAATCCATCAACATAATGTAATTTAGAAATTTTAATAGATTTATGAATACCAATCTGCCCTACGGTGATGAATTTTTCTTTACCATTGTCACCAAATGTGACATGTCCTCTATGAATAATGATTAGATTATTGAATACTGAATATTATCCTATCATGTGTCTTTAATATCCATAGTCCATGTATCAATAATTTCTACTGGAACACTTTAGGTATTTTACCTACAAAATAATTTATCCAAGAAAATATTGTGGTTCCGTTATTTGTCTGGGTCTAGAAATATTTGTAATAAAGGAATTAAGAACTAATAATTTTCTTATAGATTTAATATATGTAGATTATAAAATATTCAAAAAATATACATCATTTTCTCTAAAACATATTGATACCGTAAAAGTTTTTTTTAGAACCGGAACATGCAGAAGGTTCTTTATTTTTGGACAGAGAAGCAGATTTCCAAGATTTAGTTAAAAAATGTGTTTTACATAAATTTCTATTTCCTGTATGATATCTTTTTACAATAGTATTCCATAGAGATATTTGATTACCATGTAATTTAGTAATTGGTCAAATTTTCTATATTCTTATTTAATTGATCATTAGATAACTTTAGGTCATTATTTTCCTTTAGTAGTTGTGCATTTTTATCTTTTTCAACAGTAAGTTATTATTTAATATTTGTAAAGAGTGAATGATGTTTGTTTAATGAATTATACTTATCCTTCAGTTCATTACATGATTCTTCTATAATATTTCAGTACAATAATATTTCATCATTTATCATATTTTCATATTCATATTTATCTCAAGAATAATAGTCATTAGGTACAGGAGCATTTAAGATTACCCCTATTTTATTTTCATATAGCACATGTTTTCCATATCTTCTTTCTCATTCTGAGAAGAAGTAGATTTGCTATATATTTCCTTGTATACACTTCCATTGTCTTTAATTACTTTATTATATTTCATTTATTTATACTCATTCTTCTTTTTATATATTAATTTAGGTAATTCATCTTTGATATGCCTTATCCATTTGCATTCATCGCAAACTATTTGTTTTTATTGGTTAGTATTCATCTAATCCTTGTTTAAATTTCCATTGTTATAATATTTCTATTATAGATTAGTTTATTGACGAACATTGTATTTCTATAATATTTTATAAATCTCAAGGTGAACTATCCCATTTTATTTTCATTGATTGAAGATGATTTTTCACTACTTGGGATCTCAAAAAAAATCTTGAACTTTCTCTCTATCTTTTCTCTTAGATTCTATATTCTTGAAGGCAAAAGACTTTTGCTTTTCCTCTTCCTCCTATGGATTCACTTTCTGTTCCTCTTCATACAACATTAATTTTAAAAATAGTTCATTCAACGGCAATTTATCAATTCCACATTATTCTCTTATAAATATGATTTCACACTTGATATCTCTAGTAAGCATTGGGGAATCCTCATATTCTAATCCTTTTCTATTACAGCTCTTCCTAAATAAGTCATGGTATTCCAAACTTTATTGAACTTGATACACATATCAGAAATAAATTCGTAATACTTTATTCTAAAATTATAATATTTAATAGTATATGTATTTAATCTCATCCCTTTCGTAATAGTTATTCACTCATGAGAAAATACTAAAGTGGCCCAAATCTCATAAGCAGTTTTACTATTAGAAATGGAATTAAATTATTCATCTCATAGTGCACATTAAAATGAATTCATATATTTACAATTAATGTTATATGATATCTTGGTAGCGTCATCCAATGTGTTTTTATAAGTATAAAGGAGTTCATATTACCTTTAAATAGATGTCCATATTTCAAATCCCATGCTTTTTAAATGTATTTTCATTTTAATCATCCATATGGAATAAGTGGTTTTTTTATATGGTTGTCTATTTTTAGTAGCTCCATATAATTTATGGTCTATAATGTATTTTTGGTATGTATTTCAAGCGAAAAAAATTTATAATTAAAATAAATTTTATGTTCGTTCAATGAAACTAAATTCATAGTTGAATAAATATTTGAGAAATGATTTTGAAAATCATATTGTTTTGAAAACTAAAATCTATCATCGAATACAATAATGATGTCCCAGTTGAATAATCATGAAGGGGTTGAAGTGAGTTCCTATAAATTTTTTTGTTAATTACTGCATCTTTGAATGAATTCTAAATTTAAAAATATAAACCAAGTCTGTCTTTATCGAATTTAAATGAGTCCTAAATGATAAATTAATTTCTCAAGAGTTTGATTAGTTACTTAATATACTAATATAAAGATTAATATAAAAAGTGACCTACTGGTTCAAACATGTTATAATAACCTTCTAAAATAACTATAATAGTTTTAAATTTTATAAATGAAATTTTTTATAAACCATTGTGAGAGAAAATATCAATATTCACAAAAAAAAATTTAAAATAAGAGGTCTGAACTCAAGTTGATGCATAGTCCTCTCCACTTGTTGATCATCCCCCACAAAGAAGTTTAAATTAATAAACAAGTTTTATCCACACCATGTATCAGGGTTCACAACAGTTCATAAGTCTATCTAGGTCACCCTTGACCTCTATAATATTTCTTTGTGGGAAAAAAACAAACAGGTCACACATGACCTCTTCCATAGTTATAGGTTGGATACAAAAGGATAAATAATGTGTGAGATTGAGGATATTAGGTATCCTCTAGTTATGCACCAGATTCATTGTCTGTGTGACATACAGATACACACACTAGTAAGAAATTTAAATATATGAAAACCATAGAGCTAAAGATGTAGAGTTAGGTTTAGAAAGACCTGTGTGTTATAAGGTGCAGCTCTTGACTCATTTGATGTAGTGGAATTGACGTTCAAGTCCTATTATAGAAGTTGACTCTAAAAAAGAGTGTCATATCCTCTGTGTTCGAGCTTCATGGAGTATCAGATTTTCATCTTCTTTTTTTAATGATGTTCATGTCAACATAGTATATTTCTCTATATTTATTGATCTCCCCATAAGTTCATTTTTTTGAGTTCTTGAGTTTTGGAAGTATGCTAGAGAGTTTCAAGAGTTATTCTATTTTATGATTTTTCTTTTTTACTGTAAATGTATGTATCTTTTGTATGATTTAACTTTTCATCCTTTGATCCTATGAGGTCCAGTAGGAATAATGATCTCCCTATGTTTATGTACCTATTACGGTCCAATGAATATCCTACAAACAACATTAATTAATGTCAGAAGCATTAATTTGTCAAAATATAACCGTTAGATATAAATATTAATTAATAAATTAAATATAGTTTTTATGACGGTCATTGAGTCATATGTATCGGGTATTCATTGGTACTATCGATCTATCCGAGCATTAGTGAGCCGTCACCGGTGACTCATTTTTAACTATTGTTGTGTCGCACATCGGTGAGTCATCCATCGGTGAGTCCTTTGGACTATTGGGGCATCACCCATCAGTGAGTCATCCATCATTGAGTAATTTGACCTATCAGTGCATATCCCATCGGTGAGTCTCTTATCAATGAGTCTCTTTATCTATCGGGGTGACTGATCATCAGTGACTTCTCCATCATTATTTTGTTTGTTTTCATGGTGTATCCTGCTTTACTGTCTTCTTTGATCAATGAGTCCTCATCAGTGAGTCATCTATCAATGACTCCTTTGAGCCAAATGTTTCCATAGACTAACAAAAAATAAAAAATTTACTTTCTTACACAAAACAAAAATAGATCATGTGAAAATCACAATTACATACACTTATAAATATATTAAAACATAAATATCAATAATTTACTAAATTATTCAATATATTTACGCCAAATGACATAATCTATTCATTTATAAATATTCATGGACCTAATTATAATCACCTAAAACATAATATGTGAATTCTCATGATTTTAAAATTGGTGTGCTTTGGTATTATCAATACAACATTCTCAAAAAGGGTACAAGAGATGTATTTCAACATATTCTGATGGGGAATGCATATTCCATTCTAGATCATATTCAAAATAAAATTGGAGCTTATCAAGTGAGAGTGGAAAATTCTTGGGAAAGGCCCAACATCCAATTAAAAAAATTGGAATATTATAATTTCCCATTATCATTCTAAAATCTTATTTTGGTTGAGTCCCACAAATTAAGAGTGGGGGAAATTTAATAAATTTTCATGTCTCTATCATAGAATATTATTGACATACTCTAATATCTTATTAGTAGTCATACAAAATTCCTCTAGCACCAGAACACAACCAATACGTTTTTGTATCTATAAAATATCATGATTATATTCTTACTCAACCCAAAAAGGTAGGAAGAGATATTCTAGCTATGATGTAGAGTGATTCTCATACACCTGACCAACAGAATTTCAAGTGTCTTGTAGGTTGTTTGAGATATATTATAAACACTATAAGTGTTTTTCATATCCTCAACTAAAGATGAAGGTTATCATTACCATGGTAGTCCTACTCATGGTACGGTTGAGATAGATCACAAGGACTCCACTCCTAATGACTACCATGGTCAACCTCCCCATTGTGATATCACCGACAAAATAGGAAATACTTCCCATTCACAGACACCTTCATAGAGAGATGTACAAAAACATATCTGACTTATTATAATAGAGATATGATTTAAAATATATGTAACAGTTATATATAAATATACTCACAACCATGAGATTATACATATATAGTTCCCCAATAAACCATCATTATATATCTACTATAGATAATATTTTTCATATAGAGGCATCCCAAGTGGTTTGGATAGGTAAATATATATTTCACCAATGAAGAAGCAGTTGGCATGATGATATGAAGAGAGTGGGAGGAAAGAAGCCTCCAAAACCTTACTAGAACCATTTACACTTCCAATTATGAGATCCAAAACGTGTAAAAAATGGGTGTTATAGAATTCATCCTAACAATAAAATGTTACACTGTATAGAACACGTAATAAACACATGACGTTAAACATTACAGAGTTCATCATAACAACATGATGTTAAACTGTACATAGTTTATCCTAACCACAGGTTGTTAAACTAAAATAATCTCATCCTAACCACATGAAATTAAACTATATAGAGAAAATATTAAACACGTGATATAAAACTTTACAGATTACATCCCAAACCCATGAATTCAAATTATATGAATGTCATCATAACAACATTATGTTAAACTGTACGAAGAATGTTCTATCCAAAATATGTTATATAGTTCAGATTATTTCCCAACAAAATGATGTTCAATTGTACAGAGCATGTCTTAAACAAATATTTCTAAACTATATAAATTTTTCTTTAACCACATGACATTAAAATGTATGGATCACCTGAAAACCACGGGACATTAAACTACCCAGAGTATATCATGACCACATATCATTAAAATTTATGCATCGTCTCTAGAACACATGGCCTTAATGTGTACATAACATTCCCTGAACATTTGAAAATAATCTCTATGGATAATTTTGTGGTAGAAATACGTTATAGTTTATATCCTATCATCGTTTTGCAATATGATGGTAAAAAATACACTGAATTCCCTCAAAAAATAATGTTAAACTGCATGGATCACCGAATAGTTTATCTTTATTCATATCATGTTATCCAAGCATGTATTTTAACAGCATATCATCTAATATCCAACCCACATGATGTTAAATAGTATGAAAGATGTCATTTTCCCACAACCTCTATCATCAAATAATAGGTCCTTACCACATGGTGTGAAACTGCCTTTAGACCCCCTATCTCACAAATGAACCACCACAAAAAAGTAAGATCTCTGTGAGAGAATGATGAAATTATCCCATCCACATGTTTGATTCAACTCTATGTAGGGATTCCCTTCTTATAATAACTATGTGTTACTATATTTCTACCATCTCAAGATATTTAGTGACACATGAACCTTATGTCTTGGACCATACTGTAGTATTTCATTTCTTTCACGTCGTGTCATTCTCATCATAACATCATGATTATTAAATACATGACATATTTCATCACCGAATGAAATCAAACTGGATGGAATATATCCTTACAATGTGATGTAAAATTACACTAATCCACAACAATCCACCCCATCCATTTATTTTCTCCCATGTACTTATTGCACGAAATTAAACTAAACTGCTTATGTACATTCTGCATGAAATTAAGCTATATGGGTTTCCATATATATGCATGGTTTTATTCTCACTTCAATTAGATATGTAAGGATTCATCAATATTATAACAAGGTTCAATGAACACATGATGAAAATTGACCCATGTACATGATTTAATTTCATCTTCAGGTTTAGATGAATTCTTGCCATTCCATGTCTCTCACACAAATAATAACTCACATAAGATAAGTGATTTTAGTAAGTGTTTCCCCAAATGGAAATTTAACATCATCTATCGATAAGTTTATCAACATGATAAATAAAATATGTTTAAAAAATGACATTATTCCTCACCAGATGATATTGAACTGCATGATCGATGTCCTTTGGAGGACAGAAAATTGTTCATTCCTATGGGCCTCGCTCAAGATGAACACTATTATTTGTGATTGGTCTCCTAATACACATCCACTAAAAAACTCACTGTGAATTGATTATTTACATCAAAGGATACATAGTGATTATTGAATATCTAATTGTGGGTCCAGCCACAACAAATAAGCATGAATATTCCCCCTCCCTACGTAAAGGTCAAACTTTTACAGAAATAGCATTCATTAAGAACTACATTTTTCATGATTTCTATCATTATATGATACATAATGACACCCAAATATCCTATCTTAGGCATAGATACATCATTAATATTAAATAATTCTCCACCTCTCTTTATGGGTCATACCTATGTACAATGTTTCATGTTTAAGAATTATATATATCTTGATTTCCATAATCATAGGATATGTTGTGCCACCTAAATCACCAATCCTGGTAATAGATGTATGAAATAAAAAAAATTCACCCCAACTGAATATATGATGATTAATATAAGAACAAATTTCTACGTATGTGTTTGATCTTCTTTTGGACATATTGTGTATGTAATACAACTTCCACAGTTTATAAAATCAGTTCCCAAATCCTTACTATAAGACATTAAAATACAAAAAATAAATCCTGATCACATGACACTACAACTCCAATATAAAAATTTATATATCTATTGACATTCAATTGATAGTAAATTGCCTTTGTTGCATGATATTGTAACTGTGTTACTTATATGTACCCCAAAATGATTTTAAAATGTGTATTCCATAACCCATTTTCGTTTCTTATCAATTGAACACCAGACACTTATCTCAGTCATCCTATATACATGGTGATTTATCCATATTTTTAGTATATTAATCTATATACCACACTTCATATATTGAGAAAATCAGGTTTCCACAAATATTTTATGAACCATGGAAAGGAAAATAAATCTATAGGTTTATCTATGATATTGATGAAGAAGGTATTAGACCCACCAACCAGATATATCCTTGCTTTATGAGAGAGAATTTATAATCTAGGTGAGCCCGACATCACTGGGGTGGAACTCAGTGCATGAGGCTGTTCTAATCTATCACAGTTATGATTTTCATATATAACTACTCATAAATGTTAACCTAAATCCATGATTTACAACATTTTCAACTCCATCAAAAAAATAGAGGCAACATTGAACCTAGTTATCCAAATTAGACTCTTGTGTAACATTTATCACATTAGTTCCATATATAGCAGAACCTTAAACTTCTTTTTCTTTGGATATTTTTTTCAACCCATAAACACTAAGTAATAATGCTCTAAATCTAAATACCTTATACTACTAGTGAATGAAAAAAAATTATCATGTTTAAACCCTCAATAGGCTAGCCTGGGAAAAATTCATGTCTCATCTATGTAAACACTACATCAACAAGGTTTAGAAAAACATTTATGGGGAATATAATTAAGGCATAAAGAATATAGTGAAAACATTTTAGCCCAAGTAAAATCCCATAAAATCTCACTGGACACCCTTGTCTAGGAAAAAGATAGATTAATGGTCTTTTACATCTCCTTGTTGTGAAAATATGTTTACTAGTTGGTGACCAAAATTTTTTTGTGCTCTAACCCAACTTGAATTTTACATTCTCAATAAATAATACATCATGATTTGAGATCTTTAGGTCCCAAAAAACATTCATGTATCTCTAAAAGAAATTTATATCTCTATAATTGGAAGTTTAATTGAGGCATAAGGGCTTAGACCCACCAACCATAGATATCATTAACCGATGTAACAGGATTTATGATTCATGTGTGACAATCATCGACATGAAAGAACCCATTACCTTAGTGTGATATGGTTCATTATTTTAACAATTTCCCCTACCTTCCTCATGACTTGATCACTTTAGACACATATTTAATATCCCATTACTAAACAATCTAGTCAAATTTTTCATCCTCGACATTACGTCACCATATATTTACCCATTCTGAATGTATAATTGAAACATTCAATTCTCTAACCATTGATGTCCCACACATAATTAATTGAAACCATAGGATGTAGGGATCAATCATATCATTAAGAGAAATATTTCATGAGTGTGCGAGATCCCTTCATGTATTTATTTTCATCCATACCAATCATTATTTGTCAGATACATGAGATTATGAAAATCTTCCTTGGAACATAGAAATGATTTTGGAAAAAATTCACTTGGACATAAATATGTTTACTATAGACTCATGTATAAGGGCATTTATATAAAAATTAAAGGCATCATTTCCCTATAGTAAAGGATCTCTAATCCTCATGAGCCCCGAAAACACCACTATGGAACTCAATACCATTGGGTGTCTTTGGTCTTCCCTTGAATTTACGCCCCATTCTAGGATTCAACAATTCATGATCTTGGGACATGATATAAACAAACCATATTATAACTATCTTGCTGGATTCTTGATTATATATATTCACTTCATAATCCCATAGTACCCCCAATAAATAATCCACGAGCCCTCAAAAAGACAATATACCCCTTTTTGGACTTGATGAGGATATATAAAGACTTTGACCTACCATCCAAGTTATTTATTCCATTAAATTAAGGATCTCCTATAATCATTAGACCTTGAAACACCATGGATGACCCTATAACATTTTGGTTTTTTCTATCATCTTTGGAATGTCTCCCCATTCTTAATTGACCAATAAATCCTAGGTATCATGAAATTAAACTATATATCACCTCACAGTCCAAGTTATCCCGAATACCGTAATCAATAATACATCATAAATGCAAGATAGAAGACCATAAAATACAACACATCAATGGTCCAATCAAGCAGACTCAAAATTATATCTCATCAAAGGTCCAAAATAAAAGTCCTTAAACTTTAATGCATCATAGTTATAGGCTATAATACCTTGAACAACCACACACCAATGGACAGATCAAGAATAAACTAATCTAAAGTATAAAAAATGAATGATCTAAAAGCCTCTAATAATATATAATAGTGATGTTATAACTTGCAAATCCAAAAAATAACTAATATAAATAGAAGTAATTCTCAATAGGTTGAATACTTGATAAAGGAATCCTATAAAAATATCAATATCAACATGTTGGATAAGAACCGTATTTGATCTAGGAAATTTTGAGAATTTATAAATTAGAAGAGTCATAAAACATGATAGGTCAAAAACGTATATGAATATGGCCCAAGAAAAAGACATGTATTTGATTGCTAAATATTCCCTTATTTGATGCTTTAGAAAAATTTAGTGAAATATAAATAACGATATTATCATCTTATGGGTACCAGAAAATAGCCTTGGAAAAAACAAATATATGTTCGCTAATTCTTCCTATATTAGTATGATTTAGAGAATTCTACCTTCTAGATTAATACATTGAATAAATCATCCTTACTAATAAAATGATATCAACATAACTGGATTAGGTACATCAAAGAAGAATTTCATGTTAGTGTGCATTCATTAAAATTCCCCAAAATCAACTAGATATAAGTTAGTGACTCAAATCATGGAGATCGGATCTATTTTATAATACACACAAAGGATGGGTATGGTTTATTATCTGAACAACATCACCTCTAGAAAATGGATCTCTAACTAGGATTGGGTCACAAAATTTTGACATTCCACTTCATACATTTGAGCATCCACTATGTAAGTAAATTCATCATATTGTTCTTTATCCATGATCCTATTTTCTATATGAATGATTTGGATCTTCATGGTGTAATATTTCAGAACAACATTCAACTTGATTTCCATTATAATGGGATATAGAGAAATGTCCATGTTACTATGTTTTTCATAACCATCCCCATGTTCCTCTTCACTGAAAGCCTATTCCATTCCAGATATCAATATATTCCAATTTAGAAAATATATGGCCCAATAAAAAACAACTTTCTATCAAGGGTTTTTCGAATAACTTTGGTCAGTATTCTCCTATAGAAAATACCAACAGTTCCTCAATCAACACACTCTATGAACAGACTCACACATGAATTAGTATAAAAACTCAACACATATTTATATATGTTAAAAAGTTATATATTTTTACCTTGAAATTAAATTATTTTTCTTCTAAACGAATCACATGGTAAAGAGAAATTTTTTTGGACCCATGAATATCTGATATGCAGATTACCATCTAAAATTTGAGAAATATAAAGAACATGAAAATCAATGATTTGAATTACATTAAGAACATGCAAATGGAATAAATGATGGATTGGGATATAGATTTAGGGAATATATTATTTGAAACTTGTATTAATTTTAATTAAATATATATTATAAGTATTTATGGACAGTACCCTTTTACAAAATAGGTGGAATCCAAGAACCAAAATCCATATCTAGGACGACCCATGCCTGTGCTAGAGTTCCCTAAACTACACCTACTAAGCCAGCCTGTCCGGCAAGAGAATAGGTGGAATAGAGGTGCGAAAATCACTTCTGCTTAATAAAGTATGAGTCACACTCTTGGGATGAATTAAAATGATAGAAGAGTCTCCTCTATGTGGGTTTCCTAAAAAAAGTTGAGATCAATGTTTTGTTCCACTTACAGTATGATTGGTTGCTAAACCACTATGATATTGCCTTGAAATTTTTATGTGGGATACGATATTTTTAGTTTTATTCACATGATTAAATAACACACACTCGATCATTTTTTCACAACCATATAAATTAAACAGCTTGTGGATAACCTTATTATTGTGATCTAACCTTGCATATATTCGAAACAATCTGATTCATATGCAGCACTGAACCTCGTCTTCAACCTCATCATACCCTAGTTTAATGTCGGCAGAAATTACTGACACCTAATTAACATCACATCCCCCTATTATCATTTTTTGATATAGTAAGAATCCCAATAAAACTAAAATGGACATCCTTTTTATCACCATTCTTTATTCATTAGGTACATTAGCCTTCACATGATGATATTTTGATCATGTGGTTGAGAAAAGGAAAAAACTGAACACACCATAGGAGATTGACAAAATTGACAATGATCCATATTTTTTAGGATTTATTAAATAAATTAATTCATATTTCTCATAAAATGGGACTATATAATGTATTAATATTGATCAAGAAAAGATGTTTCGTGGCCATGTGATTTCGATCCAAAAAAATAACCAATACCTCATTAATTTCACATGACATCATATTCATGAAAAGGGTATCCATATTCAACCTCTGATTCACTATATAAACAATGGTCCTATTCGAAAAAACACACATATTAGGAAAAGAAGGACTGATGTAAAGAACTGAGGGGTTGACCCCTACATTGAATTATCATAAACCTGTTATGAGGGGTAACCCCTTGAAAAAACCCATCATAGGAATGTCACCATAATAATTAATCACTTAATCGTCACAAGGTATTGAAATTTCAGGCAAGAATAACACCATTCTCATTCCATTTAAAATGCGGTCTCCACGTGACCAAGAACAATCATTAACTTTTAACAAGAAATCTTACAAGGCCACTATTTGGATCACATGGTTTCATGGGTTATATAACCTCATGAGATGCAGTAGGGAAATTCCTTTAATGTACAAAAAACATGTACTAGTGCACAAAGGAATAAAATAATTCACATGCACCATTTGTGATGTCTATATGCGACCTTGTAAAATTCATGTTGGTCACATGACAATACTTGTCCAATTTAGGTTAATCTCAAGATAGTTGATTGGAATGTCATCATTATCATATGGTTGTCCGAAGAAAGAAATATTGATCTGGATAAATCTATTTGAAATGTATGAATTTTCACAAGATAGTCCCATGTTCAATCAGGTTGATCCAGAAATTTCCCATTAATATGTCAAAAATATCATAAGATAGTTTGATGGAAACTCAAATTGATCATGTGATGTAATAATAAATATTCAAAAATTATTTTGAGAATATGTCTTATAACATTATCTTTGAAAATTTGAATGATTATTTGACATGTCAGCATGATCATCTGATTTCCCATAGAAATGTCAACGTAGTCATGTGTTTTTTCTGAAAACATGTCATTACAATAATGCAACAGTGTTTGGACATATCTATATTGATTATGTGCACACCCCAGACACATTCACATTTCTTATGCAAAGAATTTAAGAAATGTCCACTTTTTCATGGGATGACATCCAAGGAAATTAAATTTATCTAGAAGAAAACATTGGATGTGTCTTCCATGTCAAACTAAAACCCCTGACATGTTGACCAGACAATCAAGATATGCCCATTAGATATCCAAGACATGTCCCACATATCACCTAGGACGT
This sequence comes from Viscum album, assembly GCA_963277665.1. Lineage (NCBI taxonomy): Eukaryota > Viridiplantae > Streptophyta > Magnoliopsida > Santalales > Viscaceae > Viscum > Viscum album. Next base: position 1,672,433,871 of record OY728126.1, read on the forward strand.
CATAACCTCATACCGCATATACACCTACACCCATTTCATATAGAACCCAGCCAGGAATCATTATCCAAATTACATCATTATATGGGTTATGGAATAAATGGTAATGGATAACCAAATCATTTGATCCTATTTATATCATGATCTCATGCGTCCCATCTTTGTCTTTGTAATGATGTCTAGAATACGTTTAATAGTAATCATTGTCTATATATATATGAAGAAAAATAATGAGTATTCTAAAGGGAAACATTAGGGTGTAAGCCTAAATCAATGGTATAATATGATATTTCCTGCATATTAGCTCAACGTTAGTGTGTAATTCCAATCATACTGAACTATGCTGACTCTTATTAATGTAATAACAAATATTTTTAGGATACCTTATTACTGATAGAGCACTAAAATGGAATACATCCTATTTTAATCCTATATAATTCTTAAAACCCCTAAGATAATCACAATTTGATTGAGTGTGATAAACCAACTAATCCCATCAACAGGTTGGGGGGAAACCAAAATAGAAGAACTTTGATTCCTATCCAAGTATGATGTATTGGATGCATTCCATGGACCTTACTCTATTGGGAATCAACTAATGTGTAAGTCCCCTCATGTATCTAATATTTTATCCATTAGGACCTAATCATTCCAATTGTATTTTCATTCTACATCATCCAGAAGCAGACTGAGAATCCAATTAAAGTACGATGAATCTGATTCTTATTATAAGATGTGATACATAAGATGCCTTCTTAAGGCCCAACATCCATAATGCATAACCCCAATACATTATAATATTTTAAATTTAGAAAAAAAAATATTTTTATATTTCATTATACAAACTTCCTTGTTGATCATACAATATAAAAAATAATAAGTTAGCTTGCATTACATGCTTGAAAAAGTTTTACCTCCTTTTAATTGTGTGTATATTTTTGAACTATTTTTTCAAACATTGATAAATTATATTTTTCAAAATAAACATATATTTTTTAATATCTACTTTCTAAATTATCATTTAGTTAATTAAAGGTATTTTTTTAAAAAAATACCCGATTTTCGATAAATAGTGAAAAATATTACATTTTCAGTTGAAAAAATTGTTAAAATTATAAAATATTTTATAGTAATTTTAACGTGAAAATATATCAATCATATATGTATATATATATATATTAATAAAAATTAGGTCACTATACCAATTTCTATTTTTCATTTTGGATATATGTGCTTATTGAACAATTGATCTTTTTCACTTTAAGAGCATACATTACTACCATATATATACATTTGGATTTAAACGTAATTTTACCTCATTAGTGAACATAAATTTTATACATTGATATAAATAGCTTGAATCTGTGTAATATTTTTACTCTAATATGACTGATATATTTTTTGATCCAAAATATTAGAAGAAGTAATTAAAATTAATTACAATGTTTAATGTAAAAATTAGTTCACTTAGTGGATAAAAAATAACCACAAAAAATGAACTAAGAACATGATCAAATTAAATTTATATCCTTATTTATACCATATCCCATCTTGGTTCTTATTTTATGAGTATGTTGGATTCAGTTCCATGTATTTGACAGAGATAATATGTTAAGTATGGAAAAAATACAAAAAATTAACAATCATAACCTTTAACATTTATAATGCCTTGAGATATAAAAATAACCCCATTAGATTGGTTGTACACATTATTTTTAAAGTTATGTTAGTTTTTAAAATTATATTAAATCATATTTAGTTATATCGATGAATCTGTAAGATAATCTTATTATGGAATGCCAGTGTAGTTATTATTTTGTTAAAAATATGAAAAAATAAATTATAATAAAAATATTAAACATGATGTAAACCGATTTAATTATTGTATTTACTTATTTTCATAGATGAATATGTAATTATAAAGATATGTTAAATTAATATATTTTAATACCACTATTTTCAAACTATTTTTATATTAAAATTAAATTAATAATGTCAAAATTCAAATTAATGCTATTTAATAACAAATGATATTTTATTAAAATATTTTAGATTAATAAATTTTCAATATTCATAAAATTTGTTTTTAAATGTTAATAAATATCATATGTGGTATAATTATGGACCAATGTATCTTTTATAATGAACAAAACGACCTAAAAATAGTAAAAACATTGTTTATGTGGTTTGGTTTAATGAAATATTTTTGTGCATTACATGTTGTTATTTTAAATTAAATTTATAAAACAGAAAATATTTTAATTTTTTAAATTATATATCAAATTTATAATTCATTATTTTAATATTGTATAATAATTTTTACTTTAATTTTCCTTAATTTGAAAATAACATATGATTGAAATCTATTTACTTTAATGAAAACTGATTTGGAAAAAATTATTGAAACATAATAACTAGGAAAAAAAGAAAAAAAGTAATTTTATTTTTTTCTGTTGAGAGTTTTTAACGAACATAAATCCATAATAATAACTTAATTTTCATTTTTTTTAATGTGAGTTAACGGAGTCCTCCAAATAGTGTTTACCATTAGGCTTTTTCAGGAATGTCACTCTTCCACCACTATAAAAATGTTTTCACTATTCCCCTTCCTCAATCTTATCAATCCTCAATTTCTCATCCAAAATCATCACAAATAATCTCCAAAAATGTCTCAACATACCCAAGAAGCCTTAATATTGGGAATAATCTCATCCAATAAATTTCTTTAGTGAAAACCAAACTGAGTTACCCGAAATCGGGGTCACATTCTTCAATGATCACTTTCATTTATTTATTTATTAAAAAATTCATTATTATTATTCCAATATTATATATTTAAAATAAATAACATAAATTTTATAATATTTTTTTCTGTTTTTTACCAACACATACACACACTTCCATCAATTGGGTAATGAAATTATCATTCATGTGTACGGCATACAATCACCTCATGACATGATGTTGTTCATTTTTCCTTTACCATCTATCATGGTTGGTAATTATGATGGATTTATTTCATATTATATATATGATATTTATTATTTATTTATTATTCTGTATTTTTTATATATTTCATTCTTTTTATACATTTCATTTTGTATAAATACGACAACTTCATTTGTGGATATTTGGACTGCCACCTCCTCAAATCGATGTGATAGATTCAAACGTTACATATAATGTATTAAGGCTGGGTTTATTTAAAAATATGAGAAATATAATAAATATATTTAATATTAATGGAAAAAATATTTTTCAGGAAATATAATATATCTTTTTCTTTATTATGAGAATTAAAGAAAAAAAGTGATATCTTCATTTGTGGACGCATGGACTACTTCCTCCTCAACGAGATTTAATTTTTTTTAAACCACAATAAATATATATAAAATAACTTATTAATAAATAAAATTTTATTTATGATATTATAATGTTTTTGGAAATATAATATGTTAATTATTTTCTTTTCATAACGATTATTAAAAAATGGGAATGTTACTCATGTGCGGCCTACCATCTCCATGATTTTTAACGTTTGATCATTTTTCGTAACCATATTTCATAAATGGTTTTAAAATCATAATTTATATTTAGATATAATAAATATTTCATGATTATTATTTTTCATAAATTTATTTAATTACAGCATTGACCGTAGTTGACCTACCCATGTCGTATTTGTCAAATGAACCGAATTTGTTCAAAACCCCTAATGTTAAATTAATTGTTAATGTAGTTTTATAAAAAATGTATTAAGAAAAGTAAAATTTATATTAAACATGAAAAAATATCTCAATAAATTAAATAATTATCATATTTTTATTACTAGTTATGATAAATACACACATTACAAGTCGGACTCCAGGTAGTGGATTGTTTTCTCACTTTTTCTTCCATGAGTCAAACACTATTTTCACCACTTATTTCTTTTCTGTGGTGTATATTCATGAAATTTTTCATTTAATATCACGAAACATTTATGCATCATTCTATTTTACGTTTTACCTTTATTCATCTCATCTAAGTCATTTTATTTGAAAAATTATATGTTTTAATAATATCATTGAAATATCAAATTCTATTGTGATTCTTAACATAATAATGGAAAAATCACATTATTTTAAAAAAAATTCACATTACATTTATAAAAAATATCCATATAATTTATCCTGAGTATGATAATTTCTTAAACGGAATTCCATATTTACATATGGTGTTTACTTTGCTACTTATATGAGTAATTATAAAAATATTGGTCATACATATCTTTAATTAAATGTTGATATTTGATGAGATATGGTATTGATTAATTAAATTGATTGTTTGATATATGAGGAATGTATTGGATTTAATATGTGTTTAGTGGGGTCCTCTATAGCCCTTATATTTTATCGTAGGGTTTTTGAGACAAACTGAATACGGTTTTTCTGAGACCTTACCAATTTAATAGATTCTTGGCATGAAGCCTTGACAGTAATATATTATTGGAATGAAGCCTTGACAATATTAGAAACATGTTATGAAGCCTCAATGGTATATTTTAGTTAAAAATAAACATACATTCTAGATTTTGGATTTAGATTATTATTATTCCCTATGATTATTCAATTAGTTATATTATCAATGGTGAAGTTTCATTATCATATTGTTGATTAAAATTAATGCGTTTCAATTATATAAATTATATATATATATTATGACAGATCAAGTTCTTTATATTGAAACTCTTTCTAGTTTCTTTTACATTTCCATATAGATTATTATTATTTATTGTTTTTTACATCATATGTAATTAGACTTTCATTGATTTTGAGGTTAACCTCATTATATATTCATTTCACCGTATTATGATGAGAAATACTTTGAATGAGTTTCATGGATGTTGTGCTTTTATTTTTTTATGAAATATTTTTTATCACCACTATAAATTGGGTATCACGTATGTAATCTGGTTTTAAAATACTCTTAAATTGATCAGTCATTCAGAATTTAATTTCATATAGTTGTGGCTTTGTAATTTAGTAATGCACAGGCTCTGTCATTAGGGGTTAGGGTGCTATTGTTGGTATCAAAGAGAGTTTATTACAAACTATAGAAACTTGATTTTTAAAAACATTTATTACAAAACATAACCATAATATATACTGTGAGGAAAATTATTGACAAACTCTCCAATAAAATTTAAATTATTATCAAAATATTACGTATAAATAAATAATTAAATTTATGTTCAGAATATCACCATTTTTGTGATTATAAATTTTGTATCATAGTGTTAGGATCTAATCCATTATATGTCACTAATTAGATATGGGTCTTGGGATGGAGTGAATTTTGAATACACATGGCCAGTGTAGAGTATACCCTATTAAGGAAGTCAATATTTCTGGTATTATAACTATGAAATATATGGATATATAGAACATCGTAATCATGTTATGAAATATAACCTTTCCTAGATAGAGAAAGCTATTATATAATAATAATATAAAATGTTGTATTTCATTATAAAACATAGGACCACATGATTTAGTAGGACTGCTAATCAAATTACAATTGAGATATGGATAAATTCAGTAGGGATGATATTTCCAAATTTATGATGTGACGAAATGGAAAGGTAACACTTGCAGTGAACCGTCTCAAAGTTGAATACGACTGTTGGTGGTAATTGATCAAAAACACTATAGTGTAGGAGGATATAGACCTCCTGGAATGTATGGATTCTAAGGATATATTCTCTTGTAAATATTTCTCTTATGAGAAATAAATTGTGATGAAGAGAAAGTTCCTTAATTGAAATAAAAATGAGGATGAAAGTGTTTTTATGTATAGAGACACCATTATAAGGTTAGCTTGGTATGATTCTCATTTCATATGAAAAATATAGTGTTTGATTGAAAATTTATTTTAAGGTCTTGTTTCAGGTATCCAAAGGGCACTGGTGTCTCACAATTTCTCATCACATGTTGAAATTTTTTTATGTGCTATCAAGACATTAAGATAATTCCCCATGTCTTATGGAATATAACCTATGTAATCTTAGAAGATGAAAGAAAAAAATTAGATAAATGGGAAAATGGAATGAAGGATTCTCCAAAAAATGTATACTTTTCATAGGAAACACCTTGGAACATGATTAAAAGAAAAATGTGTTGGCATCATGTTTAGGGAAAAATTCCAAATTGATCAAGATTAAAAGGGAAATTATGAACTTTGGAATGTTCAATGCATCAACTATATGGATATGGGGATATTTTCCAATATATCCCCCATGTTACAAGATAATATAACATAGAATCTGTTAAGGGATCAAATTAAAGCTTATGTTATGGATAAAACATGTTTGGAATGATTAATGTTATTGTATTTTGATTCAATAATTATGTAATTTCATTATTTTATAAATAATTTACAGATTACAAGAGTTATGGAATATATATTTTATTTACTGAGTTTTATTTCATTAAGGCTTTGAAAATCACATGTTTAATGGTATCAAAGAACATATAAAATGATTCAATGAAATGTAGAACTTCTTTGAAAACACATGGATGAGGAAAAGATATCCCTTAATATGCTCTTTATGTTTAGATAAAGGTTCTAGTTGTGGATTATGTAAATTAGATACTACTAATAGTATTGGAATTCATTCTAATGTTTGGAATTATAATACTAGGAAGCTACATAAGGTAAACCATTTATAAAATGGTTTATTTTGATGATGATAAAATGATTAAGAGATTGATGTATTACTTCACCATTGTTGCTACCAATTCTAAGGGATTAAGAAGAAGTCATTAAAGGTAAAAACAAAGGATAAAACTGTATTTTTGATTTATAATGATATTAAGTACGTATATATCATTATATTATTAGAGGTAGAGAATTAATCAACTATAGTAAAATGTTTTTGAATCCAAAACATTTTCCAATTATCATTATTTTTATGTTATCAGTTGCCTTTTTTATAACATTGGTTTATGGCCACTTGGTCATCAACTTTCATCTACACATTTTCTCTGTCACACTTTATCATAAATTAATTGTTAATTTATTCTTCAATGTCCATGATTTCGATAACAGTATCATATTAAAATGCACAGATTTGTGGGGACCACATCATTTTCTCTTCATCTTATTTTGAATATGAAAAATTAACATAATATGTAGTGTTATTTATAGATATAGTAATTGAAAATATAAAAACCTCAATTACAAAGAACATATTTAAATTATGATGATGAAATTTATTTATTGTCTAAATATTTTTAATGATAAATAATTTATAGTCTATTCATTTTATAATTTTTTTTATCTTTCATTATACACAACACCATGTTACGCTTACACAACACACAACACATAGTTATCTTGTTTCACATGCTAGACCATGTTATTAAAAAGTTTAATTAAGAACCTATTTTAAAACCAAATTGGGAAAATTTTATATATTTTATTTATTAAAATAATCATAATTTTAGAATTCATAATATTAATAAATAGCTTATGGTAAATTTTTTTTAATCTTTTTAAAAGTTCCAATTTTTATGAATACATAACATACTGCATTTTTGTTGAAAACATCCTTTTCGTTGAAATATTTAGTAATGTTAAATTATATTTTAAATAGGTTTTAATGTCAAATTAGGATATATATATATATATATATTAATCCAATTTAGTACATTGAAACCCGTTTCATTTTGAATTTGGATATAAAATCATAATGAACTTTTTAACATTTTCACTATAATCCTCACTTTCTTATCTTTTTTATAAGAATAGAATTAAACATAATTTTCAGCATATGTGAATTAAAAATCAAAAAATAGTTATAAATTATTCCATTCATTATAATGTTTATAATCTAATAGGATCAATTTTGTTTGTTAACAAAAATATTAGTAAATGTAATGAAAATTTGGTACAGAAATTAAAGTCCAATTTTGTTCCCATAGTGGTTAAATATTAACTATAAATGTAAAATGACATAGAAACCCATCTAAAATCAATTTTATACCCATATAAAGAGCATATACACTCTGGGATTGAATTTTATCAGTTATTTGGTTATTATTTCATGAATGTGACATATATAAAAAGTTATGTAATAAAAATGAAAAAGGAGCATTCCTTGACTTTATCATTTATAAAGACATAATCTATGGAAAAACATCAATATTTTGGTTTTTCACATTATTTAAAATATTAAAATAATTTTGAACAATATATTAATTTAAATTTTATTCTTAGATATGAATTATTTTTTATATCTACCAATGGAATGCAAATGCTTTAATTATATTTCTAATAATTAAATTATATAAATGGTACTAACATTATTCAGAATAATGTAAATTGATTGAATTATTGTCATTAATTAATTTTTTGATGAATATATCATTATACACATCTATTAACTGAATATATTTTAATTCCACTATTTTCATGATATTTGTATATTTAAATTAATTTAATAATGTCAAATTGAGATTAATGTTATTTTATTATAAATGATATTTTATTAAAATAAATAAAATTTATAAATACTATTTTTATTTAATTTCTTTTTAAATGTTAATAAATATAGAATATGGTCTATTAGTGGCCCATTTTCTCTTTTATAATTAACTTGTTAACCCCTAAATAGTAAAAAAATTTATAGAGTGGCTTGAGATAATGTAGGGCTATTATTACTAAATGATCTTGTTTTAAAATTAATTTTAATCAAAAATGAGATTTTCATTTTGAGAATTATATATCATATTTAAAAATTAAAAATTTATTACATTTCTTGTAAATATCACTTTATTTTAGTTTTAACTTTTTTATTACGTACCATCAGAAACTAGTCTTTTTAATAAAAACTAAAATGAAAAAAATAAAGAAACATAAGGACTATGGAACAAAATGGATCAATTTGTTTTATTTTTGTTTGTTAAAAATGATTTTATATCATAATTGTTATTAAATCCATTATCCTTCCAATTTGGAATCACATTACGTAAGGGAGACCTCTCAATAGTTTTTACCATTGGGTATTTTATAGAATTCCACTCCTCCTCCACTAAGAAAATTCATTCACTCTTCCATTTATTATATCCTATAAATTAACAAAAGATAATAAAAATAATTACCAAATAAAATAAATAAATCCATCCACAAAACATAAAATATGAAATTAGTTAATAAATCGATCCATAAAATATATTTGGTAAAAACCAAAAGAAGTTCCCCAAAAAATAAGTACTATTCCTGAATGATCACTTTTGTTTTATTTACTTATTAACCCATTAAATTATTCACAGTACATACATATATAATAAAATAATAATAAAAAATATACTCAATTTTGTTATGATATGGTTTCAACATAAACTTATACAAAATTCCATCAAGTGGGTAACAAAATTATTGTTCATGTGTAAGGAGGACTACCACCTCACAAAATGATGTTGTTCATTTTTCAATTATTGGACCTCAGGGTTGAGAATTATGTTAAAAAAATTATTTTTATATGATTTATTTTATATTTTCAATATCTTTACGTATATTAAATTTTCAAATAAAAAATATTTTTGTTCTTTTAATTTTTTGTAAATACGATAACTTCATCTATGGATGTGTGGACAACCGCCTTCTCAAAGTGATGTGATACTTTCAGACATTACATGGAATGTATTAAAGATGAGTTTAATAAATCATATTTTAAAGAAACTAAAACTACATAATTTTCATTATATAATTAAATTTTACAAAATTCCATATATCATATTATTTATTATTCTTATGACAGAGTCAAAAAAGTGATAACATCATTTGTGGACTTGTGAACTACAACATCCTTGGCATGATGTGATTCCTTTTACATCACAAGAAATATATATATATATATATATGAATGAGTAATTAGGGATTTATTATTTTCATATCATTATATAAATATAAAAAGTAACTTATCTTCTTTCCAAAAAATCATTAAAAAATGAGAATGTCAAACTTACATACATTCACACTACCATCTCTTGAATTGTTTGTTTGGTTTATTTTTTCATAAAAATATTACATTAATGGTTTCAAAAGAATAATTTATATATAAATATTATAATTATGTAATTAATATTATTCTTTATATGTATATATAATTACCCCTTTGACCATAGTTGACCTACCAATGTCGTTTTGGACAAATGAATCAAATTTGCTTAAAACACTGGATATAAAATTAATTGTTTTAGTACATGTATATAACATTGTAATATGTTAAGTAATATTAATAATAAAAATTAAAATGTATTTCAATAATGTAAATAATAAACATAATTTTAATATTCAGGAAGATAAATTCAATGTTGAAATGTCTGACTCAAGGTAAGGGATTCGAGTATAAAATTTTCTTCTACGAGGAATACCCATTTTCACAGCTTATTTCTTTTTGGTGATATATTTTATACCCCTATTAAATTTTACATAATGGTTAATTAATTATACATGGTATAATAATTTTCACTTTGAGTCATTTCATAAAAGGGGTTTGATTTTAAAATTACACCAAATAGTAAATTTTATCTTTGAAATGCCCCATTCTTTTGTGATTTTTAACATTCCCTTGAAATAATAATTTTATTAAAATATATTTTTTGGAAATTAAATTTATATTAAATATCCATATAATTTTTGATGGGTATGATTTTTACCTAAAACATATAAAAAATTTTACATACAGGGTTCACATTGACTATTATTGTAGTAATTGGAGAAAGATTATAAATTATGTATGATCAGTTAAATATGTATTTTTTATGATTATGGGAATTGATTAATTTAATTTATTTCTCTCCATATGAGAATTGAATTGTATGTGTTTTGTGATATGTGGGGCTAGCTATAGCTTCTCGATGCATCAATAGGTTTCTTGAGACAAACTAGATATGGATTTGGCATGGTATTTCCAATTTTATAGATTCATTCAATAATGAAGCAATAATAATATATTCTTGGTATGAAACCTTGATAGTATTAGATTCCTGAATAAATCCTCCATGATTTATTTTAGATATCCATCATTATGAATTCCATTATTGTTATTCAATGAAATTATTCGATTAGTTATAATATATATGGATATGTTTTATTCTCATATTATTGATTAAATGGCATGTGATTCTATTTTAGAACGTTCCATCTATACTCAATTATGGGTAATGGATACATTGGAAGATTCTAGGTAAGACTAAATAAATGGAATAAATTGATTCAAGTGATAAATTAAGGCATTAAAAACCGCAAAAATAAAACGGTCATGCCGCAATCCCATTAAGAACTTTTACGAATAAAAACATATAAATATTATTTAAAAATATTAAATATTCATATACATCATGATAATTTATTTTTTGTTTTTATTTCATAAATTTCAACCTTCAATAATTATACAATGATGATGTAGTAATTTTTAAAATAAAGTAAAAATAAAATGAATAATAATAAAAATATTAAAATTAACATAATTTTATTCAATTAATGATATATTTTAATTATATAGATAAATATTACATGTTAGGTTTGTATTGAATAATTTTTTTGAATATATCTTCTTTTAGTTGTATTAACGTGAAATTAATCAATACATTCAAAATTTAAAATAATGATATTATTTGAATATAGTATTTGATTCAATTATTTATAAATCCTAAAAATTTTATATAAGAACAAATGGGACTATAAGTTGGTGAAAAATCCATCACCTAGGCATTTTTTGGTCATTTAAAAATATTTGAATCCAAAATTGCCTTATTATAATTTTGTATCTTGAGAAATTCCAAATGATCCCTTCACACAAATTATAATATTGAATCCATCCATTCATGTATTTGAAAAAATTTGTGGAATATTTCATGATCATAACCTGAAACATTCTCTTATAAAAATCATTATATATGTTTTATAGGTTGGGTTTCTTCTAAAATAACAACCTCAGAACCCTTATGAAGATATCTAATGGAAGATCGTCGGGTAAGAGCTACACGTTGTTACTAGCTCATTCAAGTTTATTTCATTTTCTTCTTACTATTAATATGTTGATTGCATACTAATTTAAGAAATATAGTATAATATATATTCTTATGTGTTATCATTATTATTATAATGTAATATTCTACCATTTATCTAATATATGAAAACTAAAATCAATGTGTGTGCATATGTACGACTTACTATCTCAATGTAGTGGTGTAACTTTTTTCATCTCCAATTTAATTGGATGGTTATAAATACAGTGTTTATGAATATATATGAAATATATGAAATAATTATTTTTAATAAAATTTTATTTATTCTTTACCATTTATTCATTATGTCCGTCGAAAAATGAAAATAGTGTTAATGTGTAAGTACGGCCTAATGTCTCCATCAATGGTGTAATTAATATATCTATATCTATTGATATGGATAACACTTAATATAAACAGATATTTATCATATATGAAATTTCAAACATAAGTAATATTCAATATATTATGTAACAGTGATAAAATTAAATGTACTGAAACCGCCAAATCAAAATATACATGATAAAAGAATTAGTTACCAAACAAAAGATTTATTTTTACAATGAATTAATAAAAAGAGTGTGATAAATTATTAAAATTAAATAATATATGGTATTATATATATGATTATTATTTTTAATATATTTATAATAAATATATACATATTATATAGTATGTTCAATCACGACAATGGAAATCAATCTTGAGGTATGGGACATCAACTCAATATTTTTTGTTGAGGCATAATATAATCTAACAAAACATTATTATTTGATGATGATGATTTTATAATTCCTCTTATAAATGTTATATAATGAATTTATTTATTCAATGATATTTATATTTCAGATAAATTCTATCCATTCATTTGGGGTATTATTCAACTGATTTCGATGTGGTAAGGGATTGTCATCTCACATTAATTTTTGTTAGACACATTCCTTATTCACCACTTATTTCATTTTTGTGGTGTATAAAATACCCCATAGATATATTATATATGTAGTATCCTTATTTTCATGATATTTAATAATTATTTTTCTTTTATACCATTAATGGGGCTTATGTTTCAAATTATATTGAAAGTTTTTATTTCACAATCTCATCATTAATCATGATTGTCTCTATTTACATACCCACTGGGGAATATTTGTCTTCTATGTTCATGTTTTTTAATAACAAAATAAAAAATATTTATAATAATATTAAATGATTTATAAATTTCAATTTCATCCATGATTATCATTTTATAAATATTTTACAAATAAATCTTCTTATCGTTTTTCAAAAGATGTACATTGATACTTTTTTGAAAAATTACAAAAGGAATATTTATTTTAAATTATATGTAATGAGAATATTTTTTAGCAATAATTATAAATTTCATAATTAAAGAAAACACTACATGTTAACGGGTATATTATTAAAATAGATTTGGTTCATTTTTATTTGTACAACGTAATTTTAAAAGTGTTATTAAATTTGAAAATTATATTTTTATTCAAAAATGTTGTTAATGTTATTGTTATGGAACTTTTATTCCTTAATGACATCCAAATTGTTTTACTTATTCAATAATGGGTATAATTTTTAATTATATAATCATTTGTTCCATTTACTTACATGTCATCATTGGATATTGAATTTATCTAAAATATCAATATTCCCTAAATCATGGATGTTTTTATTATATAAACCATATATCATTTCTATATGTAGTGTTCTACATTGAAGGTAACTTATTTATATAGGGAAATAATGATAATTCTATATTATTTACAGAATATGTATATTTAATTCTAAGTCATATTGTTCATGAATTAAATCTATTATTAAATATAAGAGTAATGATTTAGAAATTAATGATAACAGTGGGGCCTGGTTGTAGATAGCCCCTCAATGCATGGGTAGGTCCCATAAGAAAAATAACATGGACAAACTAGATTCATTTTTTACCGAGTAATTTTAAATGATATTCTGAATGATATTTAAATTATAGGTAATGTTTGAAAAAATGGATCGGTATGTACATAGTAGTATTAAACTGCCATTTTAAAGGTCTTGACATTAAATATATCAGTTTCCTTAGACTTTATGTCCAGTTATTATGTATTTAGATCTTTTTTAATTTAGTTATTATTATTTTCCAAGATATTTTTGATATGATAATATATCTTGTTGCATTTCGTCCTGATTTATTGATTAAATGGCATGTCATGGAAGTTATTTACATTTCCATTTAAAAATGTATTATGTAATCATGATATTGACATTATTAAAATGAAATTTTTCCAAGTTATTTATATTTCTATTTTGATTATGAATATTGATCCATGATATCTTCCATTGTACTTAAACATTATAGAATATTTGAGGTCACCTTTATTTTTTTCCATTAACCCATGAATCCTTAAATTCTAGTATAATAGTTAAGGAAGGATATGATAGAGGTAATAATGGTGTTCTCTATGACAAATTTTATATTTTATATTTACAATATAAGTTTAATGTCATGTATATATTTATTTTAACATGTCAACAAAACTATTTTCTTATTTTTTATGGGATTCCTCGCATCATATTACAATGTAATAGACTATCCATTGGATCTAATCTAACAGTTTTCGGGCCATTTCATATGGTATTCATTATGGTTATTTATTGGTAGAATTTACTTTTATTTTTTAGCATTATACATGAATTTTGGGATGGTTTTAAACTTTATAGTTTCCTTTATATGATAGATTATCATTGTGGTTTTCATTATATCACATGATCCCATTTTTTATATTTGAAGGAATGGCCTTGGATACGTGATATTTTATACTCATAGTGATAGTATCCAATGATGTCTATGTAGATGGTGAGACTCAACAGGGATTATTTTTATTCTTTATTTATTGTCCCAAGAGGTGTGGCAAGGAGTGGAAGAGTTTGTGACATGTGAATCTATAATGAGAAGAGTTTGTACGTATAGATTTGGGAGTTATATCTTCTCAATTGAAAGATAAAATGTAGTTTGGGTTTTAGGTAGTGGAATTGGGGACCAAGGATCACATTGCTTTTAAAAAATTTTATAGGTGGAATTAGATATTAAATCTCCACATATCCGTCATCTTATAAATATTATAACAAATCATGATAGATTGATTGGTGAAAAATATTGGTGCATATGATATAAAATATAATATAAAACATCATGAAATCCAATATAGTTTGGTGAGACTCACTATTTAATTGTATATCTCAAGGTAGACTGTAATTTTTTAAAACCCAATTTACAAAAATTGTTCGTTTAGTACACAATTCATTAAAATATTGGTTGTGACTGTCTGTGTAGTGGTTATTGAACTTTTAAATTACTAAATTATGGGGAATGATTACAGTTTCAAAAATTATCTCCCTTGGTCTATATTTAGGATGAACTGGGTGTGTTATAATATATATATAATTTTCCAAGGATACACATATATATGAGGTTGTCCTTGGTGGGAGATCAAATTAATGGAATGTGTCCAAATGATTTTTTGGTGACTAACAATGATGATATATATAGTGAGATTATGGATAACTAATTGTATGAGATCATGATGTGTAGTGATGTTTATTCTAGTTTTGGTGTGGAGGTCCCCAGAGATAGAAAGCAACCCTATGGATGGACACTATTCCAAGCATTACATTTCATTAAATGAGAGTAATGGTGGGGAGTTCCCTGATGTAGGATACCTAACAATAGTGAAATCCTTACCGAATGATATTGGTCAAATATTATTGATATTATATATCATTAATTATAGGTGATAAAATTCATGGTTATATAATTCAGTGAGATCTCCCACGGTGAATAATATGTGTAATTTTTAAATTTAAATATTAAGAAAATGAGTTCTTATATAATGAGTGTTATTTGAAAATCCATGAATCAAGGAGTCTGTGTTATGAGGTATGTGACATGTAGTTATTTGAGTACTAAAATTATGATTGATTGACTGGTTTAATATATTTTATATTTATTTCATGCATGAAATAATTAACATGTTTTATTCACATTGGCGCGTGACATTTTTTGAGGAGGAACCTACAATGTTTATTTTAATATTTACACCTTCATTATATATAATATTTTATTATATTTTATATACTATTTATGGTGTATTTTGGGTACATTAACTCACAAGATATTTCTAGGTGGTATTGTTTTTCTCTATGCCATTTTAGAGGAATAGAAGAGTGTTGTAAATTTCTACTTTATAGTATATTTTGACAAGGATTAGTGATTCACTGAATTATTTGAGATTATTTTATATACTATATCTAATTAGATTAATAAGGTATCATTTTAGTTATGTTATTATTATTTAAATTTGACATGGAATTGTGTATATTTTTTTGTTAAATTACAATAATTTAAAATAATAATGTCTTCAATTTAAGTGATCTTAAACCATTGTTCTAGTTATCATTGTACGACACATTGATGGTGGTACAGGAGTAAATCTTATTATCATCCTAAGAATAGTTCTATTTGGGTTACGTTAGGAAACACTATCATCGCTTTCCCATGAGATAATATTCTGAACATATAATATTTTCTTCGATGTTGGAAAAAATCTAATTGATCATCATCAATTTTGATCACAAAACCTTATGAAGTCTTACTATGAATCCAACACTTTTTCATATTCTGGATTTTTTGGATTCTTAATTTAACACCTGTAACACCCCAATATTTTATGAAAAATATTATTTTAATTTCATTGATGTCTTCTATTAAACACCACACCATGTTTAGCTTGTACTATATGCGACACCGTATTAGCTTGCAATATACGCAACACTATTCTTTGATCGTGTTACACAAAATTTCAAGTTCGTTTTATAATAGTCATTATACGCAACATTGAGTGTGTGTATATATATATATATTCAATGTATAAATGAAATATGGTTGGATTCTGTTATGCAAAACAACGAAGGATTCTTTCACAACACGCATCCCTGACTTGGATTTCATTACACGCAATCGCGACTTTCCTCGATAGCGTGTGTTGTACGCAATATCAGGTTTCACTAAACAATGATATATGGTTGTAATATTATTATGAACTAGACGTTATGAATATTAATAACTATATTTTTAATGTTATAACATTATTATTTCATCTTACACATTTTCTAGAACATGTTATAAGAACAAAATAAATATTTCGGGTAAAAAAAGTATTTTTCAAGAAATGTAGTTTTGCCGCCTTTTGATGGCGCACCCATGTTAAATCTAGTTTTTGAAATTTTGGTTAGTTCAATTTTATAAAATAAAATTATTATTTGGAATGAGGATATAAAATTTTACCTTGGATAAATTTTTCATATTATTCTGATAACTTTGATATTTTAATGAATAGAAAAAACACGCTATATTTTAATTAAAAGCAAATTTTTTCGTCGTAATAACTTATGTGGTTAAATTATAATATTTAATGTTTTTAAAGTATAAATATAATATATTTTTGCCATTTAAAATAAAGTATTTCAATTTCCTTGATTTTACATTGAATTCTTAGGTTAAATAAATTCAACCTTTTGCAATGTTTTATACAAAAACCCGTTTTCATTCGACAACGAGATTAATTTTAAGTTAATTTATGCAACTTCTGTGTATTGAATTTGAAAAATGGATTCCATATTTGGAATTAGTGGGTCCAAATTATATTAATAGACTACTTTTTATTTTTGGGCTTTATGAACAGTAATAATGGTATATTTTATTTACCATAGTAAATGTTAAATTGGGTAATTATGGGTAAATATAATATTGTCAAATTATCCTAATACATGACTTAATACCATTGGATGATTATAATTTGTACTAAGTCATATTTGGGTCGAAATGGAATCCATTATAACCCACTTGGATGTGATTAAGACCTTTAGTTTATTTTATTTAAAGGATAGTGAAATATGTCTCACTCAACTTTAATAATTAATGTATTTTTAATATAAGTTTATATAGAATATAAATTCGGTTATAAATACTAATTTTAAAGATAAATGTTTTTCCTTTGTCATGGTGATGTATTTGTAATTTTTATGAGTTATTTAATTACCTTATTATCTTATACATTAATGATGCATAAATTAATTTAGTGAAAAATCAATAATATAGTTTTCATTGAAATAGTAATACATATTAAAAGGCCCAAAAATCTGAAAAAAACTTATTATTAGTGTATATATAAACCCTAATAATCCACTGTCTAAATTTTTGACCATTTGAATCCTTATTAAGGCGATTATGACACTTATATTATTTTATTTAAAATGATGCCAAAGTTGTCACCTTCATAATTTAATAATTATAACAATTTAAATATTGTAATTTTAAGATGATAAATTCGAGTAAAAGTATTATTGAGAAAGTTAATAGATTTATCTTCATAATAGGATTTTATTTTTAATTTTTATGCCACAAATAAGTATATTAAATAATTATACGAAAATGTTGCAGTAATTATTTTATTAAGAGATAAACAAAAAATGGTTTTAAAAATTATAAAATTAATATTATATGAACTATTTAATGTGCTCCACTAATTTTCTAGATACATATGACCTTTTATAAATATATTAAATCTTTTAGTTTGAACATATATTATTTATATATTTTATTTAAATTCAAATAAATGAATAGTGTCAAAATTGACACTATTGTTATTTTTTAAAAATAACATATTATAAAATTGTTAAAAAATTACCAAAATATTTAAAAATTATAAATTTAAATTTATATGGTCTAAAATGTTATAAAGTATGAAATTATTAAAAATCACAACAAATAAGTAATTATTTGTTATAATTTAAAATTTAGAACGTTATTACCACAAATGAAATTAAATTGATTAAATAAGGATAAATCAAGTTGATAGTGTTTAAATTATATTCATAACATGTCGAAATTTTATTTTTTGATGATATTACAACCCTATATCATCTAAGATTCGTATATGAGTCATTTTGGAAGTTTTTATGTGGGGTTGGGATTTAATATAAAATAATTTTTTTATATTTCCAAAGGTGCCCCTCTCCTCCCTTATAAAAGGGAACCTACTCGCTCTCATATTTACAAACCATTGTGACTTAAATCTCTGAAAAACCCTGACCATTTCCCTTATGAACTTCCTTACAAATATTATAGTGTTCCTGGTATTCTTGAAAGACCAATTTTTGTGCCCTAAGAGGAGGTTTCAAAGAGACGTGTCGAAGAAGAGGTAATATCTGTTACCGATTCTTTCAAATTTATTTCATCTTCTACTTACTCTTATTTAGTTTTTTCATTATTAAGTAATAACATCAGTATCACTAATATAATGGTATTTTATTATAAATATGAAACACCCTATTTCACCTTCTATCCATCCTACAGAAAATGAAATCACCGCGCGTGTGTACGTACGGAATACCGTCTCCACCCCATTGTGTAATCTGTTTCCCACCACCACCTTACTTGGATGGGTATAATGGTTAAAATAAATAAATAAATATGATTATTTTAAATTTATATGTATTATGAAATATTATACATACACTTTTATACAACTCCACGATCATGGGAATGATATCATTGCTCGTGCGTACGTACGGACTACCGTCTCTATGACGCGATGAGATTCATTCTCCATGTTACCCATTCATGAATGATTATAAAGTATATAAACTGAATAAAAATGAAATATATGACATAATAATTATACTGGATTTATTTATGTATGTATTTCATCTACTTAATTCCATTCAATTCAATAAGGAATCGAAAACATCATCTATGCGTACGTACGGCCTACCGTCTCCATGAATGGTGTATTTCTTTCCATTTATCGATCTATTATATATATGTATATTATGAATATATATTATATATAATAATGTTTTACATTCTAGATGTAAGTAATAATGACCTAAGTAATCATATAAATAATTACAAGTGAAAACACGAACGACAAATGAAACGATTTTACCCAAAACGCCACATTAACATGAATTTAGAAATGAATGGGTAATATAAAGTCATATGTGAACCATATATGATATAATAACAATGAATATGATTCTGTAATAAGTCAATGACATTATTTAAATAATTATACAGGAGTTTTGGTGACGTACGAAGCATATCGGACCTAAGGTAAGGGATAACTTTTCCAATCTCATTTTATCCGATATTGTTTATTCGTAAGTATTCACTGGGGTTATATCTATCATCCATGTACCTATTTTCTAAAAATGGTTTCATGTATGTTTAAAGTACTTTTACCCATTTTTTAATTTTACTACATGTTATGTATGGAATCTATATTTTTTTTTACGTTACGAGATACGATTTTTACTTTTCCGGCTAAAGTATGAGAAAAATGTTTTTTTAAATTATTCGGCATGAAAGGATTTTTACGGTTTTATAATGCCTTATTTTCGTGAAGCTTCCTCCAAAAGATTTCATAACTATTTTCAACAAAATCCTTTACTTTTAAAATTTCACGACATTTTCTGAAAATAAAATTATTTTTAAGAAAAAATGATATTTTCCTTAAGAATTCATTTCAAGTGTTTTATCAAAACCATTTTTCATCTAAGATGTCATTATTCCATATGTGTATGTTTCAAGTATAATGTCTCTATGATTTACATGGTTTCAATTTTCTTATTATGAAATTATATCCATTTCTTTTATATGGATTATGTGATGATGGGATGATGTTTATGAAACCCATTTTTATTTATTGGGTTTTTATGAATGATGTATGTTTATTTTGTGGCACAAGTAAGAATTATTTCCTTATGAGATGGGTGGGACCTATATCTCCCTCCAATGCATTGGGCATAGATTTATATCTTTTGAGATAGACATGGATGGAATGGTAAGTTAATCTGGTTCAGTATTACCAGACTGAAATGAGGAGTGAACTCGATTCAGAAAGGGACTTTGTCCACTAAGTTGGTCTTGGCAGAAATGCCTTGGCTACTATAGAAATAATGACATGTGTTGAATGGTTTCTACAATTACATGTTTTACTCCCATGCTATTTTATCATGATTAATGTTCCTTTATGATCTATGCTTTATGTAATTCTATGATTTCAGTCTTTGCTCATGATTTTGATGTTTAGATTTTATGTTCATGTTTTTTCATTCATATTTTTATGGATTATTTTATGTTCTCTATGCTTACCCTTAATGAGCATTTGAGCTCACCCTTTATATGTTTTCTTTTCCCCAGGATTTAAAGAAATTTTTTTGTTAGGAAAACAAAAGGGGGAGATCTTTAAGGGAGATATTGAATATTTTCACCAAGATTAGAAGATTACGTTCCGAGTTTCCAAAGACACTAATCTATTATGGTCCTTGAGTTTTGGTTTTTTGTTATGTATTAAGTATTCCGCAAAAGTAATGTATTGTCTATGTACGTCATGCTTCGGGTCTCTACAACACCTGTATTCATCACATAATTATTTTACTTATCAAAACCATATTTTAAAAAAAACATAATAATCAATTATACATTTTGATAGATCAGATTCCTAAAAAACATATTATATACATGGTAAATAATAATGTTCAAATACTGCAATGGATGTGAAATAATCATGGAGAAAATACATAAATGGGTTAGATAATTTCAAAAACATGTGTTTACATGAATGGTGTACCATAATTGTTAAAAAACAAATTATTTGTAAAATTTAATCAAAACATATTAGGATATCATAAAATCACATCAAATCTAAATACTTTATCCACAGGTAAATTTTCTATGATAATTCTATTAATAAAAATATAGAGAAAAAAATAATAAAATAAATGAATCATGCATTAAGTAATTACTTAATTAAAAAATTCTATCCATATAAAATCATATTTATATAAGATACATTAAATAAAATAATACAATGAAAACCCAAAAAAGTTCAAAAAACTTTTCTGAGGTTGATAATCATTCCCATTCTTTTTTCATCATCCTAAGAATAATCGGAGTTATTCAACAAAACAAGGGTTATACAACATGTATTTCATAGAAAATAAAGAACCGATTTAGTAAAATATATTGAATATACATTTAATATTTAATCAGATTTGAAATAATTAGCAAAAAAATTTGAAGAGATTCTAATTCACTATATATAGGGAGCTACTCGCTAATTTTGTCAAAAAAATCCTCATAAAACAAATAAAATATCATTTTATAACAAAAAAATACAAAAATAAATACTGATGTATGTTAATATAAGGGGTTATTATGGTAAAATAAGTTAAATGAACCGCAATAAAATTAATATTAATGGTGAAATGATATAGTAGTATTAATTATTAATTGGATTTGATATATATAAAAATGATGTGGTTAATACTTTTTGTAGATACAAAAAATCACCATAACTTACTTGTGGAATTACATATAACCATCCATTAGAAAGTAAAATAAGAATTTTAGGCTAAAATAATAATAATTATATCTATCTATAATTCATATATAGAGGCATATGAAATAATTTTAGAAATTCCTAACACTACGAAAGTCTTTATCATTTAATATAATAATAATTCACTAAATTGAAATAAAATTAGTTTTTTAAAGATAGAAAATTAATTAAATGTTCACTTAAACATAAAGACACATATAAAATTTCAAAGTACCAATGTGGAAGAACCTTCTTAAAAGTTATAATAATTAAGGAATAACATGAACTGAAATACAACACATGTGAATCTCACATTTATTTAGTGGTTATTATACTTCGATAACACCTTTATAATGGTACAAGTTACTCATAGTATATAAATATATGACATAATATACAATAAATATTTATATAAAAGATTAAATAATTAAATTTTGCATGTTTTTTTTCTTTTGTATGAACCCTATGAAGAACTTTATTACACTCCGTGTAATTAAAAATAATAATAATCTATGCAAATTTATAGGAAGGTAATAAAAATATAGCATGAAAGATCTAAATGTGTAAAAAATTCTATATCTTGTCTGACTTTAATGGGGACAATAAACAATTAAATTGTAAAATTTGGAATAATTTTTTTTAGTTTATGATCTATCCAATCTTACCAAACCAAATTATTCCAAATTAAATAAAAAGAAAAGACATGAGATTAATTAAATTAAATTGAAAAAATATCAAAAAAATTAATGGTGATAATTCTTACCTGATAAATCATAAAAATAATTTACATATACCACAAAAAATCAATAAAATCAAAAAATAATATTTTTTATCCGTATATTAAATAATATTTTTTAATGTTATATCATTAACAAATTGGGTCCAATGGAGAAATATTATTTGATAAGATCAACAACTGATTAACCTTTTGTGATTCACCACATAAAATTATGCATTATTTTCTATTATATACTAGAAGTCACATATATTTTTATCAAGTTAATATTTTCATATGATATAGTATGTAAATTAAATATTTCATATTACATATTAATAAATTATTCAATTTGAATATTTTAGTTTATAAAAAGTAATCATATAACACTGGTATTAATTATACAACATTTTATGACATTTTTTAATATTTTCCTGAAAATTTTCCAGATCATCCAGAATAATGATCCTATGTATTTCTAATATATGACTTATCATAATTATAAAACAACTATATTCCTGATCAGAATCATTGTAATCAGATATCCCATTTTTAATTATCTTTCTACCAACTCCCACAATGAAAACATTATTAGTATTAAGTCATACATAAAATTATTTTAATTATCCATTAGATAATAGTACCTAATTTTTTATATATATTCATAATATGTATTTAATGAAAAATTATTAAGAACATTAATATTTGATAGAAATATTAAATGTTATTAATGAAAAATATAAATACTTATACTCACCGAAATATCAAAACGGATTTTAAACATACAAGGTGGGTTGAAAAATTACCTTTATACAATATTTTTCATTTATTAAATAACACCACATGAGTGTAATCAAGTGATTCAGTGATAATGAATTATTCATAAGGATCATCAATTTCAAAAATGAAAAAAATTCATAAAATATATAATCTTTTTATTACAATTGAAAATCTATTTCAATAAATTATATTTTGATTTTTTGGTAGAACAATTGTTTTTTTATCAAAACATTTACTGAATATTATAGAAAATATATTATTCTACATTTTATGCTTCTGGAAACTTTTCAAAGAAACATGTCAGGCATCTCAAACACAAGAAGATTCAAATTATCTAAATAACATTTAAATTATAGTTAAATAACAATAAAAGAATAAAAACATAATAATTAAGAATTGTCAACTATCTATTACTAAATAATAAATGAAATTTATTCTAATAATTTCATGATAACTAAAAATTTATAATTCCAATAAATAAAAAATATCAATAGAAAATACATGTTCAAAAGAAGTAATGTTAATAAGTTTTAAAATATTTTTCCTACAGATTTTTTTACAGATAATTAGAGTTGAGGAAGAAAATTATTATCAATAGGTTCCAGATTAATGGTGAGTTAGTTTTATTCCAATTTGATAAGCCAGAGACTACGTGGGATGGTAAATGAGATACCCTCACTTAAGATGCATGAGTTGTTTCATGTGAAATATATTACATAAAACGTGAATGATGTTTAATATGAATGGAATTCCCAAAGTGATACTAATTTTTGTGATACATTTTTGAATATTATGGGACATTATTTCATGTTTAATCCCTAAGGGATGGTGAGATGGGAAGAAATTTCCCACTATGTGGAAAGGGAGGTGATATGGGGGGAGTGTATGGATATCAGCATGGGAAGTTATAATTGGTCTATGAAATCAATAAATGGATAAATAGATGATGTAAATAGGGGAATGTAAAATAATGGTGAATAAAAATGATACACCATAATATGGAATGGAAGAGGGAATTCTACACAAAAACCAAATCCACTAGGTGGAGGAGTTTGTTGTGCTTTAATGTTCATGTGAGTTTTATATTGTAGATGACAGCTCGTGTTAATGGTGAGGTGATGGTGGATAAAAGGGGATTAGAGTTTGAAAATGATATCAATGTCATATATGTGGGATTAATTGGATACAATTAGGAAGAACCTATATAAAAAGGTAATACAATTGTCATTAATAAAAAACTAATATAAAATTTGTTATAGGCCAATATATGAAAAAATTAATGCACCATGCCAAAAATGTGATGGAAAATTTAAAAAAAAGGGAATCCCAAAATTCATGACATCAAAAATAAATACTCAAACTCTTATAATAAATTGAAAACACATATATTAACTTAGAGCATTTAATTTCATGCATTTTTATTTATTATAATGTTTTTAATAATTTCATTTAGAAATTATAGATTCTAAATTTCATTATTGATTTATTTTTGATAAATTTTATCATGTTCAAACATTTTTAACCAAACAAAATAATAACATTATCATTTTAAATATTATAAAAATTTATATTTCAATAAAATGAATATTTTATTATAATTATCCATGTGTGCATCGCATAGACATCTATTCATTTTTTCAATAGCCGCATCCTTTTGCACAATTTTCAAAATAAAACCTCACACATTCTCCCCAAACCGGAACACACATCCAATAATGATGTGAAATGCCAATAATAATTATAAACAAGCACACAAACATTTTCAATAAATTTTATTTTTCTTTTAAAAGAAGTTCATTTTTAGTGTTAGGAAATGCTATTTAGGAACAATTTGATAGTCAAAATGTTTTTACTCTAATGATACTCCATTAATGAATAACATAATATATTTTTGATCCTGATAGTGTTTCTATCAGAAGCATCTATAAAGTCTCAATGAAAACATGATTTTATGTAGGAATAATAGTCATGTTATATATTCACTAAAAATTGAATAAATTAAATTTATAATCATGAATCTTCCCATATGGCTTCATTGGTTACAATACATTGTGATTGGATTAAATAACTACTATTATATATAAATTATATGGTTTGGATTCATCAATGTATGTCGATGAACTAATCCAGTTGGAATACTAATATGTTGATATATTGAACATGGTCTATATATTTCATTCAATAAAATATGTTATAGATATCTATATAATGGGTTGAGATCACTCTTGTTGGATAAAATATATTTAATTAAACCCATATAAAAATATCTCCATCTCAGGACCTAGCTTGTCACCATGTAAATTAATTAGAACCCCCTCACTGTTTAGAGATAATCAAGAAAAATTTCAGGATCCTTTGGATAGTGTAATACCTTCCATGAATGAGTTTTTTTAACTAACCAGGTAATAAACATCTAATGTACATCATCAAATATTTTATATTGAGAAATTATTTATGCATGTATGCATTTTTATATTATTCATTTATATTATATATATATTGGATAGATCCATAACAAGTACAGGTTTTTTTATACATCCATTGACTATATTATTATCCACAAAACCAACAGAAGTTGTATTAAGGTAATTTTTTTCGAATAATTAGAATGTTTTTTTATTTTATATAATGAATAAAATTTTTAGAAACTTAACTAGAATTAGTCTTCTAACCAACACATTTACTTGTCAACATATTATTAATTTTGATAACTATGGTAATGTTTTGTGACAATAAAACCTATGTTTCTCTCATATATGACTATATTGATCATTAAATTAATCTACTGAAAAATAGCAGGATGTGTTTTTAAAACAATAAATCTTAACCTGTTGTACGACATTGTGTTATTAAAAAATGAAATATTCATTGAAAATTTTATATAAGTTAAAACAATTAACAGAAAATAGGGACTATGAACAAAATACATTAAGGGAGTCCATAACACCTACTATTAAAATAGATTATCATTTTTGGTTCAGGTAATGATACATTGAGTGACAATGTATTGTGAGTTTACTACTAGATAATACCATTGAGGGTTAATGTAATATGAATTTCAAAATCCATCATGACACTATGTTATGTGACAACAAAATAAAAATTTTCAATTACAAATAAAAATTAATATTATTTAAAATTTATATGTTTAAATTATATTTTACAAAAAATTATAAATAAAATGTGATAGAACGTATAAAATGATATTTTTCAAGATAAATTCAACAAGAAAAAAAAATTGAATTTGAAACTCATGTTTTTTCAAAATAATTAAATTGATTATTTTTTTAGTAGATTCAATAATTAATTGGAGTATGTTATTTATAAATAATCAATAAATAATGGAATTTATATTTCGTAATTTTTTTAATAATTTTTTTTTTAAATTAAAAATATAGTGTCAATGGATAGTAGATTAAATTTTTTGGAAACCTTTTTTATAAATATTTCATCAATATTAAAGAGTTTATGTTATTAATATCATTTTACAACTTATATAGAGTATATAATTTCCATAAATCTTAGTAACATGAATATTCAAACTGTTTTATTTTAAAAAGTTATTATAATTAATCTATAATTAATTATATAAATGTTTATCAAACAATGAATATTGGAATATTCTGAATATGTAATGTTAATATTTCATATACCTTTTATTAAATTGCAGTTCATTCCATGTGATCGTGAAATACTATTTTTATATTGACATCCTAAGAATAATTAAAAAATATAATATGAATTAACAAAATAAAAAAATATAAAATAGTTCATATACATAATTAATTAATTTTAGCTGTCCAAAAAATTCCATATATATGTTATTATCTAGACCATATCAAAAAAATTGATAATTTGTTTCATTATACATTTTAAATATTTTGATGTATATGATATCTAAATTACAAAAAATATTTACATAATTAAAATGATTTATAATAATGGTTATAATTCATGAAATATAATATAAATTTTATATAATGTATAATATGAAAGAGTTCATATTGAAAAAAGATATAATTTATTTATATTCATTATTTTTAAAGGTCTATAAAATTTTACATATTATAATGTGTGTTTAGTTGTGTAAATGTTACGAATTGTTCATCAATAGTTATCTAATGGTTAAAAAATAATAATTATAATTTATTTAGAAATAATTTCCTTTATTAATTTATATAAAATGATTATTTAATGTGATTAATATGTGTTATTTATTATATGAAAAAATTCTCCTATGAGATAGAGTCCTTGAATTATATGCTAGTTATAGTACTAAAAATATTTTTTCATATACCATTACTATGATTTGGAATTGACGTTACTATTTTGAAAATAATAATTGGGAATTGTATAGTAATATTAGGTTTTATAGTTATCCTGAATTGGATTCTATCTTTAGTAATGTCTCCTTGGGATAGTGGATCGGGTTCACATTGCCCATTATCCTGGAGGCTCAATCATTGTCTAAAATAATAAAGGGGATGGTTATCTTTCTCTTCGAGATTTCAATTTTAGAGACTACGTATTTCATATATCCCCACTCCTTTAACTGAATAATCGACATACTATATTTATATGTCAAAAACATATATGTATGAATAAACATAGTTTCTATTTTGGTGAATAATATAAACATGTATATTGTGTCAATTTTACAGATTAATTTGGTGTGAAACAATTAATTCATTTAATGTTATATGGATTCTAAAACAAAACTAAATAGTTATATTTATAAATAAATAGGAAATAAAATAGAATAATATAATGCTATAATCCCATGTAATGGATATAAATTTAAGATGCATATGATGTATATTTAATAGGTGAGAATATAAGAACCCGTAAAATAATAAATTTAACATTCATTACAAAGATTCACTTTTCATGAACTGGATTATTTAACTGAGTATGTTATGTCAAACAAGGGTGCACAGAAATTATCTTGTATATGGAAGGAATGTAATATGTGACCATAATTATCCCTTTGGCAGGTCATGTCATAGTTATATTCCCCTAAATTGTCAAGTGTAATCCTATTATTTGTGTTTACTTTGTGTTACACCAGTCGGGAGTCTCTAATATGATTTGGTTACATTAGAAACTGAGTTGAAAATTTTCCATATGATGGAAATAGAAATAGTGGGGTCTACTCAATTATACAAGCTTCATAAATGTTTTAATAGGGATAATTCCCAACCAAAATATCTATGTGGTTATAGAAATTTCATAGTGTACTCATTTCATATTGAAATATTTATCTTCAATCAATAAGTGGATATGATGTATGGTATCATCATTTTAATAGGATCACTTTCATTAAAATTAAATGATGAAAATATATAAGACATTAAATTCATCTAGTAAAAACTCAAATTATAAATCTTAACATCACCAATATTAAATTTTTATAAAAAAGGAACTTGAAAATGATAAGCCTTATATTTTAAAATCCAAAGATGAGTAATATAAGAATATATTTTAATTAGAAGAAATTAAATTTGTTAGATTATCACCAACCCTAAAATCTAATTGTTTAATTTGTCACAAAAATGAAATATGTACAATAGAATGATTCATTTACTAATTCATGTTCATTGGAGGATAAATAACATACTAATTTTTATTATCCGCTCATATTCTCAATATGTTTGGATAAGAAAATTATAGTCATTAAGATTAAGTATGATAAATACTTATAGGAACTAATGATTTTATTAAAATTTAGTT
The DNA here is from genome assembly GCA_963277665.1 of Viscum album. Lineage (NCBI taxonomy): Eukaryota > Viridiplantae > Streptophyta > Magnoliopsida > Santalales > Viscaceae > Viscum > Viscum album. Next base: position 1,672,463,597 of record OY728126.1, read on the forward strand.
CTTGTAAATAAATTAACCTTGTGTTGTTATATAAAAATGTACCAATAATATAGATACATTCATGAAAATGTTACTCAATATTCTTTTGTTATTGATAATAAATGAACTAGGAATAAGATGTTTAGTTTTTGTGATAGTATATATATTTAAAACATAAAACATATAGAGGAAAACTAAGTTGGATATCACACTAATGTCATTTCAACAAATAAATTAAGGTTATATGGACCTTTTTTGTTATTATATAAAAGAACTAATGAAACAATAAGAAGGAAGGGTGAGGAAACCTGATGATATTTTAGGGAATTCCATGTAAATTCCAAGTTAGGTATTAGTGATTAAGAATTGACTCAATTATTTTAAAGGGTATATGATACTGAAAGTATAGTTTACATAAATTTTAATTACGCATGTGTTCGAAATCTAGTGAATAATAAAAATAAATTTATTTTTTAATTTATCAATAAAAGGCTTCTATATCAATAAATTGAATATATTAGGTTCAGATGAATCTAAAAAATATTTATTTTACCATAATTTTATTTCCCTTATATGATAAGGTGAATTGATAATTATAATATAGTGGTAATAAATATTGTTAGTTGAATAATATGATAAACATGTGTTATGATTCAACAAATTTTAAAATATAATTTAAGAAGTAAGGATATCATGTTTTCTATCCATAATAATTTTTTTATCCAATTATTATTTTAAATATAAGGGCAGTCCTTATTTAGTTTCAAAAAATTAATGTTAGTTTTTTACAATACACATTAATGTCATATTTGAAAGAATTACAATTTTTTAATTATAAATAACACATAAATTGTGATTTCTGTTATGTAAAATCTAGATTATTTGATTAAAATTCATTCTAAAAGAAAATAAATGATATTTCATAAAAATGATGATTATTTTTATTAAAATGGTATTCTAAAAACTATATATTTTTTGAAAGGCTATTGGGAGTATGTTTGGACTGACGATGTATAAATTTTACATATGAAATTATACTGGTTTGAAATTCATAGTGATTTTCAATTAATATAATGAAATATATTATTAGATTAAATAAAAATGTAAATAGTGTAATTTAGATTCATTAATAACATGAATATCATTATTCAAAAATTGATTATTAGATTGTTAATATCACTATTTCCATTCATTTTCAGACATGTTCCAGGAATATATATACATATATGTTAGAAAAAATCTGTTTTTATTCAATGATACATGTATGATATTCTAGGAATTATGGGGTGTGGGATATGAGGTATATGGAAATCATAGATTTAAGGACTGACATTATGATTGGGTAATTGACTATCAATTATATTCGATACATGCATGGATGAATTATCATTCTTTATTCAATTTTCAATGTGATAGAATATAGAATGAACCTATAAACTGTATTTTTAGGATAACCCCAACATTATATATATCATTTTGAATACTTTTAGATAGAGATGGTGGTGTCAGGTAATGTTAACTCTTGAATGAATTTTCAATGGAATTTCTTTTGGGTGGTGTTTTAAAATCTAAAATGTTAGAGGTATAATGGAGTAATTGTTTTAATATAATTCTATCAGGTATGGTATGGATTTTCAATGATTTCCACCAAATCTATTTTTTCATATTTATTGTTCCTTTCTAGATGTATAGTGGATCTTAATAGTATAGTGATTGTTTTGCCGCTTTGGAAATGGAATTTTATTTCTTTTTCAAAAATGACAAGCATTTATAAGATTACTTTTTTCAATTAAGATATATTAAAACATTTTTTGTAGTAATAATCTCATGAACTATTAAATTTGTTGTTAAACTAAATCTCGTTATTGTCTTTGGAGTAGTTTGAATAGGGTTTTGTCATGGTAAATTATCAAAACATTCCATTAAGGTAATTTCCTAAAGATATTGTACCATCACCCATGTATAAAATATTTTATTATTATTTAACCCTATCTTGATTGACCTAAAAACAAATGAACGGTTTTCAAATGAGTTAAATGTTTTATTTAATATTTATTATAAAAAGGGATGTCATCAATGAAAAAATTATCTCCAAATTCCATGGAATATATACGACTTAAAAAAATATAGAGGAATTCAATAATATGAAACATATAAATGTTTATTCATTGTATCCTTTATGGGTATTAAAAATTGTCCTATTAATATATCATTTTCATACTAAATATAAAAAAAGACCAAAATTTTAATAAAAATTGCACTATAATTCTTACAATAAATCTATAATAACTGCAATATGATATCTGTTAAATACTATAACATTATTCGGCAACATATAATCTACACACATTCTCGCACTCTCATCTTACTTCATTATGTGATGAATATATTTTTATACATTGTATTATATGATATGGTTTAGAGGAAACCTCTCTTAACCAAACACATTAATAGTTGGATAATCCCAAATTACTCAAAAATAAAATACTAACACTTTCCAATCATTCTGAATGTTTACACATCCCATATTATCATTAGTCATTAGATATATTTGGATGTTAGGGACATGAAAACTCCAATTGTTTTACAATGCACATTTTTTGAAAATAAATTCTTCTTTATTTTATATAGAATGTTATTATTTATTAAAATAATAATTTAGATACCCTGATATAATTAAAAAATGATTCTTGAACAATAAAATGATTGAAAATATTAATAGAATTGAATACTCATATGTTTCCTTGTTTCTTATTCACCCTTGGGCGACCCACTATTCTATAAAAATCAATATTCATGAAATAAAATAGTGATAAATGAGAAATAATTAAAACAAGGTAATGTATATATATTTGAAAAATAAACTCTCAAATTCAAGGCAAAACCAAGTCATATCATTCCATCCCAAAATAGTTCAAATATGTATGGAACATATCTAATTCATCCAAAATATAGTCTCTCAAAAAGTGTCAAAAATAAATCGTATTTACCTGATAAGAAGAAAAATTAAGACATGAACTCAATTAAATTATCTGTGGACATGATAATCTCTTAGAGGAAAATTTTCAATGAAATTTTTGAAAAAAATTTATAGTGGCGATAAAACACTTCATTTTGAAAACTAATTTATGGATTGTAGACTCACTATAAGATTTTAATAAATATTCATACTTAAAACATCATGTAAATTTTATTAGTGATATATTCCCTTCAAAATTTTTACATTAATAATCTTGGGAAATTTTTTAGTTTAAATTCCAACTGAATTATTATACCATTATTTTTAACCAATGGCATTCCTAAATAAGTGCTAAATTTTCACAGATTAAAATTGTGATTATTTTTTAATAGAATATTAATTAGATAGAATTTGAATGACTAAGCATAAAATTTTAAGGATAATAATTAATTGTAATATGGTCATGATTAGGTTCCAAATTATTGAAATTGTAATCCATAATAAAATAATAATTATAAAGTGAACAATACATGAAAACCAACCATGATAGTTATGTTATATAAATTATTTAAGATTATTCAATTTATTTGTGCCCCGAGGATATAGATGAAATAATAATATGTATAAGGAGTGGTTCATGATTCCCAAAAAACTTTTTAAGAATGTCATTGTCAATATGGATAGTGTATCAGAAGTATGTCTGGATAATGTGGTGTGCTCTTCATTGGGTGAAATTGAATATTTTCTTATGGAAATGGTCATTACTAGATGCATGTTAAATAATCTAGGGAGATATTACCTGAAGGATGAACTATCGAATAAAAATTATATAAAATAATTGAAGTATTATCCCAGGTGGTGATATATGTATATTTCTGGTGGAAATAAACCATTATACAGAAGTGAATTGATTTTTGCTACATATCACAATATACCATATAAATGTTTCAAACCCTGTGACTTGACAAGTCAGATCACTTCTGAGGATGAGGTAATAGCATAACTAGAAATATGGATATTAAAATAGACATAGAAATCCAAAACCATAAAAAATATATTTAGGGTAATATATTGTATCACATGAAGTTCCAAAATATATCCCATGTTACAAAAAAATCACTAAATGAGAACCAAGTATCATTGTCAATGATAATGATAGATATTAGAATTCATGAATTGAATCATGTACTATGATATGAAAATATCACACTACATGATATATAAGTGTTATGATGGCTAAATTTATAGTGGCATATCCAAGATACTAATTTAGATATATCAGTTAGTCTTTTTATGGACAATACCAGCCACACTCTAGTAATTTTTGATTGAATGTGGATTGAGTATAGATAGTAAATGAGGAAGCATGGTCCTTATTTAATGTAATCCGTCAATTTTTTGGAATTCGTAATAGTTAAGGGATCCTTTGGTTAATCATTCCATGATAGATGAATAATGTTGAGATAGGGTTATGATATTGAAGGAAAATTCACGGTATGATCCAAAGATACCCATACGAATTGATGTATATCACAGGGCACGATAAGAAGAAATCATTGGGCATAACTAAATCAAGGACGATGATTATATTAGTTCACAGGGATCTCATTAACTGTGAGATAGATGAAAACATATTCTATACCATTACTATTAGAAATAATGATTAGATTTCTAGGAGATATATTAGTCATGATACCAAACCATCCATTCAGTTACCTACTAAAGGGGTTAAAATTTTAGGGGCTTTGTATTGGGGGTCAAGTATTATGTTTTTACTAGGGGGAATATTGAAAAAAAAAATTAAATACCAAATGAGGATGTTATATATGGGAAAGAGAGTTTCCATTAAGAATATTTGGGTAGTTTTTTGATTTTGGGAATCACAAAAGAATGAGGTGGTGTTTTTTATTTAGAAGTGTTGATTATATACATGATTATTCTTGAATATTTCTGATACATAATAATTATCCAGCTAGAAATAATACAATAAAAATGTATAAAAGTGTCTTGTATAGGTATAATATAATATGAATAAACTACTATATTTTAGTGGGGGCCTATGGAGGAGTAGGTAAATAGTGGAGGTGGGAGTGAGGGAAGATAGAGAAAAATATATTTGAAAATTAATTCTTTCATGTGGATTAGTTTTAAGTGATCTAAGGGAGGAGTAGTGCCTCATTTATATATTCTTTTGTTTTTATCCTAGATTTATCTTTTTTCCTCACATTCATTCTACTTCTTTTTCTACCATACATTTCTAAATATAAAAATGGTTTCCCACTATCTTTATCAGTTTCAATATCTATCATCTTGGTCTTCTCATTGACTCTTTCATACATGGATGACCACTTTGATGGAAATTTAGGTAGATTTTCCAAATATATCTTTTACAGGACTCCAAAAAAATATTTCAAATATCTCTAAAAATATTTTAGATGTGAATTTACTATTAACAGAAATGTTAAAAGAGAAGAAAATAGTATGGTGTGAGGGAGAAACCACTTGTAGTTCATAGTGGTTGAGGAAGGAGAGTGTCATACCAGAAATGAAGAATAAAATTCAGACCAACCAATTGAAAGAAAAATAAGACACCATGGAATATTCCCTTTTACGATTTATAAAATGTATCTATTTAACAAGAATGTGTAGAAGACATCATTTTTTAGATAGGATTGAGTCATCTATATCACTTGGTATAAAAAATATTTCTGAATTCATCATACATGGGAAGGCTAGAAGGTTTCGCCATCTCAACAATTCATGGAGGGACTAGTCCAATACAGGATAATTTCATTGAAAAATTCTAGTCACTCTTTTACATGTAAATAACCAAAATATGATATTTTGGGGTGTTGTAATAGTATACATAATGATGATCCATTTTTATATATTAAGGTATTTTTGAATACATAATTAGTAGATGTATATGTTAATGTATTAAAACATTTATCATAGTAAGTACTAGATTTATCGTACAAATGTTATTTGGGTGTTTTTATTGTGGGATGAATCCATGAATTTGATGTAAATTCTTGATGCATGATCCACTGAGTATATAATGAATGTTGACATAGGTACGGTGAGTTAAAAGGGGGCTACATGTTAAATAGTTTATCAGTTTTCCAGAATTGTGACCTTTTGGTTGAGTTCCATGAGTGGGACACATCCGGATCTAGAAAACTTGTATGGTGAGATTGATTACATTAATAGTGGGAAAGGAATGAGAGTACATGAATGGAATCATTCCATGATATATAAGACTAATCAATTTAAATAGATAAGAATATAAAGATAAAAAAATGAAAGGCCGTTATTTTACTCAAAAAAATTTCTCATGGTCCTAAATTTTTAAAAAAGTTCTATAGAATTCGGATTTTTACTGTATTTATAAAAATGAATAGGAGGAAGAGACAAAATCCATTCATGATACCCTTACTGGGACCATGGTAGAACTTATGAAGATGGAAAATTTTGTATTAATTGAAAATGAGATTAGAAATGATTTCCCTAAATGAGATTAACTATTAGTGTATGGAATTATATGGGGATTACAATTTTTAGATATGGTGGAATGTGGTGAAATATGTGACATTATTTTCATGAATAAATTGAAATAACATCATGCTAAAAACAAAGAGACTAAGACCTTATGAATCATATTATGAGATGGAAATGGGTGGTATCTATGGGTGCGTCTAAATACATGATGTTCTAGTTTGGTACCATTATGTATTATGTTTACACATATATATTTGACAGAAACATAATAAATATATTATTAGGAATTTTGTATTGAAACAATAGGGAATGTTACCAACAAATATCTAATAAAATAATTGAATTCTACTAGAGATCAGGTTATTACCTTAATGGGGACCGAAAAACCCATGTGTGTACCATTTCTTTTTTTTTGAGTATTTTGGTGGTGGGTAAATTGATTAAGGGATTATTGTGGGATGTTATAGGTCATGTTGAATTTAAGTGTAAATATTTTCCTATTCTGTAGAATATCTAGCTTATTATTATATTCTATCATTAAAAAGCTATTTTCGAAGAATCATATGGCATAACATTGTGCATGGACATTAATTTCACCATAAAATGGAGAAATTGTGAATACTTGATTAATATATAGCCATGTAATAAAAAATTATAATTGAAAAATGTGGTAGAAAATATGTTTAGGAACTCTTGAAAAAAAAATTTATTAAGGATTACAAAATCCCATATTCTAGTCTCATCATAATGGTTATAAAAAAGATGGAGGTGGTGAATGTGTGTGGACTATCATTTCCTGAATAATTTTATAGACCCTGGTAGTTTACCAATACCTATGTTCATATATTTTTTGGATGATTTATCAGGAGAAAAACATTTATCTAAAAGGGATATGAATCCATATTTCCTGCAAGGGTGTGTGGGGGTGGATCATGGTGATAATACAACCTTTAACGCTGATAAAAGACATTTAAAATATTTAGTGATGATTTTTTTATTCACAAACATCCCACCATAGTCCATGAAACTATGAATACTATTTTCTAGTGGCTACTTCCGAATAGGGACCATGTTTTTTAAGATAGTTTTTTATAGTAGAGTTTGGAGAACGCACCATTATATATTGAAGAATGAAATACATATTATGAAAAAGAATAAATTAAATACTAAGGAACGAAATTACCTTTTGAGTGAGGCTGTGTTAAATAATTATTAGATTAAATTTAATCAGTAGGTTTTCCATGAACCATAATAAGGTATATGTGATTCAATAATGGGATGGTTCATGGATTATTAAGTATGTGTGGTGATTTTTATAGATCAGTGGCTATTATAGTATTTTTATTATTGATTATGGAAAAAATTCTTAACAAACAAATGAACTCACAAAGAGGAAAGAATTTTGATGCTATAAAACATCACAAATATCATTTAAAAACAATAAATCACATACGATTTCATCACCATTCAGCATATCTTTATCTGATCCTTGAGATCCTTTTAAGTGATCCCCAGTCTGAAAAAGTGTAAAAGTCTATAATTCATGATTTTCTAGTGTCTTCCTTTAAGGTGGGGGAGTATTTTCATAGGTGGACTGTAGTGTCCATGTTTTTCACAGAGAAGCTACCCCTCCCATTTTTCATTATCTTGGTTAGAACTTATGGTCTATAATCTCCATCCTAATCATGGTCCTAAATCAGAAGTATTATTTTGTAGTATTTTTCACCAGATAAAATTATTTTAAGGATTCATGTAATCACGTGATCCTATAAAATTTTATTTTTTAATGTTGAAAATTATATTTAGTGATTCATTAATATCTGTTTTTATCTCCATAACAACATTAACAAGTTGATTTGCAAACATTTGAAAATAATTTTTTGTTTCATGATTTTTAATGGTTTTATAATCTATTTAAAATGTCTATAGACATATTCATTTGTTTTTAATATCATAAATTTATATATATTGTTTAAATATTTAATGTATAAATTTAGAATTTATCTTTATAGATGCAATTTTATTATGATATTCATGGACATATTTGAATCATTAATACATTATTTTTTTGAAAATTAAAATTTATAATTTTTTGAAATTTTTGAATTATTAAAATTATATATTAAAATTATATTGATTCATTTGACACTATATTACAATATTTTTTGGTAAATTTAAATATTATTTTTCATTTCATGTTTTTTTAATTTTTCAAGAATTAAAGTCAAATGAATTTTAACACGATCAATGTGTTTTTGATGTCATAAAAGTATATTTATTATTTAAATATTTAATTAATCATTTTGTACTTTTTTAAATAGTCAATTGTCATTTAATATTCATGGACTTATTTGAATCAATATTACAAAATTATATTTACCAATTAAATTTATATTTTTTTGGTTTTTAAAAAATTATAATGGATATATTTAAATTAGTATAAAATATTTCATTATTTCTCACCACATTTTTATCGCTGATTAAAATATTTGATTCTTTTTATTTCTATATATTTATTTTAATCATTTTAAAGAGTTATCATTAAATGTTGTAGCTTTGTATAATCTGTAGTAGAGAATCAAAATATTCTAGGAATATATACGATTATAAATTTACTATTACATTTTAGTATATATTGATCAGATTGATGATGAATTCTCACTCTAAAAACATTCATGTTTTCCTGTAAACCATTTTACCATTTATAACATTCTCTTATGTAATGTATCTAAACTATTTTAAATTCAACAACATTAACAAGATATGATGATCTAATACTCAAGGACGAGTAAATTTTCTTTGGTTTATAATAATATTTTAGTTTGTTATCTTTTTTTTGAAATATTTCTTCCCTTATCACACGTATCCATTCCTTATAAACATATGTTTTTAATAGAAATCATTATTTTAATGTTGTTACTCTAAAGTTATATATTCAGTTCATTCAGGTTATGACTCCAAAATTCTATCTTTATTTCACTCTTGTTGCGAATCCTGTATTATTAAATTCAGTACAAGTTACATATTCCTAAAAAATATTTCAATGGATTATCCTCCTCCTTTAAAATTCATCTTGTCTTTCTGGTTATACATATTCTATAAAATGTTTTTGTTTTATCGTGTTATGATTCCACTAAATAATTTGTTAGTGAAAACACATCTCCTAGCATGTTAAGAGTTGTATTACATTACGAGGTCCATTTTCTCTAAAAACCACTATAAAATTATATGTTATCCCATGCATTTTAATTTTAATTTTTATATATATATTGATTTTTAAATTAATACAATTCACCCCACCCCCTATATATATTGCCCCCACCAATTATATCCAATCAAAAAGTATCAGAGTGTATCCCTTTTATGAATTTTATTTTTATCTCTATTTTAACTTCATAATAAAAACACCATGTATCAAATGTTAAACATTATTAATAGTAACTTATCTTTTTTATTCATAATTTAAAACTCATGTTTTTTAGGATGTTACATTTGGAGAATATAAATCCATCTAGATTTATTTCTAGTCCTCATTTAAAATGTTTATTATCATTTTTATAAAAAGTTCATATGACTCATAGTAAAAGGATAATTATTCATAACTATTGAATTAATAGATAATAATGGAAGTGGATTCCTCAAAACCCTCCTCATATCAATAGTAATGATTTTGGATAGTAAAAATACATAATGGAATATTATTTGAATCAATTATGAAATGTTCACTAGATTCCAATGGTAAAACAATATAATTTTTTTAAATCTAATACTGATGCTCTTACATGAAACGATGAAAATAAATATGTTCTTTAATTATAATATAATTAATATTTTATAATTTTATATTAATATAAGTGTTTGAATCACGTGTCTACATGTATGATAACCCCTTATATCTAAACTATTTTACAATGAATCATGGATATGAAAACATGATTAGAACTAAACATGTAATAATTCTAGAAGAGTATCATGATTTAAAAATTCAGGAAGAAGAGATAGTAAAGTTGACATTCCATTAGTTCACTATCATAGTGGATGAAATTAATGTAGTTTTTGAAATATTAATGAAACATTTTCTTTAGTGATGTTTTTATCGAGAACTACCAATTAATACTATAGGAAATAAGAATTATATTGATGGATGTAAGAACATTAGGGAGTTCATGGAGGATAAACTCAAGGGATCATTGTTAAAATAAAAATTTGAAAGAGAGAATGTCATGAATGAATAAAAATCAACAATTATATGTATTCATTTTAATTATCATTTTAATTTTTCTCTTAACTCATCCTAATTTAATCCATTGAAATTTGAAAATGGAAAAATTTAAAATATATGAACTGTGATTTATTACATTATGATGTTAAATAAAAAGTACAAGAAATTTCAAGGTAAATATGATGATAATAATCAAAAATAAGATAATTGTACTACATATGGACAAAATATAACCCAATATGAATATAGAAACGTGGTATATATCAAACCTACAAATATAATGTTGAAACAAAACATGAGAGATTAGAAAAAATTAAATTATTGAATTTTGTTTATCTTACTAGATGATGTTTCGTTGATGATTACGATTCAAGTGATGAATTTGTAACCACGTAAGATGAAGCTAACCTCTGTTTTATAGAAGTAAATAAATTTTGGTTGTGTAATTATTATGATTATAGTTATTCTTCTAATAGTGATGGTTATAACATTTATGTGTATATAATGAAAACAAAAAGATTCAAAAAATAATTTGATATTTATATTGTTTTATAATGAATTGAAATAAGAAAATAAGATGATTATTAAGGAATGTATGAAATTTAATAAGGAGAATTATTCTCCCATGTAAGAAATCAGAAATTATGATCCGTGTTTAAAAAGAAATATCTATGATGATTTTCAATTCTTTGCAAAAGTAGAATTATAATATTTAAAAAGATATACTTAATATTAAAATAAAAAGTGTCAACTTTTGTTTATGGAAATGAAAATTATAAAAATATGTTGTTTATGACGAATTAAAATAACTATAATACCATTTTAAGTTATATTTTATATATTCCAATGTTACTAAAAACTACTTCTATAAATATGTTCAATAAACGATACATCTATTTAATTTATTAACTATATGGAGCATATAAATTATACTATGAAATTTACTCATAAAAGTTATAAATATTTTTGGTATTCTATAACATATGTTTAAAATAATTTATCATCTATAATACCCTATTTAATTTATATTTTTATGATATAATCTTAAATAATATCTAGGAAACATGCTACATAAATAATTCTTATTCTTAAAATATGTCTATACTTGTAAAATTTCATTAAATATACCATATGTGATTGAGGCTCTATCACTTTAAGAGATAATTATGAAGATAAGGTAAAGGGTTTCCGTGAAATGTGTATTTCTAATATTGGGTATATTTCTAAACGATTATATATTGAAGGTCAAACTCATATTCTAGTTTACATCTCACAATATTTTGATGGTGTTATGCATGATAGGATTGAATTTGATAAATATTTAGTGCTTAAAAATAATAATATTTTGTTTTACGTGAATATAAATTATAATATTTACACTATTAACTTCTATTATCTATCTAGTAAAAATGTTTTGAGCCTTAATTAAATATAAATAGATGATGATATTTTATATAGACGTCTTGGACCTTATCAATTATAATTATTTTAAAAAATATATGTTAATAATAATAATAATTTGAGGGAATAATATGAAAATGACAATCTATATCTTAATTTTTGTTCCATCTATTTGTTTTGGACTTAATAGTGATATTTAAATAACAAATCTAATTCAGGTGAAAGGTAAAAATTATTACTCAAATGTGTTTCTCCCTAAAAATAAGAATGGATTTGTTTCATAATCATCTCTTTAAAAATAAAATTTGATATTCCCATGAGAATTTTAAGAATCTCCTATTCTTATTCAAAATATTGATAATTTTAGACATTTATTTACCCATGTTAGAGGAAAAAAATTGTTTTTAATTCATGAATAATAGGTAAAAACCATAATGAATCATTAAAACTTGTTAATAATGTTACACCTTCTATAAATCTATAATTTATGAATCATGATTTACATTGTCAATTGAAAATTATGATTTAAGGTGGTACGAAATAGTTTTTGTTATTGTTAAAGATTTCAGAGTATTTATAATGGTTTATTTATTATCTTATAATCTTTAAACATTAAAATTATTTCCTAGTTGTAGTAACACTTTTTAAAATATGATAGTTTTTTTAATTTTTAGAATTTTAATTGATAAAGGTGGTGAATTTTATAATTTTTAGATTGTTAGTTTTTATAAAGATAATCATTTTTTATTATAAATTTGTTAATCCTATAATGTTATGGTAAAATAATTTTTTGGAAAGAAAAAAAACAAAAGTATTCAAGAAATGTCCTGAATAATTCCAAATGAATATAATTAACCTACATATTTTTAAATAAAATATTTTATTACTTTTTGATTTTTTTAGAAAAATTTTTATGTTTAAATTTTTAAAAATAAATCATTTTCTAATTTTTTTTATGATGTTTGGTTATTTTAATTATTATGTAATGTTTTTATATTGAATTTTAAAAAAATTGGATAATTTTGAAACAAAAATAGTTGAAGGTATCATTAATGGTTTTTTAAAAAAAATTTAATTAAAATAGAGTTTATAATAATTATACCATTACTATTAATGAATTTGTGCATGTAAATATGATGAATCATGTTATATTAGGAAATAAATTTTTGGAAAATGATAATGTTGATTTCATGGATTTTAGTTTTTTAAAAGAAAAACCTCTTGATAATATATCTATTAAGGGGTAGAAATATCCTTATAAATATAATCCTAGATCACAAAGTTTTCATTAATATAATCCACTTTAAAATGTTATTGGTAATGTTTGTTTTGCTATTAAATTTAAAACCTCAGATTTAATCTTATTTATTAATTCGAAATTGGTTTCTAATTATATTAATAATAATTTACTACATGTTAAAATGTTATTATTTCAATGAAAGATGATCTTAATTATATTTTTTGAAAGTTTTTTTATTCTTTTGTTGAAATTTATATAGATAAGAAGGTAATCAAAAATAAATTGATCTATAGAATGAAGCTGAATGAATCTGGACTAATTTTGAAATATAAATACAGATATATTTCTTAAAGAGTCATTTTTTCCAATTTATATGATAGATACTATTACAATATTTTTTTATTGTTATTGTTTACAACATTTTATGTTATATAATATGAATGTTAAATTTGTTTTATTAATTTCCTTTATATCTATCATTTTTTTGTCAAACAAGCCTCGGGTTTGGAAGAAGAAAAATTTATTAATCATTTTAAAAATATATCTAAATCAATTTTCGGTCTCAAACAATAAGCTCATGCATTATATGACAAGATTTCAATGTTTCGTTATAATTTTTTCAAGAAATATAATATTGATCTGAATCTATTTATTGAATGTTTTTCTAAAAATATTTTAATTATGAAAATATATATTTATTATATAGTATTTGATTTTTCAAGTTATTTAATTTTCAGTGATTTCATTTTATTGATGTTCTCTAAACATGAAATGAGATTAAGGGGAGAATTAATGTTCTTTATTGAATGTCAAAAATATTAAAAGGAATGGCTGGATCATTCTAATTCAATCGATATATTTTAAAGTGTTGATTAATTTTTTTTGGATCAATTCTCATAAATGAATAAAATATTTTCATATGATAGTTTTTAATTAGATGTGATACATTTGGTAAATATGTGGATTTTAGTGATTATAGTGGCATGATAGGTAGCATTCTTTATTTAACTATAGGTAAAATCGGTTTCATTTTTTTTGTAGATCAAGGTATTAATATCACTATATAGGGAGTCTTATCAAAGATAGTAACAGAATAATTATATATGATAAAAGAACTATAAAATTATTATTCTATTATTTTGGGAAGAATTTTTATGATTTCATATCATATAAAGACCGTGATTTGGGAGGGATTAGCATTGATTAAAAAAACATCAAGTATGTGTTATTTTATAAGAAAATAAAAAATTTCATGTATTTCTAAAATTAAATTATTTTTTTCTTTATATATAAAAAAAGTTGATATGATTTTATTAATATTTTTATCCATAGAATATAAATTAAGAAAACATTATGTGATTTTTCATTTATTTAAATAAGTTTATTATTTATTAAGATCACATATATTCAATTCCTATATCAAACATTCCATATATAATTATATAACAAATAATATTGATAAAAGATTTAATTTTATTAGAGATCATTTGAATAATAGTGATGTTGTTATAGAATTTATCCTTCCTATTAGTCATCATATATATATATATATATTTAAAAATCATGTAGGATATTCTATGTTTAAAAAAAATTACATTTGAGCATGGAATTTGGGAGGATTATTTATTTTGTCCAAACAAATGTATTAAGGGTGTTTATGTTATTTATTTACATAAAAAAGGTGTAGAAAAAGGAAATATTTTAATTTTAAACTTTTTTTAATAAAAAATGGGGATATTATTTATTTTTTAATTTTTTGAATACATCAAAAAATTTCATTCTATGTGAGTTAAATATTGAGAGTCTTTATTTTTTTATTATAATGGTTTTTCAAATAGTCCATGTTTTATTTTATCTTATAATATTTTCTAAGATTCTCTCTTTGTTCTTTTTATGGACGTCATATTTTATAATATATCATATAATAGACTATTTAATTTGAATTTATAATAATATTCTTTTTCATGATTTCTAATAATACTATATTTTATGTTTAATAACATTTTAGGGTTTTAATTTGAAGTATCATGTGTGAGATTATTCTTATTTTAATAAAAAAAAATTATAAAATTAAAAATATGTTAAACTATTTGTTATAACTTTTTTAATTCATTTGTTATAAATTTATGATACCATTTTGTAAAAATTTATGTATATTCCATATATATATTTATGAAACCATTGGTAATAAATATCATCTACCATTTTTAAAAATTGTCTTCTAAAATTATTTCAAAATTTCTACTATTGTTATTTCAAAATGACTTTAAAATGTAGGTCAAAATGTACTCTACCACTAGTTCAAAATAAAATCAGTTGTTTGTTCAAATAAAATTCTACTATATGTTAAAATATATATATATATATATATATATAACATAATTTCTAAAATAATTCTACTTACTATTATGATTTGTGAAACTTTCCGGCATTTTTCTTCTAATGGTAAAAGAAAAAATGGTTCTTTAATTTCATATATTATTTCTATGTTTATTTTTATTTAATTTCATAATGAGGTCTATACATTTTGTTGATGTTAATATTTTTTTAAAATTTATTATAAATTACGTAGATCATATTTAAATTTCTTTTAGAACATTGAAAATTATATTTAGTGATGTTGTAATACCTATTTTTCTCTCTATATAAGATATTTACTATATTTAGTAAATTTTTTAAAAAAACATATATTTTATTTTAAATGTTTTTGAACATGTTCATTTTGTTTTAACTTCTTAAAAGTATATTTATTTTCATATATAATGCTTCAATTTAGAATGAATTTTTACACAGTCAACTGTCTTCCTATGTTCATAGATTTATTTGGCTATGTATTACAATGTTATTTTGAATGATTAAGATTCAAATTTTTTCCTTTTCTTATATAGTTCAAATGGTTAATTTGAATTGATAAAATAAATCAATATTTTTATAATCTATTTTATCTAAAATAAATATGATTGAAAATATTATTGAATAATTTTAATCGTTTCGAAAATTTATTTTTATTATTTTTAGAATTTCATAACATTTTTTATGAAATAAATGTATTCTAAGAAGAGATTCAATTATGATATAATGATTACATAAGATTATTAATGACTCAAATAGATAAAACAAATTCACACTCTATAAAACATCTTGTGATCATGTATATTGTCATTACCATTGTTGATAATATCAAGAGTAACAATCCAAAAACCACATTGAATTTTGTATTTTGGATGTGATTAGCTAATGTAATACTCAAGAACTATTACATTTGCTTTTTTTGTTTTACCTTTATATTTCATCGGGGTCTCTTTTGTCTATAAAAATTTATCCCATCACATAGATGATCATTCTCTATTAGATTATGCTTTTCCAAAAAACAATCATTTTATATTTTTGGTTTGTGACTCTTAAATTATATAGTTGAGTTATTTGGTTCTAGACTCCCAGATTCAGATGATGGGTCATTCAGGTTTTGAATCTCATATTCTAAAATTCTTGATATATTAGAGCATTCATAAAAATTTTTTATGGTTTTTAATCCTAATAAAAATTTTATCATTCAATTCTGGGTTTAAATCTACTATAAAATGATTGTTTTGTACTAGGTTATGATCCCCCTCAAAAAATTTGTACTGAAAATACATATCTCACACGAGTACTGTGTTGTTATTAAAGACTATGTCCAATTAAAACTAAAATAGTATATAAATATTATGTTCTCTCATTAATTTATATTAATTTTATTTATCAATATATTGTTTTTATAAGAACTATTCAATGGCCCCTTTAGGAATTCTTCTATCCATTCTTGAGCTAATAGGTTAATTATTGGAAGTAGTAACGCATGTAATAGAAATTTTATATTTTTATTGCCTATCAAAGAATAATCCATTTTCATAGTCAGGGGGTATCTCAATTAATCAAAAATCCTAGAATTCTAGGATATTAGGATATTAATTTGCGTAAATATTTAAATCAATGGAATTTTTTTTCTAATACTTCGTCATCGGTAGCGACAGATGGGATTATGTTGACATTGTTGTCGTAACAACATTAATGGGAGGAGATCCAGATTATAAATGGAGAATTAAACCCTGATAGAAAATTAAATGAAATTTTTTTTAGTTTATAGTAAGGATATTTAGATAGAAAATATTATAGTTATTAAAATGAACTATAACATTCGAAAATAGGTTGGTTTTTTATCAGAAATCAGTTTTGTTACAAAAATATTTAGTTTTATCATTCCCCACTAATTGGGAAAATATGGTGTATCTAAATACATAAAAGTGAAATGGTAAATGGGTATTGATTGTGTGAAATCATGGATGTGTGCAATAGTTTGTGTGGAAGTGTGAATTTTTTGGAAAAATGTGTCTTAGTCATTATGTATTGCTTGGTTTCTCCAATCACTACTGATAACCACAATTATTTAGAAATATCTTTCTAATGATTAGGTTTCTTGGTATCCAAAATCATATGATTATGAAGTGGTTTTCATGTTTTTTGAATTAATGAAAAATTATTCACATTTCCTACCTCTTAACAAATCTGTTTTTGTCAAAAATTGTTAAAGATGTGTTTTGAGGCCAACTTGTTGTGTATTTCAGCACCACATATTTAGAAGTTGATTAAATGAGTGGTTTGTTCAGAATATTGTTATAATATATCCTTATATTCATCAGAGCGAATGAAACTATTTTAGGTAGTGTAAGGTCTCATACCCCCGCATAATTTCCACTATTCTGAAGGGAGAGATAGTTGTGGAAGTTTTAGTCTCTACATCAGTTAACAGAGATGTGGACCTTAAGAAACTTGATGAAAATATACACAGAGCACATCATAGTATGATCAATCATACCAATCATCAATGATGTGAGGTTTCTAATAAAGGGGGGATCATTTATGGGTGAAATAGTGAACGAATTAACATCACACCAAAGGTAAAATTAACCGAAAACATTCTTCTAAATATTAATAACCATTTCCAATTGAAGGGAATGTGGGGGGTTGTTTCTTATAGGATTATTTCTACAGACAACATATAGAAACAACTTGTTCTTTATGTTTTTAATCTATAGGAAGTTATTAAACCACACTATATCACCAGTACTAAACCCATTTCCTTTACAGATGATGGGTAACATGTATAGAAACATTAGGTTCTCTAAATATTTTTTGTTTCAATGGAATTGAATATCTAATGAAGAAATTACATCGGAAGACACCAACATGATTAATCTCCAGTTCCCAAATATCTACCATGGTGAAATGATGGAAAATAAGGGGTTATAATTCATATGAATGATGAGGAGCTCCGTAGGAATTAAAATGGCCATGGGACCTAGCCACCCGTTTAGTTTAACTATAACTGGGAATATTGGTTGAGGTGAAGGTTATTAGGGGGAAATTGAATTTTTTTCACTAGAATATGTATATTAAATAAAAAATTGATTGGAAATTAAGATTTTTAACTTTGGGGAAGAAATTTTTCATCATTAATAGGTGGGTAGATTATTCTTTTAGAAAATCACCCATGACTATATAAAATATATTTCTTTATGTGTGTCGATTTCATATTGAATATTTCTACCTTACTCGAAGAGAAAATAGTAGAAGATTTTATTCTCAATCAATGATATAGTAAATTTTGAGTATTTCATATGATAAAAATATCTATCTAGGATAGTTATTTGAGAGATATGTGTTATAAATTTCAATGATCTATTTCATGAGAACACTACAATGATGGATATCACTTGTAATAATAGAATACTCCACGGAATGAAATATAGAAGAAATGTGATCCATGTTAAATAATGTTTCACTATAACATGAAATAATTGAAATAATCACTGGAATATTCAGAAAAAACATGGATATTCATATACATAATTCTTCCCAACCTGGAACCATGAAAAGTTATGAGAGAGAATCATTGTTCACATATAAAAATAATTGTTTAATTGAAAACATGTATAACACATTGGGTGGTATGGATATATCAAGGATTTGGTATATGATACTACTTAAACAAATTTAGATTATACGAAACCATATATAATATATATGAGGGAATCAATTGATCCAGGTATTATAAAATAACA
Organism: Viscum album; assembly: GCA_963277665.1. NCBI lineage: Eukaryota > Viridiplantae > Streptophyta > Magnoliopsida > Santalales > Viscaceae > Viscum > Viscum album. The sequence continues at coordinate 1,672,482,997 of OY728126.1, forward strand.
TTAAATTAATCTAAGATAAAGCTATAAATCATGAAAATTACACCTCAGTGATGAAGGTTCTAAGAAATGAAATGTAGAATTTAAAATAATGTGAAGATAATTGGTTATATAAATGAGGCACACATAATATATGATACTTGAATATCATATATTTGATGTTCTGTAAAAACTTGATAGTAGGGTTCAGTTCAAAATCTCCAAGAATGTGGGGTAGGTGCTCCTGACACCTAGAGACAGAAAGGACCTAGATCATGAATATCTTGATATCATAACTGTATTCCAGTTAAGAAACATTTATTGATGTTAGGGGATCATTCATGCTTCATGATTTTTTATATTTTATTAGCGATTCAAGTATTCTTGATAAACACATGTAACACATAAAAGAGACATGGAGAATGTGATAGCATCTTGAAGAAGATGGTGTAATAATGTTTCCCCTCACTAAAAAAATGGTTTTTTTGTTTAGATAATAATTTCACAAGGCTAGGGACGTTTTGGATGATCATAGATAAAGATATAAGTATATATGAGAGTGAGTAATTGTTAACATGAATATAATGATGTTTCACTAGAGAAATAAATAGTGGGTTGAGAAAATACTGAGTTTGTAGGGATATTAAGTGGAATGAATATTTGAAATATGTCATCCATATTAATGATACCACCATTGTAAGTCATTAAAAATAGCATATAGAGGTTGATAAAATCTAAGGAGATGTTATGAATGGAAAATAATGGGTTGACACACATAAGATATAGAAACACAGTATAAAATCCAAGATGTACCCACCAAAAATTGAAAGATAAAGAAAGGAAATGATTTCTAATTTCGTTACCATGCAATTAGAGAGATTAAATAAAAAAATGTTGATAATTTCACATTCATAGAATTCATGGGTAGGAATTTCATGATAAGATAGTATACCAAACATTAGGGACCACAAAATAAAGCATTGTACCCCTTGGTTAGAAAAATTGACCGTTTGGGTCCACTAAATCAATATCAATATCTCTTGGTCTTAGGAGTTCTGAAATCATTTTTTCATATCACTTAGATTTTGGGTCTACAAAATCAGGTTTCATATCTATAAAATAAATTATCTGCAAAAACCAGCCTCTTTTCATCTAGGCTTTTTTTTATGAAAATTATGTTCAAATTCAATATAAATCCATATGTCCAATTGGAAGTCACCATTTGGTCTATAATCATCGGTAATGTTCATTTTTATCTTGGTAATTCTATGTTAGATATCACAGATTCACAAAAACAAATTATAAATCACTTCCATCATAATGATATCATTCAAATAAACTTAGTAAAAAATAATTAGGTTATGCATATGACGATGTTATTATTTATTCTATTCTTTTTTATGTATCAAGGTCTTATTTTATTACTTATAAAAGGAGACTATGGGAGTTATTTATGTCATCATTGGAGTAATTAGATATTTATGATCTGAGTTATTGGTCAATGGTCTGGCCAGGTTAGTGGGATGACTTGTATTTATGTTCCATATATTTATCTTTATTTATAAATGAAACAACCAGACAATTATCTACGGAACAGATTTTGGGTACTCTCATTCCACACTTTACATATAGGGTACATTCTATATTATATGTACCAATATCAATAACTCTTATATCTATATTCCTCTAAGTAGTATTTTCTACCAAACTATTATGGAGAGGTCATATCTATGTGTTTAGTGATATTTGTGGGCGGTGAATATATTTGGGGAAAGAAATAATCACTTATACACAAGGGGACTCAATTAAAATCACTACATGAAAAGATCAAGATCATGGACCTTGACATATGCCGATTTTATGGTTTTATTTATTCATTGTAATGATTCAACTCATAGACGTTCCTATATTTGGTTTTTTGTATTCCTATACTATATTAGGAAATAGTGACGTCCTATGAAAACCTTCAGTTATACTAAATCCAAGAATGGAAAATAATTGATATTATGAATATAATTTTTTTTAGAAGTACTGGTATTCATTCCATACCCAACCCTATCAACCAAACCTGGCCCAACTAGGTTATATTGGGATATACACAATATATGGATTGATTGAGTTAATCTATGTCCGAATGGATTATAGAATGGGTTGAAAAAATAATTAATGAACCTGACCCGAAGATATCATCATTCATTTCATCTTGGGGTGGGAATCTCATCCCCCATCATATATCCACTTATAAATATATTTTTTATTGAATTTAATATTTTCCAAAAATGTTTTTTTATATGACTTGTAATATGTACAAATAAAAAAAATTAGTCTAAAAATAAATTATTTGGAGTGTGTGTACCACAGAAGAGCTGGTTGGTTTGTTATCATTATAATTCTCTATAAATAATCACTAATTTCAACATCATAAGAGTATCCTTGGGTATTTGGTCGTCACAAATTCATTTTAGCCAATATATATATAATCTCTATCCCAAATACATGCCTTCTATCTGTCCTCCCCTCACCACCTAATTTTTTATTATGGATGTCCCCTTACTAAGGAGGGGAACACCCAAATGAATCATTTTAGTCTCCCTCACCCCCTATGAGATGGCCCTCCCGGTGAGAAATCATTTATGATCATATCTCCCCATCAGTATTGGTATATCCAGTTTGAGGTGGAGTGTTATAAATTCAATTTTTATTTATTTGGTTTATTTTCAATTTTTTCTTCTATTTATTTTCATTGTTATCTTTATTTATCTATCAAAACTTGTCAGAAATATCATGAGGGGGTTTTGATTTTCTTTCCCACATTTAAATTTAGAGTTTTTATATGATTAATATTCTCTATAAAAAAGTTCATGTCCTATATTACGAGGCATCATTTGTATTGGTTCATCACAATACCATTTTAACATAATTAAATAAATGTTTTTAGAAATTGTTAATTTCAATTGTTTGGATGATAGAAATATTTATTGAACTTGTTTGGATGAATTTTTATTTGTATTTTGTTATGTTTTTTGGTTGAAATATCCTATAGGTTATTTTATAGACCAATCCTAATTTATTTAGTCATTACATACATGTAATGTTTTGTGGGTTGATGGAAATTTTTTGGTTTCCCCATGGGATATACTAATTATTGTATTTTTTCTAAAATGTTTTACAATATTTAATTTATCTAAATGGTTATTATTGAAAAAATTTAATTTCAAACATATTAAATGTTTAAATTTTGTGTAGTTTTTATGTTATCAATTGTTTTAATAATTTTCTGTTTTATTCAATCCTGTAATTTTTCTTCACATGAGAGAACAGACTTGATTACACCCACATTGGTTCAGGTCACATCGAGTCACTAAAAAACATTTTTATTCCCAGATTCACACAATACAAATAATTTTGACTAGTTCTACTAAAAGTTTTTTCCCAATCTCAATCATACCTAAATAATGGAAACACCTATCAAGAACCACGATCATGGTTAAGTAACAAGGTCATGGTATACAATGGTTTTCCTCAAAACGATGAGGCAATATAATCAAAATGTCATAACATGTTAATTTATACAGGGTAATAGAATGGATTTTTAGAAGGTGTCAATGTTTGTCTTACAATAAAACAAGGTATCATATTTGAAATCACCATGATTTTCTTATTTGAGGGCATCATCACGGTCAAAGCCATCATTAGTGTAGACCGATGCGTTGTAAATGTTAATAATATTTCATTATTTGTTAGATCATAAAACCCAAATTCCATGTGGATATACGTTATGTTATGTCTCCTTTTGTATATTCATTGTCCGAAATGGTTTGGATAATTATAAATTTCTAGTTTCATTATCATCGTGCATAAAATGAGAGGTGATCTTATTTTTTCCTCAATAAACCGATTTAGTTGTTGGAAATCTTGGAATTATTACTTATATAGTTAAAGGATTTGAAAAATCAAAATGATTTTTTTATTATAATGCTTACCAAAAATTAATATTTTTACCTTCATGGACTATTTTAACTCACACTACTCACAAAGAAAATCTATATATCATTGACCAAGAATTTCACTGGTATTATTGATGGCACCAGGGAATGCAATATATGTTTTTGGGTGGGATATAAAATTTTTCATCACACGGTTTGTAATGACCCAATGTCTTTCAATGGAAATTACCTTCTCATTAGTATGTCATAAATCACATTTAAAAACATCATAATGAACTAATAAGTGCTATGTGACCTTTAGAAATATTTTATTTCACTTCTGTGTTTGGAATTTTGAAAATCTGACATACACGGTTGGAATCAATATATTTTTTGGAGTCAGATATGAAAAACATAATTCTTGGTGAATAGTAACCTACTGTAATGAATAATAACATTCCCTTATGAATAGTTATATACCCTAATTAAACGAATCCTTACCATAGATTGTATATAAATATTAATCAAGTTGAAAGTATGATATACCTATATTTTAGAATGAGTAAATGATTGTTTCAAAATCATTTTTTATAATAAATTATAATTTTAATTAAATATTAAAATAAATATAATAAAAAAATTATTTTTGATAAAAGGAACTCATTTATTTGTTTTACGCATCGAAAAATGGTCGGGGTGAATTTTTGATATTTTTCTGAAATACATGAATTATTTATGCATATTCAAAATGTGATAATTTACAATAAATGCTAAATAATTGATTTATTGAGTCATTGATGTTGTTCTTCTGATGTATGACCAATTGGTTCGAGATCATAATAAACATTTACTGTTTTTTTCAAGGAAGACTCACTATTCGTTTTCTTGTGGGGAAATAATAAAAATGAATTTTATATTGATAAATCACCTCTGTCCCGCACAATAAAAACCCATTTCACTCCCTCTTCACTTCACTCCTCTCAAGACGTGTGATTTTCTAATATTCATCTCAAATCTATCCCCAAGATCCTCTCCTATGAACAAAATCTTCTATCCTATTCCATATAACAAAACCTCTTTCTTTAAGAGGTTCTCAAAGGAGGAAGTCTCAAGAGGTAAATTCCTTTTTCTAATTCCTTCAATTCTTTTTAGTTATTATATTTTTTGTTTATTTCCTCACCTCCCTTCACCCCATTGGTATGATAAATATAGTAACATATATGTATTGTAATGCTATTATGCTAATGGAATACTTCATCATATTCTCTCTTTTCTTCACTTTTTGATTGGAAAAAATGAAAGCACAGTTTGAGATGGGACAATATAGCACATTCAAGGACAAAAATTTATCAATGTCTACTATCATCTTTTAATATGGTCATGAAACAATTTTTTTTTATAGTTGGGACAGATTATATATATTTACTATATCTTATTTTGATTCTGTAATATTCTTATACAAATGGTATTATGTAATAAATCAATACATGTTCTTTGTAATCAAACTCACCAATTAACAAGAATGGTTGTCACTGTGGTATTATATAATATTTTGAATTCAATAGAAGTAACCAAATTAATTCTAAAAAAATTTAATATATTGGATGTTCACTAATAGAATATAAATTATTTTTTGGGTAACCACTTCCATCTATCATGTTTATCCGAACTTGAATATAAGTGAACCGGTCATTTAAAACCAAGTAAACAAACAATCCCGAACAATGAAATTTGACATTATTTCTAATAAAAAAGGCCATGAATGAATTAAAAGGGGTCCTAATTAATCAATTAAATATATAATAGGTTCTTTACTTATTAATAAATAAGGCTAATTTTTTATTTAGGTCTTTGATAACAAGTGTGGAACACCAATAGATTTAAGGTAATGGATCATCTTCTTTTCACTCTAAGTCAAGGTTGATATCTATGTTATGCCTTTTTAGTGAAATACAAAGTGATGAATTATGTTATATAACCTCCCCCATACATACCTAATTTTCTATATGTAATTATAAACCCCTTATATCTCTCATCACTCCCTCATTGTTACACCTGATACTATGCTGATAAACCATAATGGATTCTACCCGAACATACTTTATTCCTTCGGGTTGATCTATATTTATTCTTACCAACATGTAGTTGCCTTTTATTTTTATGTAAAACTTATACATTATATTTATATGCTCCAAAATATTTTTCCAATATCCATCTCTCATGCTCATTTGGGGATATAAATGCTTTAATGTGAATCCATCCTTGATACATCCCAATAAGAACACTCATTTTAAAAGAAATTCATGATTTTTACCCATTTTCAAGTGAAATTTATACTATATTTTAAGACACCATTGTCTTTATAAAATCAATATTTTTATTTTTAAAACCTTCGTGGATCAATTTTGGTTTTATAATTAATGATTTCTTGTTTTCTGATTTGAAATCCTTTATAGTATTTTCCTTAAAACCGCACCAAAATGTTTTAATGCTAATGTTTCTCAAATACATTTATTATATGTTTTCGCTTCTGTTTGACACAAATTATCATTTTATATTCCTATAATACTTATTAACATCCATGTATGTTATAATCCCATTATTTCATGGACACATTCATGGTATTTCTATTGGTTATGATTTATGTCATGATTGTGGTACCCAATTCTTTCCATGGGTACCCTTATGTTTATGTATGGTTGATTATATATGATTGTTTACAAGGAAAGAATATTTATGAGGTAAGAATTTTTAGGCGGCAAGAATGTTCATGAATATTTTGAGATGAGTGCACCTAAATAGCACTCCAAATCATTGGATAAAGTTAAGTCTCATGAGATGCGATGTGTAATGAGATTGGTCGTTAGCCTTAACTCGTACTAAAATGGGAAACAAGATTGTCAGTTATCCTTGACCCATACCAAAGAAATGTTGTCTAATTATTACAAAATTATATGATTCCATGTTTATATGGTCCCATGCTTATATGATATTATTTCATATGTTTCATGCTTTGTTATCATTATGTCATTCCTCCTAACTCACGTGCGTAATATGTATCCTTATGGTCATTGCCTTACTATGTTTTTTAGCTCATCCCTTTATTCATTTGTTCCCCAGGATATGATATGAAAATATAAGGGATCAAAGGAAGTTATGATCCCATTAAATAGATTAAATAAAGAAGTTTTTTTCAGTCCATATTTGATGTTTTATGTACCTAGTCATCAAATACACTATACTTAGAGATACTAGGCTTGTTCTCTGATGTATAATTATGCTTAAAATTATGCAATGTTGTATGAAAATGTTTTAGGTTTCTATAGATTGTATTAGAGGATTGTCAAGTTATTTTTGATGATTAGGATTAGATCATCTTAGTGAGAACCTTAAAGATTAGACCAAGTATTTGAAAACATTCCTAAAATTTGGTGAGTATTTATTAAGTGGATGATTAAGAAAATACATCCATATCATGGTACGAGCAGGTAGAGGTGGATCTGGCATAGATGTATCTTGGGGTAAAATCCAAAAACAGTAATTTGAGATAGACTGGAACTGGAACCGATTCAAGACATAGGTCCTTTCTGCACTCTTGGTTACAAAACTCCTAAGGGATATGCATGGGTATATTCACAAGCTTATTACCACCCATTATTAAGGGAAAAAACCCCATCAGAATATAAGTTAAGAAATAGATTGAAAATAACCTATATTTAAACCTATGGAATCGCAAGTTAGCATAAAATTCTTATTTATAAGTTTATCCTATTATGTTAAAAGATTTATTTTTATGCTAAATATATAAGTAATTAAGACCTATAATTATATGTTTTTTTCATAGTTAATTGAAGTATATATAAGGACACATTCCAAAAACCCATGTGATAGGCAATGTGCTGATTTCCCAGATGATATGCCGGATATGACGGGAGAGACTGCTCAAAACATTAGGATAGTACCTGCTCAGCTGGATTGGGTTATAAGTAAAAACATGAATCAGGGGAATGCCCTCCTTTTCTATGGAAAGGGAAATTTGTCGTAAAATCCGTCATGTGGAAAAGGCCTCCCATGATTAGTGGATCTTCTGATCCTATCCTCGCTGAACAATGAATTAACTCCATTGAAAAGATATTCTCAATCATCTTGTGCTTGGAAGAAAAGAAACTTTTTACAGATAGTCTATCATTTTTATGGGTAATTTGATCAGTGGTGGACACTAATCATGAATACCAGGTCATGAGAGGAAATTGAATCCAGAGATTGTGAGGAATTCAAGAGGATGTTTTCAACAAATATTTTCCTTGAACCCTTCGTCTCAAGATGAAAACAGAGTTCCTCAGACTCAAGTAGAAGGAAGATGAGTCCATCTTGTCATATGAAGCAAACATTATAAGGTTTTCAAGGTATGCTTGTGGTTATTTCATTAAATATAAATCAAGATGGATCTCTTATTTAATGGACTAAACAAATTCTACAAAAAGTGTTGGAAAATAGAGACATCAAATGTTATGAGGAGATTGTCTATTGTGCCCTTAATGTTGAAATGGATATTAGACACTTTCAGTGGTCTCATAGTCCCAATAAAAAGTAGAAAAAATGGACAACAACATGGGTGGTTCATGGAACAAATAACATGATGGAAAGATGTATGAATTTTCCCCATGAATAAATTGGGTAAAGAAGCATCCTAGTAACAGTTTGAAGGGAACCAATAATTTCTTCAAATGTTGAAGGTTAAGGAAATATGGCCAAGAACTACAGAATGGATATGAAAAATCCCACTAATGTGGAAGAAGAAAAGATGGTTTACATCAACACTCATCCTGCAATGTGGTGTTACAACTATAATGATAATGTGTATTACATGAACAATTTCCCTATGCTGAGGGTTTTCAGTGGTAAACAACAACAACCTACAAGGTAATAAGTAAGGTCTTATGCTATCACTACTTATAAGGTGGAGCCGGAAAATGATGTCATGATAGGTATGCTAGTTATTCATTCGTGAATCGAGAATGTAATATTTGATTCTAGTTCTACACATTCTTTCATATCTTTCATGTTTAGTATAACTATTCAAACACCACCTCAAAATTTGGAAGAAAGGTTGTCTATGAGAATAGAAAATGGAGCAATTGTTGTGTACATGGTTTTTAAATCCTCCCCAGTTAATTTTTATGGAATAAACCACCCCTCAAATCTCATTATACTTCCTTTAGTAGAATTCAACGCTATCATAGGAATGGATTAGATGTCTTTATACAAATCCAACATCAACTTTTGGGAAAGGGAGATCTTTCTTCATCTCAGGAAGCATCCTATGATTCATTAGAAGTGTAAAGAGAAAGATAAATCTTCGTTAAAATCTTCATCTCATGTGTGGATATTGATACGTTATGAGAAATCATATCTAGATCAAATGATTGAGGTAGGGAAGAGTAACATGCTTGATGACAGTCCTATTGTGAGGGATTACACTGAGGTATTCCCTGATGATTTTCCTGGTTTTCCTCCTGACCGAGAGGTTTATTTCTGAATTAATATTATCTGTGGATCTGTGTTTATCTCAAAAACACCATACATAATGGCCACCATAGTGCTGAAAGAGCTATATAATTAGTAACATGAGAATATGGAGAAGGGTTTTATTCACCTGAGTGCTTCACCATGGGGTGTGCCAGTCCTCTTCCTCAAGAAGTAGGATAGATCAATGTACCTATGTATTGATTATTGTGATCTCAACAAAATCAAGATAAAGAAGAAGTATCCACTACCACAGATAGATGACTTGTTCTATCAGCTTCATGGAGCCAGTTATTTCACTAAGGTGGACCTTCGTTCGAGATATCAACAACTAAAGGTGAGGAAGAAAGATATTCCCAAGACTCCCTTTAGAATGAGGTATATACACTATGAGTATATAGTGATGCCCTTCGTACTCACTAATGCTATAGTAATTTTCTTGGATTTAATTAATTGATTCTTTAAAGAGTACCTCGACAAATTTGTGGTAGTATTTATTGATGATATTCTGATATACTTCATGGGCATGGAGGAACAAGTGGAGAATTTGAAAAACGTGTTAATGAAATTGATTTAGAAGAAGTTGTATGAAAATTATAGCAAATGTGAGTCTTGGATGGAGGAAGTATCATTTTTTGGTCATGTTATCACCATCAAAGGGATATCTAAGGAACCTTCCAAGACATAGGCAATTGAAGAGTGGCCCAAGAAAACTTTTGTAATGAAGATCCGTATATTTTTTAGTCTAGATGGTTATTATCAATGATTCATAAAGGACATTTCAGGATTTTCAATCCCAATGAACAAAAAGGGTTAATGTTTGTTTGGACACAAGAATGTGAAGAATGTTTAAAGGAGTGGAAAAAGGGTCTTATCACTACACCAATACTCCCTCTCCCTACAAGTGGAGAACTATTTGTGGTGTATAGTGATTCTTCTAAGAAGGGTTTAGGTTGTGTGCTAATTGAAAATAATAAAGTGATAGCCTACGCCTCATGGAAGTTGAAAATTCATGAGCAATACTATCCCATGCATGATCTGGAGTTGGCACCTGTTAACTTTGCATTGAATATTTGGTTGAATTATATCTATGGGGAGATATTTAAGATATATATTGACTACAGGAGTCTAAAATATATATCCACACTGTTAGAACATAATTTTCACCAGCGAAGACGGATAGAGAACATCAAGGATTATTAATACTCAATCTACTACCATCTGAGTTAGAAAAAACATGGCAGTGAATTCTCTTAGTCATAAGGACCATGCTTCTTTATCATTAATGAAGTCGAAAAGGATCTGTTCATCTTAAATTTGCAAAGGATGGACCTAGGAATCATTATGGGAGGAACATCATCAATCATTTCTCAAATGATTTCTCAACCATCTTTCTTGGAGAAAATAAATGATGCTCAATTAAAAGATGATGATATTTAGAAAAGGGTTAAAGCTATCAGAAATGGGAAATCCTCATATTTTAAAATTGATGAGGAAGAAGATGTATGATTGGGGAAATGATTATGTGTACCATCCGATCAAGAGATAAAGAAGGAGCTTCTATGTGATACACATATCACAACCATCTCTATCCACCTAGGGAGCTCACTGTTGTGTTGAGATCTCCTAGAAATCATTTTGTGGGAAACAATGAAAAGGGAGACTACTGAATGTAAATCAATGTTCCTAGAATGTCAGAAAGTGAAGGATGATAGGAAAATGTATAAGGGGATGAAGCAACCACTAACCATACCATCATGGAAGTGGGAAAACATTACCATGGACTTTGTCACCAGACTTCCAAGGACATCTAGTGGAAACAATTCTATAAGGGTCATTGTGGATCATCATACCAAGACAACTCACATTATCACGATTCGAGGGGACTTATCATTGGATCAACTTCCAGGGATTTACATCAATGATGTGTAAGGATACATGGATTATCACTATCTAATATATTTGACCATGATCATAGATTGACCTCGAATTTCTGGAAAGTCTCCAACATTCTCTATGCACTGAACTAATCTTTAATGTGTCCAATCATTCACAAACTGATGGCCAATATGAGAAAACTATTCAGACACTAGAAGACATTTTGAGAGAATGTTCTACGTAATTAAAAGGAGGATGGTACCAACATCTTCCACTAGTTTAATTATCTTACAACAATAGTTTCCCCTCAAGCATCTGAATTCCACCATATGAAGCCCTTTATGGGAAAAGGTAAAGAACGCTCGCATGTTGGGATGATTTCGGTGAGTGTAAGCTTTTAGGACCTGAAATGGTCGAGGAAATTGTGGAGAAGGTGAAAACCATTCATCATGACACATCACGGCATCCCAAATTCCATAGAAGAGTTATTAAGATAACTGTCGAAAAGACATTGAGTTCAAAGTTGGAGACATGGTATTTTAATGAATATCTTTGGGGAAGAAGGTCGTGATATTTATAAAGAAAGTTAATTTATGTACTTCATATGTCATGCCATTTGAAATCCTTGATCGAGTTGGAGCTATGGAATATCGACTGGCACATCCACCTACAATGCTGAATGTGAAAGATGTCTTTCATGAATCCCTCTTATTGAAGTACATACCTGGCCATTCACATATTCTCTCCCCATAGTTGGTAAAGTTGGCAGATGATCTCCCTTACGAGGAGCTTCCAGTCAAGATCTTCGATCATAGAGACAATGTTATACATAACAAGACTACTCATATGGTTAGAGTACTATGGAGAAACCATAAGTAAGAAGAGGAAACACGTGAACTGGAGGATGCAATGAAGGAAAAGTACCCACAACTTTTATTATCATATAATGTAAAATGAAAATTTGAGGGCCGAATTTCATAAGGGGGAATAATGTAATTACCCAATGTTTTTCAATAAAAATTAACTTCTAATAAGCATGTCATAAAATACCATGAATGCATAATATAATGAACTACTAAGTGCTAAGTGACCTTTAATCATATATTTGTCATTTCTCTATTTGGAATTTCGAAATTCCGACATCCACGATTGCAATCAATAAGTTATTTGGAGTCTAATATGAATAACATAATTTTTCTTAAATAGTAACATACATTAATGAATAGTAACATACCCTTATGAATAGTCATATAGCCTAATTAATATTAAACTTATCTATGATATTATATAAATATTATTCAAGATGAAAGTATGATATACCATTATTTTAGAATGAGTAAATGAATTTTTTAAAACAGGTTTTTGATAATAAATTATAATTATAATTAAATATTAAAATAATCATATATAAAAAATGAATTTTGAAAAATGGACATCATTTTTAGATTCTACATGTTGAAAAATGGTTTGGTGAATTTTTGGGAGTTTTTATAAATACTTGAATTTATATGAATAAAAAAATATGATAATTTATAATAATTCTAAATAAAGGATTTATTGAGTCATTGATGATGTTCTGCTAATGTAAGACCAATTGGTTCGGGATCACAAGATTAAATTAAAATTTTTGTTCATGTAACACTCACTACTCCTTGACTTGTGGGGAAATACTAAATTAAATAATTTTATATTGAGAAATACCCTCTCTCCCCCACTATAAAATCATCCCTTCACTTCCTCTTCTCTTTACTCCTATAAAGAATTATGCCTTGCCAAAAGTTTGCCCAAATATCACCCCAAGATCCTACCCCACTTCCAAAATATCATAGATTAATCAAAATATGGAATCCATTCCCCAAAAGAGGTTCTCAAAGGAGGAAGTCTCAAGTGGTAAATTACTCTTTCCAATTCATTCAATTTTTAAGTTCTTGATTTTTTTGTTTCTTTCATCACCTCCCTTCACCCAAATGGTATGATAACTCTCATAGCATACATGTACTAGAATTATATTATGAAAATGAGATACTTCAGTATCTTCTATCTTTTCTTCACCTTTGGTTTAAAAGAAATGAAATAATCGTTTGAGATGTGTCCATTTATCACATTCGAGGACAACAATTTATAAATTTCTATTATCACCTTTAAATAAGGTCATGAAACCATTTTTTTATGGTTGAACCAAATTATATATATGTAAAATATCCTATTTGAATTCTGTATTCTTCTTGTACAAATGGTATTATGTTATAAATTAAAACATGTTCTTTGTAATCAAAACCACCAATTAATAAGAACGGTTGTCACTATGGTTTTATATAACAGTTTGACTTCAATATAAGTCATCAGATTAAATATAAAACCTTGTATTCTCATGGATTCTCACTAATAGTTTATAAATTCATTTTTGGAGAACCAATTCCATCTTTCATGTTTATTTCAACATGAATATAATTGAACTGATCTTTTAAAACCAAGTAATCAAACAATCCCGAACAATGAAATTGAAACATATAAATAATCAAGAATTCCTTGAGTGATCTAAAAATGGGACATAATAGATCAATTACATATATAAGAGGTTATTTAGTTATTAATCAATAAGCATAATTTGTTAATTCAGTTCATTAATAACATGTGGTGAACAACAACAGATTTTAGGTAAGGGATCCCCTCATATTAACTCTTAATCCAGGTTTTTCTCAATGATATACTTTTTTCTGTAATAAAAAGTGATGGGGTATGTTTTATAACCTAAATCATTATTCCCTAATGTTATATAGGTGATGGGAAACCCCTTATATCTCCTATAAATTCTTATTAGTTAGGCCTGATACCATGCTGATAAATCATAAAGGATTCTACCCGAACATCCTTTATTCATTCGGGTTTCCCTATCATTCTTTCTACCAATATGTATTTGTCATTAATTATTATGTAAAACATATAAATTCTATATATATGCTCTTAAATAATGTTCCAATATCCATATCTCATTCTCTTTCGAGAATATAAAAGATTTTATGTGAATCACTCCTTGATACTTTCCAATAAGAACACTCGTTTTAAAGGAACTTCCCAAATTTTTACCCAATTTCAAGTGCACTCTATCATCTGTTTTTAGAAAATATTTTATTTATAAAATTTTTATTTTTATTATTAAACCTTATTTGTTCAATTCTGGTTTTATATAATAAAATTTCCTCTTTACTATTATGAATGCTCTATAGTATTTTCCTTAAAACCGCACCAAAATGTTTTAATCCTAATGTTTTTCAAATACATTACTTATACGTTTTCACATATATTTGAAAACAATTACCTTGTTTTATGCCTATATTACCTTATTAATTCCCATGTATGTTCTAATCCTTTTATTTCATGGATTCCTTCATGATACACCTATTGGTTAGCTTTATGTCATGATTGTGGTACCCAATTCTTTCCCAGGGTACCCTTATATTTATGGATGGTTGATAATGTATCATTATTTATGTGGAAAGAATATTTATGTGGTAAGAATATTTATTTGGAATGAATTTTCATGAAAATGTTGAGATGGGTGCACCTTGTTAGTGCTCTAATGCATTGGGTAATGTTAAGTCTCATGAGATGCGATGTGAAATAGGAATGGCGGTTAGCCTTGACCCATACTAAAATGAGAAATGGGATTGGTAGTTAGACATGACCCATACAAAAGAAATGTTTTCTGATTGTGCCTCATTTATAAGACTCCATGTTTATATGGTCCCATTCATTTATGATATTATTTCATATGTCCTATTCTTTGTTATAATTATGTCTTGCCTCCTAACGCATGTTCTTATGATGTAACATTATGTTCATTCCCTTAATGGGATTTTTAGCTCACCCCTTTGATCATGTGTTCCCCAGGGTACCCTATGCAGATGTAAGGGATCAAAGGATACTAGGATCTCATTATGAAGATCAAAGAAAAAGTGATTTTTAGCCCCATATTTTTTGTTTTATGTACCTAGTCTTCCATGTCAATTGAAATAATGATCCTTGGCTTGTAATCTGATGTATAATTATACTTAGAATTATGCAATGTTGTATGAAAATGTTTTGGGTATCTATAGTTGGTATCAGAGGATGGTCTAGTTATTTTTGGACATTAAGAATAATAAGTTGAATCTGGAGAAATTTCCTCCTCCTCTATGAAATGATAATGTTGTTGTAGATTCTGTCATGCATCAAAAGCCTCCCATGTTTAGTGGATCTTCATTTCCCCTCCTCGCGAAAAAATGATTTAACTCCATTGAAAAGATATTCTTTGTCCTCCGGTGCTCTAAAGAAGAGAAAGTTATACTAGAGGTCTATCATTTTGATGAGGAATATAATCCTTGGTGGTTGCTGAAGAATACAAGGTCCCAAGAGGAAATCGATTCCATGGATTATGAAAAATTCATTAGGCTGTTTTCCCACAAATATTTTCATCGAACCCTCCATCTCAAGATGGAAACACAGTTCCTCGGACTAAAGTAGAATAAAGATGAGTCCATCGAGGCATATAAATCAAACATTACAAGGCATACATGGTACGCCTATGACTTTGTCCAGAACACTAAAATCATGGTGGATCACATCTTTAGCGGACTAAATCCAAGTCTATGAAAAGCGTAGTAAATTAGAGTTTTGAAAGTAATGGGTAGATTTTCTATTGTTCCACCAAGGTTGAAATGGGGATTTGACACTATTAGTTGTCTCATGGGTGCAGTGATAAGATGAAAAAATGAAAAAAAAACATGGGTGGTTCATCGAATAGATCCCATGAAGGAAAGAAGTCTGACTTTTACCCATATAAAAATAGTAGGAAGAAGCATTCGGGAAATTATCTGAAGGGAACCAAGAATATATTCAAATGTGGAATGTTTGTTTATCTGGCCAAGAACATCCAATGGGAAATGAAAAATACCACTAATGTGGACGAATAAAATAAAGTTCACTATATATGTGAATAGTGTCCCCACTAATGATCATACAAATAAAATTTATCCATTATATAGGTGAAAATATAATAGAATTATATCATAGTCTATGTTAATAAATGTTTTAAAATTTGTTAATTCATTGTTGGTATTTTGGAATGTCATAAATATTGAATTATAATTTTATGACAGATTATTCATTAAAAAGAAAATTTATTTTCATAAAATGTATTAATAAATTAATATATTGATATCTTATGATTTTGAGAAAATTTTATTTGACCTTTTTTAATTATTAAATGTGTTATAAAATCAATTATAAATTATCAATCTATATTTTCCATGTAAATTATATTTGTAAATAAAATTACAATTTTCTATATATAGAAAATTATATTCAAAAAATGGACTTCATTTATGAATATTAAATTTTGAATAATGTTTGTGGTGAGTTTTTTGGTTTTTTATGAAATACACGAATTCTATGTGAATATTGAAATTTGATTTTTTTCGAAATAAGATAAATGCTAGAATTATTGAGTCATGGATTTTTTTTGATGAGGTAAGAACCCTTGGTTCGAAATCACATTACATAATTACTATATTTGTTCTAGAGAACAATAAATATTTCTCGTCTTGAGAAAAAATAATAAAATAATGGGAAAACACTTCTCTCCACCACTATAAATACCTCCCATAACCCAATATTCTCCTCACACATCTCAAGCCTTGATCGTTGTACAAATTCTTCTCGATAATATTCCAAAACATATACCCCATGTCTTGAAGATTTGTATCTTAACAAAATAAAAAAAATCTATCCCCTAACAAGGTTATCAAGAAAAAAGAATCAAGAGGTAAAACCATGTACCGTTTTCAGGGAATATTTTTTTAGTACCATTTTTTTATACACACATACCATCTTCCAAATTTCATGAAAACACTAGTATCATTTATATACTGAAAGTTTGTCATATTTATGTAATAATTATTCATTAATATCTTCTAATATCTCTTTTACATTGATAATGAAAACATCATCAATGAGGTGTCAATTTACTACCTTTATGGGTGATGTGATTTCATTAGTTAATTCAGTATTCATGGATGGAAATTAAAAAAAATATTTTTGAACCATATTTTAATATTTTTATTATATCTTATTTAATTTTCTAGAATCATATGGTACACATAATATTAATTTGTAAAACAAAATGAGTTTGTTGTGAAAATAAATGAAAAATTAATCAAAATGATTAACATTAATAATTTTTCTAATGAATCTTCCTCACAAATAGAAACAAAAAAGTTATTTTAATATTATATTTGTTCTTTAAAAACATATAATTTAATTTCTAGACAACTATCGACATTTCTAATTATTTTTTCTTACACATATATTGGTTACCAATCATGTAACCCAAGGAATACAACCCTCCTATATGATGAAATTTAATCTATTAACCATAAGATAATGAAATAAAAGAACATACTAAAGAAAAAATAAATAAAATAAATGTATAATTGTTTTATTAATTAGTAATTATTGATTAAAATATGACTATTTAGGACATTAATATCATGTACAGAATCGTTTTAGACAAAAGGTAAGGGATTCTACTCGAACCTCCATTATTCCTTCTGGTAATTCTTTATCTTATTTAATCCAAATGAAATTATATTTTATTTTTATGCGAATTTTATAAAAGTGGTTTATATATTATATGATAATTTATCTAGATTCATTAATTTTTATTTACATGGATATTCATGTTTTTAAATAGTATCCTACGCAATTCTTCTTAATAAGAAATCCTGATTTATGGGATGTTCCTGAATTCATACCCATTTTTGAGTGAAATATATACTATATCTTAAAGAAGTATAATTTTTTAAAAAATATCCCGTTTTAATCATGAAAAAATACGTTTATTAAATTCTGTTTTCGTACAAATTATTTTTCCTATACCATTTTAAACAATCTAGAATTTTTTCCCTTACACCGTACAATAATGTCTTCATTATAAAGTTTAATAAACAAAATAGTTTCACATATGATTAATATATATTATCATGATATATTCCTATACACCATTATGAATTTCCATTTATAATTTAATCTCATCATTTCATGGACACATTAATATTACACCTACTTATTATGATTTTTACGTGATTATGATACCCAATTCATTAATTGGTAACCCTTGTTTTTATTATTGATTACATATATATGATTCATTTAGCATAAATAATATCTATGAATATTTTATGATGGGATAAACTAGATAGTTCTCCAATGCATTAGTTACTGTTATGTCTCATGCGACATTATGTGCAACGATATTTGTGGGAATCTTTGATTTCCTCTCCTCAATATGCTACGATCCTAGACTCGTGTTCATCTGTGTTCAATAATATTTGAATCATGATAATGTAGTGTTTTAAGTTTATTAAACATTACTATTATTATTTGATTATATAATCCCATGTTCAATTAGTTTGGATTACTTATTTTAATCATGTTCCATGCCTTTATACATATTAATGCAATACCTTCTAACCCATGTGTTGATATTTTTTAAATGCTTATCCCCTTACTGGGTTTTTTAGCTGATCCCTTTTTTCATGTTATCCCTATGTTATCCTCTATAGATCTAAGGGATTAAAGGAAGTTAGAAGGTTTTAATGGATGATAAATAAATATATGTTTTGATAAGTCCCATGTATTCAATTCTATATACCTTGTATTCTAAGAAACTAGAAATTACAATTATTATCATGTAATATTACCTTTAATTATCCTTAAAATGGTGTAATGGTATGTTTAAAATACTAGGGTCTCAATATTGATTGAGTTGAAATTTGAAAAAAATTAGATGTTTTTTATGTGATACCCATGAAGAACATTTAGGATTTTTGAGGTCCCTCCCCCACACTTAATTCACAGTTTTTATAAAATTATTATTATTAATATCAAATATTGTTTCAATAAAAAGAAATTTGAAAATAATAAGTTAATGATAATGGAATGTTTTTGTAAAAAATTCATTATCTTATTTTCCACGAAACAAAAAAAATTAAAAAATACATAAACAAAATAAACAACCATACACAACCAAATAATCAATAAAAAAGAGTTTCTTTTAAATTTTCATTTTTTTATATTTATATGAATATGGAATATTTTATAATGAAATTTTTTATTTTAACAAGATAAGTAATAAAAATGCAGAAAATAGTTGAATGAAAATGAAAACAGTGGGTGAAAGTGATTTTCACAGTGATTCTAAAAATAATTTGCATCACTATATATTCTAAGAAGACCACACCATTGAAGAAAATTGATTCAAATTATTCAATGGATTATAAGATATTCCCACCAGAATAATTCATAGAAGCAGTCAAAATGAATGTATAGATAAATAAATTTCATGATTAAAAATTTTACATCCAAATGTTTGGACTATTCTCTTTTATTTTGTTCAGCTAAGTCTCATGGTTTCTCCATATAGTCATTGAATAAAATATTATTTTTGTTCTATTCAAGTCCCTCAACATGTAATGAGGTTAACATTAGTCATTAATATTTAATGAAAAACGAAAATTACAACCAATGTGTGAGTTAGAGAGTATTATCCACTTAATCTATTCTATTTCTCCCTTCAGTATCTACTGATTTCCATATCGAGTTAAATATTTATTATAGTCCAACATAGAAAAATAAATAAATGTAAAATAAAAGTAAATAATATATATATGTGGAAATTAAAATGGTTAATAATAAGATAACCCCATCTCCAAGGGGAGGTGTTTTTTTACTATTTATAATTTGAACATTTCTGGAGGAACCCCAATCTGATAGAGGTTGTGGCTTCTAGATAAGTAACCACCCTGTTTGATTCTTCCCAAAATCAGAGACTCGTAGCTTCTGAAGTACCAATGGTCATCTACCTTTAAGATTCTTAGCTTGGAATTAGACAACTTGTTTTGTAATAGAGGGGGAAACCATATTTTTTAGTATTTACCTCTTTCATATCCATGATGTTGAGAGTATAGAGGTTGTAATGTTGTAATAATAGGTTGGTAGTTGACTTTGTTTTGAATTCCAATTAATTATTTACTCAGGAAAAAAATTTATTAGCATCCACATATGATCCTAGGAGAAGCTCCAAAAAATCCTAAAAATATGGGAATTCATAATGGTCCATCTCAGGTGATTGGTTAGGTCCTTCCAAGCTATCCTAGAAGTCACAAAAATAATAAGATTATTGAATATCTAATCATGGAAACTAAACATTATAATTAACATAAAAAAGTATAGTATTTGAACTATAGAAACCTTATAAAATATCAACAAGGTCAATATTATCATCATGTTCTATACTAAGAGAAATTAGTGACCTTGGGAGAAAATCTATAGAAGTAGTGAGGTAGTCAACTTCCTCAAGACTCTCTTTAAAGAAAAAAAACATTGGTGTGGTGTATTCCATGAAAATGACAAAGATATATGATGCTAGTTCATCCTATTTACACATTGTAAAATAATTATAAAATTCATAACATATAATATTATAAAAGGAGGTGATGTAAATAAAATTATGTTCCAGATTATGGCCAATTTAATCAATGTATTCCTATTCTATCTCTTAACATCCCTTGAAGTAGGCTTTTGAATGTAACTCGTGAATTTATAGAAACATTTTAGATGGTATTTTAAACTCAAAAATCATATCCCCATATTTTTTATTCTATTTATATGTCATTTTCCCATTCCATTAAGCAAATATCATAAAATTGAATTATCATTGGATTTTTGGAGTACTGACATTCTTTTTTATCATGTTGATCCAGATTGGTAGGTCTACAGAAAGTCATTTTTTTTGAAAGGTTGAAGCCCAAGGAAAATTTATTATTAAATAAAATAAAATACCTCTTCTAACTGGGTAGTGGGAGACCCATTATATTGTCCAAAAGTTCAGTGGACATTTATCCCATTAAATGGATAGTAGGCCAAATTTTTTGGCCTAAGGCCAATTCTATGAATAGTACTGCTACAGTAACCCTCCTCCAACAACAACACATAGTACCCACCACTAATACATTACCTTTCCACCACTATAGTGACATGTTGGCAGTATAGTTCCTGTCATTGCTATAGTGTCGTCATAGCTATAGTACTTCTAAAGTCCCCTATGCATAATAGGTTTTTGAACCCCCAGTTTCATGTACAATTACAAGTTACTTACCACTAAGACAATCCCCAACTATAGAAATTTAACAATCCTCTTTGTATCTAGTAAATTATTTTTTAGGCACATTCCCCCACTTGATAATTATTGATTTGATAACAATTTTGTAAAAATTACTATAGAGGTTGATGTGAAAATTCCTTTATATCATCTAAATGTTATTCCTCTTGTTGGTTTTGTAACCAAATTTGAATAATACAACATCCCCATGAATTTTATAACCAATATAGTA
Organism: Viscum album; assembly: GCA_963277665.1. NCBI lineage: Eukaryota > Viridiplantae > Streptophyta > Magnoliopsida > Santalales > Viscaceae > Viscum > Viscum album. Next base: position 1,672,504,733 of record OY728126.1, read on the forward strand.
AATAATCATATCATAAAAATGGTAATTCAAATATCCATTTAGTTATTTATTTAGTTTTTATGATTTTTTTTCAAATAATCACCATGGAAAATGGTTCTTCCTTGGAAATGATTTCAAAATTTGATGTCTTCATTATTGTAAGGAAGGTCAAATATATATTTATTAACGTGAATATATCACATAGTTTATAAATAAAGGGTCACTGTTAAGGAAGTAGTGTCGAGCTCCCTATAGGTCTTTCAAAACATATTTTATTTGTTTTTATGTTTTAAAAGATGAAAAGGAAAACAACATGAAATAATATAAAAAGGCAAACAGATGTAGATAAAATGGAATATGAATATGAAATAGTGGAAAAAAATGAAAATTTAATGAAAATATGGCTATATCCAGTTGGTTCCACCCACAATTACACTTCATATATTGAATAAATAAAAATATCAACAATAATCTCCACTCAATGCATAAATGATGAGTCAGATCACACACATCTTTCAATTAAAAAATTTAAACTCCATCATTGAAGTTATTCAGTTGTTAATAATTCCCCTATTTTGATAAATTAATCCCTAAACCAACAAATTCGTACTAGGATATCTCACAGTCCAAATTTATCTTACTAATATCATAAGTTTTGACAACCCAAATCATTATATCAGTTTGAGAAAAATAGAAATGTTTGAAAAAGGTAATGAGTCAATATATATAAAACTATACCTATAAAAGGGTTTACACTCTTTAACCATAATTAATATTCACAATATATAATGGTTAATAAGATTAAGATTATTATAATAAGGAATAGTTCTTATGGTAGTATTGTGTTTCACAACCAGATTCATTCCGCAAGAATTAGTTACAATTTTCTGCAGAATCAAGATCAAAAAACTATATCGGAGAAACAAAAAATGATAAAAAAATTAATTCACATTATATAAAAAAATATTTAAATAATATATGTATAAATGAAAATATTTAAAACCAAGTAATAGTTGATGGAGTGGGGTTCCAATTTCCAATTTCAATGAAGCTTCCGATTTTTGGGGGCTTATCTTCCATCAATGTTGCTAATATTCCAAAAAATTGTAGTGGGTGGATTGATGTTGAATACTGCGAAGAATGATGTAATATTCTTGAATGATATAGTTTGATTATTTTTTATTTGATTACTTTTACATTATATTTAATGTTCTATGATGATTTATGGATCACCAATTCTCGCCGTTACTCAATTTCGATTTTGTGGTCGTAGATGATTTTTTTTCCTATTGTTGAATAATTTATGTGATGTTATTAGGTGGATTTTGGTTGTGGTTCAGAGTGTGGTGACAAAAATGGATCACTGTTGATGGATGGTGGGTGAATGGGAAATGGTGGGTGGTGAGGATAATGGTGGATGAGTCATCATAGAATCCACTATTGGGTAGATATGCAATGGTGGCTCAGAATATGGGGGGATGGTGGGTTTGGAGGATAATAGTGGGTTGACATCCACCATTAGGTATGGAACAATGGTGGGTGAGCGGAAAGGTGTCTCACAGTTCAATGAAGTCTGCTGGTGACTACCTTGAGTGGTTGTTGATAATTTATGGTGACAAGAGCCATATTCCTCTGTTTGGTGGATGAGTCACTGTTGGTGGTTTCTAATGGTGGTTGTTACTCTCTTCGTGTTGTGTTTTGGTGGAAACATGGACAATGCCTAAAAAACTATCGAAAAAAAATGTTGAAATTTAAAGTAATAAATTAATTTAACAACTAAAATAAAAAATTTTCTAAAATTAAAAAATAAATTATTACATTAAAATTCACATTTTAAATTATAAAATTTAAATTATTCAAAAAATAAATTAATAAATGTTAAAATTTGTTAACAATATTAACTTATTTATTATAATATAAAATATTTATATTCAGTTTGGTCAAATTATGTTATTAATTATTATATTAATATAATCTATAAAATCAAAGAATTATATTTTAATTAAACTTTTATAAATAATAAAAAATAATTACATAATATAATTAAAATTACGAAATTATTTTAATTATAAATATTTTCAAAAATAGAAGTGAAATTTTTTTATTTTCAAATTATAGTGAATAATAAATTTACTGAGGTATTTATTAAAAAATTAAAACAAAATAAAGAAACTTAAATATAAAAACAATGAAAAAATTAAAATAATTAAATAACAACTAAATTTAAACAATAAAAGAATTAAAAAATTTGATATAAAATTTTATAAATATTAAATATAATAAAATAATGATATAAAAAATGAACTTTTTTTTTGAAAACACAAAATGAAATTATAAAATTATCAAAAGAATAAAAATATGTAAAAAAATATTTAAACAAAAAATGACACCATAAAAATGGAATAATATGCCACATTAATTGATTAATTATAAAATTTTCATAAATAACTTAAGAAAAACAATAAAATGAAAAAAAAATATTATGGAAAATCACAATGTTGAAATTTTAATATATACAATAAAAAATATATTTTTTGTAGAAGAAACCATTTTTTTAATAGTAAAATTTTTCAAAAATGAATAATGAGGGAGGACAGTAAATATATAAAAGACTCATTAGAAAGAAATGGGGAATCAATACATTTTCTAGAGTGAATAATTAATCTCCATGTCGTACGTGATCACATATACAGATCCATACCAAGTTGGAGTTAATGTTGACTGCAGTTTAGTATCATATCTATATATAAATTTATCTTTAACGATAAAATATGTCTTAGAAGAGGATTCATTTAAAGGTATTGAAATTTCTTCTAAAAACATAATATTTTACATTATGAATCTTTTTGTTCTGTCTAATGTATCCATGTCTTTTTGAGAGGTGGAGGAATGAAGATTTATAATAGGAGGACCGATTATACATCTCCCTCATATTTGATATAGTTATTTTTTATTTACATCAATTCTCTTCATCATATCTTAATTTAAATAACATATGAGAGTTGTGAAGAAATTTGTGATACATTGAGGGAATTTTCAAATGTTATTTTTTAAACATACATTCATATAATAAACAATAACTAGATTCATTAAAGAAAAAATATGATTTTCTAAAAAACTACATTGACGATCCAGAGAAATTATTTCATTCCTTTTGATGATTATTGATGTTTTTTTGATTCAAAAAACATTTATATCTTTTATTATTTTTCATCAGCATCATAGGATTTTGGATTAATATTTTTACCACCTACTGATTCCATCTTCTATAATTATTTAATCATAAAGGTTGAGGTGATTCTATAAAAATGGTTAAATCCATATTTAGCATAGTGGATGTCAATAAAAACCAGTTGAATGATTTGGAACAGAAAATAAATTTTCTTATTAATTTTATACATTGTTCTACAGTAGAATATAATGGTGATTGCAAAAACTATCTTTTTCATGAATTTGTGTTATTTTATTTTTTATCATTGAGGAAACGATAAATATAGCTGGTTATGTTTTCAGATATGCGTTTTATATTTAGAATAAGACAATGAATTTTTTCTAATGTCGAAGGATATTTAGAAAACCATTTATTTTATTAAGAAAAATAAAATAATTATAATATATATATATATATATGATTATTAAAAACCATTAATCAATACTGATTCCCAATGAAATAATTACATGTGGTAATAGAAATAATGTTAAAATGAACTCTCTATAATATCTCTCTAGGGGCCTTGAAGAACCCCTCTCTGATTGTATAATTTAGAATGAAAAACCATTGTTACCAACCCATGAGATTTCTCATCACATTATAACCAATTGGCTCAAGAAAATGACTATTTTACGCATAATTTATAGTAGATTTTCAACACTCTCTAACATATTTTTTTAATGAAGCTGGATTTTGTCAATTCCCAGCTAGAATAGGTGAAAACATTGACTATGCCAGCTGAGCACCATCTACATCAATTCAATCCAACTGATTTACCACCATGCCCACATGGTGTAACAAGGTAAACTAAGCTTGAAATATCCAATAATTCCCCCAATTTTCATAATTATATGGATTGTCCCACCACTTAATAGTCTACTACAAATCACAAACACTACCCCGAAATCCAAAACCGATTTAGGTAAAACCTATTTAGGATGTTTCATACAAAAATTAATATTAAATTTTTCTTGAATATTATCTGTAATATCCATCTTTATATGAGAGACCTAAATAATTTGGTGAGTCTTACAATTGTCCAAACAATCCAAACGATAGTAAAAAAACCACCACCATAGAATGAATATTGAATGAACCATAAAATAACAGATCTATTTTAGGAAAAAAATTTAGTGGGTGAAATTTTAGTGTTAGGGGATAACTTATTGAAAAAATAGGATAAGTATTTTCCTCCAAGGTATGTAGATATTTTTAGGGGACATTCTTAAGGCCAAATTTAATAAAAAAAATCCCATTGCCCTTCACAGGTGCAGAATGAGTGTTTTCAATATCCTATTCTCAGACACCAACCTTTGGGAAACCTATATTATTGTATAATTTATAAAAAAATTGGGATCAAAACAATTCATCTAATAATTCATCAATAATTGGAACATGAAACCAATTGACAATTTTTTTCTTGTTTATGGAACTGTAGTCAACACACATGATCCACACGCTCTTCATGTTTTGGACAAAAATTATTAGATTATAATAAGGAATTATATTGCAGAAAATGACTCCTATCTATAAAAAACAATATTCTTCTCCACATAATTCTTTATTAAATAATAATTGTGGTTAGGTCAAAAATTAATCAGGAATACTGGTTCTCACTGTCATATGGTGTGATTAGAAGTATGAATAGATGGTAGGCCCCAATGCTACTCATGAATCTAAGTATATCATTCTAATAACTTGTGAAATTTTCAAACCAATTATTATATGGATATATGATCATTCTTTTTATTTTGAATTTCTACCTACTATTGGATTCCTTATACAAAAAATGTTTTATAAAAATGGTATGCAAGACTAAAGGGGAATCCTAATAGTGAGTAATTCCAATCAAAGTGACATGATGAGAGAAAAATACAAAGATCATAGTTATGTTTCTCAAATGTTAGTTAAATATACAAAGGTTTTTGACCAACACATTCCCAAAATAAGGTCGTGACCTAAATAGTTAAAAGGATAATCATCCAGTTCAAAAACTATTCTACCCATCAAAACATGTAAGGTCTTTCATATTCTTCTATAAATTATTTGTTGAACATCTCCCAAACTCACTCCAAAAGGTTTAATTTTGTAAAATAGAACAACATAAATTGTATTCAGTGTTCATGATACAAAATTTTGGTATTCACCACTATCCACATTAAAAAAAAAGAGGACACCTGAAAATAATCAGTCAAGAATATTTGAATTGGTTTCATAAACTCCATTCATAACCACCATTCCAATATATAAATACTATTAGGTCATCTCCAAATTTATTTCTTCCTTATCACATACAAGTGGTACATACATGGAAAAATGATCCCTCACAACATTAAGGGGAATACACTCCCACACCATCAAAGAAATACTATTCTGTTAACACTTACGAATGGGATGAAAATTTAGAACATAAGAATAGTAAATTTATTTTTCCTTATACATGCCAAATTCTATATGATAAATATTGTGGTCCCATTTCAACAATATATTTTCTTCCTTATTATCTACATGTTTCCCCGTTGTCCAAATTCCTAACAACAAGATTGAATTTGACTATCCTTCCACAACCAGTTAAACTCTAAAATAGAGAAACTATTTTCTGTGAAACATGAAAACAATAAATGATTCATTTAACTACTAACACACAATTAACATTCATAGTAAGAAAAATTAGTTCTGGTTATGTTCTATATTTTTTTAGATATAGTGATTTTGATTTTCAAACACAATACTCTCAAAAAATATTTATACCATCCATTAGGAAGAATTTTTAATCACAATGAATCCCTATCAAATTCATTGAAGAATTCTTCCATAATATTTTCTTGATTAATTACATTAAAATGTTTCATGAGATAATTCTCACCTTCTATACAAATATGTCCAAGAATATCCCCCTTTGACTAATCTAATTCCAATGTCATCTGCATCTTATGTAACGGATGAATCTAATGTTAAACATGAATTTCCATACATAGTTTCAAAATTGGTACTCAAAAATAATATATAGTTTTTTAGATTATAAAGTATGAATCAGCCTGATCAATCGACATTATTTAATATTCTCTTTAAAAATTAGGTAATTATACTCTCTTATACAACATGACCAATTCTGAGTATATAGTCTAACCATTGTCAGTCTATGACCATGTTTTCCAATCTACTAAATTTATATCCCCTCGTTTGATTGCATGATTTTAACAGCATGAAGGTGGAAAACACTTACATGTACCTAACATACTATTTATATTTTATTCTAATCACCTCATAATGCCTCCAAAGATACTTGTCATACATTTGAAAACTCTGTTTCTTCCTCTACTTATTTTACAAATTTTATACATAAATTTCTTATTGAAATTACCAAAATTATATTCATTTTAAATGTAAGACAAATAGAAATCGTGTACACTAAAACCTGAAAATGGTATTATAGGTTTTGTGAGAGGCCATTGGTTATTTAAGAAGATCACTGAGATTTCCTTCATTATTATACATTAATTCCAACAAAAAAATAGTTTCTGCTATTTGTACAAGCTTAATATGATCAACCTATATCTCCATCTTTGATATTCTCACTTCCATCCTCATAAACAGACACCAATTAATTTAGTCATATTCATGAGTTAATTACACAACAGTCATTTGAATCTCAATGAAATCCCAAAAGTGATATAGACATATATTTTTAATAAGTTAACTAAAAAATATATACAATCATGGTATGAGTATTAAAAACACTATAATATATAATAATTTTACAATTAATTAAATATATATAGAAATGGAATGGAAAAAACAGAATCCTCTAAAATTCACTATATGATCATAGATGAATCCCACTATAAATACTATATCTAGAATGAATAACCATACATCCCACCCCTGAGACTTATCAACAATGTATTAACTACAGACTCAAGCAAATGTCCAATTTAACATTCACTAAAAAACATTATTCGCTTGTGCCTTACATATTATTTTAATAGATTTGGAGTGTCCCACTTCCCTTCTAAAATTGGTTAGTCTAATTGACCCATCAGCCGAGCACCCTCACCATCAGATGTTAACTATAGTTTTTCATTACATTAGTGATTGTATGGATGAAAATACTAAAATTAATTTTCATTGTCTAATACTTTTATGATGAATAGTATTATGAATAAATGGTTTTATAAGAAATATCGTTAAATAATTTTTCACCATTATGAAGAAAATATTGAGGTAGATCATCCTTTGAATTAGGGTGAATCTGCCCGAATAGAATTTTCCAGTGATGTTATTATTTAGATTCCTAGAGTGTTTACTATTTCCATAGAAACAACAATATAATTTATTAATGTAAGATATTACAATGATAATGACACAATTTTATAAATTCATTGAATAGTAAGGGATGATGTTCAGTATAGAGAAGTAACTGTGCCTCATGTCAATTCACATTTTACATGTTTAATAGTTCATCACGATGTTTTTTCCAACGTCATTTCTTAAAGATGAATTGGCCTTGGTCAATACTATGCTAGTTAGTGGTGTTAATGGAATGACCATATCGATAGTTTCATGTTTTATACATCTTTTTGATGTAACAATGTCTGGGAAGATGTGTTTTAGTGTTTGTAGAAAATATGTTTGATTTTTAAGACAAAATAGTGGTAGTTTCGAAGAACATGAAGAAGATAATGCATCTCATCTTGTTTCTAACAGAAGTTACAGATCAAAATATTTTGAACCATTCCATGCGAGTAATTACCTTATTTTGATGGAAAAAATTAGTTGATTGAAATAAACAAGTTATTGATAGTTGAACTATAGAAGTTCATCAAGATACATTTTCCAAAATTCATAAACCACATAATTGTTCATAAATGAATAAAATAGAATTTAATACTGGTGAAGATTAATATTGTTAAATACACTAAAAATTAATTTTTGAAGTATAATACTTGATACATTAGATAATTGATTTCATAATAGTGAATAATACATTCTGTGAGCAAGTAGTATCCCAAAAAAAAATTTTAAGTGTTTTCACAGGTTTAATTAGGGTTGAAATTTTTTCAATGGAACATACTATATAAGCCACAAATTTAGAGTATATACATTCAATATTGTAATGATATTATTTTCCTATAAAAATAATTAATTCTATCAATACTTCATTGTAATGTGAACTTCATTCTAGGAAAACGATTCATGATCTTTAAATAAATGTGATTACCTAGGTTTGAATATCCCTTATATTTTTATAAACCTCTATCCTATATACTGATCAATATCAAAAATAAATGAACTCCTTTATTATGGAAATGGGAGATAAAATTTATAATCTTTTGGAAGATGTTAAAAATGATACCATTTTTATTATCACTAGGCTACATATAATGGATCGATCATTATCAATAACTTTTGTTGTTTTAGAGAATCGGTCTGAATATTTTCATCAATTGGTGGTAATAAATCTTAAGAATGAAAAATATGAAGAATAAGAGAAATTGGGAGATGCATTTTAAAAAAAAGTAAATATCAATATCATCAAATGGAAAATAAATAATTCATTCATATCATCAAATCATTTCATCAAAAAATTAGTTTTCTTCATTGGAGAAGCTAGATATTAAATATGATAAGAAAAAATGTTTAGATGATCTCATTGTAAGATCATATCATATGTTACTGAATTGTTTCAAAAATCATATAGATTTTTGAATACCTGATATGGTATAGGGAATTGATTCATCTATTGAATCGATATTTCAAATTTCTAAGTGATGTCTACTAGGACCTCTTATTGTCAATCAACATGCCTCTACCTCTCAAAGACTCAAAGATACATTAATCTAAAAAAATTCTTAAGGGAAAATATTAGGTTTATAAAATAAAATAAAATACATTCACATAAACCATATTATATTATATCATTTCACCTTGGTTATGATCACTCTATGTTATTTTTCTAGACTTTTAGAATCCTGAATCATGTAGGATGATGTTGTTAGATAAATTTTTAATGCTCATTTTCTTACATATTCTCTTCCAATTGTCTAACTACCATCCTTCAAAAGTCCCCCTCCAAAAAAATCATATCTCATGACTGAAACACTTTCACAATTATGATGTTTAGTTGAATGATGGTTTAAATGCATATCAAATGTGGGATTAAAATTTTTTTAATTCTTGCAAGATTATATTTCATGTATTTAATCCATTAATTTCTTTTGTTAATATTACAACTTTTATTTGGTTTATTTATCTATATATTCAATGTTATCTTAATTTATTCAATATTCTTATTTTATGTTTCCATTTTTTTATTTATTTTCATTTATTATTTGATTATTGATGCTTCATATAATTATTAATACAATATCATAACAAATTATATTTTCAGTCAGTATTATTAAGTATTTTATTTTTTATGTGTGATATAATTTTTATCCATCTTTATTATTGTACTTATTTTTTAAATAACAAAAAATGCGGATAAGATAAAGCATAATATAAAATTAAAAATTGGGAGAATCAAAAAGATAATACAAAAAGAAAAAAATTCTTTTAATGTTCTATTCACCATGAGAATTGTGGTAAACCTCCCATATTATTAATCTTTTTGGACTGGTAGATTCCAAAAATAATAATTAAATTAATTTCTCATTGATTCCAAAACCACATAAAACAATCATAAATAATATTAAAATATATTAACCATTTAAAAAATAAAATTTTACTAATGAAATTAAAATGTTATCCCAACCAAACATGCTTAAGAGAATGAAATGGGCATCACTTAATAAAACGTAAATTTCTTATGTACCCAAAAAAATTATTGTTTAATTTAATGGTTGAAAATATATAATGAATATCAAATAATAAAAACTGAAACATTATATAATTTCTTAGAAATTAAATGAAACTAAATTAAGGGGTTGAGAAAATGGAAAAACAATTATAGTGATGATAGTATATCCAAATAAATGAGAAGAAAAACCCAAAATAGATAAAAATCAACAACTAGAAATTTAGAAGGCCCTAGGATTATCAGTTACATGTCTTGATCATTTAGTTAACCACCAGTTATAATTATAAATGCCTTGTGATTAGTAGGATAATTTTCTAAAGCATGGTGAAGTATTCAAATTTATAGGGGGAATGTTATTTATTTATGGATAAATGGGATATTCAGTTGGGTTGATGACAAAAAAAGGCCTCGTATCCAAAAAATTATGGTTTATGTGAACTAGAAATCATTCCAACAAATTTATTATATATGCTATGTTTCAAGCCCAATATATCAAAAAAATGATCTTCAGAGGGAGAAAAACATGGAAATAATTTCAATAAATTTTGGGAACATTGTATTTTAATTTTAATGTGAAATTCTAGGAAACCCAAGTGGAAGATAAAATCTGAGCCCAAATTCGATGGGCTATAATAAAAACCCACCATTTTGATCATAACTCATAACATATTAAAATTTTAGTTTGAAATTTTGTATGATGTGATATATAATCAAATAAATGATATTAAAAATACTATAAGTAATATAATAAGAATTAATTAAGGTAATAAATGAATTTTCTAGATGAATATCGCATATTAGAACTATATTAAATTTTTTTTCTAATGTTATCTTATTATATTAGTTTTATTAATGTCACCATAATGAATAGTGTTTAAAATTGAGAGTAATGATATTTTAGAAATATAATATAATATTTAATTATTTAGAATTGATAAAAATATTAGAAAATAACAATGAGTATAACATATAGTTGAAAAGGTAATCTCTAGTGCATTAATAGTCCATTTAAAATAATTTATCTCAAGAATTGACTTATTATGTTTTTATATTTTGATGAATTTTAAAAGTTCCGCATAACTCATTTATAATCGGGTTCAATTTTGTTCAATTGTTTACAAAAATTTGATCCTTATAAATCAATAATACACTTCTAAATTAACTTATCAACATTATTTTCCATGTTCGAAAGGTTTTTTCCCTACAAAAAACCAACCCCAAATCCCTTGAAAAGTTATCTAAAGGATGTTTTCTTAAAAAGTGGTAATTATATTTACTAACTATTTCATGTTTATTTCATTTTAAAAATCATTTAAATATGTTTTTTCATTACTAATTTAATAATTCAACAATAATGTAAATAATTTGTTCTTATTTTGATTATGATATAAAAATATTTACCCTTTTATAAAACCTATGAAAATCAAAAGCATCGTGTGTGCGTATGTACGGCTTACCATCTCTATATAGTGGGGTAATTGTTTTTCATCACCACATTTACTGGATTGTTATATATATTTAAATAATGAATATATGTGATATATATGACCTAATAATAAATTTTTAATGGTTCATTACTCTTTACTATTTTTCCCTTCCATTCGTTGAAAAATGAAAACAACACTCAAGCGTACGTATGTCCTACTTTCTCCATGAATAATGTAATTAATTTTTAAATATCTATATTTATGGAAACCTAAATATATATATTATTTGATATTTAGATAAGAAATAATTGTCTATATATTTTGTAACTATGATAAAATTATTAGGACTAGAACTATCAAATCAAAACATATATGAAAAACAAACCAGTTACAACATGAAACAATGATTTTAAAAATGAATTTATAATAAATGGGAGATACAATATACGAAGTAAATTATATATTGTAGGATATATAAGATAAGGTTTCTATAATATATTTATAATAATAGTATATTTAGTATTTATAAGTTTGAAACATGTACAATGGAAATGAAACCCTAGAGAATGGTCTTCGTTTTGATTTTCTTCTGTCGAGGCATGTTTTTATGCCATGTTCTTATATTTTTAGAGAATGTGTATATAATTATAAATTGACATGTTATATAATTAATTAATTAATTTTCATAATTTTTAATGTTTTTTAAAAGTTATTTGTTTGTTTGTAATACCATTCAAATAATTTTAAAGTGGTTAGGGGTTTTTATCGTACTTATATTTTTGTTGTATACATGCCTTATTAACAACATATTTCCCTTTTTGTTGTATATATACTTCCACTTTGATATAGCATTTCATGAATCACCCTATATTTATTATATTAAATGTTTCATTTGAATTTATCTCATCTATAGGGATTATGATTCATAAGATATTAAAAGTGTTTATTTCACAATCTCATCATTATTTAGGATTGTTTATATTCATCTCCCAATTGGGAAACATTTCAATTCCATGTTGATGTTTTTGGAAAATGTTTTCAAAAATGTGTTTAATATTCTTATATGATTTTAAAATTCATTATCTGTCATTTTTTTCTTTTTCTATAATTTTTAAAACGAATTTTATAATATTTTTCCGAATAAGGTGCATTTTGAATTTTATGACAAAAATTTGAAAGGGATGGTATTTTAAAATTCACATAATGAAAATTGCTTTTTCATAATCATTCATTAATGATTTGAAATTTAATTTATATTTTTATAATATTAATTTAAATGATTTATTTTTTTCTTCGTATTTGTGTATTTATTTTTTAAAATTGAATTTAAAAGTGAAAATTATATTTTTACTGTGACGCCATGACCCCAGTTACCCAGAGTCAGTGCATTATTTTCATATATTGGCATGATTACAAGGAATAATGTTTTGTAGGAATGATCAGTTTAGTATTTTTTTAAAATAGATTACATATTTGAAAGTTACATTACAATTTCTAAAATAAAACACAAACTAACTAATCTTTGAGAACACCATTATTCCCCAAGATTAACCCTACATATCAATCATAATAAAATTCTCCGCATCCTGGGAAATACAAAACATAAGAAACGGGTAAGGTAATATGCTTGGTAACGATAAAAATATAAAGGAAACTATCTTAAATATTCATAAACATTTAATGCAATGTATAAGATGAAAAGACAATCCTTTTTAACATAATCATCAGTATAATATTCCAATGATAAATCAAATAATTCCATTCACATATTCACGTGGATATTCTAAGATCTGAATAATCACATGTAATATCAATATTTAATTTCATAATGATGGAATACATAATGTCGGACATCATAACCATATAGTCGAGGCCTAATTCCTAGACTACAAATAATTTTTTTAGGCCATGTTCCAAGACACTAACTTGTTCATGAGACCTACAGATGCATCGAGGAGCTATAAAAGTCCCCACCCATCACTTACTAGGTCTAATGCATTCCTCAATTAAAAATTTGAAACATAACCTAAAAATTCAAATTAAAACTATCTTACAAAATGTCAATACTTTAACCATATACAATGAATGCTATAAAAATATCACATCCATTGTCTAACATATCATAACTCATTTGATACAAAATGGTAAATTAAATTATAACAAATCAACCTCAATTAATAATTATATAGAGTAAAGGTTATTGACATAGTTGAAAATTATCGGTAACAATCTGTGAGAGAAATATCCCTTTTTTTGAAATTTTTTATAAGTCACACCATATACAAATGAATACATTTTAAAATATATTTTTCAATCAAAGTGTCCACTAAAACATTCAAATAGTATAATGGAATTAACATTTTAAAAAATTCATGTCCATAAAAGAAAATCCATTAACATATTTTTAAAACATGGACACTAATGAGAATGGTTTAGAAGAATAAATAATTAAAACATTTAAATTGTTTTTTATTATTCCCTTAAAAATAATCATCTTTAAAAATTATGTAGGAAATGTCAACATAGATGTTAAATATATCTTAGTAAATACATACACATAAACAATCCTAGATAATAATAAAATTGAGGAATTAACCCTTACCTTGTAATTTTTCTTAGTCTAGAGTACGTTAACCTAATGTATAGTAGTTAAATCATTGTTATTAAATTATAAAAGAACAAGATAAAAAATATTATATCTTATGTTGTCTTATGAAATTTATTTGTTAATAATATTTCAAAACTGTCATAGTTTCGGGTGTTAAATGATTCATATTCCTTTATATGATTGATTTTTTAAGACGTGTTTGTTTTGGATAGGATTTATTTGATTCATATCCAAAATTATATTAAGTTATTAACTATTTTCTTTAATCATAAAATAAAAATTATTCATGAATGGTTACGATGGGGAATGAATCTCATCTTGTTCGTTGAGAAGGTAATCTGTACACACGCCCGAGCGAAAATATCATTCTATTGTTAGTAAAATTGTATGTAACTGGATGGTATATCATATTTAAAAATCATCAATATTTTATATCTATTATTTATATTAGTTATACTTATTATTATACCAACCCAAATAATGAACTGTTGAATAAAAAACTACACCATGACATGGAGACGGGATGCCGTACGTATACATGTATAGTGACTTGTCATTCGTACGATGGATAAAATAATGGATATTTTTATTCCTTATTTATAATAACATCATAGTATTTTTAAGGTACTGCATTAATTATTTTGTCATGGAAACAACAAAGAAATAGTAGTTGAAGATGGAATGAAATCTGAAATAGGTGGTAAAATTATTACATCTTTTTCAAGTGTTTCTTTTTAATTTGATCAATAAGGTCTTTAGGATGGCATTATGATCATATTAATTCCCCTAGGCCGATGTGAGGGTAGTTGGGAGGATATATGAGTATGGTAGGGCTGAGCCAAATGGATTTGTAGGTTTTAAATTAATAGAAGGGTAAGTACTCTTTTATAATAGAGGTGATAGTAATTTTAGGAAAACCATGAAATATTAATTTATTATACAATAATTATCAGTTTCTAATGGCTCCAAATGTATTTATATAGAGTATAAGGTTGGTTTGGGTTGAAAACCACTCACCCAATATATTTTAGAAATGTTTAGGTCCCCATTTAAACATATCTTTTATGATTAACTCTTGGTAAAATATTGTAACATTTACCATGTCTCCATTTATTTTTATATTATATGGCAAATAAACATACTATAAAATTACAAGAGAACCTCAATTTGTTAATTAGTATAATATCTACCCTTACCATTGTTCTTTTTCGAAATATTTTATTTCAAGGAATATTATATCATTTACTAAAATATTATTTGTTTTAAAAAATAATTTATGTCAATTTTCACACTATTTAATGTTTGGTTTTTTTAAAGTCATAACAAAATGATTACTTAGAAAAAAATAAATTTATTCAACTCTATATTGACTTATTACCCTTTAATATTCATTTATGGATCCAACAATTCAAATTATATTTATTTTAATATTTATAATATCATTTTTTATTCATATTTTAATAAAGAAAATATTAAATCATTATTATTTCATAAATATGTATATTTAATTTAAGACTCAAATTTTTAAAATAAATAACATGATTTAGGAAATCATTTTTTTCTAATGAAAATTTATTTTTGAATTTATCTTATGTATAACCCAATCTTAAAAGTGGTTTTGATATTAGAATTTGAAATTAACACATTTAACTCTTCTTTGAATAAAATATAATAAGCATCCTAATATAATCCAAACTGAAAAAATTGATAATATTTTATTCCTAAGATTAATTTGTGTCGAAATAAACTTATCCAAATGGACTAGTAAATGTGTTGGGGTAATTATAATATCATTTTTACATTTAATTACCTTATTTACATTTAATCGTATTAAATAAAAATCAAATATAATATTCACCCAATATGATTTTCATCATTTTATGCATTTCTTAATTAAATATGTCAACCATGTATCTTCGATTTTTGAAATTAAATTCACATAAAAAGTGAAATTACTTTTTACGTGAATTTTTAATTGTGCCTAGATGGTTGGTAAAAGAACGTAAAAAGTTCAATAAAGTTATATATATAATCATATTATAAAAATACTTTAATTAATTAGATAAGACTTATATAGTTATTATGTATCTATTTTATCTTTAAAATAAATTTATATAAAAATAATAATTATTTAAATAATAGACGTTTTTAAACAATAATGTATTGTTTTTCATTATTAATCGAAGATTGAAATTTTTAGAAAATACCGAAAATTCATAGATAAGATAATTTTGATATTCCAAATTCAAAAACTATTTCAATATTTTTAAAATAAATAAATAAATAGTTATTTCATTCATTAATTTAAAATTAATTTCCATTGTCGAAACCAGAAAGAAGGATTTTGAGAAGTGAAAACTATCATAAAATTGATATGTGTTTATGTATAATTTAAAGGTAAAATTACTTCCAATGACAATCATTGGATTTAAAAAATAAAAATAAAATCTAATTAAATTTAAAAACTGTCGAATTTATGATTTAACTATACAAATTATTTTATTTGAAAAAAGATGTTTTCAATTAAAATTTAGTATTTTTCACAATTAATAAAAATATGAATGTTATTATAGAAATTCCAAAAAATATATCAAAACTAAATTTTTATTTCCTGATTATAAATATTCTTTTTATTTATTCAAATTTTATATTTATATATTTCAAATATAGGATTTAAAAAGGGTTCTCTATTAAAAGGGGGTAAAATTACACTTAATAAAAATAATTCTTTTATATGAAAAAAATGAATTTGTTATTATATTATGTCAATGAAAAAAATATGGATTCATAAATTTTATAAATTATATTTAATTCAAAATGTAGTTAATTTAATTCATAACAACTTTTTAAACTGCTTGTTTGGTAAGTCGTGGTGCACTCAATCTCAGGGTTGTGTGTAGCGCAAGATATTGAATTATATTAAAGATAATACATAATATTAAATATTGGGGTGTTACATTCTACCCATCATCAATAAATTGTGTCCTCACTATTTAAAATTGTTCTTCAAAAATAAGTTGTTTAAAATAGAAAATACCTTTTTGGAAAACCCACAACAGAAATAGGTTAAATAAAACATAGTCTTAATAAGAGGGGAAATTAAATGAAAAAGTCACCACCAATTTACGGTTATGAATAAGATAACAATAGTGGGAATTCTCATAAATTGTGTAAAAACAAAAAAAATCTATAGGGAGTGATTGAGGTCATCAATCACAAATAAATGATTAATAAATGGAAAATTGAGGGTCTCAAATCCATAAATTTATGATTATTTAAAAAATCATTGGATCAAGAAAACATAAGGTATTAGGATAACACATTTTTGGATTTAATATCCATTTCCTAATGTTTAAGAATTAATTTCTTCATAGAATAAGTAAAAAGTAATACTTGAAAAGTATATTTTCATCATATAACTAATTTCTACTACAAATTTATCGTTTACTCAAAAATATAATAGAACTCAAAAATATTCTGTTTATCCTAATGTTATAAGGTTTCAAAAAAGTTATTTGTAATTAATCTATCAGATTATTTTAAAAAAATACTCTATTCAGCATTGGACATCACATTGCCCAGTGGTAGGTGATGCTCACTTGTCTCTCTTTGGTGGCGGGTTCAAGTATCACAACCCTGCCAGACGAGATGGGTTATCGCTCGACCATCAGGTTGTCCTTTACATAAACAAATCTATAAAAAATTTAATAAATTTTTTAAATTTGAACCAATGAATCCAATGTCCAAATTAATCCATTCCAACGTTTAGACATATCCAAAATACATGTGACCAAACTCATAGTCCAAAATTTTATAGGGAAGGTCAACATAACATAATGAAGATTTTTTTATTCCACATAATAACTTGTTAGTGCCTTCATCATCCTTTCTCTCTAAACATCGTAAAACCTTGAATTACTATAAAACATTCTTTATGATATTATTGCTCCCATACTTTTTATATAATACTAGATATATTATTTATATAAAAAATTATTGAAAATTCGAACAATGTTAGAATATAAAAATCATTAATCTAATTAAAGTTAATAATGAATATAAAATATAATTTATAAAAATCAATCATATGTTATTCCAAAATCACCACTTGGTTATCCGGATCATATTAATGTTTTTCATTCACTAAACCATATATTTTCTATAATTTTTAACTCTCTATTGAGTAACTTTTCATAATATAATATAATCTCAAATCCATAAAGAAATAGTATTGTAGTACAATACTTATTTATTTCCTTAATTCATATAACTAGTACACCACTGATAACAAAATCAAATGAAATAATTCATTATTAATAATATAAGAACATTAATTATTCCTCTTCATAGGTGGTAGTATCATAACATGATTATTATCCAATAGAATCTTTGAGGGTATACACTGATTTGTGGGACATTGATTTGTGTAGTGTCCCAAATCCTTTTATATGAAGATCTGTACATTTGAAACCATTTTCTTACCCTTTAAATCACTTACATGGCATCTCTCAAAACGTTTCCATTAGCTACTTCCGTCAAACCAATCATTAGGATATATTGTTGAATAGGTAAATTAAAACAATTATAGATAACAACCATGAATACCTATAGATAATATTGGTATAAAAAAACACTTATATTCTATTTGGTTATATCGTACTATATTCGAAATCATTATAGGCTCATCACCATATTGGTTTGTTTATGGAAAATATTTCCATACAATGGTTGAAATTGAACACAATGACATTTGTGGAAAAAATTTATTTTTGACATTTCATTGGCCTAAATGATGATATAAGTAGGTATTATCAAAATTGAGGAATATAGAATGGAGGAATATGAAAATTCAATTATCAACAAATAAAGAGTTTATTACTACCAACATAGGAATCTTAATGTCAATCGCATTGATTTAAGAAAACATATTCTTCTTTATAGCTCCAAACATCACATAAACTAAGGAAAGATATAGTCATGCATTTTAGGGCCTTAAACACTGCACCATATGTACCCTAATGGGGTGAAATAGATTCAAAATACCATTATTTTTAAAGTCATTAAATTATATGGTCAATGGATACAAAAATTCATTGAATGGTTCAACAAACAAAAAATATAGGAGGTGTTAAATGTGAAAACAAATGAACTAGTCAATATATAATTGATTTAGGGTCCTTGTCGAACTAAAAACATTAAACAACGTCATTTATGTGAGGAAACACCGATTATACATGTTTCTTGACTCAGTATTTGGTGTTATAAGATAAGCATGTATGTCCCTATCAATTTTATTCTTTTCTTTTTATTTTTTGTAAACATCTAGGGGTTTCCATTATGATTATATCTTAAAAATGTATCTTGTTTATTGGGGTATCTAAATTCCAATTTATCAATATTAAAATTTATCAAAATTAAATAATTTTTTAATTTGTTTCATTGATTTTATTGGATAATATAATTTTTTTATTGCTTTTTATGCATATTTATTTGAATTTATGTTTTCTTTGTTTAATAATACAAATTATAGATTATTTTAATAGCATATACTAATTTAATTAAACTTTACATTCATTTAATGATTTTTTTGGGTGAATGAAGAGAATTTGGTGCTTTATGTGATGTTTTATTTTTTTGTTATTATTTAAAAAATGTTTTACAATTTAGAATTGAGGTCAAAGGTTTTTGTTCATCTATATGTTTTTTAAAATTCATAAATTTTATGAATTTTTTTAGTTTTTATTTAAAAAATAGGTTATATATTTTTTGTTTAAATTTTTTATAATTTTTCATCACATGACCCAACATACCTAACACATCCCACCTTTGGTTGGGTTGGGTTGATCCATTAAAAAAATAGGTGGATGCCCCGACCTAACTCAATCCCACCAATTTTGATTGGTTTTGGTGAAAATGTTTCCCAAAATAAGCCAACACAGCAAATGGACACCGCTATGGAGAACCACAATGTTGGTTTACTATGCCAATATTTGTATTTAGTGGTGGGTTAAACCATAACTAAATCATGTTGTGGCGGTTTTGAAAATACGCCGCTAAATCGTTTGTCAGGAAATAATTGGCGATGGGTTTTTAAACCATCGTAGGTCTATTTAGCGGTAGTTTAAGCTGTCACTAAATTGTTATTGAATTTTTTAGTATCTTATATTTTTATTGTTTTATTTTTTTATTTTGTCTATATTAGTAATTTATTTATTAATTTTGTTAATTGTTTCGTTATTTATTAGTTTGTTTGTTTGTTTAATAGTGTATTTGACTATTTATTTATTGGTTTGTTTGTTTATTTATTTATATATTTGTTTTTCTAATTATTTATTTATTATTACCACGTTAATTCCCATCTCTGTGCATATGTCTTTGTCCGTGCACATGCCCAAGTAATATTTGAAATTCTACATTGGGTGATATTTGAACCCCTTACCTCTAGTTTATTCTCAAAAGACATTACCACTCAAGCAAGCTCTTCATATGGTCAATAAATACAATTTAATTACATTATATATATATATATATATATTAATTGGAGGAAAGAGTAATACATAACAAATAGATACACACTAAATAATTACATACCAATAATCAGTAATCAATAATGATTAACCAATAACCAATAATTAATATTTAATATTTAATATTTAATAATTAATAATTAATAATATATATTATATAATATATAATATATAACATATAATATATAACATATAATATTCAACATATAATATATAATATATAATATATAGTATATAATATATAATATATAATATATAATATATAATATATCTTATAAATTATATATTTTATGTGATCTAATTTATATTATATATTATATATTGTATATTTTATATTGCGTAACATATAATATATAATATATAATACAGAATATATATTATAAAACATATAATATGTAATATATAATATCTAACATATATTATATAGGAAATGTATAAATAATAAATTTATTAAAAGAATTTAATATATGATAAATAAATAATAATAAATTAATAAATAAAAGATAAATAAATAGATAAATAATAATTAATGATTAATAATTAATAATGTTTAATTATTAATTAATAAATAAGAAATAAGAAATTGTAAATCGTAAATAATAAATTATAACTAATAAATAACTTATAATTAATAATTACTAATAAATAATAGATGATAATTTGTCATTAAGTGTAAATAATTATTAATTAAAAATTAATATTACAAAATTTAGAAATAAATAACAATTTAAAATTAAATTATTTATAATTAATTAATTATTAATTAAGTGATAATGAATATTAAAAAAATAAATAATAAATAAGTAAATAAAAATGAATAACAAACGAATAATAAATTAATATTTAGTAAATAAAAAACAAATTAATAAATAATATTTAATATTTAATATATAATAAAAAATAAATAATAAGGAATAAATAATAATAAATTCATAAATACATAAATACATAAATACATAAATAAATAAATTGAAAAATAATTAGTTAATTAATAAGTTATTAATAATTAATAATTAATAATAACATTTATTTAATAATTTATAATAATAAAATTATTAATTAATAAATACTAATTAATATTTAATATTTAATATTCAATATTTAATATTTATTAAATAATAATATTTAATTATTAAATAATATATAAATAATCAATAAATAATAAATAAATAAATAATAAAGAAGAAAGAATAAAGTATAAAGTATAAAGAATAATGATTAAATATTAAATATTAAATATTAAATATTAAATACATAAAAAGTAAATAGATAAATAAATAATAATTAATTAATTATAACTTATAACAAATAATTAATAATTTATCATTAATATTTAATAATTAATAATTAATAATTGATAACTAATATCTAATATTTAACATTCAATGTTCAATATTTAATAAAAAATTAATTAATAAAAATTAACTAAATAATAATTAATACTTAATTAATTTATAATTAATATTTAATTCATAAATAATGAATAAGAAATAAATAAACAAATAATAAATAAAACAATAATTAGCTAATAATAAATAATAATTAATTAATTAATTAATTAATTTTAAATAAATTTATAATTAATTGGTACATAAAAACTAAATATTAAAAAATTATTATTAAATGACAAATAAATAAATAAATAATATATAATTGATAAATAATTAATAATTAATGATTAATAATTAATTAATTAATAATTTAATATTAAATAAATAAATACATAAATAAATCATAAAATGTTATTAAACTATAAAAACCTAAAAACACTGAAATGACCATAAATATGATCTGATACACCTTTTTGAGTGCCAAAACAAATCAAATCAAATATCATGGAATGCAATTCGATGTGATATGTGGTGCAGGCTGAACAAACATCTGGATCGAATGTTACAACCGTTTGATGTTTAAGAATTCAGTGTCTACAACTAAAACCTCTTTTTTAGAGGCCTTCAAGGCCTTTCTGGCAAAATAGTATGGGGTACAATACTGATGAGTTGGCAGTAGACCTATGTGTTGTAGATCTCATCATAGACTTTGATTTGATATGTGTTACAGCCCTAACGAACACCTAGATTAAAAGTTATGGATGTTTTAAATTAGAGTTAGATTTTCTACTTTTGAATTACATATATATATTTTCCTTTGATTATCACATGATTTAAATCCCACTTGGTTTTTGATCATTTAATAAACTTCAATTTGACAGTATATCGAGCTGAAATGGACTCATAGATAAGAAGTTATGATCATTTGATGCTGAAGTCTGTTCTTCTACTTATTGAAGATTTGTTTTTAGTCTAATAATATTACTCACTAATAATTATATATATTAATTAATTGAAACAATATAAATATACAAAATTATAAATGATAAACTATATTTTATTGTAAATAATAAATAATAAATAATAAATAATTAATAAATACATTTTTAAAATTTACATAAATTTTTCGGTTCTTTTTTTAATAACCTACTACTAAAAAATAGAATTTTTTTAAAATATAATTTATAATAAATTATAAAAATTATTTAAAAAAAATTGAATTGGTTTTTTTATGCAACGGTTTTAATAACCGCCGTGAAAACCCATCTCTAAAATATTATTTTCTTGTACTAGTTTGAAAACCACATTAAGGTATGGGATTCTTTTCCTCCAAATTTGGTGGCTATATGATCACCATATCATAGAATTATATATTTAAAGGGAAATGGAACATCTTTAGGAAGGATGTCAATTTTCTCTAACCATAGAACAATTTTTAATATTTGAAATCCACATGATGCAGTCATTTGAGGAATTTATTTTGGTCAGAGCCACCAAGACGGTCGACCAAGTCATGGTGAATATTAATATGATATGATTCTTGGTGAGACCATAGAATAAAAATTCCATGAAGATTTACATTATTTCATATATCCTATGATATATGTATTGTCCAAAATGTTTTGGATATTTCTACATGTCATGGATCATTATCATGGTTCTTATAATGATATGGTATCTTCACTATTCCAGACAAATCATGTTTACTTGTTGGAACTCCAAGAATTCTTACTTCAATAGTCGATGGAATATAAAAATTAGGAAGATTTTTAGGATTAGAATGCATTGCTACAATCTGTGTTTATGTTTGCATGGCTTGATAAAACTCATTTTTCTCAGCAATGTATCTTATATATACTTTAAAATGAATCGAGATGGTTGTATTGATGCTAACGAGGAACCCAACATAAGTAAGAGGGGTGGAGACTTAAAATTTGATATGACTAGAGAAACAAAAACAACACTGTTTCCGGAGATTTTATCACTGATAGAGTCAAAGGATCCTGTGTGAATTAATCAGATCAAGGATATTATAAATGAATGAGGATATTTTTCTAATCGATTAGTACAGGTAGTTCGGACATCGATAGAAATCGTTGTTCAAATGATAAGAAGTCGAACCCCTATAGATCATCCATACTTGCTTCAAGAATCCTTGTGTATGTTTTTATTCATCTTCTAGGTGCTAGCGCATAACTCCTATGATATCTTAGACATTGGGACAATAACCTCTATCATGTGGCATCGATTCTCATTGGCATTCTTATATCATTTGCTCAGTTAGAGTGTTTATCTCTCTAGGATTCTAGAGAATATAGAATCTCTCAATTTTGACTAAAAAATATTACATGGAATTATCATTCTCTTAGACTTGTATAGTGGATTTCTAGAATAATAGGTTAGGAAACGTTGACCCTCAAATATTTTATATCCACTAAATAAATAATTAATAAATAATTACGACAGACTAAAAATTTCATAAATAATATTTATACGTACATTTAATATATTTTATTTGATAAACATAAGTCACTAACTTGATTCATAATTCATGGTAATATTAAATGAACCATTAATATTAAAATTTTATTTTTTCATACAATATTATTCAATGTATGTTCTTAAAAAAATGTAAATAATTTCAATAATGAAATTCCACCTAATAAACTATACTTGAATAATAATTTTTTAAAATATTTATTAATGACCAATAAATCTGGGGAAACATTCAGACCCTATGGTGGGGTCCACCAGGTCCAATATATGTATTCCCCATAATATGGTAGATATATATATATATATATATATAATATTTTGAGTGACCCTCATGGACCTTATCTGGATAGTAGTGAATAGTATTTATAGACAAAGAGTGGTGTCTATAAACTCATTAAGGGCCCTAATGAGATAAGGAGTAGTTGTAGAAACGACTACCATCCTATGAAAATGCATTGTGAAGTATTTTCTCTTTTTCATAGGATATATGATGAAATAGAGAACACACTTATTTTATTGTACATTATTGATATATAATTTCTTGGTATAAATGGAAATATATACATTTTACTACCTTGAAATTGGATTTACGATTGTACTACCATCCTGATCAACTAGGCATGAGATCACACTTCCTCAACTCAGAAGATCAAAATTATTTATTGATCATTCAGCCAATGTCAGACCAAATAGAAGAAAACTATCCATGAATTTAATGTCATGGTTTATTTATTCATGAATGTATGTGATCTAATGGAACACATTGATAATGTTCTAAATTTATGATACCAATTAACATATTCATAGATAGGAACTACCGATGAAAACTGAAGCATAATTTTTCTCCTATTGTCTTGTCTATCCTCATGATGTCACCTACTAGAGATCACCATGTGTGAACATCATTAGAATAATTAAAAATTATTATTAAACCCCATCACATGATAGTCACACATCAACTATGTTTAGTGATCATGATGCATCTAGATCATAAAATATATGTTTTATATTAATTTCATAGTATCTCAAGGTTCTAATTATAGAAATGAATCTGTTAGAACAATTTGATATGAAAAATATTCCATGGAAATTACCATATAAATATTGGATGCATAAATATCAAAAATATAATGATAAATGTTCATCATGCATAATGTGTTATACACATAGTATGGAAATCAAAAAATATATCTAATGTTGTGTCTAGAGAACAAAATTTTACAACACTCCCACTTGTAGTAGAAGAAAATTTCAAACCAATACTATTAACTCTCAATTTTTAAGATCATGTTTCTATAGAAGTTTGGGTATATCCAGGTGGAAACCACATATCTCATGAATAGAAATTCTTTTATACATGACTTTACGTATTTTAGTAAGATATCTTTAGAGATTATGTACCTATGTAAATTCCATTTTTCCAATATCTAAAATCTAAATCATGGATATTTTAATTAAAATAGTTATCATAATGAAAAATAATTACATATTATGTGGTATTACATGAAATAGAACATATCATTGTGTATTTTACACTTCTTTTTTAGCATTCTCATACACCACAAAGGACTTGGAATTTGTAAACATATCAACTATTTTCTTGGATGAGATTTTCAGGCATTACATTACTATAAATATGATATTAGATTATATTTACATTGAAGGAATACTATTTTATGTCCCATTATAACTAGTATCCCATCTGAATAACTAGTATATTCATTTCTACTTGCAAAAGTACAATCAGATAGGTCTAACTTCATCCCTTGTAGTTATCCATGATATAAATGGAAATTTCCTATAACAAAATATATGTTTTAAATATCATATCATGTATATATCATGCCATATGTGATTTATCCACCATAGATTCATATGGAATTCATCTTGCTACATTAATATCCTCCTAGGTTTCATACATGTCTATTGGGAGAGTTTTATTCCATGTAACATTAGAAATAGTTTTCTCTAGAGTTGTTAAAAATTATAATTTTAAATAAATTTTCAATATATTAACTATTTACATGGTCTAAGGACCCATTTGATCTTCCTTAATAGATATATTTCCCTAAATCATTGGTTTCTATTTTCATTCAATTTCTAAAGAGTTACCTTTACCATGTTCTTAACAAAATTTCAGACCAATATTTGTTTTAAATAAGTTATAAAACTTATTTTACATCTATAAAATTGGAACTCCCATTAACCTCTTGTATAAACATAAAAATATTAATTCAATAATAATATTCTATGGTCTAGTTTCTTACTTTAATCCAGATGTGTATTTCAGTAACTTTAACCCTTGTTGGAATGGTTTGATGTCATCATTGCTTTTTGGTAAGGATTTATAGTCATATTCCACAATTGATAGTCTTGACATCTAATTCTGAATTTAATTATTATAGAAATTAGGTATAATAATTTAAATTCTAATGGATTTATACATAAAAACAGGGTGTTACCAATCAATCATTATTGGTATGACACATGTACAATCAATTTATAGTTTCACTTTAATACCCACCATAATATTATAAAAAAAATTCAATGTATTATGATACATGGAATAAATAATTAAATTTTAATTAATCTTAAAAATATAAACATATTTCCAATTTCTACTTGTGGGATCCCTTATTCCGAATGAATAGTGTATCATCATCTATGGTGCATATAGAAACATTACTATGGCTTTATCATTCAATCAATGTATGTGTCTCTTGAATAGTCCTCTTCTACCACTCTTGTGGAACTCTTTCTTGATCCAACTATTTGTGCAAATATGGTATTGATTAAATCCATGTCAATTAAGATCCCACTATCTCAAATAGATATTTTCACTCACTTATAGGAATATATTTTATAACTTGAATATATCGTTTCTATCATACATATTTCAATGTTATCCTTATAGAACATTAGGATTATTACTATAAATGGACATTTAGTTTTTTCTTGATGCATGTTTTTATATATCCTCAAAAAAACTCTTTGCATCTAAAGACACATTTTTATAGTAATGTATTTATATCACAAAAAAACTCATATGATATTCATTTTTCATTATATTTGGAATATGGTTATAGGATAATGTTATCATTTAAGATGCATATATTAAAAAAGAATGGAAGTATATGCAATGAATATCTATTGCAACATTGGTACTTCTTTTACATTCAATATAAATCTGATGAATATAGGGAATTTTTATTTTAGTAATTGATTACTGATATACATTATTTATCAATGTTAAAAAATAATATTCTTCCTTGATCCTCCTTTCTAACATTATTTCATTGATGTAGATATAGTAATGTGCATTTAGGAATTAAATTACACTACATTATATTGATTAATGAATGCATGGTCAAAATATTGTTTGACACACCAGTTTTAAGAATCTCAGATATTTTCTCTACGAATATAACAACCTAAACATTCAGAATTTATAATATAAACATAGTGGAATATAATGATGTATATTTACCACTAGATAACTCTTGTAATAGTTCAATCTCTCTATATAAACTAATTCGGAAAACAAAATGTATATCCTTTGTATCTAAAATTTAATTTGTACTATACTAAATACATAAGTGTGTCGATAATACCTATGGTATTTATCACCAATGATTCTAAAAAAATTTATATCCTTGAATTCTATATAGTTTTTCTCGAAAATGTTTTATCATAATAGAACTAATTATATTTTTATTAAATTTTATATTCATCTCTTATTGTGAATGATTATGGAAATACATATCTACATATTGAGTTTTAAGAACCCCAGACAACATTTATCCTATAATTGGAATAATTTATCCTTGTTTCCTTTGGAAACATAAGATAAATTTTTTTATGATACATAAAAAAGATAAATATTAACCATTTACAAGGAAATTGGAATTTTTATATTTCTCACCGCTCACTAGGAAACAACCATTTCTCGTACTCATAAAGACACACCATAAATTTAGTATTATTTATTTAAATACAAGTTTAATATATTAAAATAAACATATTTAATAGAAATATTGTATTTAATATCCATAAATTATACTAGAAAAATTACATATAGTTGATAAATATACCTGAAGATGAAATTAATTGCTTCCTTAATTCAGTTTATAGAATTTAAACATCCATAGATTTATTTCATGATATGTGAAAAAATAATCATTTTTGAAGTATTTATATTCTTTGATATAAATTGAAAAGTTCCCTTTGGAGTCACTCTTTTCATTGGAATTTTCACTTTCTCGTTCAATTTTTTTCATTATAAAAACTAATTATTAATCAATATTTGATGTTCTTATTTCATGGAGAACCTAACCAAAAAGGTAATGAAGAAATTTCCCAATACTATTAGTTCCGTAATCCAAAAATAAATTGATAAAATGTGAAAAAGTAATATTAGAGAGGAATCCATTGAATGATCATGATATGACTTTCAAATTAGACATGTAAAGTATAAATTTCATCCATTCATAACTCAATTCACTTTTTCTTGGAAATATTCTCTAAGAGGATACAAAATGTGAAATCATCCATGTCTTAGTGTTATATCCACAACTCACATTGGACATTTATGATATATTTATGAAATAACCATCATATGCATTATACATGAGTCTCTAGTTGCCTTTTTTTCTCACCCACACTTCTAGAGGTGGATTAAAAGGTGTTGGGTACCCCATCACCTTGAATTCCAAATATCTTAATACTTTGGGAAAGTTCTTATACCACTCTTTGGAGATTCATGTTTGATAGGACATTTTATTTTTCCATACAAAATCATAGTTTACTTTTCGTATGAATTTTCAATTTATAAAGAAAATGTAATATTAATACTTTTATCTTGATTATTGATTAGACATTACTGATTATAGAAATCATTAAATATATCCCACTATTTTTTCAAACATAAGAATCCATCTATACATGAATCAGAATTCAATTGAACATGAGTATTTTGGTGGAATGAATCCATAAATCCTCCCCTCATGGTCTCTATGTTATGGTGATGCCACAACACGGGTAGTTCAATGTAGGCATTTGACTGGCCCAAAAAAATGACTTCTGACTCATTATTATTTTATGTAATGTCCATAATTTTAAAATCATCAACATTACATACCCAATTCATTCCTTTAATGTCAAAAAATTCTAGTAATGGGTATTAATTTTCTACAAAATTAAGTTAATTCAACCCCTCAATTTAATAAAAACTCCTCAGATGTATGAAGTACACTCAAATATTGAAGAGGCAGACCCCGTTTATCCTATTTTGATCAAATTCAAATGATAAAACATATTAGTGATGTAATATTTCATTGAGTGTTTTAATATTTATTAAATAATTTAATCCACTTCAATTAATATGTTCATATTATGATTTCACACTCACAACTAAAAATACGTAAAAAATATTTATTGATCCCTTATGAATTTTTATTTTTTAATATTTAATGTGTTTTTAAGGTCAAAATTAACATGAATAAAATTATAATGGAGTAATTGATATAAATTTACCCAACAGGTATTCATAATCAAATATTATTTGATCCATTTAAACTAAATAGAACAATACTGACCTAGGTGTACCATGCTTGGGTCATGTCTTAACTCATGATGTTTCTCATCCATAGTTTAGTTTGTCCACATCTCATCTGGGTTTTCTCATCAACTAGGTGTGTTCCACATTGTTCATTTTCTTCATCATAATAAAAATGAACTCACACATAGGTGAATGGGTCACATGAAGTGATATGTATATACATAAACACTAATGGACACAAAATCCGATATAAAAGTTTAAATAAATAAGATGGTGCAAAAACCATCTTAAAAATTCACTACTTATTAAAAACACCACAAAAAAGTAATGAATTAGTAAATAAAATTAACCAAACATACACATAGTCAGTCACTACTCATGAAAAGTCAGTATCTTAAATAAAAACATGATAAAATAAAATCAATATAAATTTTCATTACAATGTAATTAAATAAAACAATTTAATTATATAAATTTGTATAATTTATTCTCATTTGTTCTTTTCATTAAGGTAAGTTTTATTCCAAAACGTAAATTAATTAAATTATTTCAATACTAAAATTAGAATAAATTATTTAGCATATAATTATATTATTATTTTTAAACAAAAAAAATTAATATTTAATTATATTAATTCATTACTAAAATTAAGTAAAAAAAATTAGTTTTTGGTTATAAAAATTTATACCAGGCCCTGAAACACAACGCATGGCTAATGCTAGTCGATACAACCTCATGCTAGCCCCTTTCAAGATGAGCATACCATGTGTAGTGGTATTATAGGCTAGGAGGAACTGCCCAATCACATTTCAGATCAAGTAGACCTATAAAGTCCCATGGAGTCTCATACCACATGGTCACTTAGAGGCAGTGGAAAGGGTCATAGATAGTGGGAGGTGGGTACAAATATGTTGTAGGATCTAGCTGAGATATTTCCAGATCTGTGAAGGAGTTTGTCAAATGTTCGACCAGAGCGGTGATGGTTGAGCTGGACA
Source organism: Viscum album (assembly GCA_963277665.1). NCBI lineage: Eukaryota > Viridiplantae > Streptophyta > Magnoliopsida > Santalales > Viscaceae > Viscum > Viscum album. The sequence goes on from OY728126.1 coordinate 1,672,535,663, forward strand.
AGGCAAAGCCAGTGGCGGGTACCATGGTTGATTCAACTGTCCATATAAAATGGAATAGTGGTAGATTGTAGGGGGTAGATGATGTGGTCAATTCCAATGACTCATTCATTATGTTGGTTGGATAGGCCCACTGTGGTGATATTATTTGTTAGTGACATGTCATTTCTAGAAAGTGGAGACACTAGACCAAGAAGCAATGGTCTATTGAAAGATGAGGTGAGTAGGGCTGCTCGATAGGCAAAGGATGATGGGGTTCCAAAAGACGGCTACTAAGGGAGTATCCCACATTGACCAGAACAGCTACGGGTGGTGGTGTCTTCCACGGTCAGCTAGGGATGTAGAGAGGATTGAGGCAGCTGGTGGGCACTCTTGAAGTGTGGTCTGAAGAATAGGAAATGGTTGTTTCTATATGTGAGATAGATACCCCGACATATGTGTCATGCACATGAAAAATAAACCCTTACTGCATATTTTTTTAAATATTTAGATTTTATTAAGTTAGGTCACAAGCATAAAAACACAAGATCTATATCCTTTCCTTTATAAGTCCATTCAATGTATGTAAATTTTTGAATCATTTGGTTTATAACCATGATTTTTTAAACTATTCTTTGGCTTGTTTTAAATAACCAAAATATTGTTTTTTATATTTTTCCACCATGGAATGAAACAAAATTTACTATCTATATCAAATGTGACCAATGGAATTTGGTTATTTAAATCAGGTTGTTCAGCTAACAAAAAATTAAACTAAACAATACACACACACACACACAGACAAATATTTTTCATTAATTTTAATATCCTAATTTTTTTTTCGACCAATAATTTTTTTATTAATACCCTAACAATTCCATCTATGATTAGTTGGAAGTAATATTAGATATGTTTAGGCAATATTAATACACACTAATTATATGTAACGTAAAATAATTTCTCTTTATTCATAAAATACATGTAATACATATAATACTAGTTGTTGGTACCATATCCCACATTTGAATAAGGTAGCCTAGATATATAAAAAATTTCATCACTATAGTGATACAACTATATCGTCTTTGATGATCAAAACCATGGTATGACTCAAGGGTCTCATGTGAATTGATCAGAGCTAATATGTTAAAGTAGAATTGGTGCTTCATTCAAATAGAAGTATTTTCATCTTTCCCACATTGTAGGCGACTGTTCCTCGATGGATCTTAATACAAAACCCTCTTGATTATCCACTCATACTTCAAGAATATTTATGCAGATAGTTTATCCCATTCCTATTTCTTATGAAGATCTCTAACATTCTCTTTGACATCACGATGATCACCTTGATCAGGTGACTTAGATCCACACAATATATCTTATATCATTATCCATCATAGAGAGTTTCTCTCTCTAGGATCTAGTTGGATTGAGAATCTTTCAATTCTAACTGATTATCATTACATGGAATGAGATTAACCTCATCATATATAGTGGATCTATAATATACCTTTTTATGATTCCCCAAACACCGTATATTTAATATCTAGTAAATAAAAAAATTATGGATAAAAACTTTTGTTGTACATAATACTTATATTTTATCAAATATGTTTAATAGATATTAATTAATGAACCCAAGTCATTAACTCAACTCCTAATTCTCACTACTATTAATTGATCCTTGAATATTTTATAAAAATTCTTCATATTATATTATTCCTTGTATTTACTTAAACACTTTTAAATAAATTTAATTGTGAATCTCCGGGACACATCCCCATGGAGTCTTCAACCCATCATTCTATTTATAAAAGTCATCCTATTTTACTTATACTGCCTTATCCTAGATTGAACATTTGGTTTTCACTAATGTATCTCGGTACTCCATCTAAGAATTCTCTCACTAATAGTATCAGGTAACTAGATGGAAGAACCAAAATTATACGAATGTATGTGTTTGAGTGTGTTATTAAAATAGAATAATCTTAGTAGAAAATATGTAAATATGATATGAAATAAACTATTAGATCTATATCAATAGTGTTGGTATATAAAAGTTTAGAAGAAATATGGGAATAATATTATGTGAGGAAAATACATATGAAATTCCCCTCATGTCTATGGTCATTAACAACTATAACATGTAGTAATACAAAACAACCACCTCTTCCTTCTCCCATTAAATGATATATATGTCAAAAAAATAAAACACAAAGACTTTTAAATAATTAAACATGAAAATGTGTATCTTTTCACCCTTCCTCCAAGAATTTGTTTTTATGAATGGAGTGTCATGAAACCTATTAATAATAGTTATTCTTCTAAATCACAGTGTTGTTTTTTAAAAGGGGTTTGGTGAATAATAGAGAGCATAATTAGGGAACGATTAATTGTTTGAGGTATTATCATAAAAGGTGAAATAGCTATATCACATGTGAAAATAAAATAAAATGGAGAAGATCATTTTACATCACTATATAATAGAACATAATATATAGATATAACATAACCTTAAATAAGGAATTATTGTAGCTCACAATATGGTTTTGAAAAGGAGGTACATTTATCATTATATGTAAAAAAGGTTTGTTTATCCTGGATAGTAACAAAATTAATAAAAATGTAATGTAGGGGGTGATATAGTGCTGTAAAATTTGATTGAGGATCAAAAACTCTAAGAGTGGATAATATAGGTTTTGAAAAAAAATCATAAATTGTGATATGTGAATATTGTGCTACACATGATTATTTGTGATGTAGAGTTTATTTATGGAGTGGAATTTCATAGTTATTAATTGAATCAGATAAAATATGTCTATTCAAAGATGTTAGGAATGGGGGGCAACATGGTGATGTTAGAGATAGAGTTTGTGTTGGGATATTGGGGGATTCGTGTGCGGGTAGTGGGTGAGATTATAGGGAGGGTTGTTTTTTCGTCAAAATATAATTATTTTGTTGCAATATTTGGCATGGTAGGGAATGATAATTATAGTCTGATGGTGTGTATGATTTTACTTTTTTGGAATTTACTTGGTTGTATATATTTCATCAGTAGTTGGGATAGTGAGGTGGTCTCTCTCCAACAAAATATGAATACAACAGGTTGGTATCCCAAGGAGGTGGTGTCTCATGGTTCATCTAGTTGTGTATAATTATTTTATCTTTCCACTGTAACTCTCGAATATTGTTGTAATATACAGTGATGTGATTAGTTTAATAAATTCTATACTTCTCTCCTATCATTATCACTCATGGTGATAATGTTTTTTGACTCTGTTAGGGAACTATTGTTTCTGGAAGTCATGATATCCGTTATGGAAGTTGCAATAAGAAATTTATTATCCTTCCTCTACATAATTTTCAACAATGTGATCTTATGTTCAACCAATTCAAGATAACTATGATCACTGTGTGTAATTGTGAAACCATATAAGAATTTAGAGTATGTTAATGGGAGAGTATGATGATAGAAACAAGATCAATGCTGAATAACCAAGTATTTATCTTTGGAATAGCCTTTAAGAGTATAAAATGGCAGTTGATGACTATCATGGATAGTCTGGATAATCTAAAACCTGAACTGTTGAGTTGTTGTGCTCATAAAATATATGGTTGTGGGAAACTAAATAAATATCATCAATATTAAATCACGACAGTGATGAGTGACAAGTTATTGGTCCATGAAGAATGTCTCTTGCTGGGAATGAAACCAGAGTGACTGAATTCTTGGCTACAATGGAGATACAGAGAATAGAGAATGATGTCATACCAACTTTTCCTTATGAAAATGAACATTATCTAGTTCAATACATATTTTCATAAGTATAATTGATGATTATTTTGAAATGAAGAACTATAATCCTTATTTTTGAAGATTCTAGATATTTTTTTGGGAAGTGGTCAATATTGGATCTATAAAGGAATCAAATGTAGATATTGGTAGTATTGGTGCCAGTATTTTCATAATTTTCACCATCGATGCTATATTTAGTAGTGGGAGTGTAGTACATAGTACTCACTATTGAAGAATAAAAATTATGTATTTTTTTGTTATTATAGAGAATCAATTTGAACATGGTTTGTTTTAATTTATTATGTAATAATAGATATTGAGGGTTATTTTAGTCAAACAAGTGTGGAAAGGGAATGAGGTGGAAATGAATGAATTGTCACTTTACACGAATTTTCAATGTTTTTTAGATTCTCTTACTATGGTGGAAGTAAATTCTGTTGTATTTGAAAGGGTTCCATCCTATAGACTTCCATTTTTATGGGTTGAATTATATCAATATGATTCATGATAATTTTTTAATTTTAGAAAATAATTATTTTTTGAAGAGTTATTAGTGGAGATTAATTATACTAACAACCCTAGTTGGTTCTTTGAAGAAACATTATGCATCAGTGATAGAATTATAAGTTATAGTAGTGGCATAAAATCCTTATGAAATTGTTGGATTCCTTTTAGATTATTTTGGGGTTTTGATTTCATAAAAAGGATTTATAATTGAAGTACATACCTGGATGAATTCATCCACATATGTTACCTGTTATAATTGGAATTTCATGGGGGATAATCTTGCTTGTTTTTTGGACAGTATACTGGGAAGATTATATCAATAATCTAATGAAGTGGATTGGTGGAATTTTTCTCTTATATTAGTCAAAATATATAGATTTTTTCTATTTTATGTGGAATTTTTTTTCAAAATAATTCATATGAAATATTATGGAAAAGAGTATAAACTAATTTACCTATACACATTTCACTATGTAGAACTATGATATGTTATAAAGGTACTTTCTCATAGTCACTACATTTCAGTGGGTTCATTGGTTGAAAAAAAGTTCTAGTTGAATTTTATTTGATGATGAAAACTTGAATATTAAATAAAATGGTTCTAATGATGGGGAGAGAATTACTAATTTGGAGATTTATGTTGGTCCAGAATTAACACTAAATGAGAAATATAGTTAGGAATTTCTTTCATTTCTAGTTATATATGTGATTTCAATACAATTGTTTTTTATGATTTAGCTATAAATTTCAATGAAATTATTTTTTTTTCAACCATTGGATCAAAATTATCAATTTTTCCACAACTATATATAGATCTGAATAAATAAAAACAGCTTATAAAGAGGCTAGAGATTATAAAAGGCGCATTTCTATGAATATTTTCATTGGAGGATCAATGTGTGAATGTTGTCTTCACAGTCCACCTAATAGACAAGGATGTTTTCGAAATTAAAAAAAAAATCTAAATATGGGGATGGTTAGGATTTTCTATGATATTTGAGTTTTGGGTATATTTAGAATATCGTGTGGGGAAGTCAAGTTAGTTATTGTTGATGTATGTTTTTATCCATCTCTCCTTATTAGATTGTTATGATAGATGGGATGGAAGATGATAATAAATATAGGAATGTGGAAGAATTTATTTTTGAATTTAATTGGTAGTAGTAATATTTTCATTAGATGGGATGATGAGGTGATATTTCTCTAAAGCACTCAATGCAGGTATCAAGGATAAATCCAAATTATGTTGTCTCTCCCGGTTTTCCTAGTTGTATATCATTTTTTCATCATTGTACTATAACTCTTCAATCTATAATACATATATTGTTTGACAATTCGTTTCTTTAATTATCTCTCATCATACATTATATTTAGAATTCACGTTGCTAGGAGAAGCTGTGTTGTTGGCTTACATTTAGTTTTATGATGACTAATGGTGGACTGATCATTGAGATTTAATGAATAATAATCTGAATCATTTAATTGTTCCATGATGCATTAAATTGTTCCTAAAATTAAAAGGAAACATCATAGTAATACTTCGACAATAGTGTTTTATGAAAATAGATATACAGAGATGAAATTGAAGGAGATGATGGAGGTTGATGTTAAGAAAATAATGATTCAATGTATTTTATGGTAAGATAAATGAATATTTTAGGTCGTAACTAATTTAAAGAAAATAAGAGAATGATATCATCAGTCATAACAGGATCATGTTCTATATTTCATATGTATATATATATATATGACATAACATATTATATGTAATGAAATATGAAATTTTGTATAATATATACAAAAGTGGAGAACGATGATTGTTAATATATCATAGTACATGTTACAATGTTATGTTTCAAGTGGTTAGTGAAATGAGTGGTATCACGAATAATAAAATAATGTTCCACTGGTAGTGACATAAAGGAAAAGTAGTGGAAATGAAAAAAGTGGGTCTATCTCAAGCAGTAAATGGAGAAACCATATGAAGTGATAGAGAGATGTGAAAAGAAATAAAGGGAAAATATAAAAACAACATGGAAACAAGGACATCAATAAAATTGTATCATTTTATGTAAAAAAAGAAAACATAAGTTGAATTAAACCATGTGTATCACATATATAAATATTGAAATATCTCTATATGAATATTTAAATACAAAAAAATACTATTTGGTTTGATACATAAACATTTATAAGATCGTTGATTTAATCAAAGTATAATTATATCATCTACGATACTTAAATAGTTATTGTAGAAAGAAAAGAAACATATAATAATTTCATAGACTGTAAAAGTGTTAATGGAGGCTGCATGGAATGTTAAAAGTGAAATTTCATGTTACCTAATTGAGGTTCTTGATCTTCAAGATCTAAAGGGAAATATTTTCATTGGAATATTCAAAAATTAATAAAGATTGTGAAGATTGTGATGTTTGATTCAAAACAATCAAAAACATTGGACATGTATTTTTCATATATAGAGATGGAATATGTATAAATTATACGAATCATCCTACCATGGGTTCATGGTAGTTGGGCATAATTTCATGATGTTAGCGGATCATTTAAATCCATTATATATTATTTTTTATGCAGGTTAAAAATTATCTTAATTTAAAAATAGAAGACATGAATTTTTTATAAAGATCATTTTAGTATCATAGAGATGGTTTTTTTCTTTATGTTCAACCCACTGGACACATTGGTGCTTCTATTTTGGGAAAAATATCATGGAGATATTAAATATGAGGATAATTTGGGGTGAATCTTGAACCATCATCCATATGATGATGACTATGATTATTCATAGGACAGTGGGAAATTTGATTTATCTTATAGTGATATGGTTGAGAGATTATGTGTTACAATTCACTAACTGATACGGTTCATGTGTGAAAATCCTACCATAGTAGTTCTTTGATAATATCAAGATGGTAGATGATAAAATAATAGCAGATGATGTAAACCATAGTGACATCTGATAAGTTCCAACCAAAAGTGAAAGAGATGAATGTGAGGAAATACATTCATATCTTGTTTACATTCATTTAGTGTGTAAAGAACAATACATAAAACATTACACCAATAATGTAATTAGGTGTAACATTACACAACGAGAGGAATTATGTGATGCTCTACATATAATATGACACATATTCAGCTATAAAAGAGATCCATTATAATGGTGATATTTATCTCATATTCATTTTCTTATTTGTTTGATGATGGTAGAACACAAATTCCATCTTGTGGCCCTTGTAAATGTGTTGAATTCCATTTTTACATCTGATGTATGAACATTTATTAATTGAATTAATTTTTAGGAGTATGAACACTCATTAATAATGAAAAGAGTATTATACACTAATCACCCCATGCATCTCTCATTATCATCCCTCTGCCTTAAACATGTTATTATTTCTTATGGTGTACAGACAACATTTAGTCAAGATAACCGATATAAAAATAGATTAAAAGTGTTATGTAATTATAAAAAATTGAACTTGTTATTTAGAGTGAAAATATATATTCCACTGAAAATCCAAATTCAATATGGACTTTCCATTCGATTTAATGAAAGTAATATCTATTGGGAATCCAAAAAAGGATCTTCCATTAAAAATACTAAAGAAATATCCATAGAATAACTGTATATTCATAATTATATATTTATGTTCTATGTACCGTATAATTCCATGTAGATGTTTGATGTAAATCCAATCCCATAGTTTATGTTCCACTACAAATCAATAATATAAGTCTTAGTAAAAAAAATCCTAGAATGATACTTGAACAATTGTTGTTTTGTATTCCTGTTATAAATATTAAAATTTATAAAATATGTAAATTCCATGTTTAATTTACAATAGAAATTAAATTTCATTGTTTCATAGAAATAAAAAAAATGGAGGTTTCAATGGGAAGCCCATAGATGAAGTTCTACGAGTAATTCATAGTTGATCTTCTACTAGAAAATTAGAAAAAACATTTATGATAAAAATGGTTCATTCATAATTATTTTTTTATGTTCCTTGTAATAAATCATACTATAAATTTCATATTTAATAATTATCCATGTATATATGAATTTTAAATTAAATTTCCATTAGATTAATAATCCATAAAAGAAATTACATACAAAATAAATTGTGGAAGTACCATTGGACATCCATGAAAAAACCCACTAGAAATCCATTGAGAATATTCTACTAGAAAATCACAATAGAAGATTAATTTGGATCGAAATGGGTTACATATTGAATTTTACAATAAGTCATTCCATACTTTTATTTCACTTTTGAACCCACAAATATATGTGTAAAAAAATCAATACATTCAAAAAAAAAATATTGAATTTTTTTTTTGAATAAATATTTCAACATTTTTTTAATGGTTGGTCTGATACATTTATGGTTTTATGTTTAAAAATAAATAACCAATCCTTTAACATATTATATTATACATAAATAATCCAAAATCGCCTTCTGGCTCATGTTTATATGGTTGTAGTCCTTATTCTTTTCTTTACTATATGTGTCGTTCATTGTTGTTGAGCACAATTACTATAAAATGAGTTGGAATATACACCTATTTTTCTTAATATAGACAATAGAGAAAATAACATGTGAGTATCTTCAAAAGTAATGGAAATTTATATAAATAATCCCAATGATCAATTGATGAGGATAAAGTTGGAAATTTTGAGAGGAATAGATGACCGTATGTATCAGGATGACTATCATAGATGAAACACAAGAGGAAAAATTTTATTTTTTATAACATTTAGTTTCCATAAAATATTTTTTATAATATTACAAATTTGATGGATCAAATATTTATTCAAGGTTCCTATTATCCCAAAAATTAAATACGATGTCAATCCTTGAATATTTTGAACAAGAAACCATTCTTGAATATCATGATTGATGTCTCTTAGAATGTCCAAGGAATCTTCAAGTTTTTTTTAAATCCTTGAATAAGATGCCCATTAATTATAATGGGAATCCAGAAATCAAATTTAATGTTCTAAAAAATACAGATGAGAATAATCTTCATATAATAGTTATAGTTAGAAAACAAAAAACTATCTTTCACAACAGATTCTAAATGTAAATTTTCTAGGTAGTAATGAGAAAATTATACAAGATTATTTAAATGACAAAAAATAAATAATGAGTCCTATGCTTGAAGTAATTTTTATACTAAAATGAAATAAAATTAACAGAAATATTGAAAAATAATTCCTCAAAAAAGTTAAAAATAACAAGAATATTAATATTCTCAAATTCTTATAGAAAAAAAATGAATTTTTATAAAATAGAGGAATGATTATGAATTTCTACTTGATATAACATTTTCATGGACCATTGATAACTCATGAATCTTAATGTCAAGGGTTGAATGAGTGATGTGTATAATGGAATTTATTTCGTGGCAGGTCTACGATAATTCTTAAAAACTAAAAATTATGTCCATTTTTATTACAAAGGGTCAAGGTAATTTAAAATGGAAATGGATAAATAATTCTTTGAATAAACATGAAAATATTTGAGCAGAGTATTACCTCTATTAGGTGAAATAAAATTCATTTGTATTCTTAAAAATGAATCATTTAACAGAATAAACAATTAACTCAATGAAAATTATAATTAAAAAAAATACAATAAAGATATAGAAAAACATAGAAAACAAATCCCAATTAAATGTTAGATGACATATCCCTATATCTACCACATATAAAATCCCAGATCATATTTCATTTATTCAGTTTTTCACTTATATTGAGGAACATTACCACATATCTTTGAAACCTAAATAACACCCTACTCATTATAATTTTTCAAATAAAACTACTAAATTAATACGGGGGAAAATATTTTTTAATAAATAATTCCAAAACACATTTTCTAGATTCATTGTTGAAAAAAATACAACAAATTATTCAAGAGGACTTTTTATAATTTATACAAGTATACATTTAGATACTCCAAACATCCCTAATTGATATATCTCTTTCCTTTTCACTTTACATCATCAATTTTTTATCTTATAATAAAACAAATTTTTGACAGATCAATATCTCACCCCAAGATACCTTCTCACCACCACATATGAAAAATCATAAAACCACAATCTATTTGATCACCACTACATAAAAATTATATTAAATAAAAATGGATTACATACATCATATTATGATTGAAATCATATATCTATTTGACAATAGAGAGTCATGTACAACAAGTAGTGGGAATAAAATTATATCGTTAATGAAAAGACAAAACATAGCCCAAATAAAATCAAAATATACACAAAAATTGTTTAATTATATAAATTCTTCAATAAAATGATAAAAAATTCGAAACAATAATGAAATAATATTAACACCATTTTTTTAGGTTTAATGTTAGAAAATCATTTAATGTGTATTGAAAAATAAAAAAAATTATGAATTTTTTTTTAATGATTTTGTTTTAGGTTTCACCTTTATATCCAAATCATGTTCCAAAATCCACCATGATTTTTTTAATATTAAAAAATAACATCTTTGAGACATCTCTACCATTAAAGAATTAAATTCACTAACATGTTCATTCATAAAAACCCTCATGTTGAATTCCTCTATGTACATTTATTGGGTTGGTAATATTTTTTGCAAAATTATTAATGATCATGCAGACATGGTCTATTTGGTTAATTATTAATCATATCAACACGTTGTAAGATTAAATATTATGATATAAGAAAAAACCTACTAATTTTTTGATTTCCTCGTCATTAAGAATTTTTTATGCATCGAATGAATGTATGAATTTGGTATCCACGAATTATAATAAAAGGGGAAGAATAATTTTTATAAATTCAACCAATGTAATATAAATATGTTCACTATTTAAAGAATAAAATAATTTTGTTATTTTTATGAAGGATAGATGATGAATGATTTCAAAAAAGGTTACTTTCATGTTTACTTCATTAATAAAACATCCAACAAACCTAGTAGACTTGAACAATAGTAAAAACATTTTTTTTTAAAAAAATGTTTTACAATAAATCAATTTAAAAAATAACTGACTAGTTTAATGATGGTTCCAAATGATGAGTATTTTTTCAATATATAGATAATTTAAAAAAATTCCAATAAGTTTAATGATAAATTTTTTAAAAAAATTTATAATTTTTATTCTCCCCTTTGAAGATTTTATTATCCATTCTCTTTTCCACTTTTCTATGATATTAATGAAAATATAATAATGATGAATAATACAATTAATAGTTCACCTTAATACATGTAAATATGTAATAATACTAAATGAGAATCAAATTTTTCATCAATTTGTATTAACAAAAATATCTAGCATCAAACATCATAATATAATTAAATAAAATGAATGAAGAAAACAGAATCATCAAAAAAAATAATGAATAATGAAGAAAATTTTTGAATAAATAGGCAAACAGATCAAATATAAAATGTGGTGCTAATAAAGGAAATAAATTTATTAAATATTTTATGATAAGAATGAAATGATTTAATTATTTTTTAAACACAATTGATATATTTGTTTAAACCACCATTCAACTAATTACACAATCTGTGAAATAATGTCAGTTTTTAGACATAAAATTATTTCTAAGAGGGTTTATTTTAAGGGATAAGGAAATAAAATAGGAGTTAATGTTGTAGGAAAAGAAGAATTGGTAATTTTTCCAATGAAATCATACAATTTGTGCAATATTTTTTATTTCATGCTCGATCACTTTGAGAGATTCATACCATGGTGGACAGAATGTGGAGAGTAATTTAGTCGGATATCACCACATAAAATATATATATTTGTAAAAAGGATATCTTATAAGATAGTTTGGGAAAAGTTATTATAATTAATTATAAAATCCAAATATTTTACCTTAATTAAATTTCTACTGGCAATGTTTTTTCTAGGATTATATGAGATATAGATTCATGTTGATTAACAATAAGAGGTTATGGTAGATATCAAACTAGAATTTAAAAAATATCATCTTAATAAGTTCCAATTCACTTCAGAATATCCTATTTGTAATAAGCTAATAGAGTTGTGAAAATTTTCTATAAAATTTTATAGAAATTTCGAAATATATTTTGTAAATATAATTTCATGAAACATCAAATAACTAGATTCCTTATGAATCTAACAATTTTTTAAAAAACTACATTAATGATCCACATAAATTATTTATTTTTATTTGAGGATTGTTGATGATTATACTAGTCAAAATATGCATCTAATTATTATTATTATTTTTCATAGGATTTTGAAAGATGTTTTTTTACCGCCAATTGATAAAACCCCATATTTTGGTTTCTGTTGATGAATTGAGTCTTCTCAATATTAAGATATCCCTATTTAGAAAAACATATGCTATGAAATTTTTTTGAAAGATTTGGAACATTTCAAAAATGTTCCAATAATGTTAATTCATTTTTTTGTATAAAAATTCAATGGTGGGTTTGAAAAAAAAAATTCTTGATGTTACATTACTGTATTAGTTTATGATCAAGAACCCAGTGAATATGGAACATTACATTTTGTGATACATATTCCATGTTCCAAATAAGTAAATATGTTTTTATGTCTATGGAAGGATTTTGGTATAACCATATATTTATAGTAGGAAACCAAAACAATTTTTTTATTTTTAACAAATGATTATTAACATTTCTTCAATCATTGTGAATTTTCCTAACAATTAATTACCGTTGGGATGTTATATAAATATAAAATGGACTCCTCTAAAAGTCTCTATATGATCCTAGACAACTCCCTCAACAAATATTGTAGATAGAAATAATAACATTATTCCCCACTATGATTTATCATCTCATTATAAAATTCATTATCAAACCACATACCATTTTACCCTTCACATAAAATATCTGGTCTCATCTATTTAACATATTTTTTTAACAGTGATGGATTCTCCCACTTCCCTGTAAGAACTGGTGATTCCTATTGAACAGAAATTCGGGCACACTCCCCAAAAATTCTATCTAACTAATTTACCACCTTTTAATAAATATTAAATATCGGGAACTATTACTAACATAATATTAAATTTTTCATTGAGTCAACAACATCTTGATGCTCATGCCACCTTACATGCCACAATAATTTACACCCACTGCATCATGAAAGTCAAACTGATTTAGTTAAAACCTGTTTAGGATTTTTATTAAAAAACATATTTGGGTGGTTTTATAATATAAGAGAGAATATATCTATATTTAGATGAGATCTATCTAAAATGGAGTGAATCTTACTATGGTCCAAAAAATCCAAACTATTGGTAGTAACCTGAAAAATAGAATGAATTGTTAATGAACCATAAAATATCAAAGCAAGATTAGAAAAAAAAATTAGACGTCGATATTTTTGTTTTAGGGGATCTATGTTTGAAATAATATGATCACCAATGTTAAAATAAAAATCCCTAATTTTTTAATAGTTTTATATTTCATAGATCAATGGGATGACAAAAAATGACTTTTCAGGTGAGAAAATGATTCATTCCGGTCTATTGATGTTGTTCACACTAATTACAGGGAAGTATCAATAGAATTATAATGGGTAATAATAGTGGGTTTCCATACAAAAACAATTTCAATGAGTGTTTAGCTAGTGGAAACATGATAGGTGGTATTATAACAAAAAACATCCCAATATAAACAATGAACCAATATAACTTGTGTTTCAGAAGAAAGGCATCATAAATAATTGTCACGACCTGTCCTCGGGGTCTGTTCCTTTACTACTAGAAGCCCTCCTTCCATAGGCCATGGGCTGGAGACTAGCACCGAAGGCGTAAATCCCGATAAAAAGGTAAGTCATTGCCTTTATAAAAGTAAAGAACACGACTGAGTACACATCTGATGCAAGCACTAAGTAAAATGAGTACAAAAGTACGTGCTGAAAAGTAAATGGGCTAGTATACAAACCCAACTGAAAGTACAGTACAACTGAAAATTATGTGCAACAACAGTAAAGTAAAGCAGCAACCACCGAGTCATCCTCTGGGAATCCCACCTGAAGGGTGGGTACATATAATCTCTCCCAGCACCACAGGTCTGTCCGTCTTCTTCGTGCCAGACACACCAAATGCTTCATATTCGGGTACCTTCCAGCTCTGCAAGCCTCTACCCAACCCGGCCTTACCCAAACTTCGACGAAACCTCGAGTGTAATATACCTAAATCCTCGTCTCGATCCAACAATACCTTTGAAAATGAAGGTGCGTTGATCGGAGTTCTATATCTCATGTTATGAGAAAAATACTGAAAAACGGTCTGATGTGGGGGGTCTGGGCCCGATCCGACCCCTACCCAACCCACCCTAGGGTGTCCCAAACCTGGTCGACCTAACTCGAGTCTGGGTCCTGCCCGAAAGGGTATGACACTGCCCGGCTAGGCGTAGCCCAACCAGGCTGGTGTGACCCGGTCTGCGTGACCCGCCCCGACCTGGCCGGGGGGGGTGTGCTGGCTCGGTTAGCTGGCCGAGCAGCGGGCGCGATCCCCGGTTCCGCGAATGCGGCACTAGGATGGAACCGCTGATCTCTTAGGATCCCATGCGGCCGCAGGATCCACTGCTCGCCACCGCGGCCATTGTCATGGCAGGCTCATGCCGGTGGTGCGCCGGGGCCCCGCTGCAGTCTTCCGCAGGCCACCGGAGTCATTCCGGTGGTCCATTTTTTCTTCCTTCAGTGCTAGCAATCGTCTCTGGATCTGAACTCCACTAGTATGGCCCAAAATCGCCTTTGCGGTCCCGTTTCGCAATTGCCAAACACCCCATGCATCAAGAACAAAACAGCGATGGGTCTGGACTATTCGTTAGTCCGTACTAACCATGTTAGTGGATCAAATCATCACCCAACAATTAAACTCCATGCTCAAGGGTATAAATCACATAAATTAAATATACAAATCCACCTACCTCATAGTTGACGTTGTTCATCGTCGAGCCACGTAAGGCGAGCGTCGTGGTAGTCAGGCATCGCGGAAGAACGAAGTTGTCCCATCAAAGATAGAGGATGAGTCATTACGTTGGCGATTTAGGTTCCTTGATGTTGAGGTGGATCAGAGGAAGATGCATAATTGGAAGAATTTCTTCACATTCTTCACTTGGGATGTTCGTCGTTGAAGAATGGTGTTCTTCGTCAGAGATGGATCAACTCTCTTTAATTTCTCAAAAGCCCTTTTCCCACAAGTGATTTTCCAACGCAATGAAAATAAGAATTCTCTCCAATTAATAGAATTGATATGCAATTAATTAATTCAAAAGAGGACTCAATTAATTAAAGCTGAAATTAATTATAAGATTTGGCATTTTTAATGGGAAGAGGGATGTGGGAAGGCTCAACCATTAATGAGGAGATGTCAAAGGAAATAGCAGGGAATTAATGGGGAGTTGAAGGTTGGGGCTTGTGTGGGCCCCACCTCAAAAATATCAACACATATGAGGAAATAACCAACCCAAAAAATAATATTGTGTACCACACAATTTTCTTTAATTTAAGATTAAACCCCAAAAATTAACTTTTGACCTCAATAAAACACAACTGCGGTAAAGGTCCCCTTATGCAAATATCGGCACTGCACGTTCATTGGTTCCCTCGGATTTCAATTCTGTGCACCGGTTAAAAACATAGAAAAACCCGCTCATCCATTCACTGAATGTACCCAAGCTAAACATCATAAAATTATTCCGGGCACACTGTGCCTTGGAATCAGGTGCTGTCAGAATCTACGTATTCATAAAATTCCAAATAATTTAAGAGAAAAAAAATTCCTTGAAGTTTAAGGGTATTTAAATTACTCCCACCTCATGAATTTATTTCCCTATATATCTAAAACATATACTAGGGAAACAAAAAGGGGTACTGAGCACGCATCTAGACCTCAAGCTCCCATGTTCTCTCCTGAAGGTTCCCGTGCTACCAGCGAACACGCACTAGAGGAATCGACCGTCTACGAAGGACTCGCTCCTGTCGATCCTTGACCTCCACCAGAACCTATGAGAATGTCACATCATTGTCAATGTCTTGCTCCCCATGATCGATGATGTGGGTTGGGTTATACACGTATCTCCTCATATGAGATACGTGGAAGACTTCATGCACCCAGTGCAACTGAGGTGGAAGGGATAGGTGGTATTCCAACTCGCCTACACTGGTGAGGACCTAGAAAGGTCTGATTAATCATGGAGATAACTTTCCACACTGGCCAAATCTCTATATTCCTCATTGAGGCGAGACACGTAAGAAAACGTGGTCACCATCATCGAAATATGGTGGTCTCCGTCTCCTTTCAGCATAGGACATATGTATCCTCTGTGCAGTCTTCATCCGTTCCTGGATTATCTGCACCTTCGTCGTTGTAGCCAACACCATCTCTGGTCCTCCAAGTGTTGACTCCCCTAGGTCAGTCCAGCATAGAGCTGATCTTCATAGTCAGCCATACAGTGCCTTGTAAGGTGCCATCCTGAATGTGGAGTGGTAGTTTTTGTTGAAAGAAAACTTCACCAAGGGTAGGTGATCCTCCCAGCTACAACCAAAGTCAAGGACACATGCAAGGAGCATGTCCTCGAGAGTCTAAATGGTCCTCTCCGTCTGGCCATCCGTTTGAGGTTGAAAGGCAGTGCTCAGGTGTAGTTGTGTCCCTAATTCCTCCTACAACCCCTTCAAAAGCCGATAAGTAAAGATATCATATTGATCGGAGACAATAATCGATGGTACACCATGAATCTATACGATCTCCTGAACATAGAGACATACCAATCTCTATTCCAAGCCCTGATCTCTGATCAGTAGGAAGTGGGCCAACTGGGTGAGTCGGTCTACGATCACCCAGATGGAGTCATGTCCTCTAGAAGTACGTGGAAGCACCGTCATGAAGTCCATGGATATTCAATCCCACTTCCACTCTGGGACCTCTAATGGTTGTACCAATTCTTCTGGTACTTGGTGCTCCACATTCACTTGCGGAAAAGTGAGGCATCGTGAAACGAACTTAGTTATAGCGTTCCCCTTCCTAGGAGTATAGACTATCTCAAAGTCATAGTCCTGGAAGAACTCAATTCAATGACACAGTCTTAGGTCCAAGTCCTTCTATGAGAAGACACACCTGATACTTTTGAGATTAGAGTAAACCGTAAACCATTCGCTCAATGGACCATGGGTGTGACTGGCCATTGTAAAGAGCTCGAATACACCCCTTTTCTCTTACGTCCTACATGAGCTTCTATAATATCTACTTTGTTGAAAAGTGAATTCTGATCTCATCCCCTGGATGAAACACATTCATTGCATAATACAGTCAATCCTGACATGAACGGTACTATTTCATTCCATGGACGATTTCGTATGGCCCCGACACTACTACCATAAGATCCAAACAGTACTCTCAACTCCAACGGTCGAGTCACACTATCAATAGCATTGTGCAGTCACTATGTCTTATCTAGTAGGAATCTCGAAAGTGAGGGTCAAGTCAATTTTTTTAACCAAAACCTCTCAGTATCAACCACATAAAAAGGATAGGGATGCAACGCCATAAGAAAAAGTGTCTTTTATTACGACCTCTCAAAGTTAAAAGACACAAAGCATCCACAAACAACCACATCAACAAATCTAGATGCTTCATGAACAAAAGTCTTCATGCTTGGAGCTAGTCCCGCTCATGTCCATCTCCTCCCAGAGATCTATGGTCGTAGGCCTCAACTACCTCATGCTGAGCTCTCCCATGTCCACTCATTCCCTTCGGTCAGGGTGGTCCTCCTGGTGGTGGTTTTGGTGGGGCCTCGAAAGATCATCCACCTCCTACTGCTTGGCTAGCTCCTCTACCATGTCCCCCAGCTCCCGGCGGACCACCACTGTCGAATTTATACCTAGGAGGCCCCTCTACCGCCTTCTTCTCATCTACAGGGCGGGTCAGGAAGTCTTGAGCCATGTGACCGTGCCCTACACATGCATATCATTGCCTTCTCCTCGTATGGTTGGATCTATTTCGTGTGCCCCGCAAAAACAAACCTGTATCCGGAGAATCCAAATCTGATGGCCTGGTCCGCTTGGACCTCAATGTCAACTGTCTACTGTCAGCTGTAGAAGACTCTACTACATGTCATCCTGTGGAGGGTCTCGCCGCTGGTGACTTCTCAACGAGAAAACTCTCCACTAGAAGGGCTCTCTCCAGCACCCCCACCTCCATTGGGATGTTGAGGGAGATCATAGATGCCTTGATCTCATGTCTGAGTCCCTGCTCAAAGGTCTGGGCCCTAAATAATGGGTATCATACCATTTTCGTGGAGTAGCATAAGTGGTCGGTAAACCTTGATGTGTACTGATCTATAGCCATGATTCCCTCCTGCAGATGTAGTATCTCCTGAATCCGCATAGCATGAAGGGTGGATGGAACAAACTCCGAGAAGAAAAGACCTTAAAAGTACATCCAAAGTAGAGATTCCTCGTCGTGAACCTATAGCATCGAGCTCCACCATCTACCTGATACTGCATGCAGGAGACTCGCGACAAGGAGCACCATAAGGTCGGATGGTGTCCCTACGAATCTGAAGACTCTGATGATAGCCGACATCCAATTTCTCGGATTCTTGAGGGTCGGTCTCTCCAAAGAACCTGGGTGGCCTCTGTCGCTGAAACATGTGCAATGCACTCAGGCGATGTGCACTCTCTGCTGCTGGGGCAGGTGGCATCAGTGGCTCATTGTTTAGTGGTACCGCTAGTGCCTCTTTTGTAATGGTGCCTTGTACCGAGGCCTCGTCGCTCACGGGGAAACCATCTCGCACTTAACTAGGAACCCTGGATGGTTGCCTTTGTGGGGCCATTCTAAAAAGAAACAGGTGCGCCACAGTCAAACAGTATACCCAGTGAGCTGACACAAAGTAATCACAAAGAAAACATTTGAAAGGAAACACACACGCTATATGTGTTTTCATGCACTGAGTTGGAAATCATAGGTCAGGGTCCTGGTGTATGGATACGTCGGCCGCCACATCAACAATGGACTCCATGGACTGAAAACCACACTCAATACACAATTTCTTCACAAAAAGGAAAGATCAATGTCTTGAGTTCTTTGGTAGAACCGACTCCTCTGATACCAGTTTGTCACAACCCGTCCTCAGGGCCCGTGCCGTGACTACACCAAGGCATCCTTTCATAGGTCAGGGGTTGTCGACTAGCACCTAAGGCGCAAATCCCGATAAAAAGGAAAGGCATTGCCTTTATAAAAGTAAAGAACACAACAAAGTACACATCTGAAGCAAGCACTAAGTAAACTGAGTACAAAAGTAAGTCTTGAAAAGTAAATGGGATAGTATACAAACCCAACTGAATGTATAGTACAATTGAAAATCTAGTGCAATAGTAGTAAGGTAAAGAAATAACCACCGGGTTGTCTTCCGGGAATCCCACCTGAAGGGTGGATATAGATAATCTCTCCCAGCACCACAGGTCAGTCCGTCTCCTCCGTGTACGTCACACAATGTTCTCCATCTCTGGGTACTGTCCAGCTCTACAAGCTTCTACCACGATCAGCGTTGTCCATCTTCTGCATACAACACAACGTAGTGCGGGATTTTCCCGTGCAGGGCTGACTATACGATACTCAGTAGGGACACTGAGCCCTCGAAGGTCTCACAAAATTCACAAAGGATAAACCACAATGAAAGGTGAAATTACAAAGCATCAACCCACTCTACTTAGGTATATTCCCATACATATACCTAAGTCATCAATCACAGTTCGCCTCCTACTCTCGATCCCTAGAACAACCCATTCCACACTAGAAGGAAGCCAATCACACCGTTGGTAATTATTGAAAGTCAAGACTCAACTCACATAGGTATACAACTTTTGCAGAGTGATAGGGATGATCAGATGTAGTCACTGATTCATCTAAGTTGTCAGACGCACATAGGATACTAGACCAGCTATGTTTTCGAACCCACTCAGGATTAAAGACCAGCTACTCTATCGGACCCACTCAGGATACAATTATAGAGGTCATCGCTATCTAACCCATGGAGGATCCCAGTACAAAAGTCATTTCCGTCAAACCCACAGAATATTCCAGTATCGTAGATGTCGTCATCAAACCCATGGAGTATCCTAGTACGGTAGTCGTTGTCATTGAACCCACATAGGAACATACTATAGTAGTTGTCTTCATTAAACCCATGGAGGATCCTTTTATGGTAGTCGTCATCGTCGAACCCACGGAGGATCCTAGTACGGTAGACATTGTAGTCATAGCCAGCTCTAGGGTTCCAACACACAGCATGCTCGATTCTGGGAGGTTATTATTATCAACCCTATGGTTCGATACATCAAATTTCACGAAGTCTAGAGTTGATGTATCCCAATATTCCGTTCGTTAAAAGGAAACTGACGTGACATACAATGCGTCAATCGGACGCCCAGTCTGAAATATATAGGATTTTCTGTTCCTAGGGCCCGGTTGGTTTTCAAGCTAAAAGCAACCCGACCGTACTCCAGCTACGTCCAAACCTCATGTGGAGTATTCCAAAAGAAATTTTTCATCAAATGGAATCCATCATAGTTGATGGCACATCAATCGGACGTCCAATCCATATGTAATTATTGTTTCCACTCCAAGGGCCCGGTTAGTTTCGGGTTCGAACCAACCTGGCTATAACAAAACATCGCCGAAACCTCATTTGCAATATACAGAAACGAAAATATCGATCCAAGGATTCCTATGAAACTGACGTTTCCTCAATTGGAGGTCCATATCTCATGTTATGGGAAAAGGCCGAAAAATTGTCCGAATTTTGGGGTATGGGCCCGGTTTGACCCGGCCCGGGGTCCGGGTCCGGCCCGACTGGGCGCGGCTCGGGCCGTGTTACCTGCCCCGGCATGACCAGGGGGGTGTGGGCTTGGACAGCTGGCCAAGTGGGGACGTGACCCCCAGTTCCACGAAGGAGGTGCCATGATGGCACTGCTGGTCTCCCAAGATCATGCGCGACCACAGGATCCGCTGCTCACCGTCGCGGTCGGTGCCATCACAGGCTCCTACCGGCAGCGCAACGGGGCGACACTGCCTCTAGGAGGCCGGCTAGTGCCGGCAGCCGCCTCCAGCCGCCGGTGCCACCGTGGTCTTCCGCGAGCTTGCAGAGTCATTCTGGTAGTCCATTTTTTCTTCCGCTTGCTCCTGCGGTCATCTCGGGATCCGAACTCTAATGCAAGGGCCCCGAATCGTCATTGGTTTCCCATTTCTCCATCTCCAAACACCCCACGCATCACGAAAAAAACGACGATGGGTCCAGACTTGTTTGTTTGTCTGTACCCACTAAGTTATTTGTTCAAATCATCACCCAACAATTAAACGCCATGGTCGAGGGTATAAATCACATAAATGAAATATACAAATCCCCCTACCTCATAGTTGACGTCGTTCATCGTCTAGCCACGGAAGATGATCTTCGAGGTAGTCGGGTGTCGTAGAAGAACGGTGTCGTATTGTCAATGATGGAGGATGAGTCATTGTCATAGGCGATGTAGGATCCTTGACATCGAGGGGCGTCTGAAGAATATGTGTCGTTGGAAGAATTCCCCCGCGTTCTTCATCAGGGATGTTCTTCGTTGAAGAACTGTGTTCTTCATCAGAGAAGGATCAACTGTCTTTAATTTCTCCAGAGCTGTTTTTCCCACAAGTGATTTGAAAATGCAAAGAAAATAAGGAGGATGTCCAATTAATAGAGTTTCTATGATATTCAATAATTCAAAAAAGGTCTTAATTAATTAACACTGACATTAATAATTATATTTGGCATATTTAATGGGAAGAGGGAGGTTGGAAGGCTCTACCATTAATAAGGAGTTGTCAAATGAAACAGCAGGGAATTTATGGGGAGTAAAGTTTGGGGCTAGTGTTGGCCCCACGTCAAAAATATTACCACTTGGGAGGAAATAACCAACCCACAAAAGAAAATTTTAAACCACACAATTTTATTTAATTTAACATTGAACCCCAAAAATTATTGTTTGGCCCACATAAAACGCAACTACAGTAAAGGTCCCCTTAAGCAAATACTTCTACTGCATGTTCATCAATGCCCTTGGATTTCAATTCCGAGCACCGATTAAAATGATAGAAAAACCCCCTTGTTCGTTCACTGAACGTACCCACTCTAAAATTCAAAAAATTATTTTGGGCACACCGTCCCTCGGAATCAGGTGCCGTCAAAAACTGTGTACTCGTAAAATTACAAAAACTTTAAGAAAAACAATTTCCTTGAAATTTACGGGTCATTAAAATAATCATCATGATAGTGGTTGAAAACCACTACTTTTCAATCCATTTAAGGATGGTAATAAGTTCTATGTTTATTCCTAGAACCATGTAAAAAACATTCCAAAACATGTTGGTGAATAGTGGATCTCGATCACTTATAATCACACATAGAATTAAATGTAAATTAACATTTTATATTAATAAAAGATCACAAACATACAATTCCATAATATAATGTTATAGGTGTAAAAATGAGCATACATAGAATTATGTTACACCACAACAAGAATTCCCACATACATATAATATTTAGGAATCTCTGAAATGAAATATATTAATATTTCATCCAAAATCATGTCTGGAATAGGATGTGGTTTTATTAATCCCATTGTTCAAAATTTTTGGTATTTTATCACTGACCCACAACACATTATTATTCAAATTTAAGAATTATTTTAGTCATTCCATGCAAAAATAATCTTTGGTAGTAATATTCATAGGTTTCAAAATAACTTTTATAACCCCCAAGTGTATAAGCATTGAAATATTATGACACTATGGGATTGATATGAGAGGTTTTATAGAGAATTGGGCCACCATTAAAATAAAGCAGGTCATTATGATGTGATAAAAATTTACAGATTTCAGAACATGATTTTGGATGTATAAAATATGGTCACTAACAAACTATCTTTTCTATTTTCTACTCAGATTAATGGAATATTGATTCATCACAGTTCACAAAGTACTATTTGAAAAATTTAGGTTTTATGCATCCTAGATAGAGAATTCTCAAAAGAATTTATCTTTCCATATTTATAAACAACAACAAAATTATTTCATAACAACATTATTTTTCAACATTTATGATCCATAGATATAATTATATTACATATCAGATGAATAATAATGTTATTGTTTATAAAAACTATGTATTTGTTTACCTAAATATTATGTCTCTAATGAGTAAAGGCATCCAAGAGCACCATCAATTTATTCTCATAAATATACTTGTGTAGGGTGGTAGCCTATATTGATTTGTTTTAATAATATACAGGAATCCTTTTCAACATAACTACCCCACTAATAAAACGTCCTAAACCATCAAAGTAGACTATAATCTTCAAAGAATGATCATGTAACCCAGGAAAAATAGCTGTAAAAAACTACATCAATATTTCAAAAGTATAATGAGTCTCTATCCCCCAATAAAATCTATTTTTTTTATTAAGGCATTTTAGTGGTTTTTATAGCATCCTATAATCCTTAATAACTTACAGGAATAACCAATAAGGTTTAAATCCTTAATACCTCATTGAAATTCAAGTAAAATGGATGATCCAGAATGATGTAAATTCTTCTAGGGTCTATATAATATCTCATTTGATAAATGTGGTGGGCCAGATAATCATCTATAGTTCTGCCGATGAAATATTTATTTTAGTTATGATGGATTTTATGATTCTGAAAAATTTCTAAAATGAAGGCCAGATGTTCACTATCCTCAATCTGACAGCTACTGTAAAATACTACACCATCGAAGAAAAATAAAATAAATTTTCACTAAAATGGTTTAAAGATGATATTCATGGTATCTTGAAATATATTGGCGGAATTCATAATTCTAAATGGCATAACAAAAAATTTGTAGTTTCCATCGTTGGTGCTGAAAGAATTATTTTCAATATCCAATTTTTTAACATAAACCTGGGGGAAACCTAACATAAGGTCTATTTTGGAAAAATATCGGGCTCCAAAAAAAATAAACCAAAATTTCATTAGTAACTATAATTGAACACTGATCCCGAATGGTTGTCATGTTTATGGAATGGTAGTCAACACACTTTCAACTACCACCCTATTTATTTTTGACCAAATTATTAAGGTAGAATAAGTAGATGTACTACTTTTAATGGATCCCAACTATATCAAATATTCCACCAGATTCGGCAATTGATTCCCCATGAGATAAGAAATTTTTTATTTTTGAACATTAATTGGAGACATCAGTTCCAATAACTATATGGTGTGATAAGAATAATGACTAATTGGTAAGCCCATAGGATTATAAAATTATTTATTATACCCTTCCAACACCTTTTGAAATTTTCCATCAAATTCTTGTACATGTGAATGATGATTTTGTGTCTCATGATTTACGAAAATCCATTGGATGACCTAAAAAATTACTTTATTTAAGAATAGCGTGCAATTATATAGGGTTTACCTAACTAGGGAGCATTTTCTACAATGTGACATGATATCCGAGAAATATGAAGCTCATAATTATGTTTCTCCAATTGTATATTACATATCACAATGTTTTCCTCCAAAAAATTTCCCAAACAAGGTTGGTTCCTGATTTGTTAAAAATGTAATCATCCAATTCAAAAACTAGTCTACCTAGCTAAAAATATAAGGTCTCGTTATGACACACTAAATTATTCATTAAAAGTCTCCCAAACTCGCACGTGAAGGATTATTTTGGGGAATTGGAAAGTATATTTTTTTAATGAATGATCGTGAAAAAATGTTGTTTATTAAGCCAATACCTAGATTCAAAAAAACTTGCACTCCAAAAATTGAAACTTCAAGAATCATTGACTTAGTTTCTTGAAGTACATACTCAACAAACATGCCACTTTATAAATCTTGAAAATTCAAATAAGAATTTTTTTCTTCCTCATTGAAAATAGGTGGTATAGATGCTTTCAAATCACACCTTTTTCTTAAAGGTAAATACACTCCCACATCATCATATGAAACCATTTTCATGAAACTTATTAAAAAGTAATAATATCACACAACACAAATAACAAAGGCCTTTAGCCTTACATTCATTAAAATATGTATGGGAAATATTGGGATCCCATTTCGATGTCATATTATAATTCATACTTTCTACAAGTCACCCCTATCCTAATTTATAGGTAAAAGATATAATTTTATGATGTCATCACTACCAATTTGACCAAAAGTTGTAGGAAACTTTTCCCACTAAATGAACAGATCGCAAATGATAACTTTAACTACTAACTCATATTCTTCATTCTGGGTCTTCAAAAGAAGTCACACTTTTTTTCTACGTTCATGTGTAGCTATTGTACTCCCAATTTCTGGACACAATTCTAAAATAAACATACAATCAATCAATCAAGAAGAATTGGTGTTCACACATAAATCCCCTTAAATTAATTTATCGATTATTCTGCATTACCTTCTTTATTAATTTCATTTATCTAATTCAAATGATCATTTCATTGGTTGTACAAAATCATCCCAGAAGCTCTGCCTTTAACTCTTTCAGTTCCATTATCAACCATATCCCATGTAATGAATGAATTGAATGATGAGCTCGAACTTCTATAAAAATTTTGGAAAATGGTACTCCCAAATTAGGTTGTGTATAGTGGGCATAATGTATTCATCCACTTGAGATATCCACACATTTGATTCTTCTCTAGAGATAGTACATACTTCTACTCACTTATCCAATGTACTCAATTATGAATTAATTGACTCTACAATGTCACCCTTTGTGTACATGGTTTCAACTAATAAATATATTTATCCTCATTTAACTACACAATCTTCAACACATTAATATTGAAAAAAATTACTTTGAATTGATGTATTGTGTTTTGTTATTATTTTGTCCACCTAACATCTCCAAATTTTCCTGAAATATATTAACCAACTTTGTTTCATAATCTACTCATAGTAATAATTCCATTATTAACAATTGTTAAGATAATTTAGAAATTATCCGTATTTTATCATGATGAGAATGTGAACTCTCTTCCACTATCACTAACAACAGGCCATCGACTGTCATATAAGCACTTTTGGACTACCTTTGTTGATTTTCATCAACACCAACTACCACATAGTTTATGTTGTCCATATTAGATGCATCTGATCCACCTATGTATCCATCTTTGATACTCTCGCATTCATCCTCATAGTAATTCACTATCCAATTTGGTCCATTTACATAGTTTATTCTACTATAGTCATTCAACTCTCAATGAAAGCACCAATGTTATAGAACTAAATATTTCTAACAGGAAATATTAAAAAAATTTATATGATCATGATATTCAAATTGACAATTAATTAAAAGATAGTAATTTTCCAAAGAAATAATTGATCGAAGGAAGGTAAATAAAGGAAGAAAAAAACTATGAAATATCATCATTTTATTAGCTAACATTACATAGCATATACAAAACGTGGATCTTTTAAGGCTTAGTGTTTGGAAAACTGTACATAATACATGAAAGATTAAAAAATTATTCTATTCCACATAATGCTATTATCTATGTTTAATTGTAATTAAGTTTGTTTCATATCATAAAATTGTGAAACACCAAAATTAAAAGGGTTGGAAAATGTCCCATTAAGGGAAAACATGTGAAAGAGTTTACATATGGTCGTGAGAAATATTGATAAGAACTTGAATAATATCAATATGGAATGAAAAAGATAACATGAGACATGTAATAAAAAAATAAAACAAATTATGTCTTGTAAATTTGGATACAACATTTAATTTATACAATCATAAGTATATCACCATGGTCAATCACTATGGTGTCATAAAAATTTCCCAGCTTATTCACCAAGGTAACATAAATATTGTCATCTCTAGAGATAAAATTATTTAACCAATGAATTAGAGTTATATCAGAGAGAAATATTAATATTTATTTATTTTAATTAGATCCTCATATGTCAAAATCAAACATCTTATAAATATCCCTTAGAGAATAAATTAAATTGGTTTCATATCAAAATCATGGAGTTTTGAAATGTTCTTGTAAATAATATATATTTTTTAATTTATAAACACACATAAAAAGAATGAGATTTTTATGTATGTAAATTACAGAATCAAATAAATCATTCTTATATCATTATGAAAAAAACATAGTAAATGAATGTGTTTTGGGTATTCACATTAAGAAAATAAAATAAATTCATGAGAAAAATATATATATTTAGATGAAAATTATGCATCACAATTTGTATGAAACATGGTTTTATAAAATATTAAAAAGAGATGAGGAAAAGGTATAACATTCATAAAACAAACACAATACAGAATATTGATAGAATAAAATTTATATAAGAACTTGGTATGTAAATTTTAAAGACATACAACATAAAAGTGAAGTTGAGAACATGCTTATGTTAAAGAGTAACTACTAAATCTATATGATCAGGACCTTGTGGGATTGGGGAAACCATATGATGACTTTTTGGTGGGTTATACAATTAGATAATTGAGGGTTAAAATTTTGAAATGGAAGGAAATCATGTAATTGGTGGATATTTATAGTAAAAGGGAGGGAGTTTTTTATTAATTTCTCTGCACACCTCATTAGTGGTATTTTCACAATCATGAGATTTTCCATGGTATTGGATGCATGGGACACCAGTTGAGTATAACAAATATGATATGAAAATTATTTTAAATTAATCATTACATTATTATCATATATATATGAACTAATTAAACACGTCAAATACACAATACTATTTTTTATTGTTCACTTAAAAAATTTTTTTAAAATATCATAAATTTACTGTAAAATAATATCGAACTAATTAATTAAAAAATGAAATTTATTTTATCATATTTATAATCTATATATGATAAAAGGTACTTTTAAATTTAAAAAAACTAATTATTAAAAATAATAGTAGACAAAAAATGATTAGTACACTACAAAGTAAAATTTCTGAAAAAATGTCAGAATTTATATTTTGTAATTAAACATGAGTCATTTTATAATATTATTTCATTAAAATAAGTATAATTAAAAACATCATTGTTTATGATAAAAATGTATATATATTTTTTACTATAAATTTTGATAAAAAATAATCAATTTATAATCCTCCATTTTATTAAGAAAAACTATTCTTAAAAATGATACAATGGAAAAAAATTGAATTAACTCACAAGGATTTATACATTAAGTATCTAAGGAAATGACACATAACATATTATAATGGTTGTATATGAATTAAGGGTATGGTCTGTGATGGTGACATACTCTTGAAGCAGCTCAGATGACATTTCCCAAGTTGCAATTTCCACCAACTTGAAATTCTCCCATAGGCGATTTTGTTTATGCTTCAATTGTTGATGCTCATATTGGGATTCGCCTAGAGAAAATCCAAATGACACTACCTCCCACCCATGTTATGATAAATTGGTATCACAAAGAAGGAGTCTCCTAGATGAGGCTATATACTCTTATTCCTAAATTAATTATCTATTATTATTTCTATTTTATAAATAATAATTATAATGTTAAAAAATATTCTTATTTCCAACGGTCATATTATCCAACGATCATATAGTGGTAAATACTTGATGGTCGAATTTAATTTATACTTGTTTATTTTTTTTATATAGTAAGACATACGTTTTCTGGAAACAAAATTTTATTTAAAAGTTCATGTCATTACATTCTACCCCCCTTAAGAAATTTCATCTCTGAAATTTTAACTCGTACCATCAAAAAAGAAAAGGTGTGGGTACTTCTAACTCATACTATCCATTGGTTCCCACATGGATTCATAATATTTGTGGTTCCTACAAAACACTTTAACAGGTTTGGTTGTCAGGTTGTGTAGAACCTTGTTTCTAATATCCAATATATCCTCTGACTGCTCCTCATACGAGAGGTCGTGTTCCAGTTATACCACCTCTAGATACAGTAAATTTGAATGTCATGTTGTGTACTTTATAAAAAGGGATATGTGGAATACATAATGAACTTGAGGTATATTTGCAGGATGTTTATTCCGATAAGACACTTATCCTATGCAATCAAGGATTTCAATGTATCCAATGTACCTGAGGTTGGGCTTCCCTTTCATTCCAAACTGAATTAATCTCTTATATATAGACATTCGAATAATTTTTCACCAACATCAAACTCCAATTCTGTTTGATTGTTTTCAACATAACTCTTATTATGACTCTGAGTAGAATTTTTCTGTTATATGATGATATGAACCTTTTATGTCATCTCTTCTACAAGATCCGGAAAAATAAGATTTCTCATGCCACCATATTCCCAACAAGTAGGAGTTCTACATCGCTTACCATAAAATGATTTATAGGGTTCCATTTTAATGATCAAATGGAAGCTATTATTGTACAATAACTCAAATAATGGGAGATATTAAACCCATCCCCATTTAAATTGCATTGATAATTTTTCATCATGTCATGAAGTTTTTCAAATGTTTTTTCATATTGGCCATCAATTTTTGGGTGATTGTCCATACTAAAATTCAATTCGGTATTCAATTCATGTTGATGAATTCTCCAAAAAAATTGTGAACATTGGATCATGATAAAATACGACAGAGGGTGCTACCCCATTAGACTTCCAACATCCCTCACGTATATAATGGAAAGTCATTCAAGAGAGAGATCTTCCCGAATAGAGATAAAAAGGTAAGTATTGGTGAGATGTTCCACTATAACCCATATCACATTGTTTCCTTTGTATGTTTTCAGGAGTCCAGTGAAAACTTCCATAGTGATATTTTCCCAATTCAAGGAAGATATGGGAAGTTGTTTTCATACATCTTTTAGAGGTTTTCACACTACCTTAGCTTTCTAACACACCAGGTACCTTGTAGTGTATTAAAAAATGTCTCTTTTCATTTTATCCCATGAATAATGATCCTAAAGGTCCCTATACATTTTAGTGCTTTCATGATGTATAAAAAATGTATATCTATGAACTTTATCCATTATATTGTCATTTTTTTAGGAATATATTGAACACATAGTCTTGTATGAATGTTTAGTACACCTTCATGATCAATATTGATTCCTAGAAACATCCCATCATTCATAGCCTCAAATATATTATGTAACAAAGATTATTTTTTTAGGAATTCTTAATCTTATTTAGCAAGGATGGTTAATAAATCATTTAGGATATGGTTGATGATGTCCCTTACCTTATGACTACGGTGTCTAGTTTCAATAAGTCTTTGATCAAGGGATTTATTGGAACTATCACCATTGCTTGGATGACATTTTCTTCCCTACTTAATTCATAAAAAACAATTTTTTCTCATCTAAGGTGATAATTATTTGAACAATCATAATATTTATGATGTTCCAATAATCTCCTATATCTAATGTTCAATTGCATTTGTGAGAAAATATAATTTAAACATTGATAGTTTGTTTATATATCTCAGTTCTACCAATAAAGATAGTGCATCCATATCTTTAGATAAAAAACAACTCCAGAGAGCTCTAGATCATGCATAGGATAATTATGCACATGAGGAATTATCTGTCGAGATGTATAAGAAATTACCTTTCAATTATTAATGAAGATGAACCCATTCCCTTCTGTAAATGAATCAATAGAAATAAATAATCATTCTCTAATAGAGGGTAATGTTAACATGCTTGTAGTAACCAATCTCTTAATTAGGTATTGGAATCATTTATCACACTACTTTTTCTATATGAACTTGACACCTTATCGAGTTAACTTGGTTAAGGGAATAGAATGTTGTTTATAGTTTTTCAGAAACCACATATTATATCCCACTAATATATGGAAACTATGAATCTTAGTATTTTTTGTAGTATAAGTCAAATCTTCTACAACCTTTTTCATTGTAGGGTCAACTATGATTTCTTCATTGGTTATAATGTTCCATATGAAAGTGAATTTTTTTAACCAAAACACACACTTTTTAAACATACTAAATAACCTCTCATTCCTCAGAGTTTGAAATATAATCTTTAGATGTTCTTAATTAAACTCCCAAATTTTGGAATATATCCGAATATCATCAATAAAATCACCATAAAATTATCAAGGTAGTCCTTATATATTTTATTCCTCAATTCTATAAAAATAGAAAGATCATTAGTCATTCATAATGGCATAACAACAAACTCAAAATTCATATAACTTGATCAGAAGGTGGTCTATGGAATGCATTCTTTCTTCACTCTCAATTGATGATAACCACATTTAAAATCAATATTAGTGAGGAATTGAGCCCCATGAATCTGGTCAAATAAGTCATAAACTCTTGGAAGAGGGTATTTATTATTCACTGTGATCTCATTCGGTTCACTATAATCAATTCACATCCACTTTGATCCATCCATATTCTTCACAAAGAGAACATGAAATTCCCAATGAGACACACTCGGTCTAAAAAACACCATTACCAAAAGATTGTAGAGTAGTTTATTTAATTCTTTAAACATTAAATTTTTGATTCAATATGGGGTGTTTGGTATTTTATTTGACCTTGGTACAAGTTCAATAGATAACTCCACCAATCTTTCTAGAGTAGGTATGGGTAACTCCTCCATAATAAGTCAATGTATTTATGAATTATTCGGACATTATATATCCTTAAACTCATGTTTACTTCTAATTATTAACCAATAAACTCCATAATGAAGTATATAATAGGTTCTCATAAAAAAAGACCAGATCAATATATCTCTCTTTGGATGATAACTATAGGTCGACCATTCAAGACTACTGAAATTTCCTTGCTTCAATATTTGATCATAGCATTATACATTTATAGACAATCCATCCCTAGTATAATATTCAATTATAACATGGGATTGACTGCTATATAGGTGATTAGATTGTTCTCACAAAAGTAAATACTAGATTTTTCAACAATGTGGATTCTTGGATAATCCCTCCAGAAGTCATGATTGATTACTATGATTTTATAATTTTAGGGATTGATTATATATTCTTTTCAAACATGAAATAAATAAATGAATTTGTAGAAAAATAATCAAACAATGTACTCACTAGCTTTGAGAGAAAAATAATAGTACCTACCACCACATAATTTTTAGCATCAAATTAAACTGTCATGATAGAAAATTCAGAGCCTTACTCCCTTGGCCTATGCAGAGGATGAGGGTGATTCCCCTCCATTTCCCTCGTATTTAGATAGTGTTTGGAAGAGTTCCCAAGTTATCCACACTTGAATAGTTGGACTTCATGTAGGGATGACACCATCCCCCTTTATTGATAGTGTTTATATATTGAGGCTTCCCATCACTGAAACAATATAGAGTGATATGGTCATCAATTCACACATAAAACACTTACAAATCTCATGTAGGTATTACCTCAAATGATTCTTCTCATATTTATTACTTCGTTAATGTTTCACTTTCATTACTCCTCTCCCATGGAAAAAGGTACACCCCTGGATGGCTCTAATGATCTCTTATTTTAATTGGATTTATGGGACCACTACATCTCACCGAACATCACATCAAATTTTGTAGCACTTCCTATGATCTCCTCATAGATATCATTGTCTCTGTTGGATATATTCTTATATAGAAGAGGTCTTAGTCCATCGAAGACTATATTATCCTGACCATTGGGATCCATGAAAAATATAGATGTGTAATGTGAAATTCTTATGAAGATCATCTAACAAATTCCAAAAAATTCATTCTCCTTCTTCTTCAGATTATGAATTTTCTTCTCCATTTTTGTTCTTAATGAACGACTAATATACTTATTGAATAATATACCACTGAACTCTTCCAACTTCATAGCTTCAATATCACCTCTTTTAATCATTTTTTAATCAGTTCCCACCACTTATCAGCTTCTCCCTCTAAGTGTTAAATAAATAGGGATACATTCTCTTGTTCAGAACTATGAGGTACAAAAATTAACTTTTTTGTAGAGCTTATACGATGTTACTAGATTAATGTGTTATTATATCCACTGAAAATTAGAGATAATTAATGCATAAAGGTGTAAATGGAATGTTGGTCTCTTATTGAAAAAATTTCATTCTTATTTTGATTCAATTTATTTCTTAGAACATGAGTCATTTTAATCATCATGCCCATGAAACACATTATTCATTGTCAAAATTTATAGTTTCAATAAATTATTAAACACATTATTCATTGTCAAAAGTTATATTTTCAATAAAATATTTATAATGATTCATAAAAGGTTTGTGATTTACCAAACATGTAACCTAGGAGGGTCAAATCAGGACTGTAGCAAGGACCATTCTCATGCACCAGTTCCAATATTAGTATAGCTTAATGCGTTGTATTTGGGTTTCACCCCTAGATACATATAGTTCATATCCACATCCACTTTTTCATATCCAGACAATGATTTCATTGTCTGGAAACCACTTACTTTATATTTCCCAAAATACCAGTTAGTTTTCCTATATTTAATCTTTCATGTAAGTTAATTCCTAATGATATAAAATCCAAATTTCCAAAAAATACTAAACCATACTTTGATACCGATTATGGCATCTCACCTTTTTGTTATGAAACATTATAGTGTATTTACAATTTGAGTATCTTTTAATGCATAGTGTCTTTGAAAAAACGTATATAATACATGAAAAATGATAAGATTATTCAATTTCATGTGAGAGGATTATTCAAGGTTCATCCTTAGAAAATTTATTTCATCTCATAATGTGGGTAAATTCATCAATGGAATGGGTGAGAAAAATGACCATTTTGGGAGAACAAGTGCATCAATTTACTAGTGATCTTGAGAAATATTGATAAGAACTAGAAGAAAATAAATATGGAATTAAAATGTTAATATGGGACATATCATAAATAAAATAACATGAATAATAACATGTAAATGTGGATACAAAATTTAATTTAGACAATCATAAGCATACCAACAAGGTGCATCCCCATGGTTTCCTAAACAATACCAAGGTTATTTACCATGGTTTCATAAAACTTGTCATCTGTAGAGATTAAATTGTTTACTAAATACATTGGAGTGATATCAGGGAGAACCATTAATATGTATTTAAATTCCTTTTTTACACATTGAAAATAGTAAAACATTTCATGAACAACAAATAAATAATAAATGAAATGGGTTTCATATCAAAATCATGGCATTTAAAAAAAGAGCTTCAAAACACAATATTTATGTCATTTATGAATAATGGAAAAGGAATAAAAGTTTTCTATTTTTATATTAAAAAATAACATAAATAATTTTTACATATTAATTAATAACCTTAAAAATTTAATATTTATCGGATTCACATAATGAAAATAAAATAATATCTTGAGAAAAAGATAGAGATTTTGAGACGAACATTCTGTAGTATAACATGTTTGAAAAATAGTTTTATAAATCATTAAAAAGGGAAGGGAAAAGTTCTCACCTTCATAAAACACTAATATTAAATTTTACTGACAAACTAAAATTTAAATGAAAATACTTTATGGAAATTTTAAAGACATACAATATAAAATAGAACATTAAAGGAAAATAGAAGTTGAGGATTCTCTTACCTTAAAGAGTAACTTCAAAAAATCAATGATTAGGGCCATGATGGATTTATGACTACATAAGATGAATTCTTGGGAGGTCAAAATATCAAATATTTTAGGGGTGAATTTTAAATGAATGGAACTTAAGGAATGAGTGTGAATTTTTATTAAAAGATTGATTTTTTTATTAATTTATATGGAGACCTCATTAGTACTATTTGCAAAACCATGGGCTTGCCCAAGGTATTTTCCCATCGTATAGGCCACAATGGTCAAAAATTGAGTTACCTAAAAAAATAATAGTAGATAATCATTTCAAATTATTTGTTTCATCATTATGAAATAGCTAAGATTTTCTTAAACACACCAAAAACTCAAAACTCTATTTTTACTATTCATCAAAAAGAAAAAAAATTATAAAATATCCCATAAATTCATCATAACCTAATATTGACCTTAATTATTCAAAAATGACATTTATTTTATGATAATATTTATATAATTATTATAAATTTAGTTTTTAACCCTAAAATAATTAATTATGAAACATAATAATGGACAGAAAATGCATAGTAAAGTGCATAGTAAAATTTCAGCAAAAAAGTAATTATTTTAGCATTTATAATTAGACATGAGTGTTTTTATAATACTATTTAATTATAATAAGTACTATTCATTATATAATAGTTTATTTTAAATATTTATATCTTTTTGGATTGTATATTTGTTTTGAAAACAATCATTTTAAAATTTTCATTTTTATTAATAAAAACTATTCGTAAAATAGATATTACGATAAAAAATTAATTTACTCAAAAGGGTTTTATACATTAAGAATATAACGACATGAAACATAACATCTTATAACATCCATATACGAACAAAGGATAAGGTATGTGATGGTGGAAGACTCTTCGGAAGTCTCAAATAACATTTCTCAATTGGAAATTTACACCAACTTAAACATCTCCCATATGTGATGTTGTTCATGAATCAATTAATGAATCTCAGATTGAGAATGGCCTAGAGAAAATCTGAGTGATGATACCACCCACCCAAGTTCTAACAAGTTGGATTCATAAGACAACAGTCTACCAGATGATCCAAATTTAAATTATTTGTAAATTAACTATCCATTATCATTTATATTGTTAAAGAAAAATTATAACATAAAAAAAATATTATTTTTTCCAATGATCATATATGAAAATTTTTATATAATGGAAAATGCGTAATGGTCACATTTCATTTATAATAATTTTTTTGATTATGGTATTGTAAAAAATATTTTTTCAGAAAAATAAATTATTAATCAAAAGTTCATGTCATTAAAATAACTCCCTTGAAATCCTTTTTATGCGCTTGGTCAAAGACCTCTGTATGTACTATAGCAGGAAATGATAATGTTCATTCCCCCCCCCAGATTTATAAACACTTTACTAAAAATAGTCTCAATCCAAAAACCATTTTACCCATCACATAAAAAATATTTTTTCACTTTTTTATGATATATGTTCATAATAGAGTTGTAGTCTCGAAATTACTTACAGTAATAGGTGAATCCAATTGACCTGATAGATATGCACCCACCCCATCAGATGTTAACACTATTTTTTCCTTTCAATGGGGTTTTTTAATGATAATAATGAATCTCTTTGTAATGTTCTTTTGAGGTTGAGTACTAGAATAATAAAAATTAGTGGTTATTTATTGGAAGTATTCTGTATATATGTTGTTTTTTAAATAGGTTTGGACAATATACCCATATTTATTAAGAAAATAAAGTCTAGTTTTAAACTGGGTTTGATATTTAACCATGAAGATGACTCGAAGGGCAAGAGGGGTGATGGTCTAATATAACCTGAAGGCCCGCAGACCCAAAACAACATTGGACAAAAGCCCAACGGACCAAAGGAAAAAACATAAACTGAAGGCCCGACATTGGTATCCTACAACATGTCACAAAAAATGAATCATCTACCCCTTTTCTAGTGATCCTCTCCATATAAGACCGGTCCAAATAAATTTAATACCCTCTTCCAAAAATAATTTATCATGATGGACTGGCATAAAAATTCATATCACCCCTCCTTGCACAATGTGATAGGAGGGATCGATGATGGATGAGAACACAGTCATACATTTTTCAAGCCTCCCACCGAGTGATTCCTTTATGTCTTATTCATGCATCAACTATCT
This sequence comes from Viscum album, assembly GCA_963277665.1. Lineage (NCBI taxonomy): Eukaryota > Viridiplantae > Streptophyta > Magnoliopsida > Santalales > Viscaceae > Viscum > Viscum album. The sequence goes on from OY728126.1 coordinate 1,672,572,793, forward strand.
GATGAAAAAAAACATCAAACTATAACAATGTGGTAAATTCACTATATAGGGAACATGCCCACCCAGGATTAATATGGTAAATAGGAATATGGGTGTCAAAATTCACATCCATCAAAAAAGACCATTGATCTAGGAAAACCACAACACTGTCTTCCTAATGTGTCCTATTGTACATATAAAACCAATCATGTGACCTATAACACATAAATGATGAACCAAATAAATCGAGGACCAAAAAACAAACAAAATTCACAAAGACCCAATCCCAAGAGAAACTCTATACCCAAATAACATGTAATCCTTCATGATCTATTGATGCACCATCAGCCTATAGATAATCGGAAAAAAGCTACTCCAAAACCTCTCAAAATACCCATGATCCACACCATAGTAAACTGAATTAATTCACCACCACCCCTTTGGATCTACAGGATCAACACCAAAAAACCACTTCAGGGAATCATACACCAACAATTCTATAAGAGATAGTAAAATTCTCAAAAATAATACCTCCATGCTGATTAGGATATTCAAGCATCGCTGATTGAATAACTATAAAGATAATTTCTAAGAACCTGTCATGACCACTCGCCTACCAACAGACCGCCAATCTGCTACTATTAGTTGTTTTTGGGATACAGAGTCTACCCAAAGACCATTGAAAATCTATGGGGGATCTCGAATCATAAACATATCTTGGAAATAGGAGGAATCATGCACTAGTAACAACATTCCTCAAGAAGGACATGCATCTCGACAATGATGATACTACCCCTTTGCCAATAATCATAAATAAATACAAATTAATCTCACAATAGAGCCAAAGGATGTCTTTTAATGGAGAAGTTGAGGAGGATTCCCACAATGAATAAGACACATCATGAAATAAGGGAAACATAAAATAAAGGGGAGGAACCCTAAGAGAAATGTAGGCATGCTCGGGAGAGAATTCTTGGAGAAAATTTAGCGATCCCCCAAATAAGATGTTTATCATATGTTATAAAGAGGAAAAAATGGTAGATACTACTTGGAATCAGGGTGATTCATCTTGAAATGAAATGTCAAGTGGTTTTATTGATTAAAATCATTCATTTGTACCATACTTTATAGAATAACCAGTATAATATAATGATGCAAGTGATGTTCTATAAAATGAAACTTTTGATAAAATATGTAAAATAATAAGTGTTTTTGTTCCATCTAGAGAATGAACTTCTTCTCAATTCAATTAAATTATCACTTCAGTAATTTTGACCCTGATGTTATACCCAAAAATTTTTATATTGAAGAATTTGGATTGACCATTACTATGTTATATAATGATTATCAAGGAAAGAATATATCAATAGTGTCATGTCTGATAACTATTTTTTAAATATCTCTATATGGTGGGATGACAAGAATAGTAAAAAAACTCTATTGGTTTTTTATGTAAAACTGTAGATAATGGAGAAGAATAAGAAGAATAGAATGAATCTCATCCTTTTTTAAATAGAAGAGCCGGATTAAAATCTGTAGAACCTTCCCATGTTGAAGAGATGCATAATGTTGATATTAATCAATATCTTGGTGGAAATCAAAATCTTTATAACAATTTATGTACTAATGTACATCATGATATGTATTATTCTATTTGTGCACCATATACAAGTAAAAAATATCTAAAAGTAGATCTAGACACTGTTTTTGAGAGAGAAGGATAATACTACTCAAAATCAATGTCAGAATTAGAATCATCAAATGTTCTATTAATTGAGTCTAGAAGATAGATTAACACTCTCCTTGAACACACATTTTCCACAAATTCTTTTTGTGAAGTGTAGTTATTATTTAAATCAGTTTCAGAAAATTTTTTAATGAAATCTACCAAAGATTACAAAAATCAAGAAGATATATAGTCAAATTGGAAGGAGTCTCTTTATTTAAATACAGGAAACTTAGGCTATACCGATGGTTTTAAAATGTTAGTATATGATGGAAAACCACCGGTAAATCCAATAAAATTTTTTTTAAACATAATTGTGAGTTATGGTGTGGGTATATGCATATGCCAATGGATTATGGAAAACTGCTATTATAGGTTAATGTAAAGTAGTCTATATCAATGGTTTCTCTTAACCATAGGTATAGATCAACACCAATGGTTTAGAGAAATTTTGTATAGATATTCAACCATAAAACTATACCATCAATTTAGAAACTATTGTTATAGATTACTACACAATTCCAAAAATCATATCCCCACTAACTTTCCCAAATTACCCTTAACATAGCACACATAATCCTCCCCTACTTTTCCCAAATCACTATAACATGAAAATCCATATTTTGGATTCAAAAAACTGATAAAACACCTAAAAACACTAAAATATGATATAAATAATTTAAAAACTAATAAATACTATATAATGAGTAATGTATTATTAAATTACCAGTTTCAAATTCATTCATATCGAATTATTCATGTTATAATAATGAAAAACCCCACACTAGGAATCAAAACATTTTTGAAATCACAGTAGAACCCCCACCTTGGTCAATCTAATGAATATATCACCAAACAGTTGTACCAATCATAACATACCAATATACAGTCAATTATAACATAGGAAACTAATTAATTCATCAATCCAATGATAACAAACATTCAAACATCACATAGATTATTTCACATAAAATCATTAAACATAAAATGTCATAAATATCAGTCCAAATATAATGTATCAATCTCTCCCTCATCAACCACACCATATCTAACATTATCCTCATGGTTATCCTCACCATCATCCTCACCACTAACCTTGATTTTATCATTTCAATCATCCTCACTATCATCACCGCCATCATCGTATCTATCTCAATCTCCATCACCATTTCAATCACCAGGAATGACATCTTCCTAATCACAATTAAAACTACGACCTAGTTCACTATATAAAATAATCATAATAAACATATTTGTATGACAAGATGTGGAGGCATCTAGTGGATTTGATTTACATAATGCTTCCATAAATTTCATAATTTCATCATTGGCCATTTCATTCCATTCATTTTCTTAGTAGATATTTTTTTCCTCTTCTTCCTTGGTTTTAGACTATACTGCCCATGCATTATCTCTTTCTAACATAGTACCACCTGACTGACACTTGAATTTTCCCAATATTTAGTCGGGATAATACTCTTACCTTGTTGATATTGTAATATACCATGGTTCTCATCTCCCCAAACCTAATGTAAATAAAATATTGGCCCATTTTTGTTAGTTTCTTTCCCATAGAGGGCCTCTAAAGAAATCTTTAAAAGTATAAATGGGAATTTTGGTTACAAACTAGATATTAAAATCTTAAATCAATATAGTAAAACATACAATTTTTTTAGTGTTAGTTCTTCTACCTCAATTCTATATTTCTTCTTTATACTCTAGAAAAAATAAATTATGTCACTGCATAAGGCCTTAAATATTCAGAACCATGCTCTCCAATGACATTGATTGTAAAATCCCATAATTTAAAATATTCCATTAATTATGAAAAACTAGTTCTTTTGTTATTGAATAATATTATATATTTTTGGAAATTAATTTTATAATGTTGTTTTAGAGTGTTGGATTTATGGATAAACATGTTTAATGTGTTCAATTACAGATGAAAAGGTTAATAAAATGTTTAAATGATGTAATATTTAATTAAATAGGGATATATACATGAATGATGAAATAACAAAATATGTGAACTTATGTTTTATGTTGCATTCTTTTTTATTCTTCACAAGTGATTTTTGTTTGAGGAATTTATTTTAAGTATACCGTTTTTTAATATCATAATATTGGCGCTAGGATGATGGGGTTCTGATCGAGCAAGGATATTTTGTGTCATGTTAGCTCAACTTGGTTTTTCATCCAAGTTGTTTATATACATTACTACATGTTATGAAAAATATTTACTTTTTTAATTAAATTTTGTTATATATAGTTCAATTAAATTCAGTTTAAAACAATTATATTAATATTCTATTAAGGGAATTCCATTTCATTTTGTTTATCATAATTTTTCATCGTAATTCAGTTGGTTATTTTGTATCATATTTTTTTAATTAACCTATATTTTATATAACATTTCGTTTTAGTTTGATTTTGTTTTTTCACCCCTCATATTATTTATTTTTGTATATATTACTTTAAATTCATTTAGTGATGTTAGATTTCATTTGATTAATTATAATTCATTTCAATTTAATTATTGTTTTCTAATATTAAATTTCTTTTTTCATTTTTTTCACATTTTTTGATGATGATAATTCTAGTACATTTAGGTTTTTTCGTATCATGTTAGAATCACTTGTTGTTAGGTTGGATCAGTTTCTTCATATTTCAGACATTTTAGTTTTGATTTATTAGATTTTTGTTCATTATTTTTATTTTTATTTTTTGATTTGTTGGTTACTGATTCATTGATTTGGTTTTCGTCCTTCATTATTACTTTCTATAGTTCCATATTCATTAGGTTTTGGATGGTTTAGGGGTAGTTATGTATGGTATATTTAGTTCATATTTATTAAATTTTTGATAGTTATATTTTATTATCTTTATAAAACATTATCAATTTTTCTATGTTTAAATAAAATTGATAATTTTTTATGGGTTTTATTTTTTTACAATTATTTTTGTGGTTCTTTGGGACTATATAATTTAATTTATAAAATTAATATCTCTTCAATTCATTTTTTTTCATTTTTTTTATTTTGTTTAGGTTTGGTTTGTTTCAGGTCACGATGTTTCAAGTTAGTTAATCTTAGTTGGTTTTAACTTGATCCACTTTGGATTTGTCATTTTATATTGTTCAGTTTACAATGGTTCAATTTAATTTTTTAATTTTTTTATATTTCATTGTAATAAGTGTTTGTCACATTCATTCGGGTTTTATTTTGGAATGTTTAAATATTTTGTTTAGTTTTTATTGATTCATTTTGGTTTAGTTACATTTGGATAAATATGGTTCATTTAATTTTCTTAAAAAAAGGTTGATTTGGTATGTTTGGATCTGGTTAGTTTCTATATTTTTCATTTTATTATCATCCATTTTCTCGAGTCATTATGTAATTTAAATTATTAATATAGTGTAAGGTTCAATTTCATTATTATTGATTTATTGAATTCCATGTTCGATTGGCTATGTATGATTTTATTTGTTTTGTCAATTTTTTCTTTTCAAAATAATATTATGCTTATTTTGTATATTTTATTTTGGGTTAGTTTAGTTAAATAAATTTTTGTACATTGATAGTGTCAAAAAATATAATGTATAGAAAGCCCATGAATGTTTCTAAATCTAAATAGTGTAATATATGTTCAACAATTTTGGTCAGAGTGGATACTCAAGAGGATGGTCAATTGAGTACCAATTAAAATTTCGGATAAAAATATTTCCCTTAAAATCCCCCTATTTAAAAATAAATTTAAATTGTAGTGAATTTTTACATAGTGTAAATGTTCAATTAGTTTCTCAAAGATTTATTAGGTCTCAGTTAATTTAATCTGAATATTAAATTGAATTTTGAAACTAACTTACCGGTTTAAATTAAGAATAAAAATTTGATAATTTAAATATCAAAGTAACTTTAAAACAAATTATATTTCAAAGTAGATTGAAACGGAATATGAAATATATAGTATACATATGACTTAAACTAAAATGCACAGCAGATGTAACCAAGATGTTCAGTCTCAATCTGAGACTTAGGCTTATCAAAAATTTATATAAATTGATCCACACCCTGGATCGGGGTAATACAACAGTTCAGAAACTATCCAGGTCTTAAGACCTCTGCCAAAGTTCTATGTAAAAAAAACAACAAAAGCTCACAGTTTTCCATGTCTTACATGACCTCTACCCCTATCAATAGTGGGATACAAATAGTTATAGAGTTTGAATGAGGATTTAATAATCCTCCATCTTAGCTCAGCAGACAGTGTGTTTGTAAAAATAAACAGGGTACAAACACTGCTCGAAATGTAAATGAAAGAATCACTAAATTAAGTGTGAATGAGTTTAGAAAATCTTTAGTGATTAGCAGTGCGGCTCTGGACTATTTTGATTTGTCAGGAAAGCATCTGAGTCCTTCTCTTGTTTTTTGTCTGAAAAACAGAGTGTTGTTTTCTTCCTTGGTTCTAGGTTCTACGAACCAGCACTTCTTTACAAAGATGTATCTTGTGTTCTCCTTTAGAAAAGAATTGCTTCATATCTGTCTAGTGCCCTCGAAGTATGGATGTAGTCTTGTGTGAATTCACCACGTTTCAATGATATTGAGCCCTTGCCTTTTTCACCCTTCGTGTGCCTACCTAGTTCCTTGATTCTCTCTGTATGAACACCTGTGTTCACTTATTTCTAGCTAGGTCTTTATCTTCGCTTTTATTACTTTCAGCTCTGGAAAATGGAAATGATTACCATTTGAATGGGTACTAGGTACGGTTCCTTGACATGGAAACTGAAATCATTAAATAACATTAACTGTATTAAAAACATCAAATGTAACTATTATCTTAATAAATAAATAATATTGAGAGTATAGAGTTTGACTGGTTGGTCAATCATTAGTAGTCTTCTCTCGGTAGATGTGAACGGTGGACTTTGTGTAGAAGTGACCTTCTATCAGTAGATCTTTGAATTTTTATCGGTTTCTCCTGATATCGGTAGCTCTTACTCTATATCGGTAACTTTTGGTATCAGTAGATTTATATACCAGTGACTTCATTCTATCGGTAGCTCTTGGTATATCGGTAGCTCTGGTTTGTATCGGTAGCTTCATTCTGTATCGGTGACTCTGTATATCAGTAGCTCTTGGTCATTCGGTAGCTCTGGTCTATTAGTAGCTCTTTCATAGTTCCTGTGATTATGTGTATCAATAGACTTATCCATATCAGTAGGTCTGTATATCAGTGACCTTGGCTTATCGATGACTCTGTCTATCATTAGACTAAGTACCGGTAGCTCTCTATCAGTAGCTATACGCAGATCAGTGACTAAAACTTACTTGTTTTATGCAAAACATATCTGATTGGATTATAATTACTTCAAAACAAATATAAACATTGATTAACATAATTCAAGGATTATTTTAATATTATTATCAGATAGAATGTCAAAGATTGAGAGAATTAGAATATAGATAAACATTAATTGGTATTATCAATGTATGTGAAAGTATATTTGGGATTATCAAAACAGTTGAGGTCAATAATCTCCCCTTTTTTGATAATCACAACATATGGTATTATAGTTTTAAAATGGTGAGTTATTTTATCATAGGATATATCATTAAATCCAATTATCTCAGATAAAACATTATATTATAGAATGTAATGTATCAGAGGTAGAATTAAAATAGAATTAAATGTAATTATATCATAGGGGAAAAACATGGTAGCTCTTCCTTAGATACTATTTCTCCCCCTTTGAGATTATTTATCCCTCTATGATACTTTGATAATATTTCTCCCCCTTTTTGATAATCAAAAAGTGGAAAAAAACAAAGAATAGAGGAAAAAATGAGATTGAAAAGAAATCTACTTCTATTAGATGTTGCAAAAAGGTACATAGAAAGAAAACAAAATACAAGGGATTCCTATCAAACATATTAGACACCTATTCAGTCCACATCCTCAATGTGATATTTTCACATTAGATCAGAAGAGGATTCAGACTGGGTGGATGCAGGTGAAGGATTAGGAACTTCAGAAATGATCACAGGGGGCTGAGTCACAAAAACTCTGTCTGGCCGGTACTGAGGAGTTATTTTATTGATCATAGGTGTAAGGATTCAAATGGCTTGGGCTGGAGTCATCTGAACAGGAGAAGCAGTAGAGGTAGAGGCAGGTAAGGCTGGAGGTACAATTATTGTCCTAGCATCGACATGCAGGAAAGGAAGCAAAAGATTTCTGAAATCCATAATTATTCCTCCTCCTATCTGCATAGCGGATATGAAATCATCCTTGTTCTCCATGAATTTGTCCAAGGATGGAGTCAATTCCCTTAGTTTGCTGACTTTCTCTCTGAAGGATTGATTGGCAGGAGGTAACTTCCAGTTTTCCAACAGAAGTTTGAAGTGATTGTTGAGTTGATTCTTGGTGTAAACCTTTTGGAAATATGATTCTACCTTGTCTTTCACTTATTTATGAGAGGCGGAAGCTTCTCTCATATATTTTTGGACTATATTCATTATTTCTCTAGCTGAATATCTAGTAGATATCAAAACATTTCTTAGGTCGGATGAGTCCACAGAGCCACTGGTTGATGACGAACCAAGATCCTCCTTCATCACAGCTTGAATCTGATTCAAATCCACTAATGGTCTAGAAGCGACAGAACCAACAGAGAAGGTTACTATTTCCTTGATTTTTTTGGTCAACCCACTAATGAGATTTTTCACTTGGGAATCCTGGGTGCAGAGATGTTATTTCATAGAGGTTTCAAAACCTTCATAGACAGATACCATCTGGCTCACAACACTTTTGAAATAGGCAAAATCCTTATCTTCTTGATATTTTTAACTCATGTAAGATTTTAATGAGCTAACAAATTTCTTTAGAAAATCAACATCAGCTTCTAGTCTAGATACTTGAGTCTGGAAGGCTATGACATATTCCAATATTTCTGCCATAAAGTTTTACATATTACAACTGAGAGAGAGTTCAAAATATTTTTCCAAATATCCCATCTATTCAACAAATCAGTGCTTCAACTCAGCAACAGAAGCACTAAAGGACTCTTTCAGCTCATCCTTTAAGGATTAAAGATCATCCCTAGTGCTCATATCAGCAGGAGAAATTACAAAAAGTCCTCTTTCATATGAAATGTTGTCCACTGAGTCATTCGTAATAGATTGTATTGATGATACCAGTGAAACATCTATCTAACTTGACTCTTCCACAAAACTGACCTTATGGTTTTTCTTCAAAATATCAAGGTCATGCATTATGACCACATCATCAGGTAAAAAATCAGTCTCAATATCATAAATGATCTTTGGTCTATTGAGAGATGCCTCATTATCAAAATCTGAATAGTATAATCTACAAACTACAAAACCTGGGTCTTTTGAAAAGTCCCCAATCTCAACAACCACTGACACACTTACAAACTTGTATTGATTCTCCCCATCAATGGGTGCATTCCCATGTACAGAAACAACATTCTCAGTAGGTCTTTCATCCTCAGAAGAATCTTCTACTATCAATTCTATCTTTGCAACAGCAGGAGACTCCTCTAGATTAGGTAAAAATTCTTCCATTTCTACTACTATATCCTCAGTAGGCACAACTGTGCTTCCAATTATTAGACTCAGACTTAAGAAGACAGAATCAGAGGCTTCAGATTCATTTTACATTTGTTCATTATGCTCAGAGGCTGGCTGGTCTTCCTCATAAGCAAGAGTCTCTTCCTCTACTAAGGCTTCATTTCTAGAAGATACAATTTCAGCAACTGGACTTGGAGGCATTTCCGGATCTATTCCATCATCTATAGAAGTCTCTTCTTCTTTAGTCTCATCATTGTACTCAGGTTCTTCATCATCAGGTCCTAGACCTGGATCCCTCAGATCCTTAGGTCTTGAAGGATGATCCACAGGATTGAATTTATCACATACCTTCTTTTCATCATTAACCCACTATCCTCTCTATGGGTTCCAATTTATCATCATATATTTTCCAACTTTCGTTGTGATCCAAAAATTATTCCTTAATACCATTGTCTCATCTTGAGACTCAGCCACCCCTTTCACTTTGATCATCACTAAAATCAACTTGGCAAAGAATATGGAATTTGTCTTTGATTTTGGCCTTGTCATGTATTCCATTTGAATCATCATCAATCTGCACAGATTCACTTTCACACAATGCATTAAGAGATGCAAGAGATAGATATCCTGATATCTTAAATTCGCAAAGTCCCCTCTAATTGTTATTATGAAATGATGAACAAATTTTAAAAACAATCTTTTCTCTCCATCCATTTCAGCAGCCACTAATTTTCTTTGATTTCCATCACTGGTTTGCTCCTCCAAGGCAGTCTCATAATCGAATATATCACTTGTAGGTGGTATAGCATTCGAGACTTATCCAGATACAACTTTATGTGGAACCTTTAGGCATTCAACCCACTCCATGGATGAAAAAGGCATCTTTTTCTATTTAAAAAAAATAACTCGGTTGTCATCTTCAGATTTCAAAAAACTCACAAACTCATAAAATTGTTTCACTAAAAATGGATAGTAGGGGCCATTGTTGTTTGAAAATCAATCTACCCACTTTTCATCTTCTAGAACTTCGAGAACTAACAATTTTATAGGGAACAAACATTCCACCCACAACTCTTTTTCAATCACAATAATTCTATTCTACAAATGAGGGTTCATTGGTCTCCTACCCGACATAGTTCTACCAACACTAACACTTTCTTCTAGCTCGGACTTCTGGTTCATTGCATTTTCCTCATCATTTTCATCTCTAATGGTAGGGAGTTCGGTATTTTCCATCTCTGGTTCGAGGGGATTAGGGTTTTCGAAAGATATGGGAGCTAAGGTTTGAGGGTAACGAGTTTGAGGCTCAGTGGATTGAAAAGTAGCTAGGACATTGTTTTTTTCATTTAGGAATCATAAAATAAATTAATAAAATGAAATAATGTAAAAACAATTCATATTCTGGTGGCAGACAGAACTTTAAAATAGCGCACTCATCGGTAGAGTTTATAGGTGAGAATTCCTATCATTGAGGTCCATCAGCGGGGTATTCACATTGGTGAGGTATCACATCGGTGAGGTATTCACATCAGTGAGGTATCACATCGGTGAGGTATCACATCAGTGAGGTATTCACATCGGTGAGGTATCACATTGGTGAGGTATCACATCGGTGAGGTATGACATCGGTGAGGTATCACATCGGTGAGGTATCACATCGGTGAGGTATCACATCGGTGAGGTATCACGTCGGTGAGGTATCACATCGGTGAGGTATCTATCGATCAAGGTTAAGCATTCCTAACTCAGGTTGAATGTAACTTAACCTATTTGAACTCAAAGGTTTGGTGAAAATGTCAGCTAATTGATGTTCAATACCTATAAATTCAAGAGTAATATCACCCTTTTGGTATTTATCTCTCATGAAATGGTTCCATACATCAATGTGTTTGGTTAAAGAGTGAGATAAATGATTCTTTGAAATGTTTATTGCACTAGTGTTATCGTAGTTGATAGAAATATGCTTAAAATCATATCCAGAGTCCAAAAGAGTGTGTTTCATCCATAGAATTTGTGCACAGAAACTACCAGCAGCTATATACTCTGCTTCGATAGTGGACAAAGCTATAGAATTATTCTTTTTACAACACCAATACACTAAGTATTTTTCCAATATATGACATGTTCCAGATATGCTTTTTCTATCCAACTTGCAACTAGCAAGGTCAACATCTGAATAACTCATTAACTCAATGGATTGTCCTTTTGGGTAAACCAAACATATGTTTACAGTGTGTTTAAGATACTTGAAATTTATTTTAACATCAAGTAAATGAGATTCTTTTGGATTAGCTTGAAATATTGCACACATACACACACTAAACATAATATCTGGTCGACCAGCAGTAAGATAAAGTAAGATTCCAATCATACCTCTGTAATTGGTTTGATCCACTGGTTTCCCAGCTTCATCTGCATCCAATTTACAGATTGAACTCATAGGAGTACCACTTTCCTTAATACTATCCAAACCAAAACTTTTTAAAATATCATTTTTATATTTGATTTGATTCCAAATAATACCATTTTAATTTTGAAAAAACTAGAAATCTAGGAAAATATTTGTGTTCTCCCATTACACTCATTTCAAATTCATTTTTCATACTCTTTGAAAAATCAGTACATAAGGAGTGTTTAGAAGATCCAAAAATAATATTATCAACAAAGATTTGTACTATCAAAACATCTATATAAATTATTTTAATAAAAAGAGTTGGATCAGCAATCCATTTAGTAAATCTTTTTGAAATAAGAAAATTACTAAGTCTATCATACCAAGATCTTGGATCTTGTTTTAAACCATATAATTCTTTAAAATGCTTAAAAACTCAATTTCGAAAATGAGGATTAGTAAATCCAGGTGGTTTTTCAACAAAAACATCTTCAACAATAAAACCATTTAGAAAAGCACTTTTAACATCTATTTGGTATAACTTGAAATTAAAATGAGCAGTATAGGCAAGTAAGATCCCAATGGATTCTAATCTAGCTACAGGTGAAAAGGTTCCCACATAGTCTATACAATCCTTATTACTATATCCTTGTGCAACTAGCCTATCCTTGTTTCTAAATATGTTTCTTGATTCATCATCTTTGTTTCTAAAAATAGATTTAGTGCCTATAGTTAAAGTGTCCTTGGGTCTATCAACTAATTCCCAGGCATTGTTTCATTCAAATTGATTTAACTCTTCTTGCATAGCCATTACCCAAAATTCATCATTGATTGCATTATTGACATTTTTATGTTCTAACTGTGAAAGAAAAGTTTGATGTTCAACATGGTTTCTTAGAGAATCTCTAGTTCGTGTCCCTCTATCAAGATTACCAACAACATCATCTAATGGATGATTCATTAGAATCCTAGTTGATTTAGTAAAGGTAGGACATTAAATTTTAGGTTCATCTATAGGTTCAGGTTCCACAGAAGCTAATTCTTGAGTATTCCAAGAACTAGATATTTTTACAGCAGGTTCTTTAGTTTTATCATTAAGGTCCAGAACAGTCAAATCTTCTTCAAGATTTTCAAGAGAGGTTTTAGGCTCATGTGGATCAGTTTCATCAAACTTGATGTGAACAGATTATTCCACACATTTGGTTCTTATGTTAAAGACTCTACATCCTTTTCATGTTAAAGAATAACCATGAAAAATCCCTTCATCACTTTTAGTATCAAACTTGTGAAGATTATCCTTTGTATTTAGAATAAAAACATTGCATCCAAATACTCTAATGTAACTAACATTGAGTTTTCTATTATTCTATAGTTCAAATAGGGTCTTCTCGAGAACAGGTCTAATCAAGACTCTATTGATAATATAAAAAGCTTTAGTCATAGCTTCATCCCAAAAATAAAAAGGCATGTCATACTCATTAAGCATGGTTCTTGAAATTTCTTGAAAGGTTTTGTTTCTTATTTCTACTACACCATTCTGTTGAGGTGTCCTAGGGGCAGAAAATTTATGACTATATCCATTGTGTGAGCAATAAGATTCAAACTCATGACTATCAAACTCACAGCCATGATCACTTCTCAGGGTCTTAATCTTAAGTCCACTAAGGTTTTCTACAGACTTGGTGCATTTAATAAAGTAAAAACAAGCTTCAATTTTGTGAGACAAGAAGTATACACAAGTATATCTAGAAAATTCACCTACTAGGACATATTAATAGTGCTTCCCAATTAAAGGTATAAACTATAGAAGGTCCAAAAAATGTCCATGTGTACCAACTCAAGAGGTTGAGAAGTTGTGACTTCATTCTTTGATTTAAAAGAAACATTATGTTGCTTTCCCTTTTCACAGCGATTACAAACTTTTTCATTTGGGAAGTCATGTTTGGGTTGGTCTCTAACCATGTTATTCCTAGTCAATTTTGTAAGTGAATGTATATTACAGTGTCCTAATATTCTATGCCAAATCCAAGACTCTTTATGAAAAAAATTTAGGCAAGTGACATTTTGTTTGGATAAAGAATATAAATCAACGATATAAAAATATTCATTTCTCAAGGAAGAGAATACTAAATCATTTTTAGAGTTTAAAACATTACATGAATCATTTTCAAATTTCACATTAAAGCCATCATCACATAACTGAGAAAAGCTTAACAGATTGTATTTAAGTTCATCAACAAATAAAACATTAGAAATCAAAACTGAATTAATGTTACAAATCTGGCCTTGGTTGATGATTTTTCCTTTAGAATTATCATCAAAGGAGACATATCCTCAATCAGACATGATTAAGATTTTAAAGCATGAGTAATCTCCTAAAATGTGCCTTGAACATCCACTGTCCAAGTACCATATCTTCTTGTGAGAACTCTTCAAGCAGGTCTTCTACAAAACTGGTTTAAACGGAAAATGATTTTGGTAGCCAGATCTTCATGCGTCCAGACAGGTTAGCAATCAAAGCTTCAGGTACCCAGATTTTTCTTATGGGTCTCAGATAATTTATAGAATCAATATATTTTGAAAGATAAACATTATTTGATCTATAAACATATGAATAACTAATTGAAGAATACGAATTTCCAGAACTGGAACAAGCACACTTTTGTCCAGATATAGGAATAAATAGATTTTTTGTAAACTGTCTCTGTCCAGGTTGGTATCCCAAACCAGTAGTGTACTTTGGTGCCACTTGTATACCTAAAATTTTAGTTAGATTTTATTTTGCATTTGTGAACTTTTCTAAGTCATTTTTATGTTTCTCATTATAAATTTTCAATTCAGTAGTTTCATTCAAAAGTTTATCATTTTTTTCTTTTCTATGTTAAGGGATGATTTAACATTGGATGTGAGAGCATGCTGTTTCTTTAGTGACGTATATTTTTCCTCATGTTCATTACATTTTTCTTCCAGCATGTTACAATATTCAAACAATTCAACTTTAGACATATCTTCAAAATTAGAATCAGATTCTGCATCATCTCCAGAATAATAGGAATTTAAAACCAGAGTCTCTAAGGTTACCTCATATGTGTTGGTCATGAAACACATGTTGGCACGATTCTTTTGAGAATCAGAAACTCTAGATTCACATGTACTGTCCTCCAAAGCACTCCAAGTATCTTTCATGGATTTCTTATACTTCTTGTCCTTAAAATCATATTTATTATTGAATTTTAATTTTCGAAAGTCATCCTTGATGTGTCCTTTACTCTTTCATTCATAGCATACTATATCATCTTCCTTATCTTATTTCTTCCAATCCTTCTTCCAATGTCCCTTGTTTTCATAATTTCCTTTGTAATTAGATTTTCTGAAGAATTTCTTCTTCATGTAGAACTTCTTAAATCTCCTGGTAATTTGAGCCATTTCAGCATCACTATCATTGTCTGAACATTCAGTTGTTGATCTTTCAGTAGATACATGAATTTTATTCTTGTCTTTGCTCTTTGAAGCAGTAGACTTGAATGCCACAGATTTTCTCTTGGGTTCATCATCTTCTTCATTATACACTTTATGTTCTTCCTCATACATCATAATCATACCTATTACTTCCTTAACCTAGAGTGTGCTGATGTCACACGATTCTCTAATGGAAACAGATGTGCCTCTCAATATTTCTGTCATACATCTTAATATTCTTATAATTTCTTCCTTTTCTAGAACAACCTTTCCAAGAGAGCCCATATTATTGAAAATCTCATTGAACCTGTGATACATGTCAGAAAGGGTTTCATCAGGTCTTATCTTCAATTTATCATATATAATAGTATAAGTATTCCACCTCATCTCTCTAAAATTGGTTGTTCCTTCATGGGAAATAGCCAAAGTGTCCTGTATTTCATAAGCAGTTTTACAAACAGAAATTCTATTAAACTCTTCATCTCCTAAAAAAAATACAAGGCATTCATATATTTATAATTATTATTATAAGCAGTCTTTGTAGGTTCATCCCAAGTTATTCTTTTAGATTCTGGAATTTTATATTGAGGCTCTATAGATGTCCATTTATCAAAACCAATACTCTCTAAGTGAATTTTAATCTTATGTTTCCACTGTGCATAGTTTGTGCCATTAAAGAATGGTGTCAGGTTAGTAGCTGCACCTTGTAGTCTATTGTCCATAATTAGATTGTAGAAAATATATTTAAAGAGATAAAATTTAGAACTAATAGAAATTTAAAACCTATAATGATGAAACTAAAAATAAAAGTTGAAAAAAAATGTTTTGAAAACATGTATTAAAAGAAACAACCTCTGATACCAAATGTTGATCGGAGTGGACACTCAAGTGGGGGGGTGAATTGAGTTCCTATTAAAATTTTTGTTAAAAACATTTCCCTTAAAATAACCATATTAAAAAAACAATATTAAACTGTATTAAATTTATACAAAGTGTAAATGTTCAATTAGTTTCTCAAAGATTGATTAGATCTCAATTAATTTAATCTAAAGATTAAATTGACTTTTGAAACTAAATTACGGGTTTACAATAAGTATGAATAATTGCAAATTTAACTATCAAAGTAACATTAAAACAAATAATATTTCAAAGTACTTTGCAGAAGAATATGAAATATATAGTATACTTATGACTTAAACTAAAATTCACAGTAGATGTAACCAAGAGGATCAGTCTCAAGTTGAGACTTAGTCCTCTCAACAATTTATATAAATTTATCCCCACCCTTAATTGAGGTTATACAATAGTTTGGAAATTGTCCAGGTCTTAAGACCTCTTCCATAGTTCTACATGGGAAAAAAACATCCTACAACTATCCAGGTCTTACTCGACCTCTACCACTATTCATAGTGGGATACAAGGAGTTATAGAGTTTGAATGAGGATTTAAGAATCCTCCAGCTTTGCTCATGAGACAATGTGTGTGTAAAAATAAATAGGGTACACACACTGCTCAAAATTTAAATGAAAGAATCACTAATGTAAGTGTGAATGAGTTTAGAAAATCTTCAGTGATTAGCAGTGCAGCTCTGGACTTGTTTTATTTGTCCGAAAAGCTTCTGAGTCCTTCTCTGGTTTTTGTCTGAAAAACAGAGTGTCGTTTTCTTCCTTGGATCCCGGTTCAACTTATCAGTACTTCTTCAAAAATTATGTACCTAGGGTTCTCCTCTAGAAAATAATTGCTTCACGTATGTCCAGTGCTCTCAGAGTATGGATGTAGTCTTCTGTGAATGCACCACGTTTAAATGATGTTGAGCACTTCCTTTTTCACCCTTCATGTGCCTTCCTAGTTCCTTGATTCTCTCTGTATGCACACCTGTGTTCACTTCTTTCCATCTAGGTCATTATCTTCCACTTTATAGCTTTCAGCTCTGACAAATGGGAATGATTACCTTTTGCATGGGTACTAGGTACGGTTCCCTGACATGGTAGGAGAAATCATTAAATAACATTAACTGCATTAAAAACATCAAATGTAACTGTTATCATAATAAATAAATAATATTGAGAGTATAGAGTTTTACTGGTTGGTCAATCATTAGTAGCCTTCTATCGGTAGATGTGTACGGTGGAATTTTTGTAGCAGTGACCTTCTATCGGTAGCTCTTTGAATTTGTATCGGTAGCTCCTGATATCGGTAACTCTTACTCTGTATCGGTAACTTATTATATCAGTAGATTTATATACTGATGACTCATTCTATCGGTATCTCTTAGTCTATCGGTAGCTCTGGTTTGTATCAGTATCTTCATTCTATATCGGTGACTCTGTATGTCAGTATCTCTTGGTCTGTCGGCAGCTCTGGTCTATCGGTAGATCTTGCTTAGTTCCAATGATTATGTCTATCTGTAGACTTATGCATATCGGTAGGTCTGTGTATCAGTTACCTTGGATTATCGGTGACTCTGTCTATTGGTATACTAATTATATCCATAGACTATGTACTGGTAGCTCTGTATCAATAGCTATACGTAGATCTGTGACTAACACTTATCTGTATTATGAAAAACATATCCGCTTAGATTTGAATTACTTCAAAACAATGATAAACATTGATTAATATATTTCACGTATTATTTTAATATTATTATCATATAGAATGTCATATATTGGGTGAATTAGAATATATATAACCATTAATTGGGATTATCAAAGTATGTGAATGCATAGATGGGATTATCAAAACAGGTTAGGTCAAAAAATTTGTTAACAAAAAAATTAGGTAAAATGTCATTTTTATAGTTATTGTATTAAATATTAGGAGTCTAAATAATCCCTCTAAAATGGTTTATATAGGGAATTTATTACAAAGTGTAATTATGATACTGTGTATATTATATCAGTGTAATCTCTTCCCCTTTTGATTTTTTAGAGAAATGTGATTCTTTTGAAGAGTAAGAATTTATTTAAATTAGGTTAAATATTCCATTAATTGTTTACATTGATTAGAAATGGAAGAGAACAAAAAATTTGTTTGAATTTCATTCAAGATATAAAAAAAAAGGTGGGTCAAAATAGATATTTAATAGTGTATTTTATTGAATAATTGTATTAGACATTGATTAAGAATTAAAATTGTGGTATAGTTTGAATTGATGATTCAATGGTTTTGAAATTATTTTAATTTACTATAATAATTCATATTTGATAAATAAAATAAAATTGGATATGTTTGATAGGGTATGAATATGTTATGAGATTTATTCTAATGGTTAATATTGATACATAAAAATAAAATGAAATTTCATTTTCGTATAATATAGTGAATTTGTTTATCCAAATCCTATATAATAATATTTTATATGATACAATGAGTTTAATATGAAATTATTTATAATATGTAGTGTTGGAAAATTTATACAGATTTTGTATGTATTCTATGTAAGGATGAATATGCATAAGTGTTATTTTATAAGAAAAACAATAAATATAATTTTAATTGTAATGTGTTTTCATTGTGTATATTTTTGGTCATATAATATTATAGATAGAAATTTACGACTCTAATATTTGTTTGATTAGTGTTTATGTTTAAAAAATGATATCAAATCAACCATAACCAATATCATAAATACATGTAAATAAAACATTTAATGACAATCTCACAAACGTAACAATATTAATCCTAAAATTTCAGTACACACAAAATATAGTCAAAAATAAACTAATGAATACATGATTATTTATCTAGATCAATTAAAAATGGAATTAGTTTTTGAAGAATCAAACGAATTTTCATGTCATATTGAATAAATGAATTCCACGTGAATAATAAATCAATTTTTCTATGAGTTTCTCAAGTGAGTATCAACCAAAAACTATAAATACCCCAACCCCAATAGCCTAGATATAATGATTTATGATATTACATTATCATATTAAATAAGGAAGTTGCATCCTGAAGGACCAAAGAGTTTAGTAGCATTGGAAAAATAGATACAAAAATATGTTTTCATTATACCATGAAATGAAAAACAATATTGTAACTTTATTTAAAACACTCCAATTATCTTAGCTTATCCCTGTATTAAAATTATAAAATTCAAATTCGCATCGTGGGAAAAAACAAAACATAATAAAGGGGTGATATCAGATGCTGAGTAAGGGATAGAAAAAAGAAGATGTTATAAACCTAAAGAATAATTCATGGTAAAATTATAATAACACATGTCATTAAAAAAAACCACAATCATAATATATAAGGTATAAAAGCACAATAAATAATTATATATTAAAAATCATCTTTGAATGAAACATAAACACATTCATTATATTTGTCAAATAATAACATGGATTATCAATTACTAATACCATAATGAGGTAATACATAATTTCATACATCAAAAACATATCGTGAAGCTTTTATCCAAGACAATATACATAAATGGGTAAAAATAGGGTCCAGTTTGTCTCATGTGGGATGTCGATGCATCTAGGGGTAGAATGGGCCCTACCCATCAGTTATTTATTCCAATTCATTGTTGGTATGAAATTGCTGAAACAAAATAGAAATATACATCTCTATTGAAACTTGGAAATGAAATGTAAATATTATTCCCAATAAGTAAACATAATCATAAACTATCTTGAGTAAAGGGGTTAATGGTATCAAGACAATACATTCAACGTAAGAATAACCATATTGAATTAATGGAAATATGGTAGATAGTAATATAAGAGATCAATATAAATTAATAATAATATTCAAAAATGTTTTTATAATTTCTAAAAAACTATAATAAAATCCTTTAAAATTCTTGATAGAAAAATACTTTTACATTGAAAAGAAGAGTTCTTTTGGAAAATATTTTATATTTTTCATAAAAATAATATTCTAAACATTTATATCCAAGAAAATAAAATGTAATGAAATTATATTTTACAAATATTAAAATAATATTCATATTGAAATTTGTAAACTAATGTGATAAAAAATTGAAAACAGAGTTTAAGAAAAATTGTAAATGGGCCACATCAATATGGAATTATGAAAACAATAAATGAGTTTTTCAAACATACAAAAAAATATTTTTTTTCAAAAAAAATGTGAACTAATATTGTTTATCATTATAAAAAAGTGATAGTTTAGAAAAATATTGGTGGATTTAAATATATTATCATGTGAACTTGAACATAGGTAAGAAACTGGGAAGTTCAGTTAAATCGGGCTTTCATATCAAGATGTATTGAAAATAGAAACTTATATAGTATTTATTTCCCCAAAAATGAATAATTGAGATGGGTTTATATCATCAGAACACAGAAACCCAAATTAAAAGT
Organism: Viscum album; assembly: GCA_963277665.1. Lineage (NCBI taxonomy): Eukaryota > Viridiplantae > Streptophyta > Magnoliopsida > Santalales > Viscaceae > Viscum > Viscum album. Next base: position 1,672,593,277 of record OY728126.1, read on the forward strand.
ATTAAATTAGAGTAATTAATATTTACAGTGGTGAAAAGAGGGTGAAAGTATATCACAATGGAAAAATCATGGTTTAATAAGAAACCCTAAGCTTATGTCTGAAAGTATTCTTCACTTCTATTTATTGTCCTAGATAATGAAATAAGATTCATTAAAAATTTAATTCAAAACCATTAAAACATTTTTTTGATGTATTATATTTTTATTAAGTACATTTATGGAATTATTATTTGTTATATGATTCAATTTCATCATTCAATAGATTATCTTCAGTTTGTTTTTATGATTTTTTCACTTGTATACAGCTAAGAAAACTCATGTAAAATGGGAAGATATATCTATAATTGAGAGTTTATGTAATTAATGAAAATATAGAAGATAAACTGGTATGAGAAGTCATTTTTTAGATATAAGGATTATTCATTAGATAAAACCATAATAATAATCATTGAGATAATTTTGACATTTTATCGATCATCACACACTAGTTTTTTTGTTAGTCAATATTATGTATATATACTAGTTATATAATATTAAATAATTTTGTATACATATATTATAGTTTTTTAACAATAAAAAGGATTTATGATCATCCGTGAAGGAGGAATTGAAAAATGAAAACTCTTCATCCATGATGGTGGTAAATCGACACCTCACATATGATGTTTTCTATTTTAGAATAAAATGGGAAGTGAAGAGAATTGATGTATGATATAACGTTATCATAATAACATAACATTAGATAAAAGAAACTATATATATCATTCCACATTGGTATAGTGAGGTGATGACTGTATAATAAATGAAAAGAAATTGAAACGAAATTAAAATAAAAGAAATTGAATAGAAATTAAAAGAAAAGGAAAAGATGGTTTTACCAATTAAACATTGTCTCTTTGAGATCCTCCTTAAGGCACATGGGATAGAATTTGGGTGAGAGTAAAAATTATATAATGTATAAATGGATGAGAAAATTGTTTTTTGTTATAATATAGTAATGAAATATGGATTAAGGGGATAAAATTATGTCAAAATTGGGACCCTTTTTACAATTGAGGTGAGGGACAATTTTGGAATTTCAAAAAATATATTAAAGTATAATAAGTCAAATTCTTGGGTGAAGACATAAAATATTCCTAAAAATCATATTATATCAAAATGTTAACACAATATTATCATATTTTAATTTATTCAAAATGTTTTAGATCAATAAATAATTTAATTAAATATTTTATTCAAGAAAAAAAATTCATCAAATTTAAAAATTATATAAAAAAGACTTTAAAATATAAAATATATTTCATATCCTAAATAACATTTCATTATATCCTATAAGTATCAAATTAATATATAAAATTCATGAAATACCATTAAAATATAAAATTACAATTATTTTAATATTTTTAATATCATTTTTTATTTCTTCCATAATTATACAATTATCGCATCATCGTTGAGAAATACATTAATGTAATTATTTTTTCCCAAATATTAATAATAAATTTCCAAGAATAATATAAATTTATTTTGTTAAAAATTACTATTTATTGTTTAATATATATTTAGAAAAACCATATATTTAAATATTATAATAATTTGAAAACGATAGTGTGAACAACATGGAGTTCTTTTAGATAAAATATTATAAGGGTCCTAATGAAATAAATGTGGTTCAAAATGGTCATTAATTTGACCAATGGACAAAAATGGTCAATATACTGTGAGAAATAAAATTTATAAAAGTTTTAGGGTCATTTTATCGTACATATAATTTTAATTAAAATTATTTTATTAAATATTCATCTGTCTTCTCAAGAACTGGATCAGTGTTTCCCAACCATTAATGTTAATTGATAAAAATAATTTACTATCATAAAAAATATATTAATAACTCTAAATATATCATTTTATATTCATTAATTATATATATTTACTCATATCCAGGTAAAAACATCAATATATTGTTAATATGTCTTTTCTTTCCTTGTACAGGCATTGAACATTCATTAGGATACGATTCATGTTATATAACTCCACATCCAAAAAATCATCCAAAACCATCCATAATACATAAAATATAATAAATAATTCTTTCAAACAATTTCTACCAATTAAATAATATCAACGAGAAACTAAGGTTTAAATTTCCAATGCAGTGTAGGAACTACGTCAGCATTAACAATGATTTTCATACTTATCAAGAAATATATTATAACATACATGTTCTGAATTATTAATTTTATAATAATTATATTATAATTTCATAATTTAGTAATTTTATATGTTTAATAAATTTTATATAATAATTATTTATTAATATTTTCAAAAAACAATATTTCTTAAAAAATTGTATTTTTACTATTCAAAAAATTATCTTTTTCTAAAATTTCTCAAAATTTCACCCTAACCATTTTTTATGTGTAGATTTAAAAAAATGGAATCCATTTTTTGAGAATAATTTTTTAAATGTGGGATTAATTTTTAATTAAAAAAATAATTTATACGAAAAATAAAAATTTTATAATTATAACTTATTTAATGACACATTCAAAAATAAATTTGGGTATCATAAAATAATATTATAATTAAATGAAAACCAAATATTATGTTATGATTCTTTTTAATTTTTACTTTTAAATGATAAAATTATTTATTAAATTTTAAATAAACATATAGGTTTCTAAAAAATACCATGAATTGATATATTATTTTTAAAAGTCTTATTTACATATTCTACGATATAAATATATTATATTTTCAAACATAAGATAACAAATTTTATGTATAATTTCATAGATAAAGATGATATTCTATTGGAAAGATTACTAAGAGTAATGGTCACATTACTCTTCCTATGGTTATGTTAATATTCTATATTATATCTTGTTTATAAACATGTTGTTGTGTCCAACATATTCTATAATAGATGTTAAAGAGACATACCATAAAATTTTGGGGTGTTACATTCTCGCATCCCTAAATAAATTTCATCCTATCAATTTTAATATTGACTTTGGAAAAATAATTTTCGATGCATGAAAATTCTTTTTAGGGAAAACCTCATCTAAAATTGGGTTAATAAATAATCATATGAAAAATAGGGGAAGGGAAATGAAATGTTCACCCAAAAATTAGGCACCTTAATAGGGTAACATTAGTGGACTATAAAAATATAGACATGGAAGAAAATATGACCATAATTTTATAATGGGGAGTGAAAGAGAACATTGTTTTTATAATGTTAACCAACAAAAATTCACAAATCTAGGATCAATTAAAATACAATTTATATCATAGAATTAAAATTAAACAAGTGATTTTTTTCAAAATCCATTTCCAAGAGGTGGGGTATTCTTTTACTATACATAGAATTGCTTCTCAAAATAATATTAATTTATTCATTTCCAAGTCAAAATCTCATCCCTTGGTTGCGCTTCAGTGTATCTACACATCATTATTTAACCAAAACAAGGATATTTAACATTTATGTTTATATATGAATCTCTTTTATCATATAATCCATGATTCTTTCATTCAGGTTTAAAAAATTTACTAAAACCAAAATGATTGGAACATGTTATCTAATATTTTAAATCATGCTTTTATCTTAATCAATTATATCCTTAAACAATCCTTAATGTAGTAAACCTTAAGACTCATAAAAAATTTATACGTCAAAATTATGAGACCAAATAATTAGAATACACATTTCATAACATCATTATGTATCTCTTATTCTCACATAACAACTAAATTATTACCTTTATCAACATTAGAACATTAAAAACATACATGTTTCCATGTGTAAAATCCCAGGTTGTCCTTTAATACAAACATCTAATTCTTCCATAATAACAAAAAACATCATATCAATAACCTCATTCATGGTCACCAATAAAATCCTATAAATACCAATTTATTATTATCTCAATCATTAAGAAAATATTTAACATTATCTTTTCATATTCATTTGTTTTCAAAAAGACCAACCTATAATATAATCACTTCCCAAAATTTATCGTGATATTCATATCATTCATTGTATTCAATAAAGAAGAATTATCATAGTGGAATACTTATATATCTCAAGAATATTATAAATAGATAATTTTTTATAAAAAACTTCTAATTATTGAATCCCAACATAGAAATATTAATCAATCCTCTTTTTCTAAGGTAGTATAATAAGCTTGACCCTGATCTATTTTCATTTTCTAAGGAATATTACCTTCACACTTGGGAAATTCACTTGAATTGTTCCCCATATCCTTATAGTTAACTATTTAGAAAACTTATTTATTTCCTTTGCCATCATGTTCCATGTGTGATTTCTCTCTACACTTGTAAAAAAATTCTTTTATCATTAAGAAATTACTATGGTGTTTCCATCCATAATTATCATATGTGGGACAATATTTTTTCCCCTTCTTACCTTTATCCATTATTTTCTATATCATACACTTCATATCATACTTCCTTTAAAAAAACATGAATTAAAGAATTTTTTTCTATCTTTATGGAATATGATACTATGTCCTCATGTGATGAGAATGTTTGGGAGACTTTTTCCCTTCTAAATATTATATTATTTAAACTAAAGACTTGTTCGTTCATAATCATTGGTTCACATGCACGGGTGAGGTTCCTATTCCATCTATGAGGATTAATTTCAAAATGAAAATATACAAAATATTAGATTATATCATTATTGAAAATAACGTATAATCCCAAAAAAATTGAAATAAATATCATAAATTTAGATCTTTATGCAGAGTTAAATTCATAATCATGGGTGATTTATTATGTTTTCTTTTATATATCTGTAAATTAGATCTTATTTTTATTATCCATAATCTATTATTTCATAAGAATAGTTTCCAATATTTCCACTAAACTTCCCATTATAAAAACTATAAATCATCCTAACTAGAAGCTCGAAGATGGTGCCTTATATTGTTATATTGGATTAAAAAACAAGGATGTCGCATCCTAATTGACCAATTTTTTTGGTATATTTTAAAAAATAGATAAAAACATAGGTTTGAAATTAAAAATTAAAATGAAAAAAAATATAGTAACACATTTAATTCACTCGGATTGTTTAATCATATCCCTTCATAACAATCATAATATTCTTCATGGAATCCTATGGAAAATACAAAAGAAAGGGTCAGATCAGATACTCGGTAAGGGTATCCAATAAAGAATATTATATAAACATAAACCATAAAGGGAGATGAATATCTAACAACACAAGTCATTAAAACCCCAACATGAGTGTAATTTGGAATAAATCAAAGATATGTAAATAATTTCATATAAATAATCATAGGAGAATGAAAATTATCTATGGATTCTAATAGATTAATAATCACATGGATTATAAATTAATAATACAAAAATGATGGAATTTATAATTACATACATCATAAAAACTATCAAGGATCGGTCCATGAAACCATACATAAATGGTTAAAACTTCAGTATAGTTTGACTCATGAAACCAACTAATGCATCGAGGGGTTATAGCATCGCCATCACCTGCTATTTCCAATTAATTACTCATATGAAAGGGATGAAAAATATTAAAAATATTAATTCTTATTTAAATGATCATATAAATTTTAAATAATATTCCCTATCAGTAAACATAATCATAAACTATACATAATAATGTGTTGAATGGTATCAAGACACTACATCTCCTGTCAAAATAATAGTAAAGAATTTAATAAAAATGTTAGAAGGTAACATAAAAGATAAATATGAATTATGGATAATATTTAATATTTGGGTTTTAAATAGATGTATATACTCTAATAAAACTACTGTTATTTTTGGATAGAAAACACCTTTTACTTTGTAATGGATAGTTCTTTTGGAAAATAATTTGTATATGTCATAAAAATCAGATAGAAAAGATGTATATAAAAAAGGAAATTTAATGAAATTATATTTGAGTAATATTAAAATAATATTCATAATAATATTTTGAAACTGAATTTGAAACATTTAAAAATAGTGTTTATGATACATTATAAATGAGCTCCTTGAGTGTTGTTAAATGGAAAATATGAATGGGTATTTTATGCATAGAAAGGAATAATTGATTTCATGAGACCAGATATTAGATAAAATACTCTTTCATGATAAAAATATATATTCTTCAAAAATATAGGTTACTTAAAAAATATTATGTAGTGTACTTGAAAAATGGTATAAAATAGGGTTGTTTCTTTTAATTGGTCTATTTATCAGGAGAAATTAAAAATGGAACATTATACAACATGTATTTCCTTATCATATAAATTAGAATTTGTTTTCATAAATATAATTGGGCCCTAAAATGTTATTTAGTTGATGTAAATAAAATTAATTAATCATTACAATGGTTTAAGATAGAAAAATCTTATCTTGAAGGAAAAATGGAGTCTTGGGAAGAAACCCTTACCTTATATCAAAAATTATTCCATACATTCACTTAATGTCCTTGATAAATAAAATATATTGATTAAAATGTTAAAAAAACAACTCAACATTTATTTTATGTAATATAGTTTTAATATGTTCATTTATTTCTTTTTTATTAGTTATATGATTCAATTTCATCGTTAGGGAGTGTTTGTTTCATTGGGTTTCATGATTCAATCACTTCTATACATGTATAAAAGATCTTCTAAAATTGGAATAGTTATCGAAAATAGAAATTTTAGGTCATTAATGAACTTATTAATGATTAAATGTTCTTATATGTCATTGTGTCTAGATATTAGGATGATTAATTGGATAAAACATCAATGATAATCGTTTAGATTATATTGGTGTTCTTTCAATCATTATAAACTATTTTGTTTTATTAATTAATACTATGTATATATACTGATTATGAAACATTAAATAGGTTTTAATATAAATATTATTGAATTTTAAATAACTGTTTAATGAGTATCCTTGAATAGGGATTTGAAAAATTAATAGTAGTCATCTAAGATGGTGGTAAATCAGGACCCCACAGACGATGTTTTTAGTTTTCTAATAAAAGGGAATGTGAAGATTATTGATGGTTGATAAACCATTATCATAAAAAATAAAATAATATAAAATATAATTGAATAATAAGGTCACTTTGGTATAGGGAGGTGAGGATATGATTCGAAAATAAAAAAAAATAAAAGAAAATGAAGGATAATTTTTCCACATGATCCTCTTCTCTTTGAGATCCTTCTTAGGGATCTTGGGAATGATCTTTTGATGGGATCATGAAAACAATAATGTGCGATGTGATGAAGATATGTTAATTTAGTTGAATATAGTCATGAATGATTCTTTAATGTCATGAATTAAGTGAAGGAATGAGAGAGTTTTTATAATTATGAGAGGGGGAATTTAGGGATTTCTTAAAATAATAAAATATAACACATATAATATTTGGTTGAAGACATCCAAAATACCAAAAAATTATAGGAGATAACATTTTGAACATAATATTATCATATTTGGCCTTAGTCAATATTTTTTGGATTTTAAATAATTTAACAATATATTTTATTCAATATATATATTTTTTATAAAACGTAACTATATTCATAACTATGACTTTAAAAAATCATAAAAAAATTTCGAATTCAAAAAAAAATATTTCATTATATTATGGAAAAATTAAAATCATATATATATTTCATGTAATTACATAAAGATATAGGATTATATTAATTTTAATATTTTTAATTTCATTAATTTGAATTTTTATTTAATTAAACAATTACTTCATCATCATTGTGTAAGAAAGTATAAAAATTATTTATTCACTAAAAATTAAAAGTAAATCTCCATGAATATGATAAACTTCATAGAATTAAAATTACTATCGATGGTCAAATATGCCTTCTAAAAAACCATATATTAAAATACTATACTTATTAAAAACTATCGTGTGAACAACGTGAATTTTATTTAAATAAAAAAGTATAAGTGTACTAATCATAACAATGTGGCACAAAATATAAATTAATTTGATCAATGGAAAAAAAGGTCATGATATAATCCAAAAATATGTTTTATATAATTTATTTGAGTAAATTAGTGGTACTTATAATTTTATTTAAAATCATTTTATTAAATTTTCTTCATCTTTCACAAGAACTGCATCAGCGTTGCACAACCATTATAATTAATTATGAAATATAATTTACTGTCATAAAATTAAATAAATTGGTATCAACTTAACTTTTCTATTTCATTAATTATCTATTTTGACTCATATCAATGTCAAAAAATCATCTTTAATTTTTTATTTTGTGTTTCCTTACCTTGCGCAAGTATTACATGAGGATTTGGAAAATATTAACTAATATAACTCTATAAATAGAAAATATCACCAAAAAATATCAATTATATATAATAATTAATAAATATGTTATTAAATTTTTTTACCACTTAATTATTATCTCTTAGGAACTAAATTTTATTTTTCCAACGATACACTGCCACTACGTCTATACTGACAATGATTTTTATATTATCAAGAATCAAATTATAACAAACATACTAAAACATTCTACATGAAAAAAAATTTACATAATAAATTATTAATTTTTTCGATTCCATATGTTTAATAAATGTTATATGATAATTTTTTCATGATGAAGTCATAAAAGTATTGTATTTATTGAAAAAACTATATTTGTTATTATTCACTAAAAATTTATTGTTGTCAAAAAATTCTCAAAATTTCATCCTAAATATATATTGATTTTTATATTGGAAAAATGGAATCCATTTTACTAAAATAATATACTGAATATGAGAAAATTAATTTTAAATTAAAAATATTTTTTATTCAAAAAAATACCTTTTTTTAATATTATAACTGATTTTATGAAAAATTAAAAATTAATTATTATCTCATAAAATTATATTATAACTAATATAGATATTTAAGGTATATATATTGTTTCTGAATATCCATGCAGCAAGCATGTGATTCTAAATTGACAATGAGTATGATGTATCATCCTCAAATGGATGGGAAATCCAAAAGGAAAATAAAAATATTAGAAGACATTCTTCAGGCTTGTGTAATGTATTTTGGTGGCTCATGGGAAGATAACATACCGTTATTAATGTTCTCACATAACAATAGTTATCATGAATTGATACATTTGGATCATTTTAAGTCATTGTGTGGGTGTCATGTTCATTTTAAAATAAATTTACCAATATCAATTTCCACACAAATAACATATTGTCACAATTCAAAAAAACTATCACCAAAGTGGTTTTTCCATCAAGCATTAAAAATTCATAATCAATTTCAAGAAAAATAACCAATTTGAAATAATGAATTTAATTTATACTCAAAGGAGTCAAGAGGGAAGACACAAACCTCAGAAACTATGGCTATAAAAAGAAAAACATAAACAATTCAACTAAACGTGGTTGAATATCTAAAAACCCACCATTGGTATCTTCTAATAACATCATCATAGCTATATCTCATATTGAATGGAATTATAGATAATATATCAATTCCTAATACACTAGATCTGTGAATCTAATAGAGATATGAAGAGTATATCTCAGAGAAATTACCAAGAGTGGAGACTTATCTTGGAATTTTACCTTCAACACAACATGATTTTCCAATGGATTGCTCACAGATTGAAGGGGAAGGTTTCTAACACATTTGGGAGGAAGAAAAATCATTTTATGGTTAAAATGTGGAGAAAATGAGTGGATTAAGGGAAACCCCAAGTGATATCCATGTTTTGAGGTTCTAAAACTAACCTAACATAGTTGTTTCACACGGTTAGTTAGACTATTCCATAGTTATTGCCTCCCAACACCAATTACATGGATTAGCATGAATGGTCAGACAAACCATGTGTCAACCATGTTTTTTCCTTTGTTCCACTTTGAATGGTTACACTTTAGTTGATGCATGGGTTGGCCAAACCGTTCACCTAACCCTATGCCTACATGAAACCCTCTTATCACTTTTCATAGTTTCTTGTATGAATTGAATGGTTTCTATTAAACATGATGAAACCACAAAACTCTAAAAAAATTCCAATGAACACTCTAATAGTTATCAAAAAGATCCCAATCATCACAAAAAATCATTAAATACTTCAAAATAATAATGAATGTGTTAATATATTGAAACCAAGGGAGCTACATTCTCCCCACAGTTAGTCATTCTGTTCCTAGGTAGTAGAAATAAACCATTGTCTGCAAAAGACCAGGACACAACTCAACTAAATATTTTTACTATTCCTATGTTTCATCCTGAATCTGACCATGTTTTTAAAAATACCTCACTATACTAATACATCTCCCACACAAGTCTTTCTCTTGCCTATCAAAAATCAAAACATTATTGTGCACCAATAAAGCATCTAGATCTAGGTTAATGTGATTCAATTAAATAACATGGTCGAGATGATGCTGAAACATTTTAAACTAAGATTCATGAAACACATTAAGCACTGCAATAATCAATTATGGAAAATAAAACTGATATTTCACCGCAAAAACCCATTCATATATCACGAATGGGATTATATATAAAGGATATTACTTTCCCCACATTCCAAAAATTTGATTCCCATGACGTGGATATATTCACAAGAACACATGATCACTCATCTCATATAAAAATAGCCATCGACAATGATTTGTATATGATTTCAAAAACATCTGAGTCATATTCATCATATTCTCGATCAACAGAATCTTATATGTTGTCTCTTTGACAATTCTCAACCCAACCGGTGAAGTCTCATAATTTTCCACCCAACAAGTTGAAGAATGAACATGACACCCACACAATGACTTAAAATGATCCAAATGTATCAATTCATGATAACTATTGTTATGTGAGAACATTAATAACGGTATGTTATCTTCCCATGAGCCACCAAAATACATTACACAAGCCTGAAGAATGTCTTCTAATATTTTTATTTTCCTTTTGGATTTCCCATCCATTTGAGGATGATACATCATACTCATTGTCAATTTAGAATCACATGCTTGCTGCATGGATATTCAGAAACAATATATATACCTTAAATATCTATATTACACTATCGAAATGGGTATTACATGCATCTATAAAACATCTTAGATATATTTTTTTAGGAATTACACAATCTTGCGAGATTAAAAAATTGGGATGAAATGGGTTGGAATTGTAAACCGACCCACTTTCACATGTATGAAATCATGGATCGGTACTCTTCTTGGATGTTCTCTTAAAAAATCTGTTTTTATCGTCTCCCATTTCCAAAAAGGAATCAATCAAGCCAACAAAATACCCACCAACCATTGGTGTTCATCAATAACATACAAACAAGTTATGCATCTCTAAGGAAACTCAATCACCTTAATTTTTATACAAATCTACCAAAACATTTTCTTTCAATGCCATATACATCTTCTATATTACATTATAAATAACCCATGTTGGATGGTGGTATGCGTAGAGAATTTTTTCCAGAAAAAACAATGGTATGAAAATATGATTTTGAATCAAAAAAACTGAAATCCCATCCATCTTATATCACTCAATGATCTCCCCAAAATTGAGTTTTTACCACATATAAACACATTCTAAATTATATGTTAGTGCCTCTTTAATCATCTCCACAAATTATAGAACAAAAAAAACTAGAATGATAATTTCAATTTCACCTCCGTCATCACATTATATGTAATAGTTAGCTAGGACGAACATAAACTTAAGTTTATTTGAAACCTCCTTTTTGATGTTAGTATATGTATTTATACATGATTCATATTCCACCTAATTTACATTACCTAGTGTATACATCTAGTAAATGTCAAACAATTGGAGATACTTCATCGATCATCTTTTTCTTGATTCAAATCCCTTTGTGATATATATTTTTTCAAGCTCTAATTATTATTAAATACCATAAATTTCCCACCAAAGAGTTAATGATGTCAAGTCATCAAAGCATGGACTATGGAAGCTAACTCAGAATCATGGTTTGGGTAGTTATTCTCAGGAAATTTTAACTTCCTTGTTCCGTAAAAAAGTCATGATATCCTTTGATGAGAATGTATATCAACCCAGATCCTGACGCATCACGAAACACCACATACCCATGTCTTTTTTCAAATTTATGGTGAAGATTATGCTCTTTGAGATACTTATGATATTCCAATATCCATTAGAATAGAAATATTATCCTCATCAAATCTATCATTGGTGGATCTAATCATCACATTTCATGAAAATTTTATGTAAAAGCAGATAGATCAATAAAACTGTATATCTCATAGACATTCATAAGGGGTCTCCAACATATCATGGACTCTATCTTTTCTTGAACAATATAAAAAACCATTTCATAGATTACATGGATACAAAAATATAACTATTGTATCAAAAAAACACTTTGAAATATTATAATACAACCGATGATCTCACAAAATTCCCAACACTTTCGTCATGTGTTGCTCATGATCATCCCTTTTCCTTCAATACAACAATATATAATCCTTGAACACCATTAAAAAAATCTAGACATATTTGAAATATATTATTAATCAATTTTATAATGAATACTTATGAAATTTTATGTTAAAAAGAAATAATCACATACTAATAATGGCCACATATAGTCTTCAGAGATGTTTTTGTAATAGTTTCATTTTCAAACTATAATATGTGATATCCTAATTACAATTAATTTTTACCAAAAAATTGGAATCCACTAAATTATTCAAATGTATCCTCAATGTGTGGTTGTGGATACTAATTTTTTATCATAACATGGATACGCTTACGATAATCAACACATGACTTAAGAGTTTTATATGACTTTTTGGGGAAAAATACTAGTCTTGCCTAGGGTGAAAAGCATGGTCGGATGAAAAATTTTCATTACATCTATTCCAACAATGATTTAAGTTACTATATGCCTATTGGTTTTATTTTGTAAGAATAAAGGGAATTATAACTCATCCTTGGAAATATATGAATCATAAACTCTACTTCTCTTGTGGGTGGAAACCCTATTAAATTTTTAGGAAAATATCCAAAAACTGATAAAATTTATAGAAAACTTTTATTCTTGATATATTTCATTGATGCGAAGGTAAAAACATAAAACTATTTTGAGAACATTCCAAATTTTGGTGCAAACAAGCCTATCATAGTTCCAATTACATTCCAATCTCCTTTAAATATATACTCGATGAAATCATCCGCCATAAATATAAAGCATCAGATAAAATAGTAGATGTGATCTTGGAACATTGAAAAAATATAAATACTCATGATTATGTGATAAATATACATCTCAAGAATAAATAAATCCAATATCAACTCCAATTTATCAATATTTATAGGAAATGCATTACACATAAAATAATAACATTCTATTTGACCAATAAGATATTGATGTTTCAAAATAAAAGGAATCATCTCAACATGAAAACCCATCAAATTAACATCACAAGAAGAAATAAATAAATGGGATTAAACCATATTAGAAAAAATCAGGAATAATGGTTTAATTAAAAATAATTGTTTCTCATACAATAAATCGTATTGATTGTTCATCCACAATAACATTCTCTTCTCGATATAACTCCTCACTACACATTATAGTTTATGACCCTATGATGATTTTCTTAGATGAGGAGTCATGGTTTTCATAGAGACACCATGGATATATAGATTCAACTATGAAGTGGTATTCTCTTTCGCTCATCCCATTGAAGTATATGAAATTTGTGAAACATGAGATGTGTCTCAAACACTCAGCCTCAGAGTACGATGACAACATCAATATTATTTCCCCAACTGATTGAAATTATTTAATGATCTAGGAGGATCCATAAAATCTCACATAATGTGGCCTAAATAGCCATATTGTAATTATCATGGCATGCTATTAGGATATGGAGGTAGATTCACCAATCAATTTGTCTGATTTTGATCCATTCCATTACAATGTAAATAGGTTTCCCTCTTCCTCTTATAAACAAAAATATATTTCCATCCATTATCAATAGGTATCCACATTTTCCCTCCACTAGTTTCTCTTGGGAGGTCATTTAATTCCAACGTTTCTCTATTGACCATCTCTGTATTATCCATTATAATAGTCACAATAAACTTCAAACAAATCTCCTTTCTTAGTAAAGATTAATAATTCTATACCTTCAAGGATGCACTTTCTATATCTTTCGGCATAAAGAGGGCTAAATTCCAGAAATTATCCACATACTCTATCAACGATATATTCTATATCTTCAAGATGAAAATGACAATTACTCTATAAATCTTGAACCTATACAGATAAAATTGATGGATGAACAATTATTAAAATCCACTCATTTATGGCCTTTGTCGAATTTATCCATAACTAGTAAATCCTATAGTTAGGGTGAATGTTATTCAAACATATACATCTCTAATTGGACATTTAACTCAAATAGTTCTCTTAGGAAATTGAAGATTTGATTCATCATATCCAACCAAAACTCTACCTTCCCTTGTTCTGAATCACCTTAGAAGATGGGTGGATTCTACAGCTGGAATTCAAATAAATTATCCAAATTCCATGGTTCATCCCCCTGGTTCCCTCTATCCATAGCCTGAAAAGCATAAACTATATTGTTAAAAAGTTTTTGTTTCACCAATGGTTCAGGTAAAACCACATTTTCATATTCTTCATTCGGTTGGTTTCTTCTAGACCTACTGGTTTGTATTTTCTATAGAAAAAACAAAAGAAATATGTCTCACTCTCTTGAAATTAATGGATTAAAAATTCAAATTTACTATATCACAAAAATCCATTCGAAAAACCATCAGTTTTTTTTTCAACCCAATTTCAAAAAATCCACAATGTTTTTGAAAACTAAACAAATTTTCAAAATACCAAAACCATTCCCATTTCCAAATAGGCCCTTGGAGACATCACCTAGATGCCAATGGATGGAAATAAATTCCAAGGGATTCATTATAATTGGGAAACATTTTCCATTTAAAACTAAATCCCCTCCAACCAACATACAATAACCAAAACCGTAATATGATGCATTTTATGGATGTATTAAAACTTATCATAATGAAAAATGACAATAATACCACACCACACCATAACCAATATCAAAGTAACAAAGAAGAAAACATGCCTAAAAAACTTAATGACTCAAAATTCATTACTCCATAGCTCCCAACATGCTCTAAGGTCAAACTCCACAAGCTTTGAACCAAATTATCATGCAGAACCACAAAATAAAGGTGACACATTTTTTTACCCATGTCCAGGTACAAGATATCTACATACACACCAAAGTTACCTTGTAGGGGCTGAGTAATGAAACTCATTAGGTTTGCCCCAAATGAATTCCCCACTCATAACACTAGGATAGAGCATGTAAAATTTTTTATAAAACAATGTATATAAAATAATTAAAACCCATTTTTTTAAAATCTCATGTAACACAATTATCATAGCTAAAATGTTTTAAGTAATACAACCATTTTCAAGTAAATAATCCAAACAAGCCTTTAACACATTTGAAAATTACCATTTTGGAATAACCTAGTTCATTCCATACTTCCCAACACACCCACAACCACAATATATTGGTGTTACCATTAATGGATGATCATCACATAGAAACAGAATCCCTTTGATGGTGGTACTTCATGACCACTATCTATCTCATTCAACTCCAACATTACCATTTTTCCCAACAACACTATCAAAACAATATTTTCAAGAGACTTCAATAAAATAATACTATTATTGAAAAAAATGTCCACAAATATTTCAATGATCAAAACCAAATAACCATTTTTATATCATGTTATGCCTTTCACTTTCCACCAAAATACCCAATAATCAAAATTCCATAAACATTCACTAAATAGGGGCCATAGAAAAAATTCCACCAAAATTAAACAACAAATTTCATGAAATATATACAATTTGAAATAAATTATTCATGTTCTACTAATAGGATTAGATATTGAATCCATATTCCTCAGAAAGTGTGTATAAAATGAAAAGGAACACAAAATCTTGAACAAAACATGGTCAAATCTCAAAAAATTGACCTTATATTACATTCCCTCACACCACACCACCAAATATTTTCCACATTCGATGAACCTATCATAGATATATCCCCAAAAGACTTTATATATGAATATAAGATAGGGAAGAAGGGTAGATTTGATTAAAAAACCCAATAACGGAGACATACATTAGCGACTGATGTTTTTCCATGTAAGAATTTGGAATTTTCCAAAGAATGTTTCCCAAGCTCGGAACTGATCCAACATGCGATTACAAGGCCTGCTGTGCATAAAATTAATTTTATAAACATATTAATTATATTTTTATATCATCCTCATAGAGGAAATAATTTATCACTTAAATGAAAGCACAGATTAGAAATCTGAGGAAAAAATTGTATCCAGAGTTTGTCATTTACCCTAGGTGGGATATAAGTTTTATGGGTGCATGATTTCAATGGAAAATGTTATCAAATGCGTATCCATAAATAAATTAATTCATTTTATGGACTTCAGATTGAATAAAATATGAATAGATACTTAGATCGAATTTCTGAGACCACAGTTGAGTTAGAACGTTGTGTTTACCCTGGGGATGACATAAAAAATTGCAGTTCCTGGTGTCAAGTCAGAGGTGATTCAGAGACGGTAACCTAAGTAGAGATTATTTAATTGAAACAAAATTGAATCCCCCACCCTTATTCCCTTGGTGGATCACATGCCTGAGGTCTCCTCCCTCTTCCCCCTTGCAGATGAAAAACTGATCAATAAAACAGAGCACCGTCAACCTCAATTATTGGTGGTGATAACTCAAGGACCATGAAACAACATTAGAGAACATATTTGTCCTTAAAGTATCAGTGTTTCCCCCCGAGGTAGGTGGATTTGAGTTTTAATCCTGATATCCTTGATTTTTATATGTTTTTTTTAAATCAACACCACTTGTGTGTAGATTGAGATCTTGGGATACCAGATCTAGTCTCAGATTCATTTTTATGGTACTGAGGGGATCCCGGTGGTCCGATAAAGCACTGACAGTGCTCTGGAGATAGTCCGACCATAGAAGGAGCTGGTTCAGTGTTGTTTGGTAGTGGCACAGGGGTTTTTGGCAGTGAATGAAGGTTCTAGCCACAAAGTAGTTGGGTGTGGAAACCTAGAGGCTAGGTGAGACGAGGTCACACGAAGGCCGGGAGCCCGCATGGGGTGGGATGGTAAGGGCCAGGGGTCAGTGGGCCACTAGCACAGATCATAAAAATATTGGAAGACTAGAAAAGGGGACCGGTCATGCTAGACCAGGTCAGCCCAAGCAATGTGGACTAGTCGGAGTGGGTCGGTCCATCCAAATCAGGTTGGGGATGTTCTAAACCCCCATAACTCACAAACACAGAGTCTGATTTAAATTCTATCTGCAGAAACATGATCTTTGGGTGGGTGAAGACATTTTAAGGCTAGTTTTCAAACATTATATCTCAGGCTCGATCCTTGGTGACACAAAATGTTCAGCAATAATACTAATAATACTAATAATAATAATATATTAATTTGACGAATCTTATATCAGATGTATATCTATCTTCTATTGTCTAATTGATGCACTGTTAGTGGCCTTTTAACCTAGGTTTTAGTGGGGATGTTTCAATAATGATATCGAGATCTTAACTCAAAATCATGGTGTGGGACCCGCGTGGCATAGTTTTGGTGTTTTTATTGAAATGTGACTTTTTCACTAGTTTTCAGTTTTGGATGATTGTTTTTTCATCCCCATGTGTGTTTTTCCACATAGAATGCAATGGTAGAAATTTTTTGGACCCAAGTGATGCATTTTGTAGACGATGTTGTGTGGTTCACTTGGGTTAGTGATTCCTTGACCTATAGTGTTGATTGAGACCCCTTGGTCATTATACATTGAGGGTTTTTTGTATTTTACTTCCTAAAAACTTGATTGATATCCCCTCGATAAGATAATCTTGGATAATTTTGTATCATCCCTCTATTGTAGCCAGGGTAGGATCCTCTAAATTATCATTTCCCAAGATTGGGTTCTTAGTAACAATAGGACCAAATCAACATAGGAGATGATCCTCTATCTATCCAGATACCCCAACACAGTTTTGTGGAATCTATGGGTTTATGATCCCCTACTAGGTGGGTGATGCAATTATGGTTTCGATATCATTAGCTATATGATCCTCTAGTCAGTATGTGGGTTATTAGGGTTTTGGTATCCTCGTTATGTTCCCCTACATCACAAGTTATACCAGATAGAGTTTTATCCAATGTTGTGACCAACTTTTCATAGCCCAGAATCCTTTATCTAAAGCACATGGTATGTAGAATGTCAAACTGGGCCGTGGTATCCCCCAACAGATTTAATGAGTGATCCCCTATCTAAGTGATCTTCACGTTATTGTATTAGGTTTTAGAATCCACAAGCGGACCCAAGGAGCGATCCCCTATCAGAGGAGTTTTGTTTTTTTGTTGTGTTTCAATGTGATATTCTTAGTGACAATATCTGACAAGTGTGTTCTCTCAATTGGGCCATATAGGATAGCTTTGTGAGACCCGATATAGTTTATCTCTCATATGATTGTGATTTTGGATAATATAGATTATGGGGTGTTTTCTCCTGGTTAGGTGTTTCCTTAGATCCTTGAGTAGAGTCTGATGTGGTTGATGTGGTCGGATCCTCATGAGGATTTTTTTCTATGATGAGTATATCTAGTGTTATATCACGTTTTCTTTGTGGTGTTGTTAATTCTAGTTTGACCCACTATGAGGTTTGAACTAACTAGTCATGTTTTTTCAAAGAAGACCACAATATAGAGTTTCTCTCTCATTTTGGATCCCTCTCATTGGGATGAGTAGGTTGTTGCCTTTAAATTTCATCATTCCTTTGGGGGGTTTTGGGTTTCCTACTTTGTATTTTTATACTCTACCATGCATTGGGTTTTCCCACACATAACTTATGTCTTGTGAAACCCCTAGACCTTTTAACAAAGTTCCATGAGGTACTAGAGTAGGCATAGCTTTGGGATCTTGACCTGCTGGGATGTTTACCAGAGCTTAACTGAGGAGCCTATCAGTGGGTGTTTGACAATGATCCCCACGTTCATAGAAGGTTGGATGATTTTTTTGTGGGCGCTTTATTTTCACTATTTTTTACTTTTCTTGAAATCTTGTTGGGATAGATGTATGCATGTATTTCTTTTCAGTTTTTTATATATATCTACATTATTCCATGGAGGTGTGTGTGTGGGTGTGTGTGTACTAGTATGACAGGATAAGGTCTCCCATGTGTGTGATTTCTTACTCGATTCTTGTCACCATACCCAATACTTTTCGAGGCGGGATTGGTGATTTGTGGCTCGAGACCCATTGGCCCGAGTCCTGATGGAGTGGTATTTGTGTATGTTAAATGTTGGGACCTCAGTCATGAGAATGGATAGGGTTGTAGAACAGCAATGTTCTATTGTTTTTAGTTTATATTTTAGGTTGTGGACTCCAGTGTTAGTGTGGCTTCCGACGTATCCATTCACTTGGACACAAAAATCCCTCCTTTTGACTCATGAAATTAGTAAAATGGTCATTCGAAAATAATAGAATATGTATCATAGAGGATTGGGTTTTGGGTTTTCATTGTTAGTATTGATTCATTTCCAAATATATACTCTTTTATCATGGTTCATCTTGATGTTATTTCATGATTCCTCCCTGATGATAGCTATACAGGGTTCTATGGTTGGATTGTGTTGATGATCCACCACATGTATAGGCTTTAGAGTAGGGAACAAGTACGGAGGATGGACGTCAAGGTGGTCCTCCAGTTGAGCCACCACCTTTAGACCAATAGGTTGTTCTGAAATTGCAGGAAGAGGATGCTTGAATAATGAGTGCCCTGCACATGTTTTAGAGGCAGTGAACTTTGATATTCTAGGGGGACCCAGACCCCCATGAATCTGATGACTTATTTGTTGTAGTGCACCACATTTTTTGCCTAGTGAAGACACCTCTTAATCTGATGGTGGTCTTTGCAGTGATCCTTTTAATGGATGGGCCAGGCACTAGTGGAGACTTGTGACAAAGACAAATGACAATGAAAATCTCACTTGGGATGAGTTTGAGAAGCTCTTCAGGGAGGAGTTTTATCCGTCCACACTACAGTTAGTGTGGGTCCAGGTGCTTCTGCAGCTTCAGTAGGGTATCATGACCACGGCGGAGTACTCCGCGATGTTTACAAACATGTAATGATAATCCCTATAAATTGTATGGGACCCATTAATTAGAGAATAGTACATTGAATAGGGACTCCATAGATACGTATTAGTATGTGTGGTCTCCTTGTGTCTTCCTACCAATGAGGGGGGTGCAAGAGCGGGTTTTTGTGGTTGAGAGTTTTTGGTGGGGGAATAGGGGGACTTGGATCACAGTGGGGTTTTGGAGGCTGATTCATCAACCGAAGCTGAGAGATAGAAGGTTTTTGGATAGATTCTCAGTAGGCATCCCCATTCTTAGACTCAGGAACTTTGATATGAGTGGAAAGAGAAAGGATATAGTCCTTTTTAGTAGCAAGATTGGAATTTTTATGATTGTGATGGTCAGGGACATCATGATATAGATTTTCAAACCTGACGTGTTGTTGAGAGGGATAAGGCTGAAAAAACACCATGGTAGAGTCAACATTTCAAGTACAGAGGTCCATATAGTTGCAGATGTGGTGGAGGAGTTGGTGTAGTTGTAGAAGGTGGAAGATGATATGAGTTTCCGCCACCACCACCACCCCTAGGTGGTCCACACCATGCTCAGAGAGTAGGGGGACTGGGTGGGGACAACTAAAATCCATAAAGATCATTAACCAAGAGGATCTATGGATGAATAGAAGCACATACAGTGTACTTTTTTTCTTTCTACAGTAGTTTTAATAGACACCATTTTGCGGTACTCTTTCCATTCTATTTCTTACTCAAAGTTTTTAGGGTGTCGGAAAGGACCGATGTTAATGTTGTTTGACATAATGTCAAATGCATGAAGAAGTGGGATCCTTCACCAACCGATATTAACATTTTTTACATGGATAAAACATTGTGGGGGAATTAGTGCCACTAAAATCGAAAAGTGTGGAGGGGGGTGGATGATTTCATCTAACTTCTGTGATTGGGATATGGTTTTTTGTTGAGATGTTTCAATTAAGGGCCTCAGAGCACCTTGAGTGTGTGATTGGGTAGCCGAAATTTTTTCATTTTTTTACACTCTTGTTTGGAGATATCTTGGTACCCTAGTCACATAAGGAGGTCATGTTGTGGTTCAATGTGGCTTAAGACTCTCAAGAATTATGGACCGTTTCTCTACTAAGGTGTGTTATTTATACCTGATGAAAACCATGCGGGCCTATCAGTTCCATGAAAAGTGGATAGTATCAAGGTGCGGTGAATGATTCCCTTTGACATGTGTGTTTGGATGTGGTTTTTAAGTCTCTAGATAAGGATAGTGAGGTGGCGTACCACTATACCCTATGATTGCATGAGACTAGGTGCTTGGCCTTTCCCACCTGTCAAAGCTGGGGAGATATGTACCAAGGTTCATGATTTCATTTTTTAAGATCTAGAAATGGGTAAGGTAGCTCTTTGGTGTTCTCTAAGTGTGTTATTTTGGGCATCACATGAACCCTTAGTGGCCTTTGTGTTGTCTCGAGTGAGCTCACTAGTGTGGGAGTCCCAGTATGAAGCTCTTTCTTTTAATTAAATCTAGTCCTTTTCTTTTGAAGGATGAAAATCCATATGGTTAGGAGGATATAGTGGCTCAGGGTTTTCCATGTTAGATGTGATAATATTCCAATTAATATTTCCATAGCTAGGTGCTGAGTTAGAATGCGTTTCGGAGGCCCTGTGTGCCCAGTATTAATTTTATAAAAATACTAATTATTTTTATGTACTATGCACTTGGAAGAAATAGAATATCACATAAAAGGTAACTCAGATCAGATATATGAGTTTGCGGTTGTGTCTAAAGTGTTTTATTTACCCTAGGCGTGGTATAAGTTTTATTGGAACAGACGTTCTATGAAAAAAAATTAACGAGTCCATTTCATTAAAGAAATAAATTTATTTATTATCGACATCATACTGAATAAAATTTGAACAGAGTCTCAGATCAAATTTCTGATACAATAGTTGAGTTTGGAACTCCATGTTTACCCAGGGGACAATATAATCATTGGTAGTACCGAGTGTTAGGTCAGAGGTGTTTGGTAGCCAGGATGTTATGTGGAGGGGATTTAATTAAAAAAAATTAAATCCCATCCAACTTATTCAATTGGTAGAATACATGAAGGAGGTACCCTCCCTCTACCTCTGTGCCGACAAATGACCAATTGAGAAAACATAGCATTGTCATCCTTTGATCTTGATGGGGATCCATCCAAGCCAAATTTTAAAAATTGTGAGGCCACAATTTATTGAAGGAGGGGACAATGTAACCCCCCAAACATCCATGGTATGTTTCCCTTTTAATAATTCAATATCTTTCATTGTACGCAACTTCGAGATTCAAAACACCACGACCAATCAAAGTAGCCATTATGAATATTAATACCCACTTTTTTAAATTTCATAAATTTTATCATTCAAAATGGACTTCATTTTTGGATTCAAAATATCTAAATTATCCTAGGGTTAATTTTTGGTGTTTTTTAAAAAACATTCAAATTTTGATGAAAACTGAAAAATACTAAACATTAATTAAAGATGACATTTTTAATCCAAATAATTTATATTGATAAATTATACTATTTAGTGTTTTCAATGTATAAATAGAATATATTTTTACCATTTAATCCAATATTGGTAATTGGATATAATTTCACATTTAAACTAGACATAAACAAGTGTCAATCTTTTGATAGTTATTATTTGTTAAAAAACTCCCTTTGCTTTGACAACATGAATTAATTTTAAATTATTTTTTCCACTTATGTGTTTTGAATTTAGAAAAATGGATTCCATATTTACAATCAGGAGGTCCATATTGTGTAAATAGGTAAATTTTATTTATAGACAATTTGAATAATTACTTCGCTAAATATTTTACTTACCATGGATGAAGGGTAAATCCGGAAAATAAGGGTAAAAAATAATAATATTATAATAATATTAAATTTCCCTAAAATGGGTCCTAACCCTATTTGTTGATACATTTCTGACCAGGGGAATATTTGGGTCGATTTGGGACCCCATGGTGCCACTTGTAAGTTATAATGACACTTTATAATAATTAAGTTAATGTAAATACAAAAATGACATAAGCATATATATTTTAGAAAAACAAATTTTACATAGGGTTATATGTAATATATATTTGACTATAAATATTAATTAAAAATATAAAATTATTTCCAACCTAATGGTATTTTATTTATAATTTTTAGACATTGAATAATTAATTTTATTTATGACCCAATAATGATGTAGTATTTTCCTTATTAATGATAGAATAAAAAACTGGTATTATAAATGTAATAATAAATATAATTTAAAAGTTCTCATGACATAAACGAATTTAATTGGTTAAAATTAAATTTTATGATTTCTTAAATTAATTTGGTTTTAATTAATTAAGATGTTTCGACTTTAACAAAAGTCACTTATTAAATAGTCTCAAAATTGTGATAAAGGGGTTTTTAAAACAAATATTATATTATTAATTGATATTCTATTCCTAAAAATCTAATGTTCAGAAAAAGGACTTATATAATGATAGTTGTATCATTAATGGACCACTTGGAGGTATCTTGTAAGTATATAGTTAGTTTATTAACTATATAATATTAAAATACAAAGAGACATGGTAAATGTCAAACTATTAAACTAAGAGTTAAATAAAAATATAATGTTAATATAGTGACCCAAATCTATCTAAAACCTATTGGTTGAATGGTTTTTGACCTATCACCACATTAACCTTTAAATAATACACTTTTTAGCCATTAGAAACCGAATATAAATTTATTATAAAATAATATTTCTATCTTTTCCTAAGGTGCCCATCACCCATCTTTTAAAAGGGAACTCTCCCTTCTCTCTAATTCACACATTCAATGCCATTTGGCTCGGCCAAACTCTGCCCAAATACCCCTTAAACTATCCTACCTTAATCTTTGAGGCCTCCTTTAGTCATAAATCCAACTTAAAGAGCCATTTTGATCAAATCAAAAGGAAGAAGCTGAAGAAGAGGTAATGTTTTCACCACCCTCATTCAAGTTCATTTCATCTTCCACTTATTCTTTCTTTGTTATTTTCATTATAAAATAATAACTCCAGTATATTCTATATAATTTGATGTTATTTTAAATATGGTATGAACATATTCAGTATTCTATCCATCCTTTGAATAACATGTCACTATACATGTGTACGTACGGCTTACCGTCTCCATGTCGTGATGTAATTGTTATACAAAGCATTATTATATGGATGGGAATGATAATGATGTATAATTGAAAAAAATAATAAATATATCATTATAATGATTCTGTTTATATGATATATCATCCAATTATATACGATTTTAATATCAAAATCATGATATTGTCGCTCGTGCGTACGTACGGACTACCGTCTCCACAAACGCGATGAGATTAATTTCCCATAGTATCCATTCAAGATTAATTTCATTTGATGATTAAAAATAATTTTTAAGGACTTGATATCATACTAGATATGAATAATATACAACCAATCCAAAACAATCATGGCTTATGTAATAGAATATATAAAGTAAAACAAGTATGTTAACACCTGAAATGGCGATAATACTAAGATATTATTGACAAAGCTGTGTTAAAAGATCATATATGATTTCATATTAATGAATATGGTTATTGTGTAATTTAATAAAAATTATTTCACAATTATAAAAGAGGTTAACCTACCCTCAACCAAGGAATAGTACACGGTAAGGGATTTCTTATCTCACTTTTACTTCCGTGAGATTTCCATTGTTCACCAATAATTTATTGCTTGTGGTGTGTGTACTACCGATGATTGTATACATTGTGTAATATACATTAATTTATGGATATCTACATCTTCATTGTATGATACTTCTTTCATGGGTGTATGTTTCATATGTTACCAAATCAATAAGGGAATTGGAAATTTCAATTTCCTCTCATTCGCCTTTGCGCATATTTCAATGATTATGTTACTCCAAGATTGTGTTTGGAATCACTATTCATTTTCTTATGTCATAATTTCTACTCCCCTATCTATGGATAAACATTTTATACACATAATCACTCAATTGATGAATTCTAAAGTCATCGATATGAACTTGATAAGAGTTATTTTAACACAATCTCTATATATTGAGTTAAATATCCAATTCATTGGTGTTGTTTTTACAAGAATATGTGTGAATGTACTATGATTGATTTAAACTGAATATACAATCATATTTTGTGTATTTATATTGTTCACACATAATTATTTTGTTTATTTATCCTTAACCTTAGGATACAGTCTTTATAAGAGATTTCATCTCAATTTACATTCCATTGTGACTTCTTTGTTGTTATACACCAAATTACTTTTATATGGTGTATATAATGTACATTGACATAGAATATCATGAATCCCTTAATTATCATGATATTAAAAATTATTTATTACCTCAATTATTTTTATTCAAGTGTCTGGGTTTTGGTTAGGAACTCTATCAAAAATATCATTTTAAATTTTTTAAATATTTATTATTCTAACTCATTCTCATTAATGTCCATGTTTTAAAAAGGGTTTTATGGTTTTAATTATATGGACATTAACGTTTTAAAATTAAAATTTTTATTAAAAGTTTCAATGTGGTATGGGACACTTTGATTCAAAAATCTATTTTTATATGGCTTCTTGATAAATAGTGTGACTTTTAAATTATTTTAAGAAATAGGGGATATTTCTCTCTAATAGTTTTAATGATTATTTTCATGTATGTCAACATCCTTTCTTATTCACTATTCAGGTTAATGTGATTCAATAAAATCTTCCATATTTTATTGAATGAGTTATGTTTTACTGTGGATGTGCTATTTTTATACAATTCATGGTTTGTGGATAAAGTATTGACATTTCGTATGCTTGTTTTAATACGAATTTTTATGTAAGGTTTCAAACATTTCATATAAAGAATGCATTGGACTTAGTAAGTGACGGGTGGAGCCCGCTATAGCTTCTCGAGGCATCGGTAGGTCTCATGAGTCAACTAGATGTGGAATTGGATGAGGCCCTTTCCAAATTAGATATATGGTTTTGGCCGATTCCTTAATCATTTTTAGAAATCCTGGCAAAGGCCTTCACAAAATGATTCAGAATTTCCGGCATTAAACATTCCCTCATTATGAAAATAATATTTATGGTTCATGTGGTCATTCGACTAGTAAAATACCCATGATTTTGTTTTATTATGGAATTATTTACTCATCTCATATTTCTTCCATTAAAGTATTCATTTTTATTATTGTTAAAGGCATGTGGTTTCAATTATTCACCATGCTTAATATTTATATCATTTTTTACTGTATTACTTAACCTTACTGAGCATTTTATCTCACCCCTTTCTTATGATTAGTTTTACCAGGATATGAAGAAGTTAGTTATGAGTGACCTGTAGGCTTAATCTAATAGGATTGGGTGTTTCTAATGAAATATATTTGTGTTGTATTTCTCTTCAATCATTAAAGTTGAACTTATGTATGAATCTTGTTTCTAATAATACAAAATGGGTTGGTCTTTCGATACATGATTCCCTTGTGATCATTCCAATGTTATGTAATAATTCACCGACTATAGGTAACTAGGGTCGGGGTGTTACATAGCATCACATCCCAACTGACTATAAAACCAATAGCTGGATCGGCCACCACATGGCCTTAAGTGTGCCTCCCCATATGCTACTGAATTCCAACTAGCAGTGAGGGACCAGTGATGGTACAATGGGGAGATTATACCATATTGATCTGAGTATAATAATTTCATAAGAGATAAAAACTCAATAAATTAATATATATAATAGTATGAAATATATAAATTGCAGTTAGATAATATAATAGAATGAAATGAAATTACCAACACCAAGTAAAACCATGAATGCATGTTCATGTGATGCTAAAAAACAAATATGGTACCATAAATTATGTAGGTATTACACAATACATGAAAAATAAAAAAAAAGATTAAAAGTCCCAAGGGAAATCTCTATGAGAATCCTAGGTACTAGATTAGTCCTATTCTTCTAGTTTTATCATGTTCAATGAAAAAACTAGTAATAAATAGTGGACCCAAACCTACAACCCTGAGGTTTGCTTGGGTACCATAATGTAATGGAGTCCCGAAAAAGGCGTGATATAAACTCTATAGATGACCACCAATGGTTTCTGAATATGTTAATTCCATTAATATATAATACAATAAAATCAAGAGAAAGTAGTTGAAAAATTTAAATAAGTCTGATCATGATTTCCCATGACACATGGTTGACTATATCTACTTCATCCAAAGAAATATATCTCTGGTCCATAGAAAAATGGTACAAATATAATATGAGTGTAATGTTGTGTCATTATAAAGAAATCATCATTAGTGAACTGACCACAATCATGTTAATTTACATGGATAACACATCTCCTCTATGAAGAATATGAATTCTCAGTCTTTAATATAAAATTATTCCTTTGAATTTAACATGAGGCGCCCTAAGAAAATTCAAGTCATCTCAAAAAGAATCCCAACAATCGCTCTAGGGGTTATTTAAAAACCCAAATCCATAAGATTGCATCCAAGGAGATCCATAAATTGAATCAAAAGTATCACTCTCAACATGGTGTGAATGAAAAACCCTATAAGCCCATCCATGGTGTCTCCCAT
Source organism: Viscum album (assembly GCA_963277665.1). NCBI lineage: Eukaryota > Viridiplantae > Streptophyta > Magnoliopsida > Santalales > Viscaceae > Viscum > Viscum album. Next base: position 1,672,621,252 of record OY728126.1, read on the forward strand.
AGGGGTTTGAGTATCACTCTGCAATGGTTTGACTGTATTTCCATCGAGCCGAACTATGGGTTCTCTCTAATAGAACTGATATCAATCAAATAGAGGTTGAGAATATTCTTGGGTGATCCCTTATAAGGAATACAATGTATTTCTCAATCTATAGTTACAATTCATGAAACCTATGATCCTATATTTGTAATTCTATAAAAATAAAACCCATGTATCACTCGATTCATGTTATAGTCTCGACAATCTATGATCCCATCCAAGGTGTTCCGTAATCGGGAACCCAAGAATCACTCAAGGTGATCATGATTAATTTAATCATTTAAATTAATTAAGAATAAGGCTAGGATCATATTATGTCACATCACTGGTCATGTATATTAATAGGTCCACACCCATTTAGCATTTAAATAATGGAAAATGATTTACTTTTTCTTAAGCATGTCATCACTCATTACATAGACACTAAAAGAAGGTTATTCCCATAAACACTTAAATTAATTCATTATGTGTGATATTTATTAAATTAATAATTCCAATTTTTTAATAAATGTAATATGGTTGGGAAGGATACAAATGGAATATAACCCCATATATGCAATGGTACATGATAATTCATTCTGACATGCATGTCATAGTGAATTTTCATATTTGTTTCTTTAGAATTTTACCATAACTACTTATGAGATTCATTATAAAAATGGGATTACATAGTGGATTATCACACTCTAATTCATTACAATTAACCACATCATTTATATTTTATAAGACTATGCACTATAATGAGGGGTTTTATTAGGAAATAATTGATTAAAGGCATTCAAGGAACACACACTTATAGTCTGTTAGAACATGATGTTCATGACCTTCAAAAATTCCAATTATATATACAAGGGATAAAAATATTAGTGAATTCTGTTCTAGATAATTAATTTCATATTTTAATGGTGTCTTTCTAAAATATCAACACACATTTGAATGATGTAGTGTATAAATGAATGATACTTTGGGGAAAATCTATAAACCTCCTACATTATAACAAGGATTCTTGAATAATTCAATTTCAATGTTCTAATCAAGCCTATTAGAGGGAAATAGAAATAATAGATGGAAACCCTAAAAATAGGTTGAAATATATTTCACCACAATAACATTTAATTTGATAATAGAAAATGAGAATAAAGGGATGTGGGGTTGTTTACATACTGAGGTCTATCCAACACAGTCGACAATGAAAAAATCTTACACTAGATGGGAGAGATATCCCCATTCCTAGGAGGAGAGGAGAAACCCACAAAGATGTTCTTCTTATAGAGTACGATATGAAAATTGGGGAGAAGAAAAATAAAAGGGGTTAATATAAATTTAGTAAAATCAGCCCTATAAATGAAGAGAATGGTTGCCCAAACCTTGCACCAACCATGAACTCAACACTGCCCAAGGAAACCCTCACATGAGTACATCCCACCTTTTGTCTATATATGAATATACCATAATAATTTCCTCTATCAGGATTTCAATATCACTCTCCCAGTTCTGTGCCTCCTCTCGCATGATTATAGATAACTATATGAGAACACATACTCTATTAAATCATAAACATGGTTTTAGCTGGTGGGATCCATGGTTTCAGAAAAACCATTCTCCCTTACCAGCTTCTCATTTTTTTTCAGATACCACCTCTCTAAAAACAAAAAAATACATAGACACATATTGAGAATTAAAGTAAGACTAAAAAACACACATTTATGTGCTCTATCTTTAGGAACATCACTCTAACACTGGTTTTTCAGTTTTTCTTATCCATAAAATTGTAAATTCATGTTCCTCCAAATATTTCATATGCTCCAAAAACATGTGATGCTACACTCTGCATGACTATTTTCATATGAAGTGTATTTCTCATGTTATCCTCTCATCACTAATATAATTAGAGATCAAAATACTTTATAGTGGGTGGAGGACACAAATAATATAGGGAGAGAAAGAATAACATAGTTGTCCAAAAAAACTGTATTAAAATATAAATTATTGTAGCTATGATCGGCATGTGCGGAACCATTTAATTATGTGGAATTGGGTAACTATTTTCATCCATTGTAATTATTTATCCTAACATTATTTTTTGTGATCCTTGAGCTTATCCTTCTCTTGAATGGTTCTATGTTCCCAGATTCACGGGTTGTTATCAATTCCATTGTAAAAATCTATGAAAATATTATGGTTTGAAAAATTCCTCCAATGACTGAGTGGATACACATATGAAAAAATTGGAGTATAATTTTTTCTTTTCATTATGGAACTAGTGGAACTATTTAATAATTTTTTCAGTAGATGTGTTATTATAAATCATAGGTGTAGTGAAAACATGTATTGTTCATCCTCATTTTTTCATTAGATGTTATAGCTAGGTGGAAATTTTATGGTTTGGGTTTTGGCATCACACAAAGTTGTGGAGATATAGATTGGGATGAGAACTTGATCAACCTTTCACTCATACATAGTGATTCACATATTGATCTTAATGTGTTTGAAGTAAAAGTATACTTGATGGATTATGTATTCATGTTTTTGGTATCATCCATGAGAATGGGTGGATTTTATGGGGTAGTACAGATTTGGACTCACACAAGCATAAAAAAGTAGGTGCAAAGATGGATGGTATGTTCCTATTGGTTTGGATAATATCTTTTCAAGAGTATTGATAAAATTGATCCAAAAGATAGTTTTTGGGAGCCTTTTCACTTGTGATCGGTGAGTGGGGACATATAGTGCCCCTTAGTTTTTAAAATACATTACTAGAAGAATTTTTGATATAAAATATATAAAAATTTCAGTTTTACACTAGTATTATTTGTCAGATTTGGTTATAGATCTTAGAGACATCAATCATATTTTTTCTAAATCTAGAAATAATGTCAAGAAGATTATCCAAGATTGGTCGGATTTAGATCTTCTTATCCTCCGTAATAATGTGGAGTGGTTTTGTTTTTCTAGTTCGGAATATATGGGGGGAACACCTAATCAAGGGTAGACTATTCAATGGATTAATAGTCTATAGGCATAAAATTATTCTCAGTTTCTAATCCAACCCATGATTTGATAAAGCCTCTAGTAGAGGGAGTTTTTCTACGGAATGATTACAAACACCAAACCAAACCTTAAATGTATTGATTACTCTTATAAAAGCATATTAAATCCCATTAATTTATAGTAATAAATAATCTCTATTGTAAATCTATAATCTTAAAACACTCAATCTTGAGAGGTATGATGATTTGGTCCCCTTCTCTTGTGGACGTAGGAAACAATTACAAACCATGTAAATCTTTAGTTTTCGTCAATTATATTTCTCATTTGGGTATTTTTTGTGGCCAAATACCTCTACTTCCATAATAAAATCGCATCATAGTGTTTAGGGTCCAAATAGAGAAGAAACTATGAATTTTTCCAAAGACCTAGAAATTGAAGTTTCTTGGAATCTTTTTTAGAGGAATGATCCAAGAAGAGCTCAGTGAGATGATTCCAATGCCGCAAGCAGCATCAAAATGTAGGGCTGAAATGAAGAAGATAGAGACAGTCAAAACTCTGGTCAAATCGCTAGTGCTATAGTAACCTCTTTTTGAAGAATTCGACACTATTTATGCCAATAAAAATTTTCGGGAAACTTTTCCTACCACTATTATAGCGAGCCACATCCACACCATATCACTGGTTGATCTAGGCCATTGAAATTTTATTTATAAATCTCATCCAATTGAAGCCTGTTTGCAGTGATCTAGGAGTTGATTCCAACTATTTCGACCATTCCAGAAACATCCATATGTTATATTTTTGGTAAATAAAACTATATAAAAGAATAAAAATACCGAAAACATGATTAATCTTTCCACATTTAATTATTCAATCTAAAATCACAAAATAGAAGATCTTTTATATATAAATGATTTTTTGGAATCCAACAGCGGAGACCAAAATTCCAACAGTAGCATAAGTAAATGAATCATCAAAATTCAGTCATTTCGTTAATAAGACATCATCTAGTACCCCACTATTTGATGCAGAGTGGGTCATGCTCAAAAATATGGGCGCTACCCCAATCAAAAAGTGGATCGACAAGATCATCTTCCAAACATTTTCTAATGAACACGATTCCTCTTTTATTTGTAAAAAAAAACGAAAATATGTGTGCGAGTACAACCGAAGATAACAAAGAAATCCTAAAAACCATATTTTGAACATGATACAAAAAGATAAGACCAACGTAATAGAAATCCTGAGAAAGTTCTAAGGTACCATTGATAATTTAAATTCCATGAAAATGTATATTGATGATTCTTTTCTAGGACTATTGATGTTGATTTCTTCAACAAAGATATGGGACACATTAGTTGTTTCAGTCCACAATTCTTCTTTGGATGGAACTCTCACCATAAAGATTGTTAAAGAAAAAAAATGCTAAATAAGGAATCTCAATGAAAATATAGTGGATATGCTCCCAAATCAGAGTCTCTTTCACTAAAATAAAAGGGAATAATAAATGGTAGGGAAGACAAAGAGGAAGAGAACCCCATGACCAAAGCCTTCAAATAAAGAAGTGATCGAAATCTAGATCGAGATATGACATGAATTTTCACTACTATTGAACGATTGTATGGTTCTTCCATGATTATAGAATGTTGATGGAATAGTTGAGGAATAATGATTATAATACCCCACATAATGATTCTATAGTTATCAATGAAGAGATAGTTATTATTCAAAATAATAATAAGTTTTGTCTTGCAATCCAAGACTCGACATGGGTGAATGATTCTAGCGCCTCATGCCTTGTCATTTCAAAAAGATATTTTTCTCATTTTATAGTTCATGTAGTTTCGGACATGTAAAGATGGAAAATGATGGTGCGTCCAAAATTAATGTTATTCATACATTTTTTTCTAGAAAATAATATTAAATGTAGGTTACTGTTGATGGATGTGAATAATTTTCCTGATAATCACATCAATTTGATATCCATTGGGTTGCATGATGATGGTGGATATACCAGTTCCTTCGATGAAGTAAAATGGAATCCTACCAAAGGAATCTTGGTTATTGATTAAGGATAGAGTGATTCTTATCTTTATCTCAATGATTCAAGACCTTGTGGAAGAGAAGAAAATTCATCCAGAAAATATGTTCCTATAAAAAAAATTTAATGACCCAACCCATGTCGGGACTCGAGCAACAACTACCCCAAGACCACCTCCATAAGATAGGGTCTGGAGATAGCAATGAAGGTGAAAAAAATATAGGGAGTCCTTTTACAAAGTACCTATATTCATTCTCCCAACCAACATAATGAAAACTTTTGGAGGAAAAAAGAAAAGATTCAACAATGCTACATATAAACAAAAATATCTATCAAACATTAAATTTTACATGTATATTAATTTAAACTGAAAGGGAAGATTGAAAAAAAATACACACCCATCCTGAAAAGTTCCACAACCAAGAAAAAAGTGGAAAAGTATATCTACTAAGAGGGCCCCTCTAGTGTATCCCAATCTAAGACCACCACATGTGGTCATAAAACCCCAAATATCTAAGCTCCTATGATGTCACAATCAACATATCCATCGCCTTTAAGGTCACATCATGTGAGGGCCTATCCCAAGTAGGGGTGAGTATAAAAATACATAGTTTGATTCTTCAAAGGCTTAAGGGAGAAGGAAAATATGTACTAAAGTCAGGGAAAAGTAGATAAAAATAAAACAATAAAATTGTACAACTCATCCAAATAAGAGAGTGATGTATGCTCATCCAAACACAAGGAGTTAGATATTTTGAGAAGATAGAATTCTCATAGAGTCTTTTATACATTTAGTGAAAAAGTAGGCTCATTCAACCACGAGAAGATAGACACATGAAACACATGGAATACCCCATGCATCTTCGCCTCTCCTGGAATGAGAGTAACCAAAACACAAGTATTTGGTACAAAAATACGATATATATATATATACATGCTCTATCAAATAATCCCAAACGAGAGAGTAAGGAGATATCTATCTCATTGATCATCCTATGAAAGGATTCACAAACAGTTCCATATTTTACCACCAATGATTCCTATCATCCCTAATGTCTTCCCATAACTACATGTCCAAGAGACTCAATCACCACACCTTGAAACTATCCCCTTTGTGTGGCACTCTCTCTCACCCACGGTTTTAGTTCACATCCCAAGGATTCATCTTGGTGGGTAAAGCATCCCTCTTTATCATGAATCCAACAGTACATCAAAATCTATCTTTCCATTGATCCACATAGCAGATTGATCATGTCTCAAGGTTGAGAACCCACTACCGTACCTGGATGGATGGTATGCTTGGTACATTCATTGGAGAACACCACTTCTCATCCCCACTAAAGTGTAATACACTATTTTGTAAGCCTGAACATTTCATTTGTAAATTCCACTGGCCAACCCAACTTGGGTGGAGGTAAGCCAAAAAGTGTCAAAGGTGAATAAATGTACCCATTGCAAATAAAGGGTTAGCCTAGGTGAATGCCACTACCCCGCCCAACTGGAGAGTCTGCCCAAAATTTTAATAAGCGTAAGCCATTACCCATCCCAGCTAGAGGGTACACTCGAAATTTCATTAGTCATCCCTACTATACGATACCACTCTCAAAGTAGTGAGTAAATACACTACAATCATTAGGTATCTCTCATGGTAGGCATCACACCCAAAAAATAATGTATCATTACTCGAAATCCACAGTGGAGGGATCCATTGCGTTCTATATGGGAAAAAACATTGGATTGGATACTCGCATGACAAAATATGAGCCCAAAAGAAGGAGATACGAGAGGTAAAAGATCCATAGTGTGGTACACAAAGAATGTGGGGCCCCCAAACTCTGTGTTCCAGCCACATTTCCTAGGAATGATCTAATTCATACTCGGGTACTAAAATATGAAAAACAACCCCTAGGAATCCCAACGTACTCATATAGTTCATGGCACATCTTTCTTAAAAGGCTAACAACCACATGATGCTATTTGTTTAATCATATGTGAGAAAATATAATTTTTTTGGAAACACATCTTCAAATTTCCTCGGATAATCAAACGGATCACACCATCATGATCCTTGAAAAATAACACATTAGATTGACTATTTATTCACCTGAATCATACATCTAGTGAAGAAACAACATTTCACAGCATCATGCATGAAAAATGTTATGTAGGACCCATGGTATCTTACTGAAATAAGTAAAATAGATTGCACCATTACGATCCTCTCCAAAAAGTACATGTATTGTCTATTCATTCATCCCAAATAGATTCCTAGTGGAGAATCTACATTTCACTGTAAATGCCCCAAACAATCCTCATAGGGCCCTTAACTGAAATCCAAATTAAGAACTAGAAATTAGTCATGGAAATTATACCTCAACTCAATGGTCTAAATGCCATTAACAGACCATCAGTCAGACATCGTATGCAGATGTACAGTCCGATACAATTTTCCGGAATAATAAAAATTATATTATTATTTTTATTATTATTAGACAATTCGTGCAACCAAGGATTGAGAAAGAAAAATAAAAAACGCCACAACTACTTCAAAAGGTGCAACTCAAAGCAAGGGTAACATTTCTAAATATGTCACACGAATCGAACAACTGGATTGAGAGTTATGAGGTTTCAAATCACCCCCTGACCTACTCCATCGGCCCAACCACAATAGTTTAGACCGCTGCCAAAGGCCCGTTGGACCTCCGCCGCACCGCCCTGTGCCCACGGATGTGTCATCTTGTAGCCAATGCTGCCCCACCCTGTGTCCACCACCACATCGCATGTACCTCTATATTGCCACCGTTCTGGAGTCGCCTCGATGGAGCTTCACCGTTACCACCATCTGTAGACCACCGAGGCCACATTAGTGGTCTGAAAATTAATATGAGACTATATACAGGATCCTCAGATCTCACTCTATAGTTCCACATTCTCTAATTGAATTTTTTTCCATGTTTTTACCAAATGAATAGTTATTGGATCTTCCTCTCACTTTCACACCTCTTCTGGTGCTCGAAACTCAAAACCATTATAGCACTGAACACTCTGGATCAAAATATTCATATATTCATGCACTAATAAATGTTTGGACATCATTTGTCATATTTAAATGTTAATGTCAAATAATGGAGAACAATATACTATGATCACAAAGAAGAAAAATCGATAAATCAATGATATGATAGTTGTTGTTAGTTTGGCCAACAAAGTATAATTTTAATGTGGAAGAATCGATCAGAAATAAAATTGAAAACATACTCTTCAATCGGGGAGGTGATGAATCTGAAAGATAAATCCTACATGGATTCTGGATCCATCGGTATGTCTGTTGTGCAATGATCTAACCAGATATGAATATTCATTACAATCCACCCGAAATTCGGTTTCGAATTGGCAATGGATGTATATGAGGATCTATGAATATAATATGTGAGAGAAATGATCCAACCCTTGATCATTTATTCTAAACACCTATTTATACGAATCTTCCAGATTTTTTAGAATCCGAAACTTTCGTTCTCTATTATATTTGGCCACACCTGGGTAAAAAACATCATTAAGAAATCAATGATGTTTTCAGATTTCAAATATGAATATCCATTTAAAATTTATTTCAGTTAACATCGGATATAATGTAAGGAAATATAATTAATTTCATTATTAAAATTTCCTCCGTGGATTATTCTATAGAGTACCCATGCCGAAAAAGTTATGTCTCACCTAGGCTAAATACCATGGTCCAAACCCAACTATAGACTCAGATTATTGATTTGAGATAATAGTGGAGATATATCCAATTTCATTCATGTCAATAGCATAAAATATTCTTAATATTATTATAAAATTTATTTCAGGAAAACCATGCCTCTGAATCAAACACCCTTTCAACTCATAGCTCTGTAAATATATGTTTCAATATTGCAACGTCTTACAAGGAAAAAATTATGTATCTTAATCATTCCACCTTCATTATTTGCATCACTAAAAAACTAGGGGAAAATACTCAGGATACTATGTTCACACATGGATCTCCCACTTCCTGGAACTCTCATGCGCATTCCCATGCTACCACAACATGCAAACCAATAGGTTTGTTCATGCACATATGGTCATCTCTGGTCGATGCTCGATCAACACTTGGTGCTCTACAAAATTTTATCCAACTTTAACTCCATCTCGACCCGTTCTATGACTTTCATAGAATCATGAACTTATTTCCCATTTTGCGACAAATGGGAGATGACCTGAACCCACTACATATATTTTTGGGTATGAAAGGTAGTATGAAAACTCACCAACCCTCTACATGATCCCAAAAATCATAATGAATCACATGGGATAGTTTTTCTCCCTGACTGAAACTCAACATCCCATGTCATAACTAAATTCATTGTTTATCCCTGAACAAGGCCTCATGATTCCCTCCTAAATAATATCCATCAGGTGAAACACCTAAGGATATATGGTCACACAAAATTCTTCAATTTATGAATTATAACAGGGACACTCTTACACACTCAGTAAGCAAAGGATTCTTTAACAACGAATGAAGAAAAATTATACTATCCTACTCCACTGGGGTCAGCTATAGGGACGATAACTTCTCCGAAATGTCATGCACGATTTGATACTAGGACTTCATTCTATTTGTATATGGTACAAAATCAACATTTTTCTGTTTTATAGTGTATCTCGAAGTTGTTTTCCTGTATGAAGTTCGGCCAATGTTGCTGCCTTAGGATCTAGACTCTCTGAGTGAACAGATACCTGAGACTCTGGTTGTCATTGAAAACTGCAAAGTGTTCTCCAAGAAGGTAGTGTCTCAACACCATTAGGTCATAGACTACTTCACCCAGCACCATATAGTGAGTCATGTATTTCTATTCATGGGGTCACCATCACCTTGAATTGTAGTTGATAACTGTTTTATCACGGTTGACATTAAGCATGGAATGGTACCAACAAACATGGTAGGTGAGTAAAATAATCAATCCACAAATATATATACACATAAAGCACATGGAATACCATGTGTGTCTTTGAATCCCTTGGAAGATGAGTAATTCACAAACTAGATACTTCACTACACTCTCTAGTGTCATTCTGAGAAAAAAATTACATGCAAGACAACTCCACCGGAAATTATAATACATGCTATGACACTCCATTACACTACCTCACCCTAAACTCACAAGTCAGATAAAATCAAACACCCCACCTCAATACATTCCACATTGGGTGGCACTGAATTACCCTCACATAATTCTTTTGTCACAAAAACACATCTCTGTGGCGGAATGACCCCTCTTCATCAACCATTCAAATCGACATAGAAAAACACGGATAGATGGATAAATCATTTCCCCATGTCACCCCGATAAATCCTTAGACAAGTAGAAGGAAAAAAATGATACCTCACAATATTTTCTAACAATTTATACTGAAAAATGTAGAAGAGGAACATCACACGCATCTTATCATCTCATACTTTTCATAATAGTTGGTATCCAAAGATTGCGGTTGTTTGTGGCCCTTGCTGCCAACATTTTGAACCTGATGTGGGATGCCTGGAATTATTGGAAAGACCTCATGACATAATCCTCAATCTCCATATCCTCCTTCTCCTATACTAGCATTGCTTTCCTAGGGACCACCATATCTCTAATTACAGTGAAATCTCTTCCATGGTGGTCCACCTACTACTTGCCTAGAGTTTTAAGCATGTATGGCCAGGCTGCCTCTTACCACGTCACCCCGCTCGTCACAAGTATAGCACCGACCCTCTCCAGGATGACCCCTTACTCTGTGCTGCCTCATCCTCATTCAACTAAATGCCTGCGAATTATTATTAAGAGGAATATTTCATCAAGATATTATCAACTGATTACTACTAGCTATATTATATGTCTCACCTCTATTTCACCCTCTACCACAACCATCTATAGGGAGTATCATTGAAAGGAATCCCTCTGTTACTATCATCTTCTCCAGCACACTATCATAGGTTGGGATGAACAAGAGCACTACATCATCAAAAATATCTATATGGAGTCCCTACTCAAACTTCCTGGATCTGATGTATCCATCGGGGATCACATCCAAAGAGTACTGGGTTAGGTCTAAAAACATATTTGTGAAATCTTCTACAATCATACCTCCCTACCGAAGGTCTAAAATCTCCTGAAACTAATCTGATCATACCCAAAAGGGGTAGAACTCTTCATGACACAGTGGCTGGGGGTCATCCCATGAGAGTACCAACTCATTGTGCATCAGAGTAACCAAACTCTTCAAATGCCCAATTGTTTCATGAAATATACTGGCTTATAAAGCTATCATTTGATCTTTTGGTGTTTGAAAAAGAATGTAGAGGTTAACCTATGAAAATATTAAAACCTCCACTGTCTAAGGGTATGGATCACTATGGAATCTCGGTTGTCTCTAATACAAGAACACATGAAGTGAACTCAACCTATGAATGTCCTCAACCAGCTATGTAGGAAAAAACCGCAACTCAACAGGTGAAGGTACAACTACCTACCCACATGAAGGTAGGGGATTGAGTGATGTACCATAAACTAATGCCACATCTCTGTTTAAATCATTGTCACTAACCGAAGATATTATCCTGGCTAGATGTCGTCGTGGAGGAATGCTGAATCCATCATGGTGTACCAACACCAAATTCGAATATATATATATATATATATATATATATCAACAATAATGGGGAGCTGACTGAAGTTGTTTAGTCAAAAAATCAATCCTATATGATTCATGTACCATTGATCCATGAAACACATGTCTCCGCATGTTCATTTAATTAGTGGGTAATTAGGGTCTTAGTGAGTGTCAATGTTTGTCATCGCACAATCCTTGGTCTCCCTGGCCTAAGGGACTCTCTTGAGATACGATGACACTATTTCCATAAAACCCAAAAAAAAATCTTTTTAAAGAGTGTCCAAACAATGTACCAATGAACAAAAAACCTATGATACATATTTTTCAGGACCGTAACCATTCCAGGGATCAAGATACAACTACCCAAAGCCCACATACATAGGATTGGGGTGAGCGACAAGTATCGAATGCATAATGAAATTAGGGTGGCCTTTTCATATTTACATGTATGCATGCATCAACCAACTCAATGAAAAAAGTGTACTGGAAAAAGGAAAACATACAACTTTATAATATATAAACCACAACTATGTATCATCCACTAAATTGTACAAGTAAATTAAATTAAACAAAAAGGGAAAAGGTGGATAATATATACCCAACCTGAAATGTGCCACAACCCAGTAACAAGTGGAAATGTAAAATAGCTGAGAGAGTCCCACTCTATATCCCAAGCTAAGACCACCATACATGGTCTAAGCAGCCTGTAATCCTAATATCCTTAGATTTCACAAACAACCTATCATTCATCTATAGGGGAATGCCATGTTTGGGAAAATACCAAGAAGGGGTGAGTATACAAATGCTTACTAGGATGCCCTGAAATATCAAGTGACCATCTGTTAGAACCCAAATCTTCTTTTTTAGATATGTTTTGCTTTTCGGGTCATTTTTGAGAAAAAGAGGAAATTTTGGAAATTTTCAAGGTAGACGCTGTGTACATTCTGATTACACATTGTGTACTTAGTCACCACAGGAGGCCATGTGTGGGATGTGTGATGGACATACACACATCCATGTGGGTGTGACTTGGAAGATGCCTAAATAAGAGTATGGAAAATGCAAGTACACATCATGTACTTCCAAAGTACATGCCATGTATTTTCTTTTTTTCATTAAATGTATCGGGGTTGTGTCTAATTTTCAAAGACACCATATTCTAGGTTTCGTTTGGCCGAGAGCTCTTGTAGGGCCATGATATTTCTCTATGCCCCTGACTGAGCATCAAAACTTCGATTTCACCACCATCAATTGCGTTGAGAACTCCTCTGTAAGCTCTATCATCTTCTTGAGTTTTGTTTCCCATTTCTTCGTCTTCCTCAAGTTATCCTCTATTCAACATTTTAGACATTTTTATATATCATTGGAATTCTAAGGTGAACCAAGCCCTGATCCTCAAGTATATCGATCTCCCAATGCCATGTTAGGTGGTTTGTTCCTTTACATAAAAATTATTTTTGTTTTATGTGAAAAATCACTAATACCCATGAAAGGGGTATTGCACATTTACCGTTTTAACCCTATTGTTTGCCCGCTATGCTTGTATGATTGAGATGATGATAATTGAATGTGAATAGGGTTAATTGTTATGATTTGAAACTTTTTTCCCATGCATTATTACCTGTTTTGATTGTAGGGTATAGTTTTCCTCTTAGACTGATGTTTAGGTTACCATGCCTAGTTGCATAATGATGTGATTGTTTTGATATGTTTTTATTTTGTAGAGTTATATACATGTAGTTCTTGAGGTTTAATTTTTCTGATATTCACTAATATACTTTCTTGACTTACACAAGGCCGTGAGAAATTGGTGTATATACCATAGGGAGAATGGACGTAAGGGCTTCTCCAACGTGTCTTTATAACTTATGATGTGAGACAACAGAGGGAATTGATGTTGAGTGCTTCCTCGGAGTGCCTGTAGATCCTTGACGTGGGCCACAAGAGGTATAGACATTGAGTTCTTCCCCAGAGTGCCTTTAGTTACTGATGCATGACTATATGAGGAATTGATGGCGAGTTCTTCCTCATAGAGTATAAACATAAGCTAAACCATACTGGTTAGACTGAGTGTACTGCCAAGAGGGTTGCTTGTGTTTCTAGGTAGGACTAGAGGGGATAGGCTATGAGTACTTCCTAAAGGATACCTGTTTGGAATTACATGCTTCCATAGATGTCTCATGATATATAATACTGAATGCATTGAAACTATAAATTGTTTACCTTGGGTACTTTCTTGTTTACTACATTTATTTCTTACTACCTGCCATATATTCACTGCCTGTTATGCAGATCTCATGGTGGTTTCCTACTAAGATTTAGTGTCATACCCCATTTTTGCCATGTTTTTGGGCCCCAACAGATTATATTTCTACATGTAGAGATAAGGGCAAGTGCCCATCTAATTCAGGTTCTTGATTGACTGTGGAGAATGAGATCATGGGACTAAGATGAGGCTTGCGATTCTGAGGTGTTGTTAGTTGTTTTCCTTTTGAACATTGTTTTACTGTTGTTAGTATTCCAACATTGTGATGTGTTTGGATATTTTACTAGACATATTTATCAGGAATCATTTATATATATGTGTGTGTGTGTGGCTGCTCTGGTTTATCATTCCCTAGTCTTGATTGTTTACTTTTGTATGGATTATTACTGCTTATGCTTTTTCTATTGCTTTCTTCCAATGTGTTACTTAGCCAATGAGGGAATATATTCCCCACTATCACACCCTAGGCCCTCTCTACTAGTCTGCATCCTCTAGCAATAGGTTAAATGTTCGTGAGGCCATGTGACCAACCGGGTACGGGGTGCCTCTAGGTGGCTTCTGGAACAGGGACGTTACAAAGAGGTATCATTGGAGTTTGTTTTCTTTGACTAACTATTTGGAGCATATAGTTAGGTATTGGATTGAATATGTACTTAGTAATAATTTGTGCCCAGGTGTAGCTAACTCATGTATAGGAAAAATCCAATTTACCTCGTATTGTAATTTTTCTGGTTTTGCAATTTTACAGTTGATTTGATTTTCACCATTAGGTGAATAACATGTATTGTGCTATTATTTTCAATGTTATTGAGGTTCTATTTCTATTGAAACCTGATGAGATGAGGGTATTCCATCTCATGCATCATATAGGCACTTTCTAGGGATCACATTTCATACATTATTTCCATGACATATAAGATGCAATGGTGATTGCATGTTGTTGTGATAGGTGTTGTGCTATATATTCATGTTGTTGTGATAGTTTCCGTGATAAAAAAAAACTTGTTGTTTGATAGGGTATTTTTTGTGTATGGTTTTGTTTTAATGAACACCATATTTTCATTATCGAGGTGTTACAGGCCCTCATGGACCGGAATTTGGTGAATCACTCCCCTAGTTTTCTTGTTATAACATTTATTAGATGCCAAACATTGATTCATGGGGAGTATGGGCACTCACGGGTCAAAATTGGGCACTTTGATGTTCATTTTAGTGTTTTTCTAGGCTTGAGAGTAGTTTCTAAGGCATACAATCCAGAGAAACCCAGAAGACATGCCATGTATTTTTGACTACGCTCCATGTGTTGTTTTGTTCGAGAAAAAACTGGTTTTCTTATATACACACCATGTACAATATGTACACGTTGTGTAGTCTCTAACTATGTCATAAGCCGTGTTGGAAGAGGCATGGGATTGGAATGTTCTTGTGGGAACACACCGTGTACCGGTTGTACAAACCATGTAGTGTTGACCCTGTGTCTGCCCGTGTGACTAACAACACAGACAGAAAAATTCATAGGTTATACATACCATGTCATTTCTAAACACGTCATGTAGTGTAATCTTAGAATCTGGCCATGTAAATAACAACACAGGTCAGTGTTATCTTTCATAGAACACGCCGTGTCCAGATGGAACACACCGTGTAGTGTCGGCCGAGTATCCGGTCGTGACATAAACAACATGGGTTGGTTAAGCTCATCTATTACACGTCGTGTCTGCAACAAACACACAGTGTACATTCATTCTAATGAGAACTGTGTTGATTATCCATGTAGAAGGACATAGGCAAGGGGAGAAAATTCAAGGACACGCTGTTTGTAAGGACAACACGCCGTGTGTTTGGGTTTTTCATGACTAGTTATGACAGGAATTCACACCCATATGAATGGATGAAGGGAACACGCTGTTTTGTTGTTATACATGATGGGTAGTATTGTTTTGTAAAACATGAATACATTTCTTATCCTATTACCTTCTTAAATTTACAGTTTTTAGTAGATAATGATCTTAATCTAAGTTGTGTGCTTGAACTTGCAAATTCAATCCACCGAGACGTCCTTCGGTCATACGCCAGTTGCCAGGTAGTGACCAGACACCTGATATGGTTGATTCGGGACTACCACTTGGTCCTCCTGTTGTTCCAATCTTGGAACCATCAATTATACTGGATGCAGCTGTTGACGCATAGTTCAGGGAAGGCTTTATGAAGATGATGCGGACCTTTCAGGAATCACCGCCTCCTGCCCCATTGATGGTAGAATTGACAAAGGTCTTTCTGTAGAAGCATCCTCCAACTATCTCTGAGGATTGTGGACCCAGGATATAGAGTCATGGATAGAAGCCATGATAGTGATCATTGAGAATCTGGTGATGCCTCTATATAGACGAGTCATTCTCACTATATATATGATTTGGGACTCCTCAAAGGGATGGTGGGATGTGATCTCCCGGGCGGGGCACTAGCAGGTTATGACTTGGGATAAGTTCCAGTGTATCATCTATGACTCCTTCTATCCAAAGACCATGAGGGCCAATCGAGTCTGAGAGTTTATGAGTCTGGAGTAGCGTACATTTTTGGTTATGGGGTATTTATCTCACTTTACTGAGCTGTAGTGATTCATGCCTATTTCTGGAGGTGATCAGTTATTCCGGGAAGGGAAGTTCAAGGATGGTCTGAGGTATGGCATCCGATCTCAGGTGAACATCTTCTGGTTGAACACTATCACTTCTATCGTCAACTAGGTGTTGATCACTGAGAGCAACATAAGAGATTCTGGAGTTGTGAGACAGGGTGGCTAGGAATCTAGAGTGAGTATTCCTCTTACTTACAGTAGGAAGCACCGTAGGGAGTATTCTAGCGGTGATATGATGAGGTGAGACACTTCTTCTAGTGTCCAGGTGGTGGGCTACCAGTGCGGGAAGAGTGGGAATATAAGGCCACATTGCACAAGAGACCCAGTGGAGTGCCGATCTTATGGAAAGATGGTTCATCTTCAATGCATTCTCTATATCTTATCACCATTAGATGTTGATAGGGGTTCTTCTATGACACCTTGTTCAGAAGTAAAACCACCAGTTTCTCACTAGTTAAGGAACTGTAGTTCTTCTAGTCATTCATTCAGAGGTTGAGGTCGTCGTCATGGTATCCAGTCGCCCGGTTTTCAGCGAAAACATAGTGGATCAGCTCAGAGTGGTCAGTCAGGGTCACAGGGCCGCGGAGCAGGATAGACATTTTTATTAGAGCAGACCCAGCAGGATTAGGATCCCAAAACATCTACAGTTCAATGTACGATCTTAGTAGCCTCAGTTTTCGATTCTGAATTTCTTGATACAGGTGCTTACCATAGCTTTATATCTGTTGTGCTTTTTTTGGAGATCCTTGGGCGCTGCATGTTTTCCTCTACTAATATCGTGAAATTAGACACTCTGTTGGGGAATAGAATGGTGAGTGTATGTAAGTGCAAGGGGTGCCCTCTAGAGGTTGGTGGGGGTCACATTTTATGGGACCTCTATGTCCTAAAGATGACTGGCTATGATGTCATTATTGAAATGGACTGTCTAGTTCCCTTCTAGGTAGTTGTTTATTGTTATCACTGTATGGTGAGTTTCACATCACTAGAGGGTGGATATTTTCTTCATAAGGGTGAATGGGAAATCCAGGCGAGCAGAGTGGGACCCAAGATTCATGGGTTCGGACAAGTTACATCCCATATATCTAGTCTATATCAGGATGACCAGGGCATTTCACAGATGGACTTTCCTCCAGTGGGGGATCGTTTAAGGGATGTCAGTCCAGAAAAATTTTCAGGATTTCTTATGAAACGTGAAATGTACTTCTCTATTTAGCTCATTCTAGGAGTGGCACCGGTATCCATTCCTCATTATAGGATGGCTACACCAGAGTTACACGAGATCAAGAAGTAGTTGGAGATGTAGTAGGCAGATGGTTTACTCTGACCGAGTACATCTCTTTAAGTTTCACCTGTCTTGTTTGCAATGAAAGCAGACAGTACCCTCTGGCTATGTGTGGATTATCGGAGGTTGAACCAGTTGACGATCAAGAACCGATATCCCTTTCCATTTGATTTATGATCACTTTTATCATCTTTGAGGAGCTAGGTGTTATGGAAGATCTACTGGAGGTCTGGTTAACATCAGTTTCACGTTATACAATCAGGTATACCTCTTAAATCCTTTTGTAGGAGGTATGGTCTATACGAGTATATGGTTATTCCATTCGGTATCAAGAACACGCCAGTAGTTTTCATGGCATTGATGAACTGTGTGTCCTTTCCATACATGGATTCCTTCATGGTGGTTTTCATGGATGATATCGTGTTGTACTCTCACAATCGACATGGACATACTACCCATATTGATATTTTTTTGTACAATGAGATAGAATCAGTTATATGGTAAGCTCTATAAATTCCACTATGGGATGTACCAGATTCACTTCTTGGGTCATTGTATCTCAGAGACATGAGTATCAGTAGACCTAGAGAAAGTGAGACCAGTAGTTTCTTGGGAGCAGGTGAAGAACTACTTTGGGGTATGGAGTTTTCATGGGCTGTATGGATACTAAAAACGTTTCATTCATGACTATTCATGCATAGCAGCATCACTGGCAGGTCTGACTACGAAGGGTGCGAAGTTCTTGTTGTCAGATTCTTGTGAGTCGGCCTTTCAGGATCTGAATGAGAGGTTGACTTCCACACTGATACAAGTCTTTCCAAGTCCATTAATGAAATATATTGTGTACTATGATGCTTCAGGTATCAGTCTAGGAGTGGTACTTATGAACGGAGAAGGAGGTGTTCTGTACGGGTCTCAGCAGTTGAGTCCACGTGAGCAGAATTACCCGACACACGATCTTGGGTTGGCTTCTATTGTTAATGCCTTGTGCTATTGGGGAAATTATCTCCTGGGAGTGAATTTTGTGGTTTTCACTGACAAGAAGAGTATCAAGTACATCTTCACTCAGTGTGGTATGAATTTGAGATATCTAAGGTGGGTTGATTACCTTCAGTCCTCTTACATTGAGCTTGCCTATATTCCTGGGAAAGGAAACGTCATGGCTGATGGATTGAGGAGGAGGACTTAAATATAGGAATCTAAGGAGGATAGTATTGAGTGGTATCTTATGGCTATATTCTTTGAGATACATTTTTTGGTGCACGATAGGCAGGGGCAGACATTTCATTCTTCTGTAGTTGTTACCTCTGCTCTTCTTGATCATGTGAGAATGAGACAACTATCAGATTCAGAAGTCCTAGTCCTATAAGAGACTATGTCCGGAGAGGAACCTATTTAGAGATATACCATAGAAAAGGATGGGATTTGATGTATCCAAGGGTGTGTATGGGTTCCAGCAGACATACATGAGGAGCTGATGCGGGACTTTCTTTCCATAGTTTGATCAGTTCATCCTAGTGTCCCCAAGATGTATTCTGATATACGCCGTTAGTATTGGTGGCCAAGAATGAAGAGAGATGTTTCTAGTTTCATGATGAGGTGTTCCACCTATTAGTAGGTGATGTTGGAGGATCAGTGACAAGTAGTTCTTTTACAGCCGTTACCCATTCCTGAGTAGAAGTGAAATGATGTCGCGGTATATTTCATGACAGGTTTAACGAGGTCGCCTCGGAGGAATGATGTAGATTGGGTTGACATTGGAAGACACACGAATGATTCTAACTAATTACCGATCAAGGATACCATCATGGTTGATGAGCTGGAAAGGTTCTATATTCGAGATATTGTACATCTACATGGAGTTCCACACTCCATTGTTTCAGACAGATATGCACGTTTAACTTCTCGGTCTGGAAGGGGATTCATAATTCTTTGGGTTTATAGGTATATTTGAGTATAGCTTACCATAAATAGACAAATGGTTAGTCCGAGCGTATGATTCAGGTTCTTGAGGACATGCTTCGGGCATACATCATGGATTTTGGAGGTTCTTGGAGGAAGCATAAACTTTTTATTGAGTTTTCTTATAATAATTTTTTTCAACAAACTATTTAGATGGAACCATATGAGGCATGGTACGATAGGTCATGCTGATCACCCAAATGTTGGCTGGAGGTAGGAGATGCTACTATGCTAGGACCACATCATGTTCTGGAGACCACAGAGCAGATAGAGTTGATTCGGAAGAGGATGGATAATGCATAGTCTAGACAGAAGTCAAAATTTGATCTTCAGAGATGCCCTATGGAGTTAGAGGTTAGGGATTAGTTTTTCCTACATGTCACCACGAGGTTGGGACACCGAAGGATTAAGATACTGGGTAAGCTTTCTTCGAGGTACGTCAGGCCATTTGAGGTTTTCGAGAGAGTTGGGCCGGTTGACTATTGGTTGCGGTTACCTTAGAGGTACCAGGATATGCATGACGTATTCCATGTTTCTAGCTTCGAATTTACTTCTCATACCAGTCTCATGTCTTCCAACTCGATGAGGTTAAGTTGGAAGTGGATGAATATTTTCAAGAGAATCCTATCCAGATCGTTTATCAAAGTACAAAGGTACACCATGGTCGGTATTTTTATTTGGGACAAGTGATATGGGATCATGGGCGAGTACATGATGAGACTTGGGAGAGGGAGGATGATGTACGTAGCACAATGGCCAGAGCTTTTTAGAGTTTCTTCTTCAATTCCACCTTGCTAGGGAAATTTGGGGATGAATTTCATTAATGGGGACGTTTATAAGAACTCAGATCTACTTTTTCAGGTATGTTTTCCTTTTCTGGTGGTTTTTGTAAAAATGAGGAATTTCTGGAAATGTTTTAAGTACACGTCGTGTACATTCAAAGTACACGCCATGTGCACAGTCAATATAGGAGTCCATGTTCTGGTCGTGTAATGTCCACACACACGGACATGTGGTGGATGACTTTGAGGCTACATAAAGAGGAGTATTGAAAAGGAAAGTACACGATGTGAAATTAAAATGTACATACCTTGTATTTTTATTTTATTTTTTCATTAAAGGTATCGGGAGCACGTCTAGTCGAAATAAACACCATCATCTAGGATTTGTTCACCTGAGAGCTCTCTTACGGCCGCGATGTTCCTCTGGGACCCCGACCAAGCATCTGAACTCGGATTCGACCACTGCTGATTGCGTTGGGATTGCCTCAGTAATCGCTATCTTCTGCTTGATAATTTTTTCCCACTTCTTCATCTTTCTCATGTTATCCTTTGTTGAATGGTTTAGATGTTTTTGTAGATCTTTGACATTCTATGTTTATTCAATCCTTGAGATTCAAGTGTATTGATCTCCCAATGCTGTGGTTGGAGGTTTGTGCCTTTCTGTAAAAAGACTTTGAGTTTTATGTGCTAAATCACCAGTTCCCATGATCAGGGTAATGCGGGATTACCGTTTTAGCCCTATTTTTTTCATACTATGCCTTTATACTTGATTTGATGATAATTGACCATGAATAGGATTAATTTATATTCTTTGGATGTTTTTTCCCATGCATGATTTCTTGTTTTGACCACAGGATCTAGTTTTCCTGTTAGATAGCTGTTTACATTCCCTTGCCTAGTTGTAGGATGATGTGATTATTATGATATAATGTTATGCTTTAGACTACAATCCATGTATTTCTAGTGGGTTACATTTGTTGATATGCATTTCAATACTTTCATGACATACATGGGGCTATGAAAAATTTTGTATAGACCATGGGTAGAATGGATGTAAGGGATTATCTTGAATGTCGTTATGACATACGATGTGAGGCCGCAAGGGGAATTGACGTTGAGTGCTTCCTCAGAGTGTCTGTAGATCATCGACGCAGGACACAGGGGGAATAGACATTGAGTTCTTCCCCAGAGCACATTTAGTTACTGATATGTGACTATAGAGGGAATTGATGGTGAGTGCTTCCTCAGAGAATCTATAATTAAGAATAAATAGAGGTGTTAGATTGAGTTTACAACCTAGAGGGTTTCTTGTGTTTCTAGGTAATACTTGAGGGGATATGCAATGAGTTTTTCTCATAGGGTTACCTGTTTTGAATTACCTTTTTAGCTATTTCATGATATATGATACTGAATGCATTTAAATGGAATATTGTTTACCTTGGGAACTTTCTTGTTTATTGCATTTATTGCTTTCTACCTACCATATATCAATTAACTATTAGGAACTGATCTTATGGTGGTTTCCTACTGGTATTTTCTCTCACACCCTGTTTGTGCCATGTTTTTGGGCCTAAAAAGATTTTATTGCTGCATGTATATATAAGGGAATGTACCCTTCTACTTTAGGTTCATCATTTGTTGTGGAGTTGGAGGGCATGGGACCAAGCTGAGGCTTGCGATGCTGTAGAGTTGTTACCTATTTTTCTTTTATACATTGGATTAGTATTGTTTGTATTCCAGCATTGTGATGTGATTGGATGTTTTCCTAGACATATGTATCATGAATCATTCTTATATATGTGTGTGTTCTCCAGTTTATCATTCCCAGTCTTCGGTTGTTTACTTTTGTATGGATAATTTCTACTTTTACTTTTGTTATTTCTTTCTTCCACTATGTTACTCTACCAATGAGGGAATTGTTTTCCCATGATCACACCCAAATCCCTCGCTTCTAGTCAGCTGCCTTTGGCATTAGGAGAAATGCACTTGAGTACATGTGACCAACCGGGTATGGGGCTCCCCAGGGTGGCTTCCAGAAATGGGATGTTACAACAACAAAATATGTACTGAAAATGGTAACAACATATAGAAAAAGGTACAATGAACGAGTATAGGTCATCCCAAACAGATAGTGAATTAATCACATACATACAAAATATGATAGATATATATGGAAAATGAACTTCTCATAGATTCTTTTCTACCTTTATTCGGAGATAAGAATCGTCTAACCATGAGAAGCTACATACAGAAATCATGTGGCACACCTCACACGTCTTCATCTCTCCTAGATGGAGAGTAACCAAAACCAAATGTGCGAGTAATACAATTGGATATATATACATGCTCAACCTAAGAAGCACAAATGAAAGAGTAAGGGGATCTCCATCTCATAGATCATCCCAATAAAAGAGTCACTAATAGTTCTAGAAGTAACCACCAATGATGACCATGGACCCTCATGTCTACCCTAAACTGTATTTCAAAGGGAATCAACAAAAAAACCATGATAAGATCTAATTTGGGCAGCATATTCTCACTGTGAGAGTTTTAATTCATGCCACAAGGATTTGTATTGGTGGGAAATTAATTCCAATTTCCCATGAGTCAAAAAGGTAAATCAAAACATGTCTCATCTCTGATCCACATAGTTGAGAGATCATGTATCATGGTTAACAATTCACTGCCTAGCCTAGCTTGAGTGTGTGATCGGTATTGTTGTCGGCGAATGCCAAGGCCCAGCTTCGCTGATGGGTAATACACTGATTGGTAAGCCCATAAGTGTCGTCGACAAACACCAATTCCAAACCCAGTTGTAGGGTATTATCAAAAGTGTCATAGGGGAATGCCACTACCCAAACATGGTTAAGGGTAATCCCAATAGTGTCATAGGGAAACAACACTTCTCATCCTAGTAGGAATGTAATCCTTATGTTGTCATAGGAGAAAGACACTACACATCCCAGCTAGAGGATAAAACTGAATGTGATTATTGAATCACTTCTATATGGTACATCACTAAAATAATCGTTGAAATACACTATAGTCATCAGTTATCACCCTGGATAGGCGTCACACCTATAACATATCTTATAGAAACTCGAATACCACTTCATAGTGAACAATCTCATTATACGTTGGAAAAAAATCATGATAGTCTACTCACATGACAAAATCTGAGTCCAAAAGATGGAGATATGAGACGTAAAATATTTGTAGTGTGGTACATGGTGTGTTTGGGGACAACATGAAATGTGGCCCCACCTCATTATCTATAAATGTATCCATCCATACATAGATACTAAACTATGAACATGAAACCCATATGCATTCAAATGTACTCCTAGATTTCATGGAACATCGGGCCCAAAAGTTTGACGAGCGCACGATTCTCGTTGTTTGATCTGATTGGAAAAAATTTAATTATACCGTCATGAATTTTCATAACTCCCAGAATAATCAAATCAAACTCAACAACATTATCCTTTTTAAAAACATAGGATTGTCTAATCATTCACCCAATTTGGTCTTCTGGTGAAGAGTCTATATATCGCATCATTTTGAACAAATGGATCTTAATGGGACCCATGCCATGATCCCAAAACACATCAAATGGATTTATCCATTGTGATCCTCTTTGAAAATCACATGGTATCAGATATTTATGCATCCCTAACTGATACATAGTGAATAAGATACATTTCACCTCAAACTCCCCAAATGACTCTCATGGATTCCTCACCTAAAATTCAAATTAAGCTCTTACAATTAGTCATGAAAAGTCTACCACAACACTAGGTTCGCAATTCCTATGAAGACACGTCAATTGAACATCATATGTAGATGAATTGTCCGATATAAGTTTCCAAAATAATAATAAATATATTAGTATTATTATTATAAGACTTTTATTTCCACCGAGCCTCAAAAAATGGATTATAAAAAATCCAAAACATGCTCAGAATTATTGTCTCAAAGAAGGGTTTGTTTTTTCATGGACGAAATACGAATTAGACACTCAGATTGATAGTTACGGGCATTTAAAACACACCGACCCAAAGACAAACCTAGACCGGTCTGTTTTGGACAGTCCGGCTAGCTCCGTTGGCCTAGCCGTGCCAGCCAAGACCACCGTTGTCAGCCCACTAGCCCTCTGATGCACCATGTTGTGGCTGCCGCATTGCCCTGTCGCCACATCCACTCTTCCTGATCCTATGTACTTCCATATTGATGGAGCCTCCTTTCTTGAGTCATAAATCTACCACCTTATGTGGACCACTAAGACTGATACGGTGGTCTAAAATTTAATCCAAGACCGGGTATGGCATCCTTAGATCCTGATCTACAGTACCATTTACATCGCTCATTTTTCAAAGTGATGAAATTTTGGCAGATCTTCTTCTTGTTTTCGCACCTCCTTCATCACTAGAAACTCGAAACAGTTGTCATTCCAAACTCCTGGAACCACTGTCCTTCTATCTTGACAAAGCCTCATTGCCAGAGTTATGCCACTTCTACATTCTGTGGACCACTGAGACCACTCCAGTAGTCCGAAAATTAATCCATTGTTAGATCTGGAATCCTCATATCTCGATCTACACTACCATGTGTTCCTCTATAAGTATCATCTATTTTTTTAATGGGATGAATAGTTGGTGGATCTTCTTCTTGCTGTCGCGCCCCCTACAACACCCAAAACTTGAAACTGTTGTTGATTTGAACTCCATATATCATGACATTCACAGATCTATTCTCCACTCGAAGTTTGGATATCATTTAATTGTATCAAAAAGATAACAATGATAAATGTTGAAGAATAGAAGAAGATCACAAAGAATGATAACATCATAAATAAATCAGACGATGGCCTTTTTAGATTATCCATCAACAATGAATGTCAATGCAGAAGAATCGATTAGAAATAAAAATTGAAAAAAGACACTTCAATCAGAGAGACACGATATATAATAATGATATCCTACATAAATTCTGGAACCACTGTTGTGTTCTCTACGATCTGATCTACTTGGATCTATAGTTTCATCACGATCTGCCAAGAATTCGGCATCAAATCACCATTGGAAGGATACGAGGATCTCTCTCTTGTGACTATAGTAAAAATGATCCAACAAATTCTCATTTCCCCTAAACCCCTATTTATATGAAACCACCTGTGGTCATGGAATCTAAAAATCACATACCCTCACACTCAAGTCACACTAGGGAAAACACCCCATTATGAAGTCAATGCATGTCTCGAATTTCCCATATGAGTTCTTATTAAAAATTTATTCGAATTAACATACCAGATAAAGAAATTTAATTTAATTAATTTATTTACAAAAACAATTTCAATGGATTTTTCTATAGAAGACCCATACTGAAAAATTCTATATCCCTACTAGCACAAACGCTACGCTCCAAAATCAACTGTGGCTTCAGATTCTATATTAGTGCATCCTTTTGAGAGTTAAACCAATAACATCACATGTATAGTACAAAATATACTTATATTTATTTGAAAAATTTATTCTTGAAAAAACAGGCTTCAGAGTCTTACACTATCTCTGGGCCAAGATCAGGAAATATATTTATAAATATTCCAGAGTCATAAAATTAAAAAATCAGGCCCTAATAATTTTGGAACATACAGATTGGCTAAATGTGCAAGAGAGAAATCAGAATGATCTCCATGAAAGATATCTTACCAGGACTGAAAGGTACTAATTTTGATACTTCAATTGATTGCATCGTAGGAAAATAGCATAGCTTGACATTTTGTGGTTATATACCATCGAGAAATGAAAATATTTTAGATTTTATTAACAGTAATGTCTGGATGATGAGCACTATGTCGATGAGAGGTTTTATTTATTTTGATACCATCATAGATGTTCATATTAGAAATTTCTCGGCATTTTATTTGAAAACTAATGATCAAGTGTAATATTTTTTCAAGAAGTATCATGTGAATGTGGAAAGAGAAATAGGTAGATGGTTAAAGTGTGTGTAATAGGACAATGGAGGAGAGTATTGTGGTCTATTTTAGGATTATTGTTGGAGTTTAAGCATCATGATAGAAAAATAAGTACAGAAGATGCATCAATATAATTGTATTGATGAGAGGATGAATATTGAAATTTTTTGTAGTTTACGATGTATGATCTCAAATAACAATCTTCCAGAAACCATTTAGGGGGAGGCAATTATCACCATAGTTGATCTTATCAGCCATCATCCATCAGTTCCACTTAACTACAATAATTTAGAAATTTGTTGGAAAGGTAAAGATGTTTATTATAAACAATTAAGAGAATTTGTCTATAGAAAATTTGTACACATACTGAAACATGCGTAGGACAAGCTAGATGGAAAAGAAAAGCATTGTATCTTTTTCGGATATCCTTATGAGGAGTTAGGATACCGAAACATGGATCTTATTAGCTGTTGGATTAGTAGAAGTTGATATGTGTGTTTCGTTATGATCGTATGATAAATGATTTTGAGGAGCCTAAAAATGCAGAGAAGTCACATTCTGAGGAAATTCTAGTGAGTTTGGAACAAGTCTCAACACCATCAATTCAGTCTATCATGAGAGAGATACACAACACTGATGATACCTCAATACTAGGTATTGTTTATTCATATACTCATATGTAAATATATTATGATATTCCAAATAATATTCCCCATGAAGCATAGTTGAGGAGATCCACAAAATAAAAAAACTAAATCATATATACTTTACACATTAGTTTGTTATACTCACTGTTGGGGGAGATCCAGATAGTTTTGATGATGTGATCAGAAGTCATCTTAAGATGAACTGGAAGAAGGAAATTCAAGATGATATGTGATCCTTTCATAAGAAATAGATTTACATTTGGTAGAGTTACCACAAGGAAAGAAATAAGTAAAAAACAACTGACTTTATAAAATTAAGGGAGATGATGATATCTCAAAGCCATGCTATAGATCCAGAATGATTGTGAAGGGATTTTGTCAAAATAAATTTATCGACATTTATGATTTTTTATCATGTCATAAAAATTTCTTCTATCAGAGTTGTTCTTGGATTGGTGGGTAGTTTTAAACTAGTGGTTCAACAAATAGATTTAAAAACAATGGTCTTACACAGTGATATTGATGAAGATATATACATGGAGAAACTTGAGGGATTTCAAGTTAAAGGAAATGGAAACATGGTATGAATGCTTCTAAAAATTATATATGGTCTAAAACATGAACTTAGGTAGTTGTATAGAAAAATCATCTTATTTGTGGAGAAAAATGAGTACAGGTTGACCACTACTGATTAGTATGTTTTCCTCAAACAGTTTTGAAATGGGAATTTCATTATCTTGTTGATTTATGTGGATGATATATTGATTATTGGATGTGATATCACCATGATTGACAGTTTGAAAAAGTAGTTGAAATGTCTTTTTAAATGAAGGACTTGGGAGATGCTACTCATATTCATGGTATGACGATTACTCGTGAATAAAGGAATCCCACGATTTGGCTATATCTTGAGACATACATTGAGAATGTTCTTGAATGATTAAACATGAGAATGCTGAAACCAGATCGTAATCTACTTGCTAGTCATTTCAGGATCAAGAGAACTCATTGTCAATCAACATAGAATGAGAATGCATAAATTGAAAATTATTCTTATGATCCTGTGGATAGTAGTATTATGTATGCCATGCTGTGCACCAGATGACACATTTCTCATGATGGTGGAATTGTGAGAATATTCATTTTGTATCTATTAAAGGATTAATTGATATATATCTAATGGAAAATGATGTATCTCTCATGTTAATATAGTCATTACATATGTTTTAGAAGGGAAACCTATTTTAGAAGGATATACAGATGAAAATATGGAAGGAGTTGTAGACATAAAGAAATCCATATTTAAGTACCTGATATCATTGGAAGAGGGAGTAGTCTCATGGATGTCCCGACATCAGATGTGTGTTTCCTTATCCACCACAGAATAAAAATATATCTCAGTCAATGAAGGTTGTAAGTAGATACTATGGTTGTAGAAGTATTTATAAGTGTTGGGATAGTGTAAGGATAATTATCTTCTATATTGTGATTGTAAGAGTGTTATTCATCTTAGCAAGAAATAGATATTTCATTCCATGTAAAAAAACATCAACATGAGATATCACTAGATCCAAAATGTGATGGATGAAATTTTTTTGAATATTGGGAATATCCAAACCAATGATAACAGCACATACATGATGAAGAAGGTTCTACTTGAAGATAATTTAGATTTCTAAAAAGAGACTATAGGTCTTACTTCTACACAAAATTGGTAATGAGGGGAAGATTTATTGTGGACACTCCCAATAAATGGGAGAAACTCAATAGATGGATAGTATATCAGTAGAAACTTCTAATTAGTTTGGCTATCAACCCATGTACCATTGAAGTAGTAAACAGAGGGGGTTTCATCAAGGGTTAATAAACTATCCCAAAACAACCATAGAAAGTGTGGATAACTCCATATTTAAAATAGGATTAAATCCCCTATTTTTTTAATAAAAAAACATTTCTGTAACTTAATAATCCCCAAACTCTTTATCTGGAGAAGAATATTGATTTGTCCCACATCTCCCATGGACATCAGCACCATTACCAAACCATATAAATCTCACTTTTTCTTCCATTTTATTCCACATTTTATTTTTTTCATCACAAAAAACATCTGCTTCCCAATATAATTAATGGATTCATATTCATATTTTTGCTCATATTTAGGTTTTGTTCTTGAAAACCATGGAATAGAGCAATATGACATTATTGTTCAACTGAGCATCAATCAAGGCATCACTAGAGTGATTTGGTTTCAATAGTCTTGAATGATCGACTACAATAGACACCTTATGATCATCTACAATAGTGGGATGGATTCATTTGAATAGGTGAGAATTATTATTCTTTGGTAATTTTCATTATGAACATTTCTCCAAATCTTGTTTGGTGCAATGGGTGTAGACTTAATCTATTGGTGGTATGATTTATTCTCTACCAGCTTAAGTATTTCAGTGGGGTGAAAAATGTAGTAGGTTCAGGTATCGAGTAGGGTGGGTTGTAGGGGTTATAGATTATCAATGGTTATTATGTAATAATGTAGAGGGAAATGGGATAAATTTAGAGAAGCATGTCGGATAGTTTTTGGGACTTGCGGAGTAGTGATGTATAATTTATTTTTCTATTTAAGGACTCTCTCATTTCTAAATTAAATTTCAGAAAAAAACATATTTAATATAATATTTTACTAATTATTTTCATATAAAAAATAGAAATAGTAATTTCATCCTTCAACCAAAAAATTTCCAATTCATTTAACTTTAATTTAAATAATTATTAATCTATTTAAATTGACCATTTTAAAATATATTTTTTACAAAATAATAACAATTTCTAGAATACAAAATACAACTCTAATTTTAATTGAAAATAAAAAAACAAATATATTTTTCATACATTCAATTTCAATTTATAAAATACTTAGGCTTCTTAATTTATATAAAAAAATAATAAATCATTAAAAACCAATAATTTATTTATATATAAATTATGTTCCTAAATTTACAATGTCAATAAATAATTATTTTTCCGTATGGGATGGATTAAATTAGGTGCATTGTTAATGAATAATAATAAAAAATTGATATTTTCATCTCACATCGGTGTATATATATTCACTATTTGTTCTATGTGTTCTTTGTTTTTTTGGTTATTTTATTTGAAATATCTATGTGTATAAGTATATTTCATTTTTATTGTAGATTTATGAATCCAAAATAGTTTGTGATATTATATTTATCAAAAGGAATTTTTCATGTGACATCATAATAAAAAATATATAAAAATTTAGACATTAAATAAGACAAAATAAAATCATTTAAATATTGATCCCAATTTTTTGCATTTGTTACTTTATTTTGTTTTCCTTTATACATTCATTATATCATAATATTTTCATTTATAAACACTCTAAAATAATTTTTATTAATATTCTTAATCATGAATAGAATCATTTATTTAGAATTTCATAAATCAGATATGTATTTGAAATTTTTTGTATTTTTTGAATGAGTGGTTCATTGGAAGAATGTTCATTTTTAATCATATTTTATTACAAAATACTAGATTAATGATTTGAAAAGTTAGATAATTTTTTCTATAAAAAATTATTTTTCTATACATGAATCATGCTATTATTTTATGAAAATGGGGAATTATTTATTTCTACCAATATATTGATAATGAAAAATATTATGGGTTGGTATTCAATAAAATTATGATTTTGTAAATATTGTTCAATTATTTTTTTCTATATATCATAGATCATGTTATATTTAATGGTTATTAATTATCAATAGAAGGAAGATTTATCAAAACCATTAATGAATTTTTGATACTGTAATAAATGGTGATAAATTTTCATTCACTGATATATTTAAAAAAATAGAATGATTTATCGTATTAATTATTCTATATGAAAATAAATTTCCACTTGTTGTAATTAATTGTATTCAACATTTAGTTAATAATTCCATTAGTTCATTGATATCAATATAAAACTAGTTTATTATTATTTACATGGACATGATTCATAAAAGTTGAAATATGAAGGAATAAAAACACTATGTTCAAGGGATTTCAATGTCACATAAATGACAATGTTATGATGTCTATGTGTTGAAGGTTTATTTCAAGGTCCATCTAACAAAAAGAGGACATGAGAGTGACAATTTTAAGGCCTCCTCTATTTTTAGTTGTAGATGATTTCAAGAAGATTTAACATTGACTAGTGAGTTCTTTTAGTGAAGTGTGAACAAATAACGTGATAGAGATAGTTGATATGCGAGAGAAAAAATTGTGAATTTTTTTTGATGATAATTCATGTAAATTAGATTGTATCTATTAGCATTGAAACATGTTTGGAGATTTAGGTATTTTTATGTAGTTTTAACATGTTTTAAAACTAGGTTTTTTTTATAGAATGAGAGATTTTATAAAAGGACAAGACTCATTTTTTAAATAAAATGAATCTATATAAGTATGAAATATTTAGTTTTACAGTAGTCCATTTTCCTATATAAGAGGTGATCCTCAGGTATGTCCTTGATTCAAATCAATTAAAGAGAATGGATCCCTTTATTAATTATCCCATCATCAATGTAATTTTCTACATAGAATGTATGTGTGATAATGTAGTTCCTAGATGGATGATCTTCCATAACATTTCTCCATATGGAATAATTCTTCAATGAGAGATGAATATTACATTTTCTGACTAATTTCACCATATTAGTGGAGTCACATTCAAGCTAAAAGAATAAGTAGCCTCATGATTTGAAAATTACACTGCAATAATTATCCCAAAAATTTGAGCATCAACGGATCTGTTTGAAACCACATGTACTGTAGAAGAATTAATGCTTCACCTCTATAGTTTTTGAAAATTTCTACATAAACGGAAGGACTTGAATTTACTCTTTAATATTCATCATTGTTTTATTTAACCCATTCCAGGAGTTTAGGGGTCAATATGAATTCCAAATTTTTTTTATGAGGATGATATTTACATATAATACCAAAGTTCTTAATTGTTTGTACTGATTAAAAATATTAAAAATATTATAAAATAATAAAGATATTTTATGGCTCTATTGATATTTTTTTCATCAACACATATGTCATCTGTTTTTATTATTATAATTATAACTGAACTATTTTATCTTCCACAATAATATTAAATGGTGAGGTTTTCACCAATATTTTCATGATATTTCACATATCTATTGCTAAAATTCATTAGCAATATAAAATTTACCATACTAAAAGAAATTTCCATGATTGAAAAAATTTAAATATATTGTATGAGATTAGCGATGAGGCATATTTAATTTTCAAACTTTTTTTATCAAGATTATTTCATTTTATTTCCATAATAATAGTATATTTTAAATTTTTAAAAATGACATTTTTCATGTGAGGCTACATTATGAAATAAAATATCTCAATATAGTATCTCTTACGAAAAATTTCAACCCTAGTCCTTGAATTTACAGGTTCTTTATTTGCACCTTGTATATAACTAGTATAGTGTAAGGGGCATATTTGATCCATGTGAAATATAATCAAATCATAAATATTGTTTATCATACAATGTATGTTAACATAATACATGTTTTATGTTTCTCTCATTAGGTAAATGTTTCTTGTAAATATTTAAATGATATATATGATAATGAAAATTACCCTACTAGGTAATTATTAAGATATGTGATTAGATGTTTATATCACATGGAGGATCCAGAAAATTATTTTTTCCAATTTATAAATATACATTATCTTCCACACGGACATTTATATAAAAAATTTAGCATTCTCATTGACTTTGATAAATAATCCAAAAGACTATATATTGTATTAGAAGTATTTAAGGGGATGTTTAGAAAGGGGATTAAACATTATTTATGGTGTGTTATTATGTTTTTAAATTGATGTGTGTTTATTTGTAAAATCCATACTACTCTAGAATACATCCCTTGTAATAGAAATATGGAAATAGTTCAAATAAATTATACAATACCATTATTTTTGGGAATTGAAAACTTCATAAAAAACAACATTGAATTTCATTAATGATGTGATATAAAATAAAGTACCCTATAATATTTAGTGTTATGAGAAAACTATAATGTTGTTTTTATAAATTAATGTTTATAGTAAATATTATCTTATCATAGTTGATATATAAAAATTTATTTCCTGTATTTATTACAACATAGGAATACGATTGTATTTTATACATTAATGAGTACACATATTTATATTGCATGGGTTGGGTTTTTGAAAAATGATACATCTTCTTATAATTGAGTTCTTGGATAGATAATTGGATGTATTAATTGATTCATGAACACAAACATTCATATTAAATATGTTAAAAAAGGATTAGATTCATTAATCTCTCTTAAAATTTAGTCATAAAACATATTGAGAATATAAATCATCAACCAAATGTACTATGCACCCAAGAAATTCCTTGATTGAGGCCAAAAATGTTACCAACACGACAAAATACATATGAAAATTATGCATGACATTTTTGTATAACGAAGGTGTTTCTAATCTTAATAGTGTAATGGAAGATATGTTTTATAGAGTTTTTATTAATATAAATACAATTGGATGGTGGATTTGGATATCTTAAGTTGAAGAAAAGGCACAACCTAGGACCATTTTATTAAATGTATAGTTCAATAATTAATTTTTTCATATTTTTTTCATGATTTTACATTATGAAAAATAAAAATTTATGTTGAGTTATGATTATTAATTTTTAGTTAGTAATTTTATATGATTTTGCTGAAGTATTTATATAAGACAACATATTTTTGTGTATCTTTTTATTTTTTAGCTATGTTTTATCTTTTTATTTTCAATATAGGTTCATTCCTACTATTTATTATTTGAATATCTTGGGTATATTTTATTTATTATTTAAATTCTATTAGGTTTCATGTAATCCTTGTTACCTCGATATACTCCTAATGTGGTTGTGTGAAATTATACTATGTGCATAAGTTTTTTATTATGTGGTGGTGAGACGGTAGCTTGTGGTGATCTATTAACCTATATAAAAGAGTTTTATTAAAAGTTAAAAAATTCAATGATGTAAAGTGAAAATGAAATATTGACCCAACATAGAGATTTTCAATGTCTCTCAAAATATACGAAAAAAACATTCAAAATAAAACCACTATAATAAGGGGTCGGAAATCCTTTTCCAAAAATTAATCTAGAAACTCATCTTGAAATTATTTATTATAAAATATATTACCCCAAATTTTTAATTGGTTTTCATTAAAAATATATATTTATGTGTTGGGAATTTCTATTGTATCACAGATTTCAAAATAATGTCCCACAATATGGTGAAAAAATATGAATGAATGAGGGGGTTTCTAGGTTTTTATATGTTATATTATCATGGCTGTGTAATCTGAATTTTCATTTCGAAATGTTTAGTTATTATTTATGTATTTTCATTAATGTTTTATTTTAATAGAATGCGTCTTTGAGTTAATATTTAATCTTACTAAATTTTTCATTTTGAAGAGTACAAATTGATTTTATTTTACTACATAGTGGTCTTCATCTTATATAATTAATTCATGTTTACTCAAATGATTATTTAAACATTCCATGTTTCCATTCCCAAAATTCTATATTGTAATAGTGGACATAATATTTTATTTTTACATGATGTTCTTCTACCTTCCATCTGATCAATCCCTTTCCAATATGGTTTCTTTTATCACATAGAAAATGAATGACAGAATAGAAATTAGTCTATGAAAAGATTAATTTAAGGATAACTTCCTAATAAACACTCCATTATCTCAATTTCAGTTTTTCTAGAAGATTGTGAGTTTATGAATATTCTTATAATTTATCTACATTGATGCATCATGGGTGAATATTTTTTTCACACTTTTTTCACTTTTTTAATAATGTTTTTTTAATGACATGGTTCATAATGTATTTTCTGGTGATTTGGATGAATATGTTTAAGTTTATTTCATTAAAACCAATTACATTCTTGAAAACTTATTGAAATAGGATAACATAAACTGTTTATTTTATAATTTTCTTGTTATTCAATGTTTATAAACACTTTTACTATTTCTTATAAAAAATTATTTTCTTTCATTATCTTGTTTGTAATTCATTATTATAAAAAACTATTAATTGGTTTTTTTAAACCACATAAAACACTCATTGGTATTGATTTTGAGTTCATTCTTCATTTTCAAGTCTCCCATGATATGAAAAAAATTAATTCCTTCTGGAAAATTTTTATACTCATTTTGGACGATGAATAAATTTGGACTTTAATCCAAAAAATTATTGTCATTGTGAATTGGATATCATCCCAAAAAATTAAAATATATGGAATTATTTTGGACCAATAAGTCTCAATTTTGAACACGAGATAGTTAATAGCTTGGTGAATATTTAATTAAGATATATTTTCTAATTTTATTGTATTGACTCAGATATCCCATGTAGAAGATGAAATTTTGGGATATCATCAAGGGCCCAAAATAACATCCCACAATTGTATTATAATCCAGTAGTTATGAGGCCATATTGGTTTAAATTTTGAAAACTTTTAGAAATAATATTAGTATTATATTACTTATTATATATTACACCAAAAAAATTATCCATATTGAATCTAGTTTTGACATGTCAATTGAGCATATGTAAGAGAGATATGATTTTTTTCAAGGTTAGAAAATTCCACTCTCTATTAACATTTTACCCACAAATTCCTACCCTCATTAATTGAGTTTCAACTTACTATTTGATTATTGACCCAAGGCTTCCAAAATTCCTATTAAAAGGAGTGGTATTGAAAAAAAATTAGTGAATTTTTCTCATGTTTCATTGTAATAATATCCTGTTTCTATTTCTTTGTAATATTGGTATTTATCATGTATGATATTCTAATTCAATCTAATTTCTTAAAAAAAATTAACATTCTCTTATATTGTTTTTATTCATTTCATGTTGATATGATAATCTCACGGTGTGACCTTATTCACACAAATACTTGTTAAATCCTTCACACAAGGGTAGATTTATTGTTATTTCATTCTTTTTCTTCTTCAATTCCCCTTGAATAAGTCGTCTTTGATAAAAAAAAATTATGATAATTAAATTAATAGATGGATAATCATCATTTGGTTTGATCCAAATTATGTTGAAATGGGATGATTTGAATTTTATTCAGTTTCATTAACATTAATTCATTTCTTTTAATTGTGAATTCAATTTGAGGGTAACATACTTCCTTGTCCTTATTGAATTTTAATGGCACATATTCTTAGTGATAATATGATCTTCTACCATGTTTTACCCATGAAAATGACCCTATAAGTGTATAGGTTACTAGTATTAGGTTGTATGAGAACTAAAGTAGAATGTGATGAGTGGTGATTGACTTTTTTTAAGGATAGAATCTCAAATGTTAGAAATAGAGAGATTCTAAAAAGAAATTCATGTAGTCCACTCCCTGCTATGACTTAGTATCAACTAATATTATCAAATTGAATTCACATAGATATCATAGTTCTCTATTAATCCATATCAAGTCAATCTAAAGCTTGAAACTTCATAGAAAAATTCCCCAAGATAGTATGAATCATTAGGTCTCTTTTAAGGTAATTGAGGATTTGACAACCCAAGTTGTTCTACCAGTGACCGCTTCAACACTAAATAAGGGTAAGTTTAGGAAATAAAAAATGTTGGTTTAATTGAAAAAGACCCAAGTCGGACACCTTATGAAATCTTTATATTCTACCCTATTTATTTTTTATCATCCAATTTATCTAATATTGGACACTTTTTCCCTTTTTTATGAATCATGTCCACCAATAACTGTTTCCAATCATTTCAACTTGTTAGGGTAGATATTCTTGGGGTTGGGTTTTCAAGAACACAGAATATTTTTTTTATATTAGATACCAATAATCCTAAGACCCCAGATTCTGGATATTAGTCCATTCCAAGAGAGGGTCTTACATGAAAACCTTTCATCAACATGGGAAGGAACCCAAATAAAAACCCAAATTAGGTAGCTTAAAACATGGGGAATGTTTTCTATTAAACCATGAACGAGAACCTCACACATGGAAACAGTAATTAAACATATTTAATTCACACAATTCCCCAGTAAATTCGGATAAATTCATTAAATCCCATGCATTGAAACACCTTTTATCCTTAAAAGGGATGGAGTCAAAATTGTTATACCTTCATGTAAAAAAACCATTTAAATTTTCAAAACCATATTCCCACCACATAGACTTGAATAATATAAGATAAGGATCATTCCTATATCTCTTAAGGATTAATTCAAAAATTTCTTAAACAAACTCAGACAAATATACAATAATTCATAGTAATTATTTCAAAATATATTTTAAAAAAGAAAACAGATTCCCCCCCACAAAAAAATTACACCTAAAAGAATCATGCAATTGTTTTCATAATGATGGAGAAAAAATTTACAAAAAATTTGAAATGTTCAAATAAAATCTATATAGGAAACCAATATAGGTTTTCTTAATTCCCTAATAAGTGATAATTTTATATGAAGTGATCTGTATGGGAAACTAACAGTTCATTGACCTGATGTGTAAAGTAAGTTTAAAAAATCTCTACATGATGATTATGAGTAACTAGAAAATATTTATGAACATAAAAAATCATGGGAAAACCCCGAATACATTGATAATAAAATAAAATATATTTGAATGCATGATATTATAGAAGAAGAAAAAATAGGAAAAATCTTGGAGTACTCACTAGGAAGGTTGAAGATATATATATTAGGAAGGTCCTTGAAATTCCAATTGAATACCCTGTTATCACAATTTCTTCCAAACATGACCTCTAGAATTAAAACTGAATAATCAACCCTTATATAATGTATTTCATTTACAAGGAACACTAGTGGAATCCAATTAATGAAACATTAAAACGAGAAAACACCAAAACACTTTCCATCCATGACACATTGGACATCTAGTCTTCCTTTGGAAATAAAATCAAAAAACAACCCAACAACAATGTCTAAAACCATATACTCAATTAAATATTAAAATACATAAAAATATTAAATCCCAAAGGGTCCAATACAAACATCCACTATACCAATTCAAAAACCTATATCTGACAACATATTCAACAACCCATGAAACATCGAATGTATCCTCATTCATGAACTAACTCAAGTCTACCATGAACCGGTAACCTGGGTCAGCTCGCGATAAGTCATGAGTGGTATTGTTTATCCTCCCAAGATATCAGAAAATAATGATAGCATCCGTATAATTACAAGGTAATGAATTCACACACACATATATATATACAATTAATAATCATGTAAATTGAAACAGAAAACTCAATACACATTTATAAAAAAGTTGAACTGAACTTTTTTTTCACAATGATTTGAAAGTAAAATTGAACCAAACAGCTCAACCGACAAAACCTAAAAACTAAATATCTCCACGTGACCCTACTGGTCCCTCTATAAAATAATTATCACAAGTCTTCCAAGGTGACCGAACTTGTGTTGGAACCTGCAAAAGGGATTAAAACTGAAGAAGACTATAGATGTGGGTATTAAAACATAGGCGGTTAGCCGACTATTCTATCCCCAATAAACATCCCTTAAAATAAAAGAAATATCAATTCCAGGTTTGAAATACAATATTTAAATGTATTTTTCCCAATCATGGCTCCATGTTATAATCATTATAAATTAATATGGTGTCATGTTTTCATAAATACAAAATGCTTGTAACCAATTTCAAAGAGATGCAACTTCAAAATAAAAACAGTTTTCAAGGGGTTCTTTAAATAATGTACAATATTAAATAAAACACACATGATTCAAAATTTATGAAAAAAAACACCATATACCGACAGTGAGTATAAAATATCCAAGCAGAATAAGTCACCAAAACACCCATAGGCACGAGTTCATTGTGGGCCCCAGGTACCTTGTATCTCAGTCTAAAAGTAACCAAAAAAATATCCATTCTCACACATGAACCTCTAGTATAGAAAAGATACCCATAACCTGGTGGTTACCAAAATCATAATCATAGTTTATTCAGTGTTTTCACAGTCAAACATGATATGGGAAACTTGGATGAATCCACTCTGGATCACTAGCATAATAGTACACGTCTTCCCACCAAGATACATGTGTTTCCCTTTAGTTCCCAAAAATGTTACACATATTATCAAATTATATTTTCACATGATTTTTTCATTTCAAAATCATACACACACAAAAATCCTGTAAACATGCTTAACATTTTCTCCATTTATCAATAAACCACAAAAAAAATTCATAAAATAATTTCATTAAGTATAACAAGGGATTTCCCTTAAAATCGTTTAAAAATTATATTTTAAGGACAAAAACCCACCATTACCGTATAAATAATGATTTCCAGCCCCAAATCCATTTAATAAATCAATTTCATGTACCATAAAATTTCTCTAAATGATACAAACATGATGTACACATGAAAACAATTTTTATGAGAAAAATGAAAAATGGGCTTTTATATATTCATCAG
This sequence comes from Viscum album, assembly GCA_963277665.1. Taxonomy (NCBI): domain Eukaryota; kingdom Viridiplantae; phylum Streptophyta; class Magnoliopsida; order Santalales; family Viscaceae; genus Viscum; species Viscum album. The sequence continues at coordinate 1,672,661,145 of OY728126.1, forward strand.
AAAAAAAAATTATTAAAATAAATAATTAAAATAATACTAAATATGTGTAAAACACCATTGGAAGTAGTCAAAAATATTCTCAAAGCCCTGAAAAACTCAGGTTACACATTCAAATCCCATCTATTTCTATAATGGTTCCAAACATGACATTTACTGAGAACACATGCCAAAACACCCTAACAACTGATATGTACATCATTATAAAACTATAAACAATATTATAACCCAAATAAGGAACCCACAAACAAAAATTCACAATCTTACAATACTTTTCATAATCCAAAACAACAGTTTTATGTCACCATGACCACATAAAAGCCAGCAGGGCACTATCCCGAAAACGAGTCATGGGAAAATTAATAAAACCAACTCTATTTAACACTAAAAATATTATAAAGGTAAAATTTCAGTCCAGTAATTTATTAAAATATATAAACTAAGTTCAAAACATTATAAGTAAAGTGAAAATTAAATTAAATCATTTAAAAAACACTTATTGTACTCACATTATCCAAAACAACGATATTTTCAAAAAAAGGCATAAACTACTCTTCTTGCACACTAAATAATTAAACCAAAGGGTGAAAAAAATACTAGATAACATATATGAAAAACACCGCAAGATACAGATGAATCGTGAATTATAAATGGATTTCATGGGATAACCTACCTCAATACCAAGGCGGAATAGAAATACACATCCGATAACACCATCCAACGGTTTATAAACACTAAACCTATGAATATAAAACCCAGAAGAGAAAATAAATATAAAAAATAAGGGTATAACATAACCGTAGGTCATTCATGACTAGGTATAAATATATATACAATAAAAATTAGAAGGAGGAGGATGAAGGAGAGGATAAAGGTGAAGTAAACTCACAATGATAACAAGAGAACTCTTAATATTCCCTTAAATCCACACCCTTTTAGTTGAGGGAATGGCTTGGAACTCAATAGAGAGTTACCTTAGGTCTGTAATAACTGTGGAAAGAAGATTAGGGGAAGAAAGAGTAAGAAATAATTATTTATGAAAAAACAAATTACCTTTTCAAATCTGGATTATTTAAGAAACCTTGAGCATGATTTCCCAAATACCTGCGGAAGATGAATTACAAATAGTTAAAATGAAAAATGAGGGGTTCTCCTAGAATTTTTGGGATCGAGTTAAAGATGTAATGGCTGAAAATTTTTAGAAACATTAATAATATATAAAAGAAACAATCTATTTTTGAAAAAAATTGCAAATGGGATCACGGGCTAGCCCAATAACAAAATAAATTACAAAAATCCACCATGATAATGAATTCTTAAAGGTCCCAAATAGATACTGTAGTTTGAATAGGTTAGGGGATGCCATGTGGGAAGTGGAATTGGTGAACATTGTTAAAAAAGGAGATATAAAAGAAACCAATTTTGTTTTAAAAACTGTAAATGAACTCATAGTTTGCCCCAAATCGTGGAATAACCAAAATTTTCTTCAAAAACACCCAAACAAGCATTGGGGAACCCATGGAAGGATGATTATAAATAAATGGAACTACAAAAATCAACATTCATCTAACTCAAAATATTGGAAACAAATACTGATTTCCATTAAACTGGATCAAAAACATGATTTGAAAAACCACGTGTGACAATTCTCCCAACCATTAAAGCTTTCCACCATGGAAAAGCCATAAAACCTTCCTGGAGATAGATCAATGCCTAATGATTCTTCTTCAACACAATCTAACCACTAAATACAAGGTCATTAATCCCACCAAAATTGACCAAAAATCAATTTCCTAAAATAAAACAACAACTCAGAACCGCTTTCCACGAATCAATGGAAGGATCAAGTGACTCATCCACAACCAATCCAAGACTATATTATTGGGTATTCTTCCAAAGATCCTAATGAACATCACAAACCAAATAACATCGTGAAAAACAATGATATAATGGGAGGCCGGAATAGACTCCCCAAATTTAGAACAAACCTATAATGACCAAACAATATTTCAACATGATCATGAATTGGGACTCTTCTTTAGAGTCCAACCAAAACTCACATACCACAGCCTACCAACCCATGGAAAGAACAACACAAAATGATCATTTAAACTTCTCACTCCCGAATGGAGGAGACAAGAACGTATCCAAAACTTCTCACTTGGACCAAAAACCACCTCCAAAATTGGTAGGGAGGAAAGATCCCATTGATTGGATTTGCTAAAACCAATGTTGAAAACCACCCACCACTCATCACCTATGAACATATAAAATAAAACACCTCACCCGATTAACATGGGTCGTCCACATAAAAACACTGACCAGATGCTCCCATACATGATGGTATAACCATAGAAAATACATGAGGGGTATGTACACCACATCCTTTACAGAAAACAGACATTCACAGTGATGAGAAACCACAATAGAAAAGACAAAAACACCGCACCACAATGGTGGATGCACAAGCATAAACACTCCAAACCCCCCACCACTAGAATTCCTAACTAGATGCTAACATCACTCCGATACTTATGGATGGAGCCCTGATGGTTAAAGCCTCCACCTCATCGCAGTCCAGAGTTAAGGATCAAAATAACCCATCAAACTCACTAGTTCAATCAAATCACATTTACCCAAACAGATATTTGGAAGATACACATCCCCATTCTCTCTCACTCTATTCATTGAGTAGAATTAATAAGGAACATGGTGAAGACCTTCAATATCACCAATCACAACTATCACAATCGAGAGAATCATTATATTAGGAAGGATCATTAATCTGAGCTGAAACAACTATCTATTCTAACAATTGGGCTGATGAATCATTCAAATGGGTGGATTTAACCCTTAAAATGAATAGTCGGGATGATCAACTACAAATAATTTCAATGGAGAACCATATGTGTCCACATCACAACATCTCAAACATCTTTAGAAACTCACTGAACATTACTCCAAAACAAATCCACCAACAAGATCCCATATCAAGACACAACAATAGTATGACATTAATATAACAAGGAATTATACAGAATATAAAAAACTTCTAATACATAAGAAAAACAAGCCACATGACCATAATTTTATAAACAAATTCTACAATTTTTGATATCAAAAAACTTTTGAAAAATAAACGAAATTGGTTGAACTACACATTCACTAATGGTGTTTCATCAAGTCTCACTCACATGATTCCACCCTAGAAACCCAACCACCATGCCATACCAGCCATCAATATCGATATGAATAAACCCATGCATATGAGCACACATAAAAACAAAAAATGATAAAATCAAACAACATCATTCCAAATATCATGTACCATCTAAAGGTACACTAACCACAAAGACAAAAACCATTTTTTAGATTTCAAAAAACAAACCACAAATCATCAAGAACCATTATCATAAATACCTACTCCTTTTTATTTCTAAAAAATTTCAAAACAACCAAGATACTCCAAACAACCCCATCCAATTTAAAAATATTTGTAAGGTATATTTATGTAATCCGATGGCCACATATACTAGCACCCTTTCTAGGAAAACACCAACTACTCAACACCAATTTCCAAAACCAATTCATCAGATTTAAACACTATTCAATAGCCCAAAACACCCAAATTTAAACAATGTTTCATCATCACTATAAAATTATCCACTCTTTCAAAACATTTTATTTCAACAAACCACAAATTTTCATTTGGGAAAATCCAATATGGTTAAATCATTTTCACTTTATTCCCATGATTTGTTTCACAAAACCCAAAATTTCCAAAACATTTCTTATATTAATTTTTGAAAAAAAATTCTACACTTCTCACATGAGGATTTTAAAAAATATTTTTGAATTTAAGAAATGAAAATAATACCTAAAAAGGGAAATAGTATTGGTGGGTTACATGCCCATATGGTTGGTGGCCACTTGGCAAACACACCACCAACACAAAGAGCCTTCTCAGCACCATCCCCCAATCAAAATGGATTTCAAGGATCTATGAGATCATGTAAACTAACACTAGAACTCTATTTCCGTTATCCAAAATCAAAAAATTAACAAGAACGAAGGAAACTAATAATGCATGACTACTCATAGAATCCAAAGGATCGGAATGGGCAAGAGTCTGCGATTCTCTTACAACTCCTACCCTTATGGACATTAAAATCCTAATAAATATACCTTGACATCACCCAAATAACATGGGATCTCTGAAAAGAATAGTTCTCTATGATTTGACCTCATCTGATGACATTTTGTCAAGAACTAGCCTCAGTTGACCCTAAATCGGTCACCCAGGATAACACAGATAAGTCCTGAGAGGCATTCCTGATCCTCCCATGATGGAGAAAAGAACGGAGGGAATTAGTAGTCTGAAAAGGATTTAATTTCTCCTACATATACACTATTAAACAACAAATGATAATAAACTGATATCCCAATACACGTTTCTATAAAATTTTAACTGAAAAATATTTTCACATGAACGTTTACAACAGAACCAAACAACTCAACTGACCAAAACTAGAAACTGATTATCTCCTTGTGTCCCCACTGGTCACTCTACAAAAAATGATCACACATCTTACAAGTCAATAAAACTCTATATAAAACCTTTAAAAGGGCTAAAAATAGAAGAAGACTATAGGCACAATTATTAAAACTCAGTATGTTTGCATGATATTCTATCCCCAATGCACTTCCATTAAAATCAAAGAAACATCAATTCCATGTTTGAAATACAATATATAAAAGTATTTTTTGCAAACATGGATCCATTCTATAATCATTATAATATAAAATGGGGACATGTTATCATAACCAGGAAATGCTAGTAACCAATTTCAAAGAGATGCAACTTCTAAATAAAAAAAATTTCAAGAGGGATACATTAAAGAATGTACAAATTTAAATAAAACGCACATACTATAGAATTTATGAACTATTATCACATAAAACCAATGGTGAGTACAAAATAACAATGAGAAAAATTTAAAAGACACCACTATGTACCACTTGGTTGTGGTCCATAGGAACCTCATTTCTCGATGTAAAAGTGACCATTTTAAAATATCCATTCTCATTTGCAATCCATTAGTAGGGAAAAACCCATAAAATAATTTTACATAACATCATCATTATAGTTTATTTAGTGCAAAAATCATCATTCTTGTTACATGATATAGGGATGAAACCACTGAAAATCACTAGCATACATGTACACACCCGCCCACCTAGATACCCAGGTTTTGCTTCAGTGCTCAATAATGTTCCAAATATTATCAAATAAACATTTTACATGAAAATTTCATTCCCAAATCATACACATACAAACACCATTCAAACATTCTTACATTTCTTTGATAGATCAATAAACCCCTTAAAATTTTCATAAAACAATTTCAAGAAGTATAATAAGTCTTTGCACATAAAATCCATTGTAAAATTTTCTTTCAAGGAAAACAACAACCATTACTATATAAAAATATATATTTCAGCCCCACAACCATTTAATAAATAAAATTCATGAACTATAAAATATCTACAAATGATACTACATGAAGCACAGATAAAAACCATTTTATAAGAAAAATTCCTAACGAGTCTTTAAGTATTCTTCACAAAATACATTTAACAAAATAAAAATTACACTATTCATAAATATATATTAACAAAAAATATTAAGTAATATATCACTTACATAAACCCCTCAAAAACATAGTTAACACATTCATAACCCATCCATTTCTATAAAGGTTAAAACATGCCATTTACCACGAACAGATGCCCAAATACCCTATAAATGGATAATAACATCATTATAAAACCAAAAACAATATTGGAACCCACATAAAGAACCAAAAAAATTAATTTACAGTCTAGCAATATTTTTTATAAGCCACAAAATCAATTTATATCACCTTGAGAACACAAAATCCAACCATGCACTTTCCCTAAAACGAGGCTGACAATAATTAATAAAATAAACACAAATTAAAAAAATGTTAAAAAACCATATTTTACTGAAAAAAATTATTCAAATAGATAAACCTGGTTTTAAAAATTATAATTCAAGTGGTAATGAAAATGGATCATTTAAACATAAACTTAGTGTGCACACTTTAACCAAAAAAACTCAATTTTCACAAATAGGGCATATATTGCCTTTCACGGAAACTAAATAATTAAAACAATGCGTGAAATACAATATATAGAATTAATATAATGTTAAAAATAAATAAAAAATTAATTTATAATTATGAAGGTAGTTCTTGGGAGATACTACCTCAAAACGGAGGTGGAATAGAAAGGCACCCCCGATAACACCTTCCGAGGGTTTATTATCCTGAAACCTATTACTATCATCCCCAAATGAGAAAACCCTAATAAAAAATCATAGGATAACATAAAATTATTTCTTTCATGACTTAGGTTCATGATAAAGCATCGAAAAATTGGGAGGAGGAGGAAATAAGATAAAAGAGAAGGAAACTAAACATGATTACTAGAGAACTCTTCATCTTCCTTTAAATCCACAGGCTTAGAGGATATGAAATGGATTTTTCATAAATAGAAAGTCTACAGAGGTATGGTAGAACCATTAAATAAATATTTTTTGGGAAACAGTAAAAAATGATTTATTTATTTGAAAAAATTACTTATTCATATGTGGACAATTTGGGAAACTAGAGTAATATCACACTAATCCCTATTGAAGATGATGTCAAAAAAGGGAAAATGGAACATGGTGGTGAGAATAGGTTCTGTGGGATTGAGAATGTGGTGGAGTGTCAAAAAAATATTAAAAAATGAATATGATATAAATAATTTTTAAAAAAAAAACTGGAAATGGGCTCATGGTTAGGCCCAATACGTGAATAAATAACCAAAATCCACCATGATCATGAATTCTTAAGGGATAAAAATGGATATGGTAGTTTTATTATGTACGGGGTGTCCATGTGGTAAGTATAATGAGTGAAAAGTATTAAAAAAACAATGTTGTTAAAAAAGAAACCAATTTTCATTAAAAAACTGGAAATGAGCTCACAGTTTGTCCCAAATCATGAAGTAACCAATATTTTCATCAAAGAAACACATATAATATTGGGGGAACCCATTATAGGATGAATGGAAATATATACAAAATAATAAAATAACATTCACCTCACCCAAAACCTAAAAAAATGATCGTGATTGACAACAAACCGGATAAAAACAAATACATGAAAAACCTTAGTCTAACATCCTCAAAGGATAAAACATCCAGCATAAGCCCCTACCCAATCTACCCCTCCCAATCCATGAATAAATGTGTAAAACTATGGAGAAAAAGAACATAGAAGTATCATAACATAAACATGAATTACATAGCCTAAAAAATTGAATGCCACCCATGAGTTCTCAAACCTTCCCTCCACCAACCATTAAGGGAGAATCATGTTGTACTCAATCATCCTTCAAACAACTAAAGGTGGTTTTAATATTAAGATCTATGTAATACACTAAAAAATTTGAATAAATAATTCTATAATCATTAATAAAATTAAATATCGCCTGAATATAATTATGGGACAAAATAAAATACAAAAAAATGAAAATGTGAAAGAACCATAGCCTCAACAAAAAATCAATCAAGAAGATACCTTCCCTCAATACGTGAGAGTAAAATCTAGGCCTATATATATTGAAACATATTCAGAAATACTATATTAGTTTAATTTGTAAATTACCCGTATCCTTCTAATAAAAACCATAACTATCGACTCAAATCAACATAACAACACGTTTACTTTTAAACTAAAATATTGATATAAAAACGAATTCCTTTGGTTTAATAATGCGACTACCACATTTTAAGAGATCATTCATCCTAATTTCAAATACCTTATATGTTTATACATAATCATTAAGTTTCTATGGATCAAATTTATCAAATAAATTTATGATCATTGAGTTAGTGTGAACATTATTCAACATTTAATTTGTTACCAATTAGTCATTGAAGATCACTAACAAAATATTTTCACACATAAACATACTGATTGAATCATTCGAGTTCCAAAGTGATCTTATGGGTTGTTATTATGAATTTTTGAAGACATCATATTCTCACTAGAATTAATTTTCCTTTTAAACTAATAAAATTCAATATTGTAAGAATTAAAATCCAATCATCCTTGTCTGTCCCTTCCTCACAACTATAAAATCAATAATTAGAGTAAAAATGGGTACATGACCATATTCATTGAGAACATGAGCCATGTCCTCAACATCTACAATGATAATTCCAAAATTTTGGATGACAAGAATGTTCACAAGGTTAATTGGATTATTAGTGTAGAAATTGGATGATATAAACATCATGGAATTATTGAGGGATGATTACATTAAGATGAGATTTATTTAATTTTTCACATGAGGGAAATTTCTCTCATTGTCTTGATTCTATTTCTGATAGTCCCATTGATTATTTTTATAAATCTATGATAAATGAAAAATTTTGAAAAATAAAAATTATTTAGTTCATACCCATTCTTGACATCATTATGACCAATTCTGTGGCAGAGAAATCTATTTAAAAGTAACCAATTCTATAAAAAATATGGAAAAAGAATCTGAGTTTGATATAAATACCAAACCTACTTTTGAATGTGTTTCAAAAACATATCTCATATACAAGGCCCTTACTTCATCACTCATTTATGAATTCTTAGAGAAAAAAACACTTCCCACTATCATTAGTTCCCCTATAAATTCAATAAATAGATGATTCTTCTGGATATCATGAGTCTGCCTAAAAAGTAATGGGATATACATAGTCTCATATTATTGGGATTAGCCCACTGATTGGAATATGTGTTATTTTTCCAGAATTTGTCTCTAAACCATATAATAAAACTCAAATAAAATAAAATCGTAATCTCATGGATGTGGTAATGAAAAAACATGTTTTATTAAAGTATGCTTAATCAACCCTATTGTTGAGAGTGAGTGGTAAGACCCATCCATGTGGTTCTTAAAAATGGAAGAATTACCATGATTACCAATAAGGATAGTGATATTATCCCCACAAGGGTCAGAAGTGGATAGAGATTATTTATTGAATATAGTAAATTAGACTCTTACACCAATAAAAATAGTTTTCCATTTCCCATCATTTATCATGTCATTGAACGAGTGTCATGCCATGAGTTTTATTACTTCTAAGAAGGATTATCATGGTATACTAAAATAGAATTCCTTATAAGAGATCATGTAAAATCAATATTGAACTATCAATTTGATACATTTCCTTCAAATTATAACCCTTTGTGTTATTTATTTCACCTTGTACCATCAGTCAGTTCGTGGTGGGAATTTTCTCAAACATGGATGGGAGTTTTTAGAGGTATTTATGGTTGACTTTTATATCATTTCGGTTACTTTTGAGGGATTACTTATAAATTATGAAAGGGTATTATTTTGATGGGATGATAAGAATAAGATCCTAAACAAGGTAAAATTGTATTTTATAGTGAAGAAAGGACTACTACTAGCATATCTTATCCCTAATATAGTGAGTAAATTTGATAACCCTAAGTTTGATATCATCTATCACCTTCCCTCTATAAAAAATATTAATGTTAGGTCCTTTTAAGACATAACAGTTTCTAGAAAACTTTTATTAGAAACTTTATCTCAATTTCTAAAAATATTTCTCCTAGTGAAATATGTCTACTTTATGTGGATTGAAATCTATAAATAATCATACTTGAAACTCTTGTCATATATTATCTCTCTTCTTATCATGAAAGCTCCTAATTGGAAAATTCCAATAGAAATAATTTGTGATGTGGCCAAATTCACTATTGCAGATTCCTTAAGAAAAAACTATGATAAAACATCATGTTTTATTATTTATGAAAGTATATTAATCAATGATTCACAAATCAGATACACATCCACAATGACAGATATTCTTGTTTTTTCCTTTCATTATATTTTTTGGTCTTATCTCAAAGGATCCCTCATATCTATCTTTACATATCAGTCAACATTGAATTACTTTTTCCAAAAATATGATTACAATAATAGATCAATAAAATTGATAATTTTTTTTGAAAGTTGTTGATATAAGAAGTAAGGAAAAAATGTGTTTCGAAAATTTAGTATAAGATCACCTCTCTATGTTACAATTCAATGATTATTCTATCACTCATTCTATATACGATTCATTACCTGATAAGCATATGTATTCTATGAATGATTTCCATGGTATTAAATATAACAAACCACTCGGTAATGTGTTTTATTACAAAATTATTAGGGTCCAAATTTATGGGGTAATTTGTATTGATGTCAATAACTATTTATTTGTTAATCCATACCTATACATGTTCTATTTTGATCAATTCATTATGATATTTGTCTTATAGTCTAAGAAAGCATCTATTCTTAAATTGCATCATTAATGGGCATATAGAGGACACTTATATATATATAAATCACTTTAAAATTTCATAAAAGGGGTTTCTAGCCTACCATAACAATGTAATCCTACACATTCTTCCACTATTTTCCTAGGTGTTAATAATTAGAAACCATAACCAAAAGGAATAAAATTTCCAGTAATCCAAGTATGGTTGTGGAAATATTTGATTACTGGTTAATTGATTTCATGGAACCCTTACCAAACCGTAGGGTATATCTATACATAATTTTATCTGTAGATTATTATCTCAAATTGGATGGACAATATTCCCACAAATTCAAATCATTTACAATTTGTGATCTAATTCCTAAAATAGTATAATTTTAATGATTTGGAATTCATAGGTATAATATTAATGATCATGTAACCCATTAATTTAATCTTCCCTTTACCACAATCATGTATATCTATGTGATATATCCCAAAGATTCTATTATATACTACCCTCAAAACAATCATCTAGATATGTTGGAAAATAATAAATTTATGAAAATTCATGGAAAACACATCAATCCCTCTTGAAATGATTTTCTTGAGAAAGTGTGTATTCTTTGGTATATATCGTACAATATTCAATGCCTTCCTATTCATATAACAATATAGGTTGTTTTATTGAAAATCCTTATATTTATAGGTAAAAATTAACAGAATTCCTTTTGGGAAGTATGAAAATGATTTTTTACATTTTATTGTTTGATAAAAATGAAAATTATCCCCTAAAAAATTGGAGAACTATGTATGGAGAACAATAAAATTTCCACGATCAATAATAAAGTGTTCCACCATACCAATCTAGCAATTATAACTTTAATCAATTTGAACCATAAAAATATGTGCCCCTATATATTTACAAACAACACTTACCCCCAGGAAAGTTATAGTTGATATTTTCAAAGTCTTACATAGTGCATTACGTGTACCCCCATGGGGTAGTAGAAATTACAGATCGTACTAGTGGTCATATCATAATATTCAATTCTAAAACTTTAAAACATTAATTGAATCATTCATAAAACCTGAAATAAAGGTGGTGTTAACTACTAGAACTTATGAACTAGATGATAGTTAATATATATAGAGTCCACATTGAATAAATTACATTAACAAAATTCTTTTTAGTAGGAAACTCGAATTCAATGTGTATCTTGACCTAGTTTCTGGTGTTATAAAATTATAAGGTATGTTTTTTTCGGTTTTATTCTTTTTGTGTATTCTTTTTATGGGATCCTTAAAGGGTTTCCATTGTGATTATTATTATCTTTATTTGTAACTTTTCATTTTTACAATGGATGATGTATTTTTCATAAAATCGCATTTCTTCCAAGATTTCAAACACAATATTCCAACATTGTTGAGGAATCCCCAAGTGACATATATCATTGTGGATCAATTAGTTTCAACATGGAATTATTTTCCAGGATACCATGTTACATTTATCCATAATTTTATTTTAAATTTAATCATTTTAAATACTATCCTCCACATAATATAATTGTAAATTTTATTTTATTTAAGCACTGGGACAATATTATTCAATGTTATGGGGTGAAAAAAAATTGTGTATCGATGAAAATTTGGGTCTTCACATCATTTGTTGAAAAATAAAAACTATGTGTAAATTGTAAATGAATTTATTTTACCATGTACATGATAACACACATTGAAAACTTTTAAACCGAATATCAAATATTTTCTCATTCCTTGAGTCTAATTTTATTGCATGTTTAGGTTCATGAGCATAAATTCTAGAAATTGTGGCTATCTAATTTGATTTTACATAGTTTAAATTTTCCTAAATTTAATCATAATATCACTAAATACATAATTGTTATTGTAGGGAATTAGTTCATGTACATCAGGGCCCTTAATAAATAGTATAGTTTTAGTGATCATTTTGATTGTAACACGAGTTTTAAAAAAACAATAAAAAAATTTATAAGTTAACAAACAATAAATTTGTGCATAATGATATTGATTGATCTAATTTTTTTTCAATACTTATATATCTTATACCAATCATTTTATCACCTGGATTTTTTCATTTTCTCTCAATTAAGGCTAATATTATTTTTTATTATTGAGTTAAAAATGATGATTATTATGTATATAAGATTCGCATGGTTCCATAAGTTATTTGAAAATATGTCTGATTAGAAAGCCTATCTATAAGTGTCTACTTTATTGATTACAATTTCAATTACCATAGAAAAAATGAAAAAAAAAACAAAAAAAAACAAAATACTGTAAAATATATACTAATATTGTGATTAACATGTGATTCCACCAATTGAATCTATCTTTTTCTGTTGAATAAAAATGAACCACCATGTCTACTGTGACACGCTACACATCATCATTCTTAATTTTAATTAGATGAAATGGGATGATGAATATGAATAAAAAGATGGTATTAAGATTGGGATATTCTTTTGAACATAGATTGTGTTTTATGATTTTGATTGGTTTGATGATTTTGTACAATGATTAATTTTGGTGAAAAATGATTACTAAAGTGATTTTTGAAAATATAATTTAATTTTCATTTTATATATATACTAATTATCAAGAATAGAATACCTAAATAGGGTTCCATGGTATTATCCACTAAAAATTCTAGTATTCATTGTTTATATTATAATTTTCATGTGATTCAATTTTCATAAATACTTTTAATAGTTCATTTTACAATTTTATCTTATTCTCATATCATTTAATTAATATATTATTAAAATGGAATATTACATGGTACATTATTTAACAGATCCTAAAACATTCAATAGTGTTAATTTTAATTTAATTTTTCATTTTTCGGTTAGCCATTCTATGTGGGACATTCTTTCTATAAAGAGGTACAAGAGAATCATTTGGAATGATGAAAAAAGTGGTCCTTGATTAAAAAAATTATTGCTAAAGTGAAATAGAAATCATTACCATAAAGTTAATAAATAGGATTTTATTCAAGTCCCTAGAATTAAAAAATTTGGTACTAGAGATAGAGTAAAACATGTGAAACAATTCATTGAAATGTGTGAATATCAATCTATGAATTTTCCGTGATGATATATGAAACCCAATAGGAAGAATTTTTTTCATAGATTTGATATCCTAGAATAAAAACCCACCATGATGATCATTACTCAGTATATTTTAAAAAATGGGATTTAGTTTTGAAGGAAGTTATAGGAAATAAAATAAATGATATTAAAAATATTTGAATTAATATAATTTCAATTAGTTGAGTTGATCCAAAAAATTTATAGATGAATATTACATATTAATGATGTATTAAAACATTTGGTTTAAGGTTATACTATTGTATTAGTTTTATTTAATTCAATGTAAAGAATAGAGTTAAAATTGAAAATAATGATATTTTAGGAATAAAATATTTTGTTAAATTATCAAAATTAAAAAAACTATTAGATAAGAATAGAGGGGGTAAGATATATTAAAAAATGTCACATCATATTCTTTAATAGAAAATTTGGATGTATTTTTATCTAGAATATTTTTATTATATTTTAATATGTTTATAATTATCAAAAGTTTCCCATTCATCAATTATAAAAGGGCACCCCTTTCCCACTTATTTATACCACATTGAGAAATATTACTCGAACATATACTCACTAAATTATTTTATCACCATACTTATAAGAGTTGTACAAATTATGGTCCCTACAAAATACCAACCCCATATCCCTTAATAGTAATTATAAAGGAAGTCATCCAAATAAGATATCCTCTTCTATCCCAACACTTTCAGGTTTATTTTTTCAACTTCCCGTTGATATGTTGTTTCAAAAATAATTTAATATCCCTACTATCATATATATATAAAGGTTTTATTATGATTATGATATTATCATATTCCACATTTTATACATCCTATGTAAAACAAAAGCATTATGTGTGTGAAAGTATGGATTACCATATCCACATAGTGGTGCAATTATTTTATCAATGCCACATTAAAATTATGGTTATAAATTAGGAAATAATGATAATATATGATATATAGGATATAATAATGATTCTAAATTTTTTAATTATTATTCACCATTCTTTTATTTCATCCTGATAAATGAAAATTGTGGTCATTCTTATATATGACTTACCATCTCCACAAACGATTTAATTCAATTTTCTATCACTATATTTATTAATAACTGTAAATATTTTTTTTAATATATAATATATTTACACTAAAAATAATATCCTAGAGATGATGGAACTACATTATAATTATAAATATTGGGACTACCAAATTATAACATACAAGAAAATCAAAGGAGTTATAAACAATGATTTTAACAATGATGTGATGATAAATGGGTGAAAAATTATTATAATTAAATAATATATTTTAAAATTATAATCAACCAAGAGGTAAGGGATTTCATCTTGATTTCCTTTATTTGAGGCATATTTTAATGTAATTCATCTATATTCATTTTGGAGGTTTATATAATTCCCATAAAAATGTTATATCATTAATTTATTAATAATCCTCATATTTACAATTTTTTAAATATTATTCCTTTTTTTGGACTATGATTCAAATGATTATAAAGTCATAATATAATTTCATCAGAATATTTTTATGTGGGAAACATGCCTCATTTAGTACTTTTTTAGTGTATATACTACCCCATTTATATATTATATCAGGAATATCCCTTTATTTATGATATTTAGAGTTCCATTTGAAGTTATTTATTCCTTGGGTCTTTTGATTTCAATGTTCCTAAATGTGTTTATTCCACAATATCATCAATATTAAGGATTTTTTATGCTTATGTATCCATTGGGGAATATTTTTTACCATTCCCATGTTTTCTAAATATGTATCAAAAATTTTATTAATAATTTATAATGATTTATGAATTTTATTTTCATCCAGTTTTTTCTATTAATAAATTTTTTTAAAGAGTATATTCTCTAATATTTCCAAATGGGGAACTTTGTGAATTTTCAAAAAATAATACCAAAGGAATTTTTTTAACATGTATGAAAAAGGATGATGTTTCTTCCATAATTATGCATTAATTCAGTGAAACATCCTTTCCATGTTTATACAGATATTTTTTTAAAAATATTTTCATTTTATTTATATGTTTTTTTATGAAAATTGATTTTCAATGTTAAATATATATTTTTACAAAATAAAACGTAGTATTTATTTTTATAGTTCTTTTATTAATAAAAAATAAAAACCCTTTATTTCAATTATTCACCACTAGGTATAGGTATTAATTATACCTTCCTATGAAGAATTAACTTACTTTTGATCATTTTATGTTGCATTTATCTTAAATATCCACATTCCTTGTATCATGGATATGTTTATTTCTTAAATTGTATATCACTTTTATATATGGTTTTTTAAATTGGAATCATTTTTTATTTAGGGAAATATTGATAAATCTATATTCTTTACTAAATATGGTTATTTGATGATAAGAATCATTTTTTATACATCTAATCAATTATTAGATATATATGTAATGAATTTTACCTTAAAGATAAGGGTGGGGATAGTTAAAAATAGACACCTCGATGCATTAGTAAGCATGTTGGGAAAAATTATTTTCCCAAATATTATTGTTTTTTTCCTATTAATTTTAGACATTCTTTTGAATATTCATGAAGATAGAGGTAATGTTTGCCAAACCGAATCAATTTGTACCCAGTAGTATTAAACCATATAGTTACATGTCTTTAAGGTAGGCGTATCATGTGACTAATACATAATGTATAAAAATTCTGAATTTCCATATTTTAGAATATAGTTTTTATTATTATCATTAATATTTTCTCTATGTTATTATCTCTAGATTAATTTCATTTATATAAATTTATTAGAAGAATTTTTTTCAGTTATTTACCATTTCATATTTCTCTCACCTTATAATATAATTATATTTAAGTTATTTAATGGAATAAGTGTTAGTTATATACCTTTACATATTGATTGTGCATATTGATTTATTATATCATCCTCTATACTTAACCATTATTGAGAATTTTAGATCACCAATATTTGTTTCCATTCCCCATTTATCATTTAAGAGTATTATAATTTTGATGCAAGGATATGAAAGAGGTAATAATGGCTTTATCCAAGAAAATATTTTGTGAATTTTATGTATGAAATTTAATGTTAATTTTATTTATAAATATACATTAATAATACTAGTAAAATATTTAGTCCTTGGGATGAAATTCTTAAAATCATATTTCATTATAAATAAGTATCCACCCACTCTGAGCAATCGGGGTCACGATCAATACACTGAGGATTCATTTTGGTATTTTATTTGGATAATTTCACTCTATTTTTTAATCATTATACATAATTTTTTCTATTTTTTTCAGCATCATTTTTCCATTTATTTTATTGAGTTTCATGGTGGTTTTCATTATATATCTAGAACATCATTTTTATTATGATGTAAATTCTGTTGATATCGGTGATTTTATTCCATCAATTCCATTATCAAACCTGGGTCCTATAAAGGGTGGGAATCGGGGTGGTTATTTATGTTCCTTCATTATTGTTCAAGGAGGGGTACCATAGGGTTGAGGGGTTTGTGGAAAAAGAATATAGAATGAGAAGTGTCTGTATGTGTTGAGTTTGGAATTATTTATTGTCAGTTTAAAGCTAAATTTCAGTTGCAGTTATTGTTGATTGAATTGGGGATCAAGTATCACAATAAATTTAGAATTATAAAAGTATTAAATTAGATATCAAAACTCCCCATAACCATAATCTTATAAATCTTATAAATTACCAAGATTACTTGAGTGGATGAAAATACTGGATGCATACAGTGTCACATATAATGTAAAACATCATGCACTGTACTACAGTGTGGTGGAACTCACCATTTTATTATTATGCCTTGGTAGACCATTGTCTAGTAAAGCCAATACACTGTAGTGGTTCATTTTGTGAGAAATTTCATCATAAAATGGTTTTGATAGTCAGTGTTGAGGTTATTAAGCTTCTGAATTCCAAGCATAGGATAAATGTGTACAGATTCTATAAAGTACCCCTAGTAGAATGTTGAAGAAGATGTTGGTGTGCTATGGTATAATTATACCCCCCCCCCCAAGAAAGACTTATATATGAGTTTGGCCTGTGTGGGTGATTAAATGAATGGAATGTGTCCAAATTCATTCACGATGACTAATGATGGTTATGTAGATTCTAATGTTATGAATAACTTATTTAAAAAGTCTGTGACGTCTAATAACAATTATTTGAGTTTTTATGGGGAGATCGCTAGTGACATAAAGTGCCTCAATTGATGGGAAACTACCCATCCCTTAAATTTTATTAAATGTCGGTTGAGATGCTTTGGTCCATGAGGTAGGACACATGATAATAGGGAAATCCCTATAGGTGGAAAATTATCTATCTATTATTAATATTACTGTTCATTCATTATAGGTGATAAATTTCATGGTAATATTATTATATGAGGTTTCCACAAAAATACAAATCCATCATATTTATTCATTTAAATATTATGATAATAGTATTACATACAATGAGTGTTTTTTGGTATTCTATGAATCAAGGATTGTGGGTTATGAGGTATGTGAAAAGTAGTTATTTTAGTAATAATGTTATAGTTGATTTATTGATTTTCATTTATATTTTTTTAATGAATGAATTAATTAACATATTTTTTCACATTGATAACATATTGTTTTGAGGTGGAATCTAAAAATTATATTTTCATATTGCCTCCTTAATTATATATAATATTTTCTAATATTTTAGATATTGTTAATGGTGGTGGTTGGATTTATAAAATCAAAATATATTTATTGTAGGAAGTTTTTTACACTCTATATTTTAATAGGAATAGTTGAGTGTTGTATTTTTCTATTTTCCATTTTCTTTTGACATGGAGTTGTTCATCATTAAATCATTAGATATTTTTTTGGTGGAAGTGTTATGTACCTTCATAATCCATCCCAGATACCTTAGTTCCCTAATACCTAAGTTAGAATTTATATGGTAAAAAGGGTGTTCTTGATCCATAATGGTTGTATACTATCACCTAAAATCATACATGATCAATTGGGAATGAATTTTCAAAAAAATAATGGATGACTAAAGCTTATTGGTTAATATTCTCAACAATCCAAATTGAGAATGTACCAGAAACCAAACAAGTATAACCAAAACAAATGAAGTATATCATCATTGTACTCAATATTGGACACTATGAAAACTAAATGATCCCCAAAACATGTTTATAACATCTCCAATGGTCTCATATATAACATCAAGACCAAGGGATCAAGAACATCCACCACATCCTGGTGGCACTTTCCCTTTTCTCAAACCTCGCAATAGAATATCATAAAATTCTTGAAGGAAAAGTTAAAATGTGAGCTATAAATTCAAGTAGGGTCTCTTGAAGTGATACATAGTACAATAAATTATAAAAATATCATCGGTTCAATTAAAATATAATATGAAGAAACATAATATAATATATATATATATATATATTTAAAATAAAACACAAATTTCTTTTAATAAAAGGAATAAATTAAATCATTGATTTTTTTTTAAAATAATTTATATAAATAATTTGGATTAAGTAAAATATTTCTATAACCAATAACATATACATTAAAAATAATAAAAACTACTCCCATCGTTATTTTCCCTATAGTACGTTAGTTTCTTTCTATATGTTCCTCATAATTCTCAAACTAGAGATCATGCCTTAGTCTATGTACACATATACATCACGCTTAGGATCAATATGACTCATCAACATTGTATCATTTATAATCATGATAAATTGTTTTTGGTATGAATTATCTTTATTAATAAAATGTTAGGGGATCAAGATCCTAGAATGCTTGTCCTAAATAATCCCCTAAATGCCAAGTCTTCAATGTGATTAATCAATCAATTAAAAATGGAAAAATCATCCCATTTCAGGTCAGTCATGATAGATAATTCGATTTCCCAAATTTTTATTTTCAGTATTAAAATTCAATTTCAATACCAAAACATGGGGTATTCATCATTATTAGATTTTAAATCCAAAAACCAATCATTGGTTTTGATCATTTCAATTGAAGAAATTTTTCTTAATATAACTCTCAAATAATTTTATCAGTTCCATTATTTTAAAAATTCAACCCTCAATTATAAATCAATTTGAATTGGGTTTTTTTATAAAAAAGCTTGTCATATTAAATTCCAAAATAACATAACACAAATATATTGGCTTTCAAGATCAATTTAAATACATTTCAACCAAACAAGAAAATAAATGTTTCAATTTGATGGAGAACCTCAAAGATACCACTAATATTTAACCATAGAAATCAAATTAGCAACACCAACAAAAGGAATTAAAATGTTGATCTATGGAAATGTTGATCTATAAAATATGAATAGAATAAATATATAATCAAACAGAGTGAAGATTCATAAAATAAGTGATGATACATAAAACTATAAGGAGGAATGAAATATATATCCAACTAAAATATTTGATAGGAGATCCACATACTTGGTATATATTTAATGACATCAATGTTGATTTGATCCACTGATAATTGAATGTTTGTTGACCTTGATGTAGCAATTAAGGAGGCAGATACTGGTGAAAGGGGTTATCATGTATCAATAACTGTAAACATAGGGTAGAGATCCATGAGTGGGACACAATTAGAGATAGAACACTGGTACATTGAGATTCATCCCTTCATAAGGGGGAAATGAATAGAAGGAGTTGAATGAAATAATTTCATGATAAAAAATACTCCAAATTTTAAAAAAAGAATAATATAAAAATTAAAAATTAAGATACAATTATTTGACATAAGGAAAGAAATACATACAAGGCCCTAAGTGTTCATGAAAGTGACAAAGGCTTATGTATTGAATTGTATTGATCCCAATGTATATGAGGAAAATAAATCATCCATTCATGATATACGTAGCAGGTGAACATGATAACATAGAGATATTGCGATATCGGGAATGATGGAAAATGATATTAGACAATTCATTCAAAAATAATTCAGTTTTGGTGGATATTTTTAGGGTTTATCATTTTTAGTTTGGGTGGATAGCAGTGTTATTCAAATATTTATTTCCAAGAAGAATTTAGAATCTCTTCCAATGAAAACCAGCAATAATTATCCCATAAAAATCAGAATGAGAGATGGAAGATGGGCGGTTTTTATGGGAATTTATAAATAAATTAAATTACACATGGGTAAAATTATGTTTTTTTGACACATGCATATTTGATACCACCTGAAAAGATTTAGTATTGGGGAATTTTCCCATGAAACATTGGGTTATGTTACAAAATATTGTTAAAAAAATGAAATTCTTTTCAGATCATGAGTTTACATTAATGATGATTGAAACCCCCTTGTGTGCACTAAGAAATTTGGGATAGTATTTGTGTCAAGGGAATAAATTTATTAAGGTAATACAGTGGTAACTGACGGGGCATGTTGAATTGAATGTTACAAAGTTTCTTCCTTTGTCGAAGATCCATTTAATTACTATATTTGAGTAGTAATAAGATATATTTGAAGATTACAAGGGGTTACAACCAAGTATGTACATCAATCACACAATTAATCTATGAAATTGGGCCAATATAGTTAATATATCACAATATAAACTCTCTTACCAAATGAAAAATGATATGGGAAAATATGTTTAGAAACTCTTGCCACTTGGGTTCATTAATACTTAAAATTTTACTTATTCTAGTATCATCTTAATTTCTATAAAAAATTTGGAGGGTGGTTAATGTGTTTGGAAAATTAGGTATTAAATAATTTAACATTTCTTAGTAACTAATATATACATATGGTTAAGGAGTATCTAGATGATATTTTAGGGGAAACCGATTTCAAAATGAATTCTTTAATGTTAAATTTCTATGAAGTGATGATGACGGTTAATCATGTGATTAAAAATTCCTATAAGACTCCTAAACGACATTGAAAATACTTATTAATGTACTTTGGATTCAAAAAACACACCCACCACTTTCCAATGAAGTATGAACCTCATTTTCCAGACGGTACATTAGAAGGGGGTCCTAGGTTTTTTAATGTTTTTTATTTATAATAGGGGATTGTGTGAAAATATTTAGATTTTGGAGAATCTTCTAAATATTATGATATATAATAAATTACATGTCTATGAAAAAAAGTTCTTTTTTTGTGAGTCTATATAGAATATTTAGTCCATATCATTTCATTTTTGGGAGTTTCTAAGAACCCTACGATTTTTTTTATTTTGTGATGGAAGAGACATGAATTTTTATAGAGGTGTTAGGATTTATATGGCTTACTAGCTACTACACAGTTTTTATGAATTATTCTGGTAATCTAGCATGATCACTAAAATAAATCACCATGACAATATATTATTAATGGTCTATAGTGGCTAAAATAGAGTTTGGAATCATTATGGAACCGATGATTACATCACCAGTCAACCAATATTTATCTAATCCTAATGGTCTTATTAGGGGTCTCCTAGTTGGTAATAGTCAACGGGTCTTCGATGATCGAATTTATAGTGTCTTATTTCAAGGTTGATGTGCATTTGAAAATGTGTATATTTGTGGCCTCATTTTCCATAGAATATCTCACCATGCCATTATTATATGATTTCATTAGCACCTATGGTCTATGATCTCATGCCTAAGTCTCAGTTTGAAATCCAGAGGAATTTTTGTAGTTCTTTCCTCCAGAGAGTAACTACTAAAAGTGTGAACTTAGAGACATGAATATATCGTA
Organism: Viscum album; assembly: GCA_963277665.1. Classification (NCBI taxonomy): domain Eukaryota; kingdom Viridiplantae; phylum Streptophyta; class Magnoliopsida; order Santalales; family Viscaceae; genus Viscum; species Viscum album. Next base: position 1,672,683,436 of record OY728126.1, read on the forward strand.
AAATGGTGTCTAAACCTATTCCACTTGCTGATGAAGACTCTCATCGGTAGAGACACCACTTAAGATGTAGTGTGGAATAACCTACCCAGCTTCCCTTTCCCCTCAATAATCTTTTATTCCTCCATGTAATGGGATCCAAAATTAGTTTTTTCCTCTATAGATGCCATTATGATCCATCTTTAAGATGTCAAGGAGGCTCCGTTATGCATGTAGATGTAACTCTCTTATACTTTTATCATGAGCATGCTTCCTATGGAAAGAGATGCTCTCTCCTGGTGGTAGTCTTTTTCTATCCAATCTGTGGTATGATTGTATATTGGATTCCATATTTAGGTCCACATACTCATTATTTATAGAAATAATATTTTCAGTATTTCTACCAATCTTCCTATGAAACCATTCAATATATGTCATCCATCATCCAAGTTGATTTATTGTATAATATAAGACCCTGATGTCACCTTCTATACAGAAGAGGCAGTTATCTCCCCCTATAATCCACCACTACAGGTTCCTTATCCTACAATTTATTCTCTTACAACAAGACATTCTTTTCCTTTTGGGTCATCCTTCGATAAAATGGGGGGAATGTTTCTAGTTGTATTGTTGTATTATCCAAGTCATTTTCATTTTCAAGAGCTTATTCAAGTGTAATATCAATATATTGGATATGACTTATCTCTCCCTCATGGAATGTTCAGTCTTTTTCTCCTTAGGCCAAGAACCAAACCATTATCATGGGAAGGATATTTTTGATCTCTTAGACCTTCCCATGGATCATAATCCCAGTAATCTAATCTTTTCCATTTTTTCACACTTTCCCTTATCCAACATCCTCAATTAATTACAATATAATTCATATGAACTGATAATGGATGTTAGTGGATTTACTCTCTCCACCATGCATTCTAGGGATTTCACACTAGGGTGGAAACCATAAGGGATTTATCCTCCTCTATATTTTATCAAAGGTTCTTGTCGATGCTAGGGGATAAATCCAGGTTACTCCCTCTATAGTGATTTCTGTTATTTTTCAAAACTCATAGGTCAAAGGTGACCAAGTGAATATTGATTTTCTTTATATTGATATAAATCCTTATAAGGATTTATTTTTAGTGATTATTGAAGGCAAAAAATAACCTTATAAAAATTGTGACTTCACATTTAATATTAGTCCTCATGATTACATGTACGGTGAAACCATTAACCAAAAAATATGATTTTTTGAGAAATACACTTTTAGTGGAAAAACCATTGTCTTCTACAAGATTATATCCATAATGGTCAGTTCATTTAATTTCAATTGCTTATTATCTTTTGTTTCTTCCAATTATGATGTGTGGGAGAGAGAATACCTATAGCAGGAATTGAGAATCTTCAATCTAAGAGACACATCAGGACTCATCTAAGGGTATTTAAATTCCTTATTGGATACAACAAAGAAAAATGTGGAAGGGTATATACCTATAAGGGTAGGAAATATTTTACTACTTTTTTATCCCAGAATAGTCTCACGGACTTGGGACTAATATAGTAAAAATTCAAATGGTTCCATAATCATAAGGGGAGATGATTCAATTGGTTCTTTCTACATAGGTTATTGGCTAATATCTAATCCATTTATACATTACAAAATACAAGAGTAAACCAATAGGATCATGTGCTTTCAAACCATTATTTGATTCTTATAACCCCTACTCATTATAGAGTGGGTAGTGTTCATTTCATTTATTATAGTCACTAGGTGGAAGACCCTAACTGCAACAGTGTGGCATGATCAACGTGGAATAAACCCATGCCCGATGACTTATTGACTGACATCCACAATAATATCATTTTCTTAAAAGGGGAACTCTATGATTGGAATAATAGTAATCCTTAATTCTTGTTGGAGATGGAATGAATCAAGGTCGACATCAAGAATGAAGATATGGATCTTGAATCAAGGATTACTGATGAGTAATTTAGTAAACATTTCCTAAAGAAAATCAATTTAGCTAAAATGAAACTGGATTGAGAATGAATTTCTAGAGAATAATCTTAGGCTACATGGAAAAAGTTGGGGTGTAGAAACAATGTATTTTTTAGGAACTAATCATAAAAAGAACCATCTCAAATAGTCTTCTCGAGGATGGTCATTAATTATTTATCCTGGGGTGGTGGGATGTATCAATACATCTCACTTTAACTTTTTAAAAATAGATTTTAACCATAGCATTCAAGAAATATATTCATGGGGATATGATATCATATTTGACACGACCCCATGGTGGATTCACTAGATATTAATGGTTTTTTAAATATTAAATTTGAGGTAAAAGAGATATTCGATGACATCTTTTCCCTAAACCATGAATGTTACCCTATCCCTGATGGGTTTCGGGGTTTGTTCAATGCAGCCTCTTATTACCTATTCAAGCGTTAGCCTATAGAAATCATCCAAGACTCTTTCAAGGGAGGGTTTCTACTAAGGGAGGCATATTCCACAACCCTGATCCTCATTCCAATGTTTAATTACCCCTCTTCCCATAAATAATTAAATTCCCATTACCATGTATAATTTCATTTGAAAAATATAATTTAATTATTAATAGAATATTATTGGTAAGGCATCATAAATGCATCTATGATGAATATTAAGGCTTTATCTGAGGTAGCCATTCCTAAGATCCAGTAAAAATGACTCAATAAATGATTATTGATATTAATAAGAAGACATCTAAATACAAAAGACCCCACATACATTATTTGAAAAAAATACGACATGCTATTGTGGAGATTTATCGACAATGGTTTGGCCAAAATCTGCTTTTATATCTTTTTGATTGATCTTTTCTTCAGATTAATTAGTTCAACATGGATTTAATTGACTATATTGAATGAAAATTAAGTCTTCTTTTAAAAATTTTTGAGTATGTGGTATGGGAGAACCATTTTCCCCTAGTTCCATTAATGTAGTTCAAGACACTCAATAGATATGTTAAAAAATCAAACAAAATGGCCTCAGTCATCCATTCCTGCATCAGTAGAGCTTCATTGGGTCTCCCAACTCCTCTATGCAAATGATATCCACATTTTTCTAATGGAAATAATAGGTACATATGAGAGCTCAATGAAATTATATATTTAAATATTATGTTCATTTTTCATCTTATTAATTTAGGGATGAGAAATATTTATATTTCAATATATTGTTCATATATAAGGGGAACAAAAATAGAGGATACAATATAAGTTCACAAAATACACATCCCCAAGGAATATCTAAGAACTCAAATATCCCCAGGACGAATCCATATTGGCCATTTGGATGACCTAGTTAATAAAATATCCAATTTCATCATTGACTAGAGAAACCACTTCCTCTCTTTTAGAAATCATATCACACTCATTAAAAATATTCTCACCTCCATCCTCGTGCTTTTATATTCAGTCATAAATGTTCCAAAGTTTGTTGTGTGTAATAATGATAGGATTTTTTGACTTCATCTTGGATACAAATATAGAAGGAAGATATCATTGGGCATCCGAGGATATGAAGGCCAAAGAAGATGAGGATAGAGGTATAAATCTATAGTGTGATATGGGAATAATAAATTTACATTAGGATAACATGTCATGGAAATACTGAGAAGGGTTATTGATTGGATAAAATTTATAGATAATAAATATGATACACACATGGATGAAACAAGGGGATGTAACTACCTATTATATAATTTCATTCAATGACACATCCCATTCATTATTAGAAATCATATTGGATTGTCGGATATGGTGAGATCATTTTTTAGATTAATAATTTGGTGATAACTATTCCTGGTTTTCTAGTATTCATGAAACATTATATATCTTTCTCAAGAGGCAAAAAATTTCCCATATCATTACTTCAATCCCCAACCACCCCCATAAATAGGTTTTCAAAAATAAATGCTCAATTTTGAATAAATACATGCACATCATCATGGGCTTATTGTCCACTCTTTTCTAGACAATGGATAATAATTGATTAATGCATGAAGGGTTTAATGACGATGCATAAGGAGGTACCCTTTGGATAATTTAAATCCCTTTATAACTCAACGTCGTTTTCTAACGCATCCAGAACCATTATCATTCTACTTATGAAGTGGTTTGGTGCATGGGGATCATACATGTTTCAAAATCCCACTTTTTTAAAACTCGCAAATATTAATCTTCCTCTCACATATTATATTAATTAGAGGTGGTTATATCGGTGTTTTCTGAAATTGGATTTTTCAATGGGATTATTTTCCATGATTTCATCCACAATACATTTCTTCACACCTTGTTTATCAACACAGAAATTAATAATCACGAGTTAAAGGAAAAATTTTTGTTCATGGAGGGTAGTTGATAGAGAATATAGAACACATGTAACAAGGCACCACATGATAGATATCCCTGTAAAATAATGGCCATGATGTTCATATATTGAAACATAGAGATTGAAATGGTCCCTCTCATAAAACAATGGGAGCACTCCCCCTCCATAAGGATCCACATGGATGGCAGGATATTCATCCCCATGTATTAAATACCATCCCTACAAAGTAAATGGGAACAATGTACCCCCTAAGATAGAGATCATTGCATTAACATTGATGGAACATAAATAAATGGATTCATGATGAGGGAGGAATTCCTTATGATCTTATAGGTTCAGTAATTTTGTCAATAGTTATTTTTATAGGTGGGGGAGTCTCTTGTGGATGAATCGTCTATCATTCTCAAGGGTGATGGAATTATGACACTCCCAAGGGGATACTCAAGACTCAGTGTAAATAACTCTCCCATTATCAATATTTCAATCTAGAATAATTCCATCGACCTCTAGGATATCATTGATTTTTTCCATTATTGAAAAAACCATTTCAGCGATTAGATGGACCTCATTCATATATGGAATGAGTGAAATAAGTTTTAGACCTCTTGGATTCATGGGACACTCCATATAATCCTTGTATATCATTTTCACATACAATATACCTTCCCCATGCATTAGTCTTTTCAGAGTTAATTCCTTATTCATTAATTATTTTATACCTCCTTGATCAATTTGTATTGGTTCCACCTTTTATAAACTTTTATTTATTTTGATGAATTTATTTTTTTCGATTATATGTGTGCTTTAAATATTTAGTGTTTCATTTTATCTTATAACATTTACTATCATGCACTCAAATTTGTTTTAATGTTCATAATTTGTTAAATTTAAGGTATAATGGAATTTTTAATGTGATTATATTATAATTATTTATCTCTTATTTCGAATAATAATTTATAAATATTTAATAATACTTTACGGAATTAATTTTAAATATCATGTGTTTTTTATTATTTTTAAATAATTTTTCCTACTATTAGCTATAATTTTTTTCTAGTGTCATTTTTGATTTTTTTCTACCATTATAAATTTCTTCTACAAAAAGTCATAAATTTATACTACCAATAGTAATAATGTTATGCTACCATATTTTATAATTATTTTTCAACATTATTTCTAAATATCAACTATTTTTAATTCAAATTTTCTACTACCATCAGTTCAAAAAGTTAACAATAATTAGTTTTTAAATTTATTTTTCCATTATTACATAGAATTTTCCATTGTCAGTTCAAAAAAAATTCTATAATCAATTTAAAATTTATGCTACCATTAAGAATGAATTATGCGACAGTTAGTAATGTGACTTCTACTGGTACTAAAAATTGAATTTTTTTAATTACAACTACAGCTCCTAATTCTGAATTATTTATATTTAAATATTAATGTTTTACTTTGTTTTAGGTTTTTAATATTGAACAATTTTTTAAAATAATTTTAAAATATTTTGATCATATAATAATTTACATTATAATGTTGCATAATATATTTAGTAATCCTTTAATAACTATTTTTGCCTCCATATAAAAAGTCATGGCATGTTTCCTCTACATTTTAATATACCATTTTAAAAAAATTTAAATATATTAAAATTATTGTTAAATGTATATAAACTTTTTCAATGTCTTTTTAATTTCTTAAAAGTGTGTTACTTGTTTAAATATTTAAATAATTAATTTATAATGTATTTTCACACAGTAAATTTTATTATAATATTAATGGATTTATATAACTATGTATTAGTGAATTATTTTGAACATTTAAATATTAAACTACTTAAATTGTTTTAAATTCAAAAAATAATTTATTTTACTTAGTTTTTTTTCTTTGACATGTTATTATAGGACGTTTCTTGTACATTTAAAAATATATATTTTTGAATTTTTTTATCTATTCTAGAAGTAATGTTAAATGCCAATAAAAAAGATCAATGTATTTTCAACGTAATAAAAATATTTAATGCGTGAATTTAGAATATGTTCTTACATGACAAATTTTTTTGTGATATTTGTGGATATATTTGACTCAGTATTACATAATTATTTTGAACATTTAAAATTTTGTGACTTGTTTTAAACTCATAAAATGTTGTATTTAAATTATATTGAATTATTTTAATATTTCTAGTATATTTTTTGTCTCTAATTAAACTAGTGGGTTTTGAAATTTTTATTACACAAGTTAACATTAGCAGTTGTTTCTCTAAAGAATCAATATAAAATACTAAGATGATTCTTGTAAGATATACTATAATTATATTACTATTTCTTTTGAGTACATATGAATCAGAGTGATAATTGTTTCACAGGTTCTAAAAACATTCAAGTGATCTTGTTTGTGATCTTTAACATTGCTAATTTTCTCTCAAGGATAGAACCAAAACAGATTTTACTTATACTACCTCAATGTGATGAGATGATATAATTCTCAATAACACGTATATGTTCTTTGTTTTAAAATTATCTTTATTTTATTCCTCTTATGTTTGAAATTTTTTTCCTTTATCCCACACATTATTTCTCTATCTTCTTATGTTTTTTACACAAAAAAATCCTTCAACATTTTCTATTTTTGACTCCCAGATTCTAATGTCAATTCATTCGGTTTATGACTCCAATATTCTAAAGTCAAGTAATTTGGGTTGTGTCTCATGGATTATAATATTCAGGATAGTTTAGATATTCCTCAAAAATATTTTATTGTTTTTATCTCCCATAAAAGGTCAGTGTGTCTTTCTAGTTATACCTCAACTAGGAAAAGTGTGTTTATATAGGGATAATTTCCACAGAAAAAATAAGTAGCGAAAACGTATCTCAAACCATGTAGAGAGGTGTAAGAGTGGATTATGTACAAATTTCAATTAACCAGAATAATAATTATTTGTTCTCCCAATTCTTTTTTTCTTTTTCTCTTTTAAATCTTCCATAAATTCCATTCACCCCACTACTTTTAGACATTCTCCCATCAATTCGAACATAAATATTAGTATTGATGTCTATCCCATTTATGAATTTTCATTTTATATATATTATATTTTTTTAATAACAATACCTTGTATCAAAGGTTTAATATTATCACGAATATATTAGGTCATATGTACAAATTTTCTAACTGCTGGATTCATAGCAAGTTCGTTTTGGAAATTAGCAATCTGTCTAGAGTATTGTCTAATACTCCTTTATAAAATTTATTATCATTGTGGTAAAAATTCCTAAAGCTCACTAAATAAGGATAATGATTATTTAATATGGATAAAATAAATCCTAATGATTGTTGGATTCCTAAAAAACCTCCCCATTTCAATGGAAATTATTATGGCTACATGAAATCTAGAATGGAAGATTTACTGATGTAATTGGTCATTTTTTCAGTAGAATCCAACGTTTAAACCTTATCATCTCTCTAATTCTAATCATAATTCTCATAAAATAAATTATTCACCTAGATATTATCATAAATATATGATTATTATTATTTTATAATGTGCTACTAAAAAAATTTATTTTTAGTCAGGTATCATTATATAAGATATCCCATGAGACCTGTATGATTTTGAAACACATCATGGATATGTAAAGATGATTAGAACCAATCCTGGAATGATTATAGTGGAGTAACATGATTTAGAAATCCATAAAGATGATAATGTAGACCAGATTTTCCACTAGTTCACTACTATTGTGAATGGATTGAATGCCCTTTGAGAAAGTATAACAAAACATGAACTTATTGTAGGTGTTCATTGAGAACAACCAAAGAAGTGGCATATAAATAAAAAATATATTAATAGAATTATGATCTTCATAGAGTATAAAAAATACTAAACCATTGGATAATTATTATAATAAAAACATGAAATTAATAATATTGCAAAAGATGATACATAAAAAAAGAAATCTGTTTTTAAAAAAATCTCATATAAATGTTTCTTATAATATTTATCAATGTGAGTAATAGGAATGTGATAGAGAAGAAATTAAAAATATAATAAAATAAATTTATAACAATATGATTTAAATGAAAATATACAATAAATTACCATGTAAAGATCAAAAGAATAACTGAATAGAAAATAATGGTACAAAATATTGTCTTAATATAAACTGATTTGATTGAAATGAGAATGGACGTATCAGTATTGATTATTTAAACCTGAAACAAAGTGGGAGTGGTTAGAAATAAAATATATAATTGGAAATTGGTTATCCTATTTGATTATGATTCACTGAATAATCTAATTCTTGAGATGAATATGAATGTTAGAATGATTCATATAACATGTGTTTAATGGTAGTAAACAAAAATGGGGTTTGTAATTAATCTGATTTTATTGATTATTTTGGTAGTTATGGTTATATATTTGATTAGTACATGAAAAAATAAAAATATTAATAAATATATTTTGATAATATAAGAAATAAGGTTGCGAGTTGACAACAAGGGGTGCATGAGGCGTGGTTAGCCAAAAAAGACCGAATCCTGGACCGTGGATTCAATCATGGTAAACTAAACTCATAAGAATTCTTACAGATAGTGGACAGAATGACTACTCACCACGAAGAGCTCATTAGAGTGGATCCAGACACCCATGTTAGTACATAGCATTGGGAATTATATAGAATATCTAATTCTAATAATTTTAGTATCGTGTTTAATAAGTTTTTATGCTCTTTCAGCACGTAGCGGTACCCCTATTTTGTGAACCTCGGTTTCCCACTTTTTCCCTTAATGTGGCATAATATAGATTTATATTAGAGTAATAACGAGAATTATGTCATTAATGATGAAATTAGAAATTTTTATTCATGTTTAAAAGGTAATATCATGGATGTTTTTTATTTTTTTAAATGTTTAATATTATTATTTGAAATAATTTGTTATATTTAATGAAATATTATCTAATTTTGTTCAGGTAAATTAATAATATAAAAAAATTGTTGGTTATTATGTAACCAAATAATTATAATACCTTTTTATATAATAATTAATAGATTTCGATGTTATACCAAAATTATTTTGTTAAATATCTACCTGAAAAGTAATTTTTTTAAATCATTTATGTCTTCGTTGAATAAAAATTATGCTAAGAAATGTCATAATAGAATTTATCAATCTCTATAGTTTACCAGAACTTATATTTCGATGAATTTATCATCAAGAGTACATTATAATAAATGTTTTAAATATGTTTGGGTATCAAATAATTCAATTGAAAACATAGTTGGACCCAAAAATAAAATGGGTACCAAAGACATTCCCTGTATAAATATTATTTTTAGGATATAAGAATTAAGAATCTAAAATAATCATGGTACATAGAATGTGGTTTTTCTCGGCACATGTCCAGACATATTCCTCACTTATAAGAAATGTGATAACGACTTTGTCACATTTGTAGATAAATACAAAGGTAAGGTAAAGGGTTTCTGTGAAATTGGTATTTCTAATATTTTTTTATTTCTAATGTCTTATATATTGAAGGGCATAAAAATTATATAATTATCATCACACAAATTTTTGATGATGGTATGAATGTTGATTATAAATATGAATAAGGTTTTGTTTTTAAAAATAATTCTTTTTTATTTTATATTCATATAAAACATAATATTTATTCTATTAATTTATATGACCAAACTAATTTAAATTTTAATTGTACCAATGATATATAAATAGATGACATTATATGGAATAAAAGTATTAGAACTGATCATTTCCTAACAATAAAAAATTAACTATAACTATTAATAATAAATAAAAATTATGTAATATTAAAATAACAATTTATCTTTTAATTTCATTTCTGTCTACCAGTTTTGGGTTTAATACAGTTATTTTAGACATAATTCACATTCAGTTACATGGTACACATGGGTACTCCAATGCCTTTCACCATCTAAGTCAGAATATATGTGTGTTTTACACTATATTTAAAATTAAATGTATATATTCCCATTAGAATTTTAGAAATCACTTATTCGGATTCGACATATTGATCATTTTGAACTAATATTTTCCCATGGTAAAGGAATGAAATGATTATGTCTATGATCCTTGAATAAAAGTTATGAAACACAATGAATCATTCAAATATATCACTCAGGTTCTTTCTTCAAGCACTCTTGAATTGTGGCATCATGACTGATTAGTTCCTATGAAAACTACTAGTTGAGGTGGTAATATGTGTTTTGGTTGTTAATTATAATTTCAAAAGATTTTTATGGTTTATTTCTTAAATCAAAAGATTGAATCCATATATATATTTACTATTTTAATATGATAGATCAACATTTTAAAGGTTTTTTAATTGTTTACATTAGAGGTGATAAAAGTGTTGAATTTTTTAATTTTGAGTTTAATAATTATTATGAATATAATGGTTATTTATTATAATATTTATACTCCCATAACCCCATACTGAAATAGTATTGTATAAAAAAATAAAACTATTCAAGAAAAGTCTCGAAGTATGGCTAATGAATATAGTTGACCGATGTATTTCTGGATGAAATCTACTAATACTACATTCTATGACATGAAAATATATTATGAATGAATTTTGATAGAGAAAACAAATTTTTTATTTTTTATTTATATAAAATCAAAGGTTGGATTGTTTTATTTTTTTTATGTTTTTATCCAGAATAAAATGGATATTTATATAAGTTTGATGCTAAAAGGGTTGAAGGTATCATTCTTGTTTTGTCATATAATAATATTGAATATTGATCTTATAATAAGAATACCATGACTATTCAATAATGCATTCTTGTAAAATTTGATGACCCTTTTTATATTAAAAAATATATTTGGGAAATTTTTAAAGGCGATTTCCAGGATTTTAGTTTTTCAAAGAAAAAAGACTATATAATATATCTAATAATAGAGAGAAAATTTCATCTTAATATAATCCAAGATCATGGTGGATTCCTATATATCATCTAACTGACCATGTGATTAGTAATGTTTTTTTGTATAAAAACTACAAGCTCTACTTCAAACATCAATATTGACTCTAATTTGGTTTGTGATTATGTTTCTAATAATGTTTTTTTGTTTTAAATATTAAAAATTGAATTAATTATATGAAAAATTAGATTATTTAATTTTATATAAATATTTTTTGGTATTTTTTTGATTTTTATGTAGATATTAATGAAATAAAAAATAAATGGATCTTTATAAAAAAACTTATATGAATTTGGAAATATTGTCAAAAACAACATCAAACATGTTTTTAGTGATATTATCACAGAAAAGGTATTGATTTTGGTGATTCATTTACATATGCTTTCATGTTAGAGGCTAATATAATCTTTTTAGATTTTTCATTTATTATTTATTTTGGTTATATGAAATTGATATTCTAATTTCTATGATTATTCGTTTTATATATGTACTGTTTTTTGATAGAAAACTATATTATTTTGAAGATGAGGATTTAATTAATCATGTTTTAATATATATAAATCATTATATTCTCTCAAACAAGAAGCTTATGTTTGGTATGATAGGTATTCAATGTTTCTTTTGAATGGTTTCAAGAAAATAAATCTTGATGTTTCTCTATTTAATTAAAGAGTTTTTAAAAATATTTTATCAATGAAAATAAATGTTTAATATTTTTTTATCTAGTGATTTAATTTTTAATTACTATTATGATGTCAACTAAATTTTAAATGAGATTAATTGGACAATTAGTTCATTTTCTGGGAATTCAAATTTATCAAATAAAATATAGGATCTTTATTAATAAATACAAGTGTTCTAAAGAGTTTATGAATATTTTTGTGTTTTATTATTACAAATATATAAAATATTTTATGAGAAATAATTTTAAATTAGACGTTAAAACCTATATTAATTATATTAGTGTTAATGATCAAAGAGTAATGATAGATATCTTACTTTATTTAACTATATCTAGACTCGATATCATGTTTAGTGTTTTTTGACATGTATGGTATCAAGATGAACCTAATGAGAGACATATTAATGATCGGTTAAAAATAATTATATATTATAAAAGAAATATTAAAAATGATTATTTTATTATTAGAGTATTTTTTTTATTTCAAATATTATTAATACCATTTCTTAGATGGGGTATAACTAAAAAGAAAAACACATATTTTATTTCTCATTTCCATAGATAATTATTAATTTCTTTGTCTTATAAAAAGTATGTATTATTTTTATTCATCTTCTATTGATTTTGAGTATAATTTTTAATAGTTGTTAGCTGTTAAAATGGAATGTGTGGGATGGGCCCGTAAAGGGATTTGCGTCTAGGTCTCCCACCCGTTGTCGCCTTCCACTCTCCCGTCGGTTGTTCTCCTCCGCCTCTCTCGTCGGCATGCTCGCGATGTGCTCTCTCCCAGTTTCAACACTACACAGGCTCATCAACATCCTCAGCAATTTGCATCTCTGATGGCGTTTGCTGCGCCGGTGAGTTTTTTTGGCGACGGTGCTTCGACGAGGATGGCGTTTTCTACACCGGATCATTTGATTTGGCAATGGCGCTTCGACGGAGGCTTGATGGATGTTCTTTCCTTCACTCCTTGCGGTTTCTTTGCGAGGGTTTGATGAAATTTTTGGATTGTTTTGAATTTCTTCCTGGTTGGCTTGAATTTTTTGCAGTACGGGCTAGTTTTTTGATGTTGGTGGGAGTCTCGGCTCATGGGAAAGTGCTTTGACGATGGTGAAGTGGTGCGTGGTGATGGATCTCGGTCTGAGGAATGGCTTGATGGCAGGTGCGCAGCAGGGCGCTGATAGGTTTGGTTTTGAAATTTGAATTTTGAATTGGACCTCTATGTTTTGGCGTGGTGTGTGGTTGTGGTGAAGGGTTGTACTAGGTACCGGAAACCCTAGAACCGGCCTTCAGAAAATGAAAAAAATGGTTTAATACTTATCCGTTAAAATGAATTAAGAAAACATTATTTAATTTTGGTCTTTATTTTAATGAATTAATTTTTTTTAAGATAATACATTTATAATTTATTTTTCATAAAATACTTATCACATTCTAGAATAATGAATATCGATGAAATCATTAATTTTATTTAATATATAGTGAATATGGTTGATGTTATTTTAATATTAATCCTTACAAAGAATCAATTTGTTGAAATATTTAATACGGCTTTAGAAATTTCTCATTTTAAGAAAATAAATGTGGTAATGGAATGACGGATGATTAATTTTTTAATATATATATATGTATAGTTTTAGATTCCATTTCATTTTATTTACATACAACAATGGGGGAGAATTTTTTTTTAAAATTTTATGTTTTCAAGTTTTTAATGAAACAAAAAAGGGGATATTTATAATGTTTTATTTTTATTAACTACATCGTAAGATTATTATGAATGTACAGTAAATATTTTTTTCTTTATTTTTTAATTAAATATATGCTTTAAATATTTGGTGTTTTATTTTATCTGATTATATTCCCTCACATGTGCTAGTAGTTGTTTTAGTATATGTCATATTTTCAATTTATTTTATATTAGACTGTTTAATGTGATTATATAATAATTAAATATATCATTTTTTTAATAATTATTTCATTCTTTATAAAAATATTATATTTTTTAAATTTTAGTATCATGGTGTTGTTTCTGTATATTTTTATACATCTTTTATTTCTACTATTATATATTTTTTCTAAGTTATTTATAAACTATTTATTTCATTAGTTATAAATTTATGCAATAATTATTTGTAAAATTATTTTACTATTATCTATATTTTTTTCTATAGTTTCTTATAAATATCTAAAATCATTGGTTGAAAATTTCTAAAACAATAACAACAAAAATTATGCTACTTTTAATTCAATATTTATACTACTGTCGTTCATATTTTTTCCTAACACTAGTTTAAAATTTATTCTAATGTTACATAAAATAATATTCTACCATTAGTTCAAAAAATATGTCATGTCATCTATTTAAAATGTTTTCTACATTCATTTTTTTATTATTGTGGCCATCAGACATGAGTGTTATAATAATTCTACAAATACCATTTTCTTTAATTTCTTTTTTTGTTCCCAAGTCTAAATTATTTTTATTTAAAAATTTTGTTAAAGCATTTTTACAATGTTTATAATATTTATTGGATTAAAAATTAATTTAAAAGTATTTTGAACATTTGGGATTTTATTTTAGAATATAGAAAATCTTATTTAATGATTCTTTAAAACATGTTTTTTCCTCTGTACAAGAAATTCACTACATGTTTCTTACACAATTGAATATAATATTTTATTACATGTTTTCTTAATAGTCACTAATTAATGTTAAATTCTTATGAATGTGTTCAATGTGTTTTTAATCCCTTAAAATTATATTTATTCCAATATATAATGCATGAATTTATAATGTAATTTTTCACAGTCAAATTTCCTGTGATATTCATCGATTTATTTTATTTGGTATTTATAATTAGTTTGAATATTTTAATTTAATTTTTTTTGACATATTGGAATTTTTTAAATGATTTATTTAAATTAGTTTGAATTATTTAGTTATTTTTGATACATTTATTATCCCTAATAATTCTAGTTGTCTCTGTTATTGAATTAGTTTAACCATTTTTACAAGTTCTCTAAATATGTTATAGATTTTTAAAATCTATTTAAGGGATTAAAATGATTATAGGAATATATTCAATTTTGATACAATGAATACATATGAGTATATATGACTCAATGAGATAAAATACACCCACTCTCTATAAACCATCATGTGATCATGTATAATGTGTTTAATATTATTGATAATCTCTTGAATACAATACCAAAACATCATTGACATCTACAACAATGATGAGATGAGATGATTTAACACTCAAGAACCAACACCTATGCTTCTTTTTTTTAAATTTATTTTTCTTGTGGGACTCTTATGTATGTAAAACATCTTCTAATATCATACTTGTTATTTCCTTTTCATCTTCTATTTTTCCAAACACAATCATTCTATATTTTTAGGTAAGGAAGCCTAGATTCTAAAGTTAATTCCTTTGGTTAGTGACATCAATATTTTAATGATATGTCATTCGGGATGGGAATAATAGATTCTAAAAGACACAATAGGTTATATCAAACTCAAAAAATGTAAGGGTTCTAAATTCCAATAAAAATTTCATATTTTCATTCTGTTTATTCATCTAATAGAAAATGTATGACATTCATTAAGTTATGACCCCTCTAAAAAATCACGATGTGAAAACACATATCTCACTAAGTTGAGAGGGGTTAGAGTATACTAAGTCTAATTTTAAAAAAAAGTTAAGGAAATTATTTATGATTTTTAGTAAGGAAAGGACGTGAGACAAGATTATACTAATCAAAATGAACTATTATATTTATAATAAATTGTTTTTTTCCTTATAAATCATTTTTGATACCAAATAATCTACATTTTTTATCATTGCTCACCAATCGGGGACATTTGGGGTATTTTAAGATAAATAAGTTCTCTAGTAAAAGGGTCTTGGAAGTAGTAAATCCCTGACATGTACAATATTTTTTGTTGGAGTTTGATTCCTTCTAAAAACATTGGATTGAGTCATTATTTCCTACTAGTTTACAGATACATTCGATTAGTTAAAAATATTTTTAATGTATTTTGTTTCTAGAATTCCAAAATTGACGGATAATGATATTGTATCCATGGGGTCCATTTGATGAGAAAATAGGAACATTTCTTATATATTAAGTATCCATTTATCAAAAAAACAGTTGATGAAAATTTTTGAGGCTTAGTTGTCTGGTTTTTCATCATATAATTCATAGAAGTAGATTAAACTGATAGCTTGGGATGAATTCAGTTAAATACATGATTCCATGAATCAATTAGAAAGACCACATTTGTGGTAGTTTATGGTCATAAAACCCCATATATTTTCCACTATTCTAAGGAAGTAATACAATTGATGATGTATTTTCTAATTGTACTAGCCTAGATGAGGCCCTTAAACAACTCTGTGAAAATCATTATAGAGAATAACAGAGTATGATCAAACAAGTAAAATTTTGGTGTCATGTGGTGGAATATGAAGTGGGGGATCATGTAAAAGTGAATCTATGAATGAATAGACCTAGAATCAAATCTATAATTAATATAAAACTTGATTCCCAATATTAGAAACTATTTTAAAATTAATGGAATGTGGGTGTTGTCTCTTACTAGCTTACCTTATGGGACCATTAATGGATTTACCAAGTTTTGTATGTGTCCGAGATATGGGATGATATTGGACCACATTGCATCACCGGTACTACACCTATATCCTTAACAGATGATGGGGAACATCTAGAGATTGTTACAGAATGCCAAAATTTGGGGATCATTTTTTACTGGATAGTTTCATGGAAAGGAAGTACTGCTGAAGAAGACATTTGAATTGTTGCCAAACTGATTTCTCTATAATTAAAAAACATTTACCAGGAAGAAAAGGTCAAATATGGGTGGGTATTTATATGAATGAGGAGGAACATTATGGGAACCAAACTAATCATATAACATTTACACCAATTCAGATTACCTATATACGGGGGTATTATTAGGGTAAAAAGGTATTGGGGGTCAAGAGTTAAGTTTTTTCTAGTGTAGATATTGTACATAATAAATTCAATTGGGTACCAAGAATTTATAAATATAAAAAATAGTGGACATCATGAATTTTTTTTTGTTGGTTGATTGCTGGTATTGACTTGGACTAGGTAAGAGTTCGCTACCTAGGAGTGTTTATTATATACAGAGAATTCTACCATACCAAAATAGAACATTGTAAGGTATTTTTATTATTATTAGTGATAGAGGTAACTATGGAGATTTCATACACCCAAATACCTATCTAGGATATTGATCGGGGAGATATTTGGTAAAAATTGAAATTCTCTATTTTATGATAAAACATTAATGGAGGATATCTAGAGTAACAATAGAATATTACACAAGAAGAAATATAGATGAAATGGGACCCGAGATGGTGAGAATTATTCTTTCACATTAAATAATAGAAATAATCATATGATTAATTAGAAAATATATTGAAATCAATATAAATTACACTTCCCAACATGAAATTGTGGTCTTTAATAAGAGAATATCATTATTCTCAACAATAAATAAATGTAAAATTTAAATCTTGTAGATACTAATGAGAAATATTCTTATATCCTTAGATGATTTTTTTGATGCAACATAGATGAGTTGATTTGATAATAAAACAACATGAATATTTATGATGTATTATATAGATAAAAGTACTATAAAATATCATTAAATGAAGATTATAAAAAGGAAAGAATCATGAAAAGCACACATGGGCAGTGATATATCATCGAATGACTATGTGGAATGTTAAGTAAATTGTAGATATGGATTATATAAAGGATGAAAAAATTACACGATTCTAGAATATCATGGTTTTAATGTTCTAAAAAGGGTGATAGTGGTTTTTGGTTCAAAATTGCCATGAAAGTGGGGTGGGTGATTTTCATGCATGGAGAGAGAATGGTAGTCATGAAAGAAAATCATGATATAATTGTAGTATTCCAATTAATCATCAGTTATTGAGGTAATTATATGATGTATATTTCCTTATCCCTTATATATTATAAGGGATACATGTTTTATTAATGAAAATGTAGAATACATATAAGATACATGGAGTTCATGGGACCATTATGAAGAATACTATGTGATCAAGTTACAACAAACTAAATGATAAAGTTTATTTTATTGGATAAGAATGTAACTAAGATTGGGAGGATGGGGTTTATCTTAGATGAGTCCATTAGTATCCAAGAGATATATGCATCATCAAAAATAATATAATGATGTTTTACTAGTTAAATAGAAATTGGCTTGAGATTAAAGTGAGTTTGTAGAGATATTAGGTGGAATCGATTTTTGAAATATATATTTCATAGTAAATATCCAATCATAGTAGGAGTTAGAAAAGAGTATAAATATTGGGATAATATATAAGAAGGTGATGTGAAGGGAATAAAATTGGGGGATATATATAAGACAAAGAAACACATTTGATATCCTAGATTTATCAAAAGAAAGTGAAAGAGAAGAGAATTAGAATTATTCCAAATATATTTAACAATATGTCTGAATGGGTAATGAAAAATAAGTTAATCATTTTGCATTCATAGAATTCATGTGAAGGTGGTCCAAAATAAGGTTGCGTGTTGAGATTTTGGTCCCAAAAAATCGAGCATTGTATCTCATGGTCAGTTTAATCGACTTTTTGTTCCAAAAAATCAAGATTTTTATCTATTTGTGTTATATATTTGAAAAGATTTTTTCCATATCACATGGAATATGGATCCTAAAATAAATAATCATATCTAAATACCTTTTGTATTATAAAAATCAAGCACCATTTCTCCTAGGCTTCTCATCCAAAAATAAGGCACCATTTAAACTGAAAATATTTATGCCACTCACCAGACACCATTTCATAGAAAATATTCAGTAATTTTCTTCATTATTATTGGATTTATATAGTGTAAATACCATATTCACTAAAAATGTTATGTCTAAATCCTTTATATCATGAGGAGTTCATTCACAAGAAGTCAGAAAATAATAATCAGGTGAGGCATATGAGGATGTTTTTCACTATCTTATTCTTGATTATTTTTCAATATGGGCATGTCATTATTACCAAGGTGTATTATGAGAGACATTACAATCATAATTATGGTAATTAGATATTTAAGATATGAGTAAGTGGATAATGTCTTGGATAGGTTATTGTGATAACATGTATTTATGTTCCATTTATTTATATTCATTTATAAATGAATCAACCATACCATAATATGAGTAATAGATTATAAGTATTCCCATTATACACTATGAAGTAGAATACAATTTCTATTAAATGCACCTATCTCATGGACTCTTCTCTCAATTTTCCATTTTTAAGGACTTGAAAGAACACATTTATAGAGAGTTCATATCAAAGCATTCAGCTAATTTGGTGAACGGTGAATATCATTGGTGTCATTAACTAATCGGTTAATACTAATGGGAGTTGATTATACTCATTTATAGAAAATATCACAATCATGGACAAAGAAGAATTCTTATATTATGGTTTTCTAGATTTGTCTCACTGATTCAACTCTCAGTTGATCATAGAATGGGTTTTTGTATTCCTATTGAAGAAGAGTGAGTACTGATGTCATATAAACCCTTCAGTTGTATCAAATCCAAAGATAATGATTATTTGATTTGATTAATATCGATTTTTTAGAACTAGAGGTGTCCTAACCCAATACAACCCAATCAACCCAACCTAATTCAAAAAAATTTGGTTTGGTTTCACATGTGATATGGATGTATTTAGTTAATTTAGTTTATGTTAGGTCGATCCATGTGTTGGAAAAATATTGAATCAACATGAACCAAAACTTCATTTATTTAATTCTTTTCATGGTTGGGTTCTTGACTCTCCACTTATCGCTACTCAGATAGGTAATTTTAATTTAATTTCATACCTACCTATATTTTTTTTTGATTTATGAACAATAATAGCTCTCAATTAAAAACATTTAAATTAAAAATAAATTTTTGGGAGTGTATGTCCATCATCAGACATTTGTGTTTTATTATCATCATAATTTTTTATAAATAAACTCAATGGCCAACGTCTTTGGACGCATTATGGGTGTTGGATCATCCATTATCCAATTTAAAAAAGGCAATATAGAAACTATAGCCCAAAACTTATCTCTCGTATCTCATACCTCTCACATCCTATGTTTTTCTCAGGGATTTCCCCATGGAATGGAGTGGAAACACCCACCCGAATCATTTTTTTCACCCATACCTTCATCCTCACTTGACCCCTATGTGTTGACCCCACCAAGTAAAATCATCCATGATCTCGTATCCCCCTTATTTTGGATATGTCTAGCTTGAGGGGAATTGTTAGCATGTTTTTTTCTTTATTTTAATTTTTTTTCATTAATTATATATCCATGCTAGGTAGACCAAGATTGAGTGGGAATGTTGGAGTGTGTTTTCCACATCAATTATTAATGTTTTTTCATCATTATAATATTCTATAAATAAACTATAATGTCTCTATTAAGAAAAATATTCATTATTGGTTCATCAGAATTCAATTCTAACAATGATTATTAAATGTTATTATTTTAATTTTTTTTATATGATTTTTTTCGAAAATAATATTGACTGTTGAATTTATTTGGATTTATTTTTATTAAAATTTATGTTTTTTGGTCAATGATATAGACTATGGGTAAAATTATAGTCAAAGATAAAATATTTAGACATTACAATTTTGTAATGTTTTATTGGACTAAATAAATGGATTGGTTTCTCTATGTGATATTGGGTTTCATAGTTTTAAAAAAATGTTTTACCATTTTAATTGTAGATAATGTGTACTGTTATTCTAATTTTTTAAATGTAAATGTTATAAATTTTTTTAGTTTAAATTTAATCAATAGTTTTTTAGATATTTTTCTATTCTTCATTTAAATTTTTTGTGCCTACACAAGAATACCCGACATAACCCGACCCATATTGGGTTGGGACTAGTCGAGTCATTACAAAAACATGTTTATGTCATGATCCAACCCATTCTGACTATTTTTTATTTTTTCTTGTGTAAAAATTTCCCAAAATTGACCTAACCTGACTATTATCCAACCCTATCAAGGAAAAAAAATCTTCGTTATATAACAACATCATGGATTATGATTCTTTTCCTCAATGGGGTGCCGCTATCAGATCATTATGTCTTAAAATAATACTATTTATAATGAAAATGGAATAGAGTAAGGAAATGTTTCTTGGATTCACTTTCAGTAATTCAAGGTTTTATATTTTAAATCATCATGATGTGGATATCCAAGGACTTAATAACAATCAGAGCTACCATGAGTGGTGACTACATTATGGTGGATGATAACATAATGTGATTATTAGTGAGACCATAGATCCAAAATTCCATGTCGATATAAATTATGTCATGAATCCATTAATCCATGCATTATCCAAAATGATTTGGATAGTTTTACATTTTAGGGATCCTTATCATGGTGCTTTGAATAAGGGGGGATCTTCCCCTTTCCTTACCAATCATGATTAGTTGTTTTAAATCCTAGAATTGTTATATATATGTTAAACGTTTTTGAAGTATTAGTTGGATGTTTTTATTATTAATCTCAACTAAAATTTGTTTTTTTTTCTTACTAGAATTTGGTTAGTATCTATTTTCACAGAAAACGTTTATCTAACATTGATATTGAATGTAAATTTTTTTATTAATTGTACTAGGAAATGATATAGAATATAGTGGGATCAGGATTTAAAAATTTTCATCACCAATGAAATGAAAAAATCATCTTCTCTTGTGATCTGATCTCTAGTATAGTATAAGTATCTATTGTGAATTAATCAGAGTACAAAAATTGAATCATTATGAGGAACTCATTCAAATCAAATAATAAAGATATATTTCACATAAATTGTGATTGTTTCTCAATTTATGTAATGCCCAACCACTCTAGTTATTCCACACAGACTTCAAGAATCTGCACAAATGACATTTATTGAATTCTGAGTGATATCATAGATCTCTAAATTACTCTTCAATAATATAATGATCACCTCATTATCATTCCTTGGATTTATAAATGAATTATTGGATTGTTCACTTGGTTATAGTATTTCACCCTCTATGATTTGTGAGGAGAGAGAATCTCTAAATTTGGACAAATGAGAAGTACATGGAATGAGTGTCTACCCATCTTATATAGTGGATGTCTAAAATACCAATTTACTTTTCCTGAAGCCCTGAATATTTAACATCAACTAAGAAAGTAATAAATAATATATTATAATTAATTAACTACATCATAAATATTATTTATATTTTATCACATACTTGTAACATATAATATTTGATAACCCATGTTATTAACATGACCTGTAATTCCTTCTTTTATTAAATGGACCTTGAATACTAAATTAATACTTCTTCTTATAATTTTATTCCTTGAATATTCGTAAACAATGGTAAATACATTCATTAAAAAAAATTAATCCAAATTATTTTATACTTGAATAATATTCAATTTATTTATTTATCAGTGATTGATATTTCATGGAAAAATATTGACCCATTGGTGGGACCACTATGTCCTATATACTTATTAAATTGATTTAGGTATATTCTTGAATACACATTGTTATGTGATTCTCTAGACCCTTATCTTGATAGTAGTGAATAGTCTTAATAGACTAAGAGTGGAGTCTAGAACCACATCTGGGACCCTAAAGTGATAAGTAAAATTTCTAGGAAATGAAAATCATCCTATGAATATTCACTATAAAATATTATTTCTTTTTCATATAATATCTCATAATTTTGTAAACACACTTGTTTCATCATTATTTATTTCATTATTATTTATTGTTCTTACTTTAAAGACTTACATTGAATAACATGACCATAGATATATAAATTTACTACCATACAAATCTTGTATGCTAGATATGTTACATTCTCAACTCAAATGTGACAAAATAAATCTTGATCATTTATCCAGTTTTATAACACTAATGATGTTTCCAACATATTCTACCTATCCATGATTTCAATTTCATGGTTATTTAATTTCTTCAATGTATATGATTAAATGGAAAACATTGATAAGGAAATCTAGTTAGGACACTAATACACATGTTTGTATATATAATTATCAATGAGACCAAAAACATGAAGTGTTCCCATGGTTGGGTCTTTCTTTAGGATCTAACCTACTAGAGATGGATAACTGCAAACTCCATGAGATAAATTATCGATGTTTTTGTGCCACCAACACCGGATAGTCATACATGATCTATATCCAATCATTTTGATGTATCCAAATTATAGGAAAAATGCCTATGATTAATTTTGAAGTATCTAAATAAGTTCAATATATTATGGGAAATGATATAAACATTTGATATAAAAAATCATTGAAAATCAAATTTAAATAGTTTAAGTGGAAATAAAAACAATATAATTGTAATTTTACATCACGTGTAACTAATTGTACTCATTTTATGGTGAGAAAAAATTACTAATAATGTTGGGTCTTGGGAACCCACTATTAAAAAACTCCCACATTTACTAGAACAATAATTATAATCATTATTATTAATGATCACATGATAATGTGATGTTTTTTTTCTGGTGGTATGGAAGTTGTCATGGGTGCTGCCACATCTTCGCTTCGTGAAAATTTTATTACCTATAACTTTACCACTTCGAGTGAGAATTCTCAATAGATTATATAGCCTAGATAATTTCATTTTTTATAGTGATAAAAATAGAAATAATAATTATTATTATAAATATGATAATGATAATGATAAAAAATACTTACTATGTAAATTCCAAGAATAGCCACAATTTTTTGTTTATTTTTCACAACTTCAATAATAGCCATAGAAGCTGCAACACACATTGAATTTTTAGACATGTACCACAAATTGCATGAATTATATTTTTGTGCTCATTAAATTTCCCAAAAAATAATATTAGATCATAATTTTCTTTCTATAAAACTATTTTACCTCCCATTACAACTATTATCCATTTTTCTACATATATCAGGAACATGTGTTTGTAAATTCACAACTACAATCAAGTAATTAGGATTGATTCCCTTTTATTTTATGACATATAAAATATATATTCCTAATTATATATATATATTTGAAACATAATATCTTTTATAAATCATTTCATACATGATAGATACATCATAGAAGCATATGGAAATTGACTCACTACATTAATATACTCTTATGTAACATATATGTCCACTAGGAGTTATTTATTCCATGTTAAATAGATAATAATTATATCTCAAAATTGTTCCCAGTTTTATTTTTCAATAAATTATCAGTATATATACTACATACAAGGACTAAGAAACCCTTATATTTACCTTAATATATATTGGTCCCTAAATCATTGGTAATTTCTTTAAGACAATTATTGGATAGTTACTTTCACCCCAGTCCTCACTAACTATATAAAAAATTGTTATTTTTCATATGTTATCAAACATATTTCACATAAAAAAATTCCACACCCACTATCCTCTGGTAATGAAAAATAAATCATTCTTTCCAAATGAATATTCTATGATATATTTACTTACTTTAATCTGTAATAAGATTCCAGTAACATGAACCATTATTTTCATTCTATGATGTCTCCATTCATTTTTGGTTGTTTATTATAGACATATTCTAAAATTGACGGTCTAGAAATACAATGATCAATTTAATGATCATAAATTATATCATTGATATAATAGATATTGATATAATGACTTGGTGATACCAATTATGCCTTATTAGTAAAAAAATTTTAACATCAAATTATATTCTAACTTGACATCCTACCATATATATCAAAATTTTAAGTTTATACATTTTCATACATAGAATCCATTATTATATTTTTTTAGATCCTGTAAACGTTTTTTTTATTTTCATTATATATTCTAAGATTCATTATTCTAATTGAATAATGATTCTCCAACTATAGTGAATATAAAACCATTACTATGGTCTTATCCTTTTGGTGTAATATATTTATATTATAACATTCAGTTTTCGTAACTCTTGGGGAATGTGTTCCTATGAAAAGTCGTTGAGCGTCTCTAGTATTGAAAAAACCAAGTCAATTTGGTTCCCACAATCATGGATCGATATGTGAATATTTTTTTAGAAATATTTTCTATAACATCACTATATATTTTAAATCATAGGGATTTCTATAATATCCATAGAAAAAGATATGATTATTACTATTGTTTCATATTGTGTTTTTTCTTGATGGTTGTTTTTTATATCCTCAACAAAATCATTGTATCTAAACCCATGTAATTATGAAAATGGATTTATATCATAATAAAACTCAAATTATATCTATTTTTCATCATATTTGGATTATGGTAATGAGATAATGTTGTTATTTTTTATGTATATATTAAAGAAATAATTTAAGTATCTACAATGAATATAAGTTGCATCATTAATACATCTTTCACTTGCATCTTGAATCTAATATATATAATCAAAAATTTTCATTTTTATATTCCTCATGCTATACTTTATTGATCAATTTTAACATATAATACTCATTATCAATCATCTTTATTAACATCATAGATTTTATGTGGGTAAGGTAATGTTCATTTAGAAATTACTCCATGCTACATTATATTTATTGGTAAATGTTTTTTCAAAATGTTCTTTGTAACACAATACCAAATAAACCCATATCTTTTGATCTTGAAAATACCATAATTAATATTAAAATTCCTTAATAAACCCATAAATGAATCCAATGAATTATATTTACCACTAGTTTAAGAATGTAATAGTTCACACTCTCAAACTGAACTAATTCTGAATGCTTTGTGGCTTGCTTTTATTTATAATTGTATCCTTGTCAAAAACACAGTAAATAAGTGTATTTAGAATAACAAAGGTATTTAGCATAAAACATTCTAATACCATACTAGGTATATCCTTGAAATATTTTTAGTTTTATTTGAAAAAGTATTATCATTCCACAACTGGGTATATAAGTTTTAAATTTTATATTCATAACATATTTTTAATAATTCTTGCATTAATTAATTAACTTATGATTATTATAAACCATAAACAATATCCACATTAGAAATTGTATAATGTATCCTTATGTCCAACGGACATGTGAGATAATTTTTTTGATAATAATTAACCAATGTTTAACTATAACCATTTACATAGAAATTATAAATTGCATGCTACTCACCACTGACATAGGAAACACCCTTTCTCACCCACTTGGAGAACTAACCTTACTTATAATAATGTTTCATTACATAATTAGTTAATATTTTTAAAAAAAATATTTAATAGTCATATTGTATTTAATACCCAAATATTATAACAAAAAAATTACTTATAATTGTTGAATATAACTGAAGAATCGATTACCTACTTCTTTAATTCTATTTATATCATTTATACTTCAACATATTTATTTCAAGATATGAGAAGAAAATAACACCATGATTAATTAATTTTATATTTGATTTACATTGATAAGGATTCATTGGTGTCAATATTTCTATTGACCTTTTCAATCTATTCTTCAACATGTTCACCATTTTAAGTAATGATTAATTTTTGTAAATTTTCTTATTTATTGGAGAACCAAACCATGAAGGTAACAAAGAGTTTTGACCATAAAATTCATTATTTTATCTTAAAATAAAATATTTTTAATGGGTGAAATGGTAATATAATTTAATCCATTGATAGGTCATTATAAATCATTATATTTTGCAATATCTATGGTAATCATCATCCATTCATATATGGCTTCTCTTTCTCCTTATAAGATTCTCATAGATGATACAACATGTGAAATAATCCATGTCCAATGTTGTATCCACAACTCACATTTGAAGTTGATGAAAATATTATTAAATAAACATAATATCCATTATATATGAGTATCTTTTAAGAACTTTTCTCACCCTCACTTCATTATGTGTCTCAACAGGTATTAGGGACTTTGACACCTTGAATACCTGATTTCGTAGTACTTTATGCAAATTACTATAATAATATTTAGAGATTCATATTGGATAAGATATTTTATTTATCCAAAATATATGACATTGTACTTATGGTATGAATTTCTATTTTCTATAAAACAAATCAAGAATATTATTACTTTTATCCTGACTATTGATTCGACATTACCGGTTATTTAAATCATTAAATGACTCCTGCTATTTTTTCATACTCTAGATTCCCATTGTACTATAATCGAAATACTCTGTAACATGAGTATTCTATTGGAAATTATCATTGAAATAGTTCCCCGTATTCTAAAAGAGGTCATGTTAGGTGTTTGTCCGGACAGTAACATTAACTAGCGTCTCCCTGATATGTTGATTAAAATCATAACAACACAAATCATATATTTGATTTAATCAATACTTGCATATAATAATTGAAATAGTAATATATGGATACCCATTTTCTTTCATCATCAGTTAATTCAACCCATCACTCCTATAAAAACTCTATAATAGTAAGAGACACCCTCAACTATGGCTGAAGACCACCTCATACACTTGGTTTTGTTCATGTTCAAATGATGGATGTATTGGTCACATAAAATATTTAAGAGGATTTTCAGACTTTCCATTGAATGTAATACATTTATATTAATATGTTTATACTAATTTTTCACCCTCATAAAATAACATTAATAGAAAAACATTCTTTGTTTATTTATTCATTTTTCTTATTTATTATTTTATGAGTTCTGAAATACAACATGCACATTAATAAAATTATAAACACATAAAGGAAACATTTTTTACTATCTAGTCTTGAGAATATAATATTGGTTAATCAATTTAAACTGAATGGATGATTCATGGCCTAGGGTTACCATACATGGGTTGGGTCTTGACACATTATGTAGTTCATCCCCAGTCTATTGTGTCCATATCTTCACTATGTTTTATCCATGACATGGAGCAGTCCATATTGTTCATTGCCCTCAACATAACAAAAATGTACTCACATGTATGTGAAGGGTTGTTGGGAAGCATAATGTAAGTACTAAAATATTAATGGATGGAAATTACCTTATACATATTTAATTGAATAAGACGATGCAAAAATCACCAAAGAAATTACAACTTATTACAAATATCGCAGAAATTTATTAAAGAATTAAATGAAATTAACCAAACATACACATAGTCAATCAATGATCAAGACTAGTTAATATATTAAATAAATGTATGATAAAATGAAATTGTAATTAATTTAATGTATACAAGATTTAATAGTAATAAATTTAATTATTCAAATTCAACGAATTGGTTTCATTTTGGTTCAATAATTAATTTAATATTTATTCCAAAAAATAAATAATTTTCATAAATTTATATAATAATGTAATTAATTATTTGTTTGTAATATATTAATATTAGTTATTTTAAAAAAAATATCAATGTTTTAGATAATTTAATATAAAACTAGAAATTTAATTAATTAAAATAATATTTTTATTATATATATTATTACTGGACTGTAAACCCCACATCGGCCCAATGCGGGGTCAGACTGACCCCGCCAAAGTTCATTTCATGTAGGGAAGAGAATGTGTAGTTGTATTATGGTCTAGATAGACCTGCCTAGGCATATTTCTAGTTTAGAGAACACACCTGGGATCATTCCATGTTGGGCAGACCTGCATAGGCCCATGTAGTCTCGATCCTCACTATCACAAGGAGGTTGTGTAAAGGGTCATCATAAGAAGGAGATGGCAATGGGTGTAATGTGGGATCAGTCTATGATTTGGTTAGATTGGAGACATTCTTTAACTATGGTCTGGTCGGAGTGGCGTTGGTCGAGAAGGATGACGTCGAGCTAGTGGTGTCTAGCAGGGTCAATGAGAATGGCCTAAGTGAACGACATGGTTAAGAATCATAGGGGTATAGGTAGTCAACACGGTCTAGTCCAACAGTCTATGTGTGATGGTGGTCAGAGTTCCTAGTGGTTTCAGGGACAGGTGTAAGTGACATGTCAGTTCAGGAAGGTATAATTGCTCGAACTATCATCTTTAGTCTGAAAATACATGAGGAGATAATGGGTGATTTATGTGTATAGAATTTTGGGGTGTAATCCAATGATGGTTTATTGAGGATATTGCAGTGGTGGGAAAAAATATGGGTGGAAACAACATACATAGTCGGTCAGGGAGGTAATGGGGATGGAGGCAACTGGTGGGAACTGATGCGACAATGTCTAGTGAATGGTAGACGTAGGTATTTGTATTTGAGATGAAGACCCTAACAGGGGTGGCCCATGTGAGAAGAAGAACCCATCCCCAAATAATTTTTTAAATATGTTACTTTTTTAAAACTCATCTTTCTCACTTAAGAAACACAAGAGATATTTCCTTCTTTTATAAGTCCTCTGGGCTAGTGTAAACTTTTGAAAGAGTTAGATTATTAGCCTAATTTTTCAAACTGTCTTTTATTAGGCTTATTTTAAAAAAAAACAAACGATTTTTTATTCTTCCCCAATCAGTTGAAACAAACATCTCCCGACTGATCAAATTCATCCATCAAAATCTAGTGATCTGAATATGGTGACCAAAATTCACCTGGCATGCAACATAAGAACTAAATAGAACAAGATATATATACACATATATTGTTATTACATTTTAATTTCTAAAAAGAAAAAAAAAATTATTCATAATTTTTTTCATGAATGACAATGAATTTTTCATTCGAGATTAGATGGAAGCATGGTCAGATCGATCGGGAAGAAATGAAGAACCTCTTATTAATTTTAATTAAAAATAAATTTTCTTGCTTAAGATAATCTATGAGATCACTATGATACCAGTTTATGGTTTCAGGGCATGTAGATGAAACATGTGGGCCAGGGATTTAAAAAAATTTATTACCAGAGTGATAAAACATCATCATCTTTGGAAATATGATCCTTAGTATGGTCTGGGGATCTCATGTTAATAAATTAGATCATGTAAATTAAATTAAAATGAGTAACTTGTTAGAATCAAAACATGAACATCTATCGATTGTCAAAGGTAATAATTTCTCTAATGATTAAAAGAGGAACCCCTCTATATCATCCCTATGCTATTCAATAACACCCACATACATTGTTCATAGAATTCCTGGTGCAAAAATGGAGCTCTAAATTACCCATGAATGCTACAAAAATAACCTTGATCTTGTGACTTCAATATATAAATGTGTATCTATATTGTTCTCTCGGATGAAAAACTTCTCTATCAAGGATTTGAGAGTATTTATAATATCTCCATTCAAATTGAAGTACAATACAAGGAATGATATTCTCTTCTACTTATATTATTGATGCAGAAAATAACTATTTATTGTTCCCTGAACCCCATAAATTTAATGTACTATCAATAATTGATAAATAAATAATTAGTATGAACTAAATTCATAACATGTATTATTTATATTTTATAAAATACGTGATATATATATAATGTGATAAACACAGTTCATTAAATAGAGCCATAATTCTCATTATTATTTAATGAACTTTGGATATTGAAATAATATTATTTCATATAATATTATTAATTGTATTGACAAAAACACTTCTAAATACATTTATTTTTTGACCTCCAAAACACATCCTTTTCAATTCTACAATCCATCATTATATTTTTGTAAATAATATTTTTTTCTCATATTAACTAGTCTATGATTGAGTGTTTTATTTTCAGTAATACATATCGATACTCCATTGGATTAGGAATTATAAAATTTGGCCAAGATAACTCAATGGAAGAACCAATTTGATAGGACAATTACTGATTGGGTTATGAAAATAGAAGAATTGAATTAGAAAATATTTATTAAGGAGTTGGAGTAAAAAATAAACACTATATCGACAGTAGTGATATATAGAATTCTAGAAGAAATATAGGAATAAAAATAAGAGATGGAACATTCTAGGAAATTACACCCAAGTCAAAGGTTTGGTCCATCAATAGCAAGTAGGAATAAAAACTGGCTACATATCCCTTCTCCCATAGCATGATATATATAGCCACAAAAATTACAA
The DNA here is from genome assembly GCA_963277665.1 of Viscum album. Taxonomy (NCBI): domain Eukaryota; kingdom Viridiplantae; phylum Streptophyta; class Magnoliopsida; order Santalales; family Viscaceae; genus Viscum; species Viscum album. The sequence goes on from OY728126.1 coordinate 1,672,714,582, forward strand.
TAACATTTATAAAATTTCTATGACACATTTTTATCCATCCCCGTCCTTAATGAATTGTTTTTTGTGAATGTATTTTCAAAAAAAAACTAACAATAAAATCCACTCATTTGGATAATGGGGAAGTTTCCTAAAATGGATTTGATGAATACTAGAGGGATGAATTATAGGAACGAAAAATATTTGATGTATTATCATAAGAAATGATATAACTATAGAACATATTTCTATTAAAGATTATGGAGAAAAGAGTTCAACTACACTACATAATAATGATTACAATATAGATGTAAGACAACATGCAACAGAGGATTATTGTATCTTAAAATTGGGCATTAGAAAATGTGCAAAGTATATCATAAGACAAAAAATATATTCTGACTCATATATAGTAATAATTTATTTAAAGAGTGCTTTTTAATGGATAACATAGTGCTCTGATAGATGGAAAAGGATCACATAAGTTGGGATAGGATACTGGAATTTATGACACAAATCACACATAGAAATATGGACAGAATATACTACACACAAATAATTATGATCGATATTTTCATTATAGAGGGGAAATAAAATCTATTTATTGAATCATATTAGGAAATTCTATTAAAATATGTTAGAAATGTGGGGCAGGTTGGGCTATCAGAGATAGAGTGGGTGTCTGGTTATTATGTAGTCATGTGAGGTAATGGAATTAGTAGTTGGAGAGTTCAATTTTGTAGTTATCAATTTTTTATTTTATTATTATTATTAGGTTGATATGGGATGATAAATATTTCTTATGTTGATTCAGACATAAAAATTTTCATTTACATGGTATTGAATCTTTTTGAAATAAATGGGTTGATGGGATGGTCTCTTTCCAACACTCAACACACACAATAAAGTTGTACCCCATGGAGGTGGTATATTCGGGTTAATATATATGTATATCATTATTTCTACATAATAATATAAAATTTTAATTTATCATCAATATACTATTTTGTGATTAGTTTCATCAATTTTCTCTTTATCCCCTCTCGTTATCATTCATGATTATAATAATATGTTTCTTTACTAAGGAATGTTTTTCAAAGAAACTTGTGATCACTATTAAGGAACTCAAAATGATAGTTTTCTTCTTCTTCCTACATGCAATGTTCTATAATTTTATCAAACATGATACCATATATAAGAGAAATATTATCACTATGTGAATGTTTAGAAAAAATTAGTGTTTAGAGTTTGTTGAGAAGAGTGTAAAATCATAACAACATGATCAATTATGATGAATAGAGTAGATAACATTGAATCAGGATTGGATAGTATACAATGGTCGTTAATAACTTTTTATGATAGTTTTTATAAGAATTATTGTGAACTTTTGACTACCTGCACTTGTTAAATGTGTTTTTTTAAAAAACTGAAGAAAGATTAACACTCTGATGAAAGATAAAGAGGACTAATGCATTCCATGACTCCAAATAATGTCTCTTCCTAGGAAATAAATTTGAATGAACAAACTCCCAGTTACACAGTAGAGGGAGGGAATATAATAATACACCACACCTACATCCCCTTATTATAGGGGACATTCTTCAGTTCGATACATGCAGTTTCATGACTTGTTGAAGATGATTCTTCAAAGGTGGTTGAGAATATTTCTTATTCAAGATCCAAGAACAATTTATCTATATGTTTTTGATATTTCATATACCATGTAAGTGGGAGAATATTTTGGCATAGTTAGAAATATTATGTTTAGAAATACCAATAATAATGATCTATTTGGTGATGTGAGCATTTAGAGCATTTCTCACAGTGGAAGAAAAACAAATATGTCTTTAGTTGTTGGAATGAAGATGAAATTTGAACCAGGATATTGTGAATTTCCTATATTAGAATATAGACCAGATGTTATTCTATTCATGTAAGTGTGCTGAGGGAATTAGTGGAAGTTCAAGAACCATCAAACAAAAAGATTTTTGTTGTCTTCTAAATTCTCTTTTGAATGTGTAAGAAAACACTACGGTAGGTTAAATTATGGAGTCTCATATAATTCCTTTGAGAAGGGTTGGATTATATCTATATAATTTATGGTAATTTTTTATCATTAAGAAATTTTTTATTTTGGGTGATTTATTAGAAAAAAATCATTATTCCAAATATCCTAGTCTAGTTCCTCAGGGGTGAAATTATACATCAGTGTTGGACATATTAGTTGTAGTAGTGGTAGAAAAGTCTTATGAAATTATTTGTTTCCTCTTGGTTTCTTTTTAGGGTTGTATTTTAATAAAATGTATTGGTAATGTAGGTTATTAATATGTAATGTTATGCTAAATCTATATATCCTTGGTGTTGGTAATGTTTGTGAAGAATATGTATTGTTTTTTTATGTTACAACATGAATATGGGGCCATATCCCAATGAAGCAGATTAGTGCCATGTTGGTTCTGTATTTGTTTGTTCAATGATTTTGGGTCTAATTAATATATAATATTATTTTCATTAGAATAAAAATACTAATGATTATGGAAAAGAGTACAAATTAATTGATCCATATGCATTTCACTATATAAAATTAGTAGTTTTTATATAACACTGCTCTCTTAGTCACTCCATTTCAGCTGGTTCATGGAATGAAAACATTACCAATGGAATTTTAGATAATGATGATAATTTGAATATAATATAAATTGGTTTCAGGATGGAGATATAATTAATTCATTGAAGATTATATTTTTTCTAAAACTCATACATAATAGAAATTCTAGTGAACCTAGTTCATTCATTATTAGTGATCTCTATGATTTCAAAAAAAATTGGTGGTGATGTTTTTGCTACTATTTTCCATGGATATTTTTTTCTTTCAACCATTTGTTACATATTATATTTTTTTCCACCACTATCAATATATCTAATTTTTCAATAACATTACTTATAGAGGCTTGAGAGTAAATAATATGCCTTATTACAACAAATTTTATTGGAGGCTCATGGAATAAAACTGTTCATCATGGTTCACCTTACAGACAAGGTGGTCTTTCATTGTTGGGGAAATGTTGATAGTGTGGGTATTATTGGGGTGGTCAAATATATATATTTTTTGTGTCTATTTAGGATATTGTGTTAGGGGAAGTGGATTTAGCTATTTGGGTGTGAAATTTTTCCATTTTCTCTGTATTAGTTTGAAAAGATATTTGGGTCGGAAGAGGATAAAAAATATAGTAAGGTGGGGTGATAGAAATTTGAATTCACTTTATAGTAGGTCATTTGGATGTATATGGGCTCATGAGGTGCTTCTTCTCTCACTCTCTCTATGGAACTCTGTACACACAATAGGGTAAAATCCCAAGGAGGTGTTCTCTCCTGTTTCCCCTAGTTGTATAACCTTCATCCCTCATGTTACTATATCAATTGAATATATAATCAATATACATTATCAGGGTCAGATACTTATATTTTATCACTCCAAACACTATTTATCACTCATATTTCAATAAGAGGATATGTTCTTTCCCCACACTATGTTATTCAATGATTGAAACAGACTGAGAATGGGGATCTGATGAGTAGAAAGATAACATATTTAATGGGTCCAAGATTTTTTCATAAGTTATTATAGGTAGAATTAACCTTCAAAAGAAATTTATCACCATATTAGTTCTAGATACTCTTGATAATGTGATGATCTTAAGGGATAATATAGAGGATGATGTAATGGAGTAAAAGAGACCATGTTTTGTGGGGTAAAATTTGAGAAAATTGTTGGTCAAAACATATTTATGGAGAATGATACAAAGATATAATGGATCATAACATGAACATGATATATATTTCATATAGTGATAGAGAATAAAATATCATAGGTGATGAAAAGGATATTATGAAGACTCCATGAAACACATGACAACAATGAAAGGAAGATATCACATTATATGTTATGATGTTCTATTTCCCGTGATTCGTGTAATGAGTTTTATAAAAACCAATAATATAATGTTCAACATGCAGTGATTTAAAGGAAAAGATTTTTTAATGAAAAAACTGTGGATATCACATGTGGTATCATGTGAAATAATTGGAAGGGATATATAGATGTGAATAAGGATAAGGGAAAAACACCACCCAACTTGTAATCAAGGACAATAAAAAAATCCTATGATATTAAATAAAAGAGAAGAAAATGTAAATAGAATTTAATTTATATGTATCATGGATATATATGTGGATATATCATAAGATGAGTAGATTAATTAAAACCATAAATGAGTTTAGTTGATACGTAATCTTGTACATGATATTTGATGTATTCCATGGATCGAAGAATCAACAAGTATACTTAAATGAGAATTTGGGTAGAAAAATAAACATGTAAAGTTTTCATGGACTCTAAACATGAAAAGAGATGCCAAATTAGATGTTTAAATTGGATATTGTGGGTTATGTAATAGTGGTTCGTGTATTGATAGATCTAAAGATTAAATATTTTGTTTCGAGAATTTTAAATTTAATGATTAGAGTCACGTTTGATTCAAAACTATCGGAACATGGCATAGGTTATCATCATTTATAGAGAGAGAATAATTGTTAAGAAATTGAATCATGAGACCATGGTTTCATGGTAGTTGATCATCATGTAATGATCGTAGGTGATAATGTAAATCACATGATTTGTGATTTCATATGTAGGAAAAAATTTATAGTATGTAAAAAATAAAATCGATTCATGATATATAGAGACTGTAGCAGTATCACATAAATGATTTTGGGACTTATTTTCAACCCACTATACATTTAGGCAATTATATGTTTTAATGAATATCCTGGAGCTAAAGAGATTGAGGTTAAAAAACCTTGAACCTAGAACCATCATCTATATGATGATGATTAAGATGATGTGTAGACCATTGAGAATGTGTCATCTTCTTATATTGAGCTAGTTGAGATATGATGGGGTAAAAAATAGTGAATGATATGTTCTAGGTTTTGATATCCTTCCATGATAGGACATGGTGACGATCCTGAAGGGAGATGATAAAATGGAATGAGATGGTATAAAGAGATGAGAGGAGGGGGTCACAAAAATCAATGATCAACATATTATGTTTTCTAATAAGTCCCCACCAAGAGTGAAACTGAATATTGTGGGGAAATAATTTAATATCTTGTTTTTATTAATTGATCAAGTGAAGAATAATAGGTAAAACAATACACAACCAGAGGAATAATGAGAATCCTTTCTAAAAAGAGGAAACATTTTGAGCTATATAAGAGCTCTATTATGAGCGTGAAATTAATCTCATAATAATTGTTTAATTTTTATGATGTTAACTAAACATAAATTCCATATAATAGCCCATAAAAACCCTATTAATTCCATTTTCATATCAATTGTGTTATCATGTTGTTATTTAATGATGTTTAAAGAGTATGAACGGTAAATAAGAGTGATAAAGAGTGACCCTTAAAACACCTAGGTCGATTTAAATGGGATGTAAGGACACAGTGTTAACAGGATTTTATTATTATAATAGATTATTACACTCTAATAAACCCCTCGATATTGGATCATTATCTTCCCTCTATTTACAACCATTTAATATTTCTTATGGTGTATTCGCTGTATTTATTTCATGGAAACAATACAGAAATAAAAGACAAGTGTGATGTCATTTCCATAAATTTCATAGGTGAATTATATTCAAATTAAAAGTTACATTTAATATCCAAATTCATATTGGAATTTCTATTTAAATTCTATAATGGAATATCCATTATGAACTAATATGATCTTCAATAGGGAAAACGTCATGAAAATTTCCCAGAAAAATGGGATATTCATACTTACTTGTTTATGTTATAATTAAATGAAAATTAAATCTAAATGTTCTACTTTAAATCCAAATTTTGGGTTTAGGTTCCACTACAAATAAATTGTATAAGACTTTTTGGAAATCCATAAAATGGTACTTCCATAATTTTTTATTTATAGTCCAGTTGGAAAATTACATTGGTCATTTATATATGTATTTCATGTGGACATTCCAATGAATATTGAAATACATTGTTTCATAGGAAACCAATTATAGAGGTTCCATAGAAAATCCATAGAGTATGTTCCACTACAAATATAAAGTGGAAATTCCACTAGAAAATCATAAAATAATTAACTCATGAAATGGTTTATTCATAATTATTAGTTTATGTTCCAAGTATAAAATAATACAGTAAATTCATAATCAATAATTTTCCATGTAAATGTAAATTTTAAATGGATGTTCCATGGTAAATCCAAATCCATAAATGAAATTCCATATGAAATTAATAGTGGAGGTTCCATTAGAAATCCAATAAAAACTAACTATAAATCCATAAGGGATGTTGAATTGACAACTACCAATAGGAGATCCATTTTGATTGAAATGATTTTATTGATGAAACTTTTAATAAGACATTTCCTAGTGTTATTTCACTTTTATAAAAATCTATAGATGGGAAAAAGAAAAAAAATAAAAAAAAATTAATTATAATTTTAATGATTATGAATAAATATTTCATCTTTTTATTCAAAATTTATTTTCATAATTTTAGTTTTTTGTGAGTAAACATAAAAAAAATTGATTTAAATTTTATTTAACAAAAAAGTACTAAAAATTAACTTTTTGGATCATTTTGAAATTTGTGTAGTTTTATTTCTCAATTCTCATAATAAACAAGTTGTTCAGATATTTTCATATCATCTCTTTTTTAATAAGGCACAATACACTCTAACACCATTAGAAGACATCCTTTATCTGGAAAATAATGAGATGCACCACATTTCACTCCACAAGATTAGAAAATACAATTAGTCATTATTTTTCCAAATTTTGTATGAGAAATATCTGTATCCCTTTACTATCTATAATTTTCATCACTCTATTTTACAAGTATCCCTCTATCCAAAATCATATTTACATGATTTAATTTGACTATACCACCACTGCAAGTTCAACTAAAAGACATTGGAACTGAGGTCCTCTGAACATCATCACCATGAGAAAGACATTGAACTATTAATTTTTTTTCTACATTCTAATTTAGTGAAATAAGTCAAATTTATTGGGCAGTGTTCATTTCTATCAATTGTACACTAAATTTTTCGATGCAATCATGCAAAAAACATATATACTAGCTGTTAGTATTATTTACTATTCACAAGAAAACATTTGAAAATTAATTGTTGTATTATTATATAGTACATTCTTTTTTAATTAATTCTAAATAAGTCAGAAGATCATTCTAAACAATTTTACAAATATTTCTTAGGAGCACTTCCTTTAAATCCTTATATTCTAGTGTTGATTACATCTTATATAATGATCGAATAAAATGTTGAAAATACCTTACAGACATAGCTACGCAATTGGTACATGAAAATAACAGTGGGTTTTGTGGAACAGAATGTATGAATCCTCAGGATATATCCATAGTATTGGATCTTCTTCATAGAAATCATGTAATTATACTCACCAAGATAAAGTACACAATTATGAGTGAAAAGGATCTCCAACATCACACTTTGTATATGATGTACGATCTACTATATCAATTTCCACTCATTCGATTTTATGGTATTCAAAACATGAATTCATAAAAAACATCTATATAGTTGATGTCCTATGTATTTTTTCTTCCTCTACTATCCTACTGGCTCTGATTTTGTCAAGCATACCATTTATGATTGTGGTTCATCCTCTACATGTCGTAATAATTCTGAAATTACAAGTCATAAATATATTTTGTAAGTTACCATCATATAATCCTGAATAGAACAAGAAAGCTCATCCAGTAACACTTGGAACTAGACTTTTAGGTTTCTTGAGAGGCCCTAAACTGTCTGAATGGCTCTCAAATAATGTGTTTGTTATTTTTATGAAACTTTGAATTCCCCATAGTTTCCGCTATCAATACCTTCCACATCTGATCCACCTCTTTTCCCATTATCGATATTATCACTTTCATCCACATATACATCCACCATCTAATTCAGTCCAATTGTAGAGTAAATTTTACAAAACTCATTTGAATTTCAAAGGAAGGCACAAAATGATAGAAGCACATATTTTAAACAGGAAAAATATAAAATTTTCATATAATAAATCTATATAAATTAACAATTAATTAACCAATGTGAATTTTGAAAATAAATAATTACATGAAGGAATATAAGGAAATGAAAAATGAACTCATATGAAAGTATCCCAAATTGCAAGGTTGATTCCGTCTATAACTGCTTGATCCAAAATTAATAACCTTCATTCAATCCCTTGAGGCTTCTCAAAACACTATAACTTATAGTCTCAAGAAAAAGTCCATTTTAACATTCACTTATAAAGGCTAGTAAACATTGTATAATATGTATTTTAACGAATCTGGAGTCTCCCAATTATTTATTAGAACAAGTTAATCAAATTGACCCACCATATGATCACCCTCTCTATCAGTTGTCAACTCTAGTTTTTCATAATGTTCATGTTTTTCTTAATGATAACACTACGACTCATTTTCATGGTATAATGATATTGAGTGAACTTTTTTTAATAATATGTGTTTTTATTGGAATTACTATTTAAATAAGTTGGTCCCATTATGTTATCAATAAAAAATATAAGTATATCCTACATAGACTGAAGAGGATTAATCCCAAATGAATATGTCCATTGATGTTATTTCCCAACCTATTACTGGTGTACATATTTCAGTATAAATACTTATAAAAATAATTGATGGAAGATATTTTATTGATTATGAAACACTCTCTAAATTTGTAGAAGTGTATGGGTTGTTGTTCCATTAAGAGAAGGAACTACTCTTCATGTCATTTCATCTCCAACTTCAATAATAATTAACCCTGATGTTATAACAACTTATTTTGTAAGAGAAGAAATGGTCAAAATAATTACTAGGTTTGATAATGTTGGTCAATGAAAAACAATATTCCAAATATCTTTTATAATATATTTTTTTAAATATCTCTATCTGGGGAAATGAGTAGAAGATTTAGAAAAAAATCTATTGTTTCTGTATGATAAGATAATGATCGTAGAGAAGAACGTGAAGAATAGGATCAAACTCAAAATGTTGCAAACTAATGATCCATATAAGAACCTATAGAACCATATCATATAGATTAGATACCTAATGTTTATGTAAATAAAAATTTTCATGAAAATAAATGTACATAATTTCACCAATATATGTTTTATCCCTTTCATGCACCACATATAAGTTAAGACATTCCTAGAGAAAAAAATCAATAATATTGAAGGGAAGGAATGAGAAGAATACTATAAATATATTTTTAAAGTAGAATCATCGAATTATCAGTTAATTGAGTATATATGGGAGAGTAAAACTCTATATGTGAACACAGTTTCCAAAAATGAGGTTCTTGAAGTGTTGTTTTTTATTCAATACGATTTGGAAATGTTCTCAATGGAACAAATTGGAGAAGCCTAAAAATCCAGTGGATATAAATTTAGTATTGGAAGGTGTTTATTTTGATATAGTCGCAATGATTTATACCATTTATTACATTTAATGTTAACATATTTTAAGGATAATTATTTAATATCTTCAATGAGATGTTATTTCTAAATATATAAGATGGAATACATATCAAAAATGTTGAATCCAATATATTGATAAATATGAAAAATAAATCAACTATTTACATTAGTAAATGGTACCTAAAATTCACAATACTTTTTTACAAGTGCAATAGAATACCAATTTTATTATCAATGGACTACAACTAATTGTTGGATCCTTAAGAAAAAACTGATGTTTTTTGAAGAAGGATGAAAATTTTAATCAGTTGGTGGTAAGGAAAATAATTACTAAATACTCTAAATAATAAGAATAAGAAAAGGTAGATGTGTTTTTTGAACTGAAGAATCATCCACAATATTAAAATGGAGCATAAATAATTTCTATGGATCATTAAATTATTTTTTCAAAACATCATTTTAATTCATTGAGGGAGCTAGTTATTGGTTATTCCATGAGAAGAGATTTACAAAATAACTTTAGAAAATTATCTCAATGGGTCCGAAATGGTTTCACAACTCACATGGATTATTGAAAATATGATATGGTGAAACGAATTGGTGTATTATTTCAAGATAAATCTCAAATTCTAAGTATATGTCTACCTGGAACTTCTTTTATCAATTTTCGGGCCTCTACCACTCAAAGACTCAAGGGGACATTTCAACCATCAGAAATTTACATAAGGGAATTTTTTTTAGATAAATTTCAAAAACATTAAATAAAACCAATTTAATATATCCATTGGCTACATAGATAAAATTATTATGCTGAAAGATTTGAAAAATACTCTAAATAATAATTCCATCTCAGTTAGCATCAGTCAATGTAAATGAGATGGACATGTAGAATATTTAATCGCACTAGATGATGTTGTTAGAGAAATTTTTCATCCTCTTTTTCCAAAATATTATCTTCTTCTTGGCCAACCACTATCCTTAAAATCGTACTTCCAAATTTCATTCTTTGTCTCAGAACTAACACACATTCCCAATATGTCTGTTTAGTTGAACAGTGGTTCAAACAAACATCTGAGTGGTCTTTCAAAAACAATTTAATGTTTACATTATTATATTTCATATCATTATTCTATTTATCTATTTCATTGTTTTTATAGATTTCATTGAATTTGATTATCTATATATTCATCGATTTACTAATTTATTCACTATAATTATTTTATGTTTCTCATTTTATTAATTATTTCATTATATATGAGGCTCGATGTTTTTTGACAAAACATTATTTGAAATTATGTTCCCATTTAGTAGTATTAACTATTTACATATATATTCATATGTGATACTAATTTTATTCTTATTCCTTGTTCTAATACATTTTGAAATCACAAAAACAGGAAGAAGAAAATGGAGAATATAAAATTTAAAAAGGGGAGAATGAAATGGATAAACCACAAATTAAAAAATTCATTTAAAGACTATTTCACAAAGTTCATTTATTTGAAACAATGAATGTATTATACTATTTTGACTTTTTGATTCCATGATATATTATTGAATTCATTTCTATTTGATTAAAAAACCACATAAAACTCACATAAAATCAATTAAAATTTATTACCCACTTACACTAGAAAATTTTACAAAAGAAATCAGAAGGATAACCCAACCAAACATTAATAAAATAATGTAATAGTACATACATATTTTTACCTAAAAGACATGAGTGCTCGATCAATATAAGATTTCATCTCAAAATTTAAAATTTACAAAGAATTACTAAGAAGAAAAAATTAATAAATTACATAAATTATTAGAAAAATTAATAGTATTAATAAAAAGATATTGAGAAAAAAATCCATATTGAGTCATTATAGGATATACAAGTTAGTGAGCGTAAAAATCCCAAAATCAGAGAAAAAAATATATAAATAAAAATGGTAAATAATTTGGATAGTTGGTTACATGTCTTGATCACCAAGGTAACCATCCATTCTATATGTAAATTCCATTAGCCGAGTAAGTTTCTTTATTGAATCACAGTTGGTGAATCCTCATGCCTCAGTAATGAGATGAAATATTATATAATTTTTTATGTTTCTATATTAAAAAGTTGTGTTTTCCTATTATTATTACATCTACCAATATTACACCAATATCTAATAATGTTTCCCCATCATAGAATAGAAGTCCCTATGATATGATTCCTTACACGGATTCGAAAAAATAACATAAAACTTGTAAATAAAAAGAAATAAAAATAACAATCATAAAAATAATCACATGTCATCAGTGTGTTAATAAAAAATACATACCATAAATATAAGATATTTGAATAAAAGAAAAAAACATTTGAGTGGAAATGGTGTAGCAAAGAATACATCCTAGGGATCAATCACCATTTTAACATCCTGATTGTGTGTAATCTTCTTCCATCACCCACCTTCAGCACACATTAATTGTTCTTATCACAACCATATTTACAAGAAATTAAACTTCAACATTAGTGATCTATTTGGGTAATTAATATTCATGAATACCATTTTTCACTGATGGAAAATATTATGGTCATAGAATCCAACAATGAGAATGTAATTTCATACTCTTTGTGTACTTGATTTTTTTATCTTCAGTGTACAAAAACAAACTAGTGTTCATGGTCACTCAAATAATATCAGGACATAATAGAATCACACACCATCTATGTACCACAGCTACATGTAAAAATCCATTACTATTCAAGAAACAAACTCAAAATAATAATAATTAATTAATTTTTTATTTAATTACTTAAATAAAATATTCATGCCTTATAAAATAATATGCATATGAGGTACATTAAAAAAGAAAACAAAATAAAAATAAGGATTCAAAAAAATCATTATTTTTAATCATTTTTATTTTTTTATATTTCTAAAAATCATCAATACTATTAACCATAAAAAAATTCTCCAATGTGTTTTCCTTATAAAAATAATCATTGGGTCCCTAAATTATGGTGATTGTATAATAAATAGTTAAACTGAAAGGAAATGATTAACAAATAAATTGAGCAGAAGATCTTACCCTACATAAAGGGAGCTTCTCAATGATTTCTCTAATAACATACTCATACGACACATAACAAAATATTATACATAAAAAATTAATATAAAAATACCAATGTATATTAATATACTGGCCGACAATTGAAAAAAAAATGACATATGCCACAAAATTTATATATTAATGGTGGAATGTCATATGAATATCAATTAAAAAAATTATATACAAAATAAATAATGATGGTTATGTTTTTTTTCTGTAGATAAAAACACATCACCTTGATTTAATTGAGGAATTACATTAGAACATCTATTAAAAAGAATAACTATAATGTTAGGATACAAATGAACATGAATATATAATTATAATTCATATCTAGAAGTAGATGAAATTATTTATGAAACTCATATAACATGGAAAATAAAAATTATATAATATAATAAAATTTCATTTAAACGTAATTAAATTAATCTTGTGACTTTTTAAAGTCAATAAATGTTCAATATAACCTAAAAACTATTTTTAATATTTCAATGTATCATAGTGACAGGTCCATCCTAAAAAATCATAATAATTTTTCAAAAACATGGAGTATAATCCAGCTCATGTATATATCACATTAATATTGTGGTTAGTAGACTCTGATACCTAATTTCTAACCATAAATGTGACTAAGGTTATATCTCCATATTCCATAATAGATAAAAAATATTAATTTTAAGAATTAAATACTAAAATTTAGAAGATATGTTTACTCTTGGGTTTGAACCCTAGGAAGGACTCTTTTTCTCCATGTAATTAACCAATATTGTAATCTGAATCAATTTATATAAAAATAAAAAAATGTTAAAATATCTTACCATGTAACCCATGGTATCTCGAGTATGAATTAACTTAGGATCTCAAACAATGACTTTATAAAATTTGGATGCAACTTTTTTACAGGGGAATTAAAAAACTAGTCAACTTTTCATTATTTAATGCACTAAAATGAAGCACTTCTTCAAAAGCTACTTCATTTAAATGTTGTTTCAATGGGATAAATATTATATATAAACATAAAACCATGATTTTCTAATATATATTGACCTCATTAAATTAAAAATAATGTTTTAACATAAATTTAATGTCACATATTTCATCACTGGTTATTGAGTCAGATTATATAGTACAAACATTAATTATTTCTTATTACATATAAATATTTTAATTTATTTTAGTAATTAAATTTATAAAAGTTAATCATATTAAATAAGATTTAATTATCTAAATCCCTAAATAATTTATTCACATATTATTGAAAAGAATTTATATAATAGAGAATAATTACCCTTCAACTTTCAAATATAAGAATAAACATAGTTTTAAAACAACTATTATCATGTTCGGAATAATTTCAACCAGGGAGACCAATATTCATTAACATAGCTCAACCTTCAACTATGCAATCAATTTTAGTATTAGTGCATCCATAAAAGCATTTATCTGGTCTATTTAAGAATATTAATTAATTTTCTATATCCATCGATTATATATAACTCATAAAAACAAATTATGAAATATAATAACTCATATAAATGAAATATTTTGTTAATGAACACTATAAAAACTCATACTCAACAAAAAATCACTACTAAATCTAGACATACATGTTTTATTTATAAATTACATTAGTGTAATATTTTATTTCATTTAAAACCACTCTGAAAGAGTAGACTCAAATGATTCTATGATAAGGTGAAATACATAATTATCATCATTCTAAAAAAATCCCAATGTTCTCAGAATATGTGGATATGTGATGTCTAATAAAATTTTATACCAATAAATTGTATTTCATTTTTTTTATAGAACAATTTTATTTTTATCTACACAGTTGTCGAATCATCTAGAAAAGATATTATTCATTGTGTGATAGTTATAAACATAATGCATACAGACACTACTATGCACTCCATAGAAATACGAAAATTCAAATTAATAAAATAACACGTCGAACACTAAATATTCGAGTCAGCTAATAAAAAATTCACATTTAAATCATTAAAAAATAAACATTACACATTCTAATAAAAACATGGATATTAATAAATTATTATTCCTATAATGAAACAAAATAAAATTGATATAAATTTCATAAAATACAAATATTAATATACTTTAACATTTCATTCATATAGAGGTGTCTCTCTATAAAAATATAGATTATACAAATTAATTTTCTCACTTGGTTCTAGGAGTATGGTGGAAAAGTTATAATATAGGATATTAAACAAGAGGCCACATGATTTGATGAGTTTCCACATATGAAATCTACACCCTAAAACTAAATGGAATTTGAATAAGAATGGTGTGTACATAGGGCTTAGAATATGTATGTCCTACATCACAGATTTTGTATGTGAAATTGGTGGATGAGGAATCCCTAGGTGGGAGGGGGTGAGATGGGGGAAACATCTGTCTGGTTATTTGGGAGGGTAGGTGATATGGGGGTATTGTATGACCATTAGTGAGGGGTGTTAGAGTCGTTTGATGATAATAATGTAAATGTAGAAATGAGTTGAGGTTAGTAGAGGATGGTAAAACTATGGGATATGGGGATGATGCACTAGTAGATTGTGAGGAATAAGGGATGTAGATGTAAAAATCGAATCTCCCTTGTGGGGGTGTTTTCCATATTTTTGGGAAGTGGGTGGCTTGCTAATTAATTCTCTGGGAGATTTAATTTATGGGGAAAAATCTTATTCCCCACAGTCTCATGATGTATCGAGATCATCTCCCTTATACATTCCCATATCTCTCAATTTCATAATTATTTTCATTTCATCAACAACAACTGAGTCCACTAGATAATGGTTAGACCCTTTCTCCATCTTGCCTCTCCTCCCACACACAGATTCAAAATGCATCAGTATCGCATACAAAATCTTCACATTATTACATAAATAATCTGATCTCCCAACGCATGTCATTCTTATTCATCATCCTATGATGTTTAGGATATATATTTCACATGTAGAAACATATAGACACCCATAGACTCTAGTTTACCATTATATAAAAAAACCCCATCACTCTCATGGAACCTAGAAAAAATAGGCTATCTCAGCATTAATTCTATATAGAGAAACCTACAGTAAACATAAATTTTAAATTGTATCAGTGTTTCTTTTTATTCAAAATTATTTTCATTTGAGAATATTTATTACATGTATTTATACATTTTTAATCCTAATGTTCTGATTTGAATAGATAATATTTTTCAGTTGATGTTTGATAGGTGACATTTTTTCATTTTTTCATTGTTATTTTCAGTGTCAAGATTATTACTTTTCTTATTTTAATTTTTTATTATTGTGTAATATAGAGGATGGTTCTGATGCAATATGTTTAGAACTGTCACCCTAAGAATAAAATATTTTCTATTTAATTAAGAAAAATGTGTTGATAAAAATACAAATGTGCTATAAAAATAATTACAAATTATTAGCCTAAATTTTGAATGGAAAACATTCATATATTATAAGAATGATCAACATTTTTTAAAATGATGATCGACATGAGTTGCACATTATCAATAAATCTTTTAAGTACAATCATAAGTAGTGGTTTCAATCGAATAAAATATTGTATGAATATAAGTTTCTAACCGACCTTGTAAGTCCAGAATTAGTAGTGATTTTCAATGACAATGTGTTTTTATAGTAATAATTAATATTCTATTTCATTTATCTATGTTATTATATTTTAAAATTAGTTTATATTATAACATATAATCTAAATAAATAACTATTCATTAATATCCCAAAGAAATGTTTTCACGAATTACATAATATTGATAATGCATGCATAGTGGTAGGTCGACTGAAGCTAATGAATTATGGACTCTTTTCTTTCAATGATTTAGAACAAGATTGTATTTTCTATTAAAATTACGATACCTATTCTATTTGGATTTAAAAATATTATTATTCAATACAAGTTGAAGTATCTTTTAGAATACATGAATAAATTTCACATGGCATAAGATTATTAAGTCATGATTTATATGTTTAAATTTTCTATGTTGAATTACTATAATAAATTAATTTTATTATATGTAATAAAATGTAAATAAAGACTGTATTGTATCATCTGATACTAGAAATTTTACTTATATGTGAACATGATGAAAAATTTTATGATTTAAATATATATTATAATATCACGCATAAATATTTTCCTATATTATTTATCTCTTGGAAACAATACTTGAAGTATGTAGATATAGAATATATTTTTTATTTCACAGCATATTATAATGAAAATTGAAATTATTTTTTTTCTAAAAATTCTATAGTTCATGTAAAATAATCAAGGTCTTCTCAAGTCAGCATAATCACATTTCACATTCTGTTAAAGTATTACGTTTTGTTTTATAAATATGATTGATATTATTTAATGTAAATATATGATTTATTGGTTATGATATATTGGATGTATCAAAAAAAATTACTTTCATCCATATTTTAAGAATTTTTTCTGAGGTCCGCATTTATGTCAGACAAGAGATACTGTGTGATACATGGAATTATCCTTATAGTTTTTTGTTTATTTTTATTTAAACTCATATTTATTAATTGAATTACTAATTATATAGAGTATTAAAAGGTTCATAAATATGTAAAAAACCTTTTTGCAATTTTTTATGTAAATAAATATTTATCATATGTTATGGAATGTAATGATAGAACCTTTGTCCCATATATGTTTAGAACCACCATATCAAAGTCTATTGACCAATAATGTAATTTGATATACACATGAGATATATTTTTTAGCATGTTGTTTCACACATATTATATGTTTTTTAGGATAGATGAATCACTATGTATCAGTAAACTTTTCAATGGGTTTTTCATGTTTTAATAAAAATTTATTAAATTTCCAACTTGAATAGATTCATTAGATTATGGTTAAATGAAATTCTTTTTTAGGTGAATTGGATTTACCTAATTATATTAGTTAATTAAATTGTTGAATCTCCTTCTATATATGAAAATTAGTTAGATATGCACGTTCTTTTGTATCCTAAAATTCATGGTGTAACATTTTAGAGATGGTCAGATGTAATATCAATGGTAAATTATGGTGGATTTTTTATATACATAACAGAATAAAAATTTAACCAGGGTGGTTTCATTTTCATCCATGCTAATTTTTAAATTTTTGATCAAATTTCATCACACCATTAATATATATATATATATATATATATATATATATATATTTAGTGCATGTCACTTCATTTTCAAAAAAAAATATTGTATGTTAATATATATATATATATATATTTGTATATATTTTTGATATTATGTTTCAATATAAAAAATTCCTTTCAGTCCATATTAGAATTTTATTTTTTACAATCAAGGAGTAGGTCCCTGTAAAATTTGTAGTATCCTTAGATTCATTTATTTTTTAATTGTTTTGATCATTTATTTATCCAATTATTTCATTAATTTACATTAGAATTAGATACTAAAAACACCAATATTTATTTGACAAATAATGTTTTTTAAGTAAGTGTTATTCAAGTGATATTCGTTAGAATATTTATTCTCAAAGTAAAAAAATGTTAATAATCCATTGGGGAATATCTAATTAATTATTATGGACTTTTTTAATGTGTTTTGGGAATACTGTTCATACACTATGTTTATAATATTTACATATGGTTTGGGAAGCTTATTTTTGGAATGAAATGTGTGAATAATATACCATATGATGCTGTAAAATCACGGATAAACAACCATACAATTGGATGAAACCCTGTGTTTGGGGAATAAATATAATGTTTATCTACCTTATTTTTTTAAACCATTGTTTGTTTTGAAACAAATGTTTGGTTGGTTAGTGACCGAGTTTTAAATAAATGATATTATCTCCACTTCATGAAATATAGTCACCAGATTTAATTATATTCTTAAATCAGTTTTTGACAAATTCAAAGGATCAAACAAAATAGATTAAATCATTCCTATTTCTAAGGGATGATACAACTCTCTTGAATGATTTTATATACAAATAATTAATACTTTTTTATGTGATATTTCTAGAGATAGTTTGACATGGAACTATTTGATAATCAATATAAATACGGATACTGCCATCTTCTAAAATAGAGGAGTACATATATGCCTAGAAACAGAAAAAATGTTTTCATAAAAAATAACAATGTTTCGATTTCCTTCCAAGATAGACTTTGGAGAAATAAAATTTATGATCTATTTTCTATTGTTTTACATTATTTTTAAATATTATTTTTTTGTTTGAAAATGAATTTGTTTGATATACACTTTGGAGACTTTATATTTATACATCGGTCTAGTTTTTTCTCTTCTGCTATTTAAGGAAAGACTATTCTATGCTGATGTTTATTCTCCTACAATTTTACATCATTAAATATCAAATTACATGTGTTAGTTTTTACTGAAACATTGATTAAAACCCATTTTCTCAATCAAGTCAATCATTCATAGTTTTATCGGACTATCAGATACTTGGTCTATTTCATGGTGGTTAAGGGGTATCCTCTTCTCGAACTAAGATATGGTTTTATGGTTCTTTGTAGAATAACCCTAAGGTATTTTAAAATCATTATTATTAATGTATCTTATACATGAATTCAGTTCTGGATGTCCCAAGTAAATTGAATTACTAGTGAAAATGTATAAGCTCGCTGAGAGAGCAATGGTGGACTAAACAAGTGGATATTTATTCCCAGACCACAATAATAATAGTTGTTCTCATCCCTTATTTGTTTTCTTCTTCTTAACATACCTAACATATGCATAGTGCATATCATGAGGGTTCATTTTAATCTGTTGAAAGTTTTAAGAAAATAAATGCACCCCCTCCTCTTATGTCTTCATAATAATAAAACCATCTTTACAACTGGTATCAAAGAAAGGGATACATTGTATATAATTATATTTTTAG
Organism: Viscum album; assembly: GCA_963277665.1. NCBI lineage: Eukaryota > Viridiplantae > Streptophyta > Magnoliopsida > Santalales > Viscaceae > Viscum > Viscum album. Next base: position 1,672,734,141 of record OY728126.1, read on the forward strand.
AAAACATTTAAAATTATTTCCTTAATTATTGACATGAACAAGTAGTATCAGAGGGACCAGATCTATTAGAATATTACTCTATTTTCAAATGCATAAATACTCTATTGTTTCAATTTTTATACCTACAAGAAGTATCAAAGGGTACAATTATATAATTTTACTTGACACCAACATGGGATATCAGTGGATTAATTCTATTGTGTTATATTAATGGATATAACACTATTAAGATAATGATTCAAATAAAGTCAAATCGAAAAAATGGTTGATCTCAATAAACATATGTCGATGAGACATGCTCCATAATTTAATGGTGAGAACTATGGATACAAGAAATATCACATGATTATTATTTTTTGAAAGTCTTAGAATAATTTTGTTATTTTAAAGTTGTAATGAATTATGCAATTAAAAAAAATACAATAATGGTATGATGATCAAGAAATGGATTATGACCTTAATTCGAGGTGTTGAAACTGATGAGTTTAATTTATTTATCTCAATGTTATACTATATATTAGATGTAGAAAAATATTTATTTTTCTTATTAAGGTATTGAAAATTTTATTAAACTAAGAAAAAACACTGAAAAGTAAAATTTCAAAACACTCACAATGAAATCTTGTGAAATCATCACGTAGATGAGTGGAAGATCGATAAAAATTATCAATAATGTAGCTGTTTTGGGAGATCTGATTAAGAATTCAGATCAAGAGTTAAATGTGGATAGATTTTTACCCATTATGTGTAATGGAATATCTACTGGAATACATCAATCCAAATGTGTAAAATATTTTTCGATGAAATAAATAATTGTAACCCTAATGATGTGTGATGTTTAGATGGAATCTGAAGACGAAAATCATATTAAACATGATGAAGATTATCTAACGACTACATTGGAAAAATAATCTATTTCATTTCATCATTATATTGATATAAATTAATCAAATATTCTCCAAAGTATTGAAAAACAATACAACAATTAAGATAAAGGGACTAAAGGCAATAGATTGTTTGAATGCATAGAAAAAGGTCATACAAAGGCTAAATGAACTTTACATAATGTTCATTTGAATAACGATTATAAAATAAGAGGATGGAAAATTATAAAGGCCACATTGAGTAATTATTCTGGTTAAAATGATGAATCTTCTACAAGATATAATGCTAAACATAAAAAAATTTAATCTCTTATGGAATATACTGATAAGGTACAATCTTTATACTCAACAAGCACAAATTCTAGAAAACTTTATTATGATAAATTCAATATATATTGTATTTCACTACTAGTTAAATTTGAATCATTAAATTAAAATAATAGAAAACATATAAAATCTTATTATTCTATATAATTATAAAATTAAATATTCTAATAACATATTATATAATTGAAATCTTTTTCTTCCAAAATTTCTTGTGATTATCACGAAATTAAAATTAAAGAAATATTTTATGAAGTTAAAAATTTAAATAAATCATCTAGTATACTTATCAATGGTAAAAATTATTTAAATTAAATTCTTATTATAAATAAAAAAAATGAAGACATTGAAATTATAATGATGGTTAAATTACAATGTTATGCAGAAATTATTTCGTTCTGTGTTCAATTAAAAAATGTATATTGATTATAAAAATTATTATTGTGTAATTAATTGACATTATTCAAATGAATGCTTCTTTATAAAACCCATTTTTTATGGTTTTAAGAAATTTTATTGTTAAAAATAATTACTAAGCATAAATAATAAAAACTCTACAAAAATTCAAACAAATTGGTTACCCAAAAATTTAGTTGAAAACACTATGAGATCCAAAATAATATGGGTTCTAAATGAAACCAGTAGTTTATGTGTTGTTGGAATGAACCACTAAAATACATCATTACATCCTTTTTGGTTGTCTACAGAGTATATAGAAATTCATATATTAATAGAGGATTGATCAACTCTATAGTAGTTTCTTTTAAAATATCCTTAGAATTGGAATCGTTAAATTCATGATGTATTTCATTAATATTTTCATATATATGTTTTTATTACATTAATTGTTTTATTTTTTGGGAGATATATGTTATGATAAGTGATGAAGCTCACATTTTCATATATGTTATACTGTAAAATCATTTTTTATAATCCCATAAAAGTGTTATTGTATGGGTAATTGTCATGTTTTTAGGTTTTAGTGTTATTTTGAGCCCAAACGTGAAAACCGATTAATTCTGGATTTTTGACAGAATTTTACGTCAGGTGTATTTTGGTTATTTCCGGAAAAATAAAATTCCAAATTTTAAGATTCAAATTTTTTTAGAATCCTTATTTTATTTCCTTCATTTTTATATTCTGGAGAAGGAGCTGATTCAGTCATATAAAGGGTCTAAAAATTCATTGAAATTGGGAATTTTTCTGGGCAGACAGCATGGACCCACCCAACGTAACAGACATCAAAGTCAGCCTAAACATATATAAATGATTTGTTTCCACCTGGGATACCACAAGGAAAGATAGCATCGTCCCTAAAATAAATTTGTGGGATTTTGGAGGTCATTAAGGAGGCTAAATAATGACATTCTTTTGGAGAAACCTTTCTGGAAGCTTTGTCCAGAAACAGAAACCGAGAATGAAAAATTCATAACTCCTCCATATGGTCTCAAATTTATCTTAACTTTTGAGGAGAGACGTCCAATATAATTATGAACAACATTAATGAAGGATGGAACACGTGAATATGTCATTAATGTGGTCTAAAACACGTTGATATTTTAGGGACAAATTCTGCCTATTAAAGGAGGCCCTCACCTCCTTCCCAAAACATCCCATTCTCCATCCATTCCTTCAAGGAACGAAGGAGGAGTTCGACACCAATGTTGGAGTGGAGGCTCTGGGACATGCTTCTAACATAGTAATTTTCTTTTCTTCACTTTTTATATTTAGTTTTATTTTCCCATGTAATGCATTTATATTTTAATTAAAGTGATTCCACCTTCTTTCACACCGTCATTATTTTCCAAATTTAATCTAATTTCATTATCTCTCTCTTATTTCCATCGTGATCTCTATTCACTTCACCATGTCAAGTGACTAACTCGAGGCTTGGACCTGGGGAAGGTTTCACGGTGTTATTTATTATTGTTCTTCAATTAAAATTGTTTCTATTCTATTTGTGGTGGATGCGGGAATAATGCACGGGTGCGGCGGTCATCCACCACGAAACTATTCCCAAATCCAATTCTTTTACTTGATTAATTAATATTCCCTCCCTTCTCTTAGGAAATCCTTTCATACGGTGGAGTTCGGGTTTCCATAAGGGATTAAATGGAATACGGTGGAGTTGGGTCTTGTAGGAATAACATTCTCGGTTGAGGTGTTATCTCATTTTACTATTGGAGGAGGTGTGGATTGGTGTGCCGGACGCATACTAAAATCACACACTAAATAAATCAAGGTAAATTAATTCATTAATGAGGTTTCAATAAATGAATTATCAAATTTAATTTAAACAATAAATAAATAATGAATGAACCCATGTTATCCTACCCTAGGACCAAGATCTTTCTTCAATAATTTCATTATGTAAGTGCATGTTAGTTTTAACATTAAATTTGAATTTTAAATTTCAATGTATTCTCGGATTAATTAAAAATAGTAAAAAATTAATTAGTTTAGGTGATATAGATTATGTAAATGAACAACTGAGAATGCTCCTCAAGTGAGACGACCCTGGTCAGCCTCTGTGCTACATTAGGAAAATAAATTACTTTTTCCACGCCCTACGACAGGTGTGCGTCAAAACTGGCGTCGTTGTCGGGGAGCTAATCGGTTGTTTAAATTAATTTTTCTATTTTCATATTTTAGAGAGTTTTCAATTTTTTTTAAATCCAAAAAAAATAATTTTTCCATGATGCATTCGAATTATAATTATTATGCATGGAATAATTACTCACAGGTGCAGGAGAAAGAAAACGACTACACAGAGGAGGCCCTCCAATGAAGGGTCGATGCTCTAATGATAAAGTTCAAACAGAAGGAAAGAGGACTCGCAACATGGATATCACTTGAAGATTTGATATCCATGGTCGATGAACTCAAAACTGACATTGAAAGATTCAATGCTAAGAAGAAATTGCCACAGGTCTTCCCTAATTTCACTAAAGAAATCCATGAAGTTGAATCGAAACTCGAGGTGGAGGAGAATAGCTACCTACCTCTATCCAATGATAATGAACTCCAAGAGGAATTTTCAACTAAAGAATAGATTGAACCAGAACCAACTCAGGGAGATGATCCTTCCATGAACTCTAATCTTTCTGATTTCATTCAATCTGATATGAGTATCACTCCTTATGAATTTGAATTTTTAGATTCGTTCAACCCTTGTATCACCTCGGAAGAAGATGAATAATGAGAAATTGCACCTGTTGAGGAACACCTAGAGCTCCCTAAAGACATTGATCGTATTCTTGAGGAAGTCCATGAAATGATAACAATGGCTCTACATGAAGAACCAAATCTAAAAGTCACCTACCTTAATAGGGAATATTTTGAAATTAATATTTCAAATTTAAATTTTGAATATACCTTTGATTATTATTTTCATGCAGAACATCTTGAGCAACCACTAGATTTTGAAGAACACGTTACACAAGTAGCAACTGAAGAGGAGGAGGATCCATACTTCATCCTACCCCCGCCATGCAAGCTATACCACATTGTGAAGTGGGTGGATCTGGTGTACTCTATACATGGAATTATCCTCACCAAGAACAAAGAACTGCAAGCTGGAAAGAACAACATGTGGTGGTTCATGTCCAAGAAGACCCACCCACCATCGGATAATGGATAATGGCTGGTACTGCCCTCTGGAGGCTGTAAAAGATGTCAGGGCCCACTTGGGGGATCGTACCAAGATTTATCCTCTACTTTATTTATAGTATTTTAATTTTCAATATTAAGAATTTAGATTTCAAATTCAGTATTAGGAAATAGTCTAGAATCTGCCCCCCCCCCTCTTATCTTTTTGAGCTTAAATGAAATGATCCTTGTGATTAATTGAGTAATTTTTCTTGTGTAGGATCATGAATCAAAAAGGAAGCCCCAAGAATTAGAGGAAGAGGACGGAGTCAATATTTAAAAAGGGTGTTAAATTTTTACGATTATCATTTAAACTCCTTTCATTTTTTGGTCCAAAACATATTTTTATCATTAATGAATATTATTATCACTTTTCACACTTCAATTTATTTTGAAAGAGTTGAAATGAATTTTGAAATAATGGATTTAAAATGATTGTTGATATGAATTATTTTCCCTTGAAATGGATTTTCAAGCATTTTAATGAGTTTGACTAATTATTGAAATCCATGCCCATTAAACACTGACTCAAAATATTTTTTTTCCAATCCTGTGAGGTATTCTAAACCACTTTTTCATATTCTTCCTAATACCCACACATTCTTGAGGGAAACATGAATTTTGTGTGAGAACCAGAATTTTTGAATATTCTCTTTCAAATCTTTGGATTTCATGAAATGTATTTGAAATGACTGAGGCATCTATTTGGATAGCCACATTTTATCTTGAGACCCACCATTAAATTTATCCTTAGGAAGCCCTTAGATGCCATGAATTTCCTTATAGGTTTAATCCACATTACAAGACACTTTTTCCTTACCTACCCGCACTTTTAGTATTTTTGCATGGTTATTTCAAGTTTGAGTGTGGGGGATGAGCCTTTCATGTGCGTTCCTTGGGATTTGTATCATTTATGGGTGTTTTGAGGTGTGTTTCAATACTATGGGCAGTGGACAATAAGAGAATTGGTCATGTGCCATCATTTCATTGTACTTTATTTGTTTCATCTATTTCTCCTTCAAAATAAAAAGAAAAAAATGGAGATGAGCATGAATTCCTCATTTTAAATTCTTTTATGACCCATGTCCCTCCCAAAAATCAAGGTCATGAATTTTCATTCATTCATTTTATTCAATTTTCATCTCATTCTCCATAAAAAAAGAAAAAAAGAAAATAAAGTTGTGCCTTTCTGGAGCTTTGAAAAAAAATAAGGAGAAATTAGATGATATAATTCATTATAATAACTTCTTGGCTCATGTACCATATCATTAAAAGGAGGGTGGTGTTGTGTTTCACATTTTCATGTGGTATTTATTGAGGTATTTCCAGTGTTTTCACTTGAATTAATCATGCATTGTACTTAAAAGTCAAACCTCCTCTTTCTAGCCTGGAACTTTTTTCAATAATTTTCACACCAACCCTAAGCCAAAAAATCATTTGAACCTTTAATTAAATCCCTCAGGATTAAATTCATTTTCATGTTTCACGCTGTGGAGAAATGATAATTTTCACAAACCTATGGTGATACATGCAATTTTCAAGTATGAGTATAACTATAGATTCAATTTCTCTTGAGTGAAGAGTGACATAAAATTCAATACGTGGTAGGTTGTGATTGGGCCATGAATTGATTTATGAGGTTTAAGAAATTTTATTGATTGAAATGAAAATAATATAGAATTATTATTCATATATGAGACATGATGGAATTCTATTTTGGATAAAATCATTGATACTTTCTCATTTTTGATTGTTGTGTGGATTTTGATTTGGATGTAAGATGATAGCCTAGGAGTGAAATGTTTTAGTGTGGGGGAGTGATGAAGCTCACATTTTCATATATTTTATACTGTAAATATTTGTTTATAATCCCACAAAAGTTTTATTGCATGGTTAATTGTCATGTTTTTAGGTTTTAGTGTTATTTTGAGCCCAGATGTGAAAACCGACTAATTCTGTATTTTTGAAAGAATTTTAAGTCAGGGGTATTTCATTCTCATTTCAGGAAAAATAAAATTCTAAATTTTCAGAATCAATTTTTTTTAGAATCCTTAATTTATTTCCTTCATTTTTTTCTTCTTGAGAAGGAGCTGATTAGGTCATCTAAAGGGACTAAAAATTCATTCAAATTGGGAATTTTTCTGGGCAGACAGCATGGACCCACCCAACATAACGGACATCAAATTCGGCCTAAACATATCTAAATGATGTTTTTCTACCCAGGATACCACGAGTACAGACGGGGTCGTCCCTAAAATAAATTTGGGGGTTTTTTTAGGTCATTAAGGAGGCTACATAATGACATACTTTTGGAGGAACCTTTCTGGAAGCTTCGTCCAGAAGCAGAAACCGAGAATGCAAAATTCATAACTCCTTCATCCGGTTTTCAATTTATCTGAAAATTTGAGAAGAGACGAACAAGATAATTATGAACAACATTTATGAAGGATGGGATGCGTGAATATGTCATTAAAGGGTTGTAAAACACGTCTATATTTGAGGGACAAATTCTGCCTATTAAAGGAGGCCCTCACCTCCTTCCCAAAACAACCCATTCTCCATCCATTCCTTCAAGGAACAAAGGAGGAGTTCAACACCAATGTTGGAGTGGAGGCTCTGGGACATGCTTCTAACATAGGAATTTTCTTTTCTTCTCTTTTTATATTTAGTTTTATTTTTTATGTAACGCATTCATATTTTAATTAAAGTGTTTCCACCTTCTTTCACAACGTCTTTCTTTTCCAAATTTTATCTAATTTATTTATCTCTCTCTTATTTCCATCATGATATCTATTCACTTCACCATGTCAAGTGACTAACTCGAGGCTTGGACCTAGGGGAGGTTTCACGGTGTTCTTTGTTATTGTGCTTCAATTAAAAATGTTTCTATTCTGTTTGTGGTGGAGGCGGGAATAATGCACGGGTGCGCCGGTCATCCACCATGACACTATTCCCAAATCCATTTCCTTTACTTTATTAATTAATATTCCCTCCCTTGTCATATGAAATACTTTCATACGGTGGAGTTGGGGTTTCCATAAGGGATGAAACGGCATACGGTGGAGTTGGATCTTGTAGAAATAACATTCTCGGTTGAGGTGTTATCCTATTTGACTATTGGAGGAGGTGTGGTTTGGTGTGCCGGACGCATACTAAAATCACACACTAAATAGATCAATGGAAAGTAATTAATTAGTAAGGTTTCAATAAATGAATTATCAAATTTAATTTAAACAATAAATAAATAATGAATGAACCCATCTTATCCAACCCTAGGACCAAGTTATTTCTTCAATAATTTCATTCTGTAAGTGCATGTTAGTTTTAACATTAAATTTGAATTTTGAATTTCAATGCATTCTTGGATTAATTAAAAATAGTAAAAAATAATTAGTTTAGGTGATATAGATTATGTAAATGAACAACTTAGAAAGCTCCTCAAGTGAGACGACCATGGTCAGCCTCTGTGCTGCATTAAGAAAATAAATTACATTTGCCACACCCTACGACAGACATGTGTCAATAAGGTTTAAAAATCTATTTTCCCTCTTCAAATTAATCTACAAAATCCAAGTCCATATAATTATATATCTAAAATATTCAAAAAGGGTTATGAAAAACTACATTCATTATTTTCATATTTTAAAACATTTTTATCCACATGTACTTAAGAAAATATTATTTGTTTAGGTAATGATTTATTAAAAAATAGTTTTCTTTCATAAAATTTCATTTCACTAAATAAACTATTAAATGATTATCCAATAACTTCAGCTCAAGAATGAGAAGATTCATCTATGATTTTGCAGAATAAAACATATTGTATTACACTTTATGTTCGATAGAAATACACATAAATGAATTTGTTCCTATAAAATATCATGATGATATAAAGGATTTTCTAGTTAAATAGTTTACATCCTCTTCATTGTATCAGTGATATGTAGATGATCAAATTAGAATCAATCAAATATCAAATGTTCAAGTATATTTGATTGAAATTTTTTGTTTTATGAAATGTTTGGATGACTCTAGTATTCCTTTAAAACACTTTATGTTTTCTTTATACTTATATATTATTTTCAAAAAACATTAATGTTAACAATTATGTCTAGTAAAAATATCAATATTAAAACTTTTATAAACATCCATGTGGGATATTATGATCAAAAAAATTTATATATATTGATATATTTTTTGTAAGCAATATCTTAATGATTAAGTTTATTTTTTGATGAATTAGTCTATTACTATTAATAATTAATAATTATATTAAAAATATTACAATAATCTTCTATTTTTTTCCATGTGAATGAATGTTAATTTAATTTAATATCATTTATAATTTTTCTATTAGGGTATTATTATAAATAAATTTTTGATATAAATTAAAACCTTTAATACATTTAGTGAAAATACATATTTTTCATTAAATAATTTATTACCTATTTTTATGGCTCATTATAAATGTCATTTGTTATTTTACAAGAAGAATTAATTTAGGGGAGTTTTTATTGGTCCATGTAATAATAAGTTTTTTGGAACTTATCTTAATGATGTTAAAAGGGGGAGAAAATTTATATGAAAAATTAATATGAGAAATTAATATTAAATGGTGAAATTAGAAAAAAATTATATTTGTTAGAAATTGGACGGGGTATTTATGAAATTATCATGTAATTTCATTAATTATATTTGTGATTATTTGTCAAAAAAATTCATTTTAATGTTAATTCAATGATTTTTATGGGTTTTATGATCATCAAAAAGGGTAATATTGTTGATCATGTGTTGATCCAACTGTTTTTTATTTCATTTAGATTTTTATGCACACAAACACCCAAATTTTTGTTATTAATACAATTAATTTATTAAGATTAGGGAAAATGGTATATGTTGTAATATTTATTTTTTAAGCATACATAATTCTTTAATCTATGGGAAAATAATTTATTAATTATTCAAGATGTATTTTTTGAGCTAGTTTGACCTAGATTTGTTTGATTATCAGTATAAATATTCAGAATTCCATCTTCTAAAATAGGGGTTAATATATATACATTGAAAAAAAAATTCCAAGAAAATAAAATAGAAGTCCTTCGATTTCATTCAGAGATGAACATTGGAGGCATAAATTTTTTAATATATTCATTTTTTAGTGCCTTATTGTTAAATATTCTTCTGCAGTTTTGACAAATCATTTGTCATAGATAAACCGTGGAGATATAAATTTTTATACATTTTTTGTTTCCTTCCAAACTACTATTTAATAAAATCGTGTTTGATATTGAATATAATTATTTGGCTACTGTAAATTATTGAAGATAAAATTACATCTCTCAGTTATTAGGGAAAATGTGAGTAAAACCTATTATCTAAATAAAATCAATCTATGTTTATTTATGGGATTATTTACGACTCTGAATCAGTCTTGGTTGAAAAGGTGTTTCAGTTTCCCAAACTAATATGTGGATTAGGGTTTCTCATAAAATAACTATAAGGAATTATAAAATATATACTGTAAATGTATCAACATTCTGTACACGGTGGTAGAAGCCCTTGGTAAAATGAAATACTACTAAAAATCACAAACCTCCCTAAGAGAGCATTGGTGGAGTGTGGTAGGGGATATTTTATACCTGAATGACTACACAAATATATCTTGTATTCTCTTCCTTTTATCTGCATCATAACTTACCCAAAAAAAGTTACACTACATATCATGATGAATATTTTGAATCCATTGAATGTATTAAAGAATGACTATTCACACACTCTTGTGTATTCTTCATAATCAAGTTGACCTAATAAATTATTTCTAATATGTTACACGATTTATTTCATATTCACAAGATTTTACAGAGTTTATTATTAATTTGTTATGAAAAATATTATTGTTAAACTTCTATATAGTTAATAGATCTTATTATTTTAGGGAAGCTGAAATAGTATAGGAAATGATTTAATGAATCTGAACAAATGTGTAGTTATTATTTTCTCATTCTTGTATTCTAAAACTACATATTTAATCATAATAGGAATCAATATTGGTTCATTCATTCCTTATCCAAATTAAAGTTCACTCATTACTCCATAATTATAATCATTGTAATTAAAAAAAATCTGATATTTTTTTAAATATCTATGGGATTTTAAAATAAAATTGAGTTGCAATACAATTACATAATGAAAATATAGGTAAAGAGTTTATTTCAATGATTTAATATTTTAATTCATATTCAATGTCCTATACTACAATTGAAATGAGTTCATAGGTGAAGAAGGGTCCTTTCTACTTTTCATCACGCTCTCCATTTAAATCTCAACCATGGTTTTCATGATAAGTGGGAAATGTAATTTATTCTATTCTTCAACTACCATCTAATAGTATTATTATTATTAATCATCCATAAGATACTCAAAGGTGTCTTTGAATTGAAAATAATTATTCTTCAATTCTTCTATATTGAGATGATAGAGTTTATCTATCAATTCATACATCGATTTTTTATTTTTCTCATCCTCTTGACTTCTTCCTCATTTGTGGTAGTTGTGCAATGGTTTTTGTGGGTGTATCTCTTCTCAAAGAACCTTTAGGACATATGTGAAGACAAATATGTCTAAAAATAAAATGTAAATGTGTAGTTTCTTGACTTATTCAATTCTTTCATTCCTTTTAATATATGCATATATTTTTGATCCATTTTTTGAATTTTCCTCTTTAACTATATTTCCTATAAAAGAGAAAATAAATAAATAAATTAATTAAAATAATGATAATAGTAAAAACAAAAAACAAAATTCTTTTAATGGTAGTGATAACTCGACCCATCACCCAAATAATAGTGACATGTTCATTTTGCGGTTGTCATGGGCCTCAATAAAAAAGAAATTATATTTACTCACAATTAATAATAGTGAATGATCATGGTTATCCGTAACAGAGTTGAAGATGGGAGTTTCACTATATTAATCACTTATATATATATTTTTTTTATTGAAATATTATGGAAATTATGGGTTATTTTTTTATGAAAGAATATATTAAAAATAAAAATATAGGATGGGATGAATAAAAGAAAGGGAGAATTTATTATGTCAATGAACATCATAATCAAGGATAATTTCTTATGTGATCAGCTCATCACTCTCTCAAATAGTTCGTAATCATGATTCATCATCCATTCAGATCACTTCTACCATCATACAACATAGATCTGGATAATATGAGGGGAATGTGTGTATAATTGTAAAAACGAAAATCCAGAAATTAGATACATGAGGTACAGTCATCTCATTATCCTCTCACAATCCAAACATCAATAAACAACGTATTAGAAATAAGAAAGGGTCTGCAGACTCTATATAGTGTCCTGATCCAACTGGATATGAAACCAGTAGTCGGACCTGTCTCTACATAGCCCCAAACACACGTCCCAATATGAAAGTTGTTTTTGACTATAAGTGAAGGTCCATTGATGGTACAGTCGACAGACTATACCCTTAGGACCAGATCGTCATAGAAGAATAATAGATAATAACACAATCAATAAAAAACGAATATTTATTAAATATAGATAAAGTAGTGGAAGAAGATAATATATTGAATTAACATGAAAAACCCATGTAAAACTCTGCATTCTTGTCCTTGTGATTCTATAAAATACAATGATATATTATACAATAGGTATTTATTACATAATACATGGGCCAAAAAATGAATACAAAGTCACCACGGTGATATCTATGAGCATACTGTGCACTAGATCATTCATGTTCTCCTAATATCTCATATTCAATGCACAACAGAAGCAATGAATAGTGTACATGAACTTTTAACCAAGAGGTCTATTTAGGTATGAAAATTAAATGGTGGCCCAAAAATTGTATGACATATACTTAGTAGGACACCACTAATGGTTTTTAAATCTATAAAGTCCTTCAATAAATAATACATCATTGTGTTGGTAAGAATGTAACAAATAAAAGAAAATATGTCAACTTATGTTGCCCTGTGAAAGCAAGATAACAATACACGCTTTGGCCTAAGACAGATATGTCTGAATCTTAGGAATCCTATACAAATATAATTTTAATATAAATTTTGTTATTTTTATTTAATAAAAGTAACCCTAATCCCAACCACAAATACTATAAAATGAATCCCAAGTATAACTCAATGGGTTCTATCAATACCCACCACCATAATATTCTATCTTAGGAATTCCCAAAATGGAATCCCAAGAATCACGCTTGATATGGTGTGAAGAAAAAATCCTCTGAGATCATCCCTATAATATAATATAGGGGTCCAAGTATTGCATAGGTAATTATATGACCATATTTTCATCAATACGTCCACATGGTCTCCCTTAGGTAATATTTATCACTCATATTGAGGTATAGAATCCTCAAAGTGAGACCACCCATGGAATACCATGTATTGTTCCCGGTGTATTTACAATTCATGTATCCAATTAGCATGTTCATTGGTATTATATAAAAAGAAAAACATTTTATGGATCAATGAATGATATAGTGTCAGAATTCTATAATCCCATCCATGTTGTCCCATAAAGAGGAACCCAATTATCACTCATGATGCATTTATTAATTTAAATTAATTAGGAATAACATGAAGTTCATAACATGTCAGATCACTAGTGATGTACTTTAAGATGACCACACCATTTTAACAATTCAATAAAAAATAAAAATAAGGGCTTGAACATAATCATTCCATATCCTATTACAAGGATTATAAAAGAGTGACATTCCCACATACTTGTAACATAATTCATTAAGTGGTCATTTCTATTATTAATAAACTCTAACTAATGAATAAATGTAAGAAATCCAGAAGGTCTACCCCTTGGAGGATGACACCATAAAAGAAATAGTACACTATTGGCCATGATAACAGTCATTCCATATATAATCTTCATGTTCATTCCCCAATAATTTGGCCATAAAAACATATGATATTATTTGGACACAATGAGATAACATAGTGGAGTATCACAGCCATCTAAATTCCAATTAATCATTCAATTTACATATTATAGGATAGTATACCTCAATGAGGGTTTTTATTAGAGAACATTGGATTAATTAAAGGTATTCATGGATCACACACTTAAGGTGGTTAGAACATGAGGTCTATGACCTTCAAAAATGTTTGTTTGATATACAGGGGATAACAAATTTAAGGAATTATTTTTTACAAAATTAATTTCTTATTTAATGGGTTTCATATAGAAATAATGACATTTGATACAACAACATACATTATAAATCAATGAAACATTGGGGTAAAATCTATAGAACACCTAACTTATACCAAATAAACTACAATTTTCCAATATCAAGTCTTGAATCATACTGGTTTGAGGGAAATTAAAGTAACAAAAAAATACCTCAAAATAAGTCAAATTGTATCACACTACAATAGAATCAATGATGGTGATAAAAAAATATAATTGTGTTATGTTGACTCATATAATCATACAAGGCTATCCAATATAGTTTACATTTCTCGAATCTGACTGCAAATGGAAGAGACATCCCCACTCCTAGAAGGAGGGGAGGATAAACCCACATAGGGGATCTACACATGGAGGAGTAGAATAAAATAGGTGAGAATAAAAATAAAAGGAGGAAAATGAATTTTTGATTAATCACCCATTAAAATTAGGTTCATGGTTTACCGACATGGCTAGCCAAACTGTGTGCCAACTATGAGCTCATCATTTCCCAATGAACCCCCTTTCATAGGTTGGTCTCATGGTTTGGGAAATTGTGTGTTGACCAAGAAATATACCTATATAAATATGTATAAATCCCCCATATAGCCATGGGGTTCCTCTCACATAATTAGAAAAAATAATTTTAAGCCTCCCAATCCTTTATAGAATCCAAATGGTTTCACCTGGGGGATACAGGGTTGCAAAAAAATCATGGGCCCTTACCAGCTACTTTTAATCTTGGGATTTTAGATTTTGAAACAAACAACAATCAATGAAACCCTGTAGACACCTATTGGGCCATAAAAAAACATAATAACAATATATTTAATCATTCTAACTCTCATATTTTAATTTATCTTATTAATTTAAAATTTTATTCGTCCACCAAACTGGAAATTCATGTTCCTTTAGAAATTTTATATTTTCCAAAAACATAAGATACTACTATATGAAGAACTTTTTTAATATAAATGATGATCCTCAAGTTAACCACTCATCATTGATATCATAAAATATCATAGGACATCCCATAGGGAGAAAAACACATAGAACATAGGGAGAGAAAGAACAACACAGTTGACCAGAACAAAAATTTATTATAATTAAAATTATAGTACATTTGATCAATAAGTAATGAATCATTTCAATGTGTGGGATATGAGAATTATTTATATATATTTTCATTCTTATTCCTTGATTATAGTATAGTAAGCATCATGCATCACCTTCCATGTATGAGTTCCATCTGAACAAATTCAAGGGTCGTTATCGGTTTTGTTGAGGGTGTTTGAGAGATCATTCTTGTTGGAATAGTTCCCCCTACTATTGAGTCCATATAGGTAAGATAAAAATTGGAGAAGAATGTTTTCCAAATTTTATATCTCAATTGGAAATATTTAAAAATTTCTAATGTAAATGTGTTCTTCTAAATCATAGATGCAATGAACAAGAATGTTGTTTAGAGGGATTTTAGTAATGCACAGGCTATCATGGAGGCCCATTTTGGATTCAGGTTTTTTCTTTGTGAACATTTATTTTAAAAGGTCTTGGGATATGAAAATTATTGGTTTATCACATTTATATAGTTGTCAAAATACATATTTTATTGTACCATAACTAGATGTTCAGATTATGGATGGTGTTTTCATGTTTTTTGGATTATCCATGAGCATGGATATATTTTATGTTATAGTACAAAGTCAGACTGACCCATCCGTGAAACTGTAGATCTGATGGAAGATGGTTAGTTCATATTGGTTTGAATAAAATATTTTCAGGCTTATTGAGAAAATTGATCATTGAATTGGTGTGTAAGAGTCTTCATATATGATTTTGGTGAGTGGGGATGTCTAGTGGCCCCATAATTTTCATAATACTTGCATTCCTGGATTATTAATAGCCAATGAATAAAAATTTCACATTCAATATAGTATTTTCAATAGGATTGAATCAATTATGGTGGATTATTTGGTAATATTTATTCTAGATATATCTGGTATGGTGTGGATTTTATGCAAGATAAGTCAAATTCATATTATCTCCCTCCTCAATAATACTTCAGTGTTACTTGGTAGTTCTCATTTGGTCTCCGGGGCTTCGTATTCAAATTAAATATTCGACATAGGTTTTGTTCTGATAAATAATGTCACAGGTTGGTGAATATTTATTTTTCTCCCCATCTTCGGTCAAGGAATCTCGGGTGATATTTTTATCAAATAGGGTGTGCATTGAGCTACTATAGAGGCCCTTTTTATTCTTCAATAGTGGGATGGATTCATTATAATAGGTGGTGTGGATTATTCTCTGATCATCTTCATCACACATCTAGCTTTATATTTGATTTTGTTTAAAGGGTATGGTCTTCATCAACTGGAAACACAGTGCCTTCACTACCAGCTCTAGGTTTTCATAGGGATGATAATCGTAGCAGGTTCTCCTTTTGAGGAGGGTGAGGGCATAGGCGATGTAGTTTACCCAATGTTACTAAGTAACTATATAGAGGGGACATGTGATACCTCTAGGGAATCATGCACCAATGTTTTATTGGATTATCTGATTAATGACATTTAATCTATGTTTAATTTTTTAATCCATTTTGAGATCATCACATTTACAATCTATATTTCGAAAAAAAATTCATTTAATGTAATATTTTCAAAATTATTTTTAAAAAAACAATAAATATCAAACTTTTATCCTTCTAAATAAGAATTTTCAATTCATTTAAAATAAATTTAAATCAATAAACAAATATTTTTTTAATAAAACATTATAAATTTACATAGTAAACAATATCTCACTAATTGGAATTGTAATCTAAAAAAATTACAATTGTTTTAATCAAAAATAAAATTCACTTTTTAAAATATTTCTTCGTAATTGATAAAATAATGAGTAAATCATTTAAAATGAATGATTACTTTATTTATCAATTATGGTCCAAATATTTAAAAATTCAAGAAAAATCTAAATTTTTTAAGGGTTTGGATAATATGAGGTGTATTTTAAATAAATAAGAATAAAAAAATGATGAAATTTTTATCTAACATCAATGAATATTTATATTCTCTATTAGTTAGATAATTTCATGGTTTAACTAGTCATTTTGTAAAGAAACCTTGATGTGTAAAAGTGTGGGTAAATTGGTTTATTATAAATGAGCCTCACCAAAAAAATTTGAGATATTTTATTCATGTTAAATATTTTTTCAAATAACATCATTTTAAAATCATTAAAAATTTTAGAGTTATTTTTTTATCAAATTAACTCAATTAAATATATATCTCATATTTTTTTAGTTACATGATTTTGTTTTATTTTATACATTAATTATAGAAATATCTTATTTTTTATAAATACTCTATAATTTTTTTAAATTATGTACTTATTAATAATGATAAACCATTTTTTGTTAGTTTTATAAATTAAATATATATGTGAAAAAAAATATTATGAATGGGAGGTTCCTTGGAATGCATTTCCTATTTAATCGTATTTTATTAAAAACTATGGGATTAATGATGTGAAAATTGAATTAAATATTTCATTCATAGACAATTAACATTACTTTATTGAATCATACTATTATTTTATAACAGGGGTTAATTATTTATTTTTTCACATATGTTTATCTTGAAAATGATTGCAGGTTAGGGTTCAATAAGATAATGATTTCATAAATATTTATTATAATGATTTTCTATTTATCTTGAATCATGTTATTTTTATTGGATATTTATTATCCATTAACAATATATATCATCAATTAATATGTAATGAAACGTTGATTGGTGAAAAAATTTGATTCCTTAATTTAATTAAAAATTAATTTTGAATGATTTATTATATTAATTATTTTATAATATATTAATTTTTGAATTATTAGATAAAATAGAATTCGCCATTTTTTTATATATACCATTTTTTAATTGATATCAATATTAATCTTCTATATTTAAATTTTCATGGACATGTATTAGAAAATTAAACTTTGGTGGAATGAAAACACTACATTAAATGGATTTCATTGTCACATCAATGACAATGCTATCAAATATTTCTGTTTATGTTATTTGTCAATAACAAAATAACCAAATTTGGATATGTGAGTGATTGTGGTATGACCTCCTCTATTTCAAGATGAAAATGATTTCATATAGGTTTAAATTTGTAATGTGAATTCCTTTGGTATTCTATGTACCATGATGGTGATAGAGTGTTGATACGTGAGAGAAAAAATT
Source organism: Viscum album (assembly GCA_963277665.1). Lineage (NCBI taxonomy): Eukaryota > Viridiplantae > Streptophyta > Magnoliopsida > Santalales > Viscaceae > Viscum > Viscum album. The sequence continues at coordinate 1,672,752,483 of OY728126.1, forward strand.
GAAAATGCTGTTTTATGGAGTTATATATAATATATTTTGACAATTTATCTTGTTTAAACATGTTTGAATCATTATTTATTTTCTTGGATATTGTAATTGTTCTTAAAATATATATTTTTTGTTGAATGAGAGATTTACCAAAAAACGAAGACCACCTTTATTTAATAAAAATAAAACTACATAAGTATAAAAGATGGATTTTTTAAAATAGTCTTTATTCTCATATGATATGATCTCATTAGGTACATCATTGAGCCAGAAAAATTACAATGAAATGGTAACATTATTAAAGAATACATCAGCCAAGTAATTTTCCATGTGGTATGTATGCATGATAGTGTAGTTCATGGATGCAATATTTTCCATGTACTTGATTCATCTAGTAAGTAACTTCAATGATAAATATATTTAAAATTTTATACAACTATCGCAACAGTAGTGGAGTAATATTCATGAAATAATTTGAGGTATCCTTGTTTCTTTTATAATTTCGCCACATTATTTATCCTAATAACTCAAGCATCAAGGGATGTATTGACTATAAAAGGACCATTGAGGAATCCAAATGATTCAGCTCAATCATTTATGAAAATAGAACCATAACCAAAAAGAGATATATTTCTTCCTAAAGCTCCATCTATGAAGAATTTGCGCTAGCCTAGGAGTTTATGGGTCCACATGACTTCTATGTTTTCAGAAGGCGGATGATATTTCCATATAATATTGATGCACTTAATTTTTGGTATTTTTTACAAAATTTGATAATGTTAACAACACATAAATCTGTTATATCAATATATTTCTAAACATTTTAAACTACTTATATATTATATATTGGATTTATTGTAATTATAAAAAGAATTATCTTCCAAAATAAGATTTAATGATAGGTTATTTACCAACAATTTAAATATATGAACATATCTATTTATAAAACACATTAACAATAGAAAATTTATCTTTACTTATAGATATTCACTTTCTAGAAAATGATAAATATTATTTATGAGATAATTGATAAATAATAATAAATTTTCAATGTATTTATATAAAGGATATTTCTAGTTATTTATATGGTAAAATGATCATTTTAATTATTTTTTATTCCATTTTCCATGTGGGAATGTTTGATAAAATGAAAGAGTTCTTTTTGATAGTTCTCGAGAAAAATTTCAAACCATGCAATTCAATTTACAACATTTATATTTCTACTAAAAACAAAACCAGTAGTTTATAAGGTTCATATTTGATCCATGAGAAATATAATGCAATGAAGAATATAGTTTATAAAACTATGTATGTTGACATAATATGTGTTTTATGTTTCTCTCATTAGGGAAACATTATTTTTGTAATTTTGAATGAAATAAAATAGAATTCATATTAAGCGTCTATAAAATTATTCAAATGTTCCATTAGATGTTTACATCACATGGAGGATCCAACAAAATAGTTTTCCCAATTTATAAATATATTTTAATCATAACATAATTATTTAAATACATCTTATAACATTTTCATTTACCATCCTAATCATATCCAAAGACCCTCGATGATATTATTAGTATATTTGGTGATTTTTAAAAGTAAAATTTAACCCTATTTAAGTTGTGTTATTATATTTTTTGTAGATTAATCTAATAAGTAGTAAAATACCAAAGGATCTAACATTTTATCCCATATTGAATGGGGGAAAACTATCAATAATAAATTTTACAATACCATTATTTTTGGGAAATAAAAACAACCTAAAAAGGAAACAACATTGAATAGGTTTAAATAGGTGAATAAAAAAACGTTCCTCCCAATATTTAGTGTTATTAAGAAATTATAATGTATTCTTTCAATTTAGGTGTATAGTAATTTTTTTAATATCATTTTTGAGTTTTTTATGTTCAGGTCCCACATTTCTTCCATCATGGGGAATACAATTATATTTTACTTTTTAAATTCTATACAAATTTATATAACATGGGATGAATTTATGAAAAATGATACTTTTCCTTATCTTAGAATTCTTAGATACCTTACTGATTCATTCACTGGATGCCTGAAACTAAAACCATATATTAAAGATGTGAAAAAATAAGTATATACATGAATTTTTATTACAATTTACTCTTATAACATTTTGATATTTTTAAAAAATTAACAAATGGATGGTTCATGTGAGAAACTCAATGGATTGTACCAAAAATATTGTCTACACACCGTAGAGAAATTGAAATTTTCATGGGGTTTTTAGGAATGAATATCTTTCTAATTTTAAGAGTGTAAATAAATATATGTCTAAGATATTATATATTTATATTAACACAAATTTCATGGTGGATTTTGAAATTCGTAGTGGATACAAAAGAACAATCTATAAAAAATTCTTTAAAAGTCCATTTCAGAAATTTATTTTTCATTTTCAATAATATTGTCTTTATTTTCCAAAATGAATCATAAAAAGTAATTTGGAGTGAATATTTTTAATTTATAGTTTCTATATCATTTTTATGAAGAATTTATATAACAAAACATATTTTTATTTTTATTAGATTTTATTTTGCAATGTTTTGTGTTCTTATTATCAATATAGTTCCATTCACACTATTTTTTGTACTATCCTATATATGGTCTATTGAATCTAATATTTCAATCACATATATGGTTGATGTACTCCTAGTTTCTAAGATAAACACTTTATGTGGGGGAATTTATGTAGCGTGTGCATTTATGAGTTTTCATATGTAGTGCAGAGCGGTTAGCTTGAGGTGAGATGTTAACTAGTGTAAAAAGTGTTCTACTGTAATATTAAAAAACTAATTATTTTAAGTGAATATAAAATATTGATCTCTCATATAGATGTCTAATATGTCTGAAAATATACTCAATTAAATTACAGAATAATACCACATGAATAAGTGGTGGAAAATGTAAAGACATCAACCCCAATATCCCAAATCCTATGCCTTTATTTATTATATTGGGATAGATACAAAAAATGAATCACAAATGACCAATCAGTATTATAGTGTTTGGAACCAAATTATATACATAGAATTTATTTTAAAACATAAAAAAATATATATAGAAACTCTAATTAGAATAGCCATAAACTCTTAGATTATCCAGGAAAGTCATTCATATTGTATATATTCTCAACAGGGGGGAAATAAAACATAAGATAAGGGGTGAGATCCGATTTTCATTAAGGGTGAATAATATAGTTGAAGAATAAATAATATGTCATGGTGAATAAGTAAAAGAACACATTCCATTAAAAATATTCTTGATCATAATATGGACGAAATAAAATCATAATTAATATTTCCATATAAATAATCACACGAAACAAAACCATGGATACTATAGTTGTCAAATAATCATAGGATTTGTCAAATGATAATAAAATATCAAGTTAATTCATAATTATGAACATCTAAATCATTTTTTCAAGGCCTAATCCAAGACATCTGAAAATAAATGGTTAAGGCCCCGACCAAGATCTATTTTTTTGTCTCATGATACATGCAGATTAATAAATGGGAAATAGTGGGACCTTCACTACACTTTTTAATTCTAAATAATTCTTTATATGAATTAGTTTAAACATAAATATCATATATTTATATATATATATGAAAATTAAATAACTTCCCCCAATCTTTAAACATTATCACAAACCATTCTGAGTAGTACGGTGAATGATATCAGTGTAGCACATAAATAATAAAATAATCATAATATTTTTTATAAAATTTTGTAGATTATAATTATAATAGTACAATATCAGAATGCATCAAAATTCAACAACAGTGTTGAAATAGATTAAAATACTCTAATAAAATCATTGCGTAATTCTTTATAGAAATACTCTTTTTTTACTTTTGGAAGAAAAGTTATTTTGGAAAAATCATTTGTATTTATCATAATTGTTAATATAAAAATTAAAATGAAAAAATATAGATTTTCATGAAAAAATTATTGTTCCTATAATAATTATAGTCTCTTAAAACATTTTATGATTAGAACATGAACATGGTTAAGAAATATATAAATTCACATAAAAAATCATGCTTATCAGGAATAATTGATATGGGAATGCTAAAACATCTATTATCTATTAATATAAAAATGAACTGGTTTTTATATATGAGCTTGGAACATATAAACTGAATTTATCTAATGTTTATGAAAATAATGAAGTGCTAAATTAAGGTAATGAGAGAGATAATGTAACCCAAATGATAAATGGATGTTTAGGACGAAACCCTATACTTATGTCCAAATGTGTTTCACACTTGACCTTATGTCAAGGATAATCAATTTAAATCCATTACTTAATTCATTAAAAAAAATTCTACCTTTATTTTATTCATTATTCTTTAATTATGTTCCTTTATGTCTTTATTTTTGAGTTATAGTGTTTAATTTCATCATTCCAGAGCATTCATTTTTTTAGTTTTCAATATCAATTCTCTTGTTTATAAGTAACAGAGTTCATGTAAATGGGTATAATTCTATATAATTGGAATTTAATGTTATTAATGAAAACAGATAATTGTAATTGGTTTTATATAACGTTTTCTCCCAGATATTAGAATTAATCATTAGATACAATGTGGATTATATTCATTTAGATTTACTTAAGTGGTTTTAGATCGCAATGAACATGTTTTGTTTTATCATTTTGTATTATGTAAATATGTTACATGAATGACATAAAAAGGGTTTTAATATAAATTTTTCATTATATTTCATCTATAAAAATGGTTTTATGAACATCCATCAAGGGGATGATGGAAAATTAAAATTTATCATCCTTGAAGGCAATGAAACTACACCTCACAGACAATGTTTCCATTTTTAGAATATAAGGGATAAAAGAAGGGGTTTGACTATGGATTATTGCATTATCATAATAAAATTAATGTATATTTATTGTAATGTAGTTTAAATTAAATTTTTATAAGGATAGGTTAAGTGACAATATGAAAAGATAATAACTTGAAAAAAAACTAAAAAGAAAAAGAAATAGGTTTTGACCTCTTGATTTTCTCCTCAATGAGAACCTCCTTAGGGATTTTTTTGGAATTTGGATGAGTATAATTGATTTTAGAAATGGATGAGGGGATTTGTTTATATGATTGTTTTGTAAAATTGAACATAATCAAATCGTGTAATGTATATGGATAATGGATGGTGAGTGGTGGTATTTATAGTGGAGGAGAGGGGATATTTTTTGAATATTTTATGAATTTGTTTATTATATTGGATAAAGACTATAAATAGTTTATGAATTATCACCAAATAATTAAAAAAATGAATTAAGATTCTAGATTATGGTTATTACATCAGTGATGACTCAAGAAATAATGTGTTAATATTATAATGTATATATGCCATATATTACCATATTTCACGATTCACAAAAAATTCAACTATTTCATAAAAATATGAAAAATTATCCATAATGATTTTTGGACATGTATAATTCCAAGATGAAATCCATTATATGAAATTAATTTACAAAATATGAGAAATTTAATTTAAAAATAAGATCACATTTTACTTGAAATATACATATTTTAAAATTATAACTGATTTTATAACAAATTGTAAAATTTACTATAGTCTCATAATATTTTCTTAAAATCATAAGACAATAGAATATTAATTTACGAATACATTTTATGAAAATAAATTTTATTTTATGTCACTTAATTAATTATAAAATCATAAATAAATATTTATGACTTACTAAAATAAAAACACTATATTGATAATATTTTGAATATTCAATTACTTATACTACAATATAATAATACAATACATTCATTTATAATAAGCATAAATTTTATTTATACATTCATGTGTGATTTTACTATTCATTAGTTCAATTTACTATTCCTAAGTGTCATGTTACTATTATTACGGTCAAGTTATTATTTCAACAGAATTGGTTTCTTAATGTCCCGACCTGTCCTCGGGACCCATGGTGTGACTACCCCAAGCCTACCTTCCATAGACCAGGGGCTGGAGACTAGCACTAATGGCATAAATACCGATAAAAAGGGAAGGCATTGCCTTTATAAAATTATCAAACACAACAGAGTATGCAACTGAAGCACTAAGAAATACTTTATACAAAAGTAAATGATGAAAAAGGGGTCGTAAATACAAGTCCAACAGTAGGTAAAATACAACTAAAAAGCTAGTACAAATGCAGTAAAGTAAAACATCAACCACTGAGTAGTGATCCGGAAATCCCACCTGAAGGGTGGGTACAGATGGCCTCTTCAGCACCCCTAGTCTGTCTGTCCACTCTGTGTACACCTCATCAAGTTGTCCACCTCTGGGTATCGTCCAATTCCACAAGTCTCCTCCATGTTCAGAGTTTTCTACCATCTGCATCCAACAAAATGTCATGCGGGCATATCCCATGCTAGGGTGAGTATACGATACTCAGTAGGTACCCCGATACCCGCGAAGGTCTCCCAGAATCCACGAAGGATAAACCACAATGTAAAGATACAATCCCGAAGTAAAATTCAACCCTACATAAGTATATTTCATACATATAACTATTTTATCAATCTCAGTTTGGATCCAACTCTCGAGCCCAAGCACAAACCAGTCCACACAGGAAAGAAAGTCAATCAAATAATTGATAATGACTGAATGTCGAGACTAAGGTCACACAGGTATACATATTTTCGTATAGAGATAGAGATGACCAGATATAATTACTAATTAATCTAACATGTTAGAACCACATAGGATACAAGACCAGCTACTCTATCGAACACACAGAGGATTCCAGTATAGTTTTTATCGCTGCCAAACCAACAAAGGATTCCAGTACAGTTTTCATCGCTACCGAACGAATTGAATATTCCAGTACATTTGTCGTCGCTATCGAACCCATGGAAGATTCATGTACAGTTATTGTCACTGCCAAACCCACTGAGTATTTCTGTACAGTTTTTGTTGCAGTTATAGCCAGCTCTAGGGTTCCCACACACAGCACGCTCTATTCCAAGAGGGTCTACTCCTTGAGGCAAGATGTTGATACATCAACTATCATGATGTCCTGAGGTTATGTCTCTAAAATTTCTGTCTCGTCAAAAGAAACCCAACGCAACAGACGGTGCGTCAATTGATTGCCCAGTCTGAGAGTTTTTGGTTTTTCTGTTCCCGGGCCCTGGTTGTAAATATGATCATTCCAAACCCAGCCATTTTCCATAGTCATCTAAAACTAAAATAGAGTTTTGAAAAATTACCACCTCATCGTAAAGGTCCCAGTGCCGAAGACGGCGCGTCGATCGGACGCATGGTCGTGAATTTATGCACATTTAATTGAAAGAGGCTCGGCCTGTCAAGACCGGTGGGCTGGCGGGTCGGCCTGTCCTGCCATGGCGGGTCAAACCCGAATAAGGGGTCGGCCCAACCCAAAAATTCATGTCCCAACCTATGGATGGTGACCTGGCCCGGCTGGTGCGGCCCTGATGGGCGCGACCCAAGTGGTCGAACGATGCGGGGGTTGCGGCCCCCCAGCCTTCATAACGGCGACACCATGCTGGCGCCGCCCAGTCATCCCAGAACCCGCGTGGTGTGGGTTCCGATCCACTGCTGTTGTGGTTGGTGCCCTGGCGGTGTTCTGCCGGCGGTGCGCTAGAGCGCCTCTGCCCCCATGTGGCCGGCCGGTGCCAGCCACCGCCTCCGGTCATCGGCGCCGCAGTGATATTCTGTGGGCCACCAGAGGCGTTCTGGTGGTCCGTTTTTCCTTTCGTCTGCGCCTGCAGACCTCTCGGGTTTTTCCCTACATAGTGAAGGCCTTAAAACATTAGTTCCCTTCTGTTCAAATATCTCCCAACAAATCACGCATCACGAACAAGTTGGAGGTGGGTCCGGACTTGTTCGTTAGCCCATACCCACCGAGTTAGTGTTTCAAACAATCACCCAACAATTAAACTCCCATGTTCGGGGGTATAAATCCCATATATAAATTATAAAATAACCCCATACCTTGTAATTGAGTTTGGTTCATTTACGAGCCATAGAAAACGAGCATCGCGGTACTCGGGCATCGCGGATGTTGGCGTCGTGGAGAACGGATGTCGATTCCCTAGATACCAGGGTGCGTCCGAAGAAGAAGCGGCATCTCCACTCATGTCACGGAGAAAGAGGATGAAAGTCACATTTTTGTTGATCGGTTTAATTGGCATTCTTCATCGAAGAAGATGTCATTCTTCGTGGAATGTTAAAGCTCTCTTTTAATTCTCCAAATATTCCCCCACCACAATATTTTCCAAGCCAAAATTATATTAAGGCTTCCCAAATTCTTAATAGATATTACTTGGAATTTCAAATTAGTTCGAAAGAATAAATTAATTAACGTTGCTCACTTAATGAAATTAATAAGGCTGGAACATTAATGAAGAGGGTGGAATGTGAAGAGGCTCCACCCAATTAAATGAGGGGGAGTTGTCAAAATAAAAAAAATGGAAGTTAAATGGGGGGTTTCAAGGGAGTTGAGGGGAGGTGATAAGTTAGAGGATAATGTGGGGCCCCAACCCTTAGTTATATCCTCCCATGGGAAGTTAGGTGGGGTGTGGGCCCCACCTCCAACATTTTTTTGGAGGAAATAACTTCCACTTAAACTAAAATTGTAACACAACAATTTTATTTAATTCTTAATGAATCCCAAATTTTTAACTACCACATGCGACAAAACACAACTACGGTAAAGGCCCCCTTAGGCGAATACCAGTTCTGTGAGTTCATAAGGGCCCCCAGATTTCAATTCCGAGCACCGGTTCAAAAGATAGAAAAACCCACACATACGTTTACTGAGCATAGCTGAAAAAACAACAAAAATTGATTCTGGGCACATCAGGCCTTGGAATCAGGCCTCGTCAGAAACTGTGGACTCATAAAATTCCAAAGAATATAGAAAAAAAATTTACTTCAAATTTTTGGGTCTTTAAATTACCCCCACCTCAGGGATTTACTTCGCTGTAATGCTAAAACACACACTACAGAAACAAATGGGGGTACTGAGCATGCATATAAGCATCTAGCTCCCATTTTCTCTCCTAGATGTTCACGTGCTTCCAGCAAATGCGCACCATAGGAATCGACTATCCACGTAGTACCCGCTCCTATCGATCGTCGATCTCCACCGGGACCTCTGTGAATGTCACCCTGTCATCGATGTCCAGATCCCTGTGGTCGATGATTTGGGTCGGTTCGTTCACGTATCTCCTCAACTGTGATACGTGGAAGATGTCATGCACCCGGTGCAACTGAGGTGGAAGGTCCAGCAAGTAATCCATCTCACCTACCCTGCTGAGGATCTAAAATGGTCCCATGAAACGTGGTGATAACATGACACCCCATCCAAATATCAATAGACCCCACCGAGGTGAGACCCGTAGGAAGATGTGGTCACCATCCTTGAACTATAGTGGTCTCTATCTCCAATTAGTATAGGACTTCTGCCTTCTTTGTGCAGTCTTCATCCGCTCCTGGATAATCTGAACCTTCTCTGTTGTATCCTGAACCATTTCTGGTCCTACAAGTGCTGACTCCCATGGGTTAGTCCAGCACAGAGATGATCTGCAAGGTCGGTCGTACAATGCCTCATAAAGTGCCATCCCGATGGTGGAGTGGTATCTGTTGTTTTACGCAAACTTCACCAAAGGTAGGTGATCCTCCCAACTGTGACCAATATTGAGGACACATGCACGGAGAATTTCCTTGAGAGTCTGAATGGTCCTCTTAGTCTGACCATCCGTCTATGGATGGAAGGTGGTGCTCAAACGAAGCTGCGTCCCAAAATCCTTCGGTAACCCCTTCCATAACTGGAAATTGAATCAAGCATCTCGATCGGAAACGATAGATGATGGAACAACATGAAGCCATATGTTATCCTGAATGTTGAGGCGTCTCATGCTCTCTTATGATCCCTGCTTATTGATTGGTAGTAAGTCGGCCGACTTGGTAAGTAGGTCGACGATCACCAAGATAGAATTGTGTCCCCTGGACGTACATGTAAGCCCTATCACTAAATCCATAGATACCCCATCCCACATCCACTCTGGGACCTAAAAGGGTTGTACCAAGCCTTCTGGTACCTGGTGCTCCGCCTTCACTTTCTGAAAAGTGAGGCATCATGAAACGAACTCTTCTACTACCTTCTTCATAGCTGGAGAATAGTGCTGTCGTTTGGGGTACTTATACATCTTCACCACTCCTGGATGTACCGCTAGAGGGGTAGAGTGGAACTCCCTTAACACCCCCCTCCTATAGTGAAATTGGTACCATGGTATGTCCTCTGAAGAGAATGACATGCTCTCCACCTTCAGAAAATCCATCTGGAACCTACCTTGAGAATATCTGAACACATCGTGCCTCGTAGTAAACGTATCCACAATGTGCCTCTCTGACTCGCTGATGAAGTGGTGGGGTGACTGTGAGAGACTAAATAAAGGCTGCTCCATCTCTATCCACAAATGATATATGCAACATGACTAGCTGCTTTGTCGCCTCTCCTAATAGTTGAATGTCTGATCTTCAGCTGAGAGCATCGGCTACATCATTCCCCTTCTCATGAATATACACTATCTCAATGTCAGAGTCTGGGAGGAACTCAAGCCATCACCGCTATCTCGGGTTTTGGTCCTTCTGTGAAAAGATGTATCTGAGACTCTAGTGGTAATAGTAGACTGTAAAGAGCTCACCTATTAGATAGTACTTCCACATCTTCCAGGCGAAGATCACTGCTGCTAACTATAGGTCATGGGTAGCTTAGTTCAACTCGTGCTTCCTCAACTTCCATGAACCATAGGTGATCACTGCTTGCTCCTGCATCAGGACACACCCAAGTCTGGTCCTTGATGCATCGCAGTAAACTATATACACAATTCCCACCACTGATAGCCTCAAGATGGGTTCACTGTTCAATATTTGTCTCAGCTCCTAAAATCTCTGTTGACTTCTGTCTGACAACATGAAGGCTTTCCCCTTCTTCTTCAAAGCGGAAATCTGTGATGCAACTCTGGAAAAGTCTAGCAAAAATATCTGATAGTATCCATCCAGGCCCAAGAAACTCCAAACCTCCTTCCCACACCTAGGTGGATCCCAAGAAAGCACTGCCTCGATCTTCGCTGGATCCACTACTACCCCAGCCTCCAAAATTCCATGTCCCAAGAAGTGAACCTCTCAAATCCAGAACTAGAACATCAAGAGCTTTCCATAAAGCTGGTGCTCTCGGAGTGTATCCAGTACAACTCGCAATTGGTAGGTGTGATCCTCCTTAGTAGTCGAGTAAATCAGTATGTCGTTGATGAATACTACGACAAATCGATTAAGCTATGGCTAGAAGATCCTGTCCATGAGACTCATGAACATTATCAGTGTGTTGGTTACACCGAAGGGCATAACCAAGACATCATAGTGGCCATACCGACACCTAAAGGCCATCTTCTTCAAATCCTCATCTCGAACACTGAGCTGGTGATAGCCAGACCTGAGATCTATCTTCGAGAACCATCATTCTCCCTTGAGCTGATCAAAGAGGTCGCCAATCCTTGGGGGTGGGTAATTGTTCATCGTGGTCACCTGATTTAGGCGATGGTATTCGAAACGCAGTAGAAAGATCTCATCCACCTTCTTGGAAAATAAAATCAAAGAATCAAAGGGTGAAACCCTGGGTCGGATATATTCCTTCCCCTGCAAGTCCTCCAGCTGTAACCGCAAGTCATGAATCTCTACATGAGCAATCCGATATGCTGGAGTAGATATCTGTTATGTACCAGGGTACAGGTCAATGTAATAGTCTACCTCTATGCAAGGAGGTAGTCCTGGTATGTCATCAAGAAAAATGATTTCATACTGATCAACCACAACAATAAATCTCGGACTTTGCACATCATCTGCTCCAAGGATGAGGCTGGACAACTGATGTGTGATTGGCTGCCCTATCCTCTTCATAAGTCCATCCTTCACTGCAAAGTCTCCCTTCTCACCGGTGAAGATGAACCTGCTCCCATCTTTGTGGACACACCGCACTTTTCACCTAATACGGTCGATCTGAGCATGATATGTAGATAACCAGTCCATACCCATGATGACGTCATAAGGCCTTAACGCCACTACAAGAAGATCCCAGTCTAAGATCTCACCTCCTAGTGGAAGCTCATACTACCGGAACCAGTGCGTAATAGTCGATTATTCTCTCGTAGGTGTCTCTAGCCGTAAAGATCGAGCCAACGGATCTGTCGGAATCTCCAAGGTCCAAACAAAGGCAGCAGCAATAAAAGGATGACTCTCGCTTATGTCTATAAGTACTGCAGCAAGGGTGGTGTAGATAGAGATAGTACATAGAATCATCTTAGGTGCACCGTGGTTATAGGCCTCGACTTGCTGGATCTAAACCCGCCTATGTCCGATTGCTCCATGTGGTCAGGGTGGACCTCCTGTTGGTGGTTGTGGTAGAGCCCCGAAACATCGCCCACCACCCGCTGCTCGGCCAGCTTCCCTGCCTCATCCACCTACTCCCTATGGTCCACCATGGTCGAACCTCTTCCTCTGTCTAGGAGGTCCCTCTATTGTCTGTTTCTAATTTTCATGGTGGGTCGAGAAGTTAGATTCTATGTGGCCCTACCCGCCGCATTCATAGCACTGCCTGCTCCTCGTATAGCTGGTTCTGTTTTATGTGTCCTTTACAACTGAACATGTATCCTGAGGACGTCAACCTGATGTCCCGGTCTTCTTGGACCTTTGTGTCAATAGTCTACTATAAGTTGTAGAATACTCTGCAACGTGTCTCCCTGTGGTCGGTCTCACTACTGAAGACTGCTCAGCGAAAAAGCTCCCCTATAGAAGGGCTCGCTCTAGCACCCTCACCTGCATCGGGATACCGAGGAGAATCGTCGAAGCTCTGATCTCGTGCCTCTGTCCCTATTTGAAGGTCTGGGCCCTGATGAATGAGTCTCGTACCATATCTGTAATGTAGCGTGAGAGGTTAGTTAACCTTTCTGAGTAATGAGTTACTGTCATACTTCCCTACTGCAGATGGAGTAACTCCTGAATCCACACCGCACAAAGGGCGGCGTGAAAAAACTCTGAGCGAAATAGACTCTCGAAGTCCATCCATAGTAGAGATTCCTTTTCGTTCACCTGGAGCATCAATCTCCACCATCTATATGCTTCTGCATGCAGGAGACTCATTTCAAGGATCACCATAAGATCAGCCGGTGTCTCTACTAATAGACAAACTCTGATGACAACCTCCAGCCAATCCTCGGCTGCCAGTTGGTTCCTATCTCCATGGAACCTAGGCAGCCTTGGTCACTGAAACTAGTACAACGCACTTAGGCAGCATGCACTCTCTACTACTGGGGTAGCTAGTATCGGTGGGTCAATGGATAGTGGTACTTCTAGTGTCTCCTCTATGATGGGGCCCTACACTGAAGCCTCGTCACTCGGTGGGCTACCATCTCACACGTAACTCGGAACCCTAGCTAGCTGCCTTCATGGGTCCATCATGAAATGAAACAGGTGATCCATGGTCAGATAGTATACCTGGTGAGCTGACATAAAGTAATCAAAAAGGAAACATTTGAAACAATCATTCAATTGGTGTTCTCGTGCACTGAGATGGAAATCATAGGTCAGGGTCTTGGGGTATGGATATGTCGGCCGCCGCACAAAAACTGGACTCCCTAGACTGAAAACCACACTTAATAATCTTAACACTATTTCTTCAGAGATAATAAAATCAGAGTCATGTGTTCTGTGGTAGAACCAACTCCTTTGATACCAATTTGTGACAACTCATCCTCGGGACCAGTGTCGTGACTACCCCAAGCCCACCATCCACAGACCAGGGGATGGCGACTAGCACCAAAGACGTAAATCCCGATAAAAAGGGAATTTATTGCCTTTATAAAAGTATCAAACACAAAAGAGTATGAAATTGAATAAAGCACTGAGCAATACTATATACAAATGTAAATGCTGAAAAGAAAAGGGGCTGGAAATACAAGACCAACAATTATTATAGTACAACTGAAAAGCTAGTACAACTGCATTAAAGTAAAACAGCAACCACTGAGTCATCCTCCGCAAATCCCACCTGAAGGGTGGGTACAAATGGCCTCCTCATCACCCCTGGTATGTTAGTCCACTCCATGTATGTCTCGTCATTTGGTCCACCTCTGGGTACCGTCCATCTCTACAAGTCTCCTCCACGATCAGTGTTGTCCATCGTCTTCATCCAACACAACGTCGTGCGGGAATAGCCCATATAGGGGTGAGTATATGATACTCAGTAGGGACCCAGATACCCACAAAGGTCTCCAAGAATCCATGAAGGATGAACCACAACAGAAAGATACAATCACAATGTAACATTCAAACCTACTTAGGTATATTTTTATACATATACCTAAGTTATCAATCTCAGTTCGGCTCCAACACTCTATCCCAAGAACAACCCAGTCCGCACGGGAAATAAAGTCAATCACATCAATGATAATGATTGAAATTCAAGAATCATCTCACATAGTTATAAATCTTTTCGTATAGAGATAGAGATGATCAGATGTAATTACTGATTCATCTAAGTTGTTGGACCCACGTAGGATACGAGACCAGCTACTCTGCCGAACCCATGGAGGATTCATGTATAGTTCATTTCACTACTGAACCCACGGAGGATTCCAGTACTGTTGTCATCACAGCCAAACCCACGGAGGATTCCAGTACAGTTGTCGTTGTAGTCGCAGCCAGCTCTAGGGTTCCCGCACATTGCATGCTCGATTCAGGGAGGGTCCGCTTCTTGAGGCAAGGGGTCAATAAATCAAATATCATGAATTCCTTATTTGATATATCCCAAAGTTCTGTCTCATCAAAATAAACCCCACGCGACAAACAACACGTCAATCAGATGCTCGGTCTAAGAGTTGTTGGGTTTTCCGTTCCATGGGCCCGGTTGGAAATATGCTCGTTCCAAACACGAACATTTTACAAAGTCATCTAAAACTCAAATAGTGTATCTCAAAAGGACCACTTCGTCATAAGGGTCCCAGTGCTCCAGATGGTGCGTTGATCAGATGCACATTCGTGAAGTTATTCACATTTAAGGGAAACGGGCTCGGCCCATATTGCCCGGTGGGCTGGCAGGTTGGCCCATCATGGCTTGGCGGGTCCGACCCGACCTGAAAATACATGGCCCGGTCCATTGGAGCTCGGCCCATCCCGTGGAAGGTGGCCCAGCCGGGCGGGGTGTGGCGTGGCCTGGGTGACCGAGTGATGTGGGTGGCGCGACCCCCGGTCTTTGTAACGGTGGCACTAGGATGGCGCGGTCTGGTCTTCCCGGTACCCATGTGGTGCGGGATTTGCTCCACTGCTACCGCTATCGGTACCACGACCGTCTTCCTCCAGCGGCGCGCTAGGGTGCCGCTACTCCCAGGCAGTCGGCCGGTACCAGCCGCCGCGATATTCTGTGGGCCACGAGAGTCGTTCTCGTGGTCCGTTTTTTCTTCTGTATGTGCCTGCAGCCCTCTCAGAATGTCTCTACACTGCAATGGCCTCAAAACTTCGTTTCCCTTCCATTCAACCATCTCCCAAAAAATCGCGCCTCTCAAAAAAGTTGGCGGTGGGTCCGGACTTGTTCGTTAGCTCGTACTCACCGCGTTAGTGGTTCAATCTATCACCCAACAATTGAATGCATATGTTCGAGGGTATAAATCACATATATAAATTATAAAATAGCACCCTACATTGTAATTGAGGATCTTTCGTCAATGAGCCGCGGAAGACGAGTGCCGCTGTAGTTGGGCATCATAGAAGTTGGCTGTAAAGACCCGGAAATTTGAAGGAAAATTTTTTATTAAATACTTTTGAATTTTATGAGTCTGTGGCTTCTGATGGCACTTAATTCTGAGGCCCGGTGTTCCCAGAATCAATTTCAAATGTTTAGCTCGGGTACGTTCAATAAACGAACGAGCAATATTTTCTATCTTTTGAACTGGTGCTCGGAATTGAAATCTGAGGACACCGATGAACTCGCAAGGTCGGTAATTACATAATGGGACCTTTACCGTAGTTGCGTTTGCACGAGAGAAGAAGTTACATTTTGTGGATTAAATGAGAAGTGAATAAAATTGTGGGACAATTTTATTTTTATATATAAGGTGGTTATATCCTACATGAGGGAGTTGGGGTGGGTCCCACAAGCTCCTAACTACCCAAGTGTGGATAGTTGTGAGGTGGGGCCCACACGAGCCCTGACCCTTCACATTCCATAACTCATTACCCCTTTGAACTCCCATGTTAATTACATGGATACTCCCTTTTAAATTTTTTTATCCTTTCCACTTCCCAACTTAAACTCTTGCCAACACACAACTCAATTAATTAATTGAAACTCTTTCATTAATTAATTAAGTGTTTGAATTTTTTTTTGAAATGCATGGAATGTTCAATTAAAATATGGGTTGGCCTTATTTTATTTTGGATGGCTTGTTGTGTGGGGATTTGAGGAGAGAACTCTTGTGAAGAATAAACGGGATTCCTACTTTGTTGAAGAACGCCAACTCACCGACGAAGAACATCGACTCAGCGATCACGGTTCGTTATCGTCTTCTTCTTCCGTGGCATGGGAGGAGACAACGATGCGCGGAACTCTCTAAAAACGCGGTGCCTTTTATTATTCTCTCTGCGATAAAAGAGGAGACGTCACTTCCTAGGGTGCACACCAAAGATGACGGAAACAACGCCGTCATCCACGACACTTGACAACCGGGAAATTCTTTTCAATGTCGGGTGATTTGATTCAATTTTATTGAAAATAAAAGTGTCATTGTGTTTCAGGAACCTCCTACATTCTTGGCTATGTGTTACCGCCTAACACGGAGGGCGCGGGCCGAATGAACACGGCACGACGCCCCTTCTCTAGAACTTATTCTTTTGGAATTGGAAACCGGAGGCGAAGGAAGCACAGCGCCGTCGCGCCCATCCAGGAACATGGTGAAGGAAGCTGGCGTCATCACGCCGACTGTGCAGGAGGTACCACGGCCCGCATCACCGGCCGCTTCGGTGGAAGAACCGGCCGGCCCATCGACCGGCCAGGAGGAACTAGACTACGGTGCCAGGTGGCTGTCGTGTTGGAAGACAGACGACCCTCCCTTGTGAGCCGCGTGCATAGAACGCCGTCCGGTCTAGCCAGCCAGTTTGGGGAAGGGCGGCGTCGCTCGGCGCCACCGGTGTGGACAACCGGGGGGGCGCACCCCTGCCCCCTTGGAACCCGCTCATCCATAAGGGTCGCGCATCCAATCGGGCCATGTCGGGCCGCACCCAGACGGGCCGCACCTGGCCGGACCTAGTAGGACCACACCTGGCAGGGCCGAGCCAGGTCGTGCGTGGCCGAGCCGCGCCCCGCCGGACCGGTTTGTGCCCCTTTGGGTCGGGCCGCACCACTTTGTCCTAGTCCGCACCCCTTCGGGCTGAGTTGTGTATACCTTTGGGTCGGTTCGACACCCCTACTGGGTCGGACCCACCAAACTGGGTTAACCCGACCTATCGACCAACTAGGCTAAACGGGTCGGGCCCGTTATTCACTGAAACATGAATAACTTGACGACCTCGCGTCCGATCGACACGCCGTCTATGGAACTAGGACTATTTTGATGAGACAGTCCTTTTTCATTACTCTAAGTGAGTTTTGGATAGATTTGGGTATTGGCCGGGTTAGAAACGAGCGTAATTCTAACCGGGCCTCTAGAACGGAAAAGCCCTTATCTCTCCAAAATGACTTTTGTTTGATGCCCTGTCAGTCGTGTTGAGTTCTTTTTGACAAGACAGAACTTTGGGATACATCAAATCTAGACTTTGTGACAGTTGATGTATCGAACCCCTTGACTCGAGGAGCGGACCACCCCTGAATCGAGCGTGCTGTGTTCGGGAACCCTAGAGATGACAGTCACTACGACGATGATGACTGCCGTATTTGGAGCCTTTGTGGGTTTGGCAGTGAGGATGACTATACTTGGATCCTATGTGGGTTCAGTAGCAATGATGACTGTACTTGGATCCTACGTGGGTTCTGTAGTTATGGTTATTGTACTCGGATCCTACGTGGGTTCGGTAGCGATTACTTTTGTACTTGGATCATACGTGGGTTCAGCAGAGGAGATGATTCGGAGTCTACATCGAATAAAATCCACCCTTCTATGTGAGTGGTATACCTATGTGAGCTGAGTCTTGATATTCAATCATTATCATTGATGAGATTGACTTATTTCCTGTGTGGACTAGGTTGTGATTTCCTGTGTGGACTGTGTTGTACTTGGGATCGAGAGTTGGAGACGAACAGTAATTAATGACTTAGGTATATGTATGGGCATATACCTAACTAGATACGGTTGATACTTCATGATTTTATCCTTTCTTTGTGGTTTATCCTTCGTGGATTCTGGGAGACCTTCGGGGGTCTCGTGGTCTCTACTGAGTATCGTATACTCACCACTGCATGGGTTATGCCCACACTACGTTGTGTTGGTTGCAGACGACAGATAGCGTTGATCATGGTTGAGTCTTGTGGAGCGGCACTGTATCTAGAGGTGTACTATCAGGTGGGACATACATTGAGCGGAAAGACAGACTCGAGGAGATGAGGAGACAATCTCTACCCACCCTTTAGGTGGTGTTTCCGGAGGATGACTCGGTGGTTGCTGCCTTACTTTTCAGCCGTTGTAGTTTACTTTTCTCAGTTATACTATACTTTGAGTTGGGTTTGTATACCACCCCATTTACATTCCAGCACTTACTTTTGTATTCATTTTAATTTTTTTTACTCTAGCTTGCGTACTATGTTATGTTTGTTTACTTATATAAACGCAATGCCTTCCCTTTCATCGGGATTTTCTCCTTTGATGCTAGTTGCCAACCCCTGGCCTATAGAAGGTAGGATTGGTGTAGTCACGGCACTGGCCCCGAGGACGGGTCGTGAAAAATTGGTATCAAAGTATCAACAGGATCAGGTCCTATGTGGATGGATGATTCCTTGGGTGTGCATTCATTGGCAGCATGGGAACCATCAGGAGAGCACATGGGAGCGAGATGCTCAGATGTGTGCACAGTACCCCCATCTGTTTCCTTAGTTTATGATGTAGCTTTATGTGGACGTAAATCCATGATATGGGAGTAATTTAAAGACCCATAAATTTCAAATAAAGTTTTTTCATAAATACATTGGAATTTTATGAGTTTGTGGCTTCTGAAGGCACTTGATTCTGAGGCCCGGTGTTCCCGGAATCAATTTCTGAATTTTAACTCAGGTACGTTCAGTAAAAGAACGAGTTAGTTTTTCTATCTTCTGAACAAGTGCTCAGAATTGAAATCTGAGGGCATTGATGAACTCGCAATGCCGGTAATTTCTTATGGGGACCTTTACCATAGTTGTGTTTTCACGGGAGGAGAAGTTAAATTTTTTTGATTAAATGAGAAGTGAATAAAATTGTGGGACAGTTTTATTTTTATATCTATGGTGTTTATATCCTACATGGGGGAGTTGGGGTGGGACCCACAAGCTCCTCCCTACCCATGTGAGGATAATTGTGGTGTGGGGCCCACACGAGCCCCAACCCTTCACATTCCATAACTCCTTAACCCCTTTGAACTCCCATGATAATTACATTGAAACTACCTTTTAAATTTTTGTAACCCTTCCACTTCCCCACTTAAACTCTTGCTAACACACACCTTAAAAAAATTGAAACTATTTCATTAATTACTTAAGTGTTTGAAAATTGTATTTTTAAATGCATGTCATGTTCAATTAAAATAAGGGGTGGACTTATTTTATTTTTCTAGGCTTGTTGTGTGGGGATTTGGGGAGAGAACTCTTGTGTTGAAGAAAGGGGATTCCTACATTATTGAAGAATGCCAACTCACCGATGAAGAACATCAAATTGGTGACCACAGTTCTTCATCCTCTTCTTTTTCCGTGTCAAGGGAGGAGACACCGATACGGGAACTATCTAACAACAAGGCACCTTCAATTCTTCTCTTCGTGATAAATGAGGAGACATTGCTTCCTTGGGTGCACACCGACGATGATGGAAACGACGTTGTCATCCACGGTGATTGAAAATTGCGAACTTATTTTCGAGGAAGGGTGATTTGATTCAATTTTATTGAATATAAAATTGTCATTTTGTTTTGTGAACCTCCTGAACTCATCGCTATGTGTTACTGCCTAACGCGGAGGGCGCGGGGTGAATGAACAAGGCCCAACGACCCTCTACTGGAACTTATTCTTTTGGAATTGGCAACTGGAGGCGGAGGAGGCACAACGTCGTCGCACAGTGACAGGAACATGGTGAAGGAAGCCGAAACCATTGCACCGACTTTGTGGGAGGAACCACGACCTACATCATGGGCCGCTTCAGCGGAGGAACCGGACAACCCGTCAGCTGGCCTGATGGATCTGGACCACGGCGCCAGGAGGGCACCGCGGTGGAAGACCGGAGACCCGCCCATGCGGTTCGCGTGTGCAGAAGGCCAGATAGTCTAGCCGGCCGGTTTGGGGAATGGCGATGCCGCTTGGCGCTGCCGTTGCAGACAACCGCACCCCTGGAACCTGCTCGGCCAGCTTGCCGAACCAGCCAGGCTGGACCGATCCGGGTCGGGCCGCGCCCCGTCGGACCGGGGTGCGCCACTTCGGGCTGGGCCACGCCACTTCGCACCGATCAATGCCCCTTCGGGCCAATTTATGTATTCCTTTGGGCCGGTTCGATACCCCTACCGAGTCGGACCCGTCAAACTAGGTTAACCCAAACCGTTGGCCCACTAGGCTAAATGGGCTGGGCCCGTTATTCACTTAAACATGAATAACATAAATACTGCACGTCTGATTGACGCACTGTCTGCGGTACTATGACTCTTTGGACGAGATAGTCCTTTTTCGTTACTCTAAGTGATTTTTGGACAGCTTTGGGTATCGTCCGTGTTTGAAATGAGCGTAATTCTAACCGGGATGATGGCTCGGAAAAACCATTATCTCTCAGACCGGACGTCTTTTTGACGCGCCATCAGTCGCCTTGAGTTCCTTTTGACGATACAGAACATTGGGATACATCAACTCTAGATTTTGTCAGATTTTATGTATCGACCCAAATGAATCTAGGAGTGGACCCTCCAAAAATTGAGCGTGCTGTGTGCGGGAACCCTAGAGCTGGTTGTTAGTGCGACGACGATGACGACTGTACATGGATCCTACGTGGGTTCGACAGTGAGGACGACTGTAAATTTATCCTCCATGGGTTTGGCAATGATGACGATTGTACTTGGATCCTACGTGGGTTAAAAAACGATGGTTACTGTACTTGGATCCTACGTGGTATCGGCAGCGACAACGTCTGTACTTGGATCCTACGTGGGTTTGGCAGAGGAGATGATTCAGAGCCTACATCTAATCAACTCCAACCTTCTTCATGGGTGGTATAACTATGTGATATGAGTCTTCATCTTCAATCATTATCATCAATGAGATTGATTTCATTCCTGTGTGGACTGGGTTGTTCTTTCTTGTGTGGACTGTGTTGTGCTTGGGCTCGAGAGTTGGAGCCGAATAGTAATTCATGACTTAGGTATATGTATGGGAATATACCTAGGTAGAGATGGTTGATATATCATGATTGTATCCTTTATTTGTGGATTATCCTTTTTGGATTCTCAGAGACCTTCAATGGTCTCAGGGTTTCTACTGAGTATCGTATACTCACCCCTGCACGGGCTATGCCCGCACTACGTTGTGTTGGTTGCAGACGATAAACATCACAGATCGTGGTTGAGGCTTGTGGAGTGGGACGATATCCGGAGGTGGACTATCAGGAAGGATGTACATGGAGCGGACGGACACACTCGAGGAGCTGAGGAGAGAATTTGTACCCACCTTTCAGTTGGGGTTTCCGGAGGACGACTCAGTGGTTGCTGCCTTAATTTTTAGCTGTTTTACTTTACCTTTCTCAGTTGTACTATAATTTTAGTTCGGTTTGAATACTGGCCCATTTACATTCCAACACTTACTTTGTATTTAGTTTACCTTGTGTTTACTCCAGCTTGCATACTCTGTTTTGTTTTTTTACTTATATAAAGGCGATGCCTTCCCTTTCATCGGGATTTACGCCTTTGGTGCTAGTTGCCAACCCCTGGCCTATGGAAAGCGGGCTTGGGGTAGTTACGACACGTGCCCCGAGGACGGTTCATGACATTGGCGTCGTGGAGAACGAACATCGATTTTTTGGAAGTAGGGGTGCGTCCGAAGAGGAAGGGCATATCATCTCTTGTCGCAGAGAAAGGTGAAGTATGTCACATCGTCGTTCATCGGTGGAATCGGTGTTATTCGTCATAGAAGACGTTGTTCTTCATGGAAGGTTAAATCTCTCTTTTAAATCTCCAAAGATTCCACACCACAATATTTTCCAAGCCAAAATTATATTATGTCTTCCCCAAATTTTTAATATATATTCCATGCCATTTTAAATTAATTCAAAAGAATAAATAAATTAATGGTGCTCATATAATTAAATTAATAAGGTTGTCACATTAATGAAAATGGTGGAATATGGAGAAGCTCCACCCAATTAAATGAGGGGGAGTTGTCAAAATAAAAATAAGGGAAGTTAAAAGGGGATTTTCAAGGGAGTTGAGGGGAGCTAATAAGTTAAGGGATTATGTGGGCCCCACCACCCTTAGTTATATCCTCCCATGGGAAGTTAGGTGGGGTGTGGGCCCCACCTCCAACTTCCTTTTGGAGGAAATAACTTCCACATAAAATAAAAGTAGTGGAATCATTCCCCCACAATAAATATGATCATGGATATTAAGAGATTTATAACAATGTATCAAAGACCTTCCTCTCAATGTAAATGTGAACTCATGAATCATTGAGATTGCAGTCTTAAACTTAACATGGAAAGAAGGTGAAAAATTGGATTCAAACATGTGGAGGACCTGTCAATAAACATATATATTTAGTAGTTTTTTCAATTGATGATTTATATACATGGGACGAATATATTTGTGATTAATTATCTACCATGATCAACGTGGTGGAGTTGTGCCACTCTAATGAGATTGTATTGGAATTGGTTGAAATAGACTACTCCATTATCCATAATTCTATCTTGGAGATTTCCACCCTCATGGGACAATCTCTTATTTCATTTGGTGACGTAAGAACCTTCCATAGTTGGATGAAACTATTTCAAAAATGGTGTGGGGAAACAGAGTTCTAGACTTCCTTGATTATCGGTACTCTTTCGATAATCCATTTATCTACTTTACAAGAACAATATCCCATTTCCTAGTGTATATCCATCCTGTCAAAAAAAATTCCATGTTGATTCACTATTTCATAGCTCCTTGATCTATTGGTCCTAGGACCCCTATTATAAAAATTAAATAATATTGGATAGATTTATTTTTTTGATTAGATGTTTTCATTATATATTTAATGTTTTATTTTACCTGATTAAATTTCCTTATGTGCACTCAATTTTTTTTGTGATATTCATTTGTTTAATTTTTTTATTTTGGAATATTTAATTTAGTTTTGTTATAATTATATTTCTATTGTATCAAATAGTTCTTTATATATATTTACTACCCCTTTAGTGTTTTAATTTTAAATATAATGTTTTCGTTGTTTATTTTAAAATATTTTTTTCTACTATTAGCTATAAATTTTTTCAAGTGTTATATATAAATTTGAGATACTATTAGTATTAAATTTTCACCACTGTGAGTTATAAATTTATTCAATCAATAGCTATTAATTCATGATACCATTCATTAAAAAATCTCATTAGCTCAAAATATATTTTACCGTTTTTTATAAATGTACGATACCATTATTTCAAAATGTCACCTATCATATGTTCAAAAAATATTATACCATCTATTCAATAAATTATCTATTGTTAGTCCAAAAATATTATACAAACAATTATAAAAGTAATATACCATCAGTTATGAGTTTTACAACAATTAATCATGTGAGTTCTAATGGTACAAAAAATAGAAAGTTTTTTAATTTAAACTACCACCCAAAAGTCTAAATTATTATTATTTAGAAATTCTTTTTATACATTTTTTAATGTTTTTATAATGTTATTTGTTTCTAAAATAATTATAATTTATTTTGTGCCTATGTGAATTAATATTATATTTTATAAAATTATATTTAATTTTTCTTCATTAACTATATTTATTTCTAAATAAAACATTGAAAGGATGTTTCCTATACATTTGAAATTAATTATATGTATCCTTTTTTTTGAAAATATTTTTAAATTAATGTTAAATTTATATAAACATATTTTGTTTTTAATGTCTAGAAAGTATATTTTTTTTGATTAAATATTTATTTCATGAATTTATAATTTATTTTTGGGTAATGAATTTTCTTTTTATATTCATGGATTTATTTGAATTCATATTATGTGATTATTTTTAACATTTAAATTTAAAATTTCTTGAATTGTTTTAAATACATACTATTTCGTAACTAAATTAGTTTGATTTTTTGAAATCGGTGTTATAGGATGTTTTTTGTACATGTGGTCAAAATTTTTAATTTCATGTTTTTTAAAAGATGCATAATTAATTATATGTGTCTATAAATATATTTTATGTGTTCCTAAAATAATTAAAATATATTTATTATTAAAATATATAATTAATAAATTTATATATTTTTGGACAATAAAGTTTCTTGTAATATTTAAGTATTTGATTGGCTTGGTATTAAAAGATTATTTTAAAATTTTAAATTTGAAATTCTCTTACTTTTTTTATATTCATAAAATGATATATGTTAGCTAGTTTGAATTATTTTGATATTTATGAAATATGTTTTCTATCTGATAAAATTGGTAAATTCTATTCTTGTTATTGAATTATTTTATCCTTTTTCACAAGTTTAATTTAGAAGATATGGAATTTTAGAATCTATATAAGTGACTCAAGAAATTCTTATATGAGATACTATTATTATATTACTATTACATATCAGTATAAATGATTCAGAGTAATTAAACGTTCTCACATCATGAAAAGATTAAATTGTTCTTAAAGACCATGTTTTCCATTTCCCATGTTCCTTTAAAGACTGTACCTAAACTGCTTAAAATTCTATATTTCTTATGAGATTAGATGATATTATACTCATTAATTAGTACATGTTATTTTTTTCTCATTCATTTTCATCTAGGTCTCTTTTTCCTAAAAAAATTATTCCATTCTCTCACATGTGCTTTCTATACCTTCTTATTTTCTCAACAAAAAGATTTCAATATTTTTTGTCTATAACATTCAGATTGTAATTTAAATTCAGTTGGGTATGAATCTCAATTAAAAATTTAAATTATTTTGGTTTTGAATCATGGATTATTAAATTCATGATAGGTTTTATATTCCATAAAAATAGTCCTTGGGTTTTGTGTTTCCCTAAAAAATCATTATGTATCTCTGGTATTAGATCCAAAAGAAATTATGGGTTTTGTATCAGGTTTTTATTCCCCTAAAAATCATTTAATAAAAAATCATCTCTCACTATTTAGAGTGTAATGAGATTGGACTAGGTCAATGTTTTACTAAACAACTATAAAAATTATATGTTCTCACATTCATTTTAATTTATAGTTCTTTATTTATTTTAAATATTTCAAAAAATCTATTCATCCCACCCCACTATAGACCTTCTCTAGTCCATTATGGCCTAAAAATTAGTATTAGAGTGTAACCATTTTATTAATTTTCATTTTATATATGTGGTATTTTTTTGATATCAATGCTTGGTATTGTAGGTTGAACTGTATTAATAATACTTTAGAAATTATATTCCATTTTTCTTACTCTTGGTTTCATAAAAAGTTCTTTTTGGAATTTAGAAATCCATCTTGAGTATTGTATCTCATCATTTATATAATTTATTATAATTTTGATAACATGTCCCTATAAAACTTCTTATGTATATAAATATTATTTAATATGGTGGGAATAAATCCTAACTATGGTTGGATTCATGAGAAACCACATCATTTCAGTGGTACTGATTATGGAAACTAGGAATCTAGAATGTATTATTATCTGAATAAATTTAGCATTGGTCACTAGATACTAATGGTAAAACCTAATAAATTTTCTGGTTCTAATACTAATATTTATATAGTAAATGATACAGCAAAAAATGTTATTAATTATACTATTATGAATATTTTGTAATGTGATATTAAAAAAAGTGATTTTAGTCATGTATCTGCATGAAAGATAACCCATGAGATCATGAAGAACTTCTAACACAACCTTGACATGATATAATGCATAGAAAAAATATAGAATGCTTATAGAAGAGTAAGATGATTGGAAAATGCATGAAAATGAGGTAGTAAACTAGAATTACCACAAGTTTATGAGAACAGTGAACAGACTAAATGCACTTGGAGAATGCTTAATGATATATGTTCTTAATGACAGTGTTCTTTGAGAAATACCAAAGAATTAGGACATATTGAATCAATCAATTAAGGGATGTATTAACTATAAGGACAAAACACAAGACTAACTCCATTGATTGTTAGGACATCAGAAAATTTTAATAATGAATGAAGAAACATCATAAAACAATGATATTTCTTATAAATATAATATAAATGTTTCTTTTAGATCATCTAAATCTAAATGATTGGATTGTGAAAATGGATAAACTAAAAATGTAATCAAATGGATTTATAACATTATTAAGTGAAAGAAAATGTAAAACAAATGACCATGTGAAGATTAAAAGGATGATCAAAATTAAAATTTACTACATTACCACACATGTATTCCATGAAGTGATTGATGTTGCTGATGCCCTTGCCAACAAAGGTGTTTACCAGAGCATGACTTGGCTGGATGTGCTTCCAGATGATTTATTTCACCTCTTTGAAATAGATTGTAACAAGATCACATCCTTTCAACTCATGTATGATTTTCCTTCATTAATTAAATTGCATGGATGCTCACTATGCTTTGGATGAATTTACTGAATTCGCTACAGAAAATTGACTACATTTCCACACATGTCTTCCGTGAAGCGAATGATGTTGTTGATGCCCTTGCCAACAAAGGTGTTCACCAGAGCATGACTTGGCTGGATGCGCTGCCAACTGATTTATTTCACATCTTTGAAAGATATTGTAATAAGATCCCATACTTTCGACTCATGTAAACGTTTGCTTCTTTAATTAATAAATGGTGCTTCGGTCCTTGACCGAGGCATTACCAAAAAAACATGACTGTCAGATGTTCAAAAAATAAGACTAAGATTGAAAATACATAGAAGGATTGAAATTTGGATATAATACTTTCTGAAGATTCATTTAATAATAAAATTCAAGTGATGAATCCAAAATTGGGATAGATTCAACTCTCCTTCATTAGATAGATGTAATTAAAAATGGGCTACAAAATTATTCTGATAATGGTTATTATTCATATAGTGATGGTTATAGAATTCATGAGTATATAATGAAACATTATGTATTTAAAAATATATTTGCAGAGTTAATAGTTTTATAAATAATTTAAATAAGAAAACAAGAGGCTTTTTATAGAAAGTATGAATGTTAATAAAGTGAATTATTCTCTCAAATATGAAATAAGAAATTATGATTCATGTTTATAAGGCATAATCTATAGTGATTATTATATTTTTCAAATTTAGATTGATTATATTAAAAATAATGTTATAAAATTAAAACTAATGTTATCTACTTTTGTCCATAGAAATAAAAAATATAAAAATTTATTGGATATAATGAAACCAAATAATTATCACTCTAGTTTAGTCTATTCTACAAATTCCTATGTTGTTCAAAAAATAATTCGGTTAAGTTTTTGATGTAATATTTCCCTCATTGAATTCATTACGTGTGGGTTTCATTGAAATTATTCTAATAAATATCCCAAAAAATTTTATAAATATATTTTGTTTAATAAATTTATTTTTCAAAGATTTTATCTTCTAGAGTACATTAAAATGTATATCATAAATGATTTTGGGTAAAAAAATTCTATTTCTAAATGAGATGGTCCCAAAATAGCATGTCGACCAAAACTTTTCCCTACATAATTTATATTTTTTGGATAGAAACCTTAAATATATCTAGGAAACATGGTACCTAGAATGTGGTATTTCCCAGAACATGTCCAAACCTATAAAATTTCCTCAGTTATACCATATGTGTTTGGGGCTCTGTCACTTTTAAGGATAACTCAAAAGGAAAAGAAAATGGATTCAATGAAATAGGTATTTCTAATAATGTTTTTATTTTTAAAGTCTTATATGTTATATGAATTATACATAATCTAATTATAATATCCCATCATGGTGATGAGGGTATGGATTATATTTTTTAAGCTGATAAATGTTTGGTGTTTAATGATAATAATTTTTTATTTTAGATTCACACAAAAATACCATTTATTCAATTAATTTATCTGATTTACCTATTAGAAATTTTAAGTGTATCAATGCTATAGAAATAGATGAATCTTTATGCCAAAAAAACTTGGACATTCTATTTTCCAAATAATACAAAACATCTCTCTATTTAATAATAGTAAATTATTAAGAAATAATATTAAATAGATTATTGATCTTTTAATTTCTTATTTATATATAAATTTTAGGTTTCATACCGATATTTTAATAATAAATCTAATTCTGCTGCTTGGTAGAAATAAATAATCGAATTAATTTCTCCCTCAGAGTCACAATAGTTATCTTTTTGAGCCCTCTCTTCTAAATTAAGAGTATATGTTCCTGTGTAAAGTTTAGCAATCGCCTATTCTGATTTTATATATTGATCATTATGAACTATGATTTACCCATGTTATAGAAAGTAAAATATTTTGATTTATATCTGTTCTTAACAGATATGTGCCATAAATATTCTTTCAAATCAATAAATCATATTCCATCTTCTAGAAATCATGCGTTATTTCATCTTGATTTATTTGTTCCCATGAAAACTAATAGTTTATGTGGTAAGAAATGTATTATTTGTTATTGATTATTTTATTAGATTTAGAATCATTTATTTATTATCTCATAATCATGAAAATATAGATATATTTATTATTTTTAAAAATATAGTTCAAAATATGAATGGTTGTTTAAATTTTTTTAATTTGATGTGATAATTTTGGTGAAATTTTAAATTTTCAGTTTTATAATTTTTATGATGATAATTTGTATTTATTACAAATTTTATACTCTAAGAACCTCAGAGAAATTTGGTATTTGTGAAATAAAAAAAATATAGTTCAAGAAAAGTCTCTAACTATGCCAAATAAATATATTTTACCTTAGTATTTTTGGATGAAAATGTTTTATGATTATTGCTATGATGTGAATAGATTTTAGGTTAAACAATTTTGGAAGAAACCTCTTTTTTAATTTTTTATCAATAGAACACAATAAGGTGGTTAGTTTATTCTTTTTATAATGTTTTTACCTTGAATGTGAAGGATAGTATAGATATTTTTTAGGTTAAAATTTTTGAAGGTATTATTATTGGTTATTAATATATGAGTAATGATTATATAGTTTATAATAAAAATACAATGAATATTAAAGAATATTTACATTTAAAATATGATGAATCATGTGATATTAAAAAATATATTTTTCAAGGTGTTATAGATAAATTCAAGGATTCTAGTTTTGGAAAATAAAAACCTCTAAATATATAATGAAGGGTAGAAAAATGCTTCAAAATATAATAATATATTATGGAATATTCATATAAATCATCCAATTAAAAATGTTATTTGTAATTTTTTTATTGTATAAAAACCATATTCTATTATTTAAAATAATTATTGACTCTACTTTTGTATTTTATTATGTTTCTAATAAATTTGTTGATGTTTAAAATTTTCCAAATTAAATTACTTCTATGAAATATAATCCTAATAAATTTGTTATAAATAATTTGTAGTCTTTTTATGAATTATATATATATGTAGGTAATCAGATCTAAATTGATCTTTAGAGACAAAATGGAGGAATATTGATAGATTTTTAAAAATATTTTCGATTATGTTGCCCAATCATATTATAAAAAAAATGTATAGATTGATATGATACATTTTAATTTAATTTCATGTTATAGTATATAATAATATTATTAGATATAGGTTATTTTCAAGGATTTATGTTCTTGTAAATGGATATGAAAATTTCAATGTTAATTGGTTTTTTATCTGGGGATGCTAATTTCAAATAACCCTCTAGTTTTGGTGATGATAAATTTCATAGTCCTGTTTTTAATATATTAAATTCTTTGTATTGTCTTAAACAAGAAACCTTTTCATGGTATGAGAGGAATTAAATGATTATTTTTTATTGTTTTAATAAATTAAAATTTCATCCTACTCTATTTATTCAAATTCATTCTAAAAAAATTTTAATTTTGAAAATAGATGTTGATTATATTGTTTTTTCTTATTCTAGTGATTTACTTTGAAATGTTTTATCATCATTTATGTATTATAAAATTGAAATTATCTTAATAGGTGAATTAAACTTCATTCTTTGATATCAAATTTATCACATGAAATATTGGATCTTCCAGAATCAATACATGTATTCAATACAGTTGATGAAATGGTTTGGGCTCAATTCTTATAAATATATAAAATACCTTATGAGAACAAGATTTATGTTATATGTGGATACTTCTAAATATATTGATATTGGTTTCTATAGAGTCATCATATGCATAATTAAATGTTTAACTATTTTTAGTCTTGATATCGCATTTAATGTTGGATTTTTTGTGAGGAATCAAGATGAACCTAAAGGGATGCCTATTAAATATGTGAAAAGAAGTATTATACATGATAATGGAACACTTAAATCAAGTTTATTTTATTATATGATTTTTTTTATTTCATATAGTATTATAACTATGATTCATATATGTAGTATAATTGAATGAAAATGAACATCATGTTGTGTCATTTTCTTGTAAAATACTTTTTTTTATTTTTTCTAAAAAAAAATTATTTGTTTATTTATTTTGTATTGAAGTTGACCATAATTTTTTTATATTTTATCTCATAGAAAATTTATTATGTTAATGTTATGATATTGTTTATATATTTAGAAAAATTGTTTACTTATTATGTTAATAGATATAAAATTTATATTTCTTAGAACATATCATATTGATGATTTTTTTATTAGATATCATGTGAATTAGGGTAATGTTTTTTTAGAATTGATCCTTAATAAGATTCATATTATAGACATATTTACTAAGACATTATACTTTTTTTAGTTTTGAAAAATTAAATTTGATCATGAAATGTGGTAAGTTTAATTTTTTTATCTGTACCGATGTGTATGGGGAGTTTTTATTTAATTACAAAAATGGGGGAGAAAGTAAATGTTTTTTATTTTACATTTTCAGTTTTCTAATAAAATAAAAATGGTGTGATTGTTTATATTTTGTATTTTTTTATTATATGGGGAGATTGTTTTTTCATGTGTTTTAAATATTTTTTGTCTGTATTTATGTTTTTACATGGGTTTTTTAAATTTTCAATGTCTTATGTTAGCTAATAGAATTACCTCACTTGTGATATTAGTTGTTTTTATTTTCCTTATATTTTTAAATCATTGTATTTCATTCTATTTAAAGTTATTATATAATAATTATATATCTCTTATTTTTAATAATTCATTCTTAATGTTTAATAAAAATTTTTGAGTTTTAATTTTATGTAACATATGCTAGTTTTTGTATATTTTAATATAAATTATTCTATTTGTTCAAAAATTATTCTTCTATCAATCCAAATAATATTTGACCATCAGTTCATTAAAATATTCTACAATTAGTTAAAAAAGTATTATACCATTATTTATGAATTGAGAAACCAACATGCATGTGTCTTCTAATGGTACCGAAAATAATAGGTTGTATAATTTGTACTTTCATTCCTAAGACTAAATAATTTTTATTTCAAAAGTAGTTTTATATATATATATATTTTATATTTTATTCATTTATATATTAATTATAATTTTTTTGAACCTTTGTGAATTTATTTTAGAATACTGTAAATAATATTTAGTGATACTTTAATCCTTTTTTCATCTCCATATTATATATTCAATACATGTTTCTAATACATAAGACCATTATTTTGGATTAAGTGTATTTGGAAAAAATTCTATAATTAATTTTGAATGTACATGAATGTGTTCAATGTTTTTTTTATTTTTTGAAAATATATTTATTTCATTATAAAACTCATGACTTTATAATATATTTTTACATAGTCTACTTTCATATGATATTCAGGGATTTATTTGAAACGATATGGAATTTTTTTAAATATTTAAATTTCAAAATTTTGAAGTTGTTGTAAAAAATTCAAATGATGTATTTAAATTAGTCTTAATTATTTAAATATTTTCGGTATATGTTTTATCAACAATAAATTCTTTTAACTCTATTTTTGAATTACATTAACCATTTTTAAAAGTACAATTTAGTCATTGTATCATTTTATAATGTATTTATAGGACTCAAAGGGCTCATAAAATTGATTAAATTATTATATCATGATTGCATATGAGTACATAAGACTAAAATTGTTAAAATGTTCTCAAACACTACAAATCATCAATCAATACTGTATTCTGTGTTTACAAGTATGAAAAATATCTTAAGGACAATACCTAAACTACTTCCACTTCTATTACCTTGATGAGATGAGCATATTTAATACTTAGAAACAAGTACTTGTGATTATTTGTTTTATCATTGTTTCTCTATTGTATCTCTTATATATGAAACTCATCTTCCCATCACTAACATGTTCCTTCCTTGTCAGCTAATGATTTTCCAAAACAAAATCATTCCCCATTTTTGGGTTGTGACTCCATATTCTAAGGTCGATTCATTAGGGAAAAGACTCTAGAATTTTTAAGATTGGTCCTATAGGTTGTAAATATTAGAACAAAAAAATCATTATATGTTATAGTTTTCTCAAAAATAAATTCAAGGGTTCAAGATCTTGATAAAAAAAAGTCATTTTTTAAATTTAGTTATAAATACACTAGAAAAGAAATGTGTTGTACCCGTTTATGATTCCCCTAAAAATTATGTACTGAAAAAAAATCTATCAATGATTAGAGAGGTGTAATAGTTTTCTAGTTCCAATCTAAAAAACCACTATTAAAATTCAACGTGTAATCATCCATTTTAATTCCCATTTATTGGTCAATATTTTTTTATATGGTATATTCATCCCCATATTGACTATCCTACATTAATTCTGGCCTAATAGTTTTAGCATTGGAATATGTACATCCTGGGTTGGAAATTTGTGATTTTTACTCACCTTCAAATATTAAACTATTTTCTTATATAGAGAGTTATCTCAATTAATCAATAAAAAAATAGGAACCTATGATATTGGGATATGACTTTAAAGTTATATAGAATCCTTGAAAACAAAAGTTTTGAATGGTGAATTTTCATAGGTACTGTAATATGGGAAAATGATGACATTGGAAGGGTAACAACATTTATGGAAGGACCTTCAGATTCTAGTAGGAGAAGTAAAGAAAGATGAAAAATTGAATATAATTGTTTACAATTTTCAATAAGGCAGTAAAGTGAGAAAATATTATACTTATAAAAATAAAATATTATATTTCCATAATATGTTTTTTTATCATAAATACGTTTTAAAACCAAAACATCTTCCTTTTTTTCATTATTCACCAATAAAATACATCTGGGGAATATTTAGATATAAAATATCCATGATAAACTGGTGTTGTGTATGGAAAATACATGATATGTGAAATTTTTTATGTGGTACTATAATGATTTTCAATAATATTTGTTTGATTCATTATGTTCTCAGGGGTTAATCCAATCACTATTGATTCCCACAATTATTTTGAATAATATTTTAGTGTATTTTTGGTGTGTTTGAAAAATATAAGGGGTAAGATGTAGAATTCATGGAGGACGATAAGTTAAGAATATATGATCATTTAATACCACTTAGACATCCATTTATAAAAGAAATATTTTTAGACTTGTTTAGAGGCTTATTTGTGGTTCTTTTCAGTAGAACGTCTGCAGAAGTGGATTAATCAGTTGACTTGGAAGGAATATAGTTTGAATAAATCCTTCAACAAATCAACTAACAAGATCTATTATTATGTAATGTATGGTCACAATGACTCGAATATTTTTCACTATTTGGAAGGGGTTATTCCTATGGAATTTGTAATTGCTTCTTTTATTAACTGGAATAATTCACTTAACCAAATCCATGAAAATCTCCATATAACACAACATAGTCTGATCAATAATTCCAATAATCGATGATGTGAGGTGACTTGTGAAGTGGGGGATCATATGTGGGTTTAAGAATGAATTAATGGATCCAACACCAAATCTTGAATTAACCAAACACTCGATTCCCAATATTATAGATAATATTCAATTGAAGGGAATGTCTGTATTGTTTCTTATTGTCTTACATTATTGAATAGTAGATTGATACACCTAGTATTATTTGTGTCCTAATATAAGGAAGTTTGTGGAAAACACTGCATCACCATTATTATACCCTTTTCCTTTAGAGACAATGAGGAACATTCTGAGAAGATTTTGGATTCTCATTATTTTTTCAATTTCCATTAGTTGGTTTTTTGATGGAATGTATGAACTGCCAAAGAAGTTAACTAGGAAGAATTCGACATGATTTATCTCCACATTTCTATATTCTACAATTTCGAAATCATGAAATAAAAAGGTGTGGATATTGATATGAATGTGGAGAAGATCTATGGAAAAAAACTATCCATAGGACAAGATCACCCATTATATATACCAATAAAACGCTGTATCATTAGAGGGGAAAAGTAAAGGGGATTAAAATTGTCTAAATTATTGAACCTGAACCAAACCATAAGGTTATCCTTTAGATACCTTCCATATTATATGGTTTTATCTTAATCGTTAGAACACTAAAAAAAATTAAATAACATCATAAAAAAATCAGGTTGATTTATTTCTCATAGAATGAATGGTGATAGGAATGGATCATCATCAGGGGTGGA
This sequence comes from Viscum album, assembly GCA_963277665.1. Classification (NCBI taxonomy): domain Eukaryota; kingdom Viridiplantae; phylum Streptophyta; class Magnoliopsida; order Santalales; family Viscaceae; genus Viscum; species Viscum album. Next base: position 1,672,787,695 of record OY728126.1, read on the forward strand.
AATACCAGTGTTATTATGTTAATTATTACTAGGGAATTTCCGGGAGATGTAATATACAAACACTTCATTTTTAGGGGTGTTTTCAGTACATATTTCAAGGATGTGTCTATAAGGGATTTTTTAGGTGAGTTTTCAAGGGGAGTTTTGAATAAGAATTTTGAGGCTACATTTTTAAGAATCATTTCATATAAAATATTTTTTTTTCAACTGATTTTTCATCATGGATCATGATTCTAAAAGGAAATTTATTTTAAAAACAACTTCTTGAAATCATAGTTGAAATTTTGCATTGAAATTTCATTTTATTTCAAAGAAGTAATTAAAAATCTGAAAATTATTTTAAGTGGAAATATCATATGCTATATGTCTATAAAAATATAAAACAGAATTAAAATAAAAAATTTCAATTTGAATTTTCAAGTGAAATTTCCAATAGAAGTTTTCAATGTCAATTAAAAAAGGGGTTTCCCTTGCAGTAGAAATATCTAATTTATTTCAGGAATGACTTGTGGAAAACTTCACTTCTAACGTTAAATTCTAATTCCACTGCAACATTCTCCAATTCAATCCAAGATGAAATCTCTATAAAATATTTTGACTATGAATTTTTAGATTAAATTCAATAATCTAATGTACAATATAATTAAAAGAAGAGAATGGATATTTTTAATTTATTTAAGATTTAAATATAACACTATTTTTTCATAAAAATTATGAATATTAAAATCAAATGAAACCTTCCAAATTTAATTTCCATTCAAAATAATAAGATGAAATTTTAAATGGGAAATTCCCATGGGACTTTCCAATGGGAATTTCTAATGGTAATTTACAATGGTAATTTCCAATGGTAATTTACAATGGTAAATTACAATGGTAATTCCCTGTGGAAATTTGAAATGATAATTTCTAATAACAATTTTCAATTGGACTTTCCAATTGGTTCAAAAGAAGCAACCCCACAAACCAAATTAAAAACAAACGTGATCTAACACTTTGAGCACATAAATTGTACAGGTCACAGTGCTAGAAGACAACATAAATATTGATGCTCTACATAATGAAGAAGACATAAATTCATTTGATTTTAATAATTTCCAATGGGGGAACATAATAGTGATGACATTACAAACCCCCAGTGCAGTGTATAAATTTTCTTCAATTGAGATAATGTCCCAAATTCAGAATAAAGAACCACATGTGAAAGCATTTATCAAAAATTAAGCACATGGAGACCAAGAATTTCAATGTTTTGTAAATTGAAATTCGAAGCCTATTTATTTTATGTTTCATATAGAATAATTTTGGGTTTTAGTGTGTTGAAGGAGTTTGTTAAAAAAAAGTATAAGTATAAAACCTATGTGACATCAACTATCAATGTAAGGAGAAAATAAGGATGATTATGACCATACATGCCTAATTTTAATGACAAAAATCTTTGTGAAAAAATAAAGACTAATTTTCAAGAATGAATGGGAGCTATCTGCATTTTCCATAACTAGAATGAGTAGACATAATTTATTGAGGATCATAACCATTCCTTACATTCTATTGAGACTGTTCATTTCATGAGGTCACAAATACAAATCAGTGATGCACAAGTTTCTTAGTTGGATGTTAGTGATTAATATTGTTTCATGCATGGTGATTAGTAATATTGCTTTTTTTATTACAAGTGAAACAATTCCATATCCGGAGACACATACAAGGACACAAACAATCCCATCATTCAAGGGGGTCGAAATTAGTGCTTCCCTAAAACATCCCTCATCACAAAAGACATGCACTCAAGAGGCATAGTGCCCATTCTTCTATAAATAACGGGCTCTTCCTTGGGACTTCCAATATTTGATAACGCATCTGCAACAAAATTTCCCTCCCTCCAGATATGTTGTATGATCCATCCTTGGTTGCTTTCTATGCTACACCTCCTGATGATATAAGCCAGCTCCCAAGGTGCGTTTATCCGACCCCGTACATGAGTAACCAAAACTTACGAATTCATCTCCACCTCCGACACTTGGAAACAACTTCTCCTGCATACCTGCATCCCCGTAAGAATTGCCCGAGCCTCCTCCCCCAATGAATTGCATATCCCAACAGTGACACTAAAGGCCAGGTGAACTGACACTCCTAAATCACGTAAAACCCCACCGCCTCGCATCATTCCATGCGTGCCGGACCCATCCACATTTAATTTATGCCCGCTGAATGGAGGTTTCCATCTAACCCATCGTCCTCCAAACTGTTCTGTACACCATGGTATACCTAGGATATTACACGCCGAGTCTGAGCGCTGATCGATTCTCAACAGGGAGACCATCTCATAAACCAACAACCTAACTCTTAACTGAAGCATAGAGATCGAGCTCTGGGAACCCAAAGCTTCCTTATTCCTGGTCTCCCAAATGTCCCAGCATATTGCAGTTAGAATACATTCGCATACCTTACCTTCTGAGTTGCTACTAGGACTTCCGGTAAACCACGAGGAGAGGATATCCTGGAAGCTGAAAAGCTCGAAGCTAGTGCACACCCGAGGAGTGAATATATTCCAAACAGTCATCGCCGAGTCACTCTGGAAAAAGAGATGAGTATGTCACAATATCTAGATAACAAATAAAGGGATAACACATCATTATTATAATCAGTTCAACTTGACATGTGTGATCAAATCTTCATCATTTTTTGGTTTGATATAAAAATTAAGGTAGATTATGATCATTGTAGAGATTTTCTCAAGTTTGGCACTTCCTTCAACACATACAAAGAGACTAGTCCTTTAAGAGTTTTTGTTGGTGTAAACTATCATAAAGAGACTGTAATTTTTTTACATCATTTTTAAATGACGATACTATAAACCCTTTTATTTGGCTATTTTAGTTGATTTGTTTATTTACATAGGGAAAGAATCCTATGTCAATTTTCACAGATTGAGATGTAGCTATGTCTAAACCCATTGGTTTGACACTACCTAAAATAAGATGCATCCGATGAACTTGGAACTTAATGAATAATATCATGAAACACATGGGAAATTTAATTAAATATTACCCCACAAGGTTTTTTTTTAAAATAAATTTATAGGGTTGTAGGGATTTCAAAATTTGATGAAATATGTATACAAATACATATGAATTAAATTGATAAAAAAATTACAAGGTTAAAAGATATGTTAAAATTAAAGAAAAAATCGTTTTATTGTTTTATAAATACTTCTTTGATATTATGATGTCTAAGCACATAGTCAAGTGAATGGTTATATTGTGTGTTAAAGGATTAACTGAATCATAAAATTAGTGTCTTTGAATTATTCCCATGATATGAGGGTGTGTTAGAGAAGAATGGATATCACAAAATGATAGCTGAATTTTATAGAAGGTAAAATCTCCCACATATTAATTTTTTTTCATCCAATCATTGTGAAATGAAGTCCTTTATAAACTCCAAAAAACATTTGATCTTTTTTTCAAAATGAACACTAACTATTTGGAGTTTGTTGACATAAGTATTCTAAGGAAATAGTTTCCATAAAATGTATGTTTTCACAATGAAAGGTTCCTCAAATGTGTTTATAGTGGATGTGTCCCAACATTAACCAGTTATAATCAGTTCTACATGTATGAAATTTGAGAGTTATTTATATTTGTGTTAGCATGAAGAAAAAATATTGAAAAGGAAAGATGGTAAGTTCCTTACCATGTTTTATATCCATAATAGATGGAAAGGAAATTTAAGTAACATCCATATGGAATACATCACACTTAATCTTCTCGAAGAATATTTAGTATAAATAAAATATAAATTCTACCAATAGTTTTTTTCGAATGGAAATAAATCATATAATGAAATCATGTGAGTTTGAATAATGATATAGAATTGTGAGGTAATTTTTGAAAAAATATTCCAAGGAACTGTAGAAATCTAAAAATAATGTTCCCAAAAAATTAATTCAATATGAATATGACATGAAACATGAAAAATAATCTATAACATCATTCAATAGGAAATATAACATAAAATTTGGTTATATGATCAATATTTTTCTAGAGTAAGAATAAATTACATGAAGAATAAGTGAAATATCAAAAATCAAGAGATTGTAAAACATATATGGGATTGAAACTATTTTATTCTATTATTAAAGGAATTCATTTATGGATTTAATGAATAAATAATTTTATAATTTTATTCTATATAAGATATAAATAAATACAAAGTAGTGGTTATAATGGTGATCCTATCACATATCTTAATGAATGTAAATACTATACAGTCAATTAAAAAACATGATATTGAACCCCCCATTATAGGAAATAAAATATTTTGATATTTAAATTCTTATGTAACAATTATGTAATTTTTTTCTTATTTTATTCAACTAATGAATTTAATTTTATCATGCATAAATAATTTAATAATACTATTGCAAGGAAGATTTTTATAACACTCAAATTATTGCTACCATGGTAATCCTATCATAGATCTCAATGTCATTACATATTGTATTGCATGTCAAAAACCAACAAATAATAAAACAATTCATAGTAGTTGATTTATTTTCATATTGGAAATTTTATGCAACAATTTTTATATTTATCTATTTATTTATTAAAATATAATGACAGATGTAATTAAGAGGCACAAAAAAGAATGTTTTTTCAATTGAGGATGAAAATTTCATAAACCTCTGAAAATGGGAATGAAAAAAAAATTAGGACCAAAAAAACATTAGAATCATTATGATATTTAGTTGACACCAATCCTTAACTATAAAGGTCATTACAAAATAAAACTACATTGGAAAATCGGGTTTTATAATTAATGTGTTGTCTCCTGGTAGGTATATTGTAATTGGAAAATTGAATAGAATCAAAGTGGAAATATTCCCATCCATGAATACAGTGGAAATTTTTAGTTGTAATTTCAAATTTAAATTTCACATTTTAATTTCTATACCCAACAATTTGACATCCAAAAACTAACAAACAGAGACTAAAAATGAAACATATATTGTTAAACTTATCATTATATCACATATTAAATGAATATCATCTTTATCAAAACATCCATCCACATTAGAAAATAATCAATGAAATCCACTATATACAAACAAACCAATTGGTATAATCCAATATGGATATTTCCACTAATTTTTCCATTAAGTTGTTCACTAGAAATTTGTAAAGGGAATTCAGAGTTTGAATTTCTATACACAGTAGGTTTCCATTCAATGAAGTGACAATGAGGAGTACAAAGATAAATTACAGCGTAACACCTATCATAATATAAAAAAATATGAAAATATCATTAGTATAAAAATGTTTATATATATCATAAAATATATATTTTCACCCCGAATGTATGACACAATCAATTCACCTAAACCAAATTATAAATTTTCACTAAGAGTTTATAGTGGGTATTTCCAATGGATATTTCCAAAGGTAATTCGGAATTAGGCTTTATATGCCCAAAAGGATTAAAAATGATCGAAAAAAAGATAGTATATATTATAATGAAAAAATATAGTGTAAGAACTATATAAAAACATAGAAAACATCTATATGTTCATCCACATCAAAAAAATAAATCACTCCCACTGAAACCATTTGAATAAATACCTATAGAAATATTTGAAAAAAAACAAAAAAAAAACTATTTTAAGGTATAAATATCCCCACAAACCCAATCCCACCCCAAAACAACACATTACAATAAATGAAAATAGCTAATTTTTCTAATAAACTACCAAAAATAAATTGCCATGAGTTACTTATTTATCTTTATCCAATGTCTCTAGCAGCAATGAAACACTTCATACTCTTAGTTTTTTCCTCTAAATTTCTCTTTCAAGATCATTTAAAAAATAATAAACCATAAGAAAACTAAATTCAGTATCTTCTTTTTTTTGTCTAATGATCCTCCGCATCAACTCATGTTGCTAAACATTCCATGACATTAGAAATGAGGAAACCACAATCCAAACATGAATCTCTATGTTGCTGTGACTTCTCAATTTTCATATCCCATTTATGTATTATTACTTTTTCACCATTAACTCAACAGAAACATCATCCAAATATAATTCGTTCAAAAAGATAAAATAAGAATATCATCATTCAATATATTAAAATATTCATAGAAATTTGATAACATTATACCACAATTACTATGTCTTTAATGAATATATCACTTTCCCTTGTTCATATAATATGTATCATGGAGTTATAATTTCTAAATATCCATTTTCTCAAATCCATATACAAAAATTCCAATATATATTATCCATTTTTATTGGATAGAATAAAATGTGGGTTACATCGTATTATAAACTTCTACCTAGTTCAAAATGTTTTTTTAGTTTTCATTTGATTAATAAAGACTCCCTATAAGACAGAAAAATATATTAATATATTCATGATTTACCTGAAACATGAAATGAATAAAAATAAAATTAGAAAAACATATAAAAAATAGTTTTTCAAAAAAAATACAATAGTCTTGTAGTAATGGTTCCTGACATGAAGGATATTTTTTCCAATTCTGTAATTCCAGCCATACTTCGAAGCTGATGTATTTATTGAATAATCACCACAAATGAATCAATGTCCTATTTCCATAAAAATTTACTAAAAAATATAAATCACCAATGGTTATTAAAAAATTGATATAAAACATATCATACTAGGATTCTACCTCTTCTTTAACAAGTCAATAATGTTAAATCATATTCATAGGACATTATTTTTGAATGGATTCCCAAACTACACCATTGTTTTCATGGAATGTAATTTCAATTTTCACAAAATAGAATGATATAATTTAATATATCATAAATATTGTAATTAAATAATATTATCTATCCCCTTTAGTATCAAGAAAAATTCTCATGAGCATTTGTATCATGTGGTGTCACTATATTATGTTGGTTCAACCACCTAGGAATTTCCTAGGATAGATTGGGGTTCATTGTTGGCCTCTTCTTCATAGTCACCTATGGATATACATAACGAGAATGAAACATCAAATACCTTGACCTAATCTTCACATATCTAATCAACTATGTATAGATATTTGAGGAAAAAAAATCACTAGACTCCAGAACTCATTTTTGTTCATCCATACACAACAATTCATTCACATCCTCCTCCTCCTCAATTATATCTATATTAAATTCATCCTGGATCTCATCATCATGAATTTCTTCTTTGACTCCATCAATAAAAGTTGAGTAAGTTCTGTTTTTTTATTAATTTCAATTTCATTAATATGAACATCCTCTACATTAGTTCTTTTCTCCACATCAAAAAATAATTTCATCACCTCATTCTCCTTCAGCCTTATCAGTTCTTTAAAAACAATAGTCTTTATATTCATAATTGTAAATTGTCTATCATGTTTTTTATCCTTCTTGTTATGTTTTAAATTATCTATGTATGAGAGCACACTCTCCTCATTTTATGTAGTTAGGTCTTTTGATTTATTATTAAAAATAATTTTTTCTTTCAATAACCCCATGAAAAAATAAAATTATCCTCACAAGGGCTAGACTGCAGCCTACAGCTCTGTGTTTGGGTGGTTGGAGTATATAATGGATAGTGAAAACATAAATGAAGATGTTATAAATTAATATGAAAAAGGGACTATGTGAAAATATAGTCTACTAACAGTACCTTGGTAGATTCTTCTAGGGTAGTAATAACATATTAAAAACTCCACCGTTCAAATAAGGGTGCACCCTGTTGTTTTAGAACAACATCATTTGACTAGTCTGCATACCAATACATTAAAATTTCATTTTATTAAAAATAAATCATCAATCATGGAAAATCTATTCAGTTGTATAAATTTCAATACCTAACCAATAAACTGACAACAAAACTTAGAAATATTAAATGAGTGGTGTTATTTATTTAACTGGTGTAATAAGCTGCTCATGAATACCAGATTTTTAAGAATAACACTTCTATTTTGATTCATCTTCAAAATATGTCACAAAATTACTTCCCACATAAGAACCAGAAGTATGTATGAAACGTCATTCATGTAAAAAAACAAATTCAACATGCCACATTAGAAAATTCTTGTTCCACAATAGCTTCATTGGTATCATGAATGGGTCTCCGTAACACACCCTGGGGAAATAGTCATCCAGTATTGCAAAACCTCAACCTCAATAGTTATGAACTATTTTTCCCAAATGTATTGGAAATTGAAAAAGGTATATCACTGTCCTAAATTTAAAATTTTTTGTAAATGTCAGAAACTCTTAACTACACCATCCTACAATATATGTCAAAAATTATTAAATAAACATTAAACATGTATACTAAATATAAAATGAAAGCATTGGTTTTTTATAATAATTGAATGGATTTATTTTATTATGAAACACCTGAACCAACAACCAAAAAACATCCTTTGAAGATATTTATTTTGATTCTTATTAATCTTAGGCCCAATATCATTAAAACTATTCAACAAAAAAATAATAGATGACAAGTAGTGGAAACCTGATGATGTAGAGACTTATTTATCTTAAAATATTAATATCCCTAAAATTTATCATTAAGGATATTTCAATGTAAATTTAAAACAAAAAGTGAAAACATAGAACATTCTGTGAAAATTCCAACAACAAAAATTCCACAAGACATTGAATCATTATATTAAAATCAATGGACCAATCAAGATACACTCTAGAAATTCCCTTAGAATGTTCCAGTGAAAACATCCATTAGAAATCCTTCAACAAAATCATACTAAAAATATTCAATTGGTAAAAATCATTAGTTATATATTTTGAAAATATATTTTAATTCCAATATTACATCAATTATTCCTAGTAAAAATACATATTTAAATTATAATTATAAATTTCAACAGTAAATTTTTAATTAGTTCTAAAAATTATTATATAGGTGGAAATTTACAACTAGAATGTCTCGTAGAAATTCCGAATGAAAATAAAACTGCTAATCCCCAAAGAAAATCCCACTATAAATTTCTTGTAAAACCCCATATGGAATCATTTGGAATTATCAGTATACAATTTCAACTCATTCTTTCAATATTCGGAAAATATAATTTAATTATATAAGGAATTTTCACTATTATTGAGAATTTACAAAATAACGTGACATTCAGAATTTTCATTGAAACATTTCTCTTAGGAATTCATAGTGGATACTTTCATTGGTATGTTCAACTGGGAATTTAATGCAAAATTTTAATCATTGGAAAATGAAAAATGATTCAATTGTAAATTTTTCCGTAATTATTAAATGTAATTAAATTTCACTATTAATTTTTAGTGGGAAGTTCAAGTGGGAGATTCCAGTTGGAATTTCATGTGGGAATTTCCCATGGAAATTGCAACTAGAAATCGTAGGTGATAATTTATTGGGGGAATTACCACTGGGATTTTAATGTGGGAATTCCAAGTGGAAATTTCATGTATTAATTCCCACAATGAGTTTCCTGTTCGAATATCTAATCTGAATCTCCAAGGAAAATGTCATAATTTTAGAAATAAAATTTCATCAAAAACTATAAATATTTCTATAGTTCTAAATTATAATTTCATTAGAATCCTAATTATCAATGCAAAATTCCAAAGGGAAATTCTATTGGGAAATTATAGTGGGAATTACTATTAGGAATAGCCATTTTGATTTTCCAATTTGAATATCCACTGGTAAATTCAATTAGGAATTCAACCCCAAATCGCTCAAAATTGTCTCTATAATATAAAAATTGACATAATTATAAATTTTTCATTAGTTAAAAAATTTAATTAATTATAACTATGAATTTATTTTGGAAAATACCGATGGGAATTTCTAATGGGAATTTTCAGTTTGAATTTCCATAGAGAAATTAAACTGTGAATTCTACACCAAATCAATAGAAATTATCTCTTCAAATCCCTACTGATAAAATTATAAATTTTTCAGCATTTAGATGGCATAATTTATTTCCACTGTGAATTTCTTGTGGAGACTTAGACCGTATACTCATGTTTTTCCTAAATGTTTCTACTGGCTAATGTTATTAGAACATTCCAATGTGAATTTACAATGGGATTTATCAAAGTAAAAAAAATTAAATTATTGAATATAAATGTTTTGTTATAAGAATTTATAAATGAACTTTACCTGGAAATTCAATAACAAATTTCCACTATTACATTACACTCAAATATCAACTTTGAAAAGACATGATAATTTACACTGGTAAGTTAAAATAAAAATCCCCAATCATAATTACCATTAACAATTACTTGTACTAATTCACAACTACAAATCCAAATAACCATGTCATAAAATCAATTAAAACAAATTAGTGTTTCTTTCTAATCAACAATTTTCACTGAAAACAGAGTTTTCTAGTAGGAAATCACACTTCAAAATGGTAAATTTCATAAAATTATTTAAAGAGGTAGATGTTTGGTTAGAATTGGTAAGGGTAATTGAATGTTTGAATTATGATTGAGTATTTCTAGTTAGAATTTCCTAGTGTAAATTCTAGTGTCTATTCACAGCGGAAATCTGAGTGGAATGTCCCAGTGAAAATTGTAGTCGAATTTCCTCCTAAAAATAATTTATAAATTCCAACTACATAAAATTTATATTCAATCAATTTAATGTTTACTTTGATATATCACAATGTAAATTATTATTGGAAATTTCTAATAGTATTTACTAGTTAGAACTTTCATTGGAAATTCTGTGTGTATGATCCGAGTCTCCACTAAAAATTAATAGTGAAAATATATTACATTTCTAACAAATAGATAATTTTTAATTGTATCAGTTTTTATTTTCATGATAAAATTTCTAGTGATTTGGTGTATAATTCCATGTTGAATATCTCAGTGGAATTTCAAACTAGAAATTCCAAATTGTAATTCCCACTATCAATTTCAACATTCTATTCGTAGTGAAAATAAATTACATGTTTTAACTACTAATCATTTTATAATTGTTTCACATGTAATTATCGATTAAAAATTACTATTGATTTGGTGTTGAATTCATAGATGAATTTCCGAGTGGTAATACTAATAGGAAATTCCCACGAGTAATTATATTTGGAATTTTCAACAAGAAATTTGGATTCCTATGTAATTATAATTTGGAAATAGAGAACAATTTATAAAATTTGGTGAAATTGTATTGCTAGAATTTCAAATTTTTACAAGGAAAGTTCCACTGGATATTGGACCTTGAAATTCACACGTGAAATTCCCACTTGAAATGGCCATTGGAAATTCACACTTGCAACTTCTAGTGGAAATTCCCACTGGTAAATATCATTTTCACTTCCCACTGGCAATTCTCACTTTGAATTCCCATTGGGATTTCCCATTTTAAATTCCAATTGGAAATTCATAGTGAAATTTAATTACATTCATTATGTAATAAACAATTTTAAATTTAATATATTGTATATTTCTAGTGATTTTAATTTTGGTGTTAAATTCTCAATTGATCGTACCCCTAGAAATAGACATTATAAATTCACACATGATATTTTCATTGGAAATTACCTCTAAAAATTCTGAATAAGAGTGTAAATTCCCCCTATAATTAAAATATAATTTCTACCAATAGATCTTAGGAGTTGAAATTATACATCTATAATTCCCAATGCCTCTATTTAAATTTTACTAGAAATTTCTTGAAGCATTTTATTTGATAATTAAAAGCGTGTTTTTCATTTTAAATTTACACTATTCATTTTTGGTGTAAATTTCCTCCTACATTAAAATTTATTTAGAACCAATTGAAAATATAATATGGGAATTTTTAATTAGAATTTCCACTAGGATTTTCACGAGGTGTTTTTTCTTTGAAATTTCAAATGAATAACATTATCAAATTATATAACTAATTTTTTGAACCCATTGAATATTTATAATGGGCATTTGAACTATGTTTTCCAGAAAAAAATTTCATTTGAAATTTATAGTGGGATTTACCACATGAATTTTTATTGGTCCACTTATTTTAACATACTAATTCAATTTTAGCTGTAATTTCTATTGTATTTTTAATTGGATGTTTTTTTATAATTTTTTTTCTTACATTAACATTCAAATTTTCTTAATTCTATTATTTAGGGATATTGTCTTTTTATGGCTAAAGAAGTCTATACATTAGCTATTATCCACTACAGGTCATCGAGGAATGGGTTAGGGAATAAATTAAATTTGATTATGCCTTAGATTACTAAGAATCAGATGATATAACATCCGAGGATTTCATTTTTGTAGTTTTTTAATGTGTTTCTGGATTACCTAGTGTCATTAGTTAAATGTTTAAAAAATATGGTTAGATTTTATTTTTACTACATATAAACAGTGTTGATTTAATAATTTTAGAAATAGATTCTTTTATAGTGGGGTGAAGAGTTGTAGAAATTTTTTATATATTAATCATTGAGGATGTTGACTTACCTTTTTCAGTTTTCAATACATTATTAACAAATAGTTCAACAATTTTGAGGATGAGGGTTTCTAATTCTAGATGGAATTTTTCCCAGGATGTGCAATAGAGATGAATTCGTGAGATTGTTGAATCTAGTGAGCAGAAAGAATTATTTGATACGACATGTTTTCTTATTATTTTTGTATACGTGATGTAATTTTTTTCTACTTATGGTTCTTATGTCGGTTGGAATTTTGTGACGTATTTTTAGTATGTATCAAAAGTGTAGAGTTATTCTTGGGATCCGGGTATTAATGAAAAACTTATATAATTAGTTAAAAAACATCACAACTCCTTTAAAAGTTGATGGTTGTGTTTTTAGTTAATTGGTATGGTCTTGAACAATATTAGACAAATTATTTTTTACCGTATGGTTTAAAAATACCAAATAATATAAAATTTTATAGTATTAGTTTTCTAATAATTTTCAGAATGTTTATCCAATAATATAGGTTTCAACCTAATTTATATGGTGACTTTTTTAATTGGATGTTGTTTCCCTTCCAGAATGTACAAAGGTACTGTTTGTATACAATATTTTTGAATAGTCCATTAGTTTTATATTAATTTATAACATATTAATTTATGTTTTCACTATCTATTGTTGACTCCAACCACACAAAAAAATATTTTGATGTTTTTGTTAATATCTTTTGAGGAAAAACAACATGTTTAGTGGGATTTTGATTGAAAAAACATCCTTCAGTATGAAATTATAAAAAATCACTATTTCAAATGAGTAGAGTGTGGTTTTGTACCTAGAGATTGTAAAACATAATATAAATGTTAAAATAAAAGTGGGCCAAATAAAATTTAATAATTGGAATTTTTTATAGAGAAAGGCCAATGATAAAGGGGAATGACATGATGAAATCAGTTTTTGGTGAAGAGAAATGGAACTATGTTAGAGGTTGTTCAGATTCAAGATAATTAAATTCAAAACAATACATCACCAGCTAATGCTATTGAGAGAAGCATAACATAATTTCATGTAGATGATATGAAGGAACCTTGTAATTTATGTGTATTTGAGGTGGAGGAGGATATGAATTAATATTTGCGTATGGATGAAAAATCATGTTGTGTAGTCCTATGCAATATTTTTTTCCTTAATGATACAAACCTGATGGATTAGATTCATTAATAGTATGGAATATAAATTGACGTTTTATTCTCCTTATATGTATATATATATATATATATATATATATTCATTGTTGACTATGAATGAGAGGCCAATAATGACCACAAAGCTAACCCATGTAATTCTTATGTGGTTGATGTAGTATAATTTTGTAACACCACATGATATAAGGCTCATGAAAATGTTGTTTGATTCTGAAAGAGAGATGTATTGTTATTGAATTACTGTATTTATAATATATTGTATTATATTTTCCTATTTATTGAAAATATAAATTATTTTTCATGAAAAACAATGGTGAAGTATAAGAATATATAAAAAATGTTATCAGATCAATATGAAAAACCTTATTTATTTGTTAAATAAGAGGTGCAATCCCAATAAAGTATTTGTTATATCATTTTTAATAAAAAATTGGTATATATTTTATTGGGTTGTTTTTTTGGAAATATATTTTTTATGAATATATGGTGATTATTGAAGAATGGTTTGGGCTTCATATTATGGGTGGTGTTGCGAAATTGGAAAGTATTTTCTTCATATTGAGAACCACTACTATAAGACTGTTGTTTTTTTTAAAAATATTTCGTATATTTTTAAGCCTTTCTTTTTATTCATTTCATATTTTATATAAAACATGATTAAATTATTATATTTTTTTCCTCTTCTTGGGAGATGATTACTCATCAAATGAGAACTTGAAACGATAAATTTTTTGACTGGGTAGTAGATAAAAATAATAATAACTCCATATTTTTATTCTAACCAGTAAACACATATAATATCTATTAGACATTTTCTATAATATATTTTGTAAATTGAATGTTTAGATATTATAACACAATGAATTCGATGACATGAACAAGTGAACGTGATATGTTTATTAATGATGAAATCATTGTGTTATGATCTTATAAAATGTCAATTAAAATTTTTAATATAATGAAATACGGTCTTCTCATTGATCTTTTTTTCCAAAAATCATATTTTGAAGAATCCTTCAACCATGTTTCTACTAAAGAAGTTGCGCAATGTAAATGTGATATGAAAACCGGGAAGATTCTGAAATAGGAAGACACACATTTGTATTGTGGTGTCATCATTTGTTATGTCATGGGATGTTTGGAAATAATAGTTTCAATAGAGAATAATTTTATAGAAAATAATGCTGATGACCTGCAGTTATTTCTGGTTCATTATTCCCTAAATGATTCTGGAAGAATATTTTCGGAGGTCGATGCCGAGATTACAAAGTATTTGGTTTCTTCTAGAGACATTAACGAATGTTAAATGAATTATTAATTTAAACATAAATTTAGTATTTATTTAACCAACATAACTTTTATTATTTATTTTGATGGTTTGGGTTGGTGTGGGATTAGGAGTAGTAATTCATTGAAATAGATGTTTGGTTGTTTTTTACAAACATAACTACTATTATTTATTCTTATGGTTTCACTGGGCATGGTTATTTTATGATGTAGATGAACATATAGATGTATTGTATGATTTTATGTATTTGTAACACTATAATTTTGTTGTCTTTATTGTCTATTCATTCAATAATTTAGAAACATATTGTGCATTTAAATACTAACAGGGAATTCCCTTTGGTAAATACTTCTAGAAACTCCCACTATAAACTCTTATTGAAAATTTCATATTTGGTTTTTTAAAATTGAGTGGGTCATATATAGGAGTGGAAATATATATTTTCTAACATTGATTATCATTTTTATAAAGCTATTTTGGTTACATTTTTTCATATTATGATAGGGGTTAAAATGTAATTTATCATTGTACTCTTCGACGTAACCTATTTTAATGGAAACCATCTATGTATAGAAATTCCAACTCTAAATTCCCATTTAAAATTTCAAGTGGAAAACCCCATGGTAAACACCGTGGAAATCTCTATATAGGTTTAAATCAATTGGTCGGTTGGTACATAGTGGTGGAAATGATTATTTTATAATGTCGATGAACATTTTGTTAATGATGATATTAATTTAATATTCTAAAGAATGATAAATGTAACACTATAATTTCACTTTGTAATATCTTCTATTAGTTCATTGAATGTAATATTTTTATGCATTGAAATTAAAATTGGAAATTTATTTTGGACATTTCAATAGTAAAATCAGAGGGGAAATTTACAAATTGGTTATTTATGTGTTTCCAATTGATATCTCTCTATCGTCATCCACAACTTTAATTATAAAAACTATTTTTCAAAATATGTTGGATATTGTGATGAAATATATAGTTGAAGTTGTTTATCAAATGAATTTTGAAATGATTAAAATCTTTCATCGATCATCAAATTTCATTTTTCATTCCCACTTCAAGCAGTTATTGAACTATATAGCTTTATTAGAGATAAATTTCTCTTTGGTGCCACATAATTTCACGAATCATATATATTAATAACTAATAAGAAAAATAACATAAGTGTTTTATATGATTAAAAATATGCTAATATATCAACTACTAAGATGTGTGTTTAAATTTTATTGGTTGTGAATATATGGTACAATATGTTAATACATTGAGATCTACGATAGGATCACCATGGTAGAGAGAATTTGATAGTTCTAAAGCATTTCCCTGCAATAATATTATAACATTGTTTATACATGATAGATTTTAATTTAGTAGTTCATTAACATAATAAAATAATTAACAAACTATTACATAATTTTATAAAATTCACCTTATATGAATTTTTATGAGGTGGGTGTCCAAATCAAGGGCTTAAACCTACTTTTTAGAACTAACATACATTGATATATATGATTGCATCCCAATTTTAGCCACTATTTACACGTTCTTCAGGTCTTTCCTAGAATAAAATTATAAAATTATTAATTAATGATAGCACAAAATATAGTATCCCAATAATATAAGAACATAATACCAATCAAATACATGTTTTTGGTCTCTGATTATTGATATTGCACATATAATACGGAAATTTTATTACCTTCTCAAGGAAAATTGTGAACCATTCACCACCTTTCCATTTATCTTTATTTTTGAATGATTTATTAGACTATTATTGACCTTTTATATCACATTCTTGTAAAATACATTTTGAGTGATCATTATTTTTTTCATCCTGCAATTCCCTGGTATAATATTTTAGATTGTACATCATAATTCTATATCCATGTTAAAAAAAGGGAATTCTATAAAAAGATATATTGTGATTCATTCCATGTATTGGTAACATTTGGTTTTCTTTATACCAAATCCTATTTGACATGATTACATGTGATTTCATCCATGTTGATGTCAATGGAATGTATTTTCCCTCTCTTATATATGACAAGCACTACACTACCAACCATTCCAATATTTTGAGGGCATGAAATCACAAATATCTAACACTTAAATTTCATACAAGTAAAACTTATTCTCATAGGTGACTATTGGTACATGTGAAATTTAAACTCATTTTAGTGAACTTTCATTTCAACAACATTAATTTTTGGGGAAATTGTTTTATTAGATGACTTAAGAAAATAGGCTCCACTTAGTTGGTGGTTATGCAGAAAGGGAAAAAATATTTTTTGAGTTTATAGATGACTTTTTTTAAAAATGATATGAATATAAAGGAAATTATTTCATGGGTTATTCTACCATCCATCAAATTCATCCTTTATTTCTAAATATGAATTCTTTTCCCACATTCTTAAATTTTTGGAACAATTCCAAGACACTGAGTTTACTATTCCGATAATCCTTTAATACACAATTGAAACTATCATTTGAATGTATCCATTGAATTCTAAGTGACAATGATGTCTTAAAAAATAGTAAACCTAGTCTTCCTTAACATTATACATAACTTTTATCCATGTATATTTTATATCACGTCTGTATACTCGGTTTTTTTCCAATATTGCATCCAATTTTGAAATATCTAAAACCCCATACATGCATTTTTTCTATATTTTCCATCATATTTGATTATTATTTTATTACATGTACTATGTGTTTAAATCCATTTTAATTAGGTTCCATGTGAACAAGAAATTTCTTGTTTTAGGATGTGTCAAACCAATTGCTTCAGACATAAAAAATCTTGATCTAAGAAAATTGTCTCATGAATTTTTCCCGCATGAAAATAAAACAATCTACTAAATAGAAAATTGAATGAGTCTGTAGTCTCATAATATAAAAATTATGCACCAAATATTACAATATCCTTATGAAATTTTAAACCTAGAAACACTCCCAAATTCATAGACCCCTTTTTAGAGTTGAAGGTAGTGTGAAACACAACGACATCTTGAAAATGCTCATAATCCACATTCATTTTATTATTAACCCAAAAAAATTGTTTCTAATTTGAACACACATTTAATGTGACACTAAGTATAATAATGATTTGTTATCCAAAGATTTATTTTCTATGTATGGTAATAAACTATCATCATTACATAAATTAAAGTATATATGTATTTTAGATTGTAGATAATTCAGTCGGTTCACTCGTGTATATCAAAGACTCATAGGTCCACCTACAATAAATATTACAAATGAGAATGAATCATTTGGCTTTATAATATTATTATCATTAACAACCAACTCATCACCTTGTGAATAATTGATGTTTCTTTGTGTCCCCATGAAAAGAATGGTCTTAAGAGAATGTAATGAATGGATATTATCCTCAACCAATTGAGTGCACTCATACTTGTTATTGTACATATAGAAAACTCTCATTTGGGATGGACAATTAGTACTTATTTATACACATGGGTTTTTTGACATGGAAAACACATTTGTCTATTTTTTAGATTCCTTCTTTTCTACATGTATACAATGTTTTTGTTACTTAGATTTTTACTTTTTATTTTTTTCAAATAACTGCTTCCCTACCCTAAATCCAAAAATGTGTCTATAAGAAGCATAAAATGAATAGGCTTCAGATTTTTATTTACAATCCATCACAGTTATTGGTCTCTATATACTTATTTGATTAGAAATTCTTTCGCATGGGGTTCTCTATTTTGAATTTGAGACTTCATCTCAATCAATTGAAAATTGTATCTCTTTAATAAGAGTTCATAATGTCATAACTATTATGCACCATCATTTAACAATTAGAATAATTATGGATAATATTTAAATAAAAATGAATTTATGTCTTTTTCATCATGCAGTGCATTAAGATCCAGGTTACTAACTGTCATTCTGAGCTATAAAATTAATTCTCACAAAGTGTCAGGTCAAATTTGGTTATAATTTTAAAAATGGGGTCTTTATTTAGAATCAATTGGGAATTTACATTTGAAAATAAATATTAAAAATTACATTTGTAAATTGTCATTTACAAATTTCACCTAATTTTTTGGAATGGAAATACCATTTTGAAAGTTCCACTTACATTAAAATTTAATTCTTTCTGCAAAAAATTTTCATTTGTAGTTTAAATTAATAATGTTTCCAATTCCCTTCTTCTGAATCATTTGAAAATTCAATATTTTAATTTCAATTGTGAATTATTAGTGGAAATATATAGTAGGGATGTCATCTAGGCTTTAATTGGAGAAATTTGAAGTGGAATTTGTTGTGAAAATTTGCCATGAAATTTAATAAAGGTCATTATTGAAATAAATTTGAAATGAACACAACAAGGGAATTCTAATTTGGAATTGTCTTTGGGAACATCCTGTGGGAATATCAAATGAAAATTTATTCTTAAAATTTTTATTGTCATTCTATTTTTGATTATCATATCTATATAGAAAAATATATTTCCACTTTAAATCATTTTATTATTTGAAACCACTTAATTTGAATTAAATAAAAAAATTAATGTATATTTCCATATAATATTGTACAATGTTGTTTCAAATAGAAAAATATTTACAAAATCATGAGCATTGTTGCGAACTCCCTCTAAAAATGGCTACACACTTAGAAATCCTTCCTGAAAATGCCTCCTCCAAATGCTCCCTCCAAAATTACCTTCTAGAAAAACCTTAAAAACCCACTACCAATGTCTCCTGGAAACATACACTACAAACTCCCTAAAAAACACGAAATATCTGGAAAACATCCACTACAAATTCCCCCTTCAATCATGATCATTGCAAAAACATTATAACCGACCCTGATGGAGAAACATTTTTATCAACGTTATTTCAGTGGCAAATAAATGTGCCCATATTTTTTATATATATTTTTTGAGAATATTTATTTTATTTCTAGTGTTTTAATGATCCAATTACAACCATATGACTTGGAAGTCATCCATCGGAGAACCTAAGGGTTAGGTTCAGGTTCCACACCTGAGATAGTTTTAATCTTGGTATTGGGGTTAAATTGTAATTTTTTCACTAGGCATAGTATTGTAAATAAAAAATGGAAAGGATATTAAAGAGGCTATACATTTGTATGTGAGGGGTCTTCAAGAATATTTGGGTAGTTTGTTGTTTGGGGGTAGTTTCTAGGCCCGAGTAAGAGTTATCTCCTTTAGATTTTTAATTGTATACAGAAGAAATATACATTAAGGTAATAGATTTTTGTGAATGATTTTTGTCTCTATCAATGATAGAGGGAACTGTAAGGACATTATATGAAAACATATCTATCTAGTATAGTTATTGGGGTGATATGTGTTAAAAATTCCAATGTTGTGTTTCAAGAGAACACTACGTTGAGGGATATCACCAATAACAATAAAATATTACACAAGAAGCAATATAGAGGATATGTGAGCCTTATGTGGATATTTTGTTTATCCCATGAAATAAAAGAGATAATAACATTAATCATTATATAATTTTTAATATCAAAAGAAAAATCACATCCCAAATAGGAACCATGGTAGTGAGAAGAGGATATCATTACACTCAACTGAAAATAAATGTTAAATTGATTTAATGTATGTCACAATGAGAGATATGGATATATCATTAGATGAAATTTGGGATGAAACATAAATGAGATGAGATGATATAGAAACATGTAAAGGATATATGATTTATTCTATTTATCAATGTATTATCAAATTTCATAAAATTAATCTTAGATAATTTCATGAATCATCCAAGTCTTTCTTGAGTTACGATGTTTCTGAGAGGGAATAAATTGAATACTAAATAAATTAAATATCATGTTTTATATAATGGGGGCTCCCAATATATACGATACATGAATATCATGGGTTTAATGTTCCATGAAAAAGGTGATCGTGGAGCTCGGTTCTAAATTTCTATTAACATTGGGTAGGTGGTATTCATGCACGGATATAGTGTCGAGCAAGTGTTGTTTTCAATAATACTCTATTTTATTATTATTAGGGGAATATTGTTGATAACAATAAACTCTCTTTTTATAATGATTTTGAAGCTCAAAAATACCCTTTTTTATTATAATGATTTTACCTTGAGTATATTTCATGAAATTAATAATCTTTATATTCTTATTTTTGTGTTATTTTAAAGCGTTTAAACTACATCGAATATTTGACATTGTATTTGGAAATAATTTGAGAATGTTCTGGAAACACTGTTCATAACCTACATTGAAGAGCATTTGTGTATGGATAGAATTCTTCATTCACTTTACGAGAGTTCAATAAAAGTATGGTTAAGAAGTTTTCACACCCATCCTGTTTATATTATTTATTTTATTATTTTTATTGGGCATCGGATAGTTTGGGCCGAGGCCTGACTTAAATTTTATGAGCTTTTACTTAGAATCGAATTTTTCGCTCTTGGTTGCATCTAGCACACCGCGGTTGAAGCCATGCGGCCTCGCTTGGGTTGTCATGCGACCTCTCCCATCTCGCCGCACGACCTTCTCGATATTCAAGGCAAATGAATAAAATGTAATGAATAATAAAATGAGACTAAAAATAAAAATAAGAAGTGTAATTGGATTCAAGGGACTAAATTAATGAAGATGATAATAACATTGTTGAGAATGTTATTATTGTAATTGATAATGTCAAGAATGAAAATACTATTCAGTTATTAATATTATAATATTTCATATTATCGTTAACACAAAATTAAGTTACTATGACTTTTTTTTATCTTATTTGGTTTTAAAAGGTTTCTTCAAGGCATGGGCTAAGTCCTGATTGAATTTGATTTTTTTTGTCGATGAACGATTTTAACCTTCAGGGCGCAACAACATGTGACGCAAGGGTGAAGCATAGTTGTAATATCTTACGGATTCGCCAGCACCACCGTGTGGACTGCCCGTTGTTCAATTATTTAAATAAATAGAGTTAATAATGGTGAAATAAAACTAAGTGTTTTGAAGAATAAAAATGAAATTAAGATGAAAAAAATTGTGGAAATAGTTTAATAAGAAGTTTTTTTAAGTTGTGTTATAGTGATAATAAAAATATTATTATTATTATGGTTTTAGTTTAATAATTTTTTATATAATAATATTATTATTATTAATTGTTTTTTTAGTTTTTCTTAGGGTTTCCTTTTTTTTCTTCTGCCTCCCCTCACTCTCTCCAGTCGTACCTCTCCCCCTTGAAACACTACATGTCGCGCCTTCCATTCCCTATATCCTCCTCTTTTCAGAGAACCCCAACGCCCCCTGCTCCTACTTTGGCTCCCACGTCTGGCCACCGCAGCCTCCTGCTACCAACGCTGCGCACTCGCTCGGACCCCCGCCTTCCGTCTGATAAACCCTGTGCCACCCGAGCTCACGCCGCACCCTCGTAACTGGCACCCTTTCCAAAAAATTCCGGTCGGAACCCTTTTACTTCTTCGGCCGCATCTCCCGCACCCCTTCACACCACCAACATCCGCTCTGCACGCCCTTCGCGCTTCTGGACAGCCGCCCCACACCTCCTCCAGCAAATCCTTTCAGCAGCCAAGACCTTGGGTAAACCCATTCTTAGTTCTTGTTGATTTATTTCAATTTAATGTGATTGAGATAGAGTTTGTGTAGTTTTTTATCCGGTTTCGATGTTATTTTTGGTCCAATTCATGTTTTAGGGTCTTCTTTGAGTTTTTTTGTGGTTCGTATTACATGTGGATGAAGGTCCGCACAAGATTTGGGAAAATTCAACACCGAGGTAGCTGTTTCGATGCCTCAAAATCACTTGATTAATTTAATATGTCTATTTAGATGTACTATTATACTATTTGGTTTGATTATGTGGTGTGTTTTGTCTGAAAAAGGATATTTTGAACATGTCTTCGGGTGAAGATGGATTTCGTACCGTCTTTACATAAGCTTCTTGGTCAAAGGTAGGTGGTTCCATGTCTAATTTATTATTTGATTAATTTATTTTCAATTATTAATTTCTTTGAAATATTATTCAATCAATTTTCATTGTGCGATGTTGGATTTATTTGAAGTTTGATTTGCATTGGAAATTATTTAGTATGTTGGTTATATTAGGAGTGTGTTATTCTTCTATGAACTCTGTTAGTGATTTTGAATTGTGCGGTTATCTGGTTAAGTTGTGCAAGTGATGCAAATTATATTTGTGTCATGACGTCGGGTGTGTTAAGTCGTACAAGAGGGGTTGGCATGGGTTTATTAGGTAACTTCAAGTGATTTATTTTAAATTGTTTTATAAGATTTTACTTTTGGTTTGTTATTAATTGTCTTTGTAATTTGTGCGGTGTGTTAGTAAGGGAGTGAGGATGACATGGTTTATGTTTTGGCATGTGTCAGAATATGTTTTATTTTGAAAAGGGGTTTTGAATGTGTTTTTTCCCTTTAAGTGTTTTGCAACATATTTGAAAAATATTTACTAAACACTTTTAGGGTTTTGATTAATCATCAAAGTGTTTTGTTAAATTATGAATCTAGTTTAATTTAATGTGTAAGTAGTGCAGATTAAGTTTTAAAGAAAAGATTTTAGTGTGCGCGTGGTTTTAAAATTGGGTTTGTGTCTAAAAATTGTTATTTTGCGTGTGTAAGTACCATGTTTGGATTTTATGAATTATTGTGACAGGTGACAGGAACTTGAAATTGGTTTGAGCACAAACCGGGAAGCTCAGGTAGCTAGGAGGGTAGACTAGACTAGTGACCTAGTGTTCTGGAGGTGACTCGACCCTGTTTCACTGGCAGGCATGACGATTGCAACACTAACTAAACATATGATTTCATGAGGGTCGGTGCCTTCTAAGCCACGTTTTCTGAGGGTCATGGCCTTCTAAGCCATGTTTTTTGAGGCTTGTGGCCTTCTAATCCACGTTTCACTGAGACAAGAAGATCTAGGGACCCAAGCTAGCTAACACCCTTGCGGCCTCTCCCATGGTAGTGCTCATTGGTTACCTTACGCTCTTCAGTGTGACACATTGGTTATTTTTTAAAAGTAAGGTTGTGTGCATTTCAATTTATGTAGTTCTATTTGAAATTGTTTCTCTTAATCCAATTTTCTTTAAAACTGTTCCAGCATTTACTTATTTTCTTTGATTTAAAATTTCAAATGTATTTGTAATTTAATAATTTTTGCATGGAACCTTTTTATTAGGTGACGTCCTACTGGCCCTTTTGGATCACACCGGACATACACCTTTGGGTGTATGTAGATCCTGTTTCTTTTGTATTTCAGGTCGAAGCATTGAGCCTAGCGATGGTGGTTTTGGTCGTTGATTCTCTCCTTGGTTAGGTTGGTGTTTGTGGCGTGTGGATGCTGCACCTCTATTGTTGCTTAGAGGCTTGACTTCGAGTTTTATTTTCTTTTTCTTTTGATTAATTTTGGATGTTAGTTTAATTTTTGAGCCTTTGGGCTATTTTATAGTTTGAAGGCATGTTTGGCTGTCTATTTCCAGTTTGAGTTGTTTGGTTGTTTATTTCCAGTTTCAGTTGTTTATATTGTAAGTTGTCTTTTTATCTTTTATTTCTGTCAAACCGTTCCCTTTTGTTACTTATGATACCCGGGAACTTGTTCCAGCCCGTGGGGATCAGGAACGCTCTTCGGGCCTTGTTGTGGACCGGTTCATATGGCGACCCGGCCTGGTTCGTGACAGAAGCCATATGTTATTTGTAAAGTATGGGAGAGGAACCCTACATTTGGAAGGAAAATTACTTTTGTAATATCAGAAAAGTATTAAAGAATAACCCAATGTAAGAATGGAATGTTATGTTTAATTCTAAAAAGTATGGTTCATCAACCATTCTTTTATAATGAACCTTATGTTCTATCAAAAAGTATGGATCATGTATCTTACATTTTTATAAAGAAGAAAGTATGGATAATATACCATACGTTTGAAAGTTGGAAACAAAAGGTATAGATGCTCAAACTTACGTTTCAGATTTACCTTATGTTTTCAACATTACATTATGAGAAATGAATGACATGTAGTTTAACGTGACATTTGGCATCAGAAATTTAAATTTCAACTTTATCGAGCAACCATCTTTATGTGGATTATTAAGATGATTTCAATCCAAATTCAAATTCTATTTTAAAGAGCGTATTTTACTGATTTAAAAAAAACTTATTAATGATTCAAATGATCTGTTTAGGAGGAGGATTTCATGCCAATTATTAAGAGAAGTAATGACTGCTCTGTTATTAGATAATTTTAATATCACAATTCTAAAGGAAAATTTTGTGGATCTAAATTTGAAAGGAAAATGCGCATCTTTATTGTTTATATATCTGTGTTATTTTGAAATAAAAAATAAGTTAGATAGTTTATCATGAAAAGAGATCATAAGAAAAAACTCTCAGGTTTCTCGACATCATTTTATAGAGATATTCGATATATACAGATCTGCAATTACAATGTATGACAAAAATCTATTTTCTAAAGAAGAAGAAACACGTTGAAGATTAACCATTCGTACATCGAAGATAAAATGTGATTACATTGTTGTTGGTGTTACTAAATTTATTTATATATCTATTTCTACCAAGTAAACTCAAAACTATGCTTACCTGAAGAACATATTTTCTGATGATGACAATTAATCTACTGTCATTTTGTGCTACTGAAACGTTGAAGAACATCTGGAAAGTATTTTTAAACAGATACTCTTTTCATTTTCAGTTACCATATTCTCATACTATTCTATGTATTCGGTTTTATGTATGAACTAGAAAGCTCTGTTCTATCCATAAATTGTTAAGGTGTTAACTACCTGTACTCACTTCTGGATAGTCTGTTGATAAGAGGTCCAGATAGTGAAAATCACCAAGCTCGCGGAGTAGGTAGTTGGTAGAGTGGACTAGGTGCCTTTTGTTCCACAAACCACTATAAATCAGTGTATCTTGATAACCGTTTATTTGCGCTGCATAAACATTCTGATAAAAATAAAGGAAAAATTTGGAAATCGTCGCGATTCTTGAATAAATTGTGAATGGCACAATTCACCCCCCCCCCCTATTGTGTGTACTTTGTATAACCCAATCCAATAGATAGAATGTCTTTCGATGGGGAAAATATTGAGATCATGTGTGACTATCAATTAATAATTATTTATTGATGTTAGAGAATCATGGAACTTTCTTGATCTGTTATATTGTATGAGGGACACAAGATATCATTTGGAACACATGGAATACATGCAAGGGACATGGAGTTCATGGGAACATCATGAAGAAGATGGAGTGATCATGTAACAACTCGATAAATAATACAGTTTTTTTGATTAGATAAGAAGGTAACATGGATAGGGAGGATGGGGTAGATCTGAGATGATGCTATAACTATATAAGGGAGAGAATAATCATCAACATTTTGGTAATTATACTGCACTATATAATGATAAATCGGGATAAGCATATAATGATTTGGTTGAGATTTTGGGTGCACTAATTTGAAAAATATTAAATCCATATTAAAGATCCATCCATATTAGGTCTCGAAGAAGAGTATATAGTGTGGTTAAAATATAAGTAGATGCCATGAAGGGAATATAATGGGGAAATACACATAAGAGAAATAAACACACTATGATATCCTAGTCATACCCCCCAAATTTGAAAGTGAAGGGAAATGAAATGATTGAAAATATGATTACCACTATATGTATGTGTGTAATGAAAACAAGTTTGATCATTTTTCATTCATAGATTTCAATTGAATAAGTCTAAGAGAAAGCATAATGCAGTGCTTTTAGGCCAAAAAAATCAAGCAATGTATCTTTTGGTCTGAAAAATCATCCTTTTAGGTCCAAAAAATAAAGGAATGTATTTCATGGTTTGTTAAATCTGAAAATTTTTGTTCCATATCACTTGTAATTGGGATTGAAAAATCAATCATCGAATCTCCTAAAATATTGAATATTTAAAATCGGTCATCATTTTTTCCAGAATATTTCTTTTGCAAATCCGACCCCATTTCACCCAAAAATCTTAAGGCCACTAGTGAGTCACTATTTAATCCAGGATCATCAGTAATTTTCTTAATTAGCATGATATTTCTATGGTGTATAAATATTATTCACAAAAACAAATATACTTCAAACTCATTTCCATCATGAGGAGTCCACTCCTAGGAGGTTAGAGTAAAATAATCATGTGATACATATGATAATTTTCATCCTTATGTTATCATTTCTTATCTATCAAACAAAGAATGTATTTATTATATGTGAGTATTCAAAGAGTCATTCCTTTCAAAATTATAGTAATTAAAATTTTATAATATGATTTAGTGGTCAATAGTTTAGACAGTTCAGTGGTAATACATGTTTTTGTGTTCCATATATTTATCATCATTTATAAATGAAATAATCAAGACATTCTTTGACGAAAATATTCTATATATTTTCATTCAACAATATGCATCACAGTTTATTATCTATAGGATATTCATCTCTCAACAAATCTTCTCTAAATATTCGATAAATAATGAGTTTTTAAACCCCTTTATAGAGAAATCATATCTACTCATTCAATGATTTTAGTGTCGATGAATATTACAGGAGTCATGAACTCATCAGTTGCTACTAAGGGGACTCAATTAAACTAAAATATACCAAAGATCACCATCATGAACATTAAGGTAAGATTATTTTTTGATTTTCATAATTCATATAACTGATTCAACTCTCAATTGATCTTGGATTGGGTTTTATGTGTTCCAATAGTATAGGACGACAGAGTGACATCCTTTAAAACCCTTAAGTTGTATCAAATCCAAGGCCAATGAATAATTTATATGATAAAGATTACATTTTTAATGACTAGGTTTTCCATGATCCATCCCAACCCAATCAAACCCAACTAACCTAACATTGTCAGATCGGGTTACACAAGTGATCATGAGGGCTTGAGTTATTTTTTGTATGTTTGGGTTGATCCATGGTTTGGAAAAATAATAAATGAACCAGGCGTAATAAAATTGATTATTTATTTATTTTTGGGTCGGTCACTCAACTCCCCTATTTCCATCACCTAGACAGGGGATATTTAATGAATTTAATAGTTACATGTAATGTTTTTTTTCTATGATAAAGAAGAAAATACCTCAATAAAATACATTTTATGTCAAATTAAATTGGTTTGAGTGTGTGTCCCTCTTCATACATGGATTTTTTGTTATCATTAGAATTATATATAAAAAAACTCTAAGAGTATCTCTTAAGAGAAATATTTGGTATTGGGTAATCACTCATCCATTTTAACATGGAATCATAGCATCTTTATCCCCAAAACCACCCTCTTACCAATCCTCTCTCCCTCCTTACATAATATTTTCTATAGGATTTCTTCCTATACTGGAAGGGGGCTCCCTTATGAATCATTTTAATCACCCCCACCCCCTTTATCTTTACTCAACCCCTATGTGACGCTCCTCCTAGTATGAAATCATTTGTGATCACAAATCCCCCACATGCATTGTATTTCCATATTAAGGGGTATTATTAGTAATTTATTTTGTTTAACTTTTTCCCTTCTATTTTTTTCATTAATTATCTGTCCAACCTATGAAGACCTTGCTTGAGGTGGGTGTTGGAGTGTTTATCAAACATCGATCTTGGGTATTTTATTATCATTATAATTATTTATTAATAAGATTCAATGACTCTCTTAAGAGGCATATTGGGTATTAGTTAATCAAAATTTCATTTAAAAAATTATATATCTTTTTTTAATTAATTCATTTTAATTTAATAGATCGTAGAAATGTTTAATTTATTTATTGAGATGCATTCCTATTTTAATTTATCTCTTTTTTGTTTGATGATATTTATTATTGTTAATTTTATATTCCATTCCTAATTTATTTAGACATCACATACTTGTAAAGTATTTTTGGTTGATATAAATGGGTTGTCTTCCCCATTTTATGTTGTATATCATGGTTTTTCTAATATTTTTTTAAATTTTGAAATGAATTTAATGGGTATTTTAAGTCTATTAGTATTTGGAAGATCATAAATGCTCTAATTGTTTATGTTTTTATTTAATCCGTAGTTTTACAGATTTTTTATTCATTAATATAACTATTATTTACTTGATAAAATTGGCCATTCCCAACCCACCTTGGGTTGGGTCGGGTTGTGTCATTTTAAAAACATTTTTGTGCCCCTACCCAACCCAATATAACTAATTATTATTGGATATGGTGTAATATTTTCCCATTCTAACCCAACCCGACCAATGGACACCCCTATTAGGAACTGTGATCAGGGTTATATTACCACATCATGTTATATGATTCATTTCCTCAAAATATTGTGGCCATAAAATCACCAAATTAAATCATGTTAATAAATATATATATATATTTATATTTATATTGGGATAATTGAATGGATTTCGGGATGATGTCATGGTTTATCTAAACCTAAAACAATGTATCATATTTGGAATCATCATGATGTGGTTATCCAAGGACTTCATTGTTGTCCGAGCCACCATAAGGTTCTACCACATCCTGAGGTATATTAAAATTATGTAATTCATAGTTAGAAAATAGAACACAAATTCTATGAAGATATAGATTTTTTCATGTTTCCTTTGATTTATGAATTTTTCAAAAATGTTTTGGATAGTTATACATTTTGTGGATCCTTATTATTGTTCTTAGAATGAGCGGGGGTCTTCTCTTTTCCTCACCAATCCTATTCAGTTGTTGGAACTCCTAGAATTTTTACTTATACAGTCCAATATTTTAAATAATAAGAATGTTTTTTATTTGAAACCTCGCATACAATCAATGTTTTTATCTTCATTGATTTATATAACTTTTTCTACTCACATATTGTTTCTAACTATTCTTAAAAAATAATTTTCATGGTAGTGTTGATGGTATCGGGGCATGAAATGTAACCAGTATGGGGATTTGAAACTTTTCATCATTCGAGCGTTGAAAAGATAACTATTTGAAGCGATTTGAGCCCCATTACAGTATGAGGGTCTCACATGTAAAACTCAAAGCCCAGAAATTAAAACTGAATGAGGACCTTACTTGAATTGAAGAACGCACATTTATCCCATATAAACAGAGACACATTCTCAAATGATTTGAAGCTGAAATGCCCAATATTTTCCCCACTTTCATCTAGAATCATCTTGAATATTGACCTAAAAATAAATGGTGATATTTTGGATCTCGGAAAATATCTTCTACATCACGATGTTAACATCTATATCATGACTTCAATTTTTGAAGGCATTTTTTATCATTCAATTGGTTAAAGAATTTATCTCTATATAATTTAGGATGATGGAAAATATCTCAATTCTAACTAATATATAGTCTATTGAATAATATTCTCCTTGAATAATATAGTGGATATCTAAAATATCTAGTTTTGGTTGACCGAAAACTAAATATTTATTATCCATTAAATTTTTACGAAATAAAAATTTATGATGAACTAACTGGGTCTTACATAATATTTTTATTTTATCATATACATTTAATGTATATTACTTGACAAACCTAGTTAATTTACTAGAATTTTAATTCACCATAATATTAAAAAAACCATGAATATTACAATAATATTTGATCATATGGTATTATTCCATGAATTTACTTAAACACTTGTAAATAATTTCACTAAAAAAATCAACATAATTATTCTATACTCAAAAAATAACGAATTTATTTATTTATTAGTGATCGATAATGCTTGGAAATATCTCAAACCCCATGGTAATTCCCACAAGATATCATATAACTATTCAATAGAATAGTGAATATTTTTAAAAATTCTACTGCATGTGTCCCCCGATAATCATATCTAGATAGAAGGGAATATTATTCATAGAGCTGGAGAGGATTCAACCAACTCCTCAATGAACCTAAATAGATAATGAATTTTCACAAAAAAGACAACCATATTACTAACACACACTATGTAATATAATCTCTATTTCGTAGGATATATCATAAAGTATGACGCATAATTTTTTCACCATCGTTCATTTCATTATTATTTTTTGTCCTAACTGGATAGACCTACCTTTCACTACCATGGACATGGATTCATGAGGGTACTACCATCCTAGTCAACTAGTCACGATATACCATTTCCTCAACTCAGATGAAAAAAAATTCTCTCATGACCATTCAACCTATTTTATGCCACCAATGACACAAGCAACAAAGGATACCCCACTAAAAAATTATTCCATGTATTTTCTCTTTCATCAGTGTATGTGATTAAATCACACAATTTTATAATAATCTCAAGATATGAGACCACTATACATTTATATTTATAGTAATTACCAATGATACCTGAATCATGTGGTGTTCATATAGTTGGGTATATCCTCATGATCTCACATACAAGAGATCAACAAATATTAACTTTGTGAGTGGAAATATAAATTTTTATGAGGCCACAACACCTAATAGTAAAAAATAAACTATGTCCAATTGGTATGATGTATCTAGATCATATGAAATATGGTTAATATTATTATCAAAGTGTCATGAGGTTCTCATTATATCAGGGTAACTTCTATGAACTATTGATATTATTAATAATCTATGGAAATTATCATTTAAATAGTTGATTCCAGAATATCAAAAATATAATGGTAAGAGTACAACATGTATAACTAAATGTACACATGGTATGGTGATAAAAAATACTTTTAATGTTGGTTATAGAGGACCCCCCTTTACAACACTCCCACTTTCACGAGATCCTATATGATAACAATTCTTTTTAACTCTCTAATGATAAGATCATGATTTTTCAAAGTTATGGATTTCATCATAGGGCCTCCCACATATTTGATATGTGGAAATTTTGTTATCTATGGCATTACCTATTGAGTAAGACATATCATGAGATGATATGCCTATGTAAATTCATTTTTTCACTATCTTAAAAATATATATTTTCTAGAATTGTTTATAGAATTAATATAATGATAAAATAATACTTAGTGTGATTACAAGAAATATAAAAAATCATTCTATATTTTACACTACATCTTTAGATTCCTCAAAAACAAAAATGTACTTTTTAATTTTATACGTGACCACCAAGTGCATGAATGGCCTTGTATTTCTCATTGCATTACACAATCCATCATATTATAACATAATGAACTTTTAGTAATACCTCCCCCCCCTTATAACTTGCATCCCTTACTGTTAACATACCAAGTACATATATTATTGTATGTTCTCAACAATAATATGAGGATGTTGACTTCTTCCCATAATGTACTCCTAGATATAACCAATATTTTACTTCAATAAATTATGTGTTTTAAATATAAAATATTTTACATATCATGGAATATGTGATTGGTCCATCACAAAAGCATATGATATTCCACTCAGCACTTTAATCTCCTTCCATGTACCGTACATGTCTACTTGGAAAGATTTATTCCATGTGATGGTGGTAATAATTCACTCTTGAATGGTCCCAAATTGTATTTTTCATTATGTTGGTAGCATATATACAATTATATTCATCTAAGATACAATTATATTTACATCATTATATATCATTCATAATAACATTGGTCTATACATTAAAGAAATCAAAAGAGAGTTACTTTTATCCAAGTCCTAACAATTTGTAAGATCAATATTTGTTTTCTATATGTTATCACACATATTTTACTTTGAAAAAAAGGTAAATCCAACTAACCTCTTGTAGACATGTGGAAAATATTCATTCTTAATGAATCTTCAATGATCTAGTTTCTTACATTAATCTAGAACTGGATTTTAGTAACATGCACCCTTATTAGAATTATATGATGTCACAATACCTTTCTAGATTTTTCATATAGACATCGCACATGATTTAAGGTATTGATAACCAATTATAAATTTAATAGTCATAAAAAGTATCTATGATAAGTAAAATTCTAATGGATTTGGACATAATGAATAGGTGTTACCAATCGAGCCTTGTTGGTACCACACCCGTACTATCAATGTATAGTCTCACATGAATATAAACTATAATATTCAAAATAATATGTCCCTTCACTTTGAAATATAAAATCCATTACTAAATATTAAATGATCTTTTCAAAACTAGTTGATTTCCATTTACTAATTGTTTTTATTCATTATTCTCATTGAAAAATGTATCATTGACCCTGGTGAATATAAAACCATTACTGTGGTATTATACAACCTAAGAATTATGTATCTTTTTTACATTCCTTTTATACAGATACTTAAGAAAATGATCACACGAAAACTTTTTTTTATCTCTAATATTAAATATATCCAAGTCAATTTGGTTCCCACTATCACAAGTGGAGATGTGAAACCTTTTATAAGAACATATTATTTATGTGTAATATATATTTTTTATAATAGGAATTTCAATAACATCTTTATAAAACATTATTATGATTAATATAGAAGCGCATTTTGTTTTTTCGTGATCTATGATTTTTTAAATCCATAATAAACTCCTTGTATCTAAAAGAAAATTCTCATGAAGATTGATTTTTATCAAAAAAAACTCACATGATATCCATTTCTGATCATTGTTAGATTATGGTTATGGGATAATGTTTTAATTTTGGATTCATATCTTAAAAAATAATGGATATATATATAATGAATATGAGTTTCAAAAATGATCCTCATTATAATTAACTATGACTCTAATGCATATAAGGAAGTGTGAATTTAGGAATTGCTTTATGCTAAACTTTATTAATCTATGTAAATATGTAAGACTCATAGAGTAATCCTCATTATTTCCATCATATATTTTATATGAATAAGGTATTATACATTTGGTAATTACTCCACCCTACATTATATTGATCAATGAATGATGGATCAAAATATTCTTCGTCCCACTGGCATAAAAAAACTCAAATATTTTATCCATGAATATACCATATTTCACATTCTCATTCCTTAATAAAAAAATATTATAATTTAATGATGTATATTTACCACTATCATACTTTTCGAATATTTTACATGATCCATCTAAACTATTTTGGATGCATTGTTTTATACCTTTATTTCTAAAATTTTCCTTTTCCAATAAATGGTACATAAGTTTTTTGATAATATATTAGGTAATTAAGTCCAAATATTATAAAACAATACTAGGTATATCTTTTTCAACTACATAGTTTTCCAATAAAAAAGTATTACCTTTCCACTATGGGGTATATGAATCTTACATTTTATATTCCACACGTATTTCCAATGATTCTAGGATTACCAAACTATTGTTTGATTATTAAATACAACATTAAACGTTCATTCTAGAACTGTAATAATTTATCCTTATGTCTAAATGACAGGTGAGATAAATGTTTGGATAACACATAATAAAAGATAAACTATAACCGTTTACATGGAAATTAGAAGTTGTGTGATTCTGAACATTGACTTCAGAAACACCCTTTTTGAATTACTTGGATAACCCACCATACATCAATTAATATTTCATTATATACATAATTACTATATTTAAAAACTCAAATTAATTAAGAATATTTTATTTTAAACCAAAAATGTTTAATATTAACATTACCTAAAGTTAGTGAAATATATCTGGAGAAGAGATTAAATGCTTATTTAATAAAATTTATGGAATTTAAATGTCAATAGATTTATTTTCTAATTTGAGATGAAAATAAAAACGTTTTTAATACTTCTTTACATTGAATTACATATTGACGGTTTCATGGATTCAATATTTTCATTGGCCTCTTTGTGTTATATTTCGACGAGTTCACTATAAGAACTAAATAATAATATTTATTTAATATTATTATTGCTTAGTGAACCTTGCTTAGAAATTAATGAAGCATTATCCCCATACTGTTCATTGTGTAATATTAAATGAAACTAGAGTAAATTGGTAAAATGATATGAGAATGGTATCCATTGAATGATGATGAAACATCATTCATTTTACACATATCTAGTGCAATTACCTTCCATTCATGTCTCATTTCACTTTATCCTTATAGTATTTTCCTAGATGAGACAACATGTGAAATCATCCATGTAATAAGTTTTTATAAAAAACATTGGACATTGATGATTAAATTACTATAATACTATCATATTAGTTATTCATGAGTTACCTATAAGAATCTTTCTAACCCCTACTTCGGGGGGTTTCTTAACAGGTATTGAGGACACTAACACCATGACTTCCTTATATCATATTACATTGTTCTGGTGCATTTATAACACATTAGAGATTCATGTTGTATAGGAATTTTTTTTCCAACAAATATCTTAGTGTACTTGATTTATGAATTAATATTTTCTAAAAATAGTTTCTAGTTTATTTGTACTTTTATCTTCATTACCGATTAAACATTACCAATTATTTAAATCATTAAATGCATCCCATTATTTTTTTGAACACAAGAAACCATAAATACTATAATCAGAATACTATTTCAGCTGATTATTATATTAGTAATGATTATGAATCCTCTAATCATAGTATTAAATCAATGTCAATGCCACAACTCATAGAGTTCAAGGTAGGTTTTTGACTAACAAACCACATTAACTCATAGATCCTTGATCTTTTGAGTAAAACCCCAAATTCAAGAACCATAAATATAGTTTACAGAACACTTGACAGTAATGATGAAACATGGTATCTATGTCTAAAATTTTGATTCCAACTTTAGTTATGTCAGCCCATCACTTTGATAATAACTTCCTGGTAGTATGAGGTTCTCTCAACTATTGCTGACGAACACCCCACACACTACCTTTTGTTCAAATTCAAACCGTGTTAGGCATTGGTGAAATGATATTTATTTTGGGGGATTTAATATAATGTTTAATTAATTTAGTTTTCTTTAATTAATATGTTCTTACTATATTGTTTCTCTCACAACTTATCGTTAATATAAATACACACATCATGTATTTATGATTTTTTTTAAATTTTATTTTTCTCACTGTCAGCATGAACATGAATAAAATTGTAAATACATAATGGAAATAATTTTATCTAACTAGACTTCAGCATCTAATATTTGTTGATCCATTTACACTCAACATATCAACCATGACCTAGAGGTATCATACCTGGGTTGAGTCTTAACTCATGATGTTGCTCATTCCCATTCTACGTATTCCATATCACATCTAGGATTCCACCTCGACTATGTGTGGTCCATTTCGTATATGTTCTTCATCATAATACAAATGCACTGTCAAACAAGTGAAATGGTCTCAGGAATAAAAATATACATAATAAAATATTTATGGATATGTAGTCCCCTAAACATATTTAAATAAATATTGAAATGCACAAACCATCATTAAAATTGACTACTTATTACAAAAATTTAACACATTTAATAAATAATATAATAAAATTAACCTAAAATACACATATTCAATCACATCTCAAGACCAATCGGTATATTAAATAAATGTATGACAAAATTAAATTGCAATAAATTTAAATTACAATGAATGTTATATAAATTAAGTGAATTATTTAAATTCAAATAATTATTCTCATTCACCGCCATCATTGATATAGTTTTTCTACCAAAAATAAAATTAGATAATATAATTAATTTAATTCCATATTTGAATTCATTTTTTCATAATTTTACAATATTAATATTTTTGAACAAAAATTTTTTTTTTATAAATTTAATTTGATAATAAAATTTATTTAATTAAATTAAATTTAAATAATATAAAATTGTATTTGACCCTGAAACCCCATGTAATGCCAGTGTGGGTAAATCTGACCCCATAGAGGTCAGTTCTGTGTTAGAAAAACCCTATCCAATGGTAGTTTTTCCCATGTGGACTCTCTCGATCCTGTTATAGGTTGGGAGGAACCGCCTATGTAAAGCCCTGGCCCTAGAATCCCAGAGTCAGTACATTATTACGTATCATTGGCATGATCACAAAATATCAAATCTCAAAAGACCGATTTCTTTAGTTACCTTGGATGTACTAGATACATTCATAAGTTTTACATTACATCATAAAATGGAAAACTACAACAACATTGTTTCCATAGACAACACTGAGATCATATAGACTATCCTTGAATACCAGTCATAATATACTTCTTCGCATCCTGGAAAAGATAATACATAGAAATGGGTGAGCTCAAATGCTCAATAAGGATAATAAATATAGTGGAAACATTCCTAAATAATCTTAAACATTTAAGGCAATGTATAAGAATAAAAGAAAATCCTTTTAAACATGAAATTCAGGATAATATGGTGAAGATAAAAATAATATAATTCCATTTACTTATTCACACGGATATTCTACTAGTCGAATAATTACATGAAATATTAATAGACACTTTCATAATGATGGAATGCATAACGCCAGACTTTCACAACCACATAGTAAAGGCTTTGTGAAAAGAATAAAAATAAGATTTTTGTCAAGGACTTGTGGAAAAGACACTAGTTTTTCTCATTATACCTACCGATGCATCGAGGAGCTATAGCGGGCTCCACCAATCACTTACTAAGTCCAATTCATTTCTCATATGAAAATTTTTAAACATAACATAAACATTCATATTAAAACTAGCATAAAAATTGTAAATATGTTATAAATAAACAATGGATGGTGTAAAAATAACTCATCGACAGTCATACATGTAAAAAAACCATCAATACAATATGGAAGTTTTGTATCATAATAAATCAACTTCCAATAAGTTAAAATTCATCAAAGGATATTGACATAGATGAAATGAAATCATTTTTTTAGAGAAATATCTCTTTCTATTTAAAAATATTTTAAAATTAATATAATTATAAAAGAAAACATTTATTTTGGAAATATTATTATAAGATTTTAAGTGATTATTTGATGATGTTATAATGGCGTAAAATATTTTCACCCGCCGTATATGTTTAAAAAACATTCATACCTTAATTTTGTCGGGTTGGTCATCATGTACCTTGTTTGGAAAAAGACGGAAATATTTCATTCAAAACATATATGGTCAAATAATGGTATAAATGACTTTAACCCATTGTATTGAAAATAGTAAAAATGTTTTGAAATACATTTTTAAGATTCATGGATGTGGATGAAAAATAGGTCCTCGTAGATACTTACGTAAAAACAACCTCAGATAATAAAGAGATTGTGAAATCAACCCTTACCTTGTACTTTTCCTTGGTCAAGGGTAGGTTAACCTCATGTATAATGGTGAAATAATTGTTATTAAATTACACAAGAATCATATACATTAATATTATGTCATATATAATATTTTAATATTGCTTTGTTAATAATATTTTAGTATTATTGTCATTTCGGGGTGTTAACTGATTTGTTTTCCTTTATATGATTTGTTATGTAAGTAATGTTTTTTATGGATAGGATGTATCTTATTCATATTAAAAATGATAATAATCCTTTAAAAATTATTTCTAATCATCTATTGAAAATTATTCTTGAATGGATACGATGGGGAATGAATCTCATTGCGTTCTTCGAGACGGTAATACGTACGTACGCACGAGCAAAAATATCATTCTTTTGATATTAAAATAATTAAAAATTGGATGTTATATCATATATA
The DNA here is from genome assembly GCA_963277665.1 of Viscum album. NCBI lineage: Eukaryota > Viridiplantae > Streptophyta > Magnoliopsida > Santalales > Viscaceae > Viscum > Viscum album. The sequence continues at coordinate 1,672,826,263 of OY728126.1, forward strand.
AATAATCATTATCATGTTATATTTAATATTTAAATCAATTACACTTCATTATTATACCCATCCAAATAATAATGCATTGAATAACAATTGCACCATGTCGTGGAGATGGTAAGTCATACGTACACACGTATAGTGACATATAATTCAAAAGATGAATAGAATAATGGATATGGTTTTACCATATTTATAATAAGATCATTGTATATAGAAGATACTGGGGTTATTATTTTATAATGTAAACAACAAAGAAAGAGGAAGTGGAAGAAGAAAGGAACATGAAAGAGGTGATGAAATATTTACCTCTTCTTCGGGTTCTCCCTTTTGATTTGATCAAAAGGTCTCCATATGCTGGACTTTTTACTAAATGAAGGCCACTAGGATTAAGGTAGGATAGTTGAGAGGGTATGTGGGATGGGGTTGGCAAGCCAAATGGCTTTGATGGTGTGAATTTTTGAGAAGGGCGAGTTCCCTTTTATAAGAGGGGTGAGGGGCATCCTAGGAAAATATAGAATTATTATTTTATAATAAAATCATATTCAGTTTCTAAATACTCAAAAAAAATTATTTAAAGGCTAAGGTGGGGATGTATATAAAACCACTCAAAGAATAGGATTTATACAGGTTTGGTTCACTATTTTAACCTTATCTTTTAGATTTAATTCTTCTTTAAATAGTTTTTCATATACCCTATCTCTATGTATTTTTATATTATATGTTTCATAAACATACTAAATACAGACAATAGAACCCAAAGTGGTTCAATAATTATACACTTATCCTTATATAAGTCTTTTGACCAAATGGTAGATTTTTTGGAATATAACATCAATTAATAATATAATATTTTTTTAAAACTAGTTTATGTCAATTTTGACACTATTTGGTATTTTTTTCCTAAATTCATAACAGTATTATTACTTAAAGAAAAATTCATCTAACCAACCCCAGTAAGTCTTATTAGACTATAAAATTAGTGGAATTCATAATAATTCTCAAATTACATTTATTTGGATATTTATAATATCAATTATTTTAATCTTTCATTAATATGATAATTATTGCTTCATCATTGTGTAATAAATAAATTTAATTATTTAATGTATAAAAAATATAAATAAAATACCGTTATGTAGGAAATATTTTTAGCTTTATAAATAATATTTATAGTCGAATTTTTCTTTTGTGTAACCCTATATTAAAAATGGTTTAGTTATTAAACATTCAATTTAACACTTTTAAATCTTCTTTGAATTAAATAATAACAAATGTCCTCATCTAATCCATGTGGACAAAAAGGATCATACTTGATTCCTAAGGTTGTTTTGGGCCGAATTACACTTATCTAATAGAATTAAAATGTGTGTTAGGGTAATAATAATGTAATTTTTACCCTTAATTTCCCTATTTACTTTTAACCCTATTAAATTAAACTAAAAGTAACTATTCACCAAAAATTATATCCATCATATTAAACCACATTTTACTTACTGAAATCTACTGTGTCACTCGGATTTTTGAAATTCAACTCATAGAAGTGGTAAAATTATGTTTCATGTAAATTTTCAAATGATCCTTGGAGGTGGGTAAAAACGTTGAAAAGATCAATAAAAAATTTATATATCTTAAATTATTATAAAACTGACACCAATGAATTACATTGAACTTATATAAGTATCATGTATCTATTTTTACTTAAAAAATTTAAATAAAATAAAAAATTATTTAAATAAAAATTCGGTTTGAAACTATAATTAAGTGTTTTTCAATATTCATCAAAAATTGAATGTTTTCGGAAAAATAAAAAAAATCACCTTATGATATTTTCGATATTAAAAATCCCAAAATGAAGTCCATTTTAAAATATAAAATTTAAAATATTTTAAAAAGAGCGTATTACTTTTCATAACGACTAGTTTGATTAGCTGTAGTGTGTTAGAACTCGAAATTGCATACAACACACTCTATGGTATTATTCAAAGGGAAACGTACAGTGGAATCTTGGGCTGTTACATTCTACCCTCTATCAAAAAATTTCATCCTAGAAATTTCTATAATATTACAGAATAAAAAGGCTCAGGTGGTTCTTTATCATAAGTTCCTCGGGTTCCCACGTTGCCTCTTCCATTTTTTGGTTTCTCCAGAGAACTTTTACCAGACGAGTCATATGGTTCCTCAGCACTTTGTCTCTTCCATAAAAAACCTTGACATGAACTTCTCAATAAGACAGAATATCTTCCAGTCCTAATTCCTCATAGGAATGTACATTTGTTTGGTCAGGCTTGTATTTTCTCAATAGTGATACGTGGAACACATCATGAACTTTGAAGAAACTTGGCGACATTTCCAAAAGGTAAGCTCCAATCGTAATTCATTCTAGAATTTTAAAAGGACTGATATACCTAGGTCGCAATTTTCCCATCTGACCAAAATGTATTACACCCTTCCATAGAGACACCCTCAAGAAAACATGATCTCAAACCTGAAATTCCAAATCCTTCCTTTGGTTATCGGGATATATCTTCTGCCTACATTGAGCTTCTTTGATGTTCATTTTGATTGCCTTTACCTTTTCCATCATTTCCTCCACAAGTTCTGGGCATATGAGTTACATCTCTTTCTGTATAATTCTTTATATGGTGCCATCAGAATACTTGAATGGAAGCTATTGTTATAGAGAAATTATACCATAGGTAAAAATAGATTCCACATACCTTGAAAGTCATGCGATCATGATATCCACATGTCATCTAAGGTGTGAATAGTCTATTCTGATTGTCTATAAATTTGGGGGTGGTAGACAGTGCTCAAACGAAGTACGTTATCTAGGGATTTAGGAAGACTTTAACAGAATAATGATGTAAAATGAGGATCATGACCAGAAACAATAGATTGTGGTACTCCATGAAGTCTTATAACATAATTAATATATAGTCTTTCTAAATGTTTTACTGGTAAATCTTCTCATATAGCAAGAAAATGTGCTTACATGGTAAGACGATCAACAATGACCCTTATTGCATCATTCCTTCTAGGAGTCCTTAGTATCCCCATGATAAAGTCCTTCGTAATATTATCCATCCAGGCTATTTCCTTCCAGCTTTCACTTGTTGACAAACATACATCCTGACAAAAAATATGCAATCTCCCTCTTCATTTTGTCCCACCAAAAATGTTCCTTCAAATCTCTATACATCTTAGTGCTACCATGGTGTATAGAGAAGTTGTAACTATGATCATCATCCAAAAATTCCCTTTTTAGATATGGTATATCGGTAACACTAAGTCTCTTCCCAAATTTCAAAATTCCATCTTCATATATGAAGTCACTCATTCTCCCATCATTCATAGATTTAATATTCTTCTGAAACACCTCATCATCAACCTGTGAACAATATATGCATTCTAGTAAAGATGGTTTGGAAACCATTTGAAAATTAATTAATGTTTCTCCTTCCATGGTTTTTCCCACATCAATCATTACTAGATCCCTGAAATATGATCCCTTTCAACTATCATCTTGTTCAAAACTCCATGATCTTTTCTGCTCAAAGAATCTTCCACCTTATTTTCCTTCCCTATGTTTTTGTGTATAGTGAAATCATAATCCTTGTGTAGTTCAAGACATCATCTTTGCCTCATGTTGAGTATTTTCTGTGAGAAAATATACTCCAAACTCTTATGATCAATATAAATCTCATATTTTTCACCATAGATATAGTGTCTCCATATCATCCAAGAAACGATTACAGCTGAAAACTCAAGATAATGATTATGATAGTTTGGCTCATTAATTTTTAGCTGTCGTTATGAATAGGCAATAACCCTATCATTATGCATAAGGACACAACCAAGTCCTTTAATTGAAGAATCACTATAACTAAAAAACCCATCATTCCTTGATGGTAGAGTCAATATATGAGCATTGACTAATCTTCTAATTCAGTTATTTAAAACATTATTCACACTGTTTTGTCCAAACTAATATAACCCCTTTACGTTTGAGCTTTGTTAATGGGTTAGCCAACCGGGCAAAATTCTGGACGAAATGTTGATAATAACCTACTAAACCAATAAAATTGTGTACCTCAATTATATTCATCAGTACTAGAAATTTAGGGATCGCCTTGGTTTTAGAAGGATCAAAAGAGATTCCATACTTAGATACAATATGCCCTAGAAAAGAAACCTCATGAAGATAGGATTCACACTTGCTAAACATCCCATATAATTCATGTCTTATAAGAGTTTTCATGATAATGTTCATGAGATTTTCATGATCTTCATATATTTTGGAGTATACCATGATATCATAAATAACTACCACTAAGAAAATCAAGATATTCCTTGAAAAATTTGTTCATTAGATCCCTAAAAAAAAGAGGGTGAATTTGTCAATCCAAAAGGGATTACTATAAACTCGTAATTACTGTACATGGTTTGAAATTCTGCCTTCGGAATGTCTTCCTTATTCACGCAAAACATATGGTATCTAGATAAAAGTTCAATCTTTGAAAAGTATTGGGTTCCATGAAGTTGGTCGAATAAATCATTAATGTGAGGTAGGGGATTGTTGTTCTTTATTGATATAACATTGATCTGCGTGTAGTCAATGAAAAACCTCAATGATCCATCTTTATTTTTAACAAAAAGGAAAGGAGATCCCCATGGAGAAACACTAGTGAGAATAAATTCCTTATTACTCAATTCATTAATCTTATTCTTTAGTTCCACTAATTTAATCGAGGCCATTCTATATAGAGGCTTTGATATGGGCCTTGAACCAGGAATTAAATCAATGGAAAAATTAATTTCTCATTCTGGAGGTTGTCAAGGTATATCATCTGGAAACACATAAACATATTATTTGACAATAGGTGCATCCTCTATATGAACATTCCTTTCTTCACCCATAGTTATTTCTTTCTATTCCTCCCTAATAATTGAATTTAGTTGAGCTACTGGGGGAGGATCCTGAAATAAATCAGGTGGTGATAATTCTTCTCTAAATATAAGGTGTTCTTTATCATCGTCATAAAAAATCATAACCTCCATCTTCTAACAATAAATTTTTACATCATGGTCTGAAATCCAATCCATACCAAGGATTATATCAAATTCAATCATGGGAATGATGATGATATCAACAGATAAATAACATTTATATGCTCTAATGGGGAATGATTCACAAAACATTGTGGCGATGAAACTTCTGTTAGGAGTTTTGACTGAAAACTCCCTTGTTAAATAAAATTGGAAATATCTATTTTTCTTAACAAACTACAAAGATATGAAACAATGTGAGGATACAGAATCAAATAAATCATTTTCTAAACTTTAGTAAACCATTAAATTACCTTCCACCATGACTTTCAGAGCTTCCACCTCAGTAGTAGTGATAGCACAATCTTGGCCTTGATCCGTTGGTCTTTTCTGAGGTAAGTTCCACTGACCCTTAGGACATTCATTCTCATAATTCCCCCTTTCCCTTGATTGGTATCATTCATCATCGTTAAACTATTTGTTCCCCTTGCAATAATGAGCTTGGTGGCCTTTTTCACCACACTTGTAATAGACTCTCATTCCCTTCTGGAAAGTACCGTGGTGTTTCTTCCCAAATTTACTACAGGATGAATATTCAACTTTTCCTTTCATCCCCTTATTTCAATTTCTAGAATGTTCAGCAGATCTCTTCTTCGCTTTCAATTCATTAATGTCATATGACTTAGAGAATGTTTTTCTGTCCTGATAGCACATGAGGAAATATCTTCATACGATGAGAATGATTGTGACACTAATACTTGAATTAGAAATGGTTTTAACCCATAAAAGAAATGATCAATCTTACTTATTGGGTTACGTATATAATTTGCAACATGCCTTGATAACCTTGTAAAGTAAGCCTCATACATTACAACATTCTCATCCTTTTTTTGACTCATACTTAGAAATTGCCTTTCTATATCAGCTCGATGGTCCGGAGGAAAATATTTTTCTAAGTAAATTTCTTTAAACTCCCTTTATTCCATATTTGATACTTCATTATCATACCTTGAGTTTCGAATCAAGGACCACCATTGATTAGCATATACAGTGAGGCAGTAAACTGACATGAAAACTTTTTCCCTTTCACTACTCCCCAAGGCATGGAATAGTTTCCCTATGTAATTTATCCATTGCTCAACTACTGATGGATTTGTACACCCACTGAATGTTGGTGGTTGTTACCTCATTTAGCAATCTAACATTGATCCTCCATGCTACGGATCAAGGTGATTTATATTTGTAAAGTTATTATTCATAACTTGAGTGAGTTGTACCAGTATGGTGATTAGCTGATTAGCACAAGTTGCATCACTAGCTCCACTATAATTATCATGAGTAGGAGGGAAATCTACACATGGATTGTGTACATTTATATTGTTTCCATTCTGTCCACTAGGCATCATTTCAAAAACAATGGCATAAACAAAATTATTTTATGAATCGAAATATGTAAATCCAAGTTTGTAAAAAAACATAACATAAATTGAAAAATTTATGGATATAATCCATAATCATAAAAAATGTTTTCTTTGGGGAAGTATATACTCATAAACCCTTCATAATGGTTTGTAATGAAAATGAGAATTATCCTAAGTATATTCCATCGGTAGTGTCGTAACCAAGAGTGGAGCAATGCCCATTTTCAAACACCAGTTCCCGTTTGAATATATCTCAAAGTGGTGTTTTTGGGTTTTACTGCTAGGTACATATGTGCCAGATCCGCCTCTACCTTCTCGTATCCAGACAGGGATGTATTTATTGGAAAACTCAAAAAATATCTACAATACCAAATTTCGAGGAAGTACTTCTATACTAATCCTCTAAGTCTATCTTAGGGTAATGTTCTCTAATCAGATTTTATCTAAATCTAATTTTCAAGGTTTGTGCTAATCTTACTCTGATACCAACTGTAATTCCCCGACCCTAGAACCCCAGAGTTGGTGCATTATTACATATCATTGGCTTGATCACAAAAGATCAAATCTCAGACGATAGATTAGTTTAAAAACCTTGGAAGTAATAGATACATTCATAAGGTTTAAATTACATCATAAAATGGAAAAGATCAACAACATTGTTTCCATAGACAACATTGAGATCCCATAGACTATACCTGCAGGTTAGTCATAATATACTTCTTCACATTCTGGGAAGAATAAAACATAGAAAGGGGTGATCTTATATGCTCAATGAAGATAACAATATAGCGGAAACATTCATAAATAATCATAAACATTTAAGGAAATGTATAATACTAAAACAAAATCCATTTAAACCTGAACTACAGTATAATATGGCAAAGATAAAAATCAAATAATTCCAATTACATATTCACATGGATATTCTAATTGTCTAATAATCACATGCAATATCAACAGCCATTTTCATAATTATGGAATGCATAATGCCAGACTTTCATAACCACATAATCAAAGTCATGTGCCAAGACTAAAAATAAGATTTTGTCACGGCCTTTCTCCAAGACACTAGTTTGTCTCATGAGACCTACCTATGAATCGAGGAGCTAGATCGGGCTCCACCCATCACTCAATAAGTCCAATCCAGTCATCATATAAAAAGGTTTAAACATAACATAAAAATTCTAATTAAAACTAGCATACAAAATATCAATACATTATTTATAAAACATGAATGGTGTAAAAATAAAACATCCATAGTCAAACATATCACAAAAACATAAATACAATATGGATGTTTTGTATCATAATAAATCAACTTCAAATAAGCTTAAAATCCATCAATGGATGTTGATATAGAATAGGGAAAAACCTTTTTTTAGAGAAATATCTCTTTCTATTTTGAAATATTTTAAAATTCATAAAATCATAAAATAGAAAATTAATTTTGTAAATATTAATATTAGGTTGTAAGGGAAGCTTTGACGATGTTATAACGGTAGAAAATAGCCGCACCCTCCGTATAAGTTAAAAAACATTCTTACCTTAATTTTGTCGAAAAGGCCATAAAGTACCTAGATTGGAAAATGACGGAAAGATTCCTTTCAAAACATGTAAGGTCAAATAAGGGTATAAATGAACATACCCCATTGTCTAGTAAATAGTAAAAATGTTTTAAAATACATTTTTAAGAAACATGAATGTGGATGATAAAGAGGTCCCAGTAGATACTATTGTAAAAACAACCTCAGATAATAAAGGGATTGTAAAATTAACCCTTACCTTGTACTTTTCCTTTTTCGAGGGTAGGTAAACATCATGTATAATGGTGAAAGAATTGTAATTAATTTATACAAGAATCATATACATTAATATGATTTCATATATTATCTTTTAATATTTCTTTCTGAATAATATTTTAGTATTATCATCATTTAGGGTGTTAACTAATTCATTTTTCATTATATGATTGTTTACGTAAGTAATGATTGTTATGGATAGGATTTATCTTATTCATATTCAGAATTATATTAAGACTTTAAACAGTATTTTTAATAATCTAATAAAAATTAGTCATGAATGGATATGATGGGGAATGAATCCCATCGCATTAGTGGAGATGGAAATCTTTACGTACACACGAGTGACAATATCATTCTTTTGATGTTAAAATAATATAAAATGGGATGGAATATCATATATACAGAATAATTATCTTGATATATTTATTATTTACATCAATTAAACATCATTATTATACCAATCCAAATAATAATTTATTGAATAACAATTTCACCACAATGTGGAGACGGTAAGTCGTACGTACGCATTTATGGTGACATGTCATTAAAAGGATGGATAGAATAATGAATATGGTTGTACCATATTTATAATAACATTGTAGTATATAGAAGATAATGGAGTTATAATTTTAGAATGGAAACAACAAAGAAAGAGGAAGTGGAAGAAGAAAGGATATTGAAAGAGGTTATTAAATATTAACCTTTTCTTCGTGTTCTTCCTTTTGATTTGATATAAATGGCTCCATAGGATGGCTTTCTGACTAATGGAACTCCTCTAGAATGAAGGGAGGACATTTTATATGGTATTTTTGTAGGGTTTGTCCATGCCTAAAATATTTGATGGTGTGAATTAGAGATAAGGGTGACTTCCCTTTTATAAGAGGGGTGAGGGGAACCTCAGTTGTACAAGATTTCTTGGACCTTATATTTGATCAATTCGATTGGAAGATCATATTTTTTATCCAATAGAACTTAAATACTACAATAGAACTTAGAATATGTCAATTTTTAAGTAAATATAAATTTATGATCCGTCCTGAATTTACCTCTTTTTTATTTATGTTGGAAGATTGTGAGTATATGAATATTAATTTAATTTTTATCTTCAATGATTCATTATTTGGGAATATTTTTTTCACTGTTGAATTATTTTGGTAAATTGTTTCTACAATAACATAAATCATAATGGATTTTCAGTTGATTTGGAAGAATGTTGTATAATTTTATCTCATTATTACCAAGAACATGTTTGATTATCCACTAAAATTGGACAATATTAATTGTTTATATTATAATTTTAAATTAATTTCAATGTTCCTAAAAACATTTACTGGTGTATTTTAAAATTTTGTCTTATTTTCTTTTCATTTTTTGTAATTCAATCATAAAATGAACTATTATTTCGTATACTTTTTTTAGACATCATAAAACACCCATTAGCCGTGATTTTAATTTAATATTTTCTTTTATGTTCTCTAATTAAATGATGAACATTCGATCATTACTAATATATTGGATGCTCATTTGGGATGATGAATAATGTGGGCCTTGAGTTCATAAAACATTCAGCAAAGTGAATTGTACAGCATCCCATGAAAATGACTATATAGGACATGATTCAAGCCCAATGAAGATCACTTTTTATCAAGATATAGAGGGATAAATGGGGAAAAATAATGATATTGTGTCCAATGAAAATGTTGAATATTCTAGGGTGATCCATGTAGACCAAGTGAAATATAATATTATGCGTTATATTCAGTATCCCAAAATAACAAACCCCCATTTTGATCATTACTCACCAGATATGAGGAAAATTGGTTTGAAAATTTTATAACCATTATGGTACATAGAGGGATTAAATTTCATCTTCCATGACTCTCGCAATGTTAGCCATGAATAATCTATTTTTGGAATGAATTTTAAGTGAATTAAAAATGGTTTTGTTCATTCTTCACAGTTGGAAGAGTCTACTCTCTATTAACATTTCATACAAAAAGTCATTCCCTCATAAATTGGCGTGACATTTACAATGAGTGGATCAATCCTAGGATTCCATAATTCCAATATATTAGTGTTTTGTTAATAAATATGTTAGTAATTTGGTCTGGTGTTTCTTTGCAATGTTATGGTGCCTCTTTTCCATTTTAATGCATGACATTAACATGTACGTTTTTATAATTCAACATAATATTCCCAATAAAAGTTATTCGTAATATAATATATTTTTTCTTATTTAATTTATTTTGATACCATTGTGTCATGGTGGGAAATTATTCATACCAATACTTATGAAATTCATCACATAATTTCATAAGTATTTTTATTTCATTTTTTTCTTCTATTACACATCAGTTAGTCATATTCCATATAACATTAATATAATTACATCATTGTAGGGATAACCCTATTATGATTTTGTCCAAATGAAGTTTCAAGGGAATGGATAGATGTTATTTAATGTTACATTAACTTCAATGAATTTCATTTAATTTATAATTCGATTTGATGATTAACTACATCCTTAACCTTATTGAATTTTAATTTCCTACATTTTTTTGGCTAATACAATCCCCTGCGGTGGAGTTCCCATGAAAATTATCCTTTATGTGTATAAGTTATTAGTATTAGGATGTATTTTTATTAATCTAGTAAGAGAAGAGGTTGTATTTAATTCATTGAATGATCCCATATCAATTATTAGATTCTGAAATAGATTAAAAAAATAAGATAATATAAACAAAGTAATAACCTGGGATGATCTCATTCTATCAAATAAAATTCACTTAGGTATTTTAGTGATATATTAAACCATATTAGATAAAAAAAAATTTGTCCAATTAATTAAAAAATCTCCTCCCATATAATTTATGTATCTTCAGTTCCTTTTATAGGAATTTAAGGATTTAATAACCCAAGATGTGCTGAAAGTGATCAGTTCAACCCTAAACATGGGTAAATTTTTGGAAGAACAAATTGTGGAACCATTTCTATGGAAAAAAGCAAGATACCTTAAAAATTAATTGTAGTCAAACGAATTTCTATTTTTTTATCCTATTTATCTAATCTCCCCCCCCCTTTACCCCTTTTCATAAAGTATGTCTCCAAATACCCATGACCAATGAAACAGTCTAGTTAGGGTGTATAGTCCATGGGTTGGGGTGTCAAGAAAACCTATGGGTATTTTTCCTTACATCATAATATTTCTAAAACTCTGTATTATTTATATGACCTAATTAAAATTGAGGTTTGTACAAAAATCATATCATGAACCCGCGAAAACCACAATGGAATCCAATATCAAGTCGCCACAATGATAGGGAGTTATGTTGATCAAACCAGGATTGGATATCTCAAACATGCTAAGATAGATTCACCATAATTAACTATACATGCTCTCATACATAATTTACACAATTTCTCTAAACCCCATGTCATAAACCACTTTCCAACATTTCAAGGGATGGATTTAGAAATTCCATACCATTTTGTAATGAAATTCAATGAAATTTTTGAAACCATGTTCCCACCATGTAAAAATGAATCACCTAAGATGAGGATCTTTCATTTATCAATAATTTATCAATAAATTACTTATTTAAAAAATCTATTTCCAAATCAATCAATTCATTGAACCAATTACAAATAAAATTTTACAAGAAACTGTTTCCTAAAACAAAACAATTTCAACTAAAAAGAGAATCCATTTTTTTTTAAAAAGACAGATAATCATTTTATAAAACATGTTAAAGGTTCAGTGACACTATAAATATCATATCCTATAATGGTTTCTCAATTCCACAATACATGATGATTTTCCATGATGTTTTTGTTCCATGGAACAAATAGTTGATTTGTATGATGTGAATTTGAACCTAAAAAACAAAGCACAAAATAATGCTTAAGAGTATCTAGAAAATTCATTTGAACATTAACAAGTTAGGTGAACCTGTAACATCCTAGTTTAATAATGAATATTACTTTTTAATATTTAGTAATATTTATGAATAAAATTTTGATATTACTTTAAAGGGAACGCTATGATCGATGGCGTACCCAATATGCAACAACGAGTTTCTTTGAAATCATACATTGCACTCTAATAATAAAATAATATTATTTTAAATAGTAGTTAATGCCTAGTCGTTGTAATAGAAGGAATGAACAGAACTAACTACAATATGATTATATATGTTTTTCAAATATTTTCACTTTTATCCAATAAATGTTAGAGGCTTAAAATGCGAATGAATCCAATTTTAAGCATAAATATTCAAATATTCTTTAAAAGGTAGATTCATCGCCTTTTGATGGAGAACCCTTTGTAAATACATTTTTTGAAAATTTTATATGTTATATTGGACCAAATAAAATCCTTCTTTAGAATATGGACATCAAAATTTACTTTGTGTAAATATTTGTTATTTTTTCAATAAACATCATTTTTAGTAAAAATTGTTCTATTTAAATTCAAAACATCCTTTTAATCTGATTTATTTATATGGATAGATTATCTTTTAAATTGGGTTTAAAGTTTAGTTAGAATATACTTTTACCATTTAATCTAAAGATGATCATTAGAATTAATTTTACTTTGAAATTGGTCTTAAACGAGTGTCAATCTTTTGATATATTTTGTTTCATAAAAACATGCTATTTGTTTTGAAAACGGGAATTAATTAATATATTTATTAATCCAACTTATATGTTTTGATTTTTTCAAAATAGACAGTATTTTTGAATTCAGAATATCAAATATAGCTAAGGGAGAATATTTGGTATTTTTCTGAAAAACCTCAATTTTTGAGGAATTGTGAAACCACTAAGTGGTAGTTAAAAAACTGATTTTTCTTTTAAGTGAAATTTTACCACCTACGTGATTTGAATTTCAAAAATCCAACATACATGGTTGTCATTAGGATGTAAAATTAGGTTCAATGGGATGAAAATAATTTTTGGTGAATAGTAACTTTTACGTTTTATTAATCGCGATTAAGGGTAATTGGTGTAATTTAAGGTAAAGATACTGTTATAATAATATTAAATGACATTGAAACATTTCTTACCCTTATTGTATGAGTCATGTCCGACCAATAAAATCCATGGGTCAACTTGGGGACCCCATGGAGCCACTTGGGTAAGAAAATTACATTAATAACTTTTTATTTAAAGTTAAAATAAAAATTTCACAATCATGTATTGTTTTACTAAAACAATTTTTTCATGGTGTTATACAAGTCATATGTTTTACTATATATATTTATTGGAAATATAATAAGACTTAATACATCATAGTATTTTATTTTTAATTTGTAGACATTAAATAATTTAATTTATTTATGACACCATGATGATGCATCGATTACCACATTTATTTTTGTGGTGTATGTACTGCCCATTATTGTATTATTTGTGTCATATACTTTAATTTATGGTTATTTACATCTTCATTGTATGACCCTTCTTTCATGGGGTGTACGTTTCGAAAGTTACCCAAATCGGTAAGGGAACCTTTCACCCTCCTCTTTTTAAAATACTTATTTTTGTTGGGTCTTTTAATTTACATATTGTTATATTGAGATATGTTCTTCTATATACTTATTGATGTAAATTTTTTGTACAAGTGATGAGATACCATTTTCTCTCTCATCAAATCTTTTTCTGAATTTTAATGTGATGTTGTTAGGCTGTCAAATTTTTGTAAGGGAACTACTTAACCCAATTTCAATTCATTAGGTTAAAACTCTAATTATTAATCATATCATGATATGAATATGTGTGAATGACCTCTCATTTTTTTACACTTAATATCCACTTATATTGGGAGTATTTATTTTTTTAACACATAATTACATAATTTATTTATCCTTAATCTAAGGATACCGTCTTTGAACGAGACTTCGTCTCAATCTCCTTTCATTGAGGTATATTTTGTTTTATACACAACTTTATTTTATACGGTGTATAAACCCCTTTTACTTTTACTTTTATTTAAAAGGAATCTTTTCCATACAATGTTTTTTTCTTAACAGTAAAAATTATGTTTTTTAACGTACGTGGTGACAACGACCTTTCCGCCGCCGTGAGTATTATTTTATCTTTGGCTTCCTCAACAAGACATAATATTTTTAAAATTAAATAAATACCATATACTATTTTATGTATTTTGGTATTGAAAATGGTTTTGATAATGGACTTGTTATGTCAATATATTTAAGTGATATATTATGATTGAAATGTCGAAATGTTTTCTTTCCTTTATAATTGTTTTATGTGTTATGATTTTATAATGGTAGTTGGAAATTTAACGGGTGGTTACGTGATAAACCTTATGACTGGTGGTGCCGTGAATACCAGGACTGGTGGTTATGTTATAACCTCCAATTCATTGGGTATGGAATTCAGTCGTATCACTATTCCATGTAGTGATATGTGGCGAAGTCGACCGTATGGTTATTCCATTTAAGTATGTTTATGTCCCAAGTTATCTTTATATGGTATGTGTTCTTTATATGGGTTTATTGTAATCTTTTGGCTATAATGGATAAGTAGTGATCTTTTATTCTCTAAAGAGTATTTCATACTTCATAAAGTAAAAAAAGTATAACTTTGATAATGTATTCATGGTTTTCTTGTTGTTTTGAAAAACTAACAGTTTTCCTTCTTTGTGTATCCTTTACTCGGCTTTTTATGCTCATCCCAAGTTTTTGAAATGTTTTCCACAGGAATTAAAGATGAATAGGGCCAAGTATGGGATCATGGAAAGACATGCTATCTAAAACATGGAACTAGACATGTTTCTTTTTTAAGAGTTTTTGTTTTATGGAAACTTAGTAGAAGTGTCTACTTTTTAATCTTTTGAGATGTAATAATTATGACCTAATTCTCTAAAAATATAAACCTGAAAATATCGTCAATGTGAATTATTCATTTAATTCAAGAATATTTCATGTTTTGAGGCTGGGTCCTTATAGTTGGTATCAAAGGTCGGTTTAGATAACTTTAGAGGTTATGGTATTCTTTAAGCATAAGTGACATTACCATAATGGTTAGGATTTCAGAAAGATTCATAGTTTTAGATAAAGTGAATGAGTTTAAGATAACATGAATAATTATATCATAGTATTAAATGATTATTCTAATGATATACTCACACTGAAATTTTTTGTTTTAGTAAATGGAAGGATCTAGCAGGAACCAAAGTGGAAATTGGTATGAAGGAAACTGTAGTGGTTCTCTGATTAAAAGATTGGATGAAATGGGGGATTCAATGAGGAATCTCGTGGTTATTCTAAACCAACTATTAGAAGTCATGATCAACCACATGGACCTTGGTGAGTTCTCTAATGTATCATGTATGTGACTACCAACTCGATGTGGATGTTCAGGTAATAATTATAAAGATAACCATTAGGATTTATAAGATCCTTTCTTTTGAGGTAATTATGGGTTACAATATTTTATGATGGAAAATGAAAGTCATGATATAAACTTGATGTTAAATTATGTTATGGTTATTTTTGATTATTTTATCTCTATTTGGGGAATGTTTTAATAATTATGTAGTTTTGGAAAAAGGACAACACATAGACCGTGTGACAACTTGTCGTGTCGTACGAAGCTGCGGGAATCGAACCCACACCCAAAGTGCGTCTGGTATTTATCGCATACCACTGGACTATATGAATTCCCTGGTTAGTATGATAAATTCTTTTTAGTTATATAATTTTATGAATCAAGAATAAGCTGATTTTGGGTTATCTAGGAAAATATTAACCTATCATGGAGGATATATTATTAGGTTAATTACTTTTCAATATGATACTTTAAGAGAAACTGATTTTACTTGGGGATAAATGTTAATTTTTACATTGTAAGACTATGTGATTAAATCCTTCAAATATTTGTGTTGCAATCATAGTTTGGTTTACTTTAACTAATTTTATGGAATTTTTTTTATCGAATGGTCTTCATTGAACTTTCGGTTTTGTGGGACAAATTTTGGAGATTATAAATAGATTTTCTTTTTATAAAGAATTATCCTTTTGTGGATTATCTGATCTTGTTTTATCAATTTTGGTTTTGGTTAAGGTCTAACTAAATTGGAAATATATAGTTCTCTTTTGTGGATTGGGTGATTCTCTAGAAGTAGATTATATCACTCTTAATGTGAACAAGTCATCCTAAATACTCGTCTTTTGGAGGGAAAAATGAGTTTTTGTAAGAAATATAGTAAGAGATGAAAGTATAAACGACAAGAAAGTTTATTTCCTTGTGATTTAGTTAAGCCCATAAAAAATTTCCTCAATGAAAATTAACTTAAAACTAAAATGTTTTATTATAACTTTTCCTACTGGGGAATCAAATACCGTTTGACCCATCACAAGTTTGTGATTTTCTTGAGGTTAACTTTATCCTAATCATGTTTTACATCACTCTCCATCAGAACATGACCATTTTTTTTCTCTTCCATGTCTATGTTTTCATACATGGAATCCTAGTGTGGATTAACTCGGGTGACCTTTGTACTTATCTTTAATTATTTTAAAGTGATAGTTTTACTGACTCTTGTTCTGATGTGGGATTTTCAATGAAGTTTCAGAGCCCAATTTTAAAATTGTGAAGACGCAATTCCCAAAAGGGGGTAAGGATGTAACATCCCAGGTAAATAAGGAATATTACTTTTTAATATTTATTAATATTTGTGAATAAAATATTAATATTACTTTAAAGGGAACTCTATGCTTGATGGCATACCCAAAACACAACAATGTGTTTCTTTGAAATCTTACGTTGCACTCTAATAATAAAAATATATTATTCTAAATGGTAGTTAATGCCTAGATATTGTAATGGTGGGAATGAACAGAACAAACTACAAAATGATTATATATGTTTGTCAAATATTTTCACTTTTATCCAATAAATTTTAGAGTCTTAAAATGCGAATGAATCCAATTTTGAGCGTAAATATTCGAATATTCTTTAAAAGGTCCATTAACCGCCTTTTGATGGAGAACCCATTTTATATACACCTTTTGAAAAAATTTTATGTTATATTGGACCAAATAAAATCCTTCTTTAGAATCTAGACATCAAAATTTAGTTTGTGTCAATTTTTGTTATTTTTCCAATAAAGATCATTTTTAGTGAAAATTGTTGTATTTTAATTCAAAACCCCCTTTTAATCTGATTATTTATATGGATAGATTATCTTTTAAATTGGGTTTAAAGTGTAGTTAGAATATATTTTTACCATTTTATCCAATGGTGTTCATTGGAATTAATTTCACTTTGAAATTGGACTTAAACTAGTGTCAATCTTTTGATATATTTTGTTTCTTAAAAACACGCTATTTGTTTTGACAACGGGAATTAATTATTAAATTGATTAATTCAAATTATATGTTTTTATTTTTTTAAAATAGAAAACATTTTTTAATTTGGAATATCAAATATATCTTAGGGTGAATTTTCGGTATTTTTCTGAAAAACATCAATTTTTGATGAAAAGTGAAACCACTAAGTGGTAGTTAAAAAAATGATTTTTTATTAAAATGAAATTTTACCACCTCTGTTATTTGAATTTTAAAAATCCAACATACATGGGTGTCATTAGGATATAAAATTTGGTTCAATGGGATGAAAATAATTTTTGGTGAATGGTAACTTTTAAGTTTTATTAATCGCGATTATGGGTATTTAGTGCAATTTAAGGTAAAGATAATGTTATAATAATATTAAATGACCTTGACACATGTCATACCCTTATTTTATGAGTCATGGTTGACCAATAAAATCCATTTTTCTACTTGGGGACCCCATGGAGCAACTTGGGAAAGAAAATGACATTAATAACTTTTTATTTAGAGTTAAAATATAAATGTCACAAACATGAATTGTTTTACAAAAACAGTTTTTTCATGGGGTTATACAGGTAATATTTTTGACTATAAATATTCATTGGAAATATAGTAATATTTACTACATCATGGTATTTTTTTATATTTTTTAGACATTAAATAAATTAATTAATTTATGACACCATGATGATGCAGTGATTACCTTATTAATGAACAATTTAAATAAAATGAAAAGATAATGTAAAATATAAGACATACACTTGTCAAAAACCTATAAGATGGGTGGATTTAGAACCCTTATCACCTTATCTTAGAAATATATATTTTTTGGTCCTTTGACATCCGAAAATCATTTTATAATAATGTACCTTTTCATGACTTTCCAAAGAGTGCCCCTCCTCCCTCTTATAAAAGGCCCCCACCTCTACCTCCCTACCCACACCTCTCAAGGCCTTGGATCATCCAACCAATGCCCCTTTTGTCTCTAAAAATCTCTCCCTTACTCCTAGAAGCCTCAATTTGGGCAGTATTCTTTCCAAGGAAGCCTTTGAGCTCAAATCAAAAAGTGTTATCTGATTTGAGGATAATGTCTTCTCTTATGTTCTTTTGTTTTATTTTGCTTCTCCAACCCCCTGAACTCTTTTTAATCCTTTATTTTGTAACAAAAACAGTATATAAAATATACTAGGATGATTTTATGAGGATAATTAGAGTTACACTCATACACACCTCCATCTAATGGTTAAAGAACATATTGTTTCTGTGGGTAGCGAATTACTACCTCACGAAATGATGATTGTTCAATATTATTTTAACACATCTCATGGTGTACATTAAGATGTCATTGTATTTATATATGGTATATAAATTATGTTTATGTATTCCTTATGCTTTTTTATTTTTCATTTATTCTATACCTTTATGGTTTCCATAATGGGTAAATGCGATAATTTCATTTTAGGAAGTGCGGACTACCGCCCCCTCAAAGTGATTTGAATCGTTAATACCATATGTGGGATGTATAAAGGATGTATTTAATGATTTTATATTTTATATTATACTGTAATTATAGTATACCTATGTATCATTATTTTTTTAATTTCATTAAATTATAATATTTAAATGAATGCAGCGTGCATGCGTACGTACAGCGTACCGTCTCCATGAACGGTACCCTTCATTTCTGATCTCCAAATGTTATGTACTATTAAAAGTACATATATATAATGGATATATATGTCATATATTACATATAAATTTTTTATATAATTCTAGAATTATAATATATATATCTATCATTTATTTTTAATTCCATTAATATGACAATGAAATGAAAGTAACATTTATGCGTACGTACGACCTACCGTCTCCATGAACGGTGCATTTCATTTTTTATCTCAAAATTTTAGGGAATTGTATAAAATGAATATAGACTGGATATATATAATATTTAAATTATTAATACTATTCTGGAGATGATATACCTATAACTTCATGGAAAATTGTTTTCCAAGAAGTTCAATTTTGACTCATGTACCGAACATCGACAAAAACGTCTGTTATGAACTCACATTATTAACCAATTATTATAACATTATAATATATGATATGAACTAAATAATAATCTTTATAGGAGTTCCTTAAGAAATTATAAATTGACCAAATTTTATTATTCAAGAATATAAAGAAACGAACAAGATAAGTTGGACTTGAGGTAAGGGATCCAACCTCTCTCTTTCTTTTTAAGTACTCTATTTTATGTCATTTATTTTAAGCTCAAATTTATTACGTTTCGGGACGTTATTTCATATTCCTCATACCGTAATTTTTATGTTCGTATTATGAGATACCCCATTGGATCTCATAAATCCATTTTGGGATGTTTTATGTGGCGTCGTTAGGCTGCCGAGTTTTCGTAAGGGATTTTTTTATCTCACTTTTGTTCCCGTGAGATTCATGCTAAATTTTCCACTATTTACATTTGTGTGGTTTATGTACTACCCATGATTATATTATTTGATTAATATATTTTAATTTATGGTTATTTACATATTCATTTTATGACCCTTCTTTAATGGGGTGTACATTTCGAAAGTTACCCAAATCAGTAATGGAACCTTTCACCCTCCTCTTTTTAAAAGGCTTCTTTTTGTTGGGTATTTTAATTTACATATTGTTATGTTGGGATACGTTCTTCTATATCCTTATTGATTTAAATTTTTTTTAAAAGTGATGAGATACCATTTTCTCTCTCATCAACTCTTTTTCTGTATATTAATGTGACGTCGTTATGCTGTCGAATTTTTGTAAGGGAACTTCTTAACCCAATTTCAATTCATTGGGTTAAAACTATAATTCTTGATAATGTAATGATATGAATATATGTGAATGACCTATAATTGTTTTACACTTAATATACACTTATATTTGGTGTATTTATATTTGTCACACATAATTACATAATTGAATTATCCTTAATTTAAGTATAACTTCTTTGAACGTTACTTCATCTCAATATCCTTCCATTGAGTTATATTTTGATTTATACAAAACTTCATTTTATACGGTGTATAAACCCCTTTGAATTTTACTTTTATTAAAAAGGAATATTTTCTATATGAAGCGTTTTACTAAAACAAAATAGTATGTTTTTTTAATGTACGCGATGACAATGACCTTTCCGGCGCCGCGAGTATTATTTGATCTTTGGCTTTGTCCACAATCCATAATGTTTTTAAATGTAAATAAATACCATATACTCTTTTATGTATTTTGGTATTTGAAATGGTTTTGATAATGGACTTGTTATTTAAATATATTTAAGTTATATATTGTGACTGAAATGTGGAAATGTTTTCTTTCCCTTATAATTGTTTTATGTGTTATGATTTTATAATGGTACTTGGACATTTGAAGGGTGGTGACATGATAAACCTTATGACGGGTGGTTCCGTGAATACCAAGATGGGTGGTTGCGTTATAACCTCCAATGCATTGGGTATGGAAGTCGGCCGTATGGCTATTCCATGTAGTGATATGTGTGGAAGTCGACCGTATGGTTATTCCATTTAAGTATGTTTATGTCCCAAGTTATCTTTATATGTTATGTGTTCTTTATATGGGTTTATTGTAATCTTTTGGTTACAAACTATAAGTAGTGAAAATTTATTCAGTGAAGAGTATATACTACTTAATAATGGTATAAAGTACTACTTTGATGATGTATTCATGGTTTACTTATTGTTTTGAAAAACTAACAGTTTTCCTTCTTTGTGTATCCTTTACTAGTATTTTTATGCTCATCCCAAGTTTTTGAAATGTTTTCCACATGACTTAAAGATGAATATGGTCAAGGATGGGATCAAATAAAGACATGTTATATAAAACATGGAACTAGACAGGTTTCTTTTTAAGAGTTCTTATTTTATGGAATCTTAGTAGAAGTGTCTACTTTGTAATCTTTTGAGATTTAACAGTTATGACCTAATTCTCTAAAACTCTAAACCTAAAAAGATCCTCAATGTGAATTATTCATTTAATTCAAGAATATGTAATTTTTTAAGGTTGGGTCCTTATAGAACCTATACAAAATATGTGAATACACCAAAATATAGTATATTAATCAATTATATTGAATATTAAATCATTTAAAAACATTGTGTACACACTAGGATGGTTGAAGAGATTGATCATAGGAAGGTCCCAGAAATCCAAATTATGGACCCTATATGCATAATTTATGAGAAACATTACCAGAAATTGAAAACTGACCAAACAACCCTTCTATATAGGATGTTATTTTAGGGGGACCACCATTTTTGGAAAATTCTTTAAAAATTCAAAATCCAAAACAAAAAAACACTTTCAATCCAACAAATAAATACCATCCAGGTTTCCATAGGAAATAAAATCAATAACTGACACAACATAAATGTATTGATCACTACCCTCAACAAAATTTTAGAATAAATGATGACTTTCAATCCAAAAAAAATCCAATATAAACATAAACCATTATAATTAAAGCATAATATCAAACAACCTATTAAAAATTACATCAAACAGAAAAAATATATTCTTAGGATAACACAACATGTACAAGGCCCAACCCAATATGTCCCCTACAAATACATGAATAATTATTTAAAAAAATGGAATAAATTATCTTAGAATTTATATTACATAAAAATTCATTCAAAAACATAAAAACATGAAAGGCACCCATGCCTTCTCAATTTGTCTTTTCCCCAATTTTGAGGGGAGAATCAAGCCACAAAAAATCATTCATAAAGAAACTAAAAGCATTGTTAGTCAGAAGAAGTAAAAATCCATTAATTAAAGTGACAAACCATTCTATAATCATTAAAATCTTCAATATAACATTAAATTTATGAACAAACACCATTTAATTATAAAAAAAATATTTGAATGTTAAATTACCATATCTGTATAAAAAATAGAACAACCTTCTCCCTGACCACTATGCATGAGAGGTGAATCTGACACATAGTTGAATAAAAAATTAGAGGAATAATCTTTCCAGTTTAGTTAAAAATTCTATTTCACGATCTAATCAAAACCATATATTCTGACTCCAATTACCTTAATAACTTGTTCACTTGTAAAAACAAAAGTTTCACATTAAAACCATGTCTTATTGGATGAAAATCTTAACACTAAAATTCACTTGACCATTCCTCCTATGTTGAAAGGACTAGGCTATCAATTCATCAACATTATATTAGGAGTGAATTTTTTTGTTAAATCACTATATTAACTAGTCAATACTGTGAACCTCGTTCCATAATCCAGGTGTTTTCAATTAGTGATTGAATATCAATAACTGACATAAAATAAACTACAGGTTACATGTTTAAGTATTTGGGTTCCAATGGGAACATAAGGGTTTTTCTTGTTAAAAATAAAAACATCACCTACCCATCCTAGATCATTTTAAATGAATATAATCCAAACCTAGGTCCTATATAACAAACTATTAACATCTTGGTTGTCCATTCCTCACAAAAATCAACTTGTACATCTGATTATGGAAAGTTAACTTGAACATAATGTTAGGGAACATGAGACTTGAAAAAACATATACAATGAAAACTCGCAAATTGGTTATTATGAGGAACATCAGGAGTTTAATTGGATATTTAGTGTTGAAATTAGACCTAAGGAACATCAATGAATTATTGAATGATTTTTATGTTATGATGAGATTGATTTACATTTTTCACATGAGGTTAGTATTTCTCCTTGTCTTCAATCTCATTCAGATATTCAATTTGATGATTTTTTATAATCATAAATTAAAAGAACCTTTGGTGAATGAAAAAAAATTGATTCCATACCCATTACCAACATTGAAATGGCCTATTTTGTGGCTGAATAATCTATTAAAAAGGAACCATTTCTATTGGAAATTTGAAAAAACAAACTATGTTTTATGTAAAGACCCAACCTAATTTTTAAAGTATTATCCAACTTAATTTCAAATGTGAGTTCCTACCTTCATTATTCATGTATTAATTCCTCGTGGTAAATCAACTATTTTTTATTTCAATATATACCTATATCAAACTAGTGAGGACATGATACATATGGATATATTGACTAGGAATAAGAAAGTAAATAGATTAACCGTGTCTGGATTTTATTGGATTGGACCACTCATTAGAACCCATATATTATTCTGGAATTTCATTCAAAACCATTTCATAAACATAAATGAATTCTAAATCACAATATCATGAATGTGGTAAGGAAAAAAATTTATATGTTATTGAATGTACCTGTAATCTACCATATTGTTAAGTGTTCGTGGTTAAGATCAATCTAAGTTGATCCTAAATGATTTAATTACTAGGATTTCTTTGAGGATATTGATATTATTCTTATAAGGATCAATAGTATGTGGATAGTGTGTACTAACTATATGAAGTTAAAATTAGACACTATGAAATACTATTTATTGTTCTCCTCATTGATCAAATCCTTGAATGAGTGCAAGGCCATGATTTTTACTATTTATTTGATACAATCTCAAGGTATAATAAAATTGAGGCCTCCTTATATGATCAAGTAAAAACAAGATTCACCTATCCATTTTGTATTTTTTTCATCAAACACATTCCCTTTGTGTTATGTAATTCCCCTGGTTGAATCCAATGGTTCATTTATTGGATGTTTTTATATCATGGTGGGGGATTTTATATAGGACTTTATGGATAAGTTGTCCAGATTTGGGGATTCTCTTGATGGATACATTAGAAAATTCTAAATGGGGTTTTCAATATGTGAGGATAATAATCTCATCCTAAACTAAGTAAAATTCTATTTCATCATGTATGGAGGAATAGTCCATTGAAATTTTTTCTCTAATAAAATTTTTTATGTTTATAATTACTAGGTTGATATCATCTATCACTATTCTACTCCAATAACTATTAAAGATGGGATGTCCAATTTTGGACATGATGGTTTCTATATAAAATTCCTATTGAACTTTAAATCCATTTACCAACAACTATATGCTCTACCAATGAATGATGATCCATTTATATGGATTGAAATCCATGATTAATAATTATTGACACTCAATTAATAACTTATATCTCCACCGATCAAGACAGATCCTAATTTGAAACATTCATTATAACTCTTGTGTGATGTGAGTGACTTCACTATTGGAGATTTCATAGGACAATGTAGTGATAAAACTACATATCACATTGTTTATAAATTTATATTATTAAATGATTCAAAAATTATCTATATTACCACTGAAAAAATATATTCTTATTGAGTTCTTTTCCATATTTTTTTGTCCCTTATGTTAGGATCCCCCATCATTGTCTTCATAAATCATTAAGATATAATATAGCATTTCCAAAACTAAAACAAAAATGCTATATTGATTAGGTGGATCATTATTTTGAAAGAGTTTGATATAAACATTAATGAAATAATGTGTTTTTAAATTTTTTTTGTGGATCACCACTCTTGGATAGAATTAAATGATAAATCACCCTATATTTCTATGTTAAATTCATTTCCTGATGAGAATTTGTTTAATGTTATTGATTTCCTATTGTATACTACCTTAGAAACCCTGTTGGTTATGGGTGTTATTCCAAAATTATTAAGGTCTCAAGATGTGATGGAAATCCTTTTTTTGTCAGACACTACATGTTTGATGATCCATACCTCTTCAATTTATATCATGATCATGTAATTATGTGATGTGTTTCTGAGTCTGAGAAAAAGTTCATTCATAAATTCTAAAATGGAGAAGAATTTTGATGACACTTTTAAACTAATAAAATGACCAAAAATTACTCCATAGTGGTTAATTTTAGCCTACCGTCATTGTGGATTCCTATAAATTTGTCAAATTTATCCTCAGTATCAACAATTAGGACCCATTTCCAAATGGTATAAAATGACCCTTACTCCAATTATGGTTGTTGAAATATTTTATTGGTGGGAAATTTATTTCAATAATCCCTTCCCATAATCTAGTGGATATATCTACTTAATATTGGCTATTTATTATGACTCAAAATGGGTTGACTCTATTCCCAAAAATTCAAATTACCATCAAGTTATGAACTGATTCCTGATATAGTGTAACTATTCAATATCTATAAATCTTATAGATATCATCAGTAATTGTGTAATCCATTTTATTAAAATTCCTTATCCTCGCTCATGAATAATAATAGGATCTCTCAAAAAATTTCCATATCCTACTACCCTAGAAAATAATCATGATTATTTGTATATTAAGGATCCAAATAAAACTCTTATAAAAAACAACAAAACCTCTTCAATATATTGGTCTATGAAACTTTCATATTTCCTTTTTATATATTCTTCTTCATTCAAAACCTTCCTATGAATGTCAGCATGTATGTTTTTTATAGAAAATATTGGAATTTACCTATTGAAGTTGAACACAAGTCCTTTTGGAAAAAAAGAATTTTGACATTTCCTTGGGTGCAGAAATATGAAAATTATATATTATCAAAATTGAGGAAATAGTTCGGAGGATAATGAATATTAAATGATGAAAATAAAATGATTCACACCTATCAATATAGGAATCATTATATCAAATAATTTTTACTAGGAATATATGTTCTCTTTTAGAGTTCCAAACATCACTTTCACTAAGGAAAGTTATGGTTGAGATTTTCGACAAATTATATATTCCATAATGTGTATCCACATAGGGTTATAGAGGTTTAGGATCCCACTAGTGGTTATATCATTAAATTCCACAGTCATGAGTTAAAACAATTCCTTGAATCCTTCTATAAACATAAACTTATGAGGTGTTAACTGATAAAAGAAATGAACTAACAAAATTAATAGATATATCTACCATGTAAAACAAATGATTTTAAACAATGAGATTTATAGGTGGAAACTACACCTATATGATTAACATGACTCAATGTTTAGTGTTATAAAATAAACATTTAGTTTTTTTGGGAAACTCTAGGAGTTTCCATTGGTATTTTTTTATGCTGATTTTGATGATTAATGTGATACTGAGGTTGATGTATTTTATGGAAATAAAATTATTTACAAGGGTTAAAAATTAATCAATCATTGATGAGGAACAATCAGGTGACATAGGGGATTATGGATAAATTTGTTTCAACATGAAATTCATATTCAATATATAAGATGACATTGTTATATTTTTTTATTTTGTATTTATCTTTTGGAACTCCTTTCCTTCATATCATCCCCCTTATAAATTTTATTTTAATTAAACACTAGGGACAATGTTATTCAACGTTAGGTGGTGAAAGGGGAAAAACTATGTATCAAATGAATTTTTTGTTGAGGTATCCATGGTGGAAATAAAAAAGAAAAGAAACTTTTTTTATAAATGGGAATAATTTTTATAAACCTTGAACATGATAATACACTTAGAAAAATTTGGAACAAAATCTCGAATATTTTTTCATTCCATGAATCTAATTTTTATGCATGTTTATGTTCATGAGAATAAATTTTGGAATGTTTGGCTCTCTAATGTGATTTTACACATTTTAAATTTTCATTAATTTAAACAAAAAATCACTAAATAAATCCTTTGTATGGTGGGGAATTAGTTCATGTACGTGGGGAAAATTAATAAATAAATTAGGTTTTCAGATCATTTAAACTTTTACAAGAGTGTAAGAAAGGAAAAAAATTGTAAAGAAATAAATAATTTCGGCTTTGAATAATTGACTTAATGTGTGGATTTTAGTATTTGGGGATCATGACTCCATAGTCCTCTATCTCAGATTGGGGATTTTTATCTATAATAATGAAAATTTGAATTGGTTTTTGGTTGAGTTGACTAGAATTTATGCTCGAGTATGTGATTTTCACTTGGTTCCCTATGGTTTTTGATACTAGGAGTATTCTAAAAAGTATTGCTACAAGGGTGGACATGATTGTGAGAAATTTCGATTACAATGGAAGAAATCTAAAAACAAAAAAAATGATAAAAACAGAAAAAACCAAATAAAAATGAATAATCATATTATTATTAATGTGTTATTCTATTTAGCACTTCAATATTTTTCCATAAAATAAAAATGAACCCCCATATCAGTTTTTACACTAAAAACATCGTCATTGTTAATTGAAATTAGATGACATATGATGATGAATTTGAATAAAGGAATGAGATTGGGAATAGGATATGCTTGTGAAACTAGCATGTGTTAAATGATTTGTCTAGGATTCATAGTTTTTTTTCATGATTGATTTTTTTGTTATCATATTTTTTTAATAATGTTTATATTGAAATAGGAATTAAAATTACATACTTTTGAGATTATGTTTAATCATGACTAGAAAACCTAAATTTGGGGGTGATTATCCACTAAAATACGCTAGTATTCATTATTTATATTATAATGTTCATGTGATATAATGTTCATAAAACATTTTACAGGTTTATTTTACAAATTGAACCTATATTATTATCATGGATTTAATTCATTCTTAAAATACACTATTACCTGGTATATTTTTTAACCCCGCCTCAAAGTCCCACAAGTCTTGATTTTAATTTCAAATTTCTATTCAGGTATCCCATGCTAGGGGGAAAATTCATTCATTATTGTAATATATAATATTAATTTGTGATGATTACCAAAGTGAAACATAAATATAAAAAATTATTGTCTATGTGGAATAGAAATCATTTCAATAAAATGAATGTTTAAGTTATTATTCGATCCTAATGAATCAAAAATAATAACTATAGATAAATGAAATCATTATTAACATTTAATTAAATTGTGTAGAAATATAATTCTAATGATTAACTGGGGATTCAGTCATCCTATGTGGGGCATGCAGTTCTATCCCTGATTTGATGACCTAGAATAAAACCCCACCATCTTGATCATAGCTGAGATAATATTAAGAATAATGGGCTGAAAGTTTTAATGATGTTAGAGGAAATCAAAAAATGATAAATATATATATTTTAAAAGTATTATATTTTTAATTAAATAAGGTTTTACATGATATTTATAGATGAATATGACTTATCTGGGATGTATTAAAATATTTGGTTAAAAGTTATCTTGTTTGATTTATTTTATAGAATTCAATGTAATGAATACTGTGAAAACTGACAATAATGATATTTTAAGAATATAATATTCTATCAAAAATTTCAATATAATTAAAAAATTAGATAATAATAATGGTGATAATATATGGTCAAAAATGAAATCCTCCAATAATGAATAATTCATTTGAAATCCTTTGTCTCTAGAACAGTCTCATTAGATTTTAATATTTTGAGAAATTTCTAAATCGCTCCTTTATTCAATTATAATATGTAACCCCTTCCTTCACTTCATTACACAACATCGAGACTTATAAATAAATTATAACATGAAAAATTCTACTCTCAACATTCTTATCAAACTTATAGGGGATTTCATATTTCTAAAAGACCATCCCTAGAGCTCTTAATAAGATATCTAAAGAAATTTTGTTGAAAAATAGATTATCGTCTTTACCGAATATTTAAAGTTTATTTCCTTTTCAAGGTTATCTTAATATGTATTTTACATTAAATTTTTATGAATATAATATAATCTATATAATTATTTATTATTATTATTATGATAAACCCATATTATACCTTTTTCTCTATCCTTTGGTAAACAAACGCAACATATGTGCGTACGTACGGCTTACCGTGTTCACGTAGTGGTCTAATTTTTTATTCATAACAACATTAATTGGATAATTAGAAATGTTATACCAATTAATATATATGATATGTATGAAATAATAATAAATTTTTAAAAAGTAATTATTCATTACCTTTCTTTCATTCCACCCTTCAAAAAAATGAAAACAACGTTCATGTGTGTGTACGACTGACTGTATCCATGAACGGTGTAATTCATTTTGATATCTATATATTTATAGAGAACTCTAATTTTTTTTATTTAATATGAATGATATTTACAACGTAAAAAATAATATTTAAATTATGGAACTATGTTAAAATTATAAGGACCAGAACTACCAAATCATAACAGAAATGAAAAACGAAGCAGTAATCATCCTAAACAGTGATTTTAATAATTAATTGATTATAAACAGGTGATAAAATATTATAAATAAATCATATATGATATTATATATGTGAGTATGGTTATGAAATATATTTATAATAAACATTTTTCTTTATACTGGAGGTCCAAATACAAACAAAGGAGATCGCACATTAGGTAGGGGACATCGTCTCAATTTTATTTCATTGATAAATATTTTTTTGCTATGAACTCATATTCTTGTATGATTGGTATATAAGAACACATTAACATGATATATCCAAAAAATATTTTATGATCATGATATTTAATGGTTTAGTAAATACTATTCATTCATGTGGCATAAAATTCGGTAGATTATAAAGTGGCATTGGATTTTCATATCACTTTTAATTATGTGGGACACATGCCTTATGAAAAACATATTTGTTATTGTTGGTGTATATATTTTCTATTTGATATATTATATCATAATTCCCCCTATATTATTGATATTAAAATAATTATTTGACTTTATTTCTTCCATGTGGATTACAATTCAAAATTTATTGAAAGTGCTTATTTCATAATCTAAACATTATTTGATATTGTTTATATTTATGTCTTCAATGGAAAATATTTCTCTTCCATGTCCATGTTTTCTAAAAGATCACATTTCTCAATAATGTCATTCGGTTTTTGAATTTTATTTTCAACCAGGTTGTAAATTTTATAATGTTTTTTAAAATTTAACAACATATCATTTTCCAAATAGGGTACATGTATTTTTCTGAAAAAAATGATTTTTTATTTAACATGTAAAACATTATAATATTTCTCCTCCATTATGATTATTTATTGACATGAATCTTACTTTACTAATTGCAGTGTTATTTTCCAATATAATGTTTTCCTTTGTATTTGAAAAATATATTTTTTAATTGAATTCCATATTAAAATATATATATTAACTAATAAATTTTTTCAATGACCTTTTTATAGTATTTTTATACATCAATGAAAAAATACCATTTTTTTACAAATATTCCACTAGGTATATGATTTATTTATACCCTTCGTTGAATAATTTAATTAATCATGATGAATTGATATTTTATTTCTATTATATATTAATATTCCATTTTTTATATATATTTTTATTTCTTAAAACATATATCATATATACATACCGTGATATATATTGACATTCATTTGTTTATCTAGTGAAATATAGATAAATATGTATTATTTATAAAATATGTATATTTCAAGATAATATACGATATTCAAAAATTAACTATATTATTCGATATATGAGGAATGATTTAGAAATAAAATACATGATTGGGGCCTAGTTATACAAATCCCCTTGATGCATTAGTAGGCATCATAGAACAAATTAGTCTGAGAAATGTGATTGGTTTGAACATAGTACTTTTAAACTGTGTTTTGAAAAGACTTGATAAAAGAGGTAAAGTTTTCCAAACCAGATTTTTTCCCTAGTAGTATCAAATCAACTTGGAAATTTCATGATGGTAGAGGTATCATGTGAATGAGACATAGGGTCCAATAAATAATCAGTTTCTTCTTTTAAAATTCTGTTTTTATTATTATTATCCATGATTTTTTTTTATGATATTATCTCTCGATTCAAATAATTTAGAGTATTGACTAAATTGCATATCATACAGGTTATTTACCATTCCGTATTTATCACACCTTATATTATCATTATAATAATGTTACTTAATATAATTTATGTTATTTATTGACCTTTCCATGTTGATTACTCTTGTTAATTTTTGATATCATTCTCTTTATTTAACCCTTTCTATGAATTGGAACTCACCCTAAATTTTGTTCCTTTACCCAAAAATCATTCTTATGAGCTTTGATTTTTATTCAATGATATGAATGTGGAAAAAATGTTGATTTTATAGAATATAATTTCTATATTTTATTTTCAAAATATAATGTTAATTTCACGTATGTATATATTTTACAATGAATACCAATATATTCAGTTATTTGTGATGTGATTCATTATATCAGATTATAATATAATACTGTAACCACTAGCTTTGAACTACAGTGGTCACAGTCATTACACATAAAATTTGTTTTAATATTTTATTTCAAGACATAAATTTTATTTTTTTTCATTTTAAATTCATTTTGGGATGATTTTCAACTTCATTTTCAATTTATTTGTTGTATTTTATTCGTGTTTTTCATTATATCTCTGGATCCAACTTTTTTAAAGAAGAAAATGAATTTGAAATGTGTAATTTTATACCATTAGTGTTATTCTACAACATGGGTCTTATAGAGAGTGGGTCTCAGAGAAATTATTTAACTTCCTTCATTTTAGACCCATGATGGGTACCTTGGAGTGGAGGGGGTCATGAAACACAAATCTACAAAATGACGATTCTGTATGTGGATAGTTTTGAATTATATCCTATCAGATGACTGATGATTTTTAGATATGTGTATAATTTGTGAAATATGGGAATAAGGATCTCATTCATTCTCAAAATTCTTCACGGGTTGAATTTGATATTCTCAAACCTCATAGCCATGAAATTATAAATATTATAAAAGATCACTATAGATTGAGTGGATGAAAAAGTACTATCCATATGAAATCATATATAATTTAAAACCTCATGTGTTGAGTTAAAAAGTGGTGTCACTAAGAATTTTATTTCTTATCTCATGGTAGACCATAATCTGGTAAAAACTACTACACTATGGTGGTTATTTTATTGGAAACATCCATCATAAATTGGTTTTGATAGTCAGTGTAGAGGTTATTAAACTATTAAATTAAAATGATAAGGGGAATGTAAATAGTTATTGTTATTAACATGCTAGTATGATGTTGAGGAAGACCTAGGTGTGATGTGATATAATTATACCTCCCCCATGACACACTTATATCTGATGTCAAATTAAGAAGATGATTAAAATAATGTAATGTGTCCAAATCCATTCATGGTGAATAATGATGATTATGTATTTTGTGATGTTATAGATAGAATATTATAAAATATCATGTTTCTTAGTGATGTGGATTCATGTTAATATTGAATGGTCATAGTGACATAATCTATCTCATTGGATAGATAACTACCCATCGATTCTATTTATTTAATTGTGGTTTTTCGGGGATAGGTCCCTAACGTATGACACATGATAGAAGTGAAATCTCAATAAGTGAAAAGTTTTCGATAATTTATTTATCATATTTTATGATTATGTATCAGGGATAAATTGCATTTTTATTTATTTTAATGAGGTATCCATGGGTATGAAACTATATCGAATTTATTTATTTATATATTAGAAAAAATGAGGTCTTTTACAATGAGATTTATTTGATATTCCATGAAACGAGGAATGTGTGTCATATGGTATGTGAAAATTGGGTATTTGGGTATTAAAATTGTGATTAATTGATTTATTAACATTAATATCTATTTCATTAATGTAAAAATTAACATGTATTATTCACATGGACACATGAGGGTTTTGAGGAAGAACCTACAGATTATATTTTCATACTGAACCCATATTTATATAAACTATTTTTAATTCATTTTTATAGTGTTTAAGGTGATTTTAGGAGACATTAAATCACAATATATTTCTTTTTGGTAGTGTTTTACACTCTACCTTTTTTGAATAATAATTAGGTGTTATAGTTTTGATATTGTTCTGTCACTTTTGACATGGATTTGTGCATCATTAACTCATTAGAGATTTGTTGGTGGTTGTGTTATGTACTGTCATGAACCATCCTAGATACCTTGGTACCCTGATATATGATCCATCTTTAACATTGTCTGATGGCCTTTATTGATACCCATGGTTTGAAAATAGAACCTGAAATCATATAAAAATCAATAGGGAATAAATTTTCCACAAAATAACAGAATAGAAGAGATTACAGGTTTTAACGCTCCACACTCCAAAGGGAGAATGTACCAGAAGCTGAATAGGTATAAAAAATCTCAAATCCATACATCATCAATGTACACAGTATTTAACAAGTTGAAAACTCAAGCATCCCTTCAAAAAGGGTATAACATCTCCACCAATAACCTCTATCACACTATGCCCATGGGATCAAGAAGATCCAACACCTTCTAGTGGAATTTTTACTATTCTCGTACTTGGAAAAAGAAAATCTGGAGAAGACTGATTACAAATGTATGCTATGAACTATAAATCCATGTAAGTCAGCACCAAGTTTAACCTAATATATTACTTAATAATAAAAAAATCATTATTTCTATTTAAATAAAACATTTCATGACAAGAGATACAGTTTACATATTTTAAAGAGAATATGATTTTTTTTTCAAAATGTTGAAAAAAAATTAGGCATGGATTGAATTTAATTTTTATGTAAAATAATTTTTAAAAATCATGTAGCATGTGTAATATAATTCGATAAAAAATTGAATATATAATTAAAATAATCACATAAATATCTATGGTTATATATGATTTAATAAGTTAGTTTTTACATATAGGATCCTCACACTTATCAAATCGATGATCATGGGTATGAATGTGCACATACAACCCTCTATCTTAGGCTGAATACAACTCTTCAACATCCCCTTTAGGATAATCAAGTTCAAATGGGTTTTTATTATATTATACATCATCAATCCAATTAAATGGGATCAATTCCTAAAATTATGGTTCCAAATAACACAATAAGTACCCCAGATCCCGTGCACATAATCAATCAATATAAAAATAGAATATCTTCTCATTTTAGATCAATTGTTATTTAAAATTAAATTTCAAAATTTTATTTATTAAATATACTGATTCAATTTCAAAACCAAAAAAGGTGTTTTTGTCATTTCATGAATTTTGAATACAATACCAATCATAGATTTTTTTTATTTTAATTTAATCCATTTTTCTCTAAAAAAATATCAAATATTTGGGTCAATTTCATCAATTTCAAAATTGAAACAACAATTCCAATTATTTTGTAATTTGATTTTTTTCCAAAAATCCCAATCATTTTAAATTCCATAATTATATTACATAAAATCATGATTTTATAAATCAATATAAATCCATTTCAAAAAAATAGTGAAATATTTTTTTCTAATTACACAGAAAATATCAATCAATACCACCATACTATAACCACATAAATCAAATGATCAACACCTAAAATAGGAAAACAAACATATAATGAAGGAAAGGGATATCTATAAAGAAAACCTTGAATAAATATATAATAAAAAAGTGTTTAGGTCCATTCATTATGTGATAGTCTGTCGATGTCTAAGGAGGAAAGATTGTGATAATTGATAAAACTGTTATAGAGGATATCAACATACCTAGAAGAGATCGAATGAGATAATTTCTTGTTCCATCCACTACAAATGTGTATTTGTTGAAATTGGTTTGGGGAGTTTCAATGGATATTCTAGTGAAATGAGTTATAAGGTTGAAAAAACTGTTACCCTGTGGTGAAGATACAATATTGTGACACAACGAGACATGGAACACTATAATGGTGTGATTCTTCCAATCAGGAGAGGAAATGGAATTTTATCCATGGAATAGAATCATTCAATGATAAAGAAAAATCAAGAATTAAAATAGAGAAGAATATGATAATTTTAAAGGGAAATAAAATTATTTCACTTATGGATATTAATACTCACATATTCATAAGTTTTCAAAAAGGGATATATACATATGCGTTGGGAATTTATTGAGCTTGATAGTGATGACAAGGAGACATAGTCCATACATGAGACTGGAAGGCAGACACAAGACACCACATGGATATGGATTTTTTTGGAAGGATATAAAATGATATTGTAAAATATTCCCAAAAAACTATTTTTTGGTGGAACAAAGTGTTTGAGGGGTGACATTTTTAGTTTTTTTTATAGTGGTACTTGCCAAAAATTTAATTCCAAAAATATTTTTAAATACATTCCAGTGAAAACCACCGAGACCAAGCCCTTAAAAATCCAATTCCATGATTCACAATGGATGACTTTTAAGGGATTTTACAAATTCATAATGTTACACCTGGGTACCATGAAACTCTATGTTTACACATAAATATTTGATACCACCAATCTGTATATAGTATTATGGATTTTTGGATTCAAACCATGGGGTATGTTACAAAAATATTTTCATAAAAAATGGAATTCCATTTTGGGGCCATGTTTAAAACACCAAGATTTCATGTTACGCTTCTCTTTCGATAATGCAATAGCTTGCATTGTGCGTAACTTTGAGATTTTAACCTACCAAAACCAATCAAACTAGCCGTTATGAATAGTAATGCCTACTTTTTGAAATTTTATAAATTTTATCATTAAAAATTGACTTCATTTTTGGATTCGGAATATTGAATTCACCCTAAGGTGAAATTTTGGAACTTTTCGGATAACATGTATATTTTTATGAATAGTGAAAATTACTAAATTTTAATTAAAAACAACTTTTTAAATCAAAATAATTAATAGTGATAAATTACAGTATTGAGTGGTTTTAAATTATAATTATAATATAATTTTACCATTTTAGCCGATGGTGGTCATTAAACATAATTTCACTTTGAAATTGGACATAAACAATTGTCAATCTTTTGATATATATTTTTTCTTAAAAACACGCTATTTCTTGTGATAGCAAGAATTAATTATTAAATTAATTGGTGTAATTTATATGTTTGGAATTTTTATAAAATAGGCATCATTTTTGAATTTGGAATATCAATTATAGCATATGGTGAATTTTTGGTATTTTTCGGAAAAACTTCAATTTTTTGATGAATAGTGAAATGACTAAGTGGTAGTTAAAAAACTGATTTTTTGTTTAAATGAAACTTTACCGCTTCTGTGAATTGAATTTCAAAAATCTGACATACATCATTGTCATTAGGAAGTAAAATGTGGTTCAATGGGATTATAAAATTTTGGTGAATAGTAACTTTTATGTTTTCTTAATCGCGATTAAAGGTAATTAGTGAAATTTAAGGTAAAAATTATATTATAAAAATATAAAAATATCTTTACACTTTTCCTACACTTATTTTATGAGTCATGGCTGACCAGGAAAATCCATGGGTCAACTTGGGGACCCCATGGAGCCACTTGGTTAAGAAAATGACATTATGAACTTTTCATTTAAAGTAAAAACAATTGTCACAAACATGTGTTGTTTTACTAAAACAATTATTACATGGGGTTATATAAGTTAACTTTTTGACTATAAATATTAATTCGAAAGATAAAAATATTTCATAAATCATGGTAATTTTTTTTTAATTTTTAGATATTAAATAAATTAATTTTTTTATGACACCATGATGATGTAGCGATTACCTCATTAAATATCAATTTTAATAAAATGGAAGGATAATGTAAAATAAAATAATTAAACATGTCAAAAAGATATTTTATGAGTATATTTAGAACCCTTATCACCTTATCCTCTAAATATATTATTGTGGGACCTTTAAAATCCAAAAAACATTTCATAATAACGTAACATTTCATGAGTTTCCAAGAGTTCCCCTCCTCTCCTCTTATAAAAAGCCCCCACCTCTACCACCTTATTCACACCTTCAAAGCCTTTGGGCTCAGCCAAACTCTACCCAAAGACTCTCTCAACTTCCCTCGATTACTCCTAGAAGACTCACTTTGGGCAGATGTTTTTCCAAGGAAGCCTTTGGCTCAAATCAAAAAGATTTAGCCGATTTTAAGGTAATGTCTTCTCTAATGTTGTTTTGTATTATTTTGCTTCACCAACCCACGAAAATCTTTTTAATCCTTTATTTTGTAACAACACCAGTATCTTTATTATACTAGGATGTTTTTATGAGATGTATTTGATTTACACTTACACACACCTTCGTCTAATTTTTAATGAACATACTATTTCTATGGGTGGCGAAATACTGCCTCACGAAACGATGATTATTCAATCTTCTTTTAACACCTCTCATGGTGGCCATTATGATAAAACTATTTTTTATATATGATATATATTAGGTTTTTGTTTTCCTTATTCCTCTGTATTTTTCATTTATGTCACACCTTTATGATTTCCATTATGGGTAAACGCAATAATTTCATTTTAGGAAGTGCGGACTACCGCCCCCTCAAAGTGATTTTAATCGTTAATGCCATATGTGGTACGTGTAAAGGATGGAGTAAATGATATTATATATTATATTATACAGTAATTATAATATACCTTTATATCATTGTGATTTCAATCCATTAAATATGAAATAGAAATGAAAGTGGCGTTCATGCGTACGTACGGCTTACCGTCTCCAGGAACAGTGCATTTCATTTCTTACCTCTAAATGTTATGTAATATTATAAATGAATGTATATAATGGATTTGTATGATATATATGATATCTATATCATGAATATAATTTTGTATATAATGGATATTTTACCACATGAACAACTTGTAATTATAAGAAGTTTATTTTTGACTCAAGTACCAAAGATCGACAAAATGACTGTTATTAACTTAAATAATTACATAATGTTCATAACATGGTAATAAGTGATATAAAAGGAATAATGAACTTGAATAAGGTTCTTAAGCAAGTTGAAATTAACTCAAGTTTATTATTCAGGAGGCTAAAGAATAGTCGAGTCAAGTCGGACACGAGGTAAGGTAACTTCTTAACCCAATTTCCATTTTTTGTGTTAATCTACTACTTTCAAATTATGTCATGATATTATTATGTCCTATATTGTATTTGTCCTTTCATTATGTGTACTTATATTGAATACACATAGTAGATCTATTTTATTAAAAAAATGTTCTTCGTAAGGGAATTCGTCTCAATCTTCTTTCATTGAGGCATATTTTAATTTATACACAACATTGTTTTATATGGTGTATAAACACCTTTTACTTTTTTGTTTATTCAAAATGAATCTTTTTTTACGAAGAGTTTTACTAAATGACAAAAGGTAATGTTTTTTTTGTCGTACGTATGCGGCGACAACGACTTCTCCGCCACCGTGACCATTATTTGGGTTTCGGCTTCCTCTATAATCCATAACTTTTTTTAAATGAAAAATAATTACAAAGTTTTAATTGACATTTATTTTGGTATTGAAAATAGTTTTTGAATGTTTTTTTATATCAATTTTTTGTATTGATATCTTGTGATTGAAATTTGGAAATTTTATGTTTTTTTATGCACGTTTTATGTGATACGATTATGTTATGGATTATGATATGTTTAAACCTGTTCATATGAGGAATGCATTGGACTAAATAAGTGACGGGTGGAGCCCGCTATAGCTCCTCGATGCATCGGTAGGTCTCATGAGACAAACAACTGTCTTGGAACGAGGCCTTGAAGAAATATTATTTGTAGTCTTGGCATGAGGCCTTGGCTACGTGGTTATGATAGTCTGGCATTATGCATTCCATCATTATGAAAGTGTTTATTTATATTGCATGTAATTATTCGACCAGTAGAATATCCATGTGAATAAGTAAATGTCATTATTTCATTTTATTTTGTCATATTATGCTGAATTTCATGTTTAAAAGGATTTTGTTTAGTTATACATTGCCTTAAATATTTATGTTTATTCATGAAAGCTTCCGCTATATTGTTATCCTTACTGAGCATCTGAGCTCACCCATTTCAATGTTTTAATTTTTCCAGGATGTGAAGAAGTATTTTATGAATGACCTGAAAGGATAATATGAGGGGATATGAAGACAATATGTTGTTGTAGTTTTTATTACTTTATGATGTAATGTAAAACTTATGAATGTATCTAGTGTTTCAAGGATACTAAACTAATCGGTCTTTCGAGACATGATCTTTGTGATCATGTCAATTTTATGCAATAATGCACCGACTCTGGGTAACTGGGGTCGGGGCATTACACCATGAGGTTACATTAAATGGTATTAAAAATCCCATGTGTGCAACAAGACCATTGTAAGAGTATTTAGTTAAAGGGAACCAATTGATTAAGGGATGGTAGTGGAATTTATAGGGCATGTCAAATTGGAGATTACAATGTTTCCTTATATGTTGAACAGCTAGTTGAGTGTTATATTCCAGAAGTAAAAAACAATTTTCCATGAAGAAAATTGATTAACACCATGAAATAACATAGATAACAGCATAATAATAAAAATGGGGCCAATCTAGTTAATATAAATCAATATTTACTCCCTTAATAAATGAAAAATGATGTGGGGATATTTTTTTGGAACTATTCACACTTTGGATCATTAATTCTTACAATATCCTTAATTCTAATCGAATTATAAATGTAATAAAAATGATATTTGGTGGGGAATGTTTGTGGAAAATCAGGCATTGAATTATTTAATAGTGCCTAATAGCTACCTGATACATATAAATAAAAGATTCTAGTTGCGTTTATAGTGAAAACATCTCAATCTTATGGATTTGATGTTTTTCTACCACAAAGTACAAATTATTTTTGATCATGTTTCTAGAAT
This sequence comes from Viscum album, assembly GCA_963277665.1. Taxonomy (NCBI): domain Eukaryota; kingdom Viridiplantae; phylum Streptophyta; class Magnoliopsida; order Santalales; family Viscaceae; genus Viscum; species Viscum album. Next base: position 1,672,866,498 of record OY728126.1, read on the forward strand.
AGCCTTTATGACTTAAAAATTACATTGAAAATACTTAGTAATTCCCTTTCGATTATAAAACACACCTACCACATTACAATAGGCGATGAACACTATTTTCAATATGATATAATAAAAGGGGTCTCAGATTTTGTTGACATTTATTTATAGTAGAGGGTATCAAAAAAAATTTGAGATATTGAAGCATGTACTATAGCTTATGCTAGAGAATCATTTACATTCCAATGAAAAAAACTTCCCTTTTGGGAATGGATCTATATAATATATAGGTAATATAATTTCATCAGTGAGTGTTTCCATGAATAATTAAAAGGTGGAAGAGGTTCAACAATGGAAAGACTAGTGAATAGTTAAGGAGGTGTTTTGACATTTAGCAATCATAATCAACTACATGATGTTGATGGTATATTATGGTAAATATTATAGGCAATTAAAATAACTCACTAATATTGGATAATTATTATGGTCTATAATAACACAAATATATTTTTAAAAAATTAAGGAAATGATAATTTCAACACAAGACAACTCGTCATTACATGATCCCTGAGATTCAATTAGGGGATCCCCGATTTGTAACAATAGATGGGTATCCGATTCCATATTTTCTAGTGGCTTCCTTGATATTGGTAGTGGATTTTCATTGGTGGGTATTAGTTCCTAGGATTAGAACAGACAATATTCTCGGCCTCTTATTCTAGAATTTTTTAATCACTTTGGTCTGGAAGCTCTTTCCTGGGTCTTGGTCCAGAATCAGAAACATTTGTGCCATTCTTTCCACTAGAAGAGAATTTGGAATAGAATAGTCTCATATCGCTTTGATTTATGGGAAATGTTGTTTCATCAACTTTTTATAGTTGATGGAGTCTCACGTCATCCAAGACTCAACTCAAGTAGTAGTATGGAAGAACATATTGTGCCTCCTCATTCCATTCCACAGTCATTTGTTGAAACAAGGCGTATGAGTCTCAAATTTTCTCTTTCCCGACAGATTATTGTTTTCTCAATATCCATTATAAGAACCCATCCTTAACAATTAATAATATTTAATTATGTTAATAATTCACATTCATGATCTTTTTAGGTTTAGAGTTTTAGAGAATTAGTCCATAACTATTACATTATATATAATATAATAAAAAGTAGACACTTCAACATAATATCCATTTTTTTATAAAATAAAAACTCTTATAATTGATTCATGTATAGTTCCATGATATAGATAGCATGACTTTTCCATGATCCCATCCGTGACCCTAATCATATTTAATTCCTGTGAAAAACATTTCAAAAAACATGTGATGAGCCTAAATAACTCAGTAAGGGTTATAAAATAATGAAAGAAATCAGTAATCCATCAAAAAATACCAAACATATTCTCTTTTACATACATCATGAAATCATAAGATTTATGAATAACACATAGAAATCATAAATCATTAATGTTACTTGTGGAATTCATATCAAACATACATTGAAACTTTCACACCTACATAGGGAGTTATGTTTGGAATACCCATCACAGTATATTCCCTAAATCTATTAGGAGAAACAATAACGCCTACCTCCATCACATTACCCAATTCATTATAAAGCTATCTCTGGATCACCCGCATTAGTTTTATAGCAGAACCACCCGTATACGTAATCACTGCCCAATAACCATTAAAAATTCATAACACATAAAACAAACATAAAGGAAAAATAACATTTCCACATTTCAATCACAATATATCATATAAATATAATGATATAACTAATCCATTATCAAAACCATTTTCAATAACAAAATACTTAAAACTATAGATGGTATTAATTTTCCTTTTAAAAACATTACGGCTTGTTAAGGAATCCAAACATCAAATAATGCTCACGGCTGTGGAAAGGTCATTTTCACTGCATATGTTAAAAAGAATCATTTAGTTTTTCATGTAGTAAAATTATAAGTAGAAAAAGATTCATGATGAATGAAATGAAAAGTCAAATGGGTTTATACACCGTATAAAAGAAAGACATATATAAATCCAAATATTCCTCAATGAAAGGAGATTGAGACGAAGTCTATTACCTCCTATTCGACTTGAGTCTTTCAATCTTTAATCCCTAAAATGATAAACTAAAATTAATTTATTAATTACTAAGAACCTTTCTGAAGTTTATTATTCATGTTATATTACTTATTACCTTGATATATACATTACATAATCATTTTAGTTAACAATTTCCATTTTGTCGATATATGGTACTTGAGTAAAAAATGAACTTCTTATAATTAAAAGTTGTCCATGTGGTAAAAATTCCATTATCTCATGAATTATATTCATGATTTAGATATCATATGTATCATATATATCCAGTATATATATATTTAGAATAGTACATAACATTTTTAGATAAGAAATGAAATGCAGCATTCATGGAGATGGTATGTCATACGTACGCAGTAACACTACTTTCATTTATATTTTGAATTTAATGGAATGTGAACCTAATAATACATAGTTATATTATAAATCCATAATTATATTATATATAATTTCAGTAACTCTATATTTTATACATTCCACGTATGCCATAAATGAGTCACATCACTTTGAGGGGGTAGTAGTCCACACTTCCTCAAATGAAATTATCGTATTTACACATTATGGAAACTATAAAGGTATGATATAAATAAAAAATACAGAAGAATAGAGGCTATATAAATATAATATATATCTCATATAAATATATCTCCATCATAATGTACACTATGAGAGGTGGTAGGGGATAATTGAACAATCATCGTTTCATGAGGCAACAGTTCTCCGTACATAGAAACAGTATGTTTGCATCCATTAGATGGAGGTGTTTGTAAATGTAGTTTGAATACATATCATAATGAAAACCTATTATATTTATTATACTGGTTTTTTTAGGCAAAAAATAATAATAAAATCATTGGGTGTGAAGAAGTAAAATAAATCAAGAGAAGAGGAGGGAAGATGTTACCATTAAATTGGGCAACTCCCATTGGTTTGAAAAAAATGGCTTCATTGAAGTTTCATATGCCTAATGTAAGGATTATAGGAAGAATATATGTATATTGAGAGATTTATTTTTTATAATTTGGACAATTAAATGGGCTTGAGGGGTGTGTTAAATGAGTTAGAGGTGATGGCCTTTTATAAGGGAGATGAGGGACTCTTTAGGAATGATTGAAAATATTATTTTTTCTATAAACAAAATTTTGGTTTTAAAAGGACCTAAACATATTATATTCTATGATTAGATTAATATAATTTGAAATCCTCTTATCTAATAGGTTTTAGACAAGATTTGGTTTCAAATTTAACCTTATCATTTAGCTTTAACCCTTATTTAAATAATTATACTCTTACCATGTCTTCTTGATTATTCACTCTATATGGTTAATATTATTACTATAAAATGACAATAAAACAACACGTGGTTCATTAATTAAATTTTCAAACTTATCTAAGTTATTATTATAAATCTTATACTTTTTTGTTTATTATATCATTTAATAAATTAATATTTTTTTAAACACTCATTTATGTCAATTTAAATTCTATTCATATCATGACTTTTAAAAAAATCCAATACTACTTGATTATTAGGGAAAAAAATCATTAATTAAAATATAACATCTCATATTAATCTTTTAAATTATTATATGGCATAATATGTTTTAAAATAATTTTATTTTAACAATTATAATATCATTTATTTAAAACATTCATTAATGATGAAATCATTGCATCATCATTGTGTCATAAATAAATTTATTTATTTGATGTCTAAAATTTATAAATAAAATACCATGATGTAGGAAATTTTTTAGATTTATAATGAATATTTATAGTAAAATTTATCAATTATATAACCCCTCATTAAATTTCTTTTAGAAACAAAATATGTATTAATGATATTTTTATTTTTTCTTCTTTAAATAAAATAGTTGTTAATGTGATTATATTACCCATGTGGCATTCATATGCCAAAAGGTTCACCGAAAAATTTTAATGGTCAGCCATGACTCATCCAATATAGCAAGGAAAAGTGTGAATATAATTTTATATTATTATAATATTATTTTTACCTTGAATAACCTTATTTGACTTTAACCATGGTAATTAAAAATCGAAAGCTATTTTTCACCAAAAATTATGTTCACCCCATTGAACCACATTTTACTTACTAATAACAACCATGTATATAGAATTTTTTAAATTAAATTCATAGAAGAGGTAAAATATCATTTAAATGAATATTTTGTTTTTAACTACTAAGTAGTATTTTTCACTAATCATCAAAAATTGAGGGTTTTCAGAAAAATACCAAAAATTCACCCTAAGATATATTTGATATTTAGAATTAAAAAATAATGTCTATTTTAACAAATAAAAAACACAGAAGTTGCATTAATTAATTTAAAATTAATTCTCATTTTCAAAACCAGAAAGTGTGTTTTCATGAAATAATAACTATCGAAATATTGACCCATGTTTATGTTCAATTTAAAAGTGAAATCTATCTAATGACCAATATTTTATTGAATGGTAAAAATATAACCCAATTTCACTTTAACACCAACCAAAATAACTATATAACTATATGATTAAATTATATTAAAAGGTAGTTTGGAATAAAAATCCACTACTTTTGATTATTCATTAAAGAAATGAACATTATCAAAAGAAATACCAAAATTTCATCCAAAGAAAATTCTGATGTCCGGATTATAAAGAAGATATTTATTTTGATAAATAGAATATATAAAAGCCACAAAAACATGATTTAAAAATGTTTTTCCATAAAAAGGTCATAAATCAACCTTTTAAATAATATTATAGTATTTGTACTTAAAATTGGATTCATTCACATTTTAATACTATAACTTTAATTGGATAAATGTAAAAACATTTGGGAAACATGTGAAATCATAATATGGTTAGTTCTATTCCTTCCCACCAATTTAATGTCTAAGAGTTATCTACTGTTTAAAATAATAATATTATATCATTATTTTTTACTATAACTCAATGGTGTGTCCAACGTATGATTTCAAAGAAACTCATTGTTGCGTATTATTTATTCCATCAAACATAGAATCCCATTTAAAATAAAATAAATATTTAATTCATAGATATTAGTAAATATTAAAAAGTTATATTCTTTATTTACCTAGTATGTTACATCTTTCCCCCATTTTGGAAATTGCGTCCCTGCCATTGTATTCACTTATCAAATTAGTGGGGGTATTTATCCAACATATATTTTTCAGATTCCCATGTTGCCTCTTCAATGATATGGTTTTATTACAATCCTTTACCTGATAAATTACCATATTCTGCATCACTTTCTCTCTACAATCAAGAATTCAGATTGGCTATTCTTCGTAAGAGATATTTTTATCCAACTAAACTACCTCTCAACTCAAACCATAAGACGTATTTGGAATATGCATTCTCAACATTGAAACTTGAACAAAAAATGTGTACCTAGGATAAAAATGGAGTTAAATCCACTCTATATTCAAATGATCCAATATTATCTAGAATTTAATAAGGTCTAATGAGCCTCAGACTATACTTTTTCTTCTTAAGAAAACGTTTCACACTTTTCCATATAGAAATATTGAGAAATACATTATCACCTACCACGAAAGAAAAATCCTTCCTCCAGTTATCCACAAGACATTTCTGCCTACTCTGAGCTGTTTTCATGTGCTTCTAAATCAACCGAACTTTTTTCCCATATCTTCTACTAATTCATCTCCGATTAGTTCTCTCACACATACTTAATTCCAAAAATTTTGAGTTTGACACTTCTTTCCATATAATTCATCGAATAGAGACCTTTATATACTGAAATGAAAACTGTTATTATAAGAAAATTCAACCAAAGAAGGTTGTTGGTCCCAACATCCCTGATAATTTATTGAGCAATCACATAGCATGTCCTCATATATCTAAATTTTCCGTTCTGACATCCCATCTTATTGAGGATGAACAGCTGTACTAAAATTTAACTCAGTACCCAACGACTTATAAGGGACTTTCCAAAAGATAGAAGTAAACCTGGGATCAGGATCAGATACAATGGAGAGGGGAAATCAATGAGAACTGACTATCTCTATAACATAAAACAGAGAAAGTTGATCTAGAGATAAAGTATCTCTAATTGGGAGGAAATGAGTATAATTATTCAATCGGTCAACAATAACCCTTATTGTATAATTACCTCGAAATATCTTTGGTAATCCCACAACGATGTCCATGGAAATATTTTCCCATTTCCCTCTAGAACCAGTAAAGGATGAACTATCCCTTTTGTTAAATTTTTATCAGCTTTAACCTGTTGAAAATTCAAACTCCCCACAGTAAAATCACAAATATCTATTTTCATTTTATCCCACTAGTAATACTCCAGAATATATTTTTACATCTTAGTGCTGACAGGATGAACAAAAAATAGAGAACTATCAGATTCACATAATATATCTTTCTTCAACTATAAATCAAAAGGCACACAAAGTCACTTCCCAAACCTCAAACCTCAATCATTATCATTGTTAAAATCAGGCAACATACCCTTTTGAACCAACTCTACCTTTTTCTACAACTCACTGTCTTCCTTCTATGCTTTCTAAATTCATTTTAATAGAGATGATTTCACTAACACCTGAAAACGATTAATTTCTGGAACACACAATTCTTGGATAAAGATCATCAAATCATTAATCAAAGTATATTTTTCCAAATATGACAGGGTTAATGTAGAGTTACTTTTAAGACTCAAATATTCAGCCAATTTAATTGCTTTTTCTGGATGGTAATGAATTTTGCAATAATAATAATTGATTAATTCTATCCATATCCTCTGTCTAATGTTCAATTATATCTATGTGAATATATACTTAAGACATTTTTTATTTGTATATATTTCAAATTTCACTCCATAGAGATTATTTCGCTAAAATTGAAAAGCAAAAACAATAGTAAATAATTCTAAATCATGTGTACATAAATTTAAATCATGAAGTTTAAACTGACATGAAGCATAATCAATTACCTGATGATTTTGAATTTTGACACAACCATTTCCTTTACCAGAAGCATCTTTGTAGATAAAAAATTCACCATCTCTAGAAAGCAGTGCCAAAACTGGAGCATTCAGCAATCTTCATTTCAATTCCTGAAAACAATCATCATATTATTATTTTTAAATGAACATAACACATTTTTGTGTTATCTTAGTCATTGGGATTGATAACCATGAAAAACATTCAAAAAAACTTGTTTAATAAGTAGCCAAACTAAGAAAACTACATATCTATAAGATATTTATATGTCTTGGCCATTGTTCAACTACTTTTGTTTTAGAATGATCAATTGTTATGAATTTTTTTTGAAACAATTTGATCGAGGAATGAAATTTGTTGTAACTAGAACTCGGACATTCTGAATTTCCTATAAATTTTCATTTCTTTTATAGTTTTCAAGAAAACCCTTAAATTACTTCGTTGTTCTTATTTACTTTTAGAATAAACATAAATAACATCAACAAACAAAACCACAAACAAATCAAAGAATTCATGGAGAATTCTATTCATAGTATCCATGAATACAAGAGGTGAATATGTTAACCCAAAAGACATAACTACAAATTCATAATGTCCATATATAGTATGAAACGTGGTCTTCGGAATTTATACTTCCTTTACTTTCAATAGATAGTACCCCAATATCAAGTCAATCTTTGAAAAATACTGACCTCCCTAGAGTTGATTAAACAAATCATCGATATGAGGCAAATGATATTTATTCTTAATAGTGATGTTATTAAATGCTCTATAATCAATGAAAAGTCTCATTGAACCATCATTATTTTTAATAAACATGTCAAGATCACCCCATGGTGATATGCTAGGTCGAATTAATCCTTTATTTAATAACTCCTGGAATTTCATCTTTAACTCTAAAAGTTTAATTTGAACCATTTGATAAGGGGGTTTAGAAATTAGCTTAGCATCAAGAACAAAGTCAATAGTAATTTCATCTTCCTTATCATGTATTATACTAGGAAACTCATATAGAAAAACATCAAGATACACATTTACAACTAGAAAATCATTAATCTTAACAGTTCCTTTGTTTTCAACATTATGTGCAAGGTAACATTCATTTCCACAATTTACTAGTTTCATAGCTTCATGATATGTTATCAAAATTAAGGGATCACTCTTGTACACAATCTGAAATTATTTCACAAAAGAAACCTCTTTAGCACTATTGTCAATCATAGAATGATTAATGGAAAGCCAATCCATAAAAAATATAACATCAATCTCTGCTAGAGGAAAAACAATAAGGATTACAGATAGATTCGCTCCTCACACTAGAAAAGGAAGGTTCTTATAATTTCTTTTTCTCAACATTTCCTCCAGGTTTTTTACCATTAATTCATGATTCATATATTGAGATGGAATTCTGAATTTAATAGACAACTTATGATAAATAAAATCATGAGTAGACCTTGAATCAAACCACACATTAGCATAATCTGAATAACAAAATAGTGTACCTGATACTTATTTATTTGATGGCCCAACATCTGATAAAGTAGTTTCAATGGATTTCCCCACCTATTATTGCTTGTTGTCTAGTGTATTTCCCTCAGTTGAGTTCTTCATTGAACACTTATTTGCATAATTATCCTTTTAATTACACATAAAACATTTTACTGACTATAAATCAGATTTTTTCTTACCATTGCCCTGATATTTTTCAGTGCATTATGAGACTTTTTTCCCATTTTACCACATCGGTAGCACATACCAGAATAAAAAAGACAATCCCCAACATTAATTTTATAACAATTTTCACAAACTGTAAACTTAAGTTTCTTACCATCATATATTTTGTATAGTTCTCTCATTTCACCTTCCACCTCATCCTCTTATTCTATTTTTTTAATAACACTTCATCATCAAAAAACTACATTTCCACCATCTCTTCACATAGAAAAAGTTTTTCATAACTTTTGAGCTCACAAAAAGCTAAGTCCCTTTGATATTTTGTCTTTAATTCTAAGTAAAAAATGTTGATTTTACAATAAATATATCACATGAAATTTTGGAGCATATCTTTCCAGTCGAGTGAATTTTTCTTCATAAGCATCCACTTAGTCTTCCTCCTTCCTCAACTCAAAGAATCTCTTTTCCATCCTAAAAATAATCACCTAAGTAAAATATTTATCAAGAAATATACCTTTTAATTCATCCCAATCAAGAGCATCAATCTCCCCATTATCCCTAATATTTTACACCATCGACCACCACTGATTGGAATCACATTCAAAATGGTATAAAGAAAGACTAACCTATTGATGTTTTGAACACCCCCTGACATCAAAAATCATTTCATGTTCTTCAATCCTCCCTTATGTAAGCACGTGGTTAGATGAACCATTGAATTACAAGGGATGTTTCATCCTTAAATGCTCCACTACTAACATGTTCCTCTGTAGTTGATCTTGATGATATTGTTCATGGATACCACCACCATTTATTGCCTAAGTAAACTGTTCCATCACTGCAACAAAATATTCAGTTCTGATTCCGACCATCTCAGATTGTATATTTAGAAGGTTGTCTTCCTCCTAATTTCTTCCCATCAAAGATGACTTGTTTCCTCTGTGGAAAACCATTCTAAACACAAAAATATCTTAGTCGATGCAACATGGTAATTTGTAAATGCTATATCATTTAAATCATACCATGAATTAATTTATGGATATTTATTTAACAATGTCCTAACTACTAATTTTATATAAACCAACCATTTATACAACACTATGGACCCAACCATAAATAATTCATAATCATTAATTATGTTAATATTTCACATTTAGGATCTTTTCAAGTTTAGTGTTTAATATAATTAAGCCATAACTATTACATAAAACCTCAAATATTACAAAGTAGACACTTCTACTCAGTAACCTTTTTTATTAAATATAAACTCTTAAAAAAAGAGTCATGTTCGGTGCCTTGTTTTAGACAACTTTACTTTTCCATGATCCCATCCTTGACACTATTTATCTTTATGTCATCTGAAAAACATTTCAAAAAACATGCGATGAGCATAAAAAGCTCAGTAAGGGTTATAAAATAAAGTAAGACATCATTAGTTCAACAATACATATAAAACATAAGATCTTTTAAATACCTCAGGAAATCATAAGATTTATGAATAACCCATAGATATCATAAATCATAAATGTAACTGGTGGTATCCATATCAAACATGCATTGAAGCTTTCACAGTAATGTAGGGAGTTTCCTTTGAAATACCCATCACTATATTTCATTAAATCTCTTAGGAGAATCATTAATGATTAATTCAGTAACATTTCACAATGCATTGGAGAGCTATCTGGGGCTCACCCTCCCTAGGTTTTTCATTGAACCACCTATATAAATAAACAATTCCCAAGAACCATAACATATTCATACCACAAAAAACAAACATAAAGGAATAATAACATATCCAAATTTCAATCACAATATATCATTTAAATATATTTTTATTACCAATCCATTACCAATCCCATTTTCAATACAAAATTACATAAAAGATTATATGGTATTTATTTTCATTTTTAAAACATTACGGGTTGTTAAGGAATCCAAATATCAAATAATGATTGTGGCGGTGAAAATTTCATGGTCACCGCGTACATTAAAAAGATACATTTCCATTGTAATTTAGTAAAAATTTATATAGATAAATATTTCCATAGATTGAAATGAAATGTAAAATGGTTTTATACACCGTATAAAATAAAGTCATGTATAAATCAATGTATGCCTCAATGAAAGAAGATTGAGACGAACTCCCTTAGCTCATGTCAGACATGACTCGTTCATTCTATAAAGTCATAAATAATAAAATAATGTTAATTTATACATGATTAAGAAAAAAAATTAGGTTTATTATTAGTTATATATTACTTATTACTATGTTATAAACATTACTTAATCATTTAAGTTAATAATGGTCGTTTTTTTGATATTTGGAACTTGAGTCAAAAATGAACTTCTTATAATTAAATTGTGTCCATGTGGTCAAAAGTATATTATCTCAAGAATTATATTCATGATTTATATATAATATATATCATATATATCTAGTATATATATGTATTTATAATAGTACATAACATTTGGAGGTAAGATATGAAATGCACCGTTAATGGAGACTGTAAGTTGTACATAGGAATGAAAGCTACTTTCATTATTATTTAATATTTAATGGAATGAAAACATAATTATTTATAGGTTTATGATAATTCCAGTATAATATCATATATAATTTATGTAATTACATACATTATATGTCCATGTATGGCATGAACGAGTAATTTCACTTTGAGGGGAGGGGTAGTCCACACTTCCTCAAATGATATTATCATATATATCCATTATGGAAACCATAAAGGTATTCTATAAATGAAAAATAATTATTAATAGAGATAATATAGATATTATATATATCACAAATTAATATAGTGTGATCATTATGGCCACCATGAGAGGTCGAAAGAGATATTCGAACAATAGTCGTTTCGTGAGGTAACAGTTCACCGTACAAAGAAACAATATGTTTGTATCCATTATATGGAGGAGTGTGTAAGTGTAGTTTCAATACATATCATAAAAACAAACTAGTATATTTAGTATACGGGTGTTTTTAGGTAAACAAATAATAAGAATAGAATAGGGAGTGAATGAGTAAAATAAAATTAGAGAGCTTGAGGGAAGGCGTTACCTTTAAATCGTGTAACTCCCTTTGGTTTGAACCCGAAGTCATCCTTGAAATGCCTTATTCATAATGTTATTGTTCTACAAGGAAGATAATTATCTAGAGAGATTATTTTTTACGACTTTGGAAGATCCAAGGGGAATGAGATGTTTGTTTAATGAGTTAAATTTTATGTTCTTTTATAATTGAGAGGAGGGCTCATTAAGAATGTTTCAAAATATTATTTTATTATAAATTAAATTTATGCTTCAAAAGGTCTCAAACGTATTACATTCAATGAAATGATTACTATTACTCAAAATTCTCTCAACCAATATGTTTTAGACAAGTTTTTGTTTCATATTTAACCTTATCATTTATCTCTAACCCATAGTTAACTAATTTGACTCTTACCATGTCTTCTTGTTTATTCACACTATATGTTTAATATAGTACCTATAAAATAAAAATAGAACCACAAGTGTTTAATTAATGAAATTTTGAACCTTAGCTATGTTATTTGGTAAAATAATATCTTTTTAGTATAGTTATATCATTTAATAAAATATTTTTATAAAAAAACTCATTTATATCAATTTATATACTATTCATATCACGACTTTTAAAAAAATCCAAAACAACTTGATTATTTAAAACAAAATACATTAAATAAATTATAACAAGTCATATTCATCATTAAAATTTGTGTATGTCCAAAAAATTATCAAAATAAATTTATTTTAACATTTCTAATCTCAATTATTTAAAACATTCATTAATGATGTAATAATTACAACATCATTGTTTCATAAATAATTTTATTTATTTGATGTATAAAAATTATAAATAAAATAACTTGATATAGGAAATATTTTTATATTTATAGTGAATTTTTATAGTCCAGTTTTTCAGTTATATTACAGTGCATTAAAATTGTTTTAGAAAAACAATACATGTTCATGATATTTTTTTTATATTAAATAAAAAAAGTTATTGATGTAATTAACTTATCCAAGAAACATTAAAATGATAATAGTTTCACAAAAATATTTTATTGGACATCCATAACTCATCCAATAGGGTTAGGAAAAGTGTTAATGAAATTTTATATTATCAGAATTTTATTTTTAACTTAAATTACCAAATATATTTTTAACCGTGGTAAATACAAATCAAAATTTACCATTTACAAAAAATATATTTTCATCATATTGAACCAAAATTTACTTACTAATGGAAACCATGTATGTCGGATTTTTTATATTCAATTCACATAGGTGGTAAAAAGTTTTTTAAATGAAAATGTCGGTTTTTAACTACTAAGTAGTATTTTTTACTATTAATCAAAAATTGGTGGTTTTCAGAAAACTACCAAAAATTCATCCTCATCTAAATTATATATTAAAAATTAAAAACTTATTTCTATTTTACCAAATTCAAAATATATAAGTTTCATTAATAATTTAAAATTAATTCTTGTTTTGAAAATGAGGAAGCGTGTTTTTAAGCAATAATAACTATCAGAAGATTGACATGTGTTTATGTCCAATTTAAGAGTGACATTTATTTCAATGACAAACATTGGATTAAATGGTAAAAATATAATCAAATTACACTTTAAAACCAACAAAAATAATTATCAAACTATATAAATAAATTATATTAAAAGGAAGTTTTGAATAAAAATGATGTATTTTTCACTATTTATTAAAATTGATCTTTATCCAAAAAATAAAAAAATCATCTAATGTAAATTTTGTTGTCCCAATTATAAAGAAGAAATTTATTTTGTCAAATAGAACTTATAAAGGTGAAAATAACTAGATTTAAAAATGGTTCACCATTAAAAGGTGGTAAAATTACATTTTAAAGAATATTAATGTAATTATACTTAAAATTGGATTCATTCACATTTTAAGCCACTAAATTTTATTGGATAAATGTGATAACATTTAAGAATCGTGTTTAATAATAATTTGTTAGGTTTTGTTCATTCCCTCTAATAAAACAGCTATAATTTAACTACCATTTAAAATAATAATATTATATTATTATTTTCTAGTATAACTCAACATTGTGTACAACGTAATATTTCAGTGAAACCCGTTATTGCCTATCAGTTACACCATCAAACATTACATCCCATTTAAATTAAATTAATATTTAATTAACCAATATTAATAAATATGAAAATTTTAAATTCCTTTATTCCCTGGGATGTTACCTCCATGATGTCGAGGTCGATAGGTTATTCGATGAGATAGACCTCTCTCACTCCCTTCCAACATGCATCCTTCCCAGTGAAAGTGATTCTCTCTCCTGGGGGAATTATGTTTCCTAAAAATATTTGTAATGCTTCTATAGAGGATGTCAGTTCAATGTCACTTAATCCCAATACATATAAATAATTTCATTCGGATTTCCACATCTCATTCTATGAAACCTTTCTTATGTCATCCCTCATCTTAGTTGATGGATGGGGTAAGCATGGACCTCGATTCCACCCCCTAAATTGTGGGGGTAGTTGTTTTCCCCTATCACCCTCCCCTAGTTCATAGTCCTTCAAATTATTTTTTTTCATAAAAGCTAGCTCCGCCTTCAGGGTATCCCTCTAATGACACATGCAGATAGTGTTTTGAACCTAGTATTGTATCTCACATCTCGGGTTCATTTCCTAGTGCTCAGTCTAGTGAAATATATATCTATAGGTTAGCATTTTTTTCTCCCTCCATGAATGGAGACTCTTTCTTAAACAACCTAGTAACTAGACCGTCATCATGGGAAGGATATTTCTATTCCGTTGGACCTCCCTAGAGCATGCAATCCTAGTTATACTAGATTCTCAAGTTGTTCACCCATTTCCTTATCCAATGGATAAAGTGCATAATTGTATAATTTGGATTAACTCGGCATGACTGTTTTTGTACTAACTCCCCACATCTTCATTGGTATAAAAACTAAAGCAATAACCAATAGGAATTTATCCTTCTTCTTATTTTACTGTACATGGTCATGTTTTTTGGGGGCCAAATCCAAGCCCCTCACTCTATAATAATTTCCATCATTATTTGGAACTCAGATATCTTGAAAGCCTGGCTGAAGATGGATTTTCTTTCTATAGATATTCATCATAATGTTGTTTCATTGGTATATTTTATTAAACCCAATAGGTTCCATTAAATGAATTGGGACTTTCATTTTAAACATGTACTTCATGATTACATATATAGTGAAATTATTAATTAATATATACAAATTTTTAGAATATATGACTATTAAGGAGAAAATTTATTTTCTCCAATGAGAATGTATCAAAAAATGTTAACTAAGGCATTTTCATTTTTTAAATATCCTTTTTTTTTCAAATGCGATGCATGAGTGAGAGAGTCTCTGTAAGAGGATTTGGGAAGCTTTAATCTAAGAGACTTGATAGGACTTTTTGGAGTGGATTTCAATTATATTATGGATATAGAAGAGAACAAAGGAAGAGTGGTCTATACCAAGATGGATAGAAAATATCTTTACTAATTTTCATCTAGGAATGGGCTCTCGGACATGGGATATATATGGGAAAATTGCTATGACTTATTAATAAGAAGGGGAACAAATGTACTAAGTTGAGTCTCGACTGATACTTGGATAAACTCTAAGCCCTTCCACCCTTCCCAATACAATAATTAAAAACTATACTGATTTGAATTCCGATAACTATCCACTTCTCATCATCCCTTATCATGAAGAAGTGGGTAGTGGTCATTTCATTTATTATAGTCAGTAGTAAGTAGACCCCGATCTACATATGTGTGATGCCTTGATCATTTAATAAACCCAAGAATGAACACTCATGGATCAGCACCCACACCAATATAATATTCTTAAATTTCGGCCTCCATACATGGAATAACAGTAATCCATCTAGAATTTTGGATATGTACTACATCAATGAAGAAATCCAATAGGACGGGTTATAACTTGAAACGAGGAGGTATGTTGAGTTTTTTCGTAACATTTTCCAATAGAAACCCCATTTTCTGAAATAATACTTGAGGAAGATCGAATATCCGAAGATCAATCCATTAATAAGGGGAAAACATAGAATTATTTAGGACTATACCATGGAGAAGAAGAACACCAGCATCTCGAACATCTTTCTCGAGGATGGTTCCTTAAAACATGAGGACACTATGTTAGGAGGAATGTCTACATCCCACATTAAATAATTATTAATGGATTTTAACGCTCTCATGTAGGATATATATCCTAGGGGTCTCAAAAACATGTTTGACACTTCACCAAGAGTGGTCTCTCCTAAAATAAATTGTTTTTTCAATAAAATATTAGAGAATAAGATGATATCTCCACCCTCAGTCATGAAAGCTCCCCTGGACCAAACATGTTTTTGGGTTTTTTCTATGAATCCTCTAGGTAAATCATCAATATAGAGCTTGTATAAATCATTCACGAATATTTCCAAGGTTTGGTTCTACCCACGACATGTTATACCACATAGATCCTAATTCTAAAGGTGAAAAACCATATTACCTCAAACAATATAGGCCCATTAACATGTGAAATTTCTTATACAAAATCATTATTTTTGTTATGAGTGGTATACTATCAGAGAACCCTCATAAATGGGTCTATAAAGAATAGTAAGGATTCATATGAGGTAGGTCTACCAAATATACCATTTCCTTGGATCACGAATTCATTGGTGATAATAACAAGAAGACCTATGAATCCTAAAGATTTAAAAGATGAAAAAAATAATATGATTGGGTGTAGTGGAGATTCATAAAAGAAAGTTGTGGCCTACATGGAATTCTCTAGCTGGGTGATTGATATCTTCTATAAATGATTTAGTTCAGCATGGATTTCATTCACCTTCATGTGGAAATATTTTGGCTTTTATAAATTATTATTATGGTGTTCATAGAGAGGAACCTTTGTCCCCCATCATCTTCAATATGGTTCAAGAAACTCAATAGATACCGATGAAGGATAATCAATAATAGAAATGTGCATCCCTTTTGTTGTATGTAGGAATTCACTGGGGTCTATCACATCATATTTGTGAATGATATAAACTTTTTAATTATTAGAAACAACATATACATAATGGAAAATGAAAAAATTATGGATCTAAATAGTAAGTTCAGTGTTCATCTTATTAATCGAAGGAATAGAAGAATTTATATTTCAGTGCCTTTCTCATATTAGAGGGGAAATAAAATATAGGATATCCTGGGAATTCAAAAAATATAGTTCCCCTGGAATATTTGGGAACTCTAATACCCCAATTTAGAATACATATTCACCATTTGGATGGCTTGTTCAATAAAATATATCACTGCATCATCAATTTGAAAAATATTTTCCTCTTATTTGGGGGGAGTACCACTATCCTTGAAAATATTCTTACATGTATCCCCTTGCATGTATTTTTTGTCATCAATGTTCCAAATTTGGTTCTGTGGAATTTAAAAAGTATCTTATCAGCCTTTATCTGGGACACAAATGTAGACGGAATATATCATAGGGTGTCATGGGATAAGATATTCATAGACAATGAGGATAGAGGAATCAATCTATGGACTATTATGCGAACAATGTATTTCTATAAGGATAAGATAGAATGGGAATACTAGGAAGGGTATTCAGTTGGTCAAAATTCAAAGCTAGTAAATAAGAAGTATACATGGATGGTGTGAGTACCAGAAGATCATGGTTATATGATTTGATCCAATAAAACATCCACATTCATTATCAGAACTTGCATTGGATTATTCAATTTGGTGAACTCGTTTTTTAGAATTAAAATTGTTGATAATTGTTATAGGTTTGTAATTATGAATATCTGCTCATATATCCTTCAATAAAGGCTTCATGTTCCCCTTATTCATTAATTATATCCTCAAATACCACCAGTAATACGTTTTCAAAAATATTGTTCTCAAATCTAACCAAACGCACGATCATCGTCACAAGCTCATATTCTATGATCTTCTTGATGAAGAATTATTATCAAGTTATGAATTCTATATTCAACCCCAATCCATGGGGAGGTACCCTTTTATGCAATGAATTTACCTCACAACTCAAATTCATTATATGATGAATCCACAACCATGACATTTTCAATAATGAATGGGTATTTTTTATGAGAATTACACATGTTTCTAAATTACCCTATTCTGAATCTCCCAAAAATGAATCGTATTCTCTCCCAGTCATTGAATTATATTGTGATACTATGGGGTGGAATGGATTTAGTGTTTTTTGTGGGGTTCATATCCATGATTTGACAAGAAATTTCTTTCTTCTTGCATGGTTTCATAGCATGGGAAGAAATAATAAAGAGTTAAATGAATGAGTGTTATTCTTGTTGTCAGTTTGATAGATCATATGGAACTCACATAAAAATTATTAACTTGAAGGGATACCTTGTACTCTACTAGACATGATGTTCAGTTCCTGAAATCTAGAGGCTGAGTTTGTCCCTCTCCAAAAGAAGTGGAATCATTCCCCCACCATAAAGATGTTCATGGATAGAAAGAGATTCATCACAATGTGTCAAAGACCATCCTCTCAATGTAAATGTGAACCCTTGAATCACAGAAATTTCAATCTTAAACATAACATGGAAAGATCATGAAAAAATAGATTCAAACTTATGGAGGACCTATCAATAAACATATTGAATAAGTAATTTTTTCAACTAATGATTTATATAGGTGAGAAGAATATATTATAGATTAAGTATCTACCATGATCAAGGTGGTGTATTTGTGCCACTCCATTGAGATTACATTGAAATTGGTGGAAATGGACTATCCATTATCCACAATTATATCTTGGAGATTTCCACCCCCACGGGGAAATCTCTTATTTTATTTGGCAATGTAAGAACCATTCAATAGTTGGAGGAACCTATTTTAAATATGGTGTGGGGAAACAAAGTTCTAGAATTCCTAGATTATAGTTCCTCTTTGGATAATCCATGTATCTCCTTTACAACCAAAATATCCCATTTCTTAGTGTATATCCGTCTTGTAAGAGAAAATTCCATGTGGCTTCAATATTTCATAGCTCATTGATCCGTTGATCCTGGGCCCCCTATTATAAAAATTAATTAATGTTGGATTGATTTATTTTTTGGATTAAATGTATGAATTATATATTTACTATTTTATTTTACTTTATTATATTTCCGTATGTGCACTCTATTTTGTTTTTTATTATATTCATTTGTTTAATTTTTCTATATTGGAATATTTAATGTGGTTTTGTTATAATTATATTTCTATTGTATCTAATAGTTCATTATATATATTTAGTAACCCTTCAGAGTTTTAATTATAAATATAATATTTTATTTGTTTATTTAGAAAAAAAATCTACTATTAGCTATTCATTTTTTCAAGTGGTATTTTTAAATTTGAGATACTATTAGTTTTAATTTTTCCCCACTGTCAGTTATAAATTTATTCAATCAGTAGCTATAAATTAATGATACCATTTACTAAAAAATCACATTATCTCAAAATATATTTTATCATTCATAATAAATGTATGCTACCATTATTTCAAAATGTATTTTATCATATTTTCAAAACATATGATACCATCTATTCAACTAATTTTCTATTGTTAGTCCAAAAATATTCTACAATCAATTAAAAAAGTATTCTACCATCAGTTATGAGTTTTACAACCATTGATCATGTGATTTATAATGGTACAACAAATACCATGTTTTTTAATTTTAACTACCACCCATAAGTCTATATTATTATTATTTAGAAATTATTTTTATACATTTTTTAATGTTCTTAAAATTTTATTTGTTTCTAAATTAATTATAATTTATTTTGAGCCTATGTGAATTTATATTATATTATATAAAATTATATTTAATGTGGATTCATTAACTGTATTTATTTCTATATAAAACATTGAATGGATGTTTCCTATACATTTGAAAATAATTTTTTATAGCCTATTTTTGAAAATATTTTTGAATTAATGTTAAATTTATATAAACATATTCGGTTTTTTAATGTCCAGAAAGTATATTTTTTTATTTAAATATTTAATTCACATATTTAGAATTTATTTTTGGGGAATGAATTTTTTTTTTATATTCATGGATTTATTTGAATTCTTATTATGGAATTATTTTTAAAATATAAATTTAAAATTTCATGAATTGTTTTAAATACATAAAATGTCATAACTAAATTAGTTTTTTTTAAATTAGTATTATAGGATTTTCTTGGTATATTTTAACAAAATCATTAGTTTCATGTTTTTTAAATGATGCATAATTAATGATATGTGTATATAAATATATTTAATGTGTTCCTATGGTCATAAAAAATATATTTATTATTTAAATATATAATTAATGAATTTATGATTTTTTTTGGAAAATAAAGTTTCATGTCATAATCATAAATTTATTTGGCTTGGTATTACAAAATTATTTTAAAATTATAAATTTGAAATTTTATGACTTGGTCTATATTCATTAAATGAAGTAAGTTAGCTCATTTGAATTATTTTAATATTTATGAAATATGTTTTCTATCTGATAAAATTGGTAAAGCCTTTATTGTTAGTGAATAATTTTAAACTTTTTCACAAGTTTAATTTATAAGTTAGAGAATTGTAGAATCTATATAAGAGACTCAAAAAATTCATGGATGAGATACTATTATTATATTACTGTTACATATGAGTACATATGACTCAGAGTACTAAAATGTTATCACAACATGAAAGGATTATACACCATGTTATCTATTTCTAATGTTCATTTAATGATTGTACCTAAACTACTTCAAATTATATATTCCCTAAGAGATTATACAATATTATACCCATTAATTTGTACCGGTTATTTTTTTCATTCAATTTCATGTAGGTATATTTTTCCTAAAAAAACTATTCCATTCTCTCACAAGTTCTTTCTATACCTTCTTATTTTCTAAAAAACGCTTTCAATATTTTATGGCTATGACTTTAAGATTATAATTTCAATTCAGTTTGGTAATGACTCCCAATTATAAATTCAAATCATTTGGGTTTTGAATCATGGATTATAATATTCATGATAGGTTTGAGATTCATCAAAAATAGTTTTTGGGTTGAGTGTTTCCATAAAAAATTAGAATGTCTCTCTGGTTTTAGATCGAATAGAAATTATGTGTTTTTTATCATGTTATGATTACCCTAAAAAACATGTAGTGTAAATTCATATCTCACTATTTAGAGTGCAATGAGATTGGACTATGTCAATTTTTTTACTAAAAAACTAAAAAATTTATATGTTCTCACATTCATTTTCATTTCTAGTTCTTTATTTATTTTAAATATTTAAAAAATTATATTCCTACCACCCCACTTCAGACCTTCTCCCATCCATTATGGCCTAAAAATTATTATCTGACTATGACCATTTATTGAATTTTCAGTTTGTCTATGCTGTATTTTTTTGATATCAATACATGGTATTAGAGGTTGAATGTATTAAAAATACTTTATATATTATATTCCATTTTTCTAACTCTTGGTTTCATAAAATTTTCCTTTTGGAATTTTTCAATCCATATTGAGTATTGTCTATTCCTCATCTATAGAATTTATTATAATTATGCTTACATGTTCCTATAACTCTCCTTTATGGATAAATATTATTGAATATGGTGGGAATAAATCCTAACTATGGTTATATTCATGAAAAACCACCTCATTTCCATGGTAATGATTATGGAAACTAAGAATCTGGAATGTAATCTTATCTGAAGCAATTTAGCATCGGTCACTATATGTCAATGGTAAAACCAAATAAATTTTCTAGTTCTAATCCTAATACTCATATAGTAAATGATACATCAAAATATGTTATTAATTATACTATTATGAATATTTGTTGTTGTGATATTACAAAGAGTGATTTTATTCATGTATCCGCATGTAAGATATCCCAGGAGATCAGGAAGAACTTCTAACCCAACCTTGATATAATTATATGATTAGAAAAAAATATGGAATGATTCTAGAAGAGTAACATGATAGGAAAATTCATGAAAATGAGATAGTAAACTAGATTTACCACAATTTTACGAGAATATTGAATAGACTAAATGTATATGGAGAAATCATAATGATATATGTTCTTGATGATAGTGTTCTTCGATAAATACAAAAGGATTATGACATAATGAATCATTCTATTAATGGATATAATAACATTATGGACTACACATAAGACGAACTCCATGGATTGTTATGACATCATTAAATTGTAATAACGAATATAATTAATAAAGAAACATCATAAAACAATTGTATTTCTTCCAAATATAATATACATTTTTCTATTAACTCTTCTAAATCTGAATTATTGGATTGTGAAAATGGATAAACAGAAAATGCAATAAATGGGATTTATAACATTATGATGTGAATGAAAATGTACAACAAATGAAAATGTGAAGATTAAAAGGTTGATCAAAATAAAAATAATTATACTATTTCTGGACAAAATATTACCTTATATCAATGGTGACATAAGGGACATATCAAACATGACTGTCAAATGTTTAAAAAATAAAACGGAGATTGCATATACATGAAAGTATTGAAATTGGGTTATCATAATTTATGAAGTTTCATTTAATAATAAAATTCAAGTGATGAATCAAAAATTGGAATAGATTAAACTCTCCTTCATTAGATGGATGTAAGTAAAAAATGGATGACATAATTATTCTGATAAATTATACTATTCTTATAGTGATGGTTATAGATTTCATGAGTATATAATGAAACATAATATCTTTAAAAATATATTTTGAGAGTTAATTTGTTGTATAAATAATTTAAATAATAATACAAGAGGATTTTCATAGAAGGTATGAATGTAAATAAATTGAATTATTCTTTAAAATATGAAATAAGAAATTTTGATTCATGTTAATAAGTCATGATCTATAATGATTTTAATATTTTTTAAATATAGATTGATAATATTAAAAATATTGTTATCAAATTAAAAAAAATGTTATCTACTTTTGTATAGGGAAATAAAAAATAATAAAATTTATTGGATATGATGAAACCAAAAAATTATCAGTCTAGTTTAGTATATTCTACCTATTCCTATATTGTACAAAAATAATTTGGTTAAATTTTTTATGGAATATTTCCTTCAATAAATTCATTATGTGTGGGTTTCAAATAAATTATTCTAATATATATCCCAACAGATTTTATCAATTTATTTTTTTACTAATAGTTTTTTTAAAAGATTTTATCTTCTAGAGTACATTAAAATGAAGGTCTTAAATCATTTGGGGAAAAAATCTATTTCTAACTAAGATGGGACCAAAAAAGCATGTCGACCAAAAAGATTCCGTGCATAATTTATATTTTTTTCGATAGACACCTTAAATATATCAAGGAAACATGGTACCTAGAAAGTGGTATTTCCCAGAACATGTCCAAACCTATAAAATTTCCTCACTTATACGATATGTGTTTGAGGCTATGTCACTTTTAAAGATAACTCAAAACGAAAAAAAATGGATTCAATGAAATATGTATTTCTAAAAATGTTTTTATTTTTATAGTCTTATATGTTATATAGATTAAATATAATCTAATTATAATATCACATCATGGTGATGATGGTATGCATTTTATCTTTTAAGATGATAAATTTTTAGAGTTTAATTATAATTATTTTTTATTTCATATTCACATAAAAAATACAATTTATTCTATTAATTTATCCAGTTTACCTAATAAAAATTTTAATTACATCAATGAAATAGAAATAGATTATTATATATGGCATAGAAATCATGGAAATTGTCTTTTCCAAATAATAAAAAACATAGCTCTATTTAATAATAGTAAATTATTAAGAAATAATATAAAATAGATAATTGATCTTTTAATTTCTTATTTATTTATAAATTTTAGGTTTAATACCGATATTTTAATAATAAATCTAATTAAGTTGCATGGTATACATCAATAATCTAATTAATTTCTCCCTCGGAGTCAAAATAGATATCTTTTTGAGCCCTCTCTTTCAAATTAAGTGCAGATGTTCCCGTGTAAAGTTTAGCAATCGCCTGTTCTAATTTTATATATTGATCATTGTGAACCATAGTTTACCCAAGTTATAGGTTATAAAATATTTGTTTTATATATGTACATTATAGATATGCTCCACCAAGATTCTCTCAAATCAATCAATCATATTCCTTCTTCTAGAAATCATTCATTATTTCATATTGATTTATTTTTTCCCATGAAAACTAATAGTTTATGCGGTAAGAAATATGTTATTTATTATTGATTGTTTTATTAGATTTAGAATCATTTATTAATTATCCAATAATCATGAAAACCTAAATATATTTTTTGTTTTTAAAAATATAGTTCAAAATATCAATGGTTTTTTAAATTTTTTAATTTGATGTGATAATTTTGGTGAAATTTTAAATTTTTAGTTTTATAGTTTTTATGATGATAATTGTTATTGATTATAAATTTTATACTATAAGAACCTCATAAAAATGGTTTTTGTGAAATAAAAATATATCGTTCAATAAAAGGCACTAACTATGACAAATAAATATATTTTACCTGTGTATTTTTGGATAAAATGTTTTTATGATTATTGATATGATTTGAATAGATTTTATGTTAATTTTTTTGGAAGAAATATATTTTTTATCTTTTATAGGTAGAAAACTATAGGGTGGTTAGTTTATTATTTTTTTAATGTTTTTACTTGAATGTGAAGGATAGTATAGATATGTTTTAGCTTAACTTTTTTATGGTATTATTATTGGTTATTCATATAAGATTAATGATTATATAGTTTATATTAATAATACAATGACTATTAAAGAATGTGTTCATGTAAAATTTTATGAATCTTGTGATGTTCAAAAATCTATTTTGGAAAGTGTTATAGATTATTTCAAGGATTCCCGTTTTGGAAAATAAAAACCTCCAAATATATAATGAAGGGTTAAAAATTGCTTCAAAATAAAATCTTATATTATGGAATAATGATAAAAAGCATCCACTTAATTTTTTTTTTGTATTTTTGTTTTATGCATAAAAACCATATTCTATTATTTAAAAATCATTATTAACACTACTTTTGTCTTTTATTATTTTTTTAATAATGTAGTTGATGTTCAAAATGTTTCAAATTGAATAACTTCAGGGAAATATAATCCTAATAAATTTGTTATAGATAATGTTTCTCTTTTTTTTTGAATTTTATATATATAAGTGGGTAATCAGATCTAAATGGATCTTTAGAGACAACACGGATGAATATTGATAGATTTTCAAAAATATTTTCGGATATGTTGAGAAATGATATTATAAAGAAAAATGTATATATTGGAATTATTCATTTTAATTTAAATTCATGTTGTAGTATATAATAATCTTATTAGATTTAGGTCATTTTCAAGGATCTATGCTCTTGTAAATGGATTTGAAAATTTCATTATTAATTGGTTGTTTATCTGAGGATGCTAATTTCAAATAACCTTATAGTTTTAATGATGATAAATTTCATAGTCATGTTTTTAATATATCAAATTCCTTGTATTGTCCCAAACAAGAACCTTGTTCATCGTATGAGAGACATTAAATGATTCTTTTGTATTTTTTTAATAAATGAAAAATTTATCCTACTCTATTTATTAAAAGTGATTTATCAAAGTTTTAATTTTGAAAATATATATTGATTATATTGTTTTTTTCTTCTAGTGATTTAATTTGAAATGTTTGATTACCATTGATGTATTATAAAACTAAAATTATCTTAATAGGTGAATTAAATTTCATTCTTGGACATGAAATTTATCACTGTAAATATTGGATCGTTAATAATCAATCTGTGTATTCGAAAGAGTTGATGAAATGGTTTGGGATCAATTCATGTAAATATATAAAATACCTTATGAGAACAAGATTTAAGTTATATGTTGATACTTCTAAATATATTCATATTGGTTTTTATAGGGTCATCACATGTATCATTAAATTTTTAACTATATGTAGACTTGATATCGCATTTAGTGTTGGATTTTGTGCAAGGTATCAAGATAAACCTAAAAGGATGCATATTAAATATGTGAAAAGAATAATTATACAAGACAATGAAACACTTAAATAATGTTTATTTTATTATATTATTTTTTCTTTTCATATCTTATTTTTACTATGATTTATATATGGAGTATAAATGAATGAAAAAGAACATCATGATTTTTCATTTTCTTGTAAAATAATAATTTACTTTTTTTTCTAAAAATCAATTATTTTTTAAATTATTTTCAATTGAAGATGAAAATATTTTTTGTATAGTTTATCTCATAGAATATGTATTAAGTTAATGTTATGATATTTTTTATCTATTTAGCTAAATGTTTTACTTATTATGTTAATACATATAAAATTTCTATTTCCTAGAACATATCATATTGTTGAATTTTTTATCAGATATCATGTGAATAAGTGTCATGTTTTCTTAGAATTTATCCATAATAAGAATCATATTATAGACATTTTTACTAAGACTTTATACTTTTCTAATTTTTGAAATTTAAAATTTTATCATGGAATGTGCTAAGATGAATTTTTTTATCTGTACCTATATATATGGGGAGTTTTTGTTCCAATACAAAAATGGGGAGAAAATAAATATTTTTTATATTACATGTTCAATTTTTCAATTGAATAAAAATGGATTTATTGTTTATATTGTGTATTTTTGGAATTTCTGGGGAGATTTTTTTTCATGTGTTTTAAATATTTTTGGTCTACATTTAATTTTTTATATGGGTTTTTTAAATATTCAATGTCTTATTTTATCTAATAGAATTCCCTCACATGTGATCTTAGTTGTTTTTATTTACCTTATATTTTTAAATTATGGTATTTAAGGCTATTTAAAGTGATTATGTATTGCCCAGACCCTAGTTACCCAGAGTTGGTGTATTATTACATAACATTGGTATGATCACAAGAAAGATCAAATCTCAAAATACCGACTAGTTTAGTATCCTTGGAAACACTAGATATATTCATAATGTTTTACGTTACATCATAAAAATGAAAACAACAACAACATAGTCTCCATAGTCTACACTCTTATCCCCTCATACTATCCCTGCAGTTCATTCATAATTTACTTCTTCACATCCTGGGAAAAATAAAACATAGAAAAGAGGTGAGTTCAAATTCCCAATAAGGATAACAATATAGTAGAAACTTTCATAAATAAGAATAAACATTTAAGGCAATGTATAACTATAAAAATCCTTCTAAACTTTAACTTCAACATATAATGGAAAAGATAAAATGAAATAATGACATTTACTTATTCACATGGATATTATAGAAATTGAATAATCACATGAAATATCAATAACCACTTTCATAATGATGGAATGCATAATCCCAGACTATCATAACCACATAGCCAAGGCCTCGTGCCAAGACTAAAAATAATATATTGTCAAGTTCTTGTGCCAACACACTAGTTTGTCTCATGAGACCTACCGATGCATCTAGGAGCTGTTGTGGGATCCACCCATCACATATTAAGTCCAATGCATTCCTCATATGAACATTTTTAAACATAACATAAACATTCGTATTAAAAGTAGCATACGAAATGTCAATACTTTCTCCATAAACCATGAATGGTATAAAAATAACACATCCATAGTCAAACAAATCAAAAAACCTTCAATACAATATGGATGTTTTGTATCATAATAAATCAACTTCGAATAAGCTTAAAATCCATCAAAGGATTTTGACATAGATGAAATCAAAACTATTTGAGAGAAATATCGCTTTTTTGAAATCATTTAAAAGTCACATAATTATAAAATAAAACATTTACTTTGAAAAAAAATTTATAATATTTTAAGGGAATCTTCGAAGTTTTTATAACGGCGGAAAATAGTCGCACCCGCCGTATAAGTTAAAAAACATTCTTACCTTAATTTTGTCGAAAGGGTTAAAAAGCGCCTTGTTTGGAAAACGACAGAAAGATTCCTTTATAAACTTATTATAAAAATTAAAACAAGGGTATAAATGACTTTAACCCATATTCTGTAAAATAGTAAGAATTTTATGAAGTACATTTTTAAGAAACATGGATGTGGATGATAAAGAAATCCCAGTAGATTATTACGTATAAACAACCTAGGATAACGACGAGACTGCGAAATAAACCCTTACCTTGTAATTTTCCGGGGTTGAGGGTAGGTTAACCTACTGTATAATGGTGAAATAATTGTTAGTAAATTATAAAAGAATCATATACAATAATATGATATCATATATGATCTTTTAACATTGATTTGTTTATAATATCTTAGTATTATCGATGTTTCGGGTGTTAACTTACTCATTTTATTTTATATGTTTTGTTACGTAAGACGTGTTTTTCATGGATAGGTTGTATCTTAATCATATCCAGAATGAACTCATGTCCTTAGATACTATTATTAATCATCAAATAGGAATTATACTTGAATGGATACGATGGAGAATGAATCTCATCACGTTTGTGGAGACGGTAGTCCGTACGTACGTACGAGAAACAATATCATTATTTTTATATTAAAATAATATATAATTGGATGGTATATCATATATACAGAATCATTATCATGTTATATTTATTATTTACATGAATTACACATCATTATTATACACATCCGAATAATAGTTTATTGAATAACAATTACACCATGACGTGGAGACGGTAAGCCGTACGTACGCACGTACGGTGACATGTTATTCAAAGGATAGATAAAATACTGAATATGGTAGTACCATATTTATAATAACATCAATGTATATATAATATACTAGATTTATTATTTTATAATGGTAATAACAAATAAATAAGAAGTGGAAGAAGAAAGGAACTTGAAAAAGGGTGGTGAAATCATTACCTCTTCTTCAGGTTCTTCTTTTTGATTTGATCAAAAGGGCTCCATAGGTTGGATTTATGACTAAAATAAGGCCTCTAGAATGAATTGAGGGAATTTTACATAGTATTTTGGTAGTGTTTGGCCGAGACAAATGGTTTTTAAGGTGTGAATTAATGAGAAGGGGGTGTGCCCTTTTATAAGAGGGGTGAGGGGCACCTTTGGAAGAGCTAGAAATATTATTTTATAATAAATTCATATTAGGTTTCTAATGGCTCCGAAGTGGATTATTTAAATTTTGAGGTGGGGATATACCTAATAATACTCAACCAATAGGATTTATACAGGTTTGGGTTACAATATTAACCGTATCATTAAGTATTAACTCTTAGTTAATTAGTTTCACTTTTACAATGTCTCTTTGTATTTTTATATTATATGGTTAATAAAATTAATATATACATCCAAGAGACCCCTAAGTGGTCCATTAATGATACACCTATCATTATATAAGTCTCTTGTCCGAACCTTAGATTTTTAGAAATTGAATATAAATTAATAAAATAATATTTGTTTGAAAAACACTTTTATGTCAATTTTGACAATATTCAATAATTGATTATTGTAAAAATCATAACAGAATTATTACATCAAAAAAAGATAATTAAATCAATCCTAAAATGTAATATTATCCTATAAAATTAGTTTAATTCATAAAAAGTATCAAACTATATTTATTTGGGTATTTATAATATCAATTATTTTAATTATTCACTATTACGATAATTACTGCATAATCATTGGGTCATATATAAATTAAATTATTTAATGTCTAAAAATTATAAATAAAATACCATTATGTAGGAAATTATTTTAGCTTTCTAATTAATATTTAAAATCGAGTTTATCTTACCTATAACCCTATATTAAAAATGATTTATTAAATAAACCATGATTTTAACTCTTTTAACTCTTCTTTGAATTAAATAATAATAAATGTCCTAATCTAATCCAAGTGGACCTAAATGATAATATTTTATTGAAAAGGTTGTTTTTGGTCGAATTACACTTATCCAATAGAATTAAGACATGTGTTAGAGTAATATTAATATCATTTTTACCCATAATTACCCTATTTACTTTTAACCGTGGTAAATAATTGTAAAAAGTTACTATTCACCAAAAATTATTTTCCTCTCAATGAACAAAATTTTAGTCCTTTATATTAATCGTGTCTCTAGGATTTTTGAAATTCCATTCAAAGAAGCCGTAAAATTATGTTTTATGAAAAATTCAGTTTTTTAACTACCACTTAGTGGTTTCACTATTCATCAAAAAATAAAGTTTTTTCAGAAAAATACCAAAAATTCACCCTAGGATAATTTCGATATTCTGAATCAAAAAATGAAGTCCATTTTGTAAAATAAAATTTATAAAATTGAAAAAGTGGGTAATACTATTCGTAACGGTTAGTTTGATTGGTTGTGGTGTGTTAGAACTCGATGTTGCGTACAACACACGCTATTGCATTATTCGAAGAGAAGCGTACCATAGAAGCTTGGGGTGTTACATTCTCCCCTCCTTCAAAAAATTTCATCCTCGAAATTTCTAGAATACTACCGCATGACAAGACTCGGGTGGTTCTTCATCATAAGTTCCTCGGGTTCCCACGATGCCTCTTCCATCTTATGGTTTCTCCACAAGACTTTAACCAGACGAGTCGTCCGGTTTCTCAGTACTTGTTCTCTCGTATCAAGAATCTTGACGGGCTCTTCGCAATAAGACAGATCGGGTTCCAATTCTAATTCCTCATAGGTGAGTACATGTGTTGGGTCAGGCATGTATTTCCTCAATATAGATACGCGGAACACATCATGAACTTTGGAGAGACTTTGTGGCATTGCCAATCGGTAAGCTACAGCCCCAATTTGTTCTAGAATTTCGAAAGTTCTGATGTACCTAGGACTCAATTTACCTTTCATACCAATGCGTATGACTCTGTTCCATGGAGATACCTTCAGTAAAACATGATCACTGACATAAAATTCCAAATCCTTCCTTCGATTATCGGAATAGCTCTTCTGCCTACTTTGAACTGCTTTGATATGGTTTTGGATTACCTTCATATTTTCCATCATTTCCTCCACCAGTTCTGGGCCTACAAGTTTTCTTTCACCAACTTCATCCCAACAGTTTGATTTGCAACATCTCATTCTGTATACCGCTTCATATGGTTCCATCTGAATACTCGAATGGAAGCTATTGTTATAGGAAAATTTTACCATAGGTAAATATTGATCCCACATACCCTGAAAGTCAAGTGAGCAGGATCTCAAAATTTCTACTAAGGTTTGAATAGTTCATTCTGATTGTCCATCTGTTTGAGGGTGGTATGCAGTGCTCAAATGAAGTTCAGTATCCACGGATTTCTGAAGACGTTTCCAGAATCTTGAAGTAAAATGGGGATCACGATCAGAAACAATCGATAGAGGTACTCAATGAAGTCTCACAACTTCATTAATATATAGTCATGCTATTTGATCAAGTGGTAAATATTCCCTTATTTTAAGAAAATGTGGTGACTTGGTAAGACGGTCAACAATGACTCATATGGCATCGTTCCTTCTAGGAGGCTTTGGTAGCCCCATGACAAAGTCCGTCGTAATATTGTCCCATTTCCACTCTGGTATGGGAAGAGGTTGCATGACTCCTCCAGGCTGTTGCCTTCTAGCTTTCACTTGTTGACAAACCATACATCTTGACTCAAAATCAGCAATCTACCTCTTTATGTTGTCCCACCAAAAATATTCCTTTAAGTCTCTATACATTTTGGTGCTCCCATGGTGTATAGAGAAATTGAAACTATGAGCATCATCCAACAATAATCTTTTTAGATCAGGTATATCGGGAATACAAAGTCTCTTCCCGAATTTCAAAATTCCATCTTCATACAAAAAGTCTCTCAATCTCCCATCATTCATAGCTTTAATATTCTTTTGAAATTCCTCATCATTGGTCTGAGAAATCCTAATCTTTTCTAGTAAAGATGGTTTTGCAACCATTTGAAAAAGCATTGATGTTTCACCTTCCCTGGTTATTCCCATGTCCATCTTCACTAGATCCATGAGAATTGGATCCCTTTCAATTTTCATATTGTTCCAAACTCCATGGTATTTTCTGCTCAAAGCATCTTCCACCTTGTTTACTTTCCCCGGGTGGTCGTGTATCGTGAAATCATAATCCTTGAGTAATTCAAGCCATCTCCTTTTCCTCATGTTAAGTTCTTTTTTTAGAAAATATACTTCAAACTTTTTTGATCAGTATAAAACTCACATATTTCACCATAGAGGTAGTGCCTCCATATCTTCAAAGAAAATATCACCACTGCCAAATTGAGATCGAGAGTAGGATAGTTTTGTTCATGAATTTTCAACTGTCGTGATGCATAGGCAATAACCCTATCATTCTTCATAATAACACAACCAAGTCCTTTCTTTGATGCATCACTATAAATAACAAACCCATCATTCCCCAATGGAAGAGTCAATATAGGAGAATTGACTAATCTTCTCTTCAGTTCTTCGAAACATTCTTCACATTATTTTTTCCAAAACAATTTAACCCCTTTACATGTGAGCTTCGTTAATGGGTTAGCAAATCGGGCAAAATTCTGGACGAAACGTCGATAATAACCTGCCAAACCGATAAAACTGCGTACCTCAGTTATACTCATAGGTGCTGGCCATTCATGGATTCCCTTGTTCTTAGAAGGATCCACAGAGATTCTATCATTAGAGACAATATGGCCAAGAAAAGAAATCTTTGGAATCCAAAATTCACACTGGATAAACTTCCCATATAATTCATGTCTTCTCAGAGTCTTTATGATAATGTACAATTGATTTTCATGATATTCGTAGCGTTTGGAGTATACCAAGATATCATCAATAAATACCACCACAAATTCATCGAGATATTCCATGAAAACTCTATTCATTAGATCCATGAATATAGAGGGTGCATTAGTCAATCCAAAAGGCATTACTGTAAACTCGTAATGCCCGTACCTGGTTCGAAATGCTGTCTTCGGAATGTATTCCTTCTTCACACACAACTGATGGTATCTAAATCGAAGGTCAATCATTGAAAAGTATTGAGCTCCATATAGTTGGTCAAATAAATCATCAATGCGAGGTAGGGGACACTTTTTCTTTATTATTATAGCATTGATATCCCAGTAGTCGATACATAACCTCATAGATCCATCCTTATTTTTAACAAAAAGAACATGGGATCCCCATGTAGAAACACTAAGGAGAATAAATCCCTTATTACTCAATTCCTCTATTTTTTTCTTTAGTTCGACTAATTATACAGCGGCCATTCTATGAGGGGTAATCGATATAAGCCTTGATCCAGGAATTTAATCAATGGAAAACTCAACTTCTCATTCTAGAGGTTGTCCAGGTAAATCTTCTGGAAACCCATCTACATATTCTTTCACAATAGATGCATCCTCTATTTGAACATTCCTTTCCTCACCCATAGTCATTTCATTCTCTTCCTCCCCAATAATTGAATTTAGTTGAGCTACTGGGGGTGGATCTAGATACGAATTAGGTGGTGACGATTCTTCTCTAATGATAAGGTGTTCCTTATCATCATCATCAAAAATCGTAACCTCCTTCTTCTTACAATAAATCTTCGCATCATGGTCCAAAATCCAATCCATAACGAGGATTATATCAAACTAAATCATATTTATGACGATGAGATCAGTGGATAAATAACATTTATGTTATCTAATGGGAAATGATTCACAAAAAATTATTGCAATGATACTTCCCTTAGGAGTTTTAACTGAAAAATCCCTTGTTAAATCAAATTGGAAATGTCTAATTTTCTTAGAAAAATGGGATGATATGAAACAATGCGATGATACAGAATCAAATAATTCATTTTCTAAACTTGAGGAAACCATTAAATTACCTGCCACCACGTCTTTCGGAGCTTCTACCTTAGCAGTAGTGATAGCATAAGATTGGCCTTGATCCCTTGGCCTTTTCTATGGTATGTTCCCCTGACGCTTAGGACAGTCATTTTCATAACGTACCATCTCCCTACAATTGTAGAACTGAACATCGGTATCTTCCTTCTTCCCTTTGCAATCACGAGCTTGGTGGCCTTTTTCACCACAATTGTAACAGACACTCATTCCCTTCAAGCAAGTACCAGGGTGTTTCTTCCCACATTTACCATAGGATGGACATTCAACCA
This sequence comes from Viscum album, assembly GCA_963277665.1. Classification (NCBI taxonomy): domain Eukaryota; kingdom Viridiplantae; phylum Streptophyta; class Magnoliopsida; order Santalales; family Viscaceae; genus Viscum; species Viscum album. The sequence continues at coordinate 1,672,900,582 of OY728126.1, forward strand.
TTCCCTTCTTACCATTATTTCCATTCCCAGATTGATTAGCAGATCTCTTCTTCTCTTGCTTTTCTTTAAAGTCATAAGACTTAGATAATTCCTTTTCTATCATGATAGCACATGAGACAATGTCTTCGTACGATAAAAAGGATTGTGAGACTAATGCTAGACAGAGAAATGGTTTTAACCCATCAAAGAAATGATCAATCTTACTTCTTGGGTTATGTATATAATCTCCAGCATACCTTGCTAACCTTGTAATGTTATCCTCATACATTGCGACATTCTAATCCTACTTTTGTCTAAGACTCGGAAATTTTCATTCCATATCTTCTCAATGGTCACGAGGAAAGTATTTTTCTAAAATTAGATCTTTGAACTCCCTCCATTACATATTTGATACTTCATCATCTTCCTTCGTGTTTTGAATCAATGACCACCATTGATCAGCATCTCTAGTGATGCGGTAAACTACCATGATAACTTTTTCCCTTTCACTACTCCCCCAAGACTGAAATATTTTCTCTAGGGAATTTATCAATTTCTCAGCTACTAAGGGACTTTTACTCCCATTGAATGTTGGTGTTTGTTTCCTCATAAAGTGATCTGACATTGATCCTCCACGCTGTGGATCAGTGTGCTCCATAAGGGTAAGTTTATTATTCATAAACTGGGTGAGTTGTCCCAGTATGGTGATTAGTTGATCAGCACCAGTTTCATCACTAGCTCAACTATAATTATCTTGAGCAGTAGCGAAATCCCAACATGGAGTGCGTGCATTGATACAGTTTCCTTTTCTTCCAATAGGCGCCATTTCTAAACAATGGCATAAACTAAATCAGTTTATTAGTCAAAATATATAATTCCTTAATTATAAAACACTTAAAATAAATTGAAAAATTTATAAATATAATCCATAATCATAAAATTGTATCATTTGAGGAAGTATATACTCATAAACCCTTCATAATGGTTTGTAAAGAAAATGAGAATTAACCTTAGCATATCTTCTAGGAGTGTCGTAACCAAGAGTGCAGCAAGGCCCGTTGTCGTGCACCAGTTCCCGTTCGAGTCTAGCTCAAAGCGGTGTTTTCAGGTTTTACCCCTAGGTACATCTATGCCAGAGCCACCTCTACCTGCTCGTATCTAGATAGGGATTTATTGCTCATAAAACTCACAAAATCTCTACAATACCAATGTTCTAGGATGTTCTTCTATACTAATCCCAAAAGTCCATCTTAAATCTATGTTCTCTAATCATAGTTTATCTAAATCTAGCTTCCAAGGTTTGTAATAAACTTCCTCTGATACCAACTGTAACGTCCCCACCCCAGTTACCCAGAGTCGGTGCATTATTACATAACATTGTCATGATCACAAGAAATATCAAATCTCGAAAGAACGATTAGTTTAGTAGCCTTGGAAACACTATATATATTCATAATGTTTTACATGACTTCATAAAAATGAAAACTACAACAACATAGTCTCCATAGTCTACACTCTTATCCGCTCATACTATCCCTACTGGTCATTCATAATTTACTTCTTCAAATCCTAGGAAAAATAAAAAATAGAAAATAGGTGATCTCAAATTCCCAGTAAGGGTAACAATATAGTGGAAACATTCATAAATAAGAATAAACATTTAAGGCAATGTATAACTAAAAAATTCCTTTTAAACATGAACTTCAACATAGTATGGAAAGAATAAAATGAAGTAATGTCATTTACTTATTCATATGGATATTCTACTAATCGAATAATCACATGCAATATCAATAACCACTTTCATAATGATGGAATGCATAATGCCAGACTATCATAACCACATAGCCAAGGCCCTGTGCCAAGACTACAAAAAGGATTTTGTCAAGGCCTTTTTCCAAGACACTAGTTTGTCTCGTGAGACCTAACGATGCATCGAGGAGCTATAGCGGCCTCCACCCATCAGATATTAAGTCCAATGCATTCCTCATATGAACAGATTTAAACATAACATAAACATTCGTATTAAAACTATCATACAAAATGTCAATACTTTCTCCATAAACCATGAATGGTATAAAAATAAAACATCCACAGTCAAAGAAATCACAAAACCTTCAATACAATATGGAAGTTTTGTATCGTAATAAATAAAATTCAAATAAGATTAAAATCCATCAAAGGATGTTGACATAGATGAAATCAAAACTATTTAAGAGAAATATCCCTTTTTTGAAATAATTTAAAAGTCACATAATTATAAATTAAAACATTTACTTTGAAAATTTTATTATAAGATTTTAAGGGAAGATTCAAAGATTTTATAACGGTGGAAAATAGTCGCACCCACCGTATAAGTTAAAAAAAACATTCTTACCTTAATTTTGTCGAAAAGGTTAAAAAGCGCCTTGTTTGGAAAACGATAGAAAGATTCCTTTATAAACTTCTTATAAAAAGTCAATCAAGGGTATAAATGACTTTAACCCATATTCTGTAAAATAGTAAGAATGTTTTGAAATACATTTTTAAGAAACATGGATGTGGATGATAAAGAAATCCCAGTAGATTATTATGTATAAATAACCTCGGATAATGAAGAGATTGCGAAATAAACCCTTACCTTGTACTTTTCCTTGGTTAAGGTTAGGTTAAACTCCTGTATAATGGTGAAATAATTGTTATTAAATTATACAAGAATCATATACATTAATATGGTATCATATATGATCTTTTAATATTGATTTGTTAATAATATATGAGTATTATCGTTGTTTCGGGTGTTAACTTACTCATTTTATTTTATATGTATTGTAACATAAGTTGTGTTTGTCATGGATAGGTTGTATCTTAATCATATCCATAATTATATAAAGTCCTTAGATACTATTATTAGTCATCAAATGAGAATTATACTTGAATGGATACGATGGAGAATGAATCTCATCGCGTTCGTGGAGACGGTAGTCCGTACGTATGCACGAGCGAAAATATCATTCTTTTGATATTAAAATAATATATAATTGGATTTTATATCATATATAAATAATCATTATCATGTTATATTTATTATTTACATGAATTAAACATCATTATTATACCCATACGAATAATAATTTATTGAATAACAATTACAGCATGACGCGGAGACGGTAAGCCGTACGTACGCACGTATGGTGACATGTTATTCAAAGGATGGATAGAATACTAAATATGGTTGTACCATATTTATAATAACATCACAGTATATATATGATACTGGATTTATTATTTTATAATGGTAATAACAAAGAAAGAAGAAGTGGAAGAAGAAAGGAACTTGAAAAAGGGTGGTGAAATCATTACCTCTTCTTCGGGTTCTTCATTTTGATTTGATCAAAAGGGCTCCTTAGGTTGGATTTTTGACTAAATTAAGGCCTCTAGGATGAATTGAGGGAAGTTGAGAGAGTATTTGGGCAGAGTTTGACTGAGCCAAATGGATTTTAAGGGGTGAATTAATAAGAAGGGGGAGTGCCCTTTTATAAGAGGGGTGAGGGGCACCTTTGGAAAAGCTAGAAATATTATTTTATAATAAATTCATATTCGGTTTCTAACTGCTCGAAAGTGCATTATTTAAATTTTAAGGTGGGGATAGGTCGAAAACCACTCAACCAATAGGATTTATACAGGTTTGGGTTACAATATTAACGTTATCTTTAAGTATTAACTATTAGTTAATTAGTTTCACTTTTACAATGTCTCTTTGTATTTTTATATTATATGGTTAATAAACATACTATATACATCCAAGCGACCCCCAAGTGGTCCATTAATGATAAAAATATCATTATAAATGCCTCTTGGAAGAACCTTATATTTTTAAAAATTGAATATCAATTAATAATATAATATTTCTTTTAAAAACTCTTTTATGTCAATTTTGACACTATTCAATAATTGATTTTTTGTAAAAATCATAACAGAATGAATAATTCTAAAAATATAATTAAATTAATAATAACATGTCATATTATCCTATAAAATTAGTGTAATTCAAAAAAGTCACAAATTATATTTATTTGTGTATTTATAATATCAATTACTTTAATTTTCCACTATTATGGTAATTACTGAATCATCATTGGGTCATAAATAAATTAAATTATTTAATGTCTAAAAATTATAAATAAAATACCATTATGTAGGAAATAGTTTTATCTTTATAATTAATATTTAAAATCGAATTTATCTTATGTATAACCCTATATTAAAAATTATTTACTAAATAAACATTGATTTTAACTCTTTTAACTCTTCTTTGAATTAAATAATAATAAATGTCCTAATCTAATCCAAGTGGACCTAAATGATAATATTTTATTCCTAAGGATGTTTTTAGTCGAATTAAGCTTATCCAATAGAATTAGGACATGTTTTAGGGTAATATTAATATCATTTTTACCCTTAATTACCCTATTTACTTTTAACCGTGGTAAATAAAAGTAAAAAGTTACTATTCACCAAAAATTATTTTCATCTCAATGAACCAAATTTTAGTCCTTGATATTAACCATGTCTCTTGGATTTTCGAAATTCCACTCTCAGAAGAGGTAAAATTATGTTTTATGAAAAAATCTGTTCTTTAACTACCACTTAGTGGTTTCACTATTCATCAAAAAATGAAGTTTTTCAGAGAAATACCAAAAATTCACCCTAGGATAATTTCGATATTACGAATCAAAAAATGAAGTCCATTTTGAAACTATAAATTTATAAATTTCAAAAAGTGTGTATTGCTATTCATAACGCCTAGTTTTATTGGTTAAGGTGTGTTAGAACTCGATGTTGCGTACAACACACACTATTGCATTATTCAAAGAGAAATGTACCGTAGAAGCTTGGGGTGTTACAGATTATATAATAATTATATATCTATTATTTTTAATAATTCATTCTTAATGTTTAATATCATTTCGTGTTATAATTTTCTGTACCATGTGATAGTTTTTGTATGTTTTAATATAAATTATTTCGTTGGTTCAAAAATTATTCTTCTATTAAACCAAATAATATTCCACCATTAGTTCAAAAAAATATTCTACCATTATTTCAAAAAGTTTTATACCATTAGTTATGTAACACCTCGAGCTTCCACGATACGCTTCTCATTCAATAATGCAATAGCTTGCATTGTACGCAACCTCGAGCTCTAAAACAAACCACAACTAATTAAACTAGCCGTTGTGAATAGTAATATCTACTTTTTGAAATTTTATAAATTTTATTTATCAATATGGACTTCATTTTAGGATTCGTAATATTGAAATTAGCCTATGTTGAATTTTTGGTATTTTTCTGAGAACTTCTAAATTTTTATGAATAGTGAAAATTACTTAAAAACAACTTTTTTAATCAAAATAATTTATAGTGATAAATTATACTATTTATTGGTTTTAAAGTATAATTAGAATATATTATTACCATTTTATCCAAAGGTGGTCATTAGAATTAATTTAACATTGAAATTGGACATAAACAATTGCCAATCTTTTGATATAAATTGTTTCTTAAAAACACGCTATTTGTTGTAACATCGGGAATTAATTATAAAATTAATTAATGCAACTTATATGTTTGGAATTTTTTAAAATAGACATCATTTTTGAATTCGGAATATCAATTATTCCTTAGGGTGAAATTTTGGCATTGTTCTGAAAAACGTCAATTTTTGATGAATAGTGAAACCACTAAGTGGTAGTTAAATAACTGATTTTTTTGTTTAAATGAAATATTACCACTTATGAGATTTGATTTTCAAAAATCCGACATACATGGTTGTCATTAAGAAGTAAAATGTGGTTCAATGAGATCAAAATAATTTTTTGGTGAATAGTAACTTTTAAGTTCTTAATCGCGATTAGAGGTAATTAGTGTAGTTTAAGGTAAAAATAATGTTTTAATAATATGAGATGAGAATGAAACTTGTCCTACTCATATTGTATGAGTCATGGCCGACCAAGACAACCCATGGGTCAACCTGGGGACCCCATGGAGCCACTTTAGTTGGAAAATGACATTAATATATATTTATTTAATGTTAAAATTAAATTGACACAAACATGAGTTATTTTACTAAAACAATTTTTAAGTGGGGTTACACAAGTCCAAATTTTGACTATAAATATTCATTAGAAAGATAAAAAGAGTTCCTACATCATAGTATTTTTTTTATAATTTTTAGACATTAAATAAATTAAATTATTTATGACATCATTATGATGCAGTGATGACCTCATTATTTAACGATTTAAATAAAATGAGAAGATAATGCAAAATCCAAGGCTTACACTTGTCCAAAGACTATTGGTTGAGGATATTTAGAAACCTTCTCACCTTAGCCTCGAATTATATAAGTTTGGGACCATTAGATTCCGAAAAGCATTGTGAAATAATGTAACATTTCAATCATTCCAAAAGTGCCCCTCCTCTCTACTTATAAAAGGCCCCCACCTCTCCCACCTCATTTACACTTTCAAGCCATTTGGCTCGGCCAAACTCTTCCCAAATACACTCCCAACTTCCCCCTCTTACTCCTAGAAGCCTCACTTTGGGCAGAACGCTTCCCAAGGAAGCCTTTGGCTCAAATCAAAAAGAGTTACCCGATTTTGAGGTAATGTCTTCTCTAATGTTGTTTTGTTTTATTTTTCTTCTCCAACCCCCTAAACTCTTTTTATTCATTTCTTTTGTAACAACACCAGTATCCTCAATATACTAGGATGTTGTTATAAGAAGGATTCGAGCTCCACTTACACACACCTACATCTAATGGTTAAAGAACATACGGTTTCTGTGGATGGCGAATTTCTGCCTCACGAAACGATGATTGTTCAACACTCATATAACACCTTCAAAGGTGGCCATTAAGATGTCAATATTTTTATATATGATATATAATATGTTTATGTTTTACTTATGCTTCTGTATTTATCATTTATGGCATACTTTATGATTTCCATTATGGGTAAAACGCGATAATTTCATTTTAGGAAGTGCGGACTACAGCCCCCTCAAAGTGATTTGAATCGTTAATGCCATATGTGGGATGTATAAAGGATGGAGTAAATGGTAATATACACTATATTATACTGGAATTATATTATACATTTATATCATTATGATTTTGTTCCATTAAATATTAAATTGAAATGAAAGTAGCGTTCATGCGTACGTACGGCTTACCGTCTCCATGAACGGTGCATTTCATTTCTTACCTCTAAATGTTACGTAATATTATAAATGAATGTATATACTGGATATATAAGATATATATGACATCTAAATCATGAATATAATTATGGAGATAATGGATATCCTACCACATAATCAACTTGTAATTATAAGAAGTTTATTATTGACTCAAGTACCAAAGATCGACAAAACAACCGTTATTAACATAAATAATTACATAATATTCATATCATTGTAATAAGTGATATAATAAGGATAATGAAATTGAAAATGGTTCTTAATAAGGTATATATTAACTCTAGTTTATTATTCAGGAGGTTAAAGAACGGTTGAGTCAAGTCCGACACGAGGTAAGGGAACTTCTTAACCCAACTTCCATTCTTTGGGTTAATCTCCTACTTTCAAATTATGTCATGATATTATTATGTCCTCTATTGTATTTGTACATTATTTATGTGTACTTATAGTGAATACATATTATAGATGTACTTTATTTAAAAAATGATCTTTTTAAGGACTTCGTCTCAATCCCCTTTCATTGAGGCATATTTGGTTTTATACAAAACTTTCTTTTATACAGTGTATAAACCCCTTTGACTTTTACGTTTATTCAAAAGAAATATTTTTTATACGAAGCGTTTTACTAAACGAAAAAAAGGGAATGTTTTTATTTCTGTACTTATGCGGCAACAACGACTTCTCCACCGCCGTGACCATTATTTGAGTTTCGGCTTCCTCTACAAGCCATCACTTTTTTAATGAAAAATAAATACAAAGTTTTAACTTTCTTTTATTTTGGTTTTGAAAATGGTTTTGAAAACGTTTTTATTATATCAATGAGTTGTATTGAAATCTTGTGATTGAAATGTGGAAATGTTATGTTTCCTTTATGCATGTTTTATGTGATACGATTATGTTATGGTTTATGATATGTTTAAACCTATTCATATGAGGAATGCATTGGACTTAATAACTGACGGGTGGAGCCCGCTATAGCTCCTGGATGCATCGGCAGGTCTCATGAGACAATCTAGTGTCTTGGCACGAGGCCTTGACAAAATCTTATTTGTGGTCTTGGCATGAAGCCTTGACTACGTGGTTATGATAGTCTGGCATTATGCATTACATCATTATAAAAGTGGTTATTGATATTGCATGTGATTATTCGACCAGTAGAATATCCATGTGAAGAAGTGAATGGCATTATCTCATTTTACATTTGCCATATTATGTTGATGTTCAAGTTTAAAAGGCTTTTTTTTAGTTATACATTGCCTTAAATTTTTATGTTTATTTATGAAAGCTTCCGCAATATTGTTATCCTTACTGAGCATCTGAGCTCACCCCTTTCAATGTTTTAATATTTTCCAGGATGTGAAGAAGTATTTTATGAATGACCTGCAGGGATAGTCAGAAGAGGATATGAGTGTGGACTATGAAGACTTTGTTATTAGTTTTTCACTTTATGATGTAATGTAAGACTTATGAATGTATCTAGTGTTTCCAAGGCTACTAAACTAATCGGTCTTTCGAGACTTGATCTTTTGTGATCATGCCAATGTTACGAAGTAATGCACCGACTCTGGGTAGCTGGGGTCGGGGCGTTACAGTTGGTATCTGAGGCAGTTTAGTACTAACCTTGGAAGCTAGATTTAGATAAACTCTGATTAGAGAACATAGCCCAAAGATAGACTTTGAGGATTAGTATAGAATAACTTCCTAGAATTTTGTTATTGTAGAGATTTTGTGAGTTTTCCGAGAAATACATCCCTGTCTGGATACGAGCAGGTAGAGGCGGCTCTGGCACAGATGTACCTAGGGGTAAAACCCGAAAACACCGCTTTGAGCTAGACTCGGACGGGAACTGGTGCACGACAACGGGCCTTGCTGTACTCTTGGATACGACACTCCCGTGGGATATGCTTAGGATAATTCTCATTTTCTTTACAAACAACTATGAAGGGTTATGAGTATATACTTCCTCAAAGAAAACATTTCTTTTTATGATTATGGATTATATCCATAAATAGTTCAATTTATGTAAAGTGTTTAACAAGTATGGAATTATGTATTTTGATTCATAAACTAATCTAGTTTATGCCATTGTTTAGAAATGGCGCCTAGTGGGAGGAATGGAAACCGTATCAATGCACGAACTCCGTGTAGGGATTTCCCTCCTGCTCAAGATAATTATTGTGGATCTGGAGATACAACTGGTGCCGATCAACGTATTACCATACTGGGACAACTCACTCAGGTTATGAATAATAACCTTACTCGTATGGAGCACCCTGATCCGCAACGTGGAGGATCAATGCTATACCGTTTCATGAGGCAACAACCACCAACCTTCAATGGGAGTACAAATCCTATAGTAGCTGAGCAATGGATAAATTCCTTAGAGAAAATATTCCATGCCTTGGGGAGTAGTGAAAGGGAGAAGGTTGTCATGGCAGTTTACCGCCTCACTGGAGATTCCGATCAATGGTGGTCATTGATTCAAAATAAAAAGGAAGATGAAGAATTATCAAGTATGGAATGGAGAGAGTTCAAAGATCTTTTCTTAGAAAAATAATTTCCTCGTGACCATCAAGCAGATATGGAAAGACAATTTCTGAGTCTGAGGCAGAAGGAGGATGAGAATGTCGCAAAGTATGAGGCTAACATTACAAGGTTAGCGAGGCATGTTGCCGATTATATACGTAACCCAAGGAGTAAGATTGATCATTTCTTTGATGGGTTAAAACCATTTCTCTGTCGAGCTTTGGTATCACAATCCTTCTCATCATACGAAGATATTGTCTGGTGTGCTATCAAGACAGAAAAGGAATTCTCTAAGTCTTATGACAACAAAGTAAAGCAAGAGAAGAAGAGAACGGTGGAACAAGAGACAGATAAAGGGAAAAAGGGAAAGAAGGATTTTCCATTATGTGATAATTGTGGGAAGAATCACCCTGGTACTTGCCTAAAAGGAATGAGAGTTTGTTATAAATGTGGAGAAAAGGGTCACCATGCTCGTGATTGTAAGGGAAAGAAAGAGGCTATCAAAGTTGAATGCTACAATTGTAGAGAAATGGGTCATTATGCAAATGAATGTCCTAAGCGTCAGGGAAACTTACCTCAGAAAAGGCCAAGGGATCAAGGAAAATCTTATGCTATTACTACAGTTGAAGCAGAATAACTAATGTATTGGTTCTTTTGGACTCATGGATTATATTCTGGTTATTAGAATAATGTGATATATATATGGATTGTACTGCAGTACTTGTTGATTTCAGTAAGGTTATAATATGATGAAGGTAATTATATTTTTAGTATGTGACAATAAGAGAAACTTTACTTTGTTTGGGGAATCTGATAAATTGATTTTGAAATTAAGAGACCTTTTAGAGAAAGTCTTGACAGAGGTATTTTGGATAACTATAAAGGTTGGAGTGGATTAAGTTAATCTTTGGATAGTATTGTTTAAGGTAAAAAAATTTATGATGATTATTTTTGGAATATTATGATACTATAGTTTTAGGAAAAGGACAACCTGCAGGGTGGGGCATAACCCGTCGCGTCGGACAAAGCTGCAGGAATCGAACCCACAACCATAGTGCAACAAGCCTTTATTTCCTACCACTAGCCTACAGGAAGTCCCTGGTTATTAAAAAATAGTTTTACTAATCTAAATGTTATGTGTTAACATTTGGAACCTTATACAATTAGGATAAGTATAATATTTTTGAGTTTTATTATCTTTTTGAGTGAAAGATGAGTTGAAGGTTGAAACTCTAATTGTCAACCACAAATATATTTATACCTATCTCTTATTCAATGAATAAATTAATTCTTAAACTTTATTAAAGGGATATTAAAACAAAAATATGTGTTATCCTAATACCTTATGTCTTGTGGAACTGATGATATTTTAAATCAACATAGATTGAAGGCTTTGAGGCCCTCAATTTGACAGTTGATTGTGATTGATGACCTCAATCACTCCCTACAAATATTTACGTTTTTCCTCCAATTATATGTCTCTAATTTCCACCAATGTTCTCCTAATCGAGATCATAATTGGGTGGTGACTTTTTCATTTCCCTTTCCCTCTTATTAAGGCTAAATTTTATTAATCTTATTTCTGATGTGGGTTTTCCACAAAGGTATTTTCTCTTTTCAACCTTTTATTTTCAAAGAAAAATTTCAAATTGTGAGGACGCAATTTATTGAAGGAGGGGAGAATGTAACACCCCGAGCTTCCACGATACGCTTCTCATTCAATAATGCAATAGCTTGCATTGTACGCAACCTCGAGCTCTAACACACACCAAAACTAATTAAACTAGCCGTTGTGAATAGTAATACCTACTTTTTGAAATTTTATAAATTTTATTTATCAAAATGGACTTCATTTTAGGATTCAGAATATTGAAATTAGCCTATGTTGAATTTTTGGTATTTTTCTGAGAACTTCTAAATTTTTATGAATAGTGAAAATTACTTAAAAACAACTTTTTTAATCAAAATAATTTATAGTGATAAATTATACTATTTAGTGGTTTTAAAGTATAATTAGAATATATTTTTACCATTTTATCCAAAGGTGGTCATTAGAATTAATTTAACATTGAAATTGGACATAAACAATTGCCAATCTTTTGATATAAATTGTTTCTTAAAAACACGCTATTTGTTGTAATAGTGGGAATTAATTATAAAATTAATTAATGCAACTTATATGTTCGGAATTTTTTAAAATAGAAATAATTTTTGAATTCGGAATATCAATTATAGCTTAGGGTGAAATTTTGGCATTGTTCTGAAAAACTTCAATTTTTGATGAATAGTGAAACCACTAAGTGGTAGTTAAATAACTGATTTTTTTGTTTAAATGAAATATTACCACTTATGTGATTTGATTTTCAAAAATCCGACATACATTGATGTCATTAAGAAGTAAAATGTGGTTCAATGAGATCAAAATAATTTTTTGGTGAATAGTAACTTTTAAGTTCTTAATCGCGATTAGAGGTAATTAGTGTAGTTTAAGGTAAAAATAATGTTTTAATAATATGAGATGAGCATGACACTTGTCCTACTCCTATTGGATGAGTCATGGCCGACCACGACAACCCATGGGTCAACTTGGGGACCCCATGGATCCACTTTAGTTTGAAAATGACATTAATATATATTTATTTAATGTTAAAATTAAATTGACACAAACATGAGTTATTTTAATAAAACAATTTTTAAGTGGGGTTACACAAGTCCAAATTTTGACTATAAATATTAATTAGAAAGCTAAAAAGATTTCCTACATCATAGTATTTTTTTTTATAATTTTTAGACATTAAATAAATTAAATTATTTATGACATCATTATGATGCAGTGATGACCTCATTATTTAACGATTTAAATAAAATGAGAAGATAATGCAAAATCCAAGGCTTAAACTTGTCCAAAGCCTATTGTATGAGGAGATTTCGAAACCTTATCACCTTAGCCTCGAATTATATAAGTGTGGGACCTTTAGAATCTGAAAATCATTGTGAAATAATGTAACATTTCAATCTTTCCAAAAGTGCCCCTCCTCTCCACTTATAAAAGGCCCCCACCTCTCCCACCTCATTTACACATTCAAGCCATTTGGCTCGGCCAACCTCTACCCAAATACACTCCCAACATCCCCCTCTTACTCCTATAAGCATCACTTTGGGCAGAACTCTTCCCAAGGAAGCCTTTGGCTCAAATCAAAAAGAGTTACCCGATTTTGAGGTAATGTCTTCTCTAATGTTGTTTTGTTTTATTTTTCTTCTCCAACCCCCTAAACTATTTTTATTCATTTCTTTTGTAACAACACCAGTGTCCTCAATATACTAGGATGTTGTTATAAGAAGGATTCGAGCTACACTTACACACACCTACATCTAATGGTTAAAGAACATACGGTTTCTGTGGATGGCGAATTTCTGCCTCACGAAACGATGATTGTTCAACACTCATATAACACCTTCAAAGGTGGCCATTAAGATGTCACTATTTTTATATATGATATATAATATGTTTATGTTTTACTTATGCTTCTTTATATATCATTTATGGCATACTTTATGATTTCCATTATGGGTAAAACGCGATAATTTCATTTTAGGAAGTGCGGACTACCGCCCCCTCAAAGTGATTTGAATCGTTAATGCCATATGTGGGATGTATAAAGGATGGAGTAAATGGTACTATACACTATATTATACTGGAATTATATTATACATTTATATCATTATGATTTTGTTCCATTAAATATTAAATTGAAATGAAAGTAGCGTTCATTCGTACGTACGGCTTACCGTCTCCATGAACGGTGCATTTCATTTCTTACCTCTAAATGTTACGTAATATTATAAATGAATGTATATACTGGATATATAAGATATATATGACATCTAAATCATGAATATAATTCTGGAGATAATGGATATTCTACCACATAAACAACTTGTAATTATAAAAAGTTTATTGTTGACTCAAGTACCAAAGATCGACAAAACAACCGTTATTAACTTAAATAATTACATAATGTTCATATCATTGTAATAAGTGATATAATAAGGATAATGAAATTGAAAATGGTTCTTAATAAGGTATATATTAACTCTAGTTTATTATTCATGAGGTTAAAGAACGGTTGAGTCAAGTCAGACACGAGGTAAGGGAACTTTTTAACCCAACTTCCATTCTTTGGGTTAATCTCCTACTTTCAAATTATGTCATGATATTATTATGTCCTATATTGTATTTGTACATTATTTATCTGTACTTATAGTGAATACAAATTATAGATGTACTTTATTTAAAAAATGATCTTTTTATGGACTTCGTCTCAATCCCCTTTCATTGAGGCATATTTGGTTTTATACAAAACATTTTTTTATACGGTGTATAAACCCATTTGACTTTTACGTTTATTCAAAAGAAATCTTTTTTATACGAAGCGTTTTACTAAACGACAAAAAGGGAATGTTTTTATATCTGTACTTATGCGGCAACAACGACTTCTCCACCGCCGTGACCATTATTTGAGTTTCGGCTTCCTCTACAAGCCATCACTTTTTAATGAAAAATAAATACAAAGTTTTAACATTCTTATATTTTGGTTTTGAAAATGGTTTTGAAAACGTTTTTATTATATCAATGAGTTGTATTGATATCTTGTGATTGAAATGTGGAAATGTTATGTTTCCTTTATGCATGTTTTATGTGATACGATTATGTTATGGTTAAGATATGTTTAAACCTATTCATATGAGGAATGAATTGGACTTAATAAGTGACGGGTGGAGCCCGCTATAGCTCCTCGATGCATCGGCAGGTCTCATGAGACAAACTAGTGTCTTGGCACGAGGCCTTGACAAAATATTATTTGTGCTCTTGGCACGAGGCCTTGACTACGTGGTTATGATAGTCTGGAATTATGCATTCCATCATTATGAAAGTGGTTATTTATATTGCATGTGATTATTCGACCAGTAGAATATCCATGTGAAGAAGTGAATGGAATTATCTCATTTTACTTTTTCCATATTATGTTGATGTTCAAGTTTAAAAGGCTTTTGTTTTAGTTATACATTGCCTTAAATGTTTTTGTTTATTTATGAAAGATTCCGCAATATTGTTATCCTTACTGAGCATCTGAGATCACCCCTTTCAATGTTTTAATATTTTCCAGGATGTGAAGAAGTATTTTATGAATGACCTGCAGGGATAGTCAGAAGAGGATATGAGTGTGGACTATGAAGACTTTGTTATTAGTTTTTCACTTTATGATGTAATGTAAGACTTATGAATGTATCTAGTGTTTCCAAGGCTACTAAACTAATCGGTATTTCGAGACTTGGTCTTTTGTGATCATGCCAATGTTACGAAGTAATGCACCGACTCTGGGTAGCTAGGGTCGGGGCGTTACAGTTGGTATCAGAGGCAGTTTAGTACTAACCTTGGAAGCTAGATTTAGATAAACTCTGATTAGAGCACATATCCCAAAGATAGACTTTGATGATTAGTATAGAATAACTTCCTAGAATTTTGTTATTGTAGAGATTTTGTGAGTTTTCCGAGAAATACATCCTTGTCTGGATACGAGCAGGTAGAGGCGGCTCTGACACAGATGTACCTAGGGGTAAAACCCGAAAACACCGCTTTGAGCTAGACTCGAACGGGAACTGGTGCACGACAACGGGCCTTGCTGTACTCTTGGATACGACACTCCCGGGGGATATGATTAGTATAATTCTCATTTTCATTACAAACCACTATGAAGGGTTATGAGTATATACTTCCTCAAAGAAAACATTTCTTTTTATGATTATGGATTATATCCATAAATAGTTCAATTTATGTAAAGTGTTTAAAAAGTATGGAATTATGTATTTTGATTCATAAACTAATCTAGTTTATGCCATTGTTTAGAAATGGCACCTAGTGGGAGGAATGGAAACCGTATCAATGCACGAACTCCGTGTAGGGATTGCCCTCCTGCTCAAGATAATTATTGTGGATCTGGAGATACAACTGGTGCCGATCAACTTATTACCATACTGGGACAACTCACTCAGGTTATGAATAATAACCTTACTCGTATGGAGCACCCTGATCCGCAACGTGGAGGATCAATGCTAGACCATTTCATGAGGCAACAACCACCAACCTTCAATGGGAGTACAAATCCTATAGTAGCTGAGCAATGGATAAATTCCTTAGAGAAAATATTCCATGCCTTGGGGAGTAGTGAAAGGGAGAAGGTTGTCATGGCAGTTTACCGCCTCACTGGAGATTCCGATCAATGGTGGTCATTGATTCAAAATACAAAGGAAGATGAAGAATTATCAAGTATGGAATGGAGAGAGTTCAAAGATCTTTTCTTAGAAAAATAATTTCCTCGTGACCATCGAGCAGATATGGAAAGACAATTTCTGAGTCTGAGGTAGAAGGAGGATGAGAATGTCGCAAAGTATGAGGCTAACTTTACAAGGTTAGCGAGGCATGTTGCCGATTATATATGTAACCAAAGGAGTAAGATTGATCGTTTCTTTGATGGGTTAAAACCATTTCTCTGTCGAGCTTTGGTATCACAATCCTTCTCATCATACGAAGATATTGTCTCGTGTGCTATCAAGACAGAAAAGGAATTCTCTACGTCTTATGACAACAAAGTAAAGCAAGAGAAGAAGAGAACGGTGGAACAAGAGACAGATAAAGGGAAAAAGGGAAAGAAGGATTTTCCATTATGTGATAATTGTGGGAAGAATCACCCTGGTACTTGCCTAAAAGGAATGAGAGTTTGTTATAAATGTGGAGAAAAGGGTCACCATGCTCGTGATTGCGAGGGAAAGAAAGAGGCTATCAAAGTTGAATGCTACAATTGTAGAGAAATGGGTCATTATGCAGATGAATGTCCTAAGCGTCAGGGAAACTTACCTCAAAAAAGGCCAAGGGATCAAGGACAATCTTATGCTATTACTACAGTTGAAGCAGAATAACTAATGTATTGGTTCTTTTGGACTCATGGATTATATTCTGGTTATTAGAATAATGTGATATATATATGGATTGTACTGCAGTACTTGTTGATTTCAGTAAGGTTATAATATGATGAAGGTAATTATATTTTTAGTATGTGACAATAAGAGAAACTTTACTTTGTTTGGGGAATCTGATAAATTGATTTTGAAATTAAGAGACCTTTTAGAGAAAGTCTTGACAGAGGTATTTTGGATAACTATTAAGGTTGGAGTGGATTAAGTTAATCTTTGGATAGTATTGTTTAAGGTTAAAAATTTTATGATGATTATTTTTGGAATATTATGATACTATAGTTTTAGGAAAAGGACAACCTGCAGGGTGGGGCATAACCCGCCGCGTCGGACAAAGCTGCAGGAATCGAACCCACAACCATAGTGCAACAAGCCTTTATTTCCTACCAATAGCCTACAGGAAGTCCCTGGTTATTACAAAATAGTTTTACTAATCTAAATGTTATGTTTTAACATTTGGAACCTTATACAATTAGGATAAGTATAATATTTTTGAGTTTTATTATCTTTTTGAGTGAAAGATGAGTTGAAGGTTGAAACTCTAATTGTCAACCACAAATATATTTATACCTATCTCTTATTCAATGAATAAATTAATTCTTAAACTTTATTAAAGGGATATTAAAACAAAAAAATGTGTTATCCTAATACCTTATGTCTTGTGGAACTGATGATATTTTAAATCAACATAGATTGAAGGCTTTGAGGCCCTCAATTTGACAGTTGATTGTGATTGATGACCTCAATCACTCCCTACAAATATTTACGTTTTTCCTCCAATTATATGTCTCTAATTTCCACCAATGTTCTCCTAATCGAGATCATAATTGGGTGGTGACTTTTTCATTTCCCTTTCCCTCTTATTAAGGCTAAATTTTATTAATCTTATTTCCGATGTGGGTTTTCCACAATGGTATTTTCTCTTTTCAACCTTTTATTTTCAAAGAAAAATTTCAAATTGCGATGACGCAATTTATTGAAGGAGGGGAGAATGTAACACCCCGATCTTCCACGATACGCTTCTCATTCAATAATGCAATAGCTTGCATTGTACGCAACCTCGAGCTCTAACACACACCACAACTAATTAAACTAGCCGTTGTGAATAGTAATACCTACTTTTTGAAATTTTATAAATTTTATTTATCAAAATGGACTTCATTTTAGGATTCGGAATATTGAAATTAGCCTATGTTGAATATTTGGTATTTTTCTGAGAACTTCTAAATTTTTATGAATAGTGAAAATTACTTAAAAACAACTTTTTTAATCAAAATAATTTATAGTGATAAATTATACAATTTAGTGGTTTTAAAGTATAATTAGAATATATTTTTACCATTTTATCCAAAGGTGGTCATTAGAATTAATTTAACATTGAAATTGGACATAAACAATTGCCAATCTTTTGATATAAATTGTTTCTTAAAAACACGCTATTTGTTGTAACAGCGGGAATTAATTATAAAATTAATTAATGCAACTTATATGTTTGGAATTTTTTAAAATAGAAATAATTTTTTAATTCGGAATATCAATTATAGCTTAGGGTGAAATTTTGGCATTGTTCTGAAAAACTTCAATTTTTGATGAATAGTGAAACCACTAAGTGGTAGTTAAATAACTGATTTTTTTGTTTAAATGAAATATTACCACTTCTGTGATTTGATTTTCAAAAATCCGACATACATGGTTGTCATTAAGAAGTAAAATGTGGTTCAATGAGATCAAAATAATTTTTTTTTGAATAGTAACTTTTAAGTTCTTAATCGCGATTAGAGGTAATTAGTGTAGTTTAAGGTAAAAATAATGTTTTAATAACATGATATGAGCATGACACTTGTCCTACTCCTATTGGATGAGTCATGGCCGACCAAGACAACCCATGGGTCAACTTGGGGACCCCATGGATCCACTTTAGTTGGAACATGACATTATTATATATTTATTTAATGTTAAAATTAAATTGACACAAACATGAGTTATTTTACTAAAACAATTTTTAAGTGAGGTTACACAAGTCCAAATTTTGACTATAAATATTCATCAGAAAGCTAAAAAGATTTCCTACATCATAGTATTTTTTTTATAATTGTTAGACATTAAATAAATTAAATTATTTATGACATCATTATGATGTAGTGATGACCTCATTATTTAACGATTTAAATAAAATGAGAAGATAATGCAAAATACAAGGCTTACACTTGTCCAAAGCCTATTTGATGAGGATATTTCGGAACCTTATAACCTTAGCCTCGAATTATATAAGTGTGGGACCTTTAGAATCCGAAAATCATTGTGAAATAATGTAACATTTCAATCTTTCCAAAAGTGCCCCTCCTCTCCACTTATAAAAGGCCCACACCTCTCCCACCTCATTTACACTTTCAAGCCATTTGTCTCGGCCAACCTCTGCCCAAATACACTCCCAACATCCCCCCCTTACTCCTAGAAGCCTCACTTTGGGCAGAACTCTTTCCAAGGAAGCCTTTGGCTCAAATCAAAAAGAGTTACCCGATTTTGAGGTAATGTCTTCTCTAATGTTGTTTTGTTTTATTTTTCTTCTCCAACCCCCTAAAATCTTTTTATTCATTTCTTTTGTAACAACACCAGTATCCTCAATATACTAGGATGTTTTTATAAGAAGGATTAGAGATACACTTACACACACCTACATCTAATGGTTAAAGAACATACAGTTTCTGTGGATGGCGAATTTCTGCCTCACGAAACGATGATTGTTCAACACTCATATAACACCTTCAAAGGTGGCCATTAAGATGTAAATATTTTTATATATGATATATAATATGTTTATGTTTTACTTAGGCTTCTGTATATATCATTTATGGCATACTTTATGATTTCCATTTTGGGTAAAACGCGATAATTTCATTTTAGGAAGTGCGGACTACCGCCCCCTAAAAGTGATTTGAATCGTTAATACCATATGTGGGATGTATAAAGGATGGAGTAAATGGTAATATACACTATATTATACTGGAATTATATTATACATTTATATAATTATGATTTTGTTCCATTAAATATTAAATTGAAATGAAAGTAGCGTTCATGCGTACGTACGGCTTACCGTCTCTATGAACGGTGCATTTCATTTCTTACCTTTAAATGTTACGTAATATTATAAATGAATGTATATACTGGATATATAAGATATATATGACATCTAAATCATGAATATAATTCTGGAGATAATGGATATTCTACCACATAAACAACTTGTAATTATAAGAAGTTTATTGTTGACTCAAGTACCAAAGATCGACAAAACAACCGTTATTAACTTAAATAATTACATAATGTTCATATCATTGTAATAAGTGATATAATAAGGATAATGAAATTGAAAATGGTTCTTAATAAGGTATATATTAACTCTAGTTTATTATTCAGGAGGTTAAAGGACGGTTGAGTCAAGTCAGACACGAGGTAAGGGAACTTCTTAACCCAACTTCCATTCTTTGGGTTAATCTCCTACTTTAAAATTATGTCATGATATTATTATGTCCTATATTGTATTTGTACATTATTTATGTGTACTTATAGTGAATACACATTATAGATGTACTTTATTTAAAAAATGATCTTTTTATGGACTTCGTCTCAATCCCCTTTCATTGAGGCATATTTGGTTTTATATAAAACTTTCTTTTATATGGGGTATAAACCCCTTTGACTTTTACATTTATTCAAAAGAAATCTTTTATACGAAGCGTTTTACTAAACGACAAAAAGGTAATGTTTTTATTTCTGTACTTATGCAGCAACAACGACTTCTCCACCTCCGTGACCATTATTTGAGTTTCGGCTTCCTCTACAAGACATCACTTTTTTAATGAAAAATAAATACAAAGTTTTAACTTTCTTTTATTTTGGTTTTGAAAATGGTTTTGAAAACGTTTTTATTATATCAATGAGTTGTATTGATATCTTGTGATTGAAATGTGGAAATTTTATGTTTCCTTTATGCATGTTTTATGTGATACAATTATGTTATGCTTTATGATATGTTTAAACCTATTCATTTGAGGAATGCATTGGACTTAATAAGTGACGGGTGGAGCCCGCTATAGCTCCTCGATGCATCGGCAGGTCTCATGAGACAAACTAGTGTCTTGGCATGAGGCCTTGACAAAATCTTATTTGTGGTCTTGGCACGAGGCCTTGACTACGTGGTTATGATAGTCTGGCATTATGCATTCCATCATTATGAAAGTGGTTATTGATATTGCATGTGATTATTCGACCAGTAGAATATCCATGAGAAGAAGTGAATGGAATTATCTCATTTTACTTTTGCCATATTATGTTGATGTTCAAGTTTAAAAGGCTTTTCTTTTAGTTATACATTGCCTTAAATTTTTCTGTTTATTTATGAAAGATTCCGCAATATTGTTATCCTTACTGAGCATCTGAGCTCACCCCTTTCAATGTTTTAATATTTTCCAGGATGTGAAGAAGTATTTTATGAATGACCTGCAGGGATAGTCAGAAGAGGATATGAGTGTGGACTATGAAGACTTTGTTATTAGTTTTTCACTTTATGATGTAATGTAAGACTTATTAATGTATCTAGTGTTTCCAAGGCTACTAAACTAATCGGTCTTTTGAGACTTGATCTTTTGTGATCATGCCAATGTTATGAAGTAATGCACCGACTCTGGGTAGCTGGGGTCGGGGCGTTACAAGTTATGAATTGTGAAACCTGAATTCATGTGCCTTCTAGCGGTACCACAAATAACAGGTTCTTTAATTTCTATTTTCATTCTTAAGACTAAATTATTTTTATTTCAAAATTAGTATTATATATTTATTTATGTTATTAATATTTTATTAATTTATATATTAATTATAATTTTTTAATCTATTGTGAATTTATTTTAGAATATTGTAAATAATATTTAGTGATAATTTAATCCTTTTTTCATCTCTATATAATAACTTCACTACATGTTTCAAATACATTTGATAATTATTTTGGATAAAATGTTTTTAGAAAACATTCTATAATTAATTTTTAATATACATGAATATGTTCAATGTATATTTAATTTTGTAAAAATATATTTATTTCACTATATAACTCATTATTTAATCTTATATTTTTATATAGTCTACATTCAAATGATATTAACAGATTTAATTGACACGATATGTAATTTGTTTAAATTTTTAAATTTCAACATTTTTAATTTGTTGTAAACATTTCAAATGATGTATTTAAATTTTTCTAAATTATTTCAATATTTTTAGAATATGTTTTATCACCAACAAAATTTTGTTGACTCTATTATTGAATAACTTTAACCATTTTCAAAAGTACAATTTATCCATTGTAGAATTTTATAATGTATTTATAGGATTTAAAGGATTCGTATAATTGATTCAATTATTATATGATCATTACATATGAGTACATATGACTAAAATTGGTAAAATGTTCTCAAACAGTACAAATAATCAATCAATATTGTATATTGTGCTTACAAGTATGAAAAATATCATAAGGAAAATACATAAACTTCTTCGACTTCTCTTACCTTGACGAGATGAGCAGATTTAAAACTTAGAAACTAGTACTTGTGATTATTTGATTTATCATTGTTTCTCTTTTGGATATCTTATGTATGTAACTCGTCTTCTCATCATTAACATGTTCATTCCTTGTCAGCTAATGATTTTCCAAAACAAAATAATTCCCTATTTTTTGGGTTGTGACTCCATATACTGAGGTTGATTCATTAGGGTCATGACTATTGAATTATGAAGATTGGTCTTATAGGTTGTAAATCATATAATATAAAAATCATTATATATAATAGTTTTCTCAAAAAAATTCAAGGGTTCAAACACCTAAAAATAAGTCATTTTTTATTCTAGTTATACCTCTACTAGAAAAGGTATGTTTTGTACCAGTTTATGATTCCACTAAAAAATTATGTAGTGAAATGAAATCTGTCAATGATTAGAGTGGTGTAATAGTTTTCTAGTTCCAATCTAAAAAAACCACTATAAAATTAAATGAGTAATATTTCATTTTAATTACCATTTATTGGTCAATATTTTTTTATACAATATATTCACACCCATCTAAACTATCCTCTACTAATTCTGAACTAGTAGTTTTAGCATTGGAATAAGTATATCTTGGTTTGGCAATTTGATATTTTTACCCACCTTCAAATATTAACCCATTTTCTTATACAGAGACTTATCTCAATTAATCAATATAAAAATAGAAACTTATGATATTGGGATATGATTTAAAGTTATATAGAATCCTTGAAAACAAAAGTTTTGAATGATGAATGTTCATGTGTACTGTAATATGAGAAAATGATGACATTAGAAGGGTCACAAAAGTTATGGAAGGACCTTCAGATTCTAATAGGAGAAGTAAAACAAGATGAAAAATTAAAGATAATTGTTTATGATTTTCAACAAGTCATTGAAGTAAGAAAATATTATACTTTTAAAATTATTATATTATATTTCCATAATATGTTTTTTATCATAAATTCATTTTAAAATTAAAACATATACCATTTTTTCATTTTTCGCCAATAAAATACATCTGGGGAATTTTTAGACATAAAATATCCATGATAAAGTGGTGTTGTGTGTGGAAAATCCATGATATGTGAAATTTTTTATGTGGTACTATGAAGTTTACCAATAATATTTGTTTTAGTAATTATGTTCTTATGTGTTAATCCAATCACTATTGATGCCCACAATTATTTTGAATGATATTTTAGTGTATTTTTGGTGTGTTTGAAAAATATAAGGGTATGATGTGGTATTCATGGAGGTTGATTATATAAGAAAATATGAACATTTCATACCTGTTATACATACATTTATAAAAGAAATATTTTTAGACTTGTTTAGAGACTTATTTGTGGTTATTTTCAGTAGAACATTTGTGGAAGTTCATTAAATAGTTTACATGGAAGAAATACAGTTTTAATAAATCCTTCTATACATCAACTTACAGGATCCCTTTTTATGTAATGTATGCTCACAATGCCTCAAATATTTTCCACTATTTTGTAAGTGGATATTCCTATGGAAGTTTTAGTTGCTTCTTTGAATAACTGAAATAATTCCCTAAAAGAAATACATGAAAATATCCATAGAACACAACATAGTATGATTAGACATTCCCATCGTAGATGATGTGAGGTGACTTATGATGTGGGGGATCGTATGTTGGTGAAATTATGAATTAATGGATCCAACACCAATGTTTGAATTAACCAAAAACCTGATTCCCAATATTATATATAATATTCAATTGAAGGGAATGTCAGAATTTTTTCTTATTGTCTTACCTTATCGAATAGTAGATTGATACACCTAGTATTATTTATGTCCTAAGATAAGGAAGCTAGTGGAAAACACTACATCGCCATTACTCTACCCATTTCCTTTATGGTTAATGGGGAACATCCTGAGAATATTTTGGACACTCAATATTTTTTCAAATTCCTTTAGTGGTTTTTTTGATAGAAAGGATGAACTGCCAAAGAAGTTAACTAGGAAGAAATTGGCATGATTTATCTCCACATTTCTATATTCTGCAGTGAGGAAAGCATGAATAAATAAAAGGTGTATTTTGATATGACTGTGGAGGAGATATATGGGAAAAAACTATCCATGGTATATGATCACCCATAATATATACCAATAAAAGGGGGTATCATTAGAGGGTAAAAGTAAAGTGGATTAAATTCGTCTAAATTATGGAACCTGAACCAAACCCCCAGGATATCCTTTAGATACCTTTCACATTATATGGTTTTATCTCAATCGTTAAAAAACTAGAAAAAATAAATAAATAACATCATCAAAAATAAAAACAATCATGCTCATTTATTTATCATTAAATGAATGGTGACAGAAATGTTTCATTATCAGGGGTCGAAATACCAGTGTGATGATGTTCATGATTACAAGGGCATTTTCGGTAGATGTTTTATTGTGACTCTACATTTTTTTGGGTGTTTGGGGTACTCAATTTAAGGATGTGTCTATAGGGGATTTTTAAGGTGCATTTTCAAGGGGAGTTTTCAATAAGAATTTGGAGGCTACATTATTAGGAAGCATTTCATATCAAATCTTTATTTTCAAGTGACTTTTCATCATGTATCATGATTCTAAAAGGACCATTATTTTTTTAACAACTTCTTGAAATCGTAGTTGAAATTATGCATTGAAATTTTATATTATTTGAAAGAATTAATTTCAAATATAAAATTTTTTTAAAGTGGAAATATCATATTCTATATGTCTATGAAAATATAAAATAGAAAGAAAGTAAAAATTTTCAATTGGGATTTTCAAGTGAAATTTCCACTAGAAGTTACCAATGTCAATTCAAAAAGGGGTTACCCTTGTAGTAGAAATATCCAATTTATTTCAGGAATGACCTGTAGAAAACTTCACTTCTAAGTTTCAATTATAATTCCACTGAAAAATTCTCCAATTAAATCATATATTACAACTCAACAAAATATTTTTACTATGAATTCATAGATTAAATTCAATGATCTAATTTTGAAATGATTTATAATAATAGAATGGATATTTTTAATTTATCTAAGATGTAAATATAACACTGTTTTTTATAAATAAATTATGAAAATTATGATCAAATGAACCCTTCCAAATTTAATTTCCATTACAAATAATAAGATTAAATTTTAAATGGGACTTTCCCATGGGAATTTCCAATGGGAATTTCCAATGGTAATTTCCAATGGTAAATTCCATTGGGAATTCCTAGAGGAGATTTGAAATGATAATTTCTAATATGAATTTCCATTGGGAATTTTCAATTGGTTCAAAATAAAGAACCCCATAAAACAAATTAAAAACAAATGTGATCTGACACTTTGTGCACATAAATTGTATAGGTCACAATGTTAGAAGACACCTAAATATTGATTCTCTACACAATGAAGAAGATATAAATTCATTTTATTTAAATAATGTCCAATAGGGGAGCATAATTATGATAAAATTACAAACCCTTAGTAATGTGTATAGATTTTCTCCAATTGAGATAAAGTCCCAAATTCAGAATAAATAAGAACATGTAAAATCATTTATAAACAATGCAGTACTTGGAGACCAATAATTTAGATATTTTTTAAATTGGAATTCGAATCCAATTTATTTTATGTTTCTTATGGTGGATTTTTTGTTTTCAGTGTATTGATGAAGTTTGTTAGCAATAAAATAAAAGAACAAAATCTATGTAACATCAATAATCAATAAAAGGAGAAAATAAGGATGATTATGACTATACAAGCTGAAATTTACTTACAAAAATCCTTGTACAGAAAGAAGGAGTAATTGTCAAAAATGAATGGGAGTTGTCTGCATTTCCAATAATAAGAATGAGTCAATATAATTTATTGAGGACCATAACCATTCATTACATTTTCTTGAGACTGTTCATTTCATGAGGTCACAATGACACTTCAGTGATGCACAAGTTTCTAAGTTGGATGTTAGTGGTTATTATTATTTCATTCATGGTGATTCATTTTCAATTGTAAGATTTATTTTAGGTGGACCTATGATCCTTTGATATATACGAGTGGACTGACGAAATTATCACTAGTTCAAAAGAAAAAGTGACATGAATCAATCTGATGTGGATATTATGTCACAGTATCAAGATAATAAATAAATGGATAACAAATAATTATTATAATCAGTTCAACTTTACATGTGTGGTGAAATCATCATTATTTTTTGGGTTGATCTAAAAATGAAGTAAGATTATGATCAATTTAAAGACATTCTCAGGTTTGGCACTACCTTCAACACAAACATAGAGAATAGTCCTTTAAGAGTTTTTTAGGTGTAAACCATCATAAAGAGATTGTAATTTTTTGTACATCATTTTTAAATGAGGATACTATAGAATCATTTAGTTGTCTATTTAGTTGATTTTTTTATTTCTATTGGGAAAGAATCTTGTGTCAATTTTAATAGAACGAGATGCAGCTATGTCTAAAGCCTTTGGTTTGAAACTACCAAAAATAAGATGGATCTGATGAACTTGGAACATAATGAAAAATATCATGAATCTCTCGAGAAATGTAATTAAATAATACCACTCAATGATGATTTTTTTTAAAACAAATAAATGTATAGGGTTACAGGGATTTCCAAATTTGAAGAAATATGGAAAAAAATACATGTGAATTAAAGTGATACAAATTTGACAAGGATAAAACATATGTAAAAATTAAAGAAAAAATAGGTTTATTGTTTTATGAATACTTCATTGATATGAGGAAGTCACAGAACATAGTCAAGTGAACGTTTCTATTGTGTGTTAAAGGATTACCTCAATCAAAAAATCAGTGTCTTTGAATTATTCCCACAATATGAGGGTGTGTTAGAGAAGAATAGATATCACAAAAGGAAGGATGAATTTTATAGAAGGTAACATCTCCCAAATAATATTTTTGTATTTTATACAATCATTTTTAAATAAATTCCTCTATAAACTCCAAAAAACATATGATCTTTTTTTCAAAATGAACACTAACTATGTGGAGTTTGTGGACATAAGTTTTCTAATGAAATAGTTTCCCTAAAATTTATGTTTTCACAATGAAAGGTTCCTGAAATGAGTTTATAGTTGATGTGTCCCAACATTAACGAGTGATAATCGGTTTTACATGTATGAAATTTGAGAGTTATGGATATTTGTGTTATCAAGAACTAAAAATATTGGAAATGTAAAATAGTAAGTTCCTTATAGAGTTTTATATCCATAATATATGGAAAATAAATGTCAGTAACATCCACATGGAATACATCACACTTAATCAAGTTGAAGAATATTTAGTAGAAATAAAATATAAATATTACCAATATTTTTTACAAATGGAAATAATTCAAATAATGAAATCATGTGAGTTTGAATAATGATATAGAATTGTGATGTAATTGAAGAACAATTATTCCAAGGAATTATAGAAAGCTAAAAATATTGTACCAAAAAATGAATTCAATATAAATATGACATGAAAAATAAAAAATAATCTAAAACATCATTCAAGAAGAATGATAAAAGGGAATTTGGTTACATGATCAATATTTTTCTTGAGAAAGAAAAAAATACATGAAGAATAAGTGAAATATCAAAAATCAAGAGACCGTAAAACATGTATAGGATTGTTGCTATTTTATTCTATTATTAAAAGAATACATTTAAGGATGTAATTAATAAATAATGTTATAATTTTATTCTATAAGAGATATAAATAACTAAAAATTGTCGTTATAATGGTGATCCTATCACATAACTCAATGTATGTAAATACAATACAGTCAATTAAAAACCATGATATTGAAACCCACGTTATATGAATTAAAATATTGTGACATTTAAATTCTTGTTTAACAATTATGTAATTTGTTTCTTATTTTATTCCACTAATGAATCCAATTTTGTAATGAATAAATAATGTAATAATACAATTTCAAAGAATTTTTTTAGAACTATCAAATTATTGCTACCATGGTGATCCTATCATAGATCTTAATGTTTGTAAATATTGTCTTTCATGTCAAAAACCGATAAATAACATCACACTTCATAGTAGATGATATATATTCATATTTTAAATTTTATGAAACAATTTTATTATTTATATCTTTATTTATTAAAATATAATGATAGATGTAATTAAGAGGAAAAAAAAGAAATTTTTTTCAATTGTGGTTGAAAATTTTATAAACCGCTGAAAATGGAAGTGAAAAAATAATTTTGATGACCAATAACATGTTTATATCATTACGAATTTCAGTTGAAACCAATCCTTAACTATAATGGTCATTACAATATAAAACTACTTTTGAAAATTGGTTTTTATAATTAATGTGTTTTCTCCTGATAGGTAATTTTTAATTGGAAAATGGTATAGAATCAAAGTGGATATATTCCCTTCCATGTTTACAGTGGAAATTTCCAGTCGTAATTTCCAATGTAAATTTCTAGTTTTAATTTCATAACACAATAATTTTACATCCAAAAACTAACAACAGAGACTACAAATAAAACTCATAGTGTTAAACTTATCATTATGTCACATATTTAATGAATATCATCTATATCAAAACATTCATCCACATTAGAAAATAATCATTGCAACCCCCTATATACCAATGAACCAATTTTTGTAAACCAATGTGGATATTTCAACTAATTATTCTAGGAAGTTTTTCACTGGATATTTATAAATGGAATTCAGAGTTTGAATTTCTATAAACAGTAGGTTTCAATTCAAAGAAGTGATAATGAGGAGTAAAAAGATAAATTAAAGTGTAACACATATCATAATATAAAAAAAATATAAAAATATCTTTAGTTTAAAAATGTTTATATATATCATAAAATAAATATTTTCTGCCCGAATGTATGACACAATCAATTCACATAAACCAAAGTAGAAATTTCCACTAAGAGTTAATAGTGAGTGTTTCCAATGGATATTTCCAAAGGGAATTCCAAATTAGAATTTATATACTCAAAATGATTAAAAACGATTGAAAAATGATAGGATATATTATAATGAAAAAGTACAGTGTAACAACTACATAAAATCATAGAAAACATCTATATGTCCATCGATATCCTAAAAAACGTTCCCACCGAATCCATTTGAATAAATACCAATAGTAATGTTTGTAAAAAGACAAAAAAACTGTTTTAATGTATAAATAACCCACCAAACCCAAACCAACAGCAAAACAAACCTATACAACAAATGAAAATAGTAAATTTTTCTAATCAAAAACCAAAAATCAATTGCATTGAAATACTTATTTATCTCTATTCAATGTCTCTAGATGCAATGAAACACTTCATACTCTCAGTTTTGTCCTCTGACATTGTTCTTCAAGATCATTTAAAAAATAATAAACCATAATAAAACTAAATTCATTAACATCTTTTTTGTCTACTGATCCTCCACATCAACTCATTTTTCTAAACATTCAATGACATTAAAACTTATGACACCACAAACCAAACATGCATATCTATATTGTAGTGAAATCTCAGTTTTCATATCCCATTTATGTATTATTACTTTTTCCACATTAACTCAACAAAAACATCATCCAAATATAATTTATCCTAAAAACATAAAATAATAAGACCATCATTCAATATATTACAAATTTTCATGGATATTTGGTAGTATCTTACCACAATTACTTTATCTTTAATAAATAGAACACTTTCCCTTATTCATCTAATAGGTATCATGGAGTTATAATATCTAAATTGCCATTTTTTCAAATCTATATTCAAAAAGTCCAATATATATTATCCATGTTTATTCGGTAGAATAAAATGTGGGTTACTTCATATTGGAAACTTATACCCAGTTCAAAATGTTTTCTTTTATGTTTTCATTTGATTAATAAATACTCCTTATAAGACCAAAAAATATAATAATGTAGTCCGGATTTACCTGAAACAAGAAATGAATAAAAATAAAATGTGGAAAAATATAATCAATAGTTTTTCCAAAACAGACAATAGTCTTATAATAATGGTGCCTGACATTAAGGATATTTTTTCTAATTCTGTAATTTCATCCATACATCAAAGCTAATATATATATTTAATAATCACCATATATGAATCAATGTCCTGTTTCCATAAAAAAACTCAATAAAATAAAAATAAACAGAGGTTATTACAAAATTATTATAAAACATTTCATACTAGGACTCTAACTCTTTTTTAACAAATCAATTATGTTATCCATTTTCTTAGGATATGATTTTTGAATATATTCCAAAACTACACCATTGTTTTCATGGAATTTACTTTCCATTTTCAATAAATAGTAAAATATAATTCAATATATCATAAATACAGTAATTAAATTTTATTACCTCTCCCCTTTAATATCAAGAAAAATTTTCATGATCATTTTTATCATGTGGTGTCACTATATTATATAGGATCAGCCACCTAGGAATTACCTAGGATAGATTGGGGTTCATTGTTGTCCTCTTCTTCACAGTCACCTATGGATGAACATAATGAGAATGAAACATCAATTTCCTTGACCTAGTCTTCACATCTCTAATCAACTATGTATATATATTTGAGGCAAAAAAATCACTAGACTGTATAACTCATTTTTGTTCATCCTTACACATTTATTCATTCACATCCTCCTCCTCCTCACTTATATCTATATTATATTATTCCTGGATCTCATCAACATGAAATTTTTCTATGACTCCATCAATATAAGTTAAAGAAGTTCTATTTTTTTAATATCAATTTCTTTTATATGAACATCTTCTAAATTAATTACTTTCCCCACAGAAAAAACTAATTTCATCACCTCATTCCCCTTCAGCATTATCGGTTCTCTAAAAATAATATTCTTTCTATTAATAATTTTAAATTTTCTATCATGTTTTTATCCTTCTTGTTATGTTTTAAATTATACATGTACGGGACCACAATCAATTCATTTTACGTAGTTGGGTGTTTTGATTTATTATTTTATATAATTTTTTCTTTCAATAAACCCCTGAAAAAAAATTACCCTCACAAGGTCTTGACTGCAGCCTCCAGCTCTGTGTTTGAGTGGTTGGAGTATATTATGGATAGTGAAAACATAAATGAAGATGTTAATGATTAATATTAAAATAAATGACTGTGTAAAAATATAGTCTAATAACAATACCTTGGTACATTCTTATAGAGTATCAATAACATATTAAAAACCCCACCATACAAATAAGGGTTCACCCTATCATTTTAGAACAACATCAATAGACTAGTCTGCATACCAATACATTGACAATTAATTTTGTTAAAAATTTATCAACAAACATGAAAAATATAATCAGTTATATAAATTTCAATACCTAACAAATAAACTAACAACCAAACCAATAAATTTTAAATGAGTGGTGTTATTTTTTCTAACTGATGTAATAAGCTGCTCATGAATACCAGATTCTTAAGAATAACTCTTCTCTTTTGATACATCTTCAAAATATATCACAAAATATCATCCAATATAAGAACCAGAAGTATGTAAGAAACTCTATTCAGTAAAAAAAGACAAATTCAACATGCCACATTAGAGAAGTATTTTTCCACAATATCTTTATCAGTATCATGAATGGGTCTCCGGAACACACCATGGGAAATTAGTCATTCAGTATTGGAAAACCTCCACCTCAAAAGTTCTGAACAATTTTTTCCTAATGTATAGGAAACTAAAAAGGGTATCTCACTTTCCATAATTCCAAATATATTGAATATGTTGGAAACACTAAAATCCATCATCCTACAATCTATGTGAAAAGTTATTAAATAAACGTTATACTAGTATATCAAATATAAAATGGAACCATAATATTATTATAATAATTTAATAGATCTATGTTATCATGAAACACCTGAACCAACTACCAAAAAACATCCTTTGAAATTTTTTTTTTTTGATTTTTAGTAATCATAGGCCTAATATCATTAAAACTATGCACCAAAAAAATATTAGAGGACATGTAGTGGCTACTTGATGATGTAGAGACTTATTCTTATAATAATATTAATATCCCTAAAAATTTATCATTAAGGATATTTCAATGTAAGTATAATACAAAAAAGTGCAAACATAGAACATTATATGAAAACTTCAACTACAAAAATTCCTCATGACTTTGAATCATTACATTAAAATCAATGGACCAATCAAGATAAAATATGAAAATACCCCTAGAATTTTCTAGTGAAAACATCCTTTGGAACTCCTACTACAAAATCATAAAATAAATATTCAATTGGTTCAAAACATTAGTTATATATTTTGAAAATATATTTTAGTTCTATTATTACATCAGCTATTCCTAGTGAAAATACCAATGTAAATTCTAACATTAAATTTCCACAATAAAATTGTAATTAGTTCTAAAAATTATTATATTGGTGGAAATTGAAACCTAGAATGTCTAGTGGAAATTCCCAATAAAAATAAAACTTCTAATTCCCAAAGGAAATCCCACTACAAATTTCTTATAAAACTCCCTATGGAATCATTTGGAATTATTAGTATACAATTTCAACTCATTCATTCTATATTTGGAAATTATAATTTAATTATTTAAAGAATTTTCACTATTATTGAGAATTCCAAGAAGAATGTGACATTCGGAATTTTCTGTGAAAATTTCCTTCAGGAATTTTTAGTGGCTACTTACATTGTTAAGTACAATTGGAAATTTATTTCCAAAATTTTGGTCATTGGAAAATTAAAACCGATTGAATTGTAAATTTTTTAGTAAATATTAAATGTAATTAAATTTCACTATTAATTTTTAGTGGGAATTGAAAGTGGGAGTTTCCAATTGGAATTTGCATGTGGGAATTTCCCATGGGAATTGCAACTAGGAATTGAAAGTGGGAATTGCCACTGGGAGTTGATTATGGGAATTCCAAGTGGAAATTTCATCTTTTAATTCCCACTATGAATTTATTTTTCGACTATCAAATGTGAATCTCCATGGAAATTTTCATTATTTTAGCAATATAATTTCATCACATCTAATAAATTTTTCTATAGATCGAAATTATAATTTCATTAGAATCCTAATTTCTAATGGGAAATTCCAATGGGATGTTCTGGTGGGAAAATATAATGGGAATTCGTAGTGGGAATATCCATTTTGAATTTCCAATTTAAATATCCACTAGTATATTCAACTAGCAATTCAAAAAAAATCACTCAGAATTGTCTTTATAATATAGAAAGTGAAAAAAATATAAATTTTTCAATAGATAAAAATGTAATTAGTTTTAACTATGAATTTATTTTGAAAAATACCGATGGGGATTGCTAATGGGAATTTCTAGTTTTAATTTCCATAAAGAAATTAAACTGTGAATTCTACATAAAATCACTAGAAATTGTGTTTGGAAATCATTACTGATAAAATTATAAATTTTTCTGTAGTTAGATGACATACATTATTTCCACTATGAATTTATAGTGGAGACTCAGATAGTATACTCAAGTTTGTCCCTAAATGTTTCAACTGGGTAATGTTATTAGAACATTCCAATGTGAATTTATAATGGTCTTTATGAAAGTAAAAAAAATAATTTAATAAATATAAATGTTTTAGAATTAGAATTTTTAAATGAATTTTACTTAGAAATTCTACAACCAATTTCTACTATTACATTACACTCAAATTTACACTATGAATAGACATGATAATTTACATTGGGAAATTCAACTCAAAATCGAAAATCATTATTCCCATTACCAATTCCCAGTAATAATTCACAAATCCAAATCCAAATATCCATGTCATAAAATAAATTCAAAAAAATTAGTGTTACATTCTAATCGACAATTTCCCCTAAAAACTATGTTTTCTAGTAGGAAATCAAAATTCAAAATGGAAAATCTCAGAAAAATATTTAAAGAACTAGATTTTTGAATATGGATTTCAGAATTCTTCCTGGTAATTGAATGTAGGAATTATGATTGAGTATTTCCTTTTGGAATTTCTTCATGTAATTTCTAGTGTCTGATCGCAGTGGAAATTTGTGTGGAATGTCCCAGTGAAAATTGCAGTCGAATTTCCTAGTAAAAATAATTTATAAATTCCAACTACATAAAATTTATATTCAATAAACTGAGAGTTTACATTAATATATCCCAAGGTAAATTCCTATTGGAAATTTCTAATACTATTTACTAGTTGAAACATCCATTGAAAATTTTGAGTGTAAGAACTAAGTCTCCACTAAAATTTCATAGTGAAAATAAATTACGTTTTTAACTAATAGATAATTTACAATTGTATCAGTTTTTTTTCAAGAAACAATTTTTAGTGATTTAGTGTTTAGTTCCTAGTTGAATATCTCAAAGGAATTTCAAACTGGAAATTCCCACTTGTAATTATCACTATCAATTTCTACATTCTATTCATAGTGAAAATAAATTACATTTTTTAAGTACTAAACAATTTCTAATTGTTTCACATGTAATTATAGAGTGAAAATTCACAGTGATTTGGTGTTCATTTCATAGATTAATATCCCAATAGGGATACTAATAGGAAATTCCCAAGAGGTATTCTATTTGTAATTTCCTACAAGAAATTTTGATTGCTATGAAATTATAATTTTGAACTAGAGAACAATTTATAGAATTTCGTGAAATTGTATTGCTAAAATTTCAACTTTTTAATTGGAAATTCCATCTAGATATTTGACCTTGAAATTCACATGGGGAATTTCCACTTGAAATGGCCACTGGAAATTCACACTTTCTTCTTCAAGTGGAAATTCCCACTGGTAAATATCATGTGCAATTCCCACTAACAATACCCACTTGGAATTCCTATTGGGATATCCTATTTTAAATTCCCATTGGAAATTCGTAGTGAAATTTAATTACATTCAATATTCAATGACCAATTTTCAATTGAATCTATTGTAAATTTCTAGTGACTGTATTTTTGGTGTTGAATTCCCAATTGATCGCACCCCTAGAAATAGACATTGGAACTTCACACATGAAATTTTCATTGGAAATTCCCACTAAAAATTTTGAATAAGAGTGTAAATTTCCCCTATAATTCAAATATAATTTCCAACTACAGATCTTTGTAGTTGAAATTATACATCAATAATTCCCAGTGCCTCTATTTGAACTTTACTCGAAATTTTTTGCGGCATTTCATTTGATAATTAGAATCTGGATTTTCATTGGAAATTTTCACTATTCAATTTTGGTGTAACATTCCTCCTACATTAAAATAAATTTAGAACCAATTGAAAATATAATGTGGTAATTTTTTATTATAATTTCCACTATGATTTTCACTATGTGTTGTTTCTTTGAAATTTCAAATGAACAACACTATCAAATTATATAACAAATTTTTTGAACCAATTGAATATTTATAATGAGAATTTAAAGTATGTTTTCCAGTAGAAATTTTCCATGGAATTTCATAGTGGGATTTACCGAATAAATTTTTATTGGTCTACTTATTTAAATATTCAAATTCGATTTCATGTGTAATTTCTATTGTAATTTTCATTGGATGTTTTTTTAATCATTTTTTTTCCTTAAATTAACATTCAAATATCCTTAATGCTATTATTTAGAGATATTGTTTTTTATGGTAGAAGAAATCTCTACATTTCACGACCCCCTCCCACCAAATATTCCCCTCATGAGCTGGCAATGGTGAAAGGGAGATAATGACCCCCGAGTCCCGCCTCCAGTATGCCCCGGGGTGGCGACTAGCACCAAGGGTATGAGTTTTCACAAATATGGGAGGCAGTACCCTTTTTATTATTTAGGATCAGGAAATAGGACAAGTCAACAACCAAAAAGGAAAAATTACAAGTGTATATAAATAAACCCAAACCAATCCCACATTCATGTTTAAACAATTTTATAACAAGGTACAAGTACATGAAAGCTCAAAGTACAATACCAAAAGAAAAAAAGGTACAACAACAGCAACAACTCCAACTGTTTAACTAGTAGGGTCCCACACAGCCGTGGTAGTCCTCCTGGAAACCTGAAAGTAAAGGTAGGGTGAGCATACAAGTATACATAGTAGGGAAACCTAAATCTCTCGTGCACAAGTGGGGAGACATCCTAATGTCCCGTGAGAAAACAGAAGAAACCTAGCAAGGAATTCTATCCACCGAACCTCACCAGCCACACTCAACAAAAACACAGGTACAACAGGTAGTAGTATATAATAAAGAAGAGTATTGGGTACCCCCCACCATTTCCCTTTAGTTAGCTGCTCTTCCTAATGGAAAATGCCCTGACGCTGCCACTCTCTCCCCGCCTGCACACACCTAAGCCTCACAACCACGTATCCCGCCCGCACACACCTGGGCCTCACAACCACGTATCCTGCCCGCACACACCTTGGCCTCACAACCATGTATCCCGCCCGCACACACCTGGGCCTCATAACCACGTATCCTGCCCGCACACACCTAGGCCTCATCCCGATGATTCTTGGGAAAAAGTAGAACTTTCCTGAAGAGTCTTGGGCTAAAGCCACCCCAATCTAAACCTACCCGAAGAGTCTTAGGTGTAAGGTCGCCTCAAGCCATCACATCCTAGGGGAGAAGGAGCAGGAAAGTGCTAGTAAATAGGGGAAAAACACCCTCTCCCATGAAGTGGGAGTGTTCGGCACTATGTTCTCAACATGGGTGGGGTGAGATAAAACACAAAAGATACAGATATATATATATATATACCAACCACACAACCCAACCTATGGCTTCTAAACAGAGAAACTGAGCACGTGCCTTGGCACTTTTACTACGAAGAATGCATACAAGAAACAAGCCCAACGCCATTTAGGTTTTCACGTTTTAGCAGAAGTAGTTTATTTAGTTCCTTAACTACTAGGCAACTATCCACAACCAACCACATCGATCGTTCGAAAAACATATCCGTGTCATCCACAAATCAAGTTTGGAAAACACAAGCAACACAACCAAACCCTTCATATCAACCAACCAACCCATTGATTATTAAACTCGTTCCATTACCACACCCCACCATTCATTAACTCTTCCAAATTTTATTTATTAATCACAACCCATAACCCGTTCACATTAAAACCTAACCATGCAGCCCCGCTGCCAACTGCCATAACCACAACTGCACCGAAACCCGTACATCAATATCCCTTTAATACCATTTATTGCAGCCCCACATCCCATCACCAACATAGCATTTACACCAAACCACAACCAAGTCAACCACAGCCCCACTACTCACCCTATCCACAACAACCCACAAAACACCCCTATCACATGCCACATATCCAAGACAACACCCACATGTTCATTATTCATTTTTTGTTTAACCGGGGTGATCACACAAGGGTTCCAGATTTTAAACAGCAAACATTACGTGATTAACCAAATTTCCACATACCACAACGTTTCCATCCATTAGAAAATATAGAAAGAGAGGGAAAAATTTAATTACGAAAGAAAATTCCCCCAACGACAATGATTTTCAGTCGGTAGCAGCTCATTCAATTCACAACATAATATCACAAGAGATAAAGTAAAAGAAATCACAACTTCCCATCCCCATTATATAAGCCAGTTATTATCTTTATTAAACTGGTTCAAAGGTGCTTCACATAAACAAGAGAACACCCACCCCGCATGATGCAAAAATTAGAGAGACGAGGGTAAGATCCCTACCTCGACAGGTTCTGATCATAGCGCTCCCCGGGATCAAATTTAGAAGAAGTCTTTCGGCGTCCGTCACTTCTCTTGGGTCTCAGCAAAACCTCCTCAGGTGGAATTAGGAAAGGAAAGGCCAATGTAAAGACAACTGATCCAATCTTGGAAGTTCCTCCTCATTGTTACAATCCCGTGGCCGCTAACGGATCGTAAATTGGAGATCGGACGAAGAAGTTATGGAAGAAATAGCCTTCGAGTCTCTTGGGAGAGCTCTGCTCAGAGGGATGGGGAGGAGAGGGGGTGAGTTGAAAGGAGGAAAGGACCCATCCTTTTATAGTAAATAAAAGGAAAATTACACCTCATTTACTGTATGGTACACGGGGTGTACTCGGTTATTTTACACGGTCTCCACGCGGCTTCCAACGCGGCACTGCGGCCGTTGACTAGTCATAACACGGTTTGCGGGTAACGTATACATAGGGAAAGACTACATAGCGTGTAGTTTAGACACACGGTGTGTACTCATTTATTGCACATGGAAAGGACACGGCTCCAACACGGTACATAGCCGTTGACTGGTAACGCGTATGCGGTGAAGGACTACACGGTGTGTAGAACTGGACACACGGAGTGCACCCATTATTCCACACAGTAAGGACAGGGCCTTCAACACGGGGTATACCCAGAAAGGTGGTACACGGCGTGCAGTTACACTACACGGCCTGTACTCATTTACTTCACATAGCGAGGATACGGACTATGACACAGGGTATACCCAGAAAGGGAGTACACGGCGTGTACTAAAACTACACGGCGTGTAGTTTTAAAATTCTGGAAAGTGTGGGAAAATTCCATCTTACCCTCTAGAACGCTTCTTGACCTTATTTTTGACAAAGGAAATGGGCCGGAGAGGTCCGGGCCATTACATCAGATACCTCTTAAAATATTCTCATCCTCGAGAATTCAAAAACCAACCCAGAGGAAACACAACAAGATACCTCATAGGGTTCTCGTTATAACAGGAACCCAACTAACAACCCTAATCATATGTGTTAGGAATTCCTTCTCCTATGTAGAGATATTATCCTCTTTAGGCGTCACTCACTTGCCTGCACGGGTTTAATCACATCCTCATTAATGCGTCTCGATTAAGAATTTGGTCTTCCCACTTCCATACATTAGGATTTTCCAACTTACATTGCCCCCAACACCGTACAACCCACACACTGCCCGAACACATGGCTTCGGGAATTCCTTCTCCCTTGTCGAGATATTATCTGCTTTAGGTGGCACTGACTCTCCTGCACGGGTTTAATCGCATTCACATTAATGCGTCTTGATTAGGGGTTAGGTCTTCCCCTCCCCACATGATAGGGCTCTTCACATACATTTAAAGAAAAGCGGGGAAACAACATAGAATTAATAACTCACAAAAACAAAGTCCAGGCCCAAGGAATGAGAAAAAAGAGTTCCAAAAATTGATTGTGATGCTCCCAAACAAGACAGAAAGGAGATCATTCAAGAAAACCCAAACACATCTCTATCGATCCCTAGCTCCTCAAGACACCCCTCCATCTCCGTATCTGAAGTACTACCCTCGTACTTCTTGAGGGTCTGTTGCGGGAAAGAACGGAGAGTCTTATGAAACTGGCTATCTTCCTCCTCTCGGTCAATCCTTAGCTGATCGACTGCCTGAATCTATTGGGCCTCAGCCATCTGAGCCACCCGGGGATGATTTCTAGGTGCCATAGCTGTACGGTAAACAAGGATCTCCTAAGCCCAAGTAGTATGGAAAAATTCAAGGTTTTATTTTATCATTTTATTTCAATTTCTTTTTCAGAACACCCAAATCAAGTAAAACACAATCATGATGATTCATGTACCTTCCCTAGGGTTTCTACCCTGAAATCAATGTAGTATCACTTGGTCGTTCGGTTGGCTCAGAGTCCTTGCATCGGATCACGGGGGGGGGGGCTAAAATCCCGTGTCCTAGACAATCATCCCTGGCCTATGTCACGCACCAAGATTAACTATCATTTTTTCCCTTCCATCCCATGAAATCCTCAATGTCCCTAACTCCAGACTCCATCCTATCTCTCAACCTCCCTCTGATACCATTCTGTCATGACCCCCTCCCACCAAAGATCTCCTCCTGAGCTAGAAATGGTGAAAGGGAGATAATGACCCCCAATTCCCGCCTCCAATAGGCCCCGGGGTGGCGACTAGCACCAATGGTATATGTTTTCACAAATATGGGAGGCATTACCCTTTTTATTATTTAGGATCGGGAAATAGGACAAGTCAACCACCAAAAAGGAAAAAAGAACAAGTGTATAGAAATAAACCCAAACTAAGCCCACATGCATGTTTAAACAATTTTATAACAGGGTACAAGTACAAGAAAGCTCAAAGTACAATACCAAAAGAAAAAAAAGTTACAACAATAGAAACAACTCCAACTGTCATACTAGTAGGGTCCCGGACGGCCTTAGGAGTCCTCCTGGAAACCTGAAAGTAAACGTTGGGTGAGAATACAAGTATACTCAGTAGGGAAACCTAAAGCTCTCATGCACAAGTGGGGATACATCCTAATGTCCTGTGAGAACAACAGAAGAAAC
This sequence comes from Viscum album, assembly GCA_963277665.1. Taxonomy (NCBI): domain Eukaryota; kingdom Viridiplantae; phylum Streptophyta; class Magnoliopsida; order Santalales; family Viscaceae; genus Viscum; species Viscum album. The sequence continues at coordinate 1,672,941,274 of OY728126.1, forward strand.
ATAGAAAGGAATTTTATCCACCCAACATCACCAGCCACACTCACCAAAAACACAAGCACAACAGGTAGTAGTATATAAGAAACAAGAGTATTGGGTACCCCGCACCATTTCCCTTTAGTTAGCTGCTCTTCCTAACGGCAAACGTCCTGACGCTGCCACACTCTCCCCGCCCGCACACACATGGGCCTCACAACCACGTATCCCGCCCGCACACACCTGGGCCTCATCCCAATGATTCTTGGAAAAAAGTAGAACCTTCCCAAAGAGTCTTGGGCTAGATCCACCCCAATCTAAACCTACCCGAAGAGTCTTAGGTGTAAGGTCTCCTCAAGCCATCACGGCCTAGGGGAGAAGGAGCAGGAAGGAGCTAGTAACTAGGGGAAAAACACCATCTCCTATGAAATGGGAGTGTTCGGCACTAAGTGATCAACATGGGTGGGGTGCGATAAAACACAAAAGATACAGATATATATATACCAACCACAAAACCCAACCTATGGCTTCTAAACAGAGAAACTGAGCACGTGCCTCGGCACTACTACTACGAACAATGCATACAACAAACAACCCCAACCCCATTTAGGTTTTCACATTTCAGCAGAAGTAGTTTATTTAGTGCCTTAACTACTTGGAAACTATCCACAACCAACCACATCTATCATTCGTAAAACATATCCCTGTCATCCATAAATCAAGTTAGGAAAACAAAAGCAACACAACCAAGCCCTTCTTATCAACCAACCAACCCATTGATTATTAAACTCGTTCCATTAACACGCCCCACCATTCATTAACTCATCCAGATTTTATTTATTAATCACAACCCATATCTCGTTCACATTAAAACCCAACCCTGTTGCCCCGCTTCCAACTGCCATAACCACAACTGCAACGAAACCCATACATCAATATCCCTTTAATACCATTTATTGCAGCCCCACTTCCCATCACCAACGTAGCATTTACACAAAACCACAACCAAGTCAACTACAGCCCCACTTCTCACCCTATCCACAACAACCCACAAAACACCCCTATCACATGCCACGTATCCAAGACAACACCCACATGTTCATTATTCCGTTTTTGTTTAACCGGGGTGATCACACAAGGGTTCCAGATTTTAAACAGCCAACTTGATGTGATTAACCAAATTTCCACATACCACAATGTTTCCATCCATTAGAAAATCTAGAATGACAGGGAAACATTTAATTTTGTAAGCAAAGGCCCCCAAAAACCATGATTTTTAGTAGGTAGAAGCTCATTCAATTCACAACATAATATCACAAGATATAAAGTAACATCAATCACAACTTCCCATCCCTGTTTTATAAACCAGTTATTATCATTATTAAACCTGTTAAAAGTCGTTTCACATAAACAAGTGAACACCCACCCCGCATGATGCACAAATTATATAGACGAGGGTAATATCCCTACCTCGATAGGTTCTAATCATAGCGCTCCCCCGGATCAACTTTAGAAGAAGTTCGTCGGCATCTGTCACTTTTGTCGGGTCTCGGAAAAACCTCCTCGGGTGGAAGTCAAAAGGAAAGGCTGATGTAAAGACATCGGATCCAAGCTTGGAAGTTCCGCCTCATCGTTACGATATCGTGGCCGCTGGCAGATTGTAAAATAGAGATCGGACGAAGAAGTTATGGAAGAAAGAGCCTTCGAGTCTCTTGGGAGAGCTCTGCTCAGAGGGAAGCGGTGGAGAGGGGGTGAGTTGAAAGGAGGAGAGGATCCCTCCTTTTATAGGCGATAAAAGGAAAAGTACACGGCGTGTAATGTATGGTACACGGCGTGTACTTTATGGTACACAGCGTGTACTTGGGTATTTTACACGGCCTCCACACGGCTTCCAACACGGCTTCGTGGCCATTGACTGGTCAACACACGGTTTGAGGGTAACGCATACGCAGGGAAAGACTACACGGCGTGTAGTTTGGACACACGGCGTGTACTCATTTATTACACATGGCAGGGGCATGGCTCTAACACAGTACACGGCTGTTGACTGGTAATGCGTACGTGGGGAAGGACTACATGGCGTGTAGAACTAGACACACAGGGTGCACCCATTATTCCACAGTGTAAGGACACGGCCTTCAACACGGGGTATACATGGCAAGGTGGTACACGGCATGTAGTTACACTACACGGCATGTACTCATTTACTTCACACGGTGAGGATACGGCCTGCGACATGGGGTATACCCGGAAAGGGAGTACACTGCCTGTACTAAAACTACACGGTGTGTAGTTTCAAAATTCTGGAAAGTGTGGGAAAAGGTCATCTTACACTCTATAACGATTCTTGACCTTCTTTTTGACAAAGGAAATGGGCCGGAGAGGTCTGGTCCCTTACACTACATCAGCTAGTATCCACTATAGGTCATCGAGGAATGGGTTAGGGAATAAATTTAATGAGATTATGCCTTAGATTACTAAAAATCAGATGAAATAATTTCTGATGATTTCATTTTGGAAGATTTTTAATGTGTTTCTGGATTACCTAGTGTCATTAAATGACTGTTTAAAAAATATGGTTCAATTTTAGTTTTACTAAATAAGAATAGTGTTTATTTAAGAATTTTTGAAATAGATGCTTTCATAGTGGGGTTAAGAGTTGTAGAAATTTTTTATATATTTAGTATTGAGAATGTTTACTTACATTTTTCAATTTCCAGTACATTATTGAAAAATAGTTCAACACTTTTTAGGATGAGGGATTCTAATTCTAGAAGGATTTTTTCCTAGAGTGTGAACTAGAGATGCATTTGTGAGACTGTTGAATCTAGTGAGGAGAAATAATTCTTTGATGCGAAATGTTTTCAGATTATTTTTGTATTCATGATGTTATGTTTTACTACTTATTTTTCTTATGTCAGTTGGAATTTTGTGACATATTTTTAATATGTATCAAAAGATAAGAGTTATTCTTGGGTTCCTATTATTAATGATAAACTTACTACATTAGTTAAAAAACATCACAACTCATTTGAAAGTTTATGGTTGTGTTTTTAGTTTATTGGTAAGATCTTGAACATTATTTAACAAATTATTTTCTACATGATGGTTTAGAAATACCAAATAATATTAAATTTTATAGTATTAGTGTTCTATAAATTTTGAGAATGTTTTTCCAATAAGACAAGTTTCAACCTAATTTATATGGTGGTGTTTTCAATTGGATGTTGTTTCCCTTCAAGAAAGTACTGAGGTACTGTTTGTATACAATATTTTTGAATAGTCCTTTAGTTTCATATTAATTTATAACATATAAATTTATTTTCTCACTATCTATTGTCTACTCCAAACACCCAAAAAATTATTTTCATGTTGTAGTTAATCCCTTTTGAGGACAAAAACCTATTTATTGGTATGTTGAAGGAAAAAACATCTTTAAGTATGAAATAATAAAAAATCACTATTTCAAATAAGTAGTGTAACACCCCGAGCTTCCACGATACGCTTCTCATTCAATAATGCAATAGCTTGCATTGTACGCAACTTCGAGTTCTAAAACACCGCGACTAATCAAAGTAGCTGTTATGAATAGTAATAACCACTTTTTAAAATTATAGAAATTTTATATTTCAAAATGGACTTCATTTTTGTATTCTTAATATCGAAATTATCCTAAGTTGAATTTTTTGTAACTTTCTGAGAACTTCCAATTTTTTTATGAATAGTGAAAAATACTTAAAACAACTTTTTTAATCAAAATAATTTATTGTGATAAATTATACTATTTAGTGGTTTTAAAGTATAATTGGAATATATTTTTACCATTTTATCTAATGGTGGTCATTAGAATTAATTTAACATTGAAATTGGACATAAACAATTGCCAATCTTTTGATATAAATTGTTTCTTAAAAACACGCTATTTGTTGTGACAGTGGGAATTAATTATAAAATTAATTAATGAAACTTATATGTTTGGAATTTTTTAAAATAGACATCATTTTTGAATTCGGAATATCAATTATAGCTTAGGGTGAAATTTTGGCATTGTTCTGAAAAACATCAATTTTTGATGAATAGTGAAACCACTAAGTGGTAGTTAAATAACTGATTTTTCGTTTAAATGAAATATTACCACTTCTGTGATTTGATTTTCAAAAATCCGACATACATGGTTGTCATTAAGAAGTAAAATGTGGTTCCATGAGATTAAAATAATTTTTTGGTGAATAGTAACTTTTAAGTTCTTAATCGCGATTAAAGGTAATTAGTGTAGTTTAAGGTAAAAACAATGTTTTAATAATATGAGATGAGCTTGACACTTGTCCTACTCCTATTGGATGAGTCATGGCCGACCAAGAAAACCCATGGGTAGACTTGGGGACCCCATGGAGCCACTTTAGTTGGAAAATGACATTAATATATATTTATTTAATGTTAAAATTAAATTGACACAAACATGAGTTGTTTTACAAAAACAGTTTTTAAGTGGGGTTACACAAGTCCAAATATTGACTATAAATATTCATTAGAAAGATAAAAAGATTTCCTACATCATAGTATTTTTTTTATAATATTTAGACATTACATAAATTAAATTATTTATGACATCATTATGATGCAGTGATGACCTCATTAGTTAACGATTTAAATAAAATGAGAAGATAATGCAAAATCCAAGGCTTACACTTGTCCAAAGCCTATTGGATGAGGAGATTTAGAAACCTTATCACTTTATCCTCGAATTATATAAGTGTGGGACCTTTAGAATCCGAAAATCATTGTGAAATAATGTAACATTTCAATCTTTCCAAAAGTGCCCCTCCTCTCCACTTATAAAAGGCCCCCACCTCTCCCACCTCATTTACACTTTCAAGCCATTTTGCTCGACCAACCTCTGCCCAAATACTCTCCGAACATCCCCCTCTTACTCCTAGAAGCCTCACTTTGGGCAGAACTCTTCCCAAGGAAGCCTTTGGCTCAAATCAAAAAGAGTTACCCGATTTTGAGGTAATGTCTTCTCTAATGTTGTTTTGTTTTATTTTTCATCTCCAACCCCCTAAACTCTTTTTATTAATTTCTTTTGTAACAACACCAGTATCCTCAATATACTAGGATGTTGTTATAAGAAGGATTCTAGCTACACTTACACACACCTACATCTAATGGTTAAAGAACATACGGTTTCTGTGGATGGCGAATTTCTGCCTCACGAAACGATGATTGTTCAACACTCATATAACACCTTCAAATGTGGCCATTAAGTTGTCACTATTTTTATATATGATATATAATATGTTTATGTTTTACTTATGCTTCTGTATTTATCATTTATGGCATACTTTATGATTTCAATTATTGGTAGAACGCGATAATTTCATTTTAGGAAATGCGGACTACCGCCCCCTCAAAGTGATTTGAATCGTTAATGCCATATGTGGGATGTATAAAGGATGGAGTAAATGGTACTATACACTATATTATACTGGAATTATATTATACATTTATATCATTATGATTTTGTTCCATTAAATATAAAAGTGAAATGAAAGTAGCGTTCATGCGTACGTACGGCTTACCGTCTCCATGAACGGTGCATTTCATTTCTTACCTCTAAATGTTACGTAATATTATAAATAATGTATATACTGGATATATATGATATATATGACATCTAAATCAATAATATAATTCTGGAGATAATGGATATTCGACCCCATAAACAACTTGTAATTATAAGAAGTTTATTGTTGACTCAAGTACCAAAGATCGACAAAACAACCGTTATTAACTTAAATAATTACATGATGTTCATATCATTGTAATAAGTGATATAATAAGGATAATGAAATTGAAAATGGTTCTTAATAAGGTATATATTAACTCTAGTTTATTATTCAGGAGGTTAAAGAACGGTTGAGTCAAGTCAGACATGAGGTAAGGGAATTTCTTAACCCAATTTCTATTCTTTGGGTTAATCTCCTAGTTTCAAATTATGTCATGATATTATTATGTCCTATATTGTATTTGTACATTATTTATGTGTACTTATAGTGAATACACATTATAGATGTACTTTATTTAAAAAATGATCTTTTAAGGACTTCGTCTCAATCCCCTTTCATTGAGGCATATTTGGTTTTATACAAATCTTTCTTTTATACGGTGTATAAACCCCTTTGACTTTTACGTTTATTCAAAAGGAATCTTTTTAATACGAAGCGTTTTACTAAACGACAAAAGGGAATGTTTTTCTTTCTGTACTTATGTAGCGATAACGACTTCTCCGACGCCGTGACCATTATTTGAGATTCGGCTTCCTCTACAAGCCATCATTTTTTTTAATGAAAAATAAATACAAAGTTTTAACATTAATTTATTTTGGTATTGAAAATGGTTTTGAAAGAATTTTTATTATATCAATGTGTTGTATTTATATCTTGTGACTGAAATGTGGAAATGTTATGTTTCCTTTATGCATGTTTTATGTGATACAATTATGTTATGGTTTATGATATGTTTAAACCTATTCATATGAGGAATGCATTGGACTTAATAAGTGACGGGTGGAGCCCGCTATAGCTCCTCGATGCATCGGCAGGTCTCATGAGACAAACTAGTGTCTTGGAACGAGGCCTTGAAAAAATCTTATTTCTGGTCTTGGCACGAGGCCTTGGCTACATGGTTATGATAGTCTGGCATTATGCATTCCATCATTATGAAAGTGGTTATTGATATTGCATATGATTATTCGACTAGTAGAATATCCATGTGAAGAAGTAAATGGCATTATCTCATTTTACTTTTGCCATATTATGTTGAAGTTCAAGTTTAAAAGGCTTTTGTTTTAGTTATACATTTCCTTAAATGTTAATGTTTATTTATGAAAGCTTCCGCTATATTGTTAACCTTACTGAGCATCTGAGCTCACCCCTTTCAATGTTTTTATATTTTTCCAGGATGTGAAGAAGTATTTTATGAATGACCTGCAGGGGTAGTCAGAAAGGGATATGATTGTAGACTATGAGGACCATGTTATTGTAGTTTGTTTACTTTTTGGTGTAATGAAAGACTTATGCATGTCTCTAGTGTTTCCAAGGCTACTAAACTAATCGGTCTTTCGAGACTTGATCTTCTGTGATCATGCCAATGTTACGAAGTAATGCATCGACTCTGGGTAGCTGGGGTCGGGGTGTTACAGTTGGTATCAGAGGCAGTTTAGTACTAACCTTGGAAGCTAGATTTAGATAAACTCGGATTAGAGCACGTATACCTAAGATGAACTTTGAGGATTAGTATAGAAGAACTTCCTAGAATTATGGTATTGTAGAGATTTTGTGAGTTTTCCGAGCAATACATCCCTGTCTGGATACGAGCAGGTAGAGGCGGCTCTGGCACAGATGTACCTAGGGGTAAAACCCGAAAACACCGCTTTAAGCTAGACTCGAACGGGAACTGGTGCACGACAATGGTCCTTGCTGCACTCTTGGTTACGACACTCCCGGGGGATATGCTTAGGATAACTCTCATTTTCTTTACAAATCATTATGAAGGGTTTATGAGTATATACTTCCTCAAAGAAAACATTTTTATGATTATGGATTATATCCATATATAGTTCAATTTATGTTAAGTGTTTTATAAGTATGGGATTATGTATTTTGATTCATAAACTGATCTAGTTTATGCCATTGTTTAGAAATGGCGCCTAGTGGAAGAAATGGAACTGTATCAATGCACGCACTCCATGTAGGGATTTCCCTCCTACTCAAGATAATTATAGTGGGGCTGGTGATGCAACTGGTGCCGATCATCTAATCACCATACTGGGACAACTTACTCAGGTTATGAATAATAACCTTACTCGTGTGGAGCACCCTGATCCGCAACATGGAGGATCAATGCTAGACCGTTTCATGAGGCAACAACCACCAACCTTCAATGGGAGTACAAATCCTATAGTAGCTGAGCAATGGATAAATTCCATAGAGAAAATATTCCATGCCTTGGGGAGTAGTGAAAGGGAGAAGGTTGTCATGGCAGTTTACCGCCTCACTGGAGATGCCGATCAGTGGTGGTCGCTGATTCAAAACACAAAGGAAGATGATGACGTATCGAATATGGAATGGAGGGAGTTTAAGAGCTTTTCTTAGAAAAATACTTTCCTCGTGACCATCGAGAAGATATGGAAAGGCAATTTCTAAGTATGAGGCAGAAGGAGGATGAGAATGTCGCAAAGTATGAGGCTAACTTTACAAGGTTAGCGAGGCATGCTGCCGATTATATACGTAACCCATGGAGTAAGATTGATCGTTTCTTTGATGGGTTAAAACCATTTCTCCATTGAGCTTTAGTATCACAATCCTTCTCATCATACGAAGATATTGTCTCATGTGCTATCAAGACAAAAAAGGAATTCTTTAAGTCTTATGACAACAAAGTAAAGCAAGAGAAGAAGAGAACGGTGGAACAAGAGAAAAATAAAGGGAAAAAGGGAAAGAAGGATTTTCCATTATGTGATAATTGTGGGAAGAATCACCCTGGTACTTTCCTAAAAGGAATGGGAGTTTGTTATAAATGTGGAGAAAAGGGTCACCAGGCTCGTGATTGCAAGGGAAAGAAAGAGGCTATCAAAGTTGAATGCTATAATTGTAGAGAAATGGGTCATTATGCAAATGATTGTCCTAAGCATCAAGGAAACTTTCCTCAGAAAATGCCAAGGGATCAAGGAAAATCTTATGCTGTGACTAAAGTTGAAGCGGAATAATTAATGTATTGGTGCTTTTGGACTCAAGGATTATATTCTGGTTATAAGAATAATGTGATATATATATATATGGATTGTACTGCAGTACTTGTTGATTTTAGTAAGGTTTTAATATGATTAAGGTAATCATATTTTTAGTATGTGACAATAAGAGAAACTTTTATTTTTTTGGGGAATCTGATGTTACAATTGATTTTGGAATTTAGAGACCTGTTAGAGAAAGTCTGGACGGAGGTATTTTGGATAACTATTAAGGTTGGAATGGATTAAGTTGAACCATGGATAGTATTGTTTAAGGTTAAAGCATTTCTGAAGATTATTTTTAGAATATTATAATACTATAGTTTTAGGAAAAGGACAACCTGCAGGGTGGGGAATAACCCGTCGCGTCGGACAAAGCTGCAGGAATCGAACCCACAACCATAGTGCGACAAGCCTTTATTTCCTACCACTAGCCTACAGGAAGTCCCTGGTTATTACAAAATGGTTTTACTAATCTAAATGGTATGTGTTAACATTTGGAACCTTATATAATTAGGATAAATAGAATATTTTTGAGTTCTGTTACCATTTGGAGTAAAAGTTGGGTTTGTGGTAAAAATTTATTAACGAATGAAAGTATACATAACAAGTATGTATATTCCCTTACGTTCTTAGTAAATCTCCTAAATAAATTCCTCAATATTTTAAAAGGTAAATTAAAACAAAAATGTTGTCGGTTAACTTTTCCAACTAGGGATTCAATGACCGTTTAACCAATCACAAGTTTGTGATTTTATTGTGGTTAAACTTTCTCCTAATCCTGTTTTCTATAACTCTCCATCAGACCTTGATGGTTTGTTTCTCCTCCATATCCATATTTTCATAGAATCCTAGAATGGGCTATATCGGGTGACCTTTGTACTTATCTTCCTTTCTTTTAATGTTATATATTCATTAACCTTAGTTCCGATGTGGGATTTCCTCAAAGGTATTTTCTCTTTTCAACATTTTATTTTCAATGAAAAATTTCAAATTGTGAGGATGAAATTTATTGAAGGAGGGTAGAATGTAACACCCCGAGCTTCCACGATACGCTTCTCATTCAATAATGCAATAGCTTGCATTGTACGCAACTTCGAGTTCTAAAACACCGCGACTAATCAAAGTAGCCGTTATGAATAGTAATAACCACTTTTTAAAATTATAGAAATTTTATATTTCAAAATGTACTTCATTTTTGTATTCGTAATATCGAAATTATCCTAAGTTGAATTTTTTGTAACTTTCTGAGAACTTCCAATTTTTTTATGAATAGTGAAAAATACTTAAAACAAATTTTTTAATAAAAATAATTTATTGTGATAAATTATACTATTTAGTGATTTTAAAGTATAATTGGAATATATTTTTACTATTTTATCTAATGGTGGTCATTAGAATTAATTTAACATTGAAATTGGACATAAACAATTGCCAATCTTTTGATATAAATTGTTTCTTAAAAACACGCTATTTGTTGTGACAACGGGAATTAATTATAAAATTAATTAATGCAACTTATATGTTTGGAATTTTTTAAAATAGACATCATTTTTAAATTCGGAATATCAATTATAGCTTAGGGTGAAATTTTGGCATTGTTCTGAAAAACTTCAATTTTTGATGAATAGGGAAACCACTAAGTGGTAGTTAAATAACTGATTTTTCGCTTAAATGAAATATTACCACTTCTGTGATTTGATTTTCAAAAATCCGACATACATGGTTTTCATTAAGAAGTAAAATGTGGTTCAATGAGATTAAAATAATTTTTTGGTGAATAGTAACTTTTAAGTTCTTAATCGCGATTATAGGTAATTAGTGTAGTTTAAGGTAAAAACAATGTTTTAATAATATGAGATGAGCTTGAAACTTGTCCTACTCCTATTGGATGAGTCATGGCCGACAAAGACAACCCATGGGTAGACTTGGGGACCCCATGGAGCCACTTTAGTTGGAAAATGACATTAATATATATTTATTTAATGTTAAAATTAAATTGACACAAACATGAGTTGTTTTACTAAAACAGTTTTTAAGTGGGGTTACACAAGTCCAAATTTTAACTATAAATATTCATTAGAAATATAAAAATATTTCCTACATCATAGTATTTTTTTTATAATTTTTAGACATTAAAGAAATTAAATTATTTATGACATCATTATGATGCAGTGATGACCTCATTATTTAGCGATTTAAATAAAATGAGAAGATAATGCAAAATCCAAGGCTTACACATTTCCAAAGCCTATTGGATGAGGATATTTAGAAACCTTATCACCTTATCCTCGAAGTATATAAGTGTGGGGCCTTTAGAATCCGAAAAGCATTGTGAAATAATGTAACATTTCAATCTTTCCAAAAGTGCCCCTCCTCTCCACTTATAAAAGGCCCCCACCTCTCCCACCTCATTTACACATTCAATCCATTTGGCTCGGCCAACCTCTGCCCAAATACTCTCCCAACATCCCCCTCTTACTCCTAGAAGCCTCACTTTGGGCAGAACTCTTCCCAAGGAAGCCTTTGGCTCAAATCAAAAAGAGTTACCGATTTTGAGGTAATGTCTTCTCTAATGTTGTTTTGTTTTATTTTTCTTCTCCAACCCCCTAAACTCTTTTTATTAATTTCTTTTGTAACAACACCAGTATACTCAATATACTAGGATGTTGTTATAAGAAGGATTCGAGCTACACTTACACACACCTACATTTAATGGTTAAAGAACATACGGTTTCTGTGGATGGCAAATTTCTGCCTCGCGAAACGATGATTGTTCAACACTCATATAACACCTTCAAATGTGGCCATTAAGATGTCACTATTTTTATATATGATATATAATATTTTTATGTTTTACTTATGCTTCTGTATTTATCATTTATGGCATACTTTATGATTTCCATTATGGGTAAAAGGCGATAATTTCATTTTAGGAAGTGCGGACTACCGCCCCCTCAAAGTGATTTGAATCGTTAATGCCATATGTGGGATGTATAAAGGATGGAGTAAATGGTACTATACACTATATTATACTGGAATTATATTATACATTTATATCATTATGATTTTGTTCCATTAAATATAAAATTGAAATGAAAGTAGTGTTCATGCGTACGTACGGCTTACCGTCTCCATGAACGGTGCATTTCATTTCTTACCTCTAAATGTTACGTAATATTATAAATGAATGTATATACTGGATATATATGATATATATGACATCTAAATCAATAATATTATTCTGGAGATAATGGATATTCGACCCCATAAACAACTTGTAATTATAAGAAGTTTATTGTTGACTCAAGTACCAAAGATCGAAAAAACAACCGTTATTAACTTAAATAATTACATGATGTTCATATCATTGAAATAAGTGATATAATAAGGATAATGAAATTCAAAATGGTTCTTAATAAGGTATATATTAACTCTAGTTTATTATTCAGGAGGTCAAAGAACGGTTGAGTCAAGTCAGACACGAGGTAAGGGAATTTCTTAACCCAATTTCTATTCTTTGGGTTAATCTCCTAGTTTCAAATTATGTCATGATATTGTTATGTCCTATATTGTATTTGTACATTATTTATGTGTACTTATAGTGAATATAGATTATAGATGTACTTTATTTATAAAATGATCTTTTTAAGGACTCCGTCTCAATCCCCTTTCATTGAGGCATATTTGGTTTTATACAAATCTTTCTTTTATACGGTGTATAAACCCCTTTGACTTTTACGTTTATTCAAAAGGAATCTTTTTTATACGAAGCATTTTACTAAACAACAAAAGGGAATTTTTTTCATTCCGTACTTATGTGGTGACAACGACTTCTCCGACGCCGTGACCATTATTTGAGATTCGGCTTCCTCTACAAGCCATCATTTTTTTTAATGAAAAATAAATACAAAGTTTTAACTTTCATTTATTTTGGTATTGAAAATGGTTTTGAAAGCATTTTTATTATATCAATGTGTTGTATTTATATCTTGTGATTGAAATGTGGAAATGTTATGTTTCCTTTATACATGTTTTATGTGATACAATTATGTTATGGTTTATGATATGTTTAAACCTATTCATATGAGGAATGCATTGGACTTAATAAGTGACGGGTGGAGCCCGCTATAGCTCCTCGATGCATCGGCAGGTCTCATGAGACAAACTAGTGTCTTGGCACGAGGCCTTGACAAAATCTTATTTGTGGTCTTGGCACGAGGCCTTGGCTACGTGGTTATGATAGTCTGGCATTATGCATTCCATCATTATGAAAGTGTTTATTGATATTGCATGTGATTATTCAACCAGTAGAATATCCATGTGAAGAAGTAAATGGCATTATCTCATTTTAATTTTTCCATATTATGTTGAAGTTCAAGTTTAAAAGGCTTTTGTTTTAGTTATACATTTCCTTAAATGTTAATGTTTATTTATGAAAGCTTCCGCTATATTGTTAACCTTACTGAGCATCTGAGCTCACCCCTTTCAATGTTTTAATATTTTTTCAGGATGTGAAAAGTATTTTATGAATGACCTGCAGGGGTAGTCAGAAAGGGATATGATTGTGGACTATGAAGACCATGTTATTGTAGTTTGTTTACTTTTTGGTGTAATGAAAGACTTATGAATGTATCTAGTGTTTCCAAGGCGACTAAACTAATCGGTCTTTCGAGACTTGATCTTTTGTGATCATGCCAATGTTACGAAGTAATGCACCGACTCTGGGTAGCTGGGGTCGGGGTGTTACAAGTAGAGTGTGGTTTTGTACCTAGAGATTGTAAAAAATAATAAGGATGTTAAAAAACATGAGGGCCAAATAGAAAATAATAATAATAAAATTATTTTTTTAGCCAAAGGCCAATGATAAAGGGGAATGAGATGATGAAATCGGTTTTTGGTGAGGAGAAAGGAACTATTTTAGAGGATGTTCAAATTCACAAAAATGAAATTCAAAATAATACATCATCAACTACTACTATTTAAGCAAGCATAAGGTAATTTCATGTAGATGATATGGAGGAACAAATTAATTTATGTGTATGTGAGGAGGTGGTGGTGGATGTGAATGAATATTTTCATATGGATGAAAAAAACATGTTATGCAGTCCTGTGCAATATTTTTTCCCTTAATGATACAAACCTCATGGATTAGATAATTTAATAGTGTGGAATAGAAAATTATGTTTTATTCTCCTCATATATATATATATATATATATATATATATATATATATATATATATATATTCATAGGTGACTGTGAATGAGAGGAAAAAAATGACGCCAAATCTATCCCAGGTAATTCCTATGTCGCTGAAGTAGTATAATTTAGTAACACCACACGATACAAGGCTCATGAAAATGTAGTTTGATGCTAATAGAGAGAGGTATTGTTATTGAATTACTGTATTTAGAATATATTGTATTATATTTTCCTATTTATTTAAAATATAAATTATTTTTCATGAAAACAATGGTGCAGTATAAGATTCTACAGGAAAATATTATCAGATCAATATGAAAAAACATTATTGGTTTGGTAAATAAGATGTGCACTCCCAGTAAAGTATTTGTTATATCATTTTTTAATAACATTTTTTGGTTTATATTTTTTTGAGTTTTTTTGGAAATATTTTTTTATGAATATATGGTGATTATTAAAGAATGATTTTGGATTTGTAGTATGAATGGCGTTGCAGGATTGGAAAGTACTTCCTTCATATCGAGAACCTCTACTATATGACCGTTGGTTTTTTGAAAAAATATATCATATATTTTTAAGCCTTTTTTTTATTCATTTCATGTTTTATGAAAAACATGATTAAATTATTATATTTTATTTTTTTTTATCAGCTTCTAGTGAGATCATAACTCATTAAATGGGAACATGAAACGACAAATTTATTAACCGGGTAGTAGCTAAAAATATAAATAACTAAATATTTTTATTCTGACCAGTAAACACATATAATATTCAATAGACATTTTCTATCAATTATTTTATAAATTTAATGTTTAGATATTATAACACAATGAATCTGATGACATGAACAAGTGAAAGTGATATGTTTATTAATGATGCAATCAGTGTGTTAATATGTTATAAAAATTCATTTAAAAATTTTATTATAATGATAGATGGTCTTCTCATTGAACTTTTTTTTTCTGAAATCATATTTTTAATAATCCTTCTATCGTGTTCCTGTTAAAGAAGTTGTGCAATGTAAATACTATATGAAAACTGGTAAGACTCTAAAATAGGCGGACACACATTTATATTGTCGTATCATCATTTTTTATGTCATGGGAAGTTTGGAAACATTAGTTTCATTGGAGGATAATTTTATAGAAAATAAATTTGATGACCTATATTTGTTTTGGATTCATTATTCCCTAAATTATTCTAGAATAAAATTTTTGGAGGTTGATGGGGAGAGTACAAAGTATTTGGTTTCTTATAGAGGCATTAAATAATATTAAATGAGTTATTAATTTAAACACAAATTTGGTATTTTATTAACCAATATAACTTCTATCATTTATCGGGATGGCTTGGGTGGGGTGGGATTCAGAGTACTTTTTCTTTGAAATAGATGTTTGGTTTTTTTTACAAACACTACTATTATTATTTATTCTAATGGTTTCACTGGTCACGGTTATTTTATGATTTGGATGAACATATAGATATATTTTATGATTTTATGTAGTTGTAAAACTATAATTTTTTTGTTTGTATTGTCTATTTATTCAATCATTTAGAAACATATTGTGCATTGAAATTCTAACTGGGAATTCCCTTTGGTAAATTTGTCTAGAAACTCCTACTGTAAACTCTTAGTGAAAATTTCATATTTGGTTTATTTAAATTGAGTAGGTCATATATAATGGTGGAAATATATATTTTATAACCTTGATTAACATTTTTAAAATTCTATTTTGGTTATATTTTTTCATATTATGATTGGTGTTAAAATTTGATTTATCTTTCTACTCTTCATGGTGACTTATTTGAAAGGAAACCATATATGTATAGAAATTCAAATTGTAAATTCCCATTTAAAATTTCAAGTGGAATACTCCATTGTAATCTCAGTGGAAATCTCCACTTTGGTTTACATCAATTGTTTGGTTGGTACATAGTAGTGAAAATGATTATTTTATAATGTCGATGAAAATTTGTTAAAGATTATCATTATTTTATATTCTATAGAATGATGAGTGTAACAATATAATTTCTCTTTGTAATTTCTACTATTAAGACATTGAATTGAATCTTTTAATACATAGAAATTAAAATTGTAAATTCACATTGGAAATTTCCACTAGACATTTCAGCAGTAAACTCAGAGGGGAATTTTCTCTTTGGTTATATACATGTTTCCAATTGATATTTCTCTATCTTAAACAACATCTTTAATTATAAAAAACGTTTTTCAGAAGTTGTTTGATATTGTGATGAAATATATAGTTGATGTTTTCTATCAACTGAATTTTTAAATGATTAAAATTTTTTTCGACCATAAAATTTCATTGGTCATTCGCATTTCATGTAGTTAATTAATTCTATAGATTTAAGGGGAAATATTTCTCTTTGGTGCTCCTAATTTCACGAATAATATATATTAATAACTAAAAAGAGAAATAATAGAAGTGTTGTAAATGATTAAAAATATGATAATATATCAACTGTTATGATGTGTGTTTAAATTTTATTGTTTTTGAATATATGTTACAATATGTTAATAAATTGAGATCTATGATAGGATCACCAAGGTAGAGAGAATTTGATAGTACTATATCATTTGCCTGAAATAATATTATAACATTATTTATGCATCATATCTTTCAATTTAGTAGGTCATTAACATAAAAAAATTATAACCGAACTGTAACATAAGTTTTTAAAAATTATAATATATGAATTGTTATGAAGTGGGTATCAAAATAGAGGGATTAAACCTACTTTTTAAAAATACAGACGTTGATATATGTGATTGGATCCCAATTTTAGAAACAATTTCATGGTTCTTCAGCTCTTCCCTAGAATAATATTATAACATTATTAATTCATGACAGCACAAAATATATTATCCCAATAATAAAAGAACATAAAACAAATCAAATAGATGTTTGTTGGTCTCTGATTATTGATATTTCACCTATTATACAAGAATTTTATTGCATTCTCATGGAAAATTTTGAGCCTTTCACCTCTATTACATTTATCTATATTTTTGAATGATGTATTATACTATTTGTGACCTATGATATCACATACTTGTTAAATCCATTTTGGGGGTTCATTATTTTTTTCATCCTGTAATTCCCTGGTATTATTTTTTAGATTGGACAACCTAATTCTATATCCTTGTTAAAACTCAAAGGTATTATATAACAATATTTATTATGATTCATTCCATGTATTGGTAACATGAGGTTTTCATTCTACCAAATCTTCTTTGACATGATTAAATTCCATTCCATCCATGTTGATGTCAATGTTATGTATATTCCATCTCCTATCTCTAACAATCACTACACAACCAAACTTTCCATTATTTTGAGTGCATAAAAACAAAAATATCCATAACTCTCAAATTTCATACAAGTACAACTTATTCTTTTAAGTGACTGTTGGTACACATGAACATTAAACTCTTTTGAGTGACCTTTAATTTGACAACATACATTTTTGGGGAAATTGTTTTATTAGATGACTTCAGAAAATAGGCTCTACATAGTTGGTGGACATGCAGAAAGGGAATTAATATTATTTGAGTTTATAGATGACTTTCTTGAACAATGATTTGATAATAAGTGCAATTATGGAATGGGAGCTTTTACAGTCCATAAAATTCATCCTTCATTTCTAGATATGAATTCTTTTCCAACACATTCTCAAATTTTTGGAATAATTCCAAGACAATGAGTTTACTATTCCAATAATCCTTTAATACACAATTGAAATTATCATTTTAATGAAACCATTTAATTCGTAGTGACAATGATGTTTTAAAAAGATAGTGAACCTATTTTTCCTTAACATTATACATAAATTTTATCCATGTATAATTTATATCACTTCAGTATCCTCGGTTTTTTTCAATATTGTATCAAATTTTGAAATATCTACAACCCCATACATGAATTTTTTCTATATTTTCCAACATTTTAGATTAATATTTTATTACATATCATATATGTTTCATTCTATTTTTAATTATGTTCCATGTGAACAAGACATTTCTTATTTTAGGTTCTGTCAAACATATTTCTTCAGACATTACAAAATATTGATCTATGATAATTGCCTCAAGAATTTTTCCCCCATGGAAATAAAAATATCAAACTAAATAGAAACAGAATGAGTCTGTAGTCTCATAATACTAAAATTATGCACCAAATATAACAATATCCTTATGACTTTTTAAACCTACAAACACTCCCAAATTCATAGAACCCTTTTTATAGTTAAAGGTAGCGTCAAACATAATGATGTCTTCAAAATTCTCATAATCAACCTTCATTTTTTTATCAACCCAAAAAAATGTTTCTAAATTGAACACATGTTTAAGAATACACTAAGTATAATAATGATTTATTATCCAGTGATTTATTATCAAGGTATGGTAATAAGCCATCATCATTACCTAAATTAAAGTATATATGTCTATTAGATTATAGATAATTCAGTCGGTACACTTGTGTATATCAATGATGCATAGGGCCACCTACAATAACTCTTACAAGTGATAATGAATCATTTGGCTTTAGACTATAATTGTTATGAACAACCAACTCATAAACTTTTGAATAATTGATGTTTCCTTGTGGGCCCATGAAATGAATGATCTTAAGAGAATGTAATGAATGGTTATACTCCTCGACCAATTGAGTGCACACATACTTGTTCTTGGACATATAGAAAACTCCCATTTCGAAGGGACAATTATTCCTTATTTCTACACATGGGTTTTTTGACATGGAAAAAATTTGTCAATTTTTGGGAATCCTTCATTGCTACATGTATACAATGATGATGTTACTATGATTTTTACCTTTTATTTTTGTCAACATACGGATTCCCTTCCCTAAAACCAAAAATGTGTCCATAGGAAACATAAAAATAATAGGCTTTAGATTTTGATTTACAATACATCACAATTATTGGTCTCTGTATACTTATTTGATTAGAAATTCCTTCGCATGGGGTTCTTTATTTTTAATTTCGATCTTCGTCCCAATCAATTGAAAATTTCTTCACTTTAATTTGAGTTTGTAATTTCATAAGTATTATTCACCATTAGGTCACTATTAGAATAATCATGGATAATATTTAAATAAAAATTAATTTATGTCTTTTGTATCGTGCAGTTCATTAAGATCCGGGTTACTAACTGTCCTTCTGAGCTACACAATTCATTATCACAAAGTGTCAGATCAAATATGTTTATAATTTAAATAATTGGATCTTTATTTATAGTCAATTGGTAGTTTACATTATAAAATCCCTATTATAAATTCCATTTTTAAATTCTCATTTGAAATTTAAAATGATTTTTCGGAATGGAAATTCCATTTTGAAATTTCCACATACATTAAATTTTAATTTTTTCCACAAAAAACTGACATTTTTAGTTTAAATTAATTAAAGTTTCCAATTACCTTCTTTTGAAGAAATTGAAAATTCATTATTTGAATTTCAATTGTGAATTATTAGTTGAAATATGTAGTAGGGATTTCATCTTGGTTTTAATTGGAGAAATTTATAGAGGAATTTTTATTGAAAATTAGAAGTGAAATTTTATAAAGGTCATTATTGAAATAAATTTGAAATTTCCACAACAAGGGAATTCAAATTTGGAATTGTCTTTGGGAACATTCAGTGGGAATATCAAATGAAAATTCATTCTTAAAATTTTTATTTTCATTCTATTTTAGATATTCATAGTCATATAGCATAAGATATTTCCACTTTAATTCATTTTAAAATTTGAAACCACTTTATTTGAATTAAATAAAAAAATTAATGTATATTTCCATCTATGATTTTACAATGTTGTTGTTAATTGAATGAGATTTCAAAAATCATGAACATTTTTTTCGAACTCCCCTTAAAAATGGCTATGCTCTTAGAAATTCTTCATGAAAATGCCTCCTCCAAATGCTCCCTCCAAAATTACCTTGTAAAAAACCTTAAAAACCCCCTTACCAATGTCTCCTAGAAACATACACTAAAAACTCCCTAGAAAAAATGAAATATCTGGAAAACATCCACTAAAAATTTCCCTTTCATTCATGATCTTGGAAAAAACATTATAACGGACCCCGATGGAGAAAAATTTTCATAACCGTTATTTCAGCGGGAAATAAATGATCCCATATTTTTTATTGATTTTTTTTATAATATTTATTTTATTTCCAATGTTTTAATGATACATATACAACCATATGACTTGGAAGACAGCTAATGGAGAACCTAAGGGTTAGGTTCAGGTTCTGCACCTGGGATAGTTTTAATCCTGGTATTGGGGGTCAAGTGTACTATTTTCACTAGGCATTTTATTGTAAATGAAAAATGGAAAGGAAATTAAAGAAGGTATAAATTTTTATGAGAGGGTCCTTTGAGAATATTTGGGTAGTATGTTTTTTGGGGGTAGTTCCTAGGCCTGAGGAAGATTTATCTCCTTTATATTTTTGATTGTATACAGAAGATATGTAGATTATGGTAATATATCATTGTGAATGATTTTTGAATCTATCAATGATAGAGGGAACTCTAAGGATATTATATGAAAAAATATCTATCTAGGATAGTGATTGGGGAGGTATGTGTTACAAATTTCAGTGTTGTGTTTCATGAGAACACTACATTGAGGGATATAACCAATAACAGTAAAATATTACAGAAGAACTAATATAAATGATATGTGAGCCTTATGGAAAAATTTTGTTTTTCCTATTAAATAAAAGAGATAATAACATGAATCATTAGAAAAAATATAATATCAAAATAAAAATCACTTACCAACGTGGTACCATGGTAGTGATAAGAGGATATCATTACACTCAACTAAAAATAAATGTTTAATTGAAATAATGAATGTCCCAATGAGAGATATGGATATATCATTAGATGAATATTGTGATGAAACATAATTGAGATGAGATGCTATAGAAACATGTAGAATATATAGGATTTATTCTATTAATCAATGTATTATCAAATATCATAAAATTAATCTTAAATAATTCCATGAATCATCCATGTATTTCTTGGGTTGTGATGTTTCATAGAGTGAATAAATTGAATGCTAAATAAATTAAATACCATGTGATATATAATGGAGGATCACAATATATATGATACATGATGATCATGGTTTTAATGTTCCACGAAATAGGTGATAGTGGAGCTCAGTTCTAAATTTCCATTTACAATGGTTAAGTGGTCTTCAAGCATGGAGATATTGTTGTGCAAGTTTTGTTTTCAATAATACTCTATTTTATTATTATTAGGGGAATATTGGAGCGAACAATATATTATCTTTTTATGATGATTTTGATGCTCAAAAATACCCTTTTTGTTATCATAATAATTTTACCTTGAGTATATATCATGAAATTAATATTCTTTATATTCTTATTTTTGAGTTGTTTGACATCGTTTACTCAGGATGGAATATTTGACATTGTATTTGGAAATAATTTGAGTGTGTTCTGGAAACATTTTTCATACCCTAAATTAAAGAGCATATGTGTATGGACAGAATTCGGCGTTTACATTATGGGAGTTCAAAAAAAATTATGGTTATGAAACGATACATTATTGGTAAAGTATGGAAGAGGAACCCTATATTTGGAAGGAAAATTACTTTTGTAATATCAGAAAAGTATTAAAGAATAACCCTATGTAAGTATGGAATGTTACGTATCTTTTTGAAATGTATGGTTCATCAACCATTATTTTATAATGAACCTTAGGTTCTATCAAAAAGTATGGATCGTGTATCTTATATTTTGCTAAAGAGTAATGTATGGATAATATACCATAGGTTTGAAAGTTGGAGAGAAAAAGTATGGATGATCGACCTTAAGTTTGAGGTCAACATTACGTTTCCAACCTTACATTCTGAGAAATGAATGATATGCAGTTCAACCAGACATTTGGCATCCGAAGTTTAAATTTCGAATTTATCTAGCCACCTTCTTTATGTGGATTATCAAGCTGATTTCAAGACATATTCAATGCATGTTTTAAAGCACGTCTTTTTCTGATTTAAACACATTTATTTATGATTCAAAGGATCTATTTAAGAGGAGTATTTCATTCCCATTATTACGATAAGTAACAACTACTCTGTTATTTGATAATTTGAGTATCGCAATTCTAAAGGAAAATATTGTGGATCTAAATTTGAAAGGAAAATGGCCATCTTTATTCTTTATATATCAGTGTTATTTTGAATAAAAAAATTCATGATATAGTTTATCACGAAAAAAAATCATAATAAAAAACCCTCATATTTGTAGACATCATTTTATAGAGATATTCGATATATACAGATCTGCTATTATAAAGTACAATAAAACATTGTTTTCTAAAGAAGAAGAAACACGTTGATGATTAACCATTCTTACATCGAAGATATTTTTTGAATCCATTGTTGTTAGTGTTGCTGAATTTATTTCTATATCTATTGCTACCAGATCGACTCAGAACTACCCTTACCTGAAGAACATATTTTCTGAAGACGACAATCAATCTACTATCCTTTTTGTGCTACTGAAACTGTGAAGAACATCTGGAAATTATTTTTAAACAAATACTCTTTTCATTTTGAGTTACCAGATTCACATACCATGCTATGTATTCAGTTTTATGTATGAACCAGAAGGCTATGTTCTATCCTTAACTTGTTAAGGTGTAAACTTCTATCACTCAGTTGTGGATAGTCTATTGATAAGACATCCAGATAGTTAAAATCACCAAGCTCGTGAAGTAGAAAGTTAGTGGAGTGGACTAGGTTCCTTTTGAACCCCAAACCACTATAAATCTTTGTGTCTTGAAAACTATTTATTATCACAACATAAACATTATGATAAACTTAAAGGAAAAATTTATAAATCATCCTGATTATCGAATAAATTTTAGAAGTCACAATTCACCCCCACCCCACCCCTATTGTGTGTATTTGGTATAACCCGATCCAATAGATAGAATGTATATAGATTGGGAAAATATTGAGATCATGTGTGTCTATCAATTAAGAATTATATATTGATGTTAGAGAATCATGGAACTTTATTGATCTATTATATTATATGAGGGATACAAGCTGTCATTGTGAACACATGGAAGACATGCGAGGGACAAGAAGTTCATGGGAACATCATGAAAAAGATGGAGTGATCATGTAACAACTCAATAAATAAGACAGTTTTATTGATTGGATAAGAAATTAACATGTATAGGGAGGTTGTGGTTGATCATAGTTGATTATTTAACTATATAAGGGAGAGAAGAATCATCAACATTTGGGTAATTATAGTGCACTATTTAAGGATAAATTGGGATAAGCATACAATGAGTTGGTTGAGATATTGGGTGGCACTAATTTTTAAAATATTACATCCATAGCAATGATCCATCCATAGTAGGTATTTGAAAAGAGTATATGGTGAGGTGTAAATAGAAGTAGATGACATGAAGGGAATATAATGGAGCAATATACATAAAAGAAATAAACACACTATGATATCCTAGTCATACCCCTCAAATATGAAATTGAAGGGAAACAAAATGATTGAAAATATGATTACCACTATATGTATGTGTGTAATTAAATTATTTTTTTCATTTTCCATTCATAGAGTTCAATTGAAGCAGTCCAAGAGAAAGCATAATGTAGAGCTTTTAGGCCTACAAAATCAAGCAATGTATCTATTTGTCTAGAAAATCATCCATTTATGTCCAAAAAATCAAGAAATGTATTATATGGTTTGTTAAATATGAATAATTTTATCCCATGTCACTTGTAATTGGTTTTAAAAAATCAAGTAACGAATCTCCAAAAATATTGAAAATTTAAAATCGGTCATTATTTCTTCCAGAATTGTTATTTTGCAAATCTGGCCCCATTTAACCCAAAAATCTTAAGTCCACTAGTGAGTCACTATTTAATCCCGGATCCTCAGTAATTTTCATCATTATCCTGAGAGTTCTGTGGTGGATATATCTTATTCACAAACAAAAGTTATTTCGAAATCATTTCCATCATGAGGAGTATGCTCCTAGGAGGATAGAGTAAAATAATCAGGTGATACATATGATAATTTTCATCCTTGTGTTTTCATTTTTTATCTGTCAAATAGAGAATGAATTTATTATAGGGGAGTATTCAAAGAGTCATTCCTTTCATCATTATGGTAATTAAATATTTATAATATGATTAATGGTCAATGTTTTGGATAGTTCGCTGTGAAGACAGGTTTTTTTGTTCCATATATGTATCATCATTTCTAAATGAAATAATCAGAACATTCTTTGGTGAACATATTCTATGTATTTTCATTCAACAATATGCATCAGAGTTTATTATCTATAAGATATTCTTCTCTCAACAACTCTTCTCTCAATATTCCTTAAATAAGGAGGTTTTAAATACCTTTATAAAGAGTTCATATCTAATCGTTCAATGATTTTAGTGTCGATGAATATTACAGTAGGCATTAACTCATCAGTGTCTACTAAGAGGACTCAATTAAAGTAACATCTAAAAAATATCACAATCGTGAATAGTCAGGTAAGATTATTTTTTGATTTTCATCATTAATATAACTGATTCAACTCTCGATTAATATTGGATTGGGTTTTGTGTGTTCCAATAGTATAGGAGGGAAGAGTGATGTCCTTTAAAACCCTTAATTTGTATCAAATCCAAGGCCAATGAATAATTGATATGATAAAGATTACATTTTTTTAAATGAATAGGTGTATCATGATCCATCCCAACCCAATCAAACTGAGCTGACCTAACTATGTCATATCAGGTTACACAAGTGATCATGATGGCTTGAGTTCATTTTTTTATGGTTGGGTTGATCCATGGGTTGGAAAAATAATAAATAAACCAGGCATAAAAAATTGATTATTTATTTATTTTTGGGATCGGTCACTCAACTCCCTTATTTTCACCACCTAGATAGGTGATATTTATTGAATTTAATAGTTACAAGTAATGTTTTGTTTCTCTCATGAATAATAAAATACCTCAATAAATTACATTATATGTCCAGTTATATTGGTTTGAGTTTATATCCCTCTTCATAATTGGATTTTTTGTTATCATTATAAATATATATGAAAACACTCTAAGGACTATCTCTTAAGAGAAATATTAGGTACTTGGTAATCACTCATCCATTTTAACATGGAAACATAGCATATATAACCCCCAAAACACCCTCTTTCAAATCCCCTCTCCCTACCTACATTTGATTTTCTATAGGGTTTCTTCTAATAGTGGAAGGTGGCTCCCTTATGAATCATTTTAATCACCCACACCCCCTCAATCATTACTCACCCCCTACATGACGCTCTTCTTAGAATGAAATTATTTGTGATCACAAATACCCCTCATGTTTTTTATTTCCATATTACGGGGTATTATTAATAATTTATTTTGTTTTATTTTTTTCTTTTATTTTTATCATTAATTATATGTCCAACTCAGGAATACCTTGATTGAGGTGGGTGTTCGAGTGTTTATCAAACATTGGTCTTGGGTGTTTTATTATCCTTATAATTATTTATTAATAAGCTTCAAGAACTCTCTTGAGAGGAATATTGGGTATTAGTTTATCCAAATTTCATTTAAAAAATTATATAATTTTTTTAGAATTAATTTATTTAAATTTAAAAGATGATAGAAATGTTTATTTTATTTATTATGATTCATGTCTATTTTAATTTATCTTTTTTTGATTCATGATATATCTTATATGTCATTTTATATTCCATTCCTAATTTATTTAGACATCACATACTTGTAATTTATTGTTGGTTGGTAGAAATCGGTTGGCTTCCACATTTTATGTTGTATATCATGTTTTTTATAATATTTTTTCAATTTAAAATTGAATTTTATGGGTATTTTTAGTCTATTTGTATTTGGAAGATCATAAATGTTCTAATTTTATTTTTTTTATTTAATCCGTAGTTTTATAGATTTTTTATTCTTTAATATAATTGTTATTTACTTGATCCAATTGTCCATACCCAACCAACCTTGGGTTGGGTTGGGTTTTGTCATTTTAAAAACATTTTGGTTCCCCAACCCAACCCAATATAACTATTTATTATTAGATATGGTGTAATATTATCCCATACTATACCCAACCCGACCAATAGACAACCCTATTAGGAACTGTGATCAGGGTTATATAACCACATCATTGTGTATGATTCATTTCCTAAAAATATGGTGGCCATAAAATCACCAAATTAAATCATGTTAATATATATATATTGGGATAATTGAATGGATTATGGGATGATGTCAAGGTTTCTATAAACCTAAATCAATGTATCATATTTAGAATCATCATGACGTGGTTAGCCAAGGACTTCATTGTGGTCAGAGCCACTATGAGGTTCTACCACATCATGGGGTATATTAAAATTATGTTATTCATTATTTGAAAATAGAACAAAAATAACATGAAGATATAAATTATGTCATGTATCCATTGAGTTATGAATTTTTCAAAATGGATTGGATAGTTTTGTGCTTTGCGGATCCTTATTATTGTTCTTAGAATGAGAGGGGTCCTTCCTTTTTCCTCACCAATCCTATTTTGTTGTTGGAACTCCTAGAATTTTTACTTATATAGTCTGATGGTCTAAATAATAAGAATTTTTTTATTTGAAACCTCACATACAATCTATTTTCAATATTCATTGATTTATATAAATTTTTTTACTCACATATTGTTTCTATCTATTCTTAATAAATAATTTTCTAGTTAGTATTGATGGTGTCGGGGAATGAAATGGAACCTGTATGGGGATTTAAAACTTTTCATCATTGGAGGAATGAAAACACCATTATTTACAGAGATCTGAGCCACATTATGGTATGAGGATCTCACACGAAAAAATCAAGGCCCAGAAATTAAAACTGAATTTAGACATCACTTCAATTGAAGAACACACATTTATCCCACATAAACATAGACATTTTCTCAAATGATCTGAAGCTGAACTACTCAATATTGTCCCCACTTTCTCTAGAATCATCTTTCACACAAACCTAATAATTAATGGTGATATTGTGGATCTCTGAAAATATCCTTTACATCATGATGATAACATCTATATCATGCCTTCAATTTTTTAAGTCATTGTTTTATCATTCAATTGGTTAAAGCATTTCTCTCTATATAATTTAGGATTAGTGAAAATATCTCAATTATAAATAATATACAGTCCATTGAAAAATCTTCTCCTTGACTAATATTGTGGATATCTAAAATATCTGGTTTTGGTTGACTGAAAACTCTATATTTATTGTACATTAAATTTTTACTAAATAAAAATTTATGTTGAACTAACTAGGTCTTAAATAATATTTTTATTTTATCTTATACTTTTAATGTATATTACTTGATAAAACATATTAATTTATTAGACTTGTAATTCACCATAATATTAAACAAACCTTGAATATTACAAAAATATTTGATCATATAGTATTATTCAATGAATTTACTTAAACACATGTAAATAATTTCACTAAAAAATAAACCTATTTATTCTATAATCGAAAAATAATGAATTTATTTATTTATTAGTGATAGATAATGCTTGGAAATCTCTCAAACCCCATTGTCAATCCCACCAGATATCATATACCTATTCAATAGAATAGGGAAGATTCTTGAAAAATATGCTGCATGTGACCATTTAAGATCATATCTATATAGAAGGGATTATTATTCATAGAGATGGAGAGGATTATACAAACTCCTCAATAAACCTAAATAGATAATGAATTTTCATAATAATGATAACCATATTACTAACACACACTATTTTATATTATCTCTTTGTCATAAGATATATCATAATGTAGGATGCATAATATTTTCATCATTGTTCATTTCATTATTATATTTTGATCTAACTGGATAGAAATGCCTTTCACTACCAGGGATATGGTTTTATGACGGTACTACCATCCTAGTTAACTAGTCATGTTATACCACTTCATCAACTCATAAGAAAAAAATTATATCATGATCATTCAACCTATGTCATACCACCAATGATGCACGCAATAAAAGATACCCCACCTCAAAATTAATGTCATGAATTTTCTCTTTCATTAGTGTATGTGATTAAATCCCACACATGTATAATAATCTCATGTTATGAGACCGGTACACATTTTTATTGATCGTAACTACCAATGATACCTAAATCATGTGGTGTTTATATAGTCGGTTATATCCTCATGATCTCACATACAAGAGATCAACAAATCCAAACTTCGTGAGTGGAAATATGAATTTTGATGAGGCCCCAACACCTAATAGTAAGACTTAAACTATGTCCAATTGGTATGATGTATCTAGATCATATGAAATATGGTTAATATTATTATCAAACTATCATGAAGTTCTCATTATATCAGGGTAACTTCTATAACATATTGATATTAAAAATAATCGTTGGAAATTATCATTTAAATAGTTAATTCAGAAATATAAATACAATAATGGTAATAGTACATCACGTACAACTAAATTTACACATGGTATGGTGATAAAATAAATACTGCTAATGTTGGTTATAGAGGACCCCCTTGACAGCACTCCCACTTTCATGAGATCTTATATGATAACCATTCTTTTTAACTCTCTCATGATGAGATCATGATTTTTCAAAGTTATGGATTTCATCATGGGGCCTCCAACATCTTTTATGTGTGGAAAATTTGTTATCTATGACATTACCTATTGAGTTAGACATATCAAGAGATGATATACCTATATAAATTCTTTTTTCACAATCTAAAGATTATATATTTTCTAGATTTTTTTATAGAATTAATATAATGATAAAAAATTAATTACTTAGTGTGATTCCAAGATATATAAAAAATCATTCTGTATTTTACACTACTTATTTAGATTCCTCAAAAACCAATATGTACTTTTTATTTTTATATGTGACCATCACTAGCATGAATGAGCTTGTATTTCTCATTACATTTCATAATCCACCATATTAGAACATAATGACATTTTAGTAATACCTTTTCTCCCCTTATAACTAGTATCCCTTACAATTCACATACCAAGTACATATATTTTTGTACGTTCTCAACAACAATAAGAGGATATTGACTTCTTCCCATAAAGTATTAATAGATATAACTACTATTCTACTTAAATAAATTATGTATTTTAAATATAAAATATTTTACATATCATGGAATATTTGATTGGTCCATCAGAAAAGAATATGCAATTCAACTCAACACTTTCATCTCCTCCCATGTACCATACATGTCTACTTGGAAAGATTTATACCATGTAGTGGTGGTAATAATTCACTCTTAAATGGTTCCAAATTGTATTTTTCATTACATTGGATTCATATATACAATTAAATTCTTCTAAGATAAAATTATATTTACATAAATAGATATCATTGATAATAACATTGGTCTATACCTTAAGGCAATCACAAAAGAGTTACTTTTATCCTAGTCCTACTTATCAGTAAGATCAATATTTTTTTTCCATATGTTATCACACATATTTTACATAGAAAAAAATGTAAATCCCACTATCCTCTGGTAGAAACGTGGAAAATATTCATTCTAAATGAATATTTAATGATCTAGTTGTTTACATTAATCTATATTTGGATTTCCATAACATTCAACCTTATTAGAATTATATGATGTCACAATCCCTTTATGGATTTTTCATATAGACATCATACATGATTGAAGGTATTGAGAACCAATTCTCAATTTAATAATCATAAAAAGTAGCTGTGATAAGTAAACTTCTAATGGATTTTGAAATAATGAATAGGTCTTACCAACCGAGCCTTTTTGGTATGAAACCTATACTATCCATGCATAGCCTCACATGAATACCAACTATAATATTCAAAATAATATGTCCCTTTATTTTTAAATATAGAATCCATTATTAAATATTAATTGATGTTGTCAAAACTAATTGATTTCCATTTAAAAAGTGTGGGATTCATTATTCTGAATGAAAAATGTATCATTGACCATGGTGAATATAAAACCATTATTGTGGTATTATACAACCTAGGTATTATGTATCTCTAGTAAATTCCTTTTATACAAATAGTTAAGAAAATTTTCATATGAAAACTTTTTTTTATCTCTAGTATTAAATATATCCAAGTCAATTTGGATCCCACTATCAAAAATATAGATGTGAAACCTTTTATAGGAAGATATTATTTATATTAAATATATTTTTTTCATAGGTATTTCAATAACATCATTATAAAACATTATTATGATTACTATAGATTCACAATGTGTTTTTTCAAGATCTATTATTTTTTATATCCACAAAAAACATTTTGTATCTAAAAGAAAATTCTCATGACAATATATTTATATCATAAAAAAAATCATATGATATCTATTTCTCATTATTTTTATATTATGGTAATGGGATAATGTTTTAATTGGTGATTTACATCCTAAAAAATAATGGATATATCTATAATGAATATGAGCTGCAAAAATGATTCTCATTTTAATAACCTCCTGAATCTGATGTATATATGGAAATGTGGATTTAGGAATTGCATTATTCTAAACTTTATTAATCTATATAAATATGTAAGACTCATATAATATTCCTCCTTATTGGAATCATAAATTTTATGTGGATAAGGTAATGTAAATTTGTTAATTACTCCACCCTACATTATATTGATCAATGAATGCTGGCTCAAAATATTCTACATCCCACGAGCATAAAGAAACTCAGATATTTTATCAATTAATATATCATATTTCACTTTCACATTCCTTAATAAAAAATTTTGAATTTAATGGCGTATATTTAACACTATCTTAGTATCTGAATATTTCACATGCTCCAGCTAAACTATTTTGGAAGCTTTTTTTCATACCTTTATTTCTAAAATTATCTTTTTTCCAAAACATGGTACCTAAGTTTTTTTATAATACATTAGGTAATTAAGTCTGAAACATATAAAACAATACTAGGTATCTCCTTAAAAACTACACAGTATTACTTGAAAAGTATTACCTTTACACTATTAGGTATATTAATCTTACATTTTATATTCAGCACATATTGCCAATGATTCTCATATTACCAAACTATTGTTTGATTATTAAAAACAACATAAAATATTCATTCTAGAACTGGAATAATTTATCCTTATGTCTAAATGACACATGAGATAAATTTTTGGATAATACATAATAAAAGATAAACTATAACTATTTACATGGAAATTAGAAGTTGTGTGATTCTCAAGATTGACTCCGGAACCACCCTTTCTGAATTGCTTGGATAACCCACCTTACATCAAGTAATATTTCATTATATATATAATTACTTTATTTAAAAACCCATATTAAATAAGAATAAATTATTTTAAACCAAATATGTATAATGGTATCATTACCTACAATTGATTAAATATTTCTAGGGAAGAGATTACACGCTTCTTTAATTCAATTTATGGCATTTAAATGTCAATATATTTATTTTCTAATATGAGAAGAAAATAAACACTTGCTTAAAACCTAATTCAATTGAATTTCATATGGGAGGTTTCTTGGATTCAATATTTTCATTGCCTCGTTGTGTTATATTTCAATGAGTTCACTATATGTACTAAAGATTAATCTTTATTTAATGTTCTTATTTCTTAGTGAACCGTGCTTAGAATGTAATGAAGAATTTTCTCCATACTGTTCATTGTGTAATTTTAAAATAAACTAGATTAAATGGGTAAAATGGTATGAGAATGATATCCATTGAATGATGATGAAACATCATTCATTTTACACATATCTAGTGCAATTATCTTCCATTCATGTCTCATTTCACTTTCTTCTTGTAGTCTTCTTCTAGATGAGACAACATGTGAAATCATCCATGTTCGTAAGGATTTATAAAAAAACATTGGACATTGGTGATTAAATTACTATAATACTATAATATTTGTTATTCATGAGTCCCCTATAAGAATTTTTCTAACCCTTACTTCTGGATATTTCTTAACATGTATTGAGGACACTAACACCTTGAATTCCTTATATCATAGTATGTTCAGGTGCTTTTACAACACATTAGAGATTCATGTTGTATAAGAAATTTTTTTCAAAAAAAATATCTTAGTGTACATGATTTATGAATTTAAATTTTCAACAAAAAAAAGTATCTAGTTTATTTGTACATTTATCTTGATTAACGATTAAACATTACCAATTATTTAAATCATTAAATATATCCCACTATTTTTTTAACACTAGAAACCCTCAATAAAATAATTAGAATACCCTGTCATCTGATTATTCTATTAGTAATTATTCTAAATCCCTTAATCATAGTATGAAATCAATGTCAGTGCCACAACTCAGAGTGTTCAAGGTTGGTTTTTGACAAACCAACCACATTAACTCACAACTCCATGATCTTTTGAGTAAAACCCAGAATTCAAGAATCATAAATATATTTTACATAACACTTGATTGTAATGATGAAACATGGTAGCTGTGAATAAAATTTTGTTTCCAACTTTAGTTATGTCTTCCCATCACTCTCTTAAGAACTTCCTGGTAGTATGAGGTTCCCTCGACTATGGCTGATTAAAACCCCGTACACTACTTTTTGTTCAAATTCAAACTGTGCTAGGCATTGGTGAAATGATATTTCTTTTGGAGGTTTTAATATAATTTTTAATTAATTTAATTCTCTTTAATTAATATGTTCTTACTATATTGTTCCTCTCACAACTGAGCATTAATAGAAAAACACACATCATGTAATTATGTATTTTTTCTTTTTTATTTAATTTTTCTCGCCGTCAACATGAACATGAATAAAATTGTAAATTCATTGTGGAAATAATTTTACATGACTAGACTTGAGCATCTAATATTGGTTGATCCATTTACCCTCAACATATTAACCATGACCTAGAGGTATCATACCTGAGTCGGGTCTTTACTCATGATGTTTCTCATTCCCATTCTACGTAGTCCATATCTCATCTAGGATTTCACCTTGACTTAGTGTGCTCCATTTCGTACATTTTCTTTATCATAATAAAAATGCACTCTCACATAAGTTAACTGGTCTTTGGAAGAAATATATATATAATGAAATATTAATGGATATGTAGGCTCCTGAACATATTTAAATAAATACAAAAATGCGCAAACCATCATTAAAATGAACTACAGATTACAAACATTTAACACATTTAATATATAATAGAATAAAATTAACCAAAAATAAACATAGTCAATCACTTCTCAAGACCAATCAGTGTAATAAATACATGTACGACAAAATTAAATTTTAATAAATTTAAATTACAATGGAAGTTATATAAATTAAGTTTATTATATAAATTCAAATAATTATTCTCATTCAACGCCATAATTAATATAATTTTTCTTCCAAAAATATAATTAGATAATTGAATTAATTTAATTCTAAATTTGAAATCATTTTTCATAATTTTACAATATTAGTATTTTTGAACAAAAAAATATTTTTTATTAATTTAATTTAATAATAAATTAAAATTAATTAAATTAAATTTTGATAATATAAAATTTTATGTGGCCCTGAAACCCTTTGTAATTCTAATGTGGGTAAATGTGACCCCATAGAGTTTGGTTATGTGTTATACAAACACTATCCAATGGTAGTTTTTCCCATGTGGACTCTCTCGATCCCGTTATAGGTTGGGAAGAACCGCCTACGAAACACCCCGACCCCAAAAGCCTTGAATTGTTTCATTATTATGTATCATTGGCATGATCACAAAATATCAAATCTCAATAGACTGATTAGTTTAGTAGCCTTGGAAGTACTAGATACAATCATAAGGTTTACATTACATCATAAAATGGAAAACTACAACAACATTGTTTCCATAGACATCATTGAGATACCATAGACTATCCCTACATGTAAATCATAGTATACTTCTTCGCATCCTGGGAAAAATAAAACATAGAAATGGTTGAGCGCAGATGCTCACTAAGGATAACAATATAGTGGAAACTTTCATAAATAATCATAAACATTTAAGGCAATGTATAAGACTTAAACAAAAGAATTTTAACGTGAACTTCCGGATAATTTGGAAAAGATAAAAATCAAATGATTCCACTTACTTATTCAAATGGATATTCTACTAGTCGAATAATCACATGAAATATCAATATACACTTTCATAATGATGGAATTCATAATTCCATACATTAATAACCACATAGTCAAGGCCTTTTTCCAAGAATACAAATAATATTTTTTCAATTCCTCGTGCCACGACTCTAATTTGTCTCATTAGACCTACAGATGCATCGAGGAGCTATAGCGGGCTCCACCCGTCACATACTAAGTCCAATCCCTTCCTCATATGAAAAGGTATAAACATAACATAAACATTCGTATCAAAACTATCATACAAAAAGTCAATACATTATACATAAACCATGAATGGCGTAAAAATAACACATCCATCGTCAAATATATCACAAAATTTTCAATACAATATGGATGTTTTGTATCATAATAAATAAACTTCCAATAAGTTTAAAATTAATCAAAGGATGTTGACATTGATGAAATCAATACATTTTTTTAGAGAAATATCTCTTTCTATTTTGAAATCATTTAAAATTCATAAAATTATAAAAGAAAAAATTTATTTTGGAGATATACTTATATTCTTGTAATGGAATATTTGATGATTTTATAATGGAGGGAAATAGCTGCACCCGCCGTATATGTTAGAAAAACATTCTATCCTTAATTTTGTTGGAAAGGTCATAAAGTACCTTGTTTCGAAAAAGACAGAAATATTCTTGTCAAAACATATAAGGTAAAATAAGCGTATAATTTACTTTACCTCATTGTCTAGTAAATAGTAAAGATGTTTTGAAATACATTTTTATGAATCATGGATGTGGATGATAAAGAAGTCCCAGTAGATACTTGCTTAAAAACAACCTCGGATATTAAAGAGATTGTCAAATTAACCAATACTTTGTACATTTCCTTGGTCGAAGGTAGGTTAACCTCTTTTATATTGGTGAAATAATTGTTATTAAATTATACATGAATCATATATATTAATATGATGTCATATATGATCTTTAAATAATGATTTGTTAATAATATTTTAATATTATCATCGTTTCGGGTGTTAACTGATTTTTTTTCCTTTAAATTTTTTGTTGTGTAGGTATTGTTTTTAATGGATAGGATGTATCTTATTCATATTGAGAATGATATTAAGCCTTTAAACAGTATTTTTAATCATCTAATGAAAATTATTCCTGAATGGATGCAATAGGGAATGAATCTCATCGCGTTCGTGGAGACGGTAATTCGTACGTACGCACGAGCAAACATATCATTCTTTTGATATTAAAATAATTAAAAATTGGATGTTATATCATATATAAAAAATCATTATCATTTGATATTTATTATTTAAATCAATTACACATCATTATTATACCCATAAAAATAATAATGTATAGAATAATAATTACACCAAGACGTGGAGAAGGTATGTCGTACGTACACACGTATGGTGACATATAATTCAAATGAAGGATAGAACAATGAATATGGTGTTATAATATTTATAATAACATCATAGTATATAGAATATACTAGATTTATTATTTTTGAATGAAAAAAACAAATAATGAGGAAGTGGAATAAGAAAGGAATGTGAAAGAGGTGATGAAATATTTACCTCTTCTTCGGGTTCATTCTTTTGATTTGATCAAAATGTCTCCATAGGATGGTTTTTGTACTAATGAAATCCATCTAGGATGAAGGGAGGATAGTTGATAGGGTATTTGGGAAGGGTTTGGATGAGCCAAATGGCTTTGATGGTGTGAATTAGAGAGAAGGGGGAGTGCCCTTTAATAAGAGGGCTAAGGGGCACCTTAGGAAAAGATATACATATTATTTTATAATAAATTCATTTTTGGTTTCTAATGAATAAAAAATGAATTATTTAAAGGATTAAATGAGTATGGATAGAAAACCACCCAACCAATAGGATTTAGATAGGTTTGGGTCACTATTTTAACCTTATCTTTTAGATTTAACTCTTAGTTATATAGTTTGACATATACCATGTCTCTATGTATTTTTATATTATATGGTTAATAAACATACTATATACATCAAATAGAGCCCAAAGTGGTTCATTAATGATACAAAAATCCTTATATAAGTCTTTTGTCTGAACCTTAGATTTTTCATAATAGAATATCAATTAATAATATAATATTTGTTTAAAAAACACTTTTATGTCAATTTTTACACTATTTGGTATTTTTTTTTGCTAAATTCATAACAGTATTATTACTTCAACAAAAATTCATCTGACCAACCCCAATATGTCCTATTATCCTATAAATTAGTTTAATTCATAAAAATTATAAAATTACATTTATTTGGATATTTATAATATTAATTATTTTAGTCATTCATTAATACGGTAATTACTACATCATCATTGTGTCATAAATAAATTTAATTATTTAATGTCTAAAAAATATAAATAAAAATACCATTATGTATTAAATCTTTTTATATTTCTAATTAATTTTTATAGTCTAATTTTTCATATGTGTAACCCTATATTAAAAATGGTTTATTTATTTAACTTTGAATTTAACACTTTTAATTCTTCTTTGAATTAAATAATAATAAATGTCCTAATCTAATCCATGTGTACCTAAAGGATCATATTGTATTCCTAAAGTTGGTTTGGTTCGAATTACACTTATCCAATAAATTAGGATGTGTGTTAGTGTAATAATAATGTCATTTTTACCCTTAATAACCATATTTACTTTTAACCGTCGTAAATAAAAGTAAAAATTTACTATTCACCAAAAATTATTTCCATCTTATTGAAAGATAAAATTTATAATATTTCAAAAAGTGGGTATTAATATTCATAATGGCTAGTTTGATTGGTTGTGGTGTGTTAGAACTCAAAGTTGCATATAACACACTCTATTGAATTATTCAAAAGGAAACATATCGTGGATGCTTGAGATATTACATTCTCCCCTCCTTCAAATAATTTCATCCTCGGAATTTCTATAATATTATAGCATAAAAATACTTTTGTGGTTCTTCATCATAAGTTCCTCGGGTTTCCATGTTTCCTCTTCCATCTTATGGTTTCTCCATATAACTTTTACATGACGATTCGTCCAGTTTCTCAGCACGTGTTCTCTTGCATCAAGAACCTTGACAGGAACATCGCACGAAAAAAATGGGTTCTTGTTCTAATTCCTCATAGGTAAGTACATGTGTTTGGTTAGGCTTGTATTTTCTCAATAGTTTTACGTCAAACACATCATGAAATTTGGAAAGACTTGGCAGAATTTCCCAATGGTAAGCTACATCCCGGATTCGTTCTCGAATTTCAAAAGGTCCAATGTACCTAGGACTCAATTTTCCCTTCTTACCGAAATGTATAACACCCTTTCAGATAGATACCTTCATGAAAACATGATCTCATACCTGAAATTATAAATCCTTACTTTTGTTATTGGCATAACACTTCTGTCTAATTTGAGCTGATTTGATGTTGTTTTGGATTACCTTCACTGTTTCCAACATTTCCACCACAAGTTCTAGGCATACGAGTTTTCGTTCACCAACATCATCCAAACAGGTTGGTTTGCAACATCACTTTCTGTATAATGAATCATATGGTGCCTTCTGAATACTTGAATGGAAGCTATTATTATATGAAAATTCTACCAGAGGTAAATATTGATCCCACATACATTGAAATTCATGTGATCATGATATCCACATGTCTTTTTTTGGTTTGAATATTCCATTCTGATTGTCCATCAATTTGGGGGTGGTAGGCAGTGCTCAAACGAAGTTCATTGTCCAGGTATTTAGGAAGAAATTTACAGAATCTAGATGTAAAACAGGGATCATAACCAAGAAAAATCGATAGTGGTACTCCATGAAGTCTTACAACATCATTAATATACAGTCTTATTAAACATTCAAGTGGTAAATCTTCTCTTATAGTGAGAAAATGTGATGACTTGGTAAGACTATCAACAATGACCCATATTTCATCATTCCTTCTAGGAGTCCATAGTATCCCCATGAAAAATTCAATTGTAATATTATCCCATTTCCACTTTAGCATGGGAAGAGGTTGCATGACTCCTCCAGGCTGTTGCCTTCCATATTTCAATTGTTGAAAAACATACATATTGACACAAAATTAGAAATCTCCCTCTTCATGTTATCTCATGAAAAATGTTCCTTCAAATATCTGTACATCTTATTTCTACCATGGTGTATAGAGAAGTTTGAACTATGAGCATCATCCAACAATTCCCTTTTTAGATCTGGTATATTGAGAACACGATGTCTCTTCCCAAATTTCAAAATTCCATATTCATATACGAAGTCACTCAATCTCCCATCATTAAAATCATTAATATTATTTTGAAACTCCTCATAATCAACCTGTGAACTTTTTATCCTTTCTAATAATGATTGTTTGAGAACCATTTGATAAAGAATTAATGTTTCTCCTTCCACGGTTATTCTCATATCCATCTTTACTAGATCAAAGAAAATAGGATTCTTTTCAACTGTCATCTTGTTCAAAAAACCATGATCTTTTCTTTTCAAAGCATCTGCCAGCATATTTTCTTTCCCCGTGTAGCAGTGTATAGTGCAATCATAATCCTTGAGTAGTTCAAGACATCGTCTTTGCCTCATGTTGAGTTCTTTCTATGAGAAAATATACTTCAAACTCTTATTATCAATATAAATATCACATTTTTCACCATAGATATACTGTCTCCATATCTTCAAAGAAAATATTACAGCTTCTAACTCAAGATCATGAGTATGATAGTTTTTCTCATGTATTTTTAGCTGTCGTGATGCATAGTCAATTATCCTATCATTCTGCATAAGGACACAACCAAGTCCTTTCTTTGAAGCATCATTATAAATAACAAACCCATCATTCCTAGATGTTAGAGTCAATATAAGAGCATTGAATAATATTATTATTCAGTTATTCAAAACAATCTTCACACTATTTTGTCCAAACAAATTTAACCCCTTTACGTGTGAGCTTTGTTAATGGGTTAGCCAACCAGGAAAAATTCTTGAATAAATGTCGATAATAACCTACTAAGCCAATAAAATTTCTTACCTCAGTTATACTTGTCGGTTCTGGCCATTCATGGATTGCATTGGTCTTAGAAGGTTCAACAAAGATTCCATCCTTATAGAAAATATGTCCTAGAAAATAAATCTCTTGAATACATAATTCACACTTGTTAATCTCCCCATATAATTCGTGTCTTATAAGAGTCTTTATGATAATGATTCAGTGATTTTCATGATCTTCATAGATTTTGGAGTATACTAAGATATCATCATAAAATACAACTAACAATTCATCAAGATATTCCATGAAAACAATTTTCATTAGATACATGAAAACATAGGGTGCATTAGTCAATCCAAAAGGGATTATTGTAAACTCGTAATTCCTTTACCTGGTTTGAAATGATATCATCGGAATTTCTTTCTTCTTCTCGCACAAATGATGATATCCAGATCGAAGGTCAATCTATGAAAATTATTTATCTCCATGAAGTTGGTCGAATAAATCATCAATGTGAGTTAGGGGATACTTGTTCTTTATTTTTATAGCATTGATCTCCCTGTTGTCAGTGCACAACCTCATAGATCCATCATTTTTTATAACAAAAAGGACAGGGGAACCCCATGGAGAAACACTATGGAAAATAAATTCCATATTACTCAATTCCCCAAGTTGTTTCTTTAGATACACTAATTTTACAGTGGACATTCAAGAAGGGTCTTCGATATGGGCCTTGTACTAGGAATTAAATCAATGGAAAATCAATTTCCCATTCTGGAGGATATCCAGGTAAATTATCTGGAATCACATAAACATATTCTCTCAAAATAGGTACATCCTCTATTTGAACATTCCTTTCCTCACCCACAATTATTTCATTCTCTTCCTCCAAAATAATTGGATTTTGTTGAGCTACTAGGGGTGGATCTAGATAAGAATCAGTTAGTGACAATTTTTCTCTAAACATAAGGTTTTCTTTATCATCATCATAAAAAAATGAAAACCTCCTTCTTATTACAATAAATTTTTTCATCATGGTCTGAAAGACAATCCATTCTGAGTATTATATCAAATTCAATCCTTGGTATGACGATGAGATTAGCTGATAAAGAACATTTATATGCTCTAATAGGGACGAATTCACAAAACATTGTTGAAATGATACTTACATTATGATTTTTTACTTACAACTCTCTTGTTAAATCAAATTGGAAATTTCTAATTTTCTTATCAAACTAAGAATATATGAAACAATGTGATGATCCAAAATCCAATAAATCATTTTCTAAACCTGATAAAACCATTAAATTACTTTCCACTATGTCTTTCGAAGCTTCAACATTAGAAGTAGTAATAGCATAATCTTGGCCTCGATCCCTTGGTCTTTTATGAGGTAAGTTCCCCTGATGCATAGGACATTCATTCGCATAATTCCCCCTTCCTCTAAAATTGTATCATTCAACATCGACAGGCACTTTATTCCCCTTGCAATCACGAGCATGGTGGCCTTTTTCACCACACTTTTAATATACTCAAATTCCCTTCAGGAAAGTACTGGGGTGTTTCTTCCAAAATTTACTACCGGATGGATATTAAACTTTTCAATTCTTCCCCTTATTTCCATTTCCAGAATGTTCAGCAGATCTCTTCTTCACTTGCTTAACATTAAAGGCATAGGACTTAGAGAATTCTTTTTCTGTCTTGATAGAACATGAGACAATATCTTTATATGATTATAAAGATTGTGAGACTAATTGTCAACAAAGAAATTTTTTTAACCCATAAATGAAACGATCATTCTTACTTCTTGGGTTACGTATATAATCTAGATCATGCTTTGCTATCCTTGTAAAGTTATCCTCAAATTTTGCGACATTCTCATCCTCCTTATTCCTTAGACTCAGAAATTTCCTTTCCATATTTTGTCGATGGACATGGGGAAATTATTTTTCTATGTAAATTTCATTAAACTCCCTCCATTCCATATTTGATACTTCATTATCTTCCATTGTATTTCAAATCAATGACCACCATTGATCAGCACCTCCAGTGAGACGGTAAACTACCATGACAACTTTTTCGCATTCACTACTCCCCAAGGCATTGAATATTTTCTATATGGAATTTATCCATTACTCAACTACTGATGGGTTTGTACTCCCATTTAATGTTGGTGATTTTTTCCTCATTAAGCGATCAAACAATGATCTTCCACACTACGGATCAGGGTGCTCCATTTTGGTAATTTTATTATTCATAACCTCAGTGAGTTGTCCCAGTATGGTGATTAGTTGATTAGCACCAATTGCATCACCAGCTACATTATAATTATCTTGACTAGGAGGGAAATCCCTACATGGAATGCATGCATTGATATAGTTTCTATTCCATCCACTAGGTACCATTTCTAAACAATGGAATAAACTTGATTATTTTATGAATTGAAATACATAAATCCATACATGTAAAACACTTAACATAAATTGAACATTTTATGGATATAATCCATAATCATAAAACAATGTTTTCTTTGAGAAATATATACTCATAAACCCTTCATAATGGTTTTTAAAGAAAATTATAATTATCTTATGTTTATCCCTCGAGAGTGTCATATCCAAGAGTACAACAAGGCCCATTGTCAGGCACTAGTTCTTGTTTGCGTCTAGCTCAGAGCAGTGTTTTTGGGTTTTACCCGAAGATATATTTGTGCTAGATCTGCCTCTACCAGCTCATATGCAGACAGGGATTTATTTCTTTGAAAACTCACAAAACCTTTATAATTAAAAAATTATAAGAAGTACTTCTATACTAATCCTAAAATCCAATCTTTGTGTAATGTTATCTAATCAGAGTTTAAATAAATAAATATTTAAAGTTTTGTACTAAACTATATTTGATACCAACTGTAACGCCCCGGCCCTAAAAGGCCAGAGTTGCTGCATTATTACATATCATTGGCATGATTAAAAAAGATCAAATCTAGGAATACCGATTAGTTTAGTAGCCTTGGACGTACTAGATACATTCATAAGGTTTAAATTACATAATAAAATGGAAAACCACTACAACATTGTTTCCATAGAAAACACTAAGATCCCATAGACTATCCCTACAGGTCAGTCATAATATACTTCTTCACATCCTGGGAAAAATAAAACATAGAAAGGGGTGAGCTCAGATGCTCTGTAAGGATAAAAATATATCAGAAAATTCAAAAATAAGCATAAACATTTAAGGAAATGTATAAGACTAAAACAAAATACTTTTAATCTTGAACTTCATCATAATATGGCAAAGATAAAAATCAAATAACTCCATTGACATATTCTCATGGATATTATACTAGTCTGATAATCACATGCAATATCAATAGCCATTTTCATAATGATGGAATGCATAATGCCAGACGTTCATAACCACATAATCAAGGCTATGTACCAAGACTACATTGTAAAGGCCTTGTTCCAAAACACTAGTTTTTCTCATGAGACCTAACGATGCATCGAGGAACTATAGTGGGCTCTACCTCTAACTTACTGAGTCCAATGCATTCCTCATATAAAAGGGATTAAACATAATAAAAACATTCTTATTAAAACTTGCATACAAAATGTTAATACCTTATCCATAAACCATGAATGGTGTAAAAATAACACATCTATAGTCAAACATATCACAAAACCATCAATAAAATATGGATGTTTTCTATTATAATAAATCAACTTCAAATAAGCTTAAAATCCATCAATGGATGTTGACATAGATGAAATCAAAACCTTTTTTAGAGAAATATCTACTAATATTTTAAAATATTTTAAAATTCATATTTTTATAAAAGAAAACATTTATTTTGGGAATATTTTTATAAGCTTGTAAGGGAAGCTTTGATGATGTTATAACGGCAGAAAATAGCCGCACCCGCCGAATAAGTTAAAAAAACATTCTTATCATAATTTTGCCACAATGGTCATAAAGTACATTATTTGGAAAACGATGGAAAGATTCCTTTCAAAACATATAAGGTCAAATGAGGGTATAAATTAATTTAACCCATTTTATAGTAAATATTAAAAATGGTTTGAAATGCATATTTATGAAACATGGAAGTGGATTATAAAGAGGTCCCAATAGATACTTACATAAAAACATCCTCGGATAATAAAGGGATTGTGAAATTAAAACTTAACTTGTACTTTTCCTTGGATTAGGGTAAATAAAACTCCTATATAATGGTGAAATCATTGTTATTAAATTATAAAATAATCATATACATTAATATTATTTCATATATTATATTTTAGTATTTCTTTGTTAAAAATATTTTAGTATTATCGTCATTTCGGGTGTTAACTGATTCATTTTCCTTTATATGATTTGTTACTTATGTAATGATTTTTATCGATAGGATGTATATTATTAATATTCATAATTGTATTAATCCTTTAAACATTAATTTTATTCATCTAATAAAAATTAGTCTAGAATTGATACGATGGGAAAT
Source organism: Viscum album (assembly GCA_963277665.1). Lineage (NCBI taxonomy): Eukaryota > Viridiplantae > Streptophyta > Magnoliopsida > Santalales > Viscaceae > Viscum > Viscum album. Next base: position 1,672,985,031 of record OY728126.1, read on the forward strand.
GAATCTTATCACGTTCGTGGAGACTGTAATCCATACGTATGCATAAGCGACAATATCATTCTTTTGGAATTAAAATAATATACAATTTAATAGTATATCATAAATATAGAATCATTATCATGTAATATATTTTATTTACATCAATTACACATCATTATTATACCCATCCAAATAATAATTTATTGAATAACAAATACACCACGATGTGGAGACTATAAGTCGTACGTACGCACGGATGATGACACATCATTAAAAGGATGGATAGAATAATGAATATGGTTGTACAATATTTAAAATAACATCAGAGTATATAGAAGATATAGGAGTTATAATTTTATAATGGAAACAACAATTAAATAGGAAGTGGAAGAAGAAAGGAACCTAAAAGAGGTGAGGAAATATTTACCTTTTCTTTGGGTTCTTCCTTTAGATTTGATCCAAAGGGCTCCTTATAATGGCTTTATGACCAATGGAAAGCCTCTATAATTAATTTAGGAAAGTTTATCAGGTATTTTTCAGGGTTTGGTCCAGACAAATGTATTTGAAGGTGTGAATTAGAGAGAAGGGTGGGTTCCCTTTTATAAGAGGGGTGAGGGGCAGCTTAGGAAAAGCTAGAAATATTATTTTATAATAAAATAATTTTCAGTTTCTAATGGAACAAAAATGAATTATTTAAAGTATAATGGTGGTATGTGTCTAAAACCTCTGAACTAATAGGTTCTAGATAGGTTTGTGTCACTATTTTAACCTTATCTTTTAGATTTAACTCTTAGTTAAATAGTTTGACATTTACCTTGTCTTTTGGTAATTTTATATTATATGGTTAATAAACATACTATATAATTTTAAGAGAACCCCAAGTGGTTAATTAATGATACAACTATCATTATATAATACTGTTGGCCAAACTTCATATTTTTTTGAATATAATATCAGTTAATAATATTATATTTGTTTTAGAACACTTTTATTTCAATTTTGACACTATTTGGTATTTTGTTTTTCTAAATTCATAAGAACATTATTACTTCGAAAAAAAGTCATCTAACCAACCCCAATAATATATATTAAGCTCTAAAATTAGTAGAATTCATAAAAAGTCTCAAATTACATTTATTTGGATATTTATAATATCAATTATTTTAACATTTCATTAATACAGTAATTACTACATCCTCATTGTGTAATATATTAATTTAATTATTTAAAGTATAAAAAATATAAATAAAATACCATTATGTAGGAAATCATTTTATCTTTCTAATTAATATTTATTATCGAATTTATCTTATAAGTATCCCTATATTAAAAATGTTTTAGTTATTAAACATTGAATTTTACACTTTTCACTCTTCTTTGACTTAAAGAATAATAAATGTCCTAATCTAATCCATGTGGACATAAAGGATCATATTTTATTCCTAAGGTTGTTTTGGGTGAAATTACACTTATCTAATAGAATTAGGACATGTTTTAGTGTAATAATAATGCCATTTTACCCTTAATTAAGCAGTTTACTTTAAACCGCAGTAAATAAAAGTAAAAAGTTACTATTCACCAAAAATTATTTCCATCTTATTGAACCACAATTAACATATTGATATCAACCGTTTCTATAATATTTTCTAAATTCAACTCACAGAAGTGGTAAAATTATGTTTTATGTAAATTTGCAAATGCTCCTAGGAGGTGGGTAAAAGACTATAAAAAAGTTCAATAAAATTTTTATATATCTAAATTTATTACAAATTGACTCCAAATAATTACATTGAACTTATATAGGTATTATGTATCTATTTTGACCTAAAGTAAATTTAACTAAAATAAATAATTTTTTAACTAAAAATTCTGTTTTAAACTATAACTTAGTGTTTTTCACTATTCATCAAAATTGAATGTTTTCATAAAAATAACAAAAATTCACCCTAAGATAATTTTGATATTCCGAATCCAAAAATGAGGTCCATTTTGAAAGATAAAATTTATCAAATTTTTAATGTGGGTATTACTATTCATAACTGCTAGATTGATTGGTTGTGTTGTGTTAGAACTCGATGTTGTGTACAACACACGTTATTGTATTATTCAAAGGGAAACGTACCGTGGAATATTGGGGTGTTACAGTCTTGGCTTGTGAAATCATTTACCACATGATCACATGGAGGTAGTGGAAATGACCATCACCAGGGGAGGCAGCCATGGGTGTGTTGCGTGATTCGAAATAGATCTATTCAGATCGATGAAGGGTTTTACCCAAGGTTCAGCCAGAGAAGTTTTAGTTGAGTTAGATTAGGCCAAGCCAAAGGAAACTGGTTCGGGTGACACAATTATCCAGGGGAACAACACAGTGGAAACTTGCAAGGGTGGATGTGGTCGATGGGGTCTAGTCAAGTAGCTCACACACACTAGTAGAAAGAATGTACGAAAGCATCGAGTACCAAGTGGTAGTGACACATCTGTTCAAAAAGGTGGTGATTCTTGATCAAATGGAAGAAATATGAAGACATTTGAGGTAATAAGGGGTACTAGATGTGGATAGGAAGGCAGGGCATCAGCTAATGGCTATAGAGGGAGGATTTCACGGAGTTGGAGGCATCCGTGGTTGGCAAGGGAAGAACCAAGGATGGAGGTGTTTGATGGGAACTACTAAAGAGCAGTCAAGGAATAGGAGAGGGGGAGCCTGTTGGAATGATTTAGAACCAGAAAAGGGAGGCCCACACATGGATAAGAACCCCTCCCCAAATATTTTTTTTAAATGTATACATTTTTTAATGTCAGTCTAAGAATGTAAAAACACCAAAGATAATATATTTATATTATAAGTCCATCTGAAAAGTGGGAATTATTGAAACATTTGAATTATTAGCCAAATTTTCAAACAGACTATTGATAGGATAATTTTAAATAATATAACAATTTTTTTCTTCCACCATTGGTTTAAACAATATTCCCCACCTAGATCGAATCCATCCACTGGAATCTGGCCACCCAAATCAGGTATATCATCTTCCTAGAAAATAAACTGAACAATATATATATACACATATATTTGTATTCATTTTTAATTTTTTAATATCAAAATAGATTTCAATACATAAATTCTTTTTGAATGACCTTAACATGGAAATCCAAGAATATATGGAAGCATGGTCAAATCCATTCTAACATCATTAATATCCTCTATATAAATCAAATTCAAAATAATTAATCTAGGTTTAGAAAATCCATGTGATCCCTTTGACAACAAATAATTGTTCCAGGGTGTTCAGCTATAGTAGGTGGGCTAGGGATTAAAAATTTCCCATCCCTGAAGTAAGTAAGCTTCTTCTTATATAGAATTTAGATGCACAGAATTTCCTAAGGATCTCATGTGAATTAATCATAACACTGAAATTAAAAAATAATGGGTACATCATTCGAATCAAATCATGGTCATTTATCCCTCGTTGTAGGAGAAAATGACTCAATGTTTTAAAATCCAAACCATTACTAGAAGTGTTAAAATTCAAACCCATATAGATAATCCATCTAAGCTTCATGAATCCACACACGTATCATCCTCAAATTATGGGGGATAGCACAAGACTCCAACATTATATTTTACATCCTAACGATAGCCTTGATCTCATGCCTTCAATCCACAAAGACATTCATATATCATTCACTTAGTTAGAGGATTTATTTCTCTAGGGTTAGGAAGGATGGAGAAGCTCTCAATTCTGACTAATGAACATTACATGGAACAAGAATCTCCTCGACTAATATAGTGGACCTCTATAATACTCTATTACGGTTCCATGGACATCATATATTTAATATTCAGTAAATAAATAATAAATAAATACTTAATATAAACTAAATACATAATAAATATTATTAATGTTCAATATAATACTTCTAATATGTACTATGGGAAAAAAACATGGCATTAACTCGACTTATAATTACCACTACAATTAAATTAACTTTGATAATTGAATTATTATTTGTTCACATAATATTCTTCCGTGTATTTACTTAAACACTTGTAAATTAAATCATGTATGTACATCAAATATACATACATTGTGAGTATACAACCTATCATTGAATTTTTGAAAATAATACCCATGTTCTTTTACTAACAGCTCAAAAATTGAACTATTGATTTTCACTAATACAGCTCAATACACCATCTGAGAAGGCAGTCACAAATTATTCAAGAAATATTGATGTAAGGACAAAAATGATTAGATAATATTCTCTATTATAAGGAATCTATAAAAACTAAGAGTTCAATATATTACAAGGTTATATAATCAATTATAAACACTATATCAATAGTAGTGGGATATAAAATTATAAAAGAAATAGAGGATGAAATAGAGGATATGAAACAATCTATGAAATTAATCCCAAATCCATGGTCCTGGACACCAAAAAAAGTATGAATACTTATCAACTACCTCTTTCTCCTCCCATAAATTGATATATACCACCACAAAAAATAGATATAATTTTAAAAAAACTATCCAATAATATTTTTAACATTTCCCCTTCCAGCAAACATAGGATTTTTTTAATAGTGTCAAAAAACATATAAAATAGAGTCATGCCTTTGAAACATTATTAAGTTTCATGAAAGGGTTTTTATGTAGGACAGAGGTATGATTTACTAGAATTAGAAATATTTTTGGTACTATTATAAGAGTTTATATGCATATATCACATGTGGAAATAAAATATCTTTGAGGAGGGGGTTGAAATAAAATTCATAACATAGCATTCAATATGGATATGAAACAATATACAAGAGTTAATTATAATGGATCCCAATAGGTAATTTAAAATGGAGCCATTTATATCATAAGATTCATAAAAAAACGTTTGTGTCCCACATATAGTAACACTTGTGGTGGAAAAGTGTATTATAAGGGGCCATACAGTGCTCTGAAGTGGGACTGAGGTTAAGATATGGTAAAATTGGATATTGGAAGTTAATAAACAAATAAAATATGGAAATATGGGCATTTTGTGTCACAAATAAAGAAGTATGAGGGATATTTTATTTATTTATGAGAATATTGTAGATATCATTTGAATCATTTTAGAAAATGATATTCAATGTTGTTAAGAATGTGGGGCCAATTGTGCCTATCTGATATAAAATTGTTGGGAACATATTAGGGATGTTGTGTGTGGGTAGTGGGGATAGTTACTAGGGAGGGTAATTTTTATTTTCCGAAATTATGAGTTTTCTATAATAGTTGGTTTTCTAAGGGAGGCTAAATATAAGCAGGTGGTGAGTTATAGATCACTTTTTGGAATAATCATTATAGTATATCTATAGAAAAAATGGAGTGGTGTGGTTGTATCACTCCAAAACTTGACACACATAATAAGGTGGTATCCAAAGAAGTCTCATTCTCACGGTTCTTCCAGTTATATATCCTTATTTTCTCTTACTAATATAACTCTCGAATATTGTATCAGTATATAATTATATGAATAGTATCATCAATTCTTTATGTATCCCATCTCATTAGCACTCATAGTGATAAGTTTTGGTGACACATATAGGGGTCTATTATTTCTAGAAGTTGTGATCACAAATAAGGATGTCACAATGAGAACTATTTTCTCCATTATCTTTATAATTTTTAACTTTTATATCTGATAAAAAATTGATTCTAAGATAACGATGATCAATGTATGGATACAAGAACAAGTTGAGAATTTTGAGTAAATCGAGATGAGAGGAAGAAGGTATCATGATGATTGATGATGAAAAATATAGTATATATAGTTAGATTAGAAATGGAGAGTATACTGAGGGCATTGATAACTGTGTAGGCGTTTTTGGATAAGTTGAAATAGGAATAGTCGAGTACCTATGCTCAGTAAATGTTTTTTTGTAGAAAATATAATAAATACCATCACTCTAGATATGTTGTATGAAGGATTAGTGCATTCTATGTCTCTAAACAAAGTCTGTTGATGGGAATGAAACAAGGCCATCTAAAATCTAATGTGTAGAGGAGTGGCTGTGAATAGAGTAAGATTCAACATCAACATCTCCATATAATAAGGATCATGCTCTAGTTCAAGAAATATTGTTTCAGGAAAGGTTAAATATGATTTTAAAAATGTGTAAGATGATATTTATTATATGGGAGTCAGAAATATATTTCTAAAATTTCTCAATAATGGATTTTTCAAGGAATATGAAGTATATATTGGTATATTTGGTGTAAGTATGTTCTCAATTTCCACTAATGATGATATATTTTTCTATGAGAGAGTAGAAAGAATTTCTCATAGTGGAATAATGGAAAATATTTCTTTCGATGTTGTATTGGGTAAAAAAAATTATCTGGGTTTTTGTTCACCTCCTATAGAACAACATAGATCAGTTGTTATTCTATTTGAAAAAGTGCAATGAGGGAATCACATGGGAGTGAAAGAACCATCATAGTGAATGTAGTTTCTTTATATTCTAAATTGACGTACTAAAGTGAAAGATAATGATATTGTATTTGAAAGGATGTAATTTTTGGGGTATCCTTTGAGAGCGGTAGGATAATATATGTTTGGTTCATGTTCAATTTTTTATGCTTTGTAAAAGAGTTGATTTTGGAAGTGTTATTAAAGAGGAATCATTATACCAAGAACTCAGGATGGTTATTTGGTTAAAAATTCTATATCTATGTTTGAATTAATAATTGTAGTGGCGGAAGAGAGGCATTATGTAATTATTGGTCAGCACTCAGTTTCATTTGGGATTTTTACCTCAAAAGGACTGGGCATGGTGGGACTGCAAAGTGAAAAAGAATCCACATATGATTACACTAGGAGTAAATATTTGTGGGTGGAGAATTGGACATGTTATTGGACCATATAATGGGAAGATTACCCTAATACCATAATGAAGGGGATTGTTGGAATGTTAGTTTAGTAGTAGTGGGTAGAGTTATTTTGGTTCAAAGTTATTGATTATTTTATTTATAAAATAAGATATATCCTAAATATGATGGAGTAGATTTACAATGAATTTATCTATACACTTTTCACTCAATTGATTTATGATTTGTTACAAAATACTTTACTCTTAGTCACTCACTTCTATCATGTTCATTAATTGAAAACATTATGGGTTGAAGATTAGATGATGATTAAAATATGAATATTAAAGTAAATATCATTCATGATGTTGACAAAAGTACAGATTTGGATATTTATTTTGGTTCATAACTAACACTCAAAAGAAAATATAATAATGGTGATTCTTGATTTTCTAGAGATCTATGTAAATTGTAGACAATTGGTGTTGATGTTTTAGCTACCATGTTTCATGAAACAAGTTTTGTTTTAGTCATGGGTTCAATATTATCTATTATTTTACCACAATGTACATATCCTAATACAGAAAAACATTCCATATAGGGGACAAAGAGTTCCAAAGATGCCTTGTGGTAACAAATATAATTGGACGATCAAGGAATGAAACAAGTCATCCCTGTACACCTAAGGGACATTAGATTTGTAGTCATGGGGGAAATGTTATGAATATGGGGCTGATGGGGATTGTCAAAGAAATATTTGTTTGGGTATATTGAGGGCATCATGTGAGGGAAGTTGGGTTATATTATTGCAATGGTAGTTTTGTATTTCTCTCATTCTTAGTGTCTTATTATAGTTTTTTTGGAATGGGATAATAAATAAATGATATTTGTGGTTTATAGATTGAAATTTATGTTGATTCAATAAGGTTTTCATTATGACTTTTCCATTCCTTTTTGTTTGGAAAATCACAAACACCTTATACATAAGAAAATATAAATTTTACCTCCATAAAGAAAATTTACTTCTTTAAGGAACATCACCCTAACCTAGATTTCCTTATACAAATCCATATTTTTTGTTTGTACAAAAACCAGATTCATACCAAAAATCCCAGAAGTCATATAATGTAAATATTTTGTACATTCTGTTTTTAGGATCCAAATTATGGATATGAACTGTAATGAAGTTCCAATCCGAATTCTGGACTCCAAACTCATATGAAGTTCGACTCAAAACTCTTAAGTAATTCGACTCCTAACTCTTAAGTAATTCGACTCCGAACTCTTAAGGAGTTCGACTCCGAACTCTTATGGAGTTCGACTCCGAACTCTTAAACAGTTCAACTCCGAACTCTTAAGCAGATAGACTCCAAACTCTTAAGCAGTTCGACTCTGAACTCTTAATCAGTTCTACTCCAAAGTCTTAAGCAGTTCGACTCCGACTCTTAATCAGTTAGACTCCGAACTCTTAAGCAGTTTGACTTCAAACTCTTAAGCAGTTCGACTCCGAACACATAAGTATTTTAACTCGGAACTCTTATGAAGTTTGACTCCAAACTCTTATGAAGTTTGACTCCGAGCTTTTACTACTTCGACTTCGAACTCTGCAAGTTCAGATTCCAATCTCTGGTGAAACCAGACTCCGAATTCCTATAAAACAGAATCTGAACATTTCTTAACATAAATTCCGAATTTCATTTTGGTTAGACTCTGAACTTTTGAAATTATTACACTCCGAAATATTGATTAGTTTTTACTTACATATACTTCATTTCAAAACGATGTCGTGCATTCAGTTATAAATTGTTTTCTATAAAATGATGTCGTCTATTCTGTTTCTAATTAACTGTTAGTTGAGTTACACGTGTACAGGTCCCTCCGAATTTCATGGGAAATATGAACGTTAGAGGAGGGTGCCGACTGTTGGAGGTTTGCCTATAAATGAGATCTCATTTGAAAGATCTCAAGAAGAAGTTTATCGATCTAGAGAACACACGCTGTTAAGGTTATTTCTAGAGAGGGAATCTTTTCATGCCTTGTGCGTACTGAACCAATCGTTCAGATTGCTTTGTGCGACTCCGAATGTTGGTGATTACATTTGAGGACTTCTGTGGATAGGAAGACAGAGGTTCTGACTACCTTAAAGTTCTACGGCTTCCTTGATGAGGAAGACAAGGGTTCCAACTACCTTGAAGTTGAGGACTTGTGGGGATTGTAAGACAGATATTATAATCTTCGTATCGAGGGCTTATCCTGGTGTGGGTAAGACAGACTTTCTTGAAAGTATAAATCAAGGGACCTTTATCCAAGGTTGTTGGATACCCTTCTCTTTGGGTTAAAATATTCATATCTTGTTACTTGTAGTTTTTCTACTTGTTTGTTTTCGCTGCATATTGTATTGTAAGGAAAGTATAACCTTCTTATATTTCCTTACACTTGTACTCTAATTAGTTTAGATTCTATACACTTTAATATAGAATCTTATATTGTAAATCTTGATTCCAATTCTCTAGTTGGTGATTAGAGGTGTTGTGAAATTTTCTTAGTTTAAATTTGTTAAACTTAGAATTTTCCTTGTCTAAGGAAAACATAGTTATCTGTAACCAACTTTGAAGGTTCCAAAGGAATTTTTAAAGTGTACAATTCACCCCCCCCCCCTCTTGTATATTGAGCATCTACATCGTTATTTTTATCCTACAATTGGTATCAGAGCAGGTCTCAGAAATACATATACTCACGTATAGGTTTTTCCTGCTCATCTTTTACATTGTTCTTCATCCTTGATTAGAAAGTTTACTTTGTCATTCTTAACTTTGTCATTCCAAACTTTGACATTCCAAACTTTATCATTCCAAATTTCCATTCCGAACTTTGTGGTTATGAACTTTTTCTACTAACTTGTTTGGTTGCCAAGGTTTGTTTTAAGAATGGCAGGAATCAATGTTGGTTCTATTGACAATATACACCCTACAAGACCACCAATCTTTGATGGTAAGGACTATGAGTACTGGAGAGATCGAATGAAGACTTTTGTTATCAATACTGGAGTGGATAATATCGTTATGCTTACTAGTGATTATAAAATTTCTGATAAAGAAGTTAGAACATTCACTAACCAGGAAAATCAAGAGAATCAACTCAATTATAAGGTACGCAATACTCTACTATGTTCAATGACTAGAAATATATATATCCAAATTTCTTCTTGTGAAGCAGATAATTGTATCTGGAAGAAGTTAGAGGTTACACACTTTGGAACTTCTAAAGTGATTGAAACTAGGAGAGCTATGCTCAGAGCTGAATACCATGGTTTCAATTTTCTTCATGGAGAACCAATCTGTAAAGTTCAACAAATATTTATGACTATAGTCAACATCTTATAGTCTATGGGAGAAAAATGGTTAGATGGTGAAGCCATTGTGGATAATATAATTGATATTATGACCAATGAGTGGGAATCAAAGAGAACAACTATAGATGAGAACAGGAAGGTCACTCAAATTTCTCTGGATGAGCTATTTTGAACTCTTCTCCAACATGAAACAAGAATGAAGAGAGATTCTGACAACATCAAAAAGAAGAATGGGAATGGTACTGTCACTTTTACAACAACATCAAATCATATGAAAACTAAGACTCCTGAGAGAGTAACCAGATCCAAGTCTAAGAAGGTGGTTATTCAATCAGATTATAGTGAAAGTGAAATATCATAAAATGAGTTAGCAAATCTTTCTCGAAGAATGAACAAGATAGCTGGCCAGAGAAATTTCCAATCCAAATATAAGAAAAAGGAAAGGAAAGATAGGAAACATGGAGAAGTCACTTTTTATGAATTCAAGAGAGCTGGACATATTAGACCAGATTTCCCTTTACTCAAAAAGATAGAAAGGAAAGAAAGGTATTCAGAGAGGATTAGAAAGAAGTATTACAAGACCAAAGCTAAGAAAGTTCTGAAATAAAATGACACCTGGAGTGCCAGTGGTGGTGATTCTTCATACGAATCTTCTGATTATGAATCTTCAGGATAGAGGAATCTTGGTCCTATAGCCAGATTACCCATTAACAATCATTGTTTTATATCTAAGGTACACAATTTTGAATCATTGACCAATGTTTCTTTAAATTCCACTAATAGTATGTATTATAACTCTTCAGATGAATAATCATCTTCTGATGAATAAAATACTTCACCTACCTATGAAGAAGTTTCTAGGTTTGCTGAACTTCTAGAGATTGAGAATTCTAAACTCAATAAAAAACATGATAAGGTAATCTCTAGGAATTCTATTCTTACAAAAGAAATATCATATCTTTCCGAAGATCTTGATAGGAAAAATTCTGATTTTTTAAATATTTCAAAGAATCTTGAGGAAGTAAGTTCTGAGAAGAACAAACTTTCTAAAGAGTTAGAAAAAGTAATTTCTAAGAAAAGTATCTTTGAGCCTAGCTCTAGTTCTAAATCTAATGATTTTGAAGATAAAAACTTGGTTATAAAACTCAAGTCCGAAATTATTTCCTTAAAGAAGTGTTTATCATACTTTACCCATGGTAAAGAAAATTTTGATAAAAGGTATTCTCAAATATGACCTTTTAGAAACAAATCCGGTATTGGTTATACCCATGCTAAACCAATTTTTAGAAACAATTACATTGTTCCACAAAGTGCCCCATTTTGTACTACGTTTCAATGTAGTGGTCACTGGGTAAAGAATTGTTCTTTAAATAAAACCCAATCATTAGGTTTTCATAAAGCCTATTTCTCTAAGAAAGTGTGGGTTCCTAAAATTTTGTTGTCTGTAAATTTTGGATCCAAGCAAGTTTGGATTTCGAAAGTCTAATTCTTTTCTTGTTTTCAAAAATATAAAGGATGTACCAACAATAATACATGGTACATGGATAGTGGATGTTCCCGGAAAATGACTGGTAACAAAAGCTATTTTGAAAATATTATTAAAATGAAAGGAGGAAAGGTATATTTCGGAGATAATGCTCAAGGAGAAATTATTGGTATTGGTAATATTGTTCTTCTAGGTAAAACTTTGATTTCAAATGTTTTATTTGTTAAGGGTCTTAAGCACAACCTCATTAGCATAAGTCAATTATGTGATGAAGGTTACCATGTGAGTTTTAAGAATGATTAGTGATTAGTACACAATTCCAAGGAAAAATTTATTCTCTCAGCCAATAGGCAAGAGAATGTTTACACATTGAACTTAGAAGACCTCAGGAGTCAAGACTTACCTTTCCTAAGTGCAAGGAAAGATCATTCCTGGTTATGGCATAGAAGACTAGGTCACTGTAACCTTAGACATTTAGGTAAACTTTCTAAGAAAAAACTAGTTAAGGATCTACCAGATCTTAGATTTGATTCTTCTAATGTTTTTTATCCTTGTCAATATAGTAAGAAACATAAATCTAGTTTTAAATCAATTAGTGATGTCTCAAGGACTAATGCATTACAGTTAGTGCACATGGATCTTTTTGTTCCAACACAAACTGGAAGTATTGGAGGCAAATACTATGTGTTTGTTCTAGTAGATGATTACACCAGATTTACTTGGGTCTACTTTCTAAGAAAAAAGTATGAAGTTTTTCCTTATTTCAAAAGTTTTAGAGCATAAGTTAAAAATGAGAAAAATCTTCCACTAAAAACTATTCATAGTTATCATGGAGGAGAATTTCAAATTTTGATTTTGAAGCTTTTTGTAGTAGAAAAGGTATTACTCACAATTTTTCATCACCTATAACTCCTCAAAAAAATGGTGTAGTTGAAAGAAGAAATAGAATTCTTCAATAGATAAATATAACCATGTTGAGTGACTATTTTATAGCTAGACATTTATGGGCTGAAGCTGTAAGTGCTGCTTGTTATACTATAAATCGAGTTTTTATTAGACCTTTTCTTAATAAAACTCCTTATGAGTTATGGAACTCTAGAAAACCAATACTTTCCAACTTCAAGTTTTTTGGTTGCAAAGTATTAATTCTGAATACTAAAGATAATTTACATAAATTCGCACCAAAATCTGATGAAGTAATTTTCTTAGGATACTCCACAACTTCTAAGGCATATAGAGTTTTCAATAAATATACTTGTACTGTTGAAGAAATAGTGAATGTAAAATTTGATGAGTCAGATCCTTTTGTTTTAAAACCACCACAACCTACATCCTCGGATTTTTTTATAAAACTGATTGTCAACCTATGATAGAAGATCCTTCTAAAAAGGAAAATGTTCAAGAAGACACTTCTGAAACATTTACCCCAGAAGACTTTCGACCCTATGATGATGAACAGATTTTACAAAACCCAAATCAGGTGTTTCTTAAGAATCATCCCAGTGATAGCATCATTGGTGATGTAAATCAACATGTAAGGACTATAAGTTCCTTAAGAAATGATGTAGAACATCTAGAATTTCTTTCCCAATTAGAACCAAAAAGCACTAATGAAGCTTTAGGTGGTGATGATTGGATCAAATCCATGCAAGATGAACTTAATGAATTTGAGATGAATAAATTCTGGACCTTGGTTGAAAAACATAAGGAAACTTCTATTATTGGAGAAAAATGGGTTTCAGAAACAAGTGTGATGAAAATGGAGTCATATTAAGGAGTAAAGCTAGACTCGTTGCAAAAGGCTATAATCAACAAGAGGGAATAGACTATGAAGAAACCTATGCTCTAGTAGCTAGACTTGAATCTATTCGTATTCTACTTTCCTTTACAACATTCTTCAATTTTAAACTTTTTCAAATGGATGTGAAATGTTCTTTTCTTAACAGTTTTGTTCAAGAGGAAGTTTTTGTTGAACAACCTCATCGCTTTGAAGATACAAAACATCTTAATCATGTTTTTAGACTTACCAAAGATTTATATGGTTTTAAACAAGCCCAACGAGCCTGGTATGATAGACTCACAAGATTTTTTATTCAAATTAACTATGTTAATGGAAATACAGATCCAACCCTTTTTCTGAAGATAGATTGGAAAAATGTTTTGATTGTTTAAATTTATGTTCATGAAATCATATTTGGTTCAACTCGGGAATCTTTAACTGATTCTTTTGCAAGTCTAATGAAATTTGAGTTTGAAATGAGTATGATGGGTGAGTTAACTTTTTTCCTTGGTTTTCAAATTTCTCTAAAACCAGAGGGGACCTTTATATCTCAACATAGGTATATTAATGATCTTCTTAAAAAATATGGTTATGACAATACTGAAAGTATGTGTACGCCCATTGGTACCTCAAACTCTCTAGATCTTGATGAAGCTGGGAAACTAGTAGATCATTCATATTTTAGAGGTATAATAGAAAGTATACTTTACATAACAGCTAGTCGACCAGACTTAATGTTCTCAGTATGCTTATGTGGAAGATATCAATCCAATCCTAAGGAATCTTACTTAAAGGCTGTAAAAATAATTTTTCGCTACCTAAAGGGATCCATGGATCTAGGATTATTTTATACTTATGGAAATGATTTTGTTCTAAAAAGCTTTTTGGATGCTAAAATTGGTGGATGTAGAATGGATAGAAAGAGTACATCCGGAACTTGTAACTTCTTAGGAGATTCATTAGTCTCTTGGTCCTGCAAGAAGCAACATTTTGTAGCACTCTCTACTACTGAAGCTGAATATGTCGCAGCTGGAGGTTGTTGTGCTCAAGTGTTGTGGATGCAACACACACTCACAGATTATGGCCTAAGTTTTTCTAAGACTCAAATTGTGTGTGATAACACATGTTCCATTGCCCTAAGTAAGAACCTTGCACATCACTCTCGTAAAAAACAAATAGACATTAGGCATCACTTTCTTAGGGATCACTCACAAAAAGGAGATATCATTCTTCTGTTTATCGGAACGCAAGATCAACTTGCTGATATTTTCACAAAATCTTTACCCTCTGATAGATTTGAATACATTAAAAAAAAGTTAGGAATGATAACTGTAAGGTAATCATTCTTCATTAACTTCTTGTTGAACAATTCTCCTAATAGTAATAAACTTCTTCTCATAGGGGGTGTACATTTGAATGTTAGTGTAACTAAATTTTTCGGAATCTGTTTTTCAAAATTATTATAACTAAAATTTTTCGTAGTTAGTTTTTCAAACTTTCAGAACTGAAGTTTTCGGAATGGAAATTTCTGAAACTAAAATTTCCGGAATGGGAATTTCCGGAACTGAAATTTTCAGGATTGAAATTCTCGAAATAAGAACATCCGAAATGGAGTTTTTTTCTGTACTGGAACTTCCAGAATATATATTTTCGGACTCAAGTTTTCATAACGAGATTTTTGTACTAGAAATTTTTTAATGAATTTGTTTTTAAATATCTTTTTCTACATAATGAATTTTACCAATTACGAACAATGTTTCTAGCCAATCCGAGAGTTGTGTTTTCCTTACATATAGTTTTGTAATCATATTTTTCTTACTGGTATTTTCCTAAGTTTTTAAAAGATCATATTCTAGTTTTCTTCAAATCTGAATGTTTTCTTTAAAAAAACCCCTCAAAAGATCAGAGTCAAGTTTTCCCTGCGGGATTGTTTTCAACCGTCAGATCAGATCAAAACCTTTTCAACCATCAGATAGATTTCGGAAGACCAACGGTCACAACCATTGCCTATATAAAGGGGACCCCAAGACTCCTCCCACATCGTTTGTTCATGCTTTTGCGTCTCGAAGCCGGGTTTCACTTCTTAAGGCCGGTTCCGAACTTTGCAAATTTGTTCCAAATCTTCCAGTTTTCTTCACTCCGAATGTCTGTAGAAGCAATATCTCAAGATATGTCGACTACGAAACCAATCTCTATGTGGTTAGTCTTTAGGGAAAGGTTAGTTCATCTATATTTCTACAAGATTGATTCCCTTATAACCAAGAATATAAAGCTGAATGGATGAGAAGATGTCTACATAGCAAAGTCAGATAAATAGGATCTGGTTTATACTGATTTTCTGATCGAGTTCTATGAGTCTGTTTCCTTTTAGAAGGAAGATGGCAGAGAATGGTTTTCTTTCAAGTATTATGGGAAGACTTATAAGCTATCTTACACCATGGCCGCGTGGTTGGTTGGTTTATCTAATGAAGGAGATTTTGAATTTTTCTCTCACAAACTTCTCAATGTGAAAGGAAGTTTCAACAAGGAGAAGGCACTGAAGTGTCTTGGTCTTAAGGATGATTCAACTATCAAGATTTCTCGTCTCACTCCGAATAATAGAATCCTTCAGATTTGGGTGCAAGTCTTTCTGGTTCCAAGAAGAGGTGATAAAGGCCATTTGAAGAAGAGTGATATCTATGTCTTAGATTTCTTGGTAAATCTAAGAAAGATAAATCTGATGAGGCATGTCTTGGTTACGATCAAGAATATCAAAGAAGGTAATTTGAGAGCTCAGATTATCATTTTTCTTGCTTTACTATCTAAGCTGATAGTTTGATGATTATAATCTTTTAAGGTTTCTTTCAAATCAAAAGTTCAGAATTGCTAGATTATGCTAGTCAGTGATGATACCCTCAAGAGGATGAAGATGGGTTTTTCCAGTGAATCCGGAGAATTTTACCCTCTGTCTGTGGAAGAGGTTGAGACAGCTCAAAAAGAAACACAGAATTCGGAACCATCCAAAAAGAAAAAAAGGAAGAGAAAGGTTAAGGAAGTGGTTGCAGATGAAGAAAATCCTCAAGCTAAGGAAACTCAGTCTTCTCCTCCCAAACCGAAGAATCAAAAAACATATACAAAAGAAGTGGCAGCCAAATGGAGGGAAGACAATTAGAAGAAGAAGGAAGTGGATCCACAATTCGGATTGGACCCTATAGAGGCTAAGGCCTTAATGGAAAAAGTTGCTGAAGAGATATAGAAACAAGGGAAGGAAAAGAAAATGAAAAAGAAAATGTCCGAAGATGAAGTGGTGCAATCTTCGCTGAAAGATTCATAGTTAGCTTTAGAAATGCTTCCCGTTCCGGAAACATTAGATCTTGAACCTGCTTTACTAGAAACTCCAGCCAAGAATTTTTTCACTTTGGATAGATCGAAGGGTAACGAAATTGTTGAGGAAGCTGAGAAATAAGTTTCTGAAGAAGTAGAGGAAGAAGTTAAAGAAGAAGAAGAAGATGATGAAAGTGAATATTTGGATACCCTGATCAAGCAAGTACAGGACTACAAAGATAAGACTGCATCTGAAAAGTTAGTATCTCCTGGAAAGGAAGATCAGGAAGCTAGTAAGAATGATGATAAGAAACAGCAAGAATAAGAAGAATAAAATGTCTTGTATGACGAGGAATAATCCTATGAGAGGAATTTCCTTGAGGAAGGACAAGAAAAACAGAAACCAGATGAAGACTAGATTATCCAAGTGTCTGAATCTGAGGATGTATCCCTTAATAAAGAACCTTTTTCAAGAGCTGATAAGGGGGGAAAACTCTCATAGAGACACCTATAAAAGATATCATCAGAAAGAAAGAGGTTGGTGGTACCTCTAGAAGAGAGCTGGTGCAAGTTGAAGAAGAGCTGTCTTAAAGAGAAGTTTCCGATTCAGAATCATCATCTCATGGGCATGAATTTGTGGATCAATCTATAAAGAAGTTGGTGGACACCATTCTGATTTTTCCAACAATAGATTCCAGATGCTAGATGCTGCAACAAACTATGAATCAGAAATCGGATTATTTATCCATGGTAATGGATAAGTTTGTGAAGTTGGAAGCTGAACAGAAATGTTTTCTTATTGATTTCGATGGGAATAGAAAGTCTTGGAGTAAGGTAACCAAGTGGTCTAAGAGAGTTGATGAAGATTTAGTTCAGTGGGAGAGTTTTCAGGTTGAAGTTCAAAATGATTTTGAAATGGAGGATAACAATTTTAACGATATTTATGAAAATCTGACCCAAGAACAAAATTCTCGGAATCAACAGGTCAGGGACCTGAATGGGAAGCTTAACTCAGTATCTCAAAATTGGAAAACTGAAAGACATTTTCGGATTGAGTTTCAGCAGAAGATGGAAAAGCAATATGAGATAATAAAGTTACAGAAAGAAGCTTTGGAGGCTCAGGCAGAAGCTCTAAATGTCCAAGAAGAAAAGACAAAATCCTTGGAGAGGCAAGTCGAGGAAGATCAAAGAGACTTGATGAAACTCAAAACCTTGTTAAAAAAGATCATTCCGAAGGAAAAGAAGACAAATGAACTCACTCTGATCTTTTGTTGTAATTGTCTTTATTTGTAAAATTTTCCAACTCTAATAAAATGATTATTTGGTTGGTTGTATCATGTCATGTACTAATGTTTCAGGTACCATACTTTCTTTTCCATTCCATTCAATTCTTTTTGAAAATCACAAAGGGGGAGAAGGAAAAATAACCTCTCCTAAGGAAGAGAAAGGAAAAATTTCTAAGAGAAATATTCTTGAATAAAGGAGGACTTTCCCACTACGAAGTTTTTCATTCTTACAATAATGAAAACTTCACTCCGGAAACTCTGAATACAATCCTTATAGTTTCAATGCGTAAGGGGGAGTTAGTTGTATTCATTTTCATCCCTGAAAAAAGGGAGATAAGTTTTAATTTCAAAGTCTAATTTTTTTTCCAAAATCCTTATATGCTTTTTCAAAAGGTTGTTTGAGCTTTCCAAAAATGGGGAGATTGTTGAGTCAATAAGGCTTTCCTTATGAATTTTCCATTGCTTTTTGTTTTGAAAATCACAAACACCTTATACTTAAGAAAATATAAATTTTACCTCCATAAGGAAAACTTAATTCTTTAAGTAAAGTCACCCTAACCTAGATTTCCTTATACATAGCCATATTTTTCTTTAGTAAAAAACAGAATTCATACCCAAAATCCTAGAAGTCATATAATGTAAATATTTGGTACATTCTATTTTTAGGATCTGAATTCTGGATATGAACTGTAATGAAGTTCCAATTTGAATTCTGGACTCCAAACTCGTATGAAGTTCGACTCCTAACTCTTAAGTAATTCGACTCCGAACTCTTAAGTAATTCGACTCCGAACTCTTAAGGAGTTCGACACCGAACTCTTATGTAGTTCGACTCCATACTCTTAAGCAGATCGACTCGGAACTCTTAAGCAGTTCGACTCTCAACTCTTAAGTAGTTCGACTCCAAACTCTTAATCAGTTCGACTCCGAACTCTTAAGTAGTTCGACTCCGAACTCTTAATCAGTTCGACTCCGAACTCTTAAGCAGTTTGACTCCGAACTCTTAAGAAGTTCGACTACGAACTCTTCAGTGGTTCAACTCCGAACTCTTATGAAGTTTGACTCCGAACTCTAATGAAGTTCGAATCCGAGCTTTTTCTAGTTCGACTTCAAACTCTACAAGTTCAGATTCCGATCTCTGGTGAAACCAAACTCCGAATTCCTATAAAACAGAATCCGAACATTTCTTAACATAGACTCCGAATTTTATTTTGGTTAGACTCTGAAGTTTTGACTTGCTTACACGCTGAAATATTGATTAGTTTTAACTTAAATATACTTCATTTCAAAACGATGTCGTGCATTCAGTTATACATGGTTTGTTATAAAACGATGTCATCTATTCTGTTTCTAATTAACCATTGGTTGAGTTACACGTGTACAGGTCCCTATGAATTTCATTAGAAATATGACCGCTGGAGGGGGGAGCCGACCGTTGGAAGTTTGCCTATAAATAGGAGCTCATATGAAAGATCTCAAGAAGAAGTTGATCGATCTAGAGAAAACATGCTGTTAAAGTGATTTCTAGAGAGAGAATATTTTCATTCATTGTGCATACTAAACCACTCATTCAGATTTCATTGTGCGACTCCGAATGTTGTTGATTACATTCAAGGACTTCCGGGGATATTAAGATAGAGGTTCCAACTACCTTGAAGTTTGAGGGCTTCCTTACTGAGGAAGACAGAGGTTCCAACTGCCTTGAAGTTGAGTGCTTATGGGGATAGCAAGATAGAGATTCTAATCTTCGTATCGAGGGCTTATCCTGTTGTGGGTAAGATAGACTTTCTTGAAAGTATAAATCAAGGGACCTTTATCCAAGGTTGTTGGATACCCTTCTCTTTGGGTTAAAAGATTCATATCTTGTTACTTGTAATTTTTCTACTTGTTTGTTTCCGCTGCATATTTTATTGTAAGGAAAGTATAACCTTTTTATATTTTCTTACACTTGTACTCTAATTAGTTTAGATTCAATACGCTTTAAGGTAGAATTTTATATTTTAATTCTTGATTCCAATTCTCCAGTTGGTGATTAGAGGTGTTGTGAAATTTCCTTAGTTTAACTTTGTTAAACATAGAATTTTCCTTGTCTAAGGAAAACATAGTTATCTGTAACCAACTTCGAAGGTTCCAAAGGAATTTTTAAAGTGTAAAATTCACCCCCACTCTTGAATATTGAGCATCTACATCATTATTTCGATCATACAATTTACATAGTAGTATTTCTATTAGGAAGAGAAGTGATATTAAGGTGGTCTATCTCTCTGACACACAATGCACGTAGAAAAGTTAAATCGCAGGGATGTGGTCTCTCCTGTTTATTCTAGATATAAATCATTCATTCTTCATGAAAATATAACTCTCAAATATTGTATTAATCTATAGTTTCATGGTTATTTTATTCAATTCTATATCCCTACACTCTAGTTATCACTCATGGTGATAACAAAGGATTTGTTGTTTCCTAACATTTATTTTTAAATGATTCAATTTGGACAGAGCGTGGATATTTTATGATTAATAATCTAACATGTTTACAGGGTCCATGAAATTTTATGAAATTATTGTAAGTAAATGGGACCTTCTTAATAATTTTCCCACTATAGTTGTTAATGATTGTAGAGATAGAGTGATAAAATTAAAGGATAATTTGGAAGATGATGTAATGAAAATAACGACACAAATATTATAGTGTATGATAAGAAACAATTGTAGGTCATAACTGATTTAAAGGAAGTGAGATAAATATTTCATGGTTTGTAACAAGTTCATGATCCATATTTTAAATATATATATAAATAATAGCATATTATAATTCAATAAATATAAAATTTTGAAGACTCTACATAGATTATGAGAACAATGATTTTGAACATGTTGCAATACAGGTTATAAGGTTCTATTTCACATGATTAGTAAAACGAGCAGTATCACAAAAATAAATAATGGTCAAAAATAGTGATATAATAATTAAAAGAAGTTGTAATAAAAAATGTGGGGCTATAACATATGGTAATAGGTTAAATAATAAGAAGCGGCAATGATATTTGAATAGTGATAATGTCAAAACACAACCTAACATTGAAACAAGGACAAAAATAAAAGAACATCATTGTATATGATATAGAATAAAATTTAAGTTGAATTCAATCCATGTGTATCGTAGCTAGAAATATTGAATTTTCGCTAGATGATTAGTGAAATAGATAACATTGATGAGTTTAGATTAGACATAATTCATTTATAAGATCTTTGATGTATTATATTGCTCAATGTATCATCAGGGATACTTGAATGGTTCTTTTAAAAATAATAAAAAAATGTAACACTTTCATGGACTATAATTGTATTAAGAGATGCCTCATAGAATTATTAAAGAGAATATTGTGGGTTATGTAATTGAGGTTTGAGATCTGTATGAACAACAACAAAAATATCAGGGTTCAACTATTATGAAAATAATTATGATAGTGAATTTTGATTAAAAACTATCAAGAACCTAGGAATAATGATCTCCACACATGGAGAGATAATGGATATGAAGAAATATAAACATATGACCACACATTCATGGTAGTTGAGAAACATTTAATGATGTTATTAGAGTATGGAAATCACATTATCGGTTAGGTTTTATATAGTATATAATTAATATTAACTAACATACTGAAGACATGAATGATATATGGAGATCATTAAAATATCATAGAAATATGGTTGGGACTTATGTTCAACCCATTGGACATGTAAGAGATGATTGTTTTTGAAAAAGATCACTGATCTATGGAAATTGAGGTTAAACCAGGCTGAATATTGAACCAACATTCATATGATATTGATTAGGATTATTTTTGGTCCTTTGAGAATGTGGATTCATATTACAATGAGCTGGTTGAGATATTATGTTGTAACAGTCCGTGAATAATAAGGGCCATATGTGATGATCCTATCATGGAAGGTCTTGGCTACGATCATGAAGGGAGATGATATAAGATATATAGATTTCATAAAGTGGTTTTTGTATGGGGATTCATACAAAATAAAGAGTAACACATTTTGTTTTCTAATAAGTTCCCACCAAGAGTGAATGTGATGAAAGTGAGGAAATAATTTCATATATGATTAAAATTCATTCGACATGTGAAGAATTATAGGTACAGTATTATACAACTAGATGAATTTACAAAAACTTTACATAGTAGGGGATATACATTGATCTATATAATATCTCCATTATGAACATGAAATGTATCTCATACACATTGTTGTATTTTTAGGATGATAACATAACACTTAGTCTTTATAGTAGCCCATTTAAATTCTATTAATCTCGTTTTCACATATATTATGTGTTGAAAATATAATTGAATGAAGTGTAATAATTATGACCAATTATTAAGAGTACTTAAGAGTGGAACTTAAAACTCAAATTTTTGTCTAAATGGATAATAAAGAATCCGTTTTCACAAGTATTTCATATTAAAATTGAGTATTTCACTCTTATTCACCCCAAATCCTGGATCATTATCATCCCCCTACCTACAACATTTTTATATTTCTTATGGATTACTAATTATATTTAGTGTATAGAAGCAATGTATAAATAGAAGACCAGTGCAATTTTATTATAAATAATTACATATGTGAATAAGTCAAATGTAAAAGTTCCACTGATGATACAAATTCATAGTTGAATTATTATTGGAAATTCGAAAAGGAAGATCCATCTGGAATCTATAAAGTAACTTATGAAGGAAAATCATAGTGAAATTTTCTGGAAAAAATGTGACATTCACAATTACTTATTTATGATCCAATTTAATGAGAATTTTATGTGGATAATATAATTTAAATAAAAATAAATGCATCATGTTCTCATTAAAACCAATAGTAAAAGTCCTTTTGAAAATATATGGAATAAAACTGCAATATTTATTTATTGACATTCCAGTTAAAAATTATAATGTTCAATTATATGTGAATTCTATCTCAAAACATCAATGAAAATTAAAATCCATAGTTTCATTGGAATCAATTGATGGAAGTTTCATAATAAATCCATAAAGTATGTTCCATTGGAAATCCATAAAAATATTCCATTAGAAATCCATAGTGTAACAACAACTGGAATATCATAAAATAATTTACACTGAAAAAGGGTCATTCGTAATTATCAGTTTATGTTCCATGAAAGAAATTATATAGTAAATTCTAAATAAGTAATGTTCCAATAGCTTATTAATTTCAAATATATGATCCATGTTAAGTATAAATCAATAAATGAAATTCTATATGGAATCATTAGTGCTTGTTCCACAAAAAATCTAGGAAAAATACCACTAAAAATCCTTATAGTATTTCCCACTAGAAAATACCAATTAAAGATTCATTTTGATATCAGTGATTATATCATGAATATTTCAATAATTAATTTCATAGATTTCTTTCACTTGATAAAACATCATTATATGGTAAAAAACACAGCATTCTTAATCATGATAATAATTTTTTAGTATTTAATAAATCATTCAACTTTTTTTTCGAAAATCAGTTTTATGCTTTTTGGGTTTTGTGAGTAAAAATTATGAATAAACCAGTAAAATAATATATTATAAAAAACAATAAAACCACTTTTTGGAACTTTTTAATTATGTGTACGAGATATTTTTTCTTCTAGACTAGGTGACATTCATAGATGGTGAACACAAGGATTGTCAAATGAGTTAGAAGATGCTCCTCATTTTCCCGCTATAGATACTGGAGGAAAAAACACGTTAGATTTTTTAAGATGAAGGGAAATGGATTAAAATATTCACAATGATCAATTCATGAGAAATATGTTGGAATGTTTGAGAGAAATATATGACCTTAACTATCAAGATGACTATCAATGAAGAAACATTAGTGGCCAAAATTAATTTTTTATAATATTCCTTTGTTAGACAGTCATGTTTATAATATGAATCATTTGAAACATCCAAAATGAAGTCAAATATTCTAAATATACCAATAATTACATATGATATCAATACATGAGTACTTTGATAAAAAAATAATTACTGAATAGGACGACATTATGCTATTCTAATTTTGAAGGAATCTTCAAAAATTTGTTAAAAAACATGTATTAGATAGCTATAAATTTAATGGGAATTCCATAGAAAAATTTATAATGATAAAAAAATTGCATATGAGAATACACTATACAGAACACCTATAGTGAGAAGACACAAAATTACATTTTCAAATGATTTTAAAGGAGAACATTTAGGTAATATTGATTGAATTATACATAATTCTTCTAAATCAATAGAAACTCCATTATAATACCTGTTCATATAGAAAATAATTTACCAAAATGAAACAAATGTGTTAAAAATATTCACAAATAATGAATCTTGAATGAAAAAAATAACAATAATATTCATATACTCACAATCTTTGAATAAAAAATAAATTGAGATAAATGGAAAATGATTATGATGTTCTCCATGATTCAAAATTTTCATCGACTAATATATATTATAGAATCCCTATACCGAGGGATAACATAGATAATTTTCTAAAGGAATTTATCTGATGGAAGGTCCAATAATATTCTATTTAAATAATATATTATGTCTATGTTTGGTACATAGGAACATAGGAATGGGAAATGGAAATGGTTAAAGAATCCCTTTTGTAATCATGCACAAATTTTAGAAGAGGAAGACATCTATTCTATAATAGAAAATGCATTTATATACTTCATATTGAATAATTTATTAGAATTAAATATTAACTCAGTGACTCTTACAATTAAAAAATGAAGTCCAATGAAGCTACTGAAATAGTTATAAAAAATATCCAAATGAAAATTAAGCTGACACATCCCTTCTGCTAAAATATCCCAAAACCAAGATCATATATTATTAATTTATTTTTTTATCCATATTGAAGAAAAATATTAAAAAAAATTAAAACACAACTAGAATCCAATACAAAGAAAAAAAATAGATAAAAAAACTACTAAATATATGGGGAAACAGTTTTTAATAAATACATTCAAAACAACTTTTCAAGATTAATTATTGAAATATGTTTTCCTACTACTTACACATGTGGGTTTGTTCTAAATTTTTTGTGTGTATAATTTTTTATAATTCCAATATATCAATGATAGAGAAATATTTTATTTCCACTATACATCATTAATTTTTCTATCTTGAAATAAATCACTTTTTCCAAAAGTTAATAACTCACCACTAGCAACCTATTCACACCACAAAAGAAAAATCATCATCTGAAAATTTATTTTCTCACTACCACATTAGGATTATGGTCAAGAAATAAGGATTACATAAAGCATATTATTGGTTCAATTGCAGATCAAGGATACCATAGAGAGGTAGGTACAATAAGTAATGGGAATGAAACTATATTGAAAATAAAAATTCAAACCATAACTAAAATAAAATCTAAAGAAACACAAAAATGGGTTTTATTATATAAAAACATCATAAATATCATATGAAATTATAAACTATAAAGTAATAATATTCACACTAATTTAATTTTTATGTGTCATAATAGAAAATCTAGAATATACTATTATCAAATAAAAACATTAATTAGTAAACTAATATTTTAATTCTTTAGTATCAGGTCATAATTTCAATCCACATTCTATTTCGAAATCCACCATTCAATTTTTGTAATATTAAAAAAAATTCTCTAAGACATAACTTCCATTATAATATTAACATCAGCAACATTTTGTGCCAAAAAAAATCCACATAAAATTTTTATATGTCCATTGATTAGGTTGATAAACATTTTGGCATAAAATATTTAATATATCACATGCACAATCAAATTTCAATGAATAATCTTCCCAAATTTTTGTAAGAGTAAATTATAAAAGATAAGCACAGATAAACTAATTTTTCCACATACTCAATATGTTGGTTGTGTTTAATTAATTTAGTGATGTATTAAATGAGATATACAATCATTATAATATAAATAGAATTATTGTTTTTAATTAATTTAGCCCATGACATATATATTTATACACTCATTAATGAATAAAAAATATATTTAATCCACGTGAAGGAAGAAAGAAAAGGAAAGGTTCATTTCCAAGTATGAAGAGTTTTTCATAAAAATCTGTGTGTGATAGGTGTTGACTAATGTCAAAAAAATTATTTAATTTTTAAATTTTTAGTAAGACTACAAATATACCATGATTATTAGACCTTCAATAAGAAATTTTTAAAATAAAATTGTTTGACAATAAAACAATTTGATAATTAACTAACTATTTTAATAATGGTTTTAAATGATGACTGTAACAACCTGAGATTTTATAAGATATATTCTTTTAATTTATTGCATATCTTATGTTGAATGCTACACCGAGATTATCTTGCGCTATACGCAACACCGTATTATCTTGCAGTATACGCAACACTAATCTTGGATCGTGTTACACACAATTTCAATTTTGGTTGATATTAGTTATTTTACGCAACATTGAGTGTGTGTGTATATAAATATATTAAACGTGTAACTGAAATAAGGTTGTATTTTTTTATACACAACAAAAAAGGAGTCTTGCACTACACACAACCCTGACTTGTCTTGCATTACACGCAATCGCAACCTTCCTCGATAGCGTGTGGTGTACGCAAATATCGAGTTTCACTAAACAACGATATATGGTTATAATATTATTATAAAATAGCCATTATGAATAGTATTAACTAAATTTTTAATTTTATAACATTATTATTAATCTTACATATTTTCTAAAACATGGTTTGAAAATAAAATAAATTTTTCGGGTAAAATAAGTATTTTTCAAAAAATGCAGTTTTGCCGCCTTTTGATGGCGTACCCAATTTAAATCTAGTTTTTGACATGTTTATAAGTTCAATTTGACAAAACAAAATTCTTCCTTGTAATCAGGATATAAAAATTTAATTTGGATAAATTTTTCATATTATTCTGATAACTTTCATATTTTGCGGAATAGTAAAAACAAGCTATATTTTAATTAAAAACAACTTTTTTCATCAAAATAATTTATATGGTTCGATTATATTTATAATTGGTTTTAAAGTTTAATTATAATATATTTTTACCATTTAATCTAATTTTGGTCATTGGAATTAATTTTACTTTGAATTTGGACAAAAACAAGTGTCGATCTATTGATAGTTATTGTTTCTTAAAAAAACATGCTATTTGTCTTGATAACGGGAATTAATTTTAAAATAAATTAATTCCACCTCTATGTTTCGAATTTGGTGAAATGGACATCATTTTTTAATTCGGAATATCAAATATAGCTTAGGCTGAATTTTTTGTATTTTTCTGAAAACTTTCAATTTTTGATGTATAGTGAAAACAATGGGTTAATATTTAAAAACCGAATTTTTTTTAAAATAATTATTTATTTTATTTAAATTTATTTTTGGTCAAAATTGAAACATAATACCTATATAAGTTTAATGTAATTAATTGGAGTTATTTTATAAAAAATTTAGATATATGAAAATTTTATTGAACTTTTCACCGTCTTTTACCCACCTCCTAGGAGAATTTGGAAAAATTCAAATAAAACATAATTTTACCACTTTTGTGAGTGGAATTTCGAAAATCCGGGAGACATGGTTAATAACAAGAACTAAAATTTGGTTCAATGAGATGAAAATAATTTTTGGTGAATAGTAACTTTTTACTTTTATTTACTACGGTTAAAGGTAAATAGGGTAATTCAAGGTTAAAAGAATATTATAATAATTCAAAATTACCTTAAAACTTGTCCAAACCTTATTGTATGAGTAATGGCCGACCATTGGAATCCTTGGGTCGATTTTGGGACCCCATGGAGCCACTTATGAAAGACAATGACACATTAGATTAATTAATTTAATGTAAAGACAAAATTGACATTAATAAAAATATTTTAGTAAATTAATTATTATATAGTGTTATATAGGTCATATTTTCAACTATAAATATTCATTACAAATCTAAAATTATTTCCTACATCATGGTATTTGTTTCATAATTTTTATACATCAAATGAATTAAATTATTTATGACACAATAACGATGCAGTGTTTACCTCATTAATAAATTATTTAAATAAATAAGATTATAATGATTAAAATATTATCCAAAACATGTTCAATTATGATTGGATGATTATATTGTGACCACGAGTCATCTTATATTCGACTATAATGATTTTTGGACCATTATAAACCGAATATCATTATATTATAAAATAATATTTTCACTCTTTCCTAAAGATCCCCTCCTCTCCCTTATAAAAGGATACCATTTCTATCCAATTTCTCACACCTCTCAAGCCATTTGTCTCATCCAAACTCTTCCCAATTAATCTCCCTATATCCCTATCCTCCCCCTTTAAGCCTTACATTTGGCAGAAGTCACTCCAAGAAGTCTTTTAGGTTCAATCCAAATAAAGTTACCCAAATTAAAGGTAACATTTTCTCTTAAGTTGTATTCTTTTATTCTACTTCTCCAACCCCTAAAATCTTTTCAATCCTTTCTTTTGTAACAAAACCAGTATCCTAAATATAGTAGGATGTTTTTATGAGACTAATTATAACTAAACTTACACACACCTCCATCTAATGGATGATGACCATAATGTTTCTGTGGATGGAAAACTAATGCCTCACGAAATGATGATTGTTCGATTTTCTCCTACCGCCTCTCATGGTGGTCATTATGATTGAACTGTATTTATATATGATATATATTATGTTTATGATATCTTTATGCTTCTTTACTTCCCAATTTTATCATGTATTTATGGTTTCCATATATGGTAAATACGATGATCTCATTTGAGGAAGCGCGGACTACTGCCCCCTCAATGTGATGTGATTCGTTAATGCCTTATGTGGGATGTATAAAGGATGGAGTTAATGATATTATATATGATACTGGAATTATAATATACTTATTCAATTAAAATAATAATTATATATGAAAGTAGAGTTCATGCGTATGTACGACTTACCGTCTCCATGAACGGTGCATTTCATTTCATACCTCCATATGATATGTACTATTATAAATACATGTATATGTTGGATATATAATGGATATATATGATATATAAATCATGATTTACATTCTGGAAGTAAGTAAATCATGATATAATTAATAATAACATCAAGAACAACTAGTCCAAACACGTATGATAAATAAGAAGATTTTCCCAAAAACGTTGATTTAACATGGGATTTACAAAAGAACGGATAATATAAAGTCATAAGTGAACCATATATGATATAATAAAAATTAATATGAATCTTTAATAAGTCAATGACATTATTTAAATAATTATACAGGAGTTTCGGATACATACGAAGCATATCGGACCTAAGGTAAGGGATAATTATTCCAATCACATTCTTATCCGAGATTGTTTATTCATAAGTATTTACTAGGGTTATGATTGTTATCCATGTCCATATGTTCTCAAAATGTTCTCATAAAATGATTAATTTTATTCCATGTATGTTTAATGTCATTTTTACCCTTTTCTAATTTTACCACATCATATGGAAGGAATATTTCTTTTGTTTACCATATGAGGTACTTTTTGACATTTCCGACAAAAGTACGAGAAGAATGTTATTTTTAACTTATACGTAATGAACGGATTTTTACAGTTTCATAATTCATTATTTTCATGAATCTTACTCTACAATATTTCATAAGTATTTTCAACAAAATCCTTTTATTTTAAAATCGCATGGCATTTTGTGAACATAAAATGTTTTTTAATAAGAAAATATATTTTCCTCAAGAATTCATTTCAAGTGTTTTGTCAAAACTATTTTCCATCTAAGATGAAATTATTTAGTATGATTATGTTTCAAGTATAATGTCTCCATGATTTACATGGATTCATTTTTCATATGATGAAATGATATCCATTTGTGTTATATGGATTATGTTATGATGGGATGATGTTTATGAAACCCATTTTATTCATTGGGTTATGATGAATGATTTATGTTTATGTTGTGGCACAAGTAAGAATGATTTCATTATGAGATGGGTGGGACCTATATCTCCCTCCAATTCATTGGGTAAAGATTTATATCTCATTAGATAGACATGGATGGAATGGCAAGTAAATCTAGTTCAGTAATACAGGGCTGGAACGTCAATTAAACCCGGTTCAGTAAGGGACTTTGTCCACTAAGATGGTATTGGCAGCAATTCCTTGGATACTGTGGAAATCATATCATGTGCTTAAAGTTTTTCCACAATTAAAATTTTTATTCCCATGCTATTTTATCATTATTGATGTTCCATTATGATATATGCCTTACGTACTTCCAGGTTTTATGTCATTACTCAAGTTCTTGATGTTTATACATTGTGTTCTTGTTTTTATGTTCAAATGTATATGGTTTTTTTTTATTTTATCCATGCTAACCCTTACTGAGAATTTGAGCTCACCCTTTATATGTTTTCTTTTCCCTAGGATTTAATGAAAGGTTTTAGGTAAGAAAAACAAAATGGGAAGATCTTTATGGGAGATGTTGAAGATCTTTCACCACGATTACCAGATTTCGTTCCGAGTTTCCAAAGACACTAAACTATTACGGTCCTTGTGTGTCTATTTTTGTTATGTATTAAGTATTCCGCAAAAGTAATGTAATGTCCATGTATGTCAAGATTTTTGTCTCTACAGTTGGTATCACAGGAAAGGTTTAGTTAAGCTTTGGAAACTAGGATGCGAAAACTTTAGGGAGATCCCTAGATATATTTCTAAGGTATGTCTAGGGATGTCTCTAAGGTTAACTATAAGTATAGGTTATAGTCCTATAAGTACGGTAATGATATTAGAATTAAACCTAAGATTTTAGATATCAAATATACACCCCCTTTATTATGTTGTTTTCCCTAGAATGATATTTGCCTCTCACACTATTCTTTTTGGCTTTTAGAAGATGGCTGGAACCCGAAGGAACCGTGTTGATCAATGCAATGGACAATGTAATGATTGTCCTCGTGAACAAAGCAATGTTTTGGGATATGGAGTGCAAAATCATATTGCTATAGTTACACAAGCTATGAATCATTCTGGACTTCCGAATGAGCAGAGAAAAGAACAATATTCTATTGAGTCCTTTATGAGGCAACATCAACCTTCTTTCAATGGGTCTTATGATCCACTTATTGCTGAACAATGGATCAATACCATTGAAAAGATATTTTCCATAATTCGCTGTTTGGAACATGATAAAGTCATTGTAGCTATAGACTGTTTAGAAGGTGAAGCAGACCAGTGGTGGATTCTAATTAAGAATACAAGGCCCCATGGTGAAATTAAATCCATGGAATGGGAAGAGTTCAAGAACTTGTTTTTCAGTAAGTACTTCCCTCGTATTCTTTGAACAAAGATGGAAAAGGAGTTCCTTGAGCATAAGCAAAAGGATGATGAATCTTTTGGTATATACAAATAAAATTTTACAAGGCTTGCAAGGTATGCATCAGGTTTTATCATCCAACCTGGAAGTAAAGTTGATTGATTATTCAGTGGCTTAAAACCAAGTCTTAGAAGTGCATTAGCTATAAGAGACTTCAGTAGCTATGAAGAAATTGTGTGTTGTTCTATCAAGGTAGAAATGGAAGTCGTTGTTACATATCCATCTCATTGTTTGGACAAGAAATGAAAGATGGAGTTCAAGGAGAAATCTCATAACAATGGTGAAAACAAGATGAATGTTTTTGTTATGTATTAAGTATTCCGCAAAAGTAATGTAATTTTCTTGTACGTCATGCTTTGTGTCTCTACAGTTGGTATCAGAGGAAAGGTTTAGTTAACCTTTGGAAACTAGGATTCAAAAACTTTAGTGAGATCCCAAGAGATATTTCTATGTTTTGTCTAGGGATGTCCCTAAGGTTAAGTATAAGTATATGTTATAGTCCTAGAATTATAATAAAGATATTAGAATTAAACCTAAGATGTTAGATATCTAAGGTACACCCCCTTTATTATGTTGTTTTCCATAGAATGATTTTTTCCTCTCACACTATTCTTTTTGGGTTTTAGACGATGGTTGGAACGCTAAAGAACCATGTGGATCAATGCAATGGACAATGCAATGATTTTCCTCCTAAACAAACCAATGTTATGGGAGATGGAGTGAAAAATATTATTGCTATACTTATGCAAGCTATGAATCATTCTGGACTTCCAAATGAGCAGAGAAGGGAACAATATTCTGTTGAGTCCTTCATGAGGCAACATCCACCGTCTTCCAATGGGTATTCTGATCCACTTGTGGCAGAACAATGGATCA
Source organism: Viscum album (assembly GCA_963277665.1). Classification (NCBI taxonomy): domain Eukaryota; kingdom Viridiplantae; phylum Streptophyta; class Magnoliopsida; order Santalales; family Viscaceae; genus Viscum; species Viscum album. Next base: position 1,673,017,407 of record OY728126.1, read on the forward strand.
GTACCATTGAAAAGATATTTTCCATACTTCGATGTTTGAAACATGATAAAGTCATTCTAGTTGTTTACCGTTTAGAAGGTGAAGCAGACCAGTGGTGGACTCTAATTAAAAATACAAGGCCCCAAGATGAAATTGCATCCATGGAATGGGAAGAGTTAAAGAACTTGTTTTTCAGTAAGTACTTCCCTCGTATTCTTTGAACAAAGATGGAAAAGTAGTTCCTTGAGATTATACAAAATGATGATGAATCTGATGGTATATACGAAGAAAATTTTACAAGGCTTGCAAGGTATGCATCTGGCTTTATCATCCAACCTGAAAGTAAAGATGATCGATTCTTCAGTGGCTTAAAACCAAGTCTTCGAAGGGCATTAGCTATAAGAGACTTCAGTAGCTATGAATAAATTGTGCGTTGTGCTATCAAGGTAGAAATGGAAGTTTGTGTTACATATCCATCTCATGGTTTGGACAAGAAACAAAAGATGGATTTCAAGGAGAAATCCCAGAACAATGGTAAAAAGAAGATGATTTTTTCTTTATGCTCAATGTGTGGAAAGAAGCATGGTGGAAATTGTCTTAAATGGACTAGAAAATGATTTAAGTGTGGAAAAGAAGGTTATCGAGTAGATAAGTGTCGAAGTAATGGAAAAAGGGTTGCTAATGATATGAATAAAGAAAAGACTGCAGAGAACGCACCACCAATAGTTCAATGCATCAAGTGTAATGAAATGGGGCATTATGCTAATCAATTCCCGAATCCAAGGGTTAATGATGATCGACATGAGCAAACACATAAGGCAAAGAACAAAGGGAAGTCACATGCGATCACTATTGGCGATGTTGAATATGACAACGATGTAGTGGAATGATTAAGTGTTTATATAATGGGATTCCAAAAAAATGTTTTATATAGTATCATGGAATAGTTGAATATTTATGTATTGGTCTATTGTGGTTTTAAATAATTTTATGGTACCAGTAACCATGGAAAGTGATTTAGATATTTTTGGAAAGAAGATGATATGCGCATAATGAAGGGATAAGGAGAAAATTAAATTTCTGATAGTATTCATGAGCTCATGACTGATATAAGAACAAAGTTATATCATGGTTTGAGTATATAGAATTTTTGGATTTTGGTATGTGGAAAGAGTTAACTTTTGAAAGCATTCATGTTTTCACTAAGGTTCAAGGGGTATTCATTCTTCAAGATAATACATGATTAAGGTATTCAAATGTTTGGAATGTGACCAACAATGTAACGCCCCAACCCCAGTTACCCAGAGTCGGTGCATTATTACATAACATTGGCATGATCACAAGAAGATCAAGTCTCAAAAGATAGATTATTTCAGTATCCTTGGAAACACTAGATACAGGCATAATGTTTTACATTACATCATAAAAAACAACTTGTCTTCATATCCCCTCATACTATCCCTGCATGTCATTCATAAATTAATTCTTCATAATCCTGGGAAAAATAAAACATTGAAAGGGGTGTGCTCAGATTCTCAATAAGGATAAAATTATAGCAGAAGCTTTCATAGATAAGCATAAACACTTAAGGCAGTTTATAACTAAATCAAAAGCCTTTAAAACTTGAACTTCAGCATAAAATGGCAAATATAAAATAAAATAATTCCATTTACTTACTCATATGGATATTCTACTAGTCGAACAATCCCATGCAATATCAATAACCACTTTCATAATTATGGAATGCATAATTTGAGACTATCATAACCACATAGCCAAGGCCTCGTGCCAAGACTACCAATAAGATTTTGCCAAGGCCTTGTGCCAAGACACTAGTTTGTCTCATGAGACCTACCGACGCATCAAAGGGCTATAGAGGGCTCCACCCGTCACTTATTAAGTCCAATGCATTCCACATATGAACAGGTTTAAACATAACATAATCATTCGTATTAAAACTAGCATACGAAATGTCAATACTTCTACCAAAAACCATGAATGGTATAAAAATAGCACATCCACAGTCAAACATAACTCATTCGATACAATATGGAAGATTGTATTGTATCACATTAACCTCAATCAAGAATAATGAAGGATGTTGACATAGATTAAAATAATCATCAAAACTATTTGAGAGAAATATCCCCCTTTTCTTGAAAACATTTAAAAGTCACACTATTTGTCAAGAAGCCATTTAAAAGTAGATTTTTTAATCAAAGTGTCCCATACCACTTTGAAAATTTTTAAAAGGAGTTTTAATTTCTAAAATTTAATGTCCATATAAATAAATCCTTAAAACCATTTTTAAAACATGGACATTAATGAGAATGATTTAGATGAATAAGTCTTTAAAACATTTAAAAAAGGTATTTTAGTTAGAGATTCTAACCAAACGTGAGACACTTGAATACAAATAATTGAGGTAATAAAAACATTGTAATATCATGAGAATAAAGGGATTCATGATATACTATGTCAAAGTACATTATATAAACCACATAAAAGTTATTTGCTGTATAACAACAAAGAAGTCTCAATGGAATTTAAATTGAGATGAAATCTCTCATAAAGGTCGTATTCTCAGGTTAAGGATAAATCAACGACATAGTTATGTGTGACAAATATAAATACACTAAATATTATTGGATATTAAGTGTAAAACAAACAAAGGATATTCACACATAATCTTGTAAAAACAACACCAATGAATTGCATGTTTAACTCAACAAATGGAGAATGAGTTAAAATTACTCTTATCAAATTCATATCGATGACTTGAGAAATTATCAATGGAGTGATTATGTGTATCAAAAGTATATCCACAGAAAAGGGGAGTGGAAATTATGACATAAGAAAATTAATAGTTATTCCACACATAATCTCTGAGTAAAATAATCAATGAAGTTTTCATAAATCCGAATAAATGGAAATTGAAATTTCGAATTCCCTTATCGATTAGGTAACATACAAAACATACACCCATGAAAGAAGGATCATACAATGATGATGTAAATACCCATAAATTAAAGTATATTACACAATTAATAGAATAATGGGAAGTACACATACACCACATGCAATAATTAAGTGGTGAACAATGGAATTATCACGGAATTAAAAGTGAGATAAGAAACCCCTTACATTGTACTATTTCCATGGTCGGCAGTAGGTTAACCTCCTGTATAATGGTGAAATAATTTTTATTTAATTATACAAGAATAATATTCATTAATATGATATCATATATGATCTTTTAACATTGATTTGTTAATAATATCTTAGAATTATCCTCATTTCGGGTGTTAACAGGTTCATTTTACTTTATATTCTTTATTATATGAGCCATATTCGTTATTAATGGGATGTATATTATTCATATCCAGAATGATATCAAGTCCTTAGATACTATTTTTAAATCATCAAATTATAATTATACTTGAATGGATATGATGGAGAATGAATCTCATCGCGTTCGTAGAGACGGTAGTCCGTATGTACGCACGAGCGACAATATCATTCTTTTGATATTAAAATAATATATAATTGGATGGTATATCATATATACAGAATAATTATCATGTTATATTTATTATTCTCATGAGTTACACATCATTATTATACCCACCCAAATAATAATATATTGAATAACAATTACACCACAACGTGGAGACGGTAAGCCGTACGTACGCACGTATGGTGACATGTTATTCAAAGGGTGGATAGAATAATGAATATGGTTGTACCATATTTATGATAACATCACAGTATATATAAGATACTGGAGTTATTATTTTATAATGGTAATAACAATGAAAGAAGAAGTGGAAGAAGAAAGGAACTTGAAAAGGGGTGGTGAAAACATTACCTCTTCTTCGGGTTCCTCATTTTGATTTGATCAAAAGGGCTCCTTAGGTTGGCTTTATGATCAATATAAGGCCTCTAGGTTGTAGTGAGGGAAGTTTAGAGAGTATTTGGGCAGGTTTTGTCCGAACCAAAAGGCTTTTAAGGTGTGAAGAAATGAGAAGGAGGGGTTCCCTTTTATAAGAGGGGTGAGGGGCACCTTTGGAAAAGCTAGAAATATTAATTTAAAATAAATTCATATTCGGTTTCTAATGGCTCCAAAGTTTATTATTAAAGGTTTGTGGTGGGTATGGGTCTAAAACCATTCAACCAATAGAATTTAGACAGGTTTGGGTTACTATATTAACATTATCTTTTAGTTTTAACTCTTAGTTAATTAGTTTGACATTAACCATGTCACTTTGTATTTTTATATTATATAGTTAATAAACATACTATATACATCCAAGCGACCCCAAAGTAGTCCATTAATGATATACCTATCATCATATAAGTCTCTTGGCAGAGCCTTAGATTTTTAAGAATTTAATATCAATTAATAATATAATATTTGTTTTAAAAACTCTTTTATGTCAATTTTGACACTATTCAATAGTTGATTTTTGTGAAACTCATAACAGAATTATTACTTCGAAAAAAGTCAATTAAATCAATCATAATATGTCATATTATCCTAAAAAATTATTTTAATTCATTAAAATTCTCAAATTATATTTATTTGGGTATTTATAATATCATTTATTCTAATTTTTCACTGTTATGGTAATTATTGCATCATCATTGTGTCATAAATAAATTACATTATTTAATCTCTAAAAATGATAAATAAAATATAATTATGTATTAAATCGTTTTAGCTTTCTAATGAATATTTATAGTTTAAAATCCAACATATATAACCCTATGTAACAATTGTTTTTCTAAAGGATATATGCTTCTGTCAGTTTTGTATTTATTTTAACTTAATTAAAATAAAGTGTCATTATCACTTACAAGTGGATCCATGGGGTCCAAAAATCGACCCAAATATGCCCATGGTCGACCATGTATCAACAAATATGTTTAAGACAGGTTTTAGGGTAATTTAGTATTATTATAATATTATTTGTTTAACCCTTGTTTACCGGATTTACCCTTTAACCATGGTAAATAAAATATTTACCGAAGTAATTATCCAAAATGTATAAAAATAAAAGATACCTATTTACACAATTTGAACTTCCAGATTCCAAATATGGAATCCATTTTTTCCAAATTCAAAACACAGAAGTGGCAGAAATTAATTTAAAATTAATTCCCATTGTTAAAACAAAAAGAGTGTTTTTAAGAGATAATAAATATCAAAAGATTGGCACTTGTTTATGTCTGGTTTAAATGTGAAATTATGTTCAATGACCCAAATTGAATTACATGGTAAAACTATATTATAAATATACTTTAAAAACACTCAAATTCATAATTTATCACTATTAATTATTTTGATTAAAAAAGTTGTTTTTAATTAAAATTTAGTAATTTTCACTATTCATCAAAATATGAAAGTTGTCCAAAAAGTACCAAAATTTCACCATAGGCTAATTTTGATATTACGAATCCAAAAATGAAGTCCATTTTGAGAGATATAATTTATAAAATTTCAAAAATTAGGTATTACTATTCATAATGGCTAGTTTGATTGGTTATGGTGTGTTAAAATCTCGAAGTTGCGTACAATGCACGCCATTGCATTATTCGAAAGGAAACGTACCATGGAAGATTGGGGTGTTAAATTCTCCCCTCCGTCAATAAATTGTGTCCTCTCAATTTTTAAAATTTCTCTTGGGAATATATTGGAAAGTCCCACATCGGAGAAAGATTCAATAAAACTATCACTTTAAAAGAAAGAAAGAGAGGTATAAAGGTCATCAAAGATAACCCATACTCGGATTCCATATAGGAAAACATGGCTATGGATGATAAAATAAGTGTAAAGTTCTGATGGAGAGGGATAGAAATCATGATCAGGAGAAAGTTAACAATAAGAAAACCACAAACTTGTATTGGGACAAACGTCCATTAGTCTCCTAGTAGGAAAGTAAACGGACAACATTTCTTTTTGTTTTAAGTTACATTACAAAAGGACAAGGAATTCATTTATGATATTCAATAAGAACATAAAGAGATATACTTACTTTTTAAGTATAGTTTCATTATTTAATAACCTTTTACCACTAACTTTTTTTTGAACAATGAGTATTCAAGAAGAGTTGGTCACAATAAAAGAGCTAGAATAAGCTTCTATAGAAATACATGATCCATGTAGGATAAACTATATATTTAACTTGTCTTTAGAGATTAATCAAAACCAAAATGGTTAGTATAAGAACTGATGATCCCCCAAATGTATATTCCATTAGAGAAAAAAAAATACTAAACTTAATTTCTAAAATTAAACCAACAATACCCCAAAGTTAAATAAATACCATTCAATAATAAATTGTCATTAAAATCATTCAATATAATCCAAACTAATATTGAAACCCAAAACATAGAAGAATTAGATTATGTAGTCTCCCATGTTAAATTGTATCTCCAAATGTCATCATCTACTCTTAAAGTCACATACATAAAAGTAATTAACCTAATCACATATTCTTTATTATAGGTTACCCAAATCACTATAGATCCAAAATAAAAACATAGATAAAAATATACCATTACTCCTCTAATGACATCCCATAGTATTCTATTTTCCTTGGACATATAGTGTTCCCAACAAAGTGAACATCTTCCAAAATAACATTTATCACTTAATCACCAAATCATTTTCCTATACTAAGGGTATTCATTTGATAAGACATAAGAACCCAAATCAACATATTATTGATCAATAAAATCATTTAACTAAAGAAAATAGTCACACTAACCATGGACTTCACTTAGTCTAGTGGTAGGCGATAAATCCCAATCGCACTTTTGTTGTGGGTTTGATTCCCACAGCTTTTTCCGACGCGACAGGTTTTCACACGGTCTATGTGTTGTCCTTTTTCAAAAACTATATTTTATAATATTACCAAAATGAGATAAATTCCTCAAAATAACATAATTTAACCACAAATGTTATATCATACCTTCCATTTTCATCCCAAATTATTATAACTTATAATTTTCTCAAACCCCAATGATCATATAAAACCAAATGGGTATTTATACCTATATCCACAAGAGAAGAGACAATGCTTCCTCAAATATCATTCTCACATGGAAAACTGCGGGGTTACAAATACAAGATAAAATTATTCCAAAGTAAACCCATCAACAAGGAGTGCTAATACTTTTTAAACATTTCTCCAACCATTTATTTCCACATAGCTTCTTCTTTATCCAAGAAAATATCCTATACAATTGGACATTCACTCGGGTAATGGCCAGGTCCCCTACATTTACGGCAAATGACTGTAAATGGACTCTTGGGACCATTTTTATCTTCTTCCATAGTACTCTTCATTTTTCTTCGGCAATTCTTCACTTTATGTCCTTCCTTCCCACACGTAAAGCATTTCTTTGTCCCATCGAGACACTTTCCCGGGTGTCTCCTTCCACATTTTCTGCATGATGGAAATTGAGGATTTCTTTATCCATGGTCTCCACTACTGGATATCTTATCATTCATCACCTTTATCTTCTTTATTGAGTCCGGTAATCGTTTAATATATATATTGTTGATCATATTTTTGTAAAATTGATTTGGCATAAAGACGATATCTTTTACGCCTATCAACATTCCATTTTGTTGCTCATTGCCTCCACCGTTCCCACCTTGTACATCATTATCAAAGTCACTATGACTTCCTTGGAATCCATCCATTGACTAAAACCAGAAAGCATTGTGTGAGTAATAGTAGTCATACAATCATTTAGAGATTAACATGTCACAATATTCTCAATTTGAAAAACATTAGGATTAACCAAGGTCATTTACTCTCATCTTATATATATAATACTTTAAATTGGTTTGTAAAGAAAATGTAAATTATCCTAAGCATATCCCCCGGGAGTGTCGTAACCAAGAGTGCAGTAAAGCCCGTTGTCGTGCACCAGTTCCCGTTCGAGTCTAGCTCAAAGCGGTGTTTTCGGGTTTTACCCCTTGGTACATCTGTGCCAGAGCCGCCTCTACCTGCTCGTATCCATACAGGGATGTATTTCTCGAAAAACTCACAAAATCTCTACAATACCAATATTCTAGGAAGTTCTTCCATACTAATCTTCAAAGTTCATCTTAGGTCTACGTGCTCTAATCAGAGTTTATCAAAATCTAGCTTCCAAGGTTTGTAATAAACTTCCTCTGATACCAACTGTAATGCCCCAACCCTAGTTACCCAGTGTCGGTGCATTATTATATAACATTGGCATTATCACAAGAACGATCAAGTCTCGAAAGACCGATTAGTTTAGTATCCTTGGAAACACTAGATACAATCATAAAGTTTTACATTACATCATAAAAAACAACTTGTCTTCATATCCCCTCATACTATCCTTGCAGTTCATTCATAAATTAATTCTTCATAATCCTGGGAAAAATAAAACATTGAAAGGGGTGAGCTCAGATGCTCAGTAAAGATAACATTATAGCAAAAGCTTTCATTGACAAGCATAAACACTTAAGGAAGTTTATAACTAAAACAAAAGCCTTTTAAACTTGATCATCAACATAAAATGTCAAAGATAAAATAAAATAATGCCATTTACTTACTCACATGGATATTCTACTAGTCGAACAATCCCATGCAATATCAATAACCACTTTCATAATGATGTAATGCATAATTCCAGACTATCATAACCACATAGCCAAGGCCTCATGCCTAGACTACAAATAAGATTTTGTCAAGGCCTTGTGCCAAGACACTAGTTTGTCTCATGAGACCTACCGATGCATCGAGGAGCTATAGCGGGCTCCACCCGTCACTTATTAAGTCCAATACATTCTTCATATGAACAGGTTTAAACATAACATAAACATTCGTATTGAAACTAGCATATGAAATGTCAATACTTCTACCACAAACCATGAATGGTATAAAAATAGCACATCCACTGTCAAACATAACTCATTCAATACAATATGGAAGATTGTATTGTATCACATTAACCTCAATCAAGAATAATTAAGGATGTTGAAATAGATGAAAATAATCATCAAAACTATTTGAGATAAATATCCCCCTTTTCTTGAATACATTTAAAAGTCACGCTATTTGTCAAGAAGCCATTTAAAAGTATATTTTTGAATCAAAGTGTCCCATACCACTTTGAAACTTTTTAAAAGGAGTTTTCATTTCTAAACTTTAATGTCCATATAAATAAATCCTTAAAACCATTTTTAAAACATGGAAATTAATGAGAAAGATTTATATGAATAAGTCTTTAAAACATTTAAAAAAGGTATTTTAGTTAGAGATTATAACCAAAAGAGAGACACTTGAATACAAATAATTGAGGTAATCAAAACATTGTAATATCATGAGAATAAAGGGATTCATGATATACTGTGTCAAAGTACATTATATACACCACATAAAAGTGATTTGGTGTATAACAACAAAGAAGTCTCAATGGAATTCAAATTGAGATGAAATCTCTCATAAAGGCCGTATTCTCAGGTTAAGGATAAATCAACGACATAGTTATTCGTGACAAATATAAATACACTAAATATGATTGGATATTGAGTGTAAAACAATCAACGGATATTCACACATAATCTTGTAAAAACAACACCAACGAATTGGATGTTTAACTCAACAAATGGAGAATGAGTTAAAATTACTCTTATCAAATTCATATCGATGACTTGAGAAATTATCAATGGAGTGATTATGTGTATCAAAAGTATATCCACAGAAAAGGGGAGTGGAAATTATGACATAAGAAAATGAATAGTTTTTCCACACATAATCTCGGAGTAAAATAATCAATGATGTTTTCATAAAGCCGAATAAATGGAAATTGAAATTTCAAATTCCCTTATTGATTAGGTAACATATGAAACATACACCCATGCAAGAAGGATCATAAAATGATGATGTAAATACCCATAAATTAAAGTATATTACACAATGAATATAATCATGGGCAGTACACATACACCACATGTAATAATTAAGAGGGGAACAATGGAATTCTCACGGAATTAAAAGTGAGATAAGAAACCCCTTACTTTGTACTTTTTCCTTGGTCGATAGTAGGTTAACCTCATGTATAATGGTGAAATAATTGTTATTTAATTATACAAGAATAATATTAATTAATATGATATCATATATGATCTTTTAACATTGATTTGTTAATAATATCTTAGAATTATCATCATTTCGGGTGTTAACGGGTTCATTTTACTTTATATTATTTATTATATGAGCCATATTCGTTATTAAAGGGATGTATATTATTCATATCCATAATTATATCAAGTACTTAGATACTATTTTTAAATCATCAAATTATAATTATACTTGAATGGATATTATGGAGAATGAATCTCATCGCGTTCGTGGAGACGGTAGTCCGTACGTACACACGAGCGACAATATCATTCTTTTGATATTAAAATAATATATAATTGGATGGTATATCATATATACAGAATCATTATCATGTTATATTTATTATTTTCATGAGTTACACATCATTATTATACCCACCCAAATAATAATATATTGAATAACAATTACACCATGACGTGGATACGGTAAGCCGTACGTACGCACGTATGGTGACATGTTATTCAAAGGGTGGATATAATACTTAATATGGTTGTACCATATTTATAATAACATCACAGTATATATAAGATACTGGAGTTATTATTTTAGAATGGTAATAACAAAGAAAGAAGAAGTGGAAGAAGAAAGGAACATGAAAAGGGGTGGTGAAAACATTACCTCTTCCTCGGGTCCTTCCGTTTGATTTGATCAAAAGGGCTCCTTAGGTTGGGTTTCTGATCAAACTAAGGCCTCTAGGTTGTAGTGAGGGAAGTTGAGAGAGTATATGGGCAGGGTTTGGCCGAACAAAAAGGCTTTTACGGTGTGAAGAAATGATAAGGAGGAGTGCCCTTTTATAAGAGGGGTGAGGGGCACCTTTGGAAAAGCTAGAAATATTAATTTATAATAAATTCATATTAGGTTTTTAATGGCTCAAAAGTTTATTATTAAAAGGTTATGGTGGGGATGGCTCTAAAAGAAATCAACCATGAGAATTTAGACAGGTTTGGGTTACTATATTAACCTTATCTTTTAGTTTTAACTCTTAGTTAATTAGTTTGACATTTACCATGTCACTTTGTATTTTTATTTTATATAGTTAATAAACATACTATATACATACAAGAAACCCCCAAGTGGTCCATTAATGACATACCTATCATGATATAAGTCTCTTTTCCGATCCTTATATTTTTAGGAATTTAATATCAATTAATAATATAATATTTCTTTTAAAAACTCTTTTATGTCAATTTTGTCACTATTCAATAGTTGATTTTTGTGAAACTGATAACAGAATTATTACTTCGAAAAAAGTAAATTAAATCAATCCTAATATGTCATATTATCCTAGAAAATTAGTGTAATTCATTAAAAGTCTCAAATTATATTTATTTGGGTATTTATAATATCAATTATTCTAATTTTTCATTATTATGGTAATTACTGCATCATCATTGTGTCATAAATAAATTAAATTATTTCATCTATAAAAATTATAAATAAAATATAATTTTTTAGGAAATATTTTTATATTTCTAATTAATATTTTTAGTCTAAAATCCAACATATATAACCCTATGTAACAATTGTTTTTCTAAAAGATATATGTTTGTATCATTTTTGTATTTATTTTAACTTAATTAAAATAAAGTGTCATTATCACTTACAAGTGGATCCATGGGGTCCCAAAATCGACCCAAATATGCCCATTGTCGACCACGTATCAACCAATAGGGTTAAGACACATTTTAGGGTAATTTATTATTATTATAATATTATTTTGTTAACCCTTGTTTACTGGATTTACCCTTTAACCATGGTAAATAAAATATTTATCGAAGTAATTATCCAAAATGTCTAAAAATAAAAGTTACCTATTTACACAATTTGAACATCATGATTCAAAATATGGAATCCATTTTTTCAAAATGCAAAACACAGAAGTGGCAGAAATTAATTTAAAATTAATTCTCGTTGTTAAAACAAAAAGCGTGTTTTTAAGAGATAATAAATATCAAAAGATTGGCACTTGTTTATGTCTGGTTTAAATGTGAAATTATGTTAAATGACCCACATTTTATTACATGGTAAAAATATATTCTAAATATACTTTAAAACCAGTAAAATTCATAATTTATCACTATTAATTATTTTGATTAAAAAAGTTGTTTTTAATTAAAATTTAGTAATTTTCACTATTCATCAAATTATGAATGTTATCCGAAAAGTACCAAAATTTCACCCTAGGATAATTTTGATATTCTGAATCCAAAAATGAAGTCCATTTTGAGAGATAGAATTTATAAAATTTCAAAAAGTAGGTATTACTATTCATAACAGCTAGTTTGATAGGTTATGGTGTGTTAAAATCTCGAAGTTGCGTCCAATGCACGCCATTGCATTATTCAAAAGGAAAAGTACCGTGGAAGCTTGGGGTGTAACAAAAAACAAGATATATCATATGATATATGGGGGAAAAATGAAGGAATTCAGATTCCCAGTAGATGAAATTTCTAGTAATTGGACAGAAGTATTTTGGATAAGCATAATGATTTGAAATGGATTATGTTGGGCATAAGTTATTATTGTTTAAGGCTAGAACTGTTTTTGATATTATTGATGGAATGTTATAATTATGTAGTTTTAAAAAAAGGAAAACCTACAGGATGGGTGATAACTCGTCGCGTCGAACAAGGATGTGGGAATCAAAGCCACAACTGAAGTGATACATGCCTTTATCGCCAACCACTGGCCTAAAGGAAGTCCGTTGTTAGTAGAAACTGGTTTTATTTTATTAAGCGCTTTGATAGCTGAAGTATAACTCCATTTTTTCCACCATATATGATTAATCTCAGTATAGATTGAATTCCGTATATTTAATATATTGTGATAAACTTTTTGAGATAGGAATAGATGGAATGACCTATCATTCTATCGCATAATCTGCTAACACTTCACAGAAGACAAATTCAACTTCATTTCTTTAATAGATAAAGTGAAAATTGTTCAAGACACGAGCAACGGTGATATGATACCCAAATAAAGTAAGTATTTCATCAAATTTAAATTCTTTAACTTTAGGTAAATGATCTTGAAAACAAAAAAAATGTTGTCCTAGTGCTCTCATATCTGATGAATCAGATGGTACCTTAGATCATCACAAATTTATGGCTTTTTGATTGTTTGATTTTTCATAGCCATTCCCTCTACCACTCTTCATCAGAAGTTGATGATTATATTTATCTTCCATATCCATATTTTCACCTATGTTCTTCTATGTGGAAACCCAGTGATTAGTTAATTTGGGTAACTGTTACGTTTCATACTTTAGATTCTAAAATTAAGTTTTAGTGTTCCTTTTTACGATGTGGGTTTCTATGAATAGTAAATGATTTATAACCCCGATGAATTTCGAGGGTGAAATTCATTTTAAGGGGGTTGAATGTAACAAACTGAGATTTTATAAGATATTCTTTTAATTTCTTTCATATCTTCTGTTGTACGCTACACCAAGATTATCTTGCACTATACGCAACACCGTATTAGCTTCTAGTATATGCAACACTAATCTTGGATCATGTTGCACACAATTTCAATTTTGTTTGATAGTAGTTATTTTACACAACATTGAGTGTATATATATATATATATATTCAATGTGTAAATGAAATATGGTTGGATTCTGTTATACACAACAACAAAGGAGTCTTGCCATACACGCAACCCTGACTTGGCCCGCATTACACGCAATCACAGCCTTCCTCGATAGCGTGTGTTATACGCAATACTGGGTTTCCCTAAACAATGATATATGGTTATAATATTATTATAAACTAGCCATTATGAATAGTATTAACTACATTTTGAATTTTATAACATTATTATTCATCATACATGTTTTATAGAACATGGTATGAGAATAAAATAAATTTTTCGGGTAAAATAAGTATTTTTCAAAAAATGTAGTTTTGTCGCCTTTTAATGTCGCACCCACTTTAAATCTAGTTTTGAAATTTTTATAAGTTCAATTTTAAAATATAAAATTCTTCCATGGAATCAGGATATAAAAATTTAATTTGGATAAAATTTTCATATTATTCTGATAACTTTAATATTTTGATGAGTAGTAAAAACACGCTATATTTTAATTAAAAAAAATCATTGCAATAATTTTTATGGTTATATTATCTTTTTAATTGTTTTTAAAGTTTAATTAGAACATATTTTTACCATTTAATCCAATTTTGGTCATTGGAATTAATTTTACTTTGTATTTGGACATAAACAAGTGTCGGTCTTTTGATAGTTATTGTTTCTTAAAAAAACAAGCTATTTGTTTTGATAACGGGAATTAATTTTAAAATTAAATAATGCCACTTATATATTTTGAATTTGGAAAAATTGAAATCATTTTTGAATTCTTCATATCAAATATAGCTTAGGCATAATTTTTGGTATTTTTCTGAAAACTTTCAATTTTTGATGAATACTGAAATCACTCGGTTACTATTTAAAACCCGACTTTTTATTTAATTAATTATTTATTTTATTTAAATTTATTTTAAGTAAAAATTGATACATAATACTTATATCATTTCAATGTAATTAATTGAAGTCATTTTATAATAATTTTAGATATATGAAAATTTTATTGAACTTTTCACCGTCTTTTACCCACCTCCTAGGAGAATTTGGAAATTCACATAAAACATAATATTACCGCTTCTGTGAGTGGAATTTCAAAAATCAGGGAGACACAATTATTATCAAGGAAGAAAATGTGGTTCAGTGAGATGAAAATAATTTTTTTTGAATAGTAACTTTTTACTTTCATTTACTGCGGTTAAAGGTAAATAGGGTAATTCAAGGTTAAAAGAATATTATAATAATTCAAAATTACATTAACACGTGTCCAAACCTTATTGTCTGAGTAATGGACGTCCATGGGCATCCTTGGGTCTATTTCGGGACCCCATGGAGCCACTTATGAAAGACCATGACACATTAGAATAATTAATTTAATGTAAAGACAAAATTGACATTAACAAAAAAAATTAGTAAATTAATTTTTATATGGTGTTATATAAGTCATATTTTAGACTATAAATATTATTTATAAAGCTAAAAAGATTTCCTACATCATGGTATTTGTTTCATATTTTTTATACATCAAATAAATTAAATTATTTATGACACAGTAATGATGCTGTGTTTACCTCATTAATAAATGATTTAAATAAATAAGCTTATAATGATTAAAATATTATCCAAAACATGTCCAATTCTAATTTTATGATTATATTTCGACCATGAGTCAATTTAGCTTAAACAATAATGATTTTTGGACCATTATAAACCGAATATCATTATATTATGAAATAATATTTTCACTCTTTCCTAAAGAGCCCCTCCTCTCCCTTATAAGAGGAGACCATTTCTATCCAATTCCTTACACCTATCAAGACATTTTTCTCGTCCAAACTCTGCATAATTAATCTCCCTACATCCCTCTCCTCCCTTTTGAAGCCTTACATTAGGCAGAAGTCACTCTAAGAAGTCCTTTTGGTTCAATCCAAAGGAAGTTACCCAAATTAAAGGTAATAGTTTCTCTTAAGTTTTTTTCTTTTATTCTTCTTCTACAACTCCTAAACTTTTTTTAATCCTTTCTTTTGTAAAAACACTAGTATCCTACATATACTAGGATTTTTTATGAGAATTATTCTAACTACACTTACACATAACTCCATCTAATGGATGAAGAACATAATGTTTCTGTGGATGTCAAACTAACGCCTCACGAAACGATGATTGTTCGATTTTCTCCTATCGCCTCTCATGTTGGCCATTATGATGGAAATTTATTTATATATGATACATATTATGTTTATTATTTACTTATTCTTCTTTAATTCCCAATTATATCAATTCTTTATGGTTTCCATAGTGGGTAAATATGATGATCTCATTTGAGGAAGTGCGGACTACAACCCCCTCAAAGTGATGTGATTTGTTAATGCCGTATGGGGATGTATAAAGGATGGAGTTAATGATATTATATATGATACTATAATTATAATATACCTATTCCAATAAAATAATAAATATAAATGAAGGTAGAGTTCATGTGTATGTACGGCTTACCGTCTCCATGAACGGTGCATTTCATTTCTTACCTCCATATGTTATGTACTATTATAAATACATGTATATGCGGGATATATAATGAATATATATGATATATAAATCATTATTTACATTCTGGAAGTAAGTAAATAATGATATAAGTAATAATAATAACAATAACAACACGTACAAACATGTACGACAAATAAGATCATTTTACCCAAAACGTTTCTTTAACATGGGATTTACAAAAGAACGGGTAATATAAATTCATAGGTGAACCATATATGATATCATAACAATGAATATGATTCTTTAATAAGTCAATGGAATTATTGAAATCGTTATACAGGAGTTTCGGATACGTACGAAGCATATCAGACCTAAGGTATGGGATAATTATTCCAATCTCATTCTTATCTGAGATTGTTTATTCGTAAATATTTACTCGTGTTATTATTGTTATCCATGTCCATATGTTCTCAAAATGTTTTCATAAAATGTTTACTTTTCTTCCATGTATGTTTAAGGTCATATTTACCCTATCTACTTTTACCACATCATATGGAAGGAATCTTTCTTTTGTTTACCATACGAGGTGCTTTTTTACTTTTCCGAAAAAAGTACGAGAAGAATGTTATTTTTAACATATACGGAATGAACGGAATTTTACGGTTTCATAATGCATTATTTTCATGAAGATTACACTATAATATTTCATAAGTATTTTCAACAAAGTTCTTTTCTTTTAAAATTTCAAGGAATTTTGTGAAAAGAAAAAGTTTTTGAAGAAGAAAGGTTATTTTCCTAAAGAATTCATTTCAAGTGTTTTATCAAAACTATTTTCCATCTAAGATGAAATTATTTAGTATGATTATGTTTCAAGTATATTGTCTCTATGATTTACATGGTTTAATTTTTCTTATTGTGAAATGATATCCATATGTTTTATATGGATTTTGTTATGATGGAATGATGTTTATGAAACCCATTTTATTCTTTGGGTTATGGTGAATGATTTATGTTTATGTTGTGTCACAAGTAAGAATGATGTCATTATGAGATGGGTTGGAACTATATCTCCCTCCAATGCATTGGGTAAAGATTTATATCTCATGAGATAGACATGGCTGGAACGGAAAGTAAATACGGTTCAGTAATACAGGGCTGGAACGACAAGTAAACCCGGTTCAGTAAGGGAATTTGTCCACTAAGATGGTCTTGGCAGCAATGCCTTGGCTACTATGGAAATCATATCATGTGCTTAATGTTTTTCCAAAATTAAAAATTTTATTCACGTGCAATTTTATCATGATTGATGTTCCATTATGATATATTCCTTACGTACTGCTATGGTTTATGTCATTTCTCAAGATCTTGATGTTTACACATTGTGTTCATGTTTTTAAGTTCAAATGTATATGGTTGGTTTTATTATATCCATGGTTACCCTTACTGAGAATTTGAGCTCACCCTTTATATTTTTTCTTTTCCCCGTGATTTAAAGAAAGGTTTTAGGTAAGAAAACCAAAAGTGGAAGATCTTTATGGGAGATGTTGAAGATCTTTCACTACGATTAGAAGATTACGTTCTAAGTTTCCAAAGACACTGAACTATTACAGTCCTTGTGTATCTATATTTTTTATGTATTAAGTATTCGGAAAAAGTAATTTAATGTACCTGTACGTCATGATTTGGGTCTCTACAGTTGGTATAAGAGAAAAGGTTTAGATAACCTTTGGAAACTAGGATGCGAAAACTTTAGTGAGATCCCTAGATATATTTCTACGGTATGTCTAAGGATGTCCCTAAGGTTAAGTTTAAGTATACGTTATAGTAATAGAATTACGGTAATTATATTATAATTAAACCTCATATGTTAGATATCGTAGGTACACCCCCTTTATTATGTTTTTTCCCTAGAATGATTTTTTCCTCTCACACTATTCTTTTTGGGTTTTAGACGATGGCTGGAACCCGAAGGAACCGTGTTGATCACTGTAATGGAAAATGAAATGATTTTGCTCCTGAAAAAACCAATGTTATGGGAGATAGAGTGAAAAATCTTATTTCTATACTTACGCAAGATATGAATCATTCTGGACTTCCGAATGTGCAGAGAAGGGAACAATATTCTATTGACTCCTTCATGAGGCAACGCCCACTATCTTTCAATGGGTCTTATGATCCACTTGTTGCTGAACAATGGATCAGAACCATTGAAAAGATATTTTCCATAATTCACTGTTCAGAACATGATAAAGTCATTCTAGCTATTTACTATTTATAAGGTGAAGCAGACCAGTGGTGGACTCTAATTAAGAATACTAGGCCCCAAGATGAAATTGAATCCATGGAATGGGAAGAGTTCAAGAACTTGTTTTTCAGTAAGTACTTCCCTCGTATTCTTTGAACAAATATGGAAAAGGAGTTCCTTGAGCTTATGAAAAATCATGATGAATTTGTTGGTATATACGATGAAAATTTTACAAGGCTTGAAAGGTATTCATCTGGCATTATCATCCAACCTGAAATTAAAGTTGATCGATTCTTCAGTGTCTTAAAACCAAGTCTTCGAAGGGAATTAGCTATAAGAGACTTCAGTACATATGAAGAAACTGTGTGTTGTGCTATCAAGGTATAAATTGAAGTTGGTGTTACATATCCATCTCATGGTTTATACAAGAAACGAAAGATGGAGTTCAAGGATAAATCTCATAACAATGGTGAAAATAAGATGAATGTTTCTTTTTACTCAAAGTGTGGAATGAAGCATGGTGGAAATTGTCTTAAAGGGACTAGAAAATGTTTTAAGTGTGGAAAATAAGGTCATCAAGCAGCTGAGTGTTGAAGTAATGGAAAAAGGGTTTCTAATTATGTGAATAAAGAAAAGACTGTAGAGAACGCACCACCAATAGTTGAATGCTTCAAGTGCAATGAAATAGGGCATTATGCTTATAAATGCCCTAATCCAAGGGTTAATGATGATCGACATGAGCCACCACTTATGGAAAAGAACAAATGGAAGTCACATGTGATCACTATTGGTGAGGTTGAATATGACAATGATGTGCTGGAATGATTAAGTGTTTATGTAATGGGATTCCAAAATAATGTTGTATATAGTATCCTGGAATATTGGAATATTTACGTATTGGTCTATTGTGGTTTTCAATAATTTTATGGTACCGGTAACCATGGAAAGTGATTGAGATATTTTTGGAAAGAAGATGATATGCACATAATTAAGGGATAAAGAGAAAATGAAATGTTTTACTGTACTCGTGAGCTCATGACTGATATAAGGACAATGTTATATCATGGTTTGAGTATATAGAATTTTTGGATTTTGGTATGTGGAAAGTGTTAACTTTTGACAGCATTCATGTTTTCACTAAGGTTCAATGGGTATTCATTATTCAAGAGAATACATGATTAAGGTATTAAAATGTTTGGAATGTGACCAACAACAAGATATATCTTATGATATATGTGGGAAAAATGAAGGAATTCAGATGCTTGGTAGATGAGATTTCTAGTAATCGGACAGAAGTATTTTGGATAAGCCTAATGATTTGAAATGGATTATGTTGAACATAAGTTAGTATTGTTTATGGCTAGAACTTTTTTCGATATTATTGATGGAATGTTATAATTATGTAGTTTTAGAAAAAGGACAACCTGTAGGACAGGCGACAACCCGTCGCGTCGGGCAAGGATGTGGGAATCGAACCCACAACTGAAGTGCGACAGGCCTTTATCACCAACCACTAGCCTACAGGAAGTCCCTGGTTAGTATAAACTAGTTTTATTTTATTAAGTTCTATGATAGCTGAAGTATAAGTCCATTTTAGCAACCTTATATGATTAATCTCACTATAGATGGACTTCTGTATATTTAATAAATTGTGCTAAACCTTTTGGGATAGAAATAGATGGAATGACCTTTCAGTATTTCGCATTATCTACTAACACTTCACAGAATCCAAATTCAACTTTATTTATTTAAGAGATGAAGTGGAAATTGTTCAAGACATGAGCAAAGGAGAGATGATTCCAAAATAAAGTAAGTGTTTATTTTAATTTAAATTATTCAACTTTAGGGTAATGATCTTGAAAACAAACAAATGTTTTCCTAGTGATCTCATATCTGATGAATCGGATGGTACCTTAGATCATCACAAATTTATGGCATTGTGATTGTTTGATTTTTTATAGCCATGTCCTCTACCACTATTCATCAGAAGATGATGGTTATATTTCTCTTCCATATCCATATTTACACATATGTTCTCCTATGTGGAAACCCAGTGATTAGTTAATTTGGGTAACCGTTATGTTTCATAGTTTAGTTTTTAAAATTATGTTTTAGTATTCCTTTTTGCGATGTCGGTTTCTATGAATAGTAAACGATTTATAACCCCGACGAATTTCGAGGGTGAAATTCATTTTAAGGAGGGTATAATGTAACATCCCGAGATTTTATAAGATATATTATTTTAATTTTTTCATATCTTCTATTGTACGCTACACCAAAATTATATTACGATATACGCAACATCGTATTAGCTTGCAGTATACGCAACACTAATCTTGGATTGTGTTACATACAATTTCATGTTTTTTTATAGTAGTTATTTTACGCAACATTGAGTGTATATATATATATATATATTCAATGTGTAAATTAAATATGGTTGGATTTTTATATACACAACAACAAAGGAGTCTTTCACTACATTCATCCTTGACTTGGCTTACATTACACGCAATCGCAACCTTCCTCAATAGCGTTTGTTGTACGCAATACCGGGTTTCACTAAACAACGATATATGGTTATAATATTATTATAAACTAGTGGTTATGAATAGTATTACCTAAATTTAGAATTTTATAACATTATTATTCATCTTACATATTTTCTAGAACATGGTATGAGAATAAAATAAATTTTTCAGGTAAAATAAGTATTTTTTCAAAAATATAGTTTTGCCGCCTTTTGATGGCGCACCCACTTTAAATCTAGTTTTTGACATGTTTATAAGTTCAATTTGACAAAAATAAAATTCTTCCTTGGAATCAGGATATAAAAATTTAATTTGGATAAATTTTTCATATTATTCTGATAACTTTCATATTTTGATGAACAGTAAAAACACGCTATATTTTAATTAAAAATATGTTTTTTCATCGCAATAATTTATATGGTTAGATTATCTTTTTAATTGGTTTTAATGTTTAATTAGAATATATTTTTACCATTAAATACAATTTTGGTCATTGGAATTTATTTTACTTTGAATTTGGACATAAACAAGTGTCGATCTTTTGATAGGTATTGTTTCTTAAAAAAACAAGCTATTTATTTTGATAACGGGAATTAATTTTAAAATTAATTAATGGCACTTCTATGTTTTTAATTTCGAAAAATGGAAGTCATTTTTGAATTTGGAATATTGAATATATCTTAGGCTAAATGTTTGGTATTTTTCTGAAAACTTTCATTTTTCGATGAATAGTGAAAACACAGGGTTGCTATTTAAACACCAACTTTTTATTTAAATAATTATTTATTTTATTTAAATTTATTTTTGGTCAAAATTGATGCATAATTCTTATATATGTTCAATTTAATCAATTGGAGTAATTTTATAATAATTTTAGATATATAAAAAGTTTATTGAACTTTTCACCGTCTTTTACCCACCACCTAGGAGAATTTGGAAATTCAGGTAAAACTTAATTTTACCACTTCTGTGAGGGGAATTTTGAAACTCTTGGGGAAATTTTAATATCAAGGACTAAAATATGGTTTAATGAGATGAAAATAATTTTTTCCGAATAGTAACTTTTTACTTTTATTTACTGCGGTTAAAGGTAAATAGGGTAAATAAAGGTTAAAAGAATATTATAGTAATTAAAAATTACATTACCACTTGTAAAAACCTTATTGGATGAGTAATGGTCGACCATGGGCATCCTTGGGTCGATTTGGGGACTCCATGGAGCCACTTATGAAAGACAATGACACATTAGATTAATTAATTTTATGTAAAGTCAAAATTGACATTAACAAAAATCTTTTAGTAAATTAATTTTTATATGGTGTTATATAAGTCATATTTTCAACTATAAATATTAATTAGAAATATAAAATGATTTACTTCATCATGTTATTTGTTTCATAATTTTTAGACATCAAATGAATTAAATTATTTATGACACAATAATGATGCAGTGTTTACCTCATTAAAAATGATTTAAATAAATAAGATTATAATGATTAAAATATTATCCAAAACATGTCCAATTCTGATTTTATGATTATATATCGATTAGGAGTCAGCTTATATTCAACTATAATTATTTTTGGACCATTAGAAACAGAATATCATTACATTATAAAATAATATTTTCACTCTTTCTTAAAGAGCCCCTCGACTCCCTTATAAAAGGAGACCATTTCTATCCAATTCCTCACACCTCTCAAGCCATTTTTCTCGTCCAAACTCTGCCCAATTATGCTCCATACATCCCTATCCTCCCCCTTGAAGAATTAAATTAGGCATAAGGCACTTCAATAAGTCCTTTTGGTGCAATCCAAAGGAAGTTACCCAAATTAAAGGTAACAGTTTCTCTTAAGTTGTTTTCTTTTATTCTACTTCTCCAATCCCTAAACTCTTTTTAATCCTTTATTTTGTAACAACACCAGTATCCTAAATATACTAGTATGTTTTTATGATAAGTATTATTACTACACATACACACACCTCCATCTAATGGATGAATAACATAATGTTTCTGTGGATGGCAAACTCACGCCTCACGAAATGAATATTACTCGATTTTCTCCTACCACCTATCGTGGTGGCCATTATGATAGAACTGTATTT
Organism: Viscum album; assembly: GCA_963277665.1. NCBI lineage: Eukaryota > Viridiplantae > Streptophyta > Magnoliopsida > Santalales > Viscaceae > Viscum > Viscum album. Next base: position 1,673,040,515 of record OY728126.1, read on the forward strand.
ATATATGATATATATTATGTTTATGATTATTTATTATTCTTTAATTCTCAATTATATCAAGTCGTTATGGTTTCCATAGTGGGTAAATATGATGATCTCATTTGAGGAAGTGCGGACTACCGCCACCTCAAAGTGATGTGATTCGTTAATGCCTTATGTGGGATGTATAAATGATGGAGTTAATGATATTATATATTATACTATAACTATAATATACATATTCCATTAAAATAATAAATATAAATGAATGTATAGTTCATGTGTACGTACGGCTTACCGTCTCCATGAACGGTGCATTTCATTTCTTACCTCCATATATTATGTACTATTATAAATACATGTATATGCTAGATATATAATGAATATATATGATATATAAATAATTATTTACATTCTGGAAGTAAGTAAATAATGATATAATTAATAATAACATCAATAAGAACAAGTCCAAACACGTACGAGAAATAAGATGAGTTTACCCAAAACGTTGCTTTAATATGGGATTTATAAAAGAACGGGTAATATAAAGTCATAAGTGAACCATATATGATATCATAACAATGAATATGATTCTTTAATAAGTCAATGACATTATTTAAATCATTATACAGGAGTTTCAGATACATACGATGCATATCGGACCTAAGGTAAGGGATAATTATTCCAATCTCATTCTTATCCGAGATTGTTTAGTCTTAAGTATTTACTGGGGTTATGATTGTTATCCATGTCCATATATTATCAAAATGTTTTCCTAAAATGTTTACTTTTCTTCCAAGTATATTTAAAGTCATTTTTAGCCTTTTCTACTTTTACCACATCGTTTGGAAGGAATCTTTCTTTTGATTACCAGACGAGGTACTTTTTGACTTTTCCGACAAAAGTACGAGAAGAATGTTATTTTTAACTTATACGACATGAATGGATTTTTACGGTTTCATAATGAATTATTTTAATGAATCTTACTCTACAATATTTCATAAGTATTTCAAAAAAATCCTTTTCTTTTAAAATTGCATGTCATTTTGTGAGAAGAAAATGTTTTTCAAGAAGAAAGGATATTTTCCTTAAGAATTAATTTCAAGTGTTTTGTCAAAATATTTTCCATCTAAGATGATATTATTTAGTATGATTATGTTTCAAGTATAATGTCTCTATGATTTATGTGGTTTCATTTTTCTTATGATGAAATTATATCCCTTTTTTTATATGGATTATGTTATGATGGGATGATGTTTATGAAACCCATTTTATTCTTTGGGTTATGATGAATGATTTATGTTTATGTTGTGGAACAAGTAAGAATAATTTATTTATGAGATGGGTGGGACATATATCTCCCTCCAATTCATTGGGTAAAGATTTATATCTCATGAGATAGACATGGCTGGAATAGAAAGTAAATCTGGTTCAGTAATACAAGGCTGGAACGGCAAGTAAACCCGGTTCAGTAAGGGACATTGTCCAGTAAGATGGTCTTGGCAGAAATGCCTTGGCTACTATGGATATCATATCATGTGATTAACGTTTTTACACAATTAAAAGTTGTATTAACATGCTATTTTATCATGATTGATGTTCTATTATGATCTATGCCTTACGTATTACCATGTTTTATGTCATTTCTCAAGATCTTGATGTTTAAACATTGTGTTCATGTTTTCAAGTTCAAATGTATATGGTTTGTTTTATTTTATCCATGCTTACCCTTAATGAGCATTTGAGCTCACCCATTATATGTTTTCTTTTCCCTAGGATTTAAAGAAAGGTTTTAGGTAAGAAAACCAAAAGGGGAAGATCTTTATGGGAGATGTTCAATATCTTTCACCACGATTAGAAGATTACGTTCCGAGTTTCCAAAGACACTAAACTATTACAGACCTTTTGTGTCTGTTTTTGTTATGTATTAAGTATTACGCAAAAGTAATGTAATTTCCATGTACGTCAAGCTTTGGGTCTCTACAGTGACTAGTTTGAAATAATAGTACTAATTGAAAAAAATATATCTAGTATAAAAATTATTTTTTTGTATTCTTCTTTTCTTTAGCCAATTTTTAATTTTATATTCTCATTTATCATCTCCCACTTTTTTATGTAATAATGTAAAAAAAGAATAATAATACAATGATTATCACACATGAATCCATGTAAATATTTAATATTACAATATGAGAATCAAATTTGGAATCAAGTTGGGTTAAAAAAATGCCGATCGTTATAAATCATCAAATAATTAAAGAAAATATATAAATAAAAGAAAAACAAAAAAGAATAATAGTGAATAAATTTAAAAAATATTACATATATAGAAAAAAAAGTTCTGGTTAATGTTTTATTATAAAAAATAATGAAATAGATTAATGACATGAAATATATGCCTGGAAGATTTAAAATTTTTTAAAATACAATTCAGGTATTTATTTGATCCCAAATTCATCTAAAACACAATCAATTAATATAGGTCAATTCTAAGATGTGAAATGTGTTTTTGGAGGGGTTATTATAATGGATAGTGGTCAGCCAATAAGAACTATATATGTAGGAAAAGGAGTATCAGAACAATGTACAACAACATAATCTAGAAAGAGTATATACTATCTAAGTCCTTCTTGATCACATCAAGAAATAAATACTAATATACACTGATATTTGAGGGAATTTTTTTGAGATCTCGCTATACGAAATTTATTCTCATAAAAAATAATGGATTAGAAGAGGATCATGTAATTTTATTGAAATTTATTTTCCAAACATGAGATTTTCCATTACGTAAATTCCTATTGGGTCAAATGTCTCCTAGATTAATTGAGTGGCAGAGACACGAAAAACCAAAATAGGTTATTTCGGTAGACGTCACAATAAAATTTGAAATTTATCTTCCACAAATGTGTCTATTCTATCCAAATTGTCATGTTTTCAATATTCTAGGTGATTTGTGAAACAATAATACATCTATTGAGAGAAATTTGAATATATATTTTTTAAATATATTTTGCTAGAATAGATAATATATAGCTTCCACAATGAATCAAAATTATTTTCTAAAAAACTTAATGGTTGATACATAGGTTTGATTCCACTCCTTTTGAATTTTTTAATGCTTCTAAAGTTCAACAAATGCATTGACATATTCTTCTTCTTCTTCTTCTACATTTTAGTATTTAGGCTTATGTTCATTTACCACAGACTAATGTAGGCTTATATAATTCTTTAGTATCTATAGATTTTGTGATTCCACAAATAAATGATGAAGTCAATGTTTGACGCATTGGATATTATGAAAAAGTCGGTGAGAGATTTGGAACCAAAAACAAATATTCTTATAAATTAAATTTAGTATTCCATAACACAACCCAATGGTGTATTAGAAAAACTTTATTTTTAAATAATTTACTTTACTATAATATTTTATGATAGATAAGACTATAAATATATAATGGTACTCTATTATATATATGTTCCATGTTTATAATAACTCATTGAATATTTATCTACGCACTAGGATGTTGATATAAATAAATATTTTTAACAGGAAAACTAAAATTTATTCATTCGATCAAGCTATGAGAATTAACAATTCTTTAATCAGTATGTACATTCCAAAGATAATAATTACATACGATAAGTAGAAATGGTAAGAAATAAACTCCCCTAAAAGTCTCTATAGTAAAGTGGATGAATCCCTCTACAACTGCTATATCCAGAAAAAATAACTTTTTTGCCTCCCCAAGACATCTCAACAATTAATAAACAATAGGGTCAAGATGAATATCATTTTATCCCAAATGTAAAATACCATGTTTCCTCAGTCTAAAATATATTTTAAAGTTTATATAGAATCTCATTTCAATTCTATAATATGTGGTACCAATTGACCCACTAGATGAGCACCCTCCCCATTAATTCCATCAACCTGATTTACAACCTTGTCCTTATAGTGGAAGATAGGAAACTGATCCTGAAATAACTGGTCATCCTCCCAACATTCATCATCAGTTGGGTGCTCAAACCACATAACATAGAATTGGAATTAACAAAAACTACCCCTAGAAGAAATAATTGATTATAGTATAACATTTTCTTAATGTTCCTCAAAATAATGGTTAAGAATGTTTTATGGAGAAGGATTGTCAATATATAACTATAGTTTGGATATTTAAAAAACTGGGTGAATCTTATTGTGCTCCCAGAAATATAAATGATATGAAGCATCCACTACCTTATAATGAGAAATTAATTGATCATAATATATTTGATCTTGATTTGGAGAATTTATTCTATGGATATTGTAATGTTATGTGATAGATGTTAGAAAAATATGTAATTAGATGGGTTGATAAAAAAATACTTATGTTTTAAGTAATATTTTTGTTTCATAGATCACTGGTATGAAATAAAATGATATTTTCATGTGATTAAGAACTTCATATCAGTTAATTAATGTTGGGTACATTGATTCAAGGGTTGTATCACTAATAATATAATGTCAATGAGTTTGTGGAAGTCCATTCATAAAAAAATTTCAAATAGAGTGTTGCCAGTGGAAACTTGAAATGAGGTATTGTAACAAAATTCATCCCAAGGATACTAATAAAACCAATACATTAGTTTTTTAGGATTATAAAATCATATATAAGTCACAACACTGAAGTTGACTACCTCATTTTGTCTATCCATTTGAGGATGATAAGTAGAGATTAGTTTAATCCTAGTACCATGTTGACAAAAAATCCTTCAAAAACAAGATGGTGAACATGGGATATCATAACTAATAATCTAACTTGGCATTCCATGTAAACCAAAATATTCAATCTTGAAATGATCAAAAAATTACTATGTTGAAAAAATATGTTTGAGGGGTAAAACATGATCTTACATGAAAAAATATTCCAACAAAAAAAATCATGTTGTACCCATGATATTTATGAAGATATAAAATTAAATCCATAGTGATTTCATTGTAAATCATTCTTGTAATATGATGAAGTTTTATTAATCCAACTAGGCTCAATTCATGGAATTTCATCCTCTGAAAAACAATACATTCTTTAAAATGTTTGGGAATTGGTTTAGTGATTAGTAGCCCAAATAAACATTCATCCAAACTTTTATAGGATTTCACATAAACATTATAACCTCATAGTCGATAAGAAAAGAGATAGTTCATCAATGTTAGAATGAGCTGATTGGTTTTCGAGAGACCAAATAAGAATTTAAAATAAAATAGTTCATTATATAGTGAAAACCCCACTGGTTCTGGAACTAGATTTTTGAGGGACAAAATATGGTCCTTAAAAAACTATCTTTTCTATTTTGTACTCAAAAGAATGTCATATCAATCCAGAAAGGCTCATATTGTTCCATTTTTAATTTTTATGGTCTATGCATCATAGATAGAGTAAAAAAAAATCTGTCTTTCCAGATTCATAAATGACATAAAAATTTCATCATAACAACATATTTTTTCAACATTGTTTGATATATATATAGATTATTTTGACTAAAAAATGGTTAATACTTTTATTGTTTGTAAAAAAAGGTTTTTTAAAAAAAATGGTTCTACCTCCAAAGAGTAATATCTTGTGTGAGCACCATTAATTACTTCTCATAAATAGAGCTGTGTAGAGTGAATAAATACAAAGATCTATTATAAGAAGATATAGTTCTTCATTTCTATATAATTATTGCACCAATTATACCCCCTGAAGCATCACACTCAATAGTAAACTACAAATAATAATAAGGTAACTTTAGAAAATAATTTCTAACTAATTTTGACCATAATATATCGAAAGTATGTTGATCCTTTAGAAAACATTGATAATTATTCCTTTTATTATGGTCTGTTAGTGGTTTTCCTACATCCTGTAACCCATAACAAAATTATGGTGATAAAGAGAGATTCATGAAAAACTATTTAACTCATTGAAATTCAAGGGAAACGGACAATCCAGAATGTTTGAATTTTTTTTGGGGTCCATTGAAACTCCATGTTGAGAAATATCATGTTATAGACAATAAAATTTAGTTATACCGAAGAAACATCTCTTTCGATTAAGATGGAATTTATTGTTATCTATAATTTATAAATCTAGGATAGATGTTGAGTATACTATGTCTGAATTCTATTGTAATCAATTAAATAATTGATTAAAACTAAAACAAACATTTATGAAAATGGATTAAATATGATGTTCATTATATGTAGAAATGTGGTGGGGGAATTCAAAATGACCAATGTAATAATCAAGAATATTCAGTATCTTGAATGGGTGTGGAAGGTAATCTTTAAAATGTCCTTTTCATAGAAATGAACTTGGTGGAATCATAACATAATGTATAATTTGGAAAAATATTGGTAACCAAACAATTCGTCCAACAATTATTCAATAATAGGAATAGGAAACCGATCCTGAATAGTTCTCACGTTTAGGGAATGGTATCCAACACACTTGAACCAACCAATATCTTTCTTTTGGACAAAAATTATTGGACTAGAATAAGGACTTATGATACTATGAATAACTACCTTCAGTAAAAAATCTTCTTCTAAATTCTCCATCTCATTCTTCAAAGGATAAAAAATATTGAATGTTTGAACATTAATTGGGGAAAATGGTTCTCAGAGCTATATGGCTAGATCCAAAGAACATTTTAGTTGTAGGCCTATTGGCTCTTAAAAATTCTATGTACACCCAATCAACAAAATTTTATATGTTGTTAAAAATTCATGTACATAGTAAATAAAATTCTTGGTCTCCTATATTCACAACATTCATTAGATTCCATTTTAAAAAAGCTATGTACTCTTACAATGGTATGCAAGGATAAATCAGTATCTTGACTAGGCTGAATTCACTACAGAGTGATCGACCTATAACAGAAGACATAGATCGAAGTTATGTTTATCCAATGGGAAGTTATATATCCCATGGATTCTATCCAGGACATTCTAAGACAAGTTTTGGTATTGACATATTGAAAAGATATGAATCCACATCAATAAATATGTTTCCCAACTAAATGTGTAAGGTTTCTCAGATTACACTTTAAATTACTTTTTGACCATCACTCAAATACAATACAAAAGGATTATTTTGGGACACTAGAATTGCCAATATTTTAAGCAATGATCTTGAAACAAAAATGTGGCTTGCACCACTATCCACAATCCTAAAAAATGGCACTGCCAATATTGAACCTTCAAGAATCATTAAATTATTTTCTTGAAATAACTCATCAAACAACATAAAAAATCATAACTATTGAAATTATATCTATCAATTTACATCATCCACATCACAAATATAATGTTAAGATACTTTGAAATCATCTCCTACTATTTGAGTCATAATGCAGTCCCACACCATTAGATAAATACCATTATCGTGATACTTATGAGCTATACCAAATTTTTAATTACAAGAATAGAAATGTTTTTAGACATTAATTTCTCAAATTCTATATGATAAATATTTGGATCCCCTTTCCACCATATATTATCATCCTTTCTTTCTTTAAGTCACACCCTATCTAATTTCGTATGTACATGATTGAATTTTACTATTCACCCCACATCCAATTCGACTAAAAATAATAGGAAATATTTTCCCAAAAATATCATAACCACAAACCATTACTTTAACTATTAACTATCATTCCACATTCTGAGTCATAAAAATAAGTTTCACTTTTTTCTAGGATTATGTAACGATATTGCACTATTAATTTCAACACACAATACTACCAAAAAAAATCTAATGTACCATTCATAAAGAATACATTGTATTCACAATGAAATCCACTCGAATTGATTGATATATTCTACTATAATATATTTTTACATAATCCCTTTTAACTATATGATAGGACTATTGATATTATAGAAAAATATCCTTGAAGATTTTAATTTAACTCCTCCAATTTTAGATTCGGACGCATCTTATGCAATGAAAGAATATAATGTTGATCATTACCATCTATACACAGTTATGAAGTTGGTACTCACACATAGTGGTGAGTATTTAATAGAATAAATTAGACCACTACTCAAGATAACCAATATATTGATTCTTTTGTAAAGAGAATATAATATTATACTTCATTAGATAAAGGAATAAATTCTAAGTGCATAGTCTCTCAAATGTCACTCTTTACATAGGTTATAATATCTAATGTATCTATTTCACCTCATTTGATCATTTTATATCTATAAAATGAGTTAATAAAAGTACATGTACCTAATGTACTGTGTCTTTTTTATTTTAATCCTATCATATGCTCTTTGATGTTTTTAAGAGTAACTTCAATAACTTGGGTTCTTCCTCTACTCATTATACTGATTCTAGAATTACCAATTATATATACATTTCATAAATATTGTTCTTGAAATCACATCCCCTGATTCCTAAAAGTAGTCTATTAGGTTCTATGAGAGTCCCTCCACTGCATGATAATCTCTCTAAGATTACCTTCATTAATTTTACGCACCACTAATTTCCACTAAATTTCTATGATCTTCACTATTCAAATCTGATCTTCTTGGGAATCCATCACTAATACCATAATTTCCTTCCATGAAGACATCCACCAACCTATTATGAAATATTCTAGAGATGATTTTACAACACCTTTTCAACTCTCAATGAAATAACCAAATGGTCAATATGGGAGTATTAAAAATTATACATTCTCTATTCATTTTCTAAGGAAATAATTACATCTTGAAAGGTAATTAAAGAAATAAATGATCTCCCAAGAATGTCTTCCTAGGATCCATGCTAATGCCCTATAAAACTGCTGCATCTAGTAAGAAAAACATTCATGCCTTCCACATATACTTCTAAACACATTATATACTTTATTCTCACAGAAAAGACAATTTTAACATTCACTTAAAACATCTAGTTTCCTCTTTATATCATATTTTTTAAAAATTAATGTGTTTCCCACTTATCTATCAGAAACTATGACTCCAATTGACCTACAAGAAATGCACACTCGCCATCAGATGATAACTCTTGTTTCTTGTAATGTGGTTGTTTTTCTAGGTGAAAATATTGTATCTCATTGTCATGGTCTAATTATTTTTATTGAATGAGTCATAATGATAAGTTGTTTTTATTTCAATTAGTCTTTAAATAAGTTGTTTTCCATATGTTCTAAAGAAAACATTATGTTATATATCATTTCTACTCAAGGGGGTCCATCCCAAATGGAAATCTCTAGTAATGTTACTAATTAGAAACCTACAATTGTACTCCTTTCTTTAGAAATACTAGTATATATAATTGGTGTAAGAGATTTTATTTATAACAAAACTCTTACTTAAAGGTATATAAGATTATGGTTTTCTGTTAAATCCATAAAAGGAACTACTCTTTATGTCATTTCACAACGTGAATTTGTAATAGTTCAACTAGATGTTATACCAACTTCTTTTGTTAGAGAATAATTGGTCTTGAGTGACACTAGGTTGGTTATTGTCGGTCAAGGAAAAACCATATCAATAATGTTAAGTGAGATACCTTATTCTAAAATATCTACCTCCAAGAATATGATTAGAAGAGTTATAATAAAATCTGTTGGTTTTTTAAGTCAAAATAGTTATGGTGGAGAAGGACAAGAAGAAGAGTATTCTACTCAACTTATTTCTAATAGAATATCCATATCAAAATTTATAAAACCATCCTATAAGGATGAGATACCTATTTTTTAGAAATCAAAAGGATGATGAAACATTAAATACATTAGTTCATAATATACATTTTCTCAAATTCATTGACTACATACAAGTTCCACAATTCCTACAGTAAAACTAGTTACTAATGATGAGAGAGAATGAGAAATATACACTAAATTAATTTCTAAAGTAAAATCCATTAAATTTTACTTATTTGAGTCCATATGTGATATTTATACTCTCTTTTAACATTAAGATTCCAAAAAATGATGTTTATGAAGTGAAGTTGTTAGTTTAATAAGTGTTGGAAAAGTTTTCAATGGAACTGACTAGAGAATCCAAAAATTAAGTGGATATATAGTGATGATTGGAAAGAGGTTACTTAGCTATAGACACAATGACTTTTAAAATTAATTCAATGAAAAGAGAACTTATATCTAGGAACATGAATCAATATCTTAAAAGTGTTGATATTTCTGAAGATATAAGATTTTGTACATTTCCAAAAATCTCAATCCTATCTATTGATAAATATTGAATGGAAATTAACTCCTTAATAAGGAAAAAGGTACCTAAAATTCATAATATTTCGTTACAAGTGAAAAAAAAATCATTTTTATTATCACTAGATGAAAAATAATGGTTAGATCCTTATAATGTAATTTTTAATTTTTATATATGATGTATGATAACATTCATTTGTTGGTGTTCAGTATTATAATTATTGAATTCTTGAAATAAGAAGAAGAAGATGAAGTGGTAGATTCATTTTTAGAACCACATAAGAATAAAAAATATTCAAAATCAAATGAAATTATTATTTTCGATCATCAAATTGTTTTTTTAGAACAAATCAGCTTGATTAAATGAATAAGATAGTTATTAGATGTGCCAAGAAATGATATTTACAAAATATATTTAGAAATTTATCTCAAATGGTATGGAATGGATTCTAAAATATCAAGGGTTTTTTAAAACATTATATAGTGAAGTTAATATAGTCATGTGTGGAATATATATTTCAAATTCAATGGATAAATCTACCAAGACCTCCTATTATAAATCATTATGCCTCTACCCATCAACTACTCAATGAGATATTTAAAATTGTAAAAATTTACATAATAAAAAATCTCAGGTTATCTGATGAAATGTCAATACCTTTACCTAAACCCTACTCTAATTTGTCCTCTTTCCCTATAGATAAATTTTATATGGTGAGATCATAGGAAACTACTATCAACATTCATTCCACCATATTTATAATCACATGAAATGAATGAGAACTTGGATAATCATTACTCATGATGGGTGTTGTTGTTGTAAGTGTTGTGATTCTCCCATTCCTTTATCGTCTTTTCCTATTGGACAACCATTATCCTTCAAAAGACCATCCCCTATAGAAATTAGGTTCATGTATCATAACTAAATCATTGTTATATTTTGTGTTTCTTGTTGAATAGTGTTTCAAAAAAACATCTCAATAGTGTTTCTAAAACATTTGATTGCATGAATGTCCATATTTCATGTCATTAATCCACTTATTTATATTTTAAGTATTATTGATTTCATTGGATAAATTTATCTTTATATTCATTTTTTATACATTATTCACTATTTTTGTTTTATGTTTCACTATTATTTACTTATTTTCTTTAATTATTTGATGATTCCTGATGCTCGATGTTTTTATTGACAGAACATCATGAAAAATTATCTTCGCATTCAGTAGTATGAAGTATTTATATGTATTCATGTAAGATAGTGATTTTATTCTTTTACCTAATTCTAATTATTTCTGAAATAACTAAAGGGGGTAGAAGAGAAAAGAGAATATAAAATGTTAAAAGGGGAGAATAAAATAAATAATAAAAAATTGAATATTTATTTTAAAGCACCACTCAAAAATATTTATGAGGAGAATCATTGAATTTTTTAGACTTTTTACTAGAAGATTCAAATCTATGTTATTAATTTCATTTCTCTCTAATTCCAACACCACATAAAACACACATAAATAAAATTTAAATACATTATCCATTTACCCCCAAATTTTGTTAAATTAAATGGGGAGGATAACCCAAGAAAAAACGAAAAAGAGAATAAAGAGGACTTAAATCTTTCAACATAAATGGATTGAGTGTCGGATGCGATAACTATTTTATTTCATTCGTAAAAATTTACCAATAGTATCTAAGAAGAACAAAAAATAAAAAAATTTAAACTTTTAGAAAAAATAAAAGTAATTAACATAAGTGTCCTAAAATTACATGGATACCCTAGTAACCTGATAACTAAGAAGGTCCTGACATAGACTAAAGGGTGTTCTCGATCCCCATAGGTTGGAATATAGCACCTGGAATCCTATAACATGAATGTGAGAATAAAATTTCCACAATAAAAGTAAAATAAATAGATAGAGGATATTATTCATATAAAAAATTATACATATAGAACTATTTTAGAATTCATATAGGTGTAAAAATCCGAATTACAACCACAAAGTACTAGAAAATAGGTTCACCGCCCAAGTATCAAGGGAAACATAAACTAAATCCCAAATTATCATCATAAACTACCATGTACTTGTGGTGACCTCTCCTTAATCGATCCCAGTATGAGGAAATATTCAAACATCCTATGGAAGTGGTATGGTGTCAGCTAAAATCCTAGTAGGGTCTCACTGGAGATTCCATTTTATTATGCTAATAATGAATATCCAAATAAAGAATTAAATTTAAAATAAAGAGGCATGTAATTTCTAAATCATATTAAAAAAACCATGCATATTATTTAAAATTATGTAAATACATTAAAAATGGAATAATAAAAATTTTATATAAATTATTTTAGATAAATAAAAACATAATTTTTAATCTAGTTTTATAATAATTTCATATAAATCAAGTATAAAATTTGATAGACATTGTCATATTCCATGAGGTAGGATAGTTCAAGGATATGGGTTCCTCACAGACTTATATAATGATAAGATAAATGTGTACACATGTACCGTTGTAACTTTTCATATAGGACTAACCAACATCCTACTAAAGATAATATTTGTCAATAATTATTTTCTACAGTTATAAATCATCAATCTGTTTCTTGGTCAAATATAATTGTGGGTTTTTTCCATTATAAATCACTAACTACCAAGTCTTGCATGTTATATAACAATAATAAATAATGTAGAATTTATATCAATACTATTTATATTATAATTCAACCCATTTCCCATTTCAATATTCCAATTTCTTATTAAAAAATAAAATTCGGTTTTAAGTCAAATCATGCCTTCCCCATGATAAAACCAACTGGTTTTTATCAAAACAATATAAGACATTTTTCTCAAATGAAAATCTGAAATCAAATTCAAAAATCAATTTCACAATTCAATTTTAAAATTTAAAATCCATAAACAAAATTTAAAAAAAATCCATCAAATATAAATCATACCCAAATTCAATGGAATTGGGGGTCTTCCCCCAATTTCATAGACAATATGATTCAAATACAAAATTTAGTGGAATTGGGATTTTAAAAAAAACAATTGAAATATGTTAAATATAAAACCAAAACATTTAATTTTTGGTAGGTAGTTTCGGAATAAATCAGTAGACCAATCATAAAATGGAACCACATACACTAGAATCATAGGAACATGAATAACAATTCCTAATGAAGGATAATACAATAACGAAATTCTTTAATGAATATACAATAATAAAAACTAGATTCAAGATAAAAAAATTGTATTAAATCCTCCAAAAATATAAAGTTCTAACTAACCCTAATGGTGTGAGGATAAGGGAGAAGTAATGAGAAGAGGAATATTAATGGGAAATGGTCAACCAACGATCATCTTACATCGATCCATCTTGTAGAGGGTTGGTTGGATCCAAAATAAGTCTTCTAGAGCTCCACTAACATAAAAAAATGTCATAAGTCTTGTTGGGAAAAACAAAGGGTGTAATTGGGGGTTCAATAATTTCTAACCCATTTAGGATTAATAAAAAGTATAGAATATGGTTTCCTGGGTAGGGCCTCATGGTTTGTCAAACCTTGTGCCCTAGTCATGCGCCCTAACTTATGGGGTTTCACAGTTTCCCCATGGTGGGTTCAAAAACTTTTAAAACTATGTGCCAACCGTGAAAGCCCCACGATCCCTTAAAAATTTCAGAAATTTGACCCAAAACACCCATAAACATTACATTAACAAAGCATGATAAAATGTGGGGTCTAAGAATAAATGAAAATAGTAACAATATGTAACAACCTCCCCACAATATAAATATTCTACCCTCAGAAAGTCAATTAAGATTATTCTAAGTCAATAAAGATGAGGCCATTACTATATCATCAATGCCTCTCTCTCTCTTATGTCTCATGAGTATCAAAACCATGTTTCCATTGCACATGAACCAAAGGTATAATCATTTCACGAAGTACCATGGTTTCAAAATCAAATATCCAATCTGGATTCTTAGTCATAGATAAAGAATGATTGACATCAAGATCACCCAAACCCAGAACATGAGATAAATTAGAAAGATACCTCCGTAGTTGTGATATATGGAATCAGTTACATATCTACCTCATTTATAGTGTAATTTATAAAAAATAATCTTATTTTCCCAAAATCAAAAAAACTAAAAAAGGTCCCATAATATGAAAAAACATGTTTCCTTTGCCTCTCATTTCATCGATGACTCTACCAATGTCAAACATTCATTAACACCTTGTCCCCAATAGAAAATCACATTGTTCTATGATGACAATCAGAATAAATATTATACCATTTCTTTGGCTCCAAAATACTCTAACGAATCAATTGAATCATTGATGTACTGTCTTGAACCAAGAACAATCCTACCCTATAACATTCACCAATTTCTAACCAACAAATGGAGATTTTCAAGGATATATATAAAAGGTCTCAAAAGAAGCCATTACGATTGTGGATAGGTAACTACTGTTTTATTAAATTTCAACCACCCTAAATGGTCATACCAAGCCCCAATAATGTCGATAATGCAGGGGAAATACATATCTCTGAGAATTTATACATATCATTCGATCTGTCAATCCAACTATGGATGGTATGTTGTACTAAAACAAACCTGAGATCCAATTTCCTCATGAAGGCCTCTCAAAAAAAGATAAGTGAATCATGGATCCCTATAAGAGACCATAGAATATGTAACTCCATTCAAATGAAAAATCACTTTCACATAAAAAATTTCCAATTATTCAACATTGGTTGTATCATGAATGGGTATAAAATGAGGTGATTAATCATCCTATAGATAACATGAAATATCGCATTATTATTTATTTGGTTATGTGGAAAACCCAACACAAAGTCTATTGAGATATCATCCCACTTCTAATTCAGAACTAGAAGTGGTTGAAGTAAACCCGAAGGTTTTTGATGCTCATCCTTGACCTGTTGGCATGCATGACAACATGAGACAAAATTATCAATGCTCCATATCATACCTAGAAAAAAATCATCACTGCATTCCATAAAACATTTGTTTCGTTCAATGGGCACTTTCTCCATGGGAAGTATTGAAATTTTCCATCAAATATTTCCTCACTAAAAAACGTATAATGTACTAGTTATAGAAATATAGAATACACTCCATCGAGAATGGATAGTCGTCCACAATATCCCAACCCTAAAGAGAGTCTATAAAGTTACATAACTCGTCACAAAATTGTGGTTCTAGAATAATGAACTTGAGAAGAGAATATGTCAACATAAAACTTGCTATGGTAAACTTGTCCCCTAATTACCAATCAAAAATATGAAATAGTTCAAAAAGAGCCACTATATTCCACTCTTTTGATGATTCGTTCACAGTCTGGGTCAGAAGTATCCAAATGAAATCAACAATGATGACATTATATTTATCCAGGGTATAATTGATGTTAATGTTGGAAAATTTTAGGTATTCCACCTAACACCATTGGAGTAGATTAAAATCATTTTGCGAAAATATATAACCCAGGATCATATTTTCTGAATTCATGGTAAAACATTCAGTAAAAATAAAATGCCATCATCTCTTAATTTCAGGAATCCTAGCTATAAGTTCATGTCCATGGGTAGGGTAGTTTTTCTCTTGTGGCCTATGATGAAGAAATAAAGAAGAAATGACATTATTACGATGAATAAGAATGCATCCGAAACCTAATCTCATTGCACCATAGAAGAGAAAAATATAACTGTTTGGCCTCTAGAGGTGTCAACACTGATGAATTAGTAAAAATACATTTCATCTGAACAAATTATCACTCACATTATTCATCCAAAACATACATTACTCCCTTTTGTGCTAGGTAATTCCTCAGAGAAGGAATATTTGAGAAGTCCTTTATAAACTAGAAACGATACATAGCTAAACCAATGTAGCTCTAAATCTTGAAAGCATTTTTGGTTGTTCTGATTTCATAACAGCTGAGAACATTTCACGTTCAATTGAAAAACCATGATTTTACATGTAGTATCCCTAAAAAATCACTTCCTGAATCCAAAATTCACATATCAAAATCATGGCACAATGTTAATAATTTCTGAATAATTCCTAAAATACTCTCAGTTGATGTACAATTTCCTCCTCTAACATATAGTAAATAAATATTTTATTAATAAAGACCACAAAAAAATTATCATGATACTCATGGAAGATCATGTTAATTAAATTTAAAAACAATATATAACCATTGTTTAAACCAAATGGCATGAAAATTTATTCATTATGTTCATACATACTATTAAAGGGGGTTTTATGAATGTTAGATTTTAATGACCTGGACCAAGAAGCTCCGAGTCAGTCCTTATTTTATTACATTTTCATAGATAAAGGAATATGTATCTTGATGGACCGATTAGTTTAGTAGTAATGGAAAAATGATACATACAAGAGTTAAAAATTATAATTCAAAACTAAAAACAAAATAATAAATTAAACATAAAATACCATAATATCTTAGATTATCCCTTCAATTCAATTGTAGTATAATCATCCTCATAACCTGGAAGATAAAAAATAAGAAAGGGGTGAGCTCATATTCTTAGTAAGGGTAATAAATACAGCATACTATATCATAAACATAAACATTAGTAATGGTGAATAACTAAAAACACATGAATTTAAAAATTAAGATGAACACAGCATGGTTGAAATTAGAGTTTCATAAATAATTCCATATTAAAGCGTAAACATGGGTATTATACTAGTTTAATAACCTCATGAACTTTAAATTTCATGTTTCATAATGGGTGAATTTATAATTAGGGACCCCATAACCATACCATTATGGCCATGTGCCAAGACCACACACATATATATATATATACATTTTTTCAAGGCCTCATTCCAAGACAATAGTTGGTCTCATTAGACCTACAAATGCATGAAGAGGCTATAGTAGGCCCAACACGACACTTAATATGTCTAATTAATTTCTACCGTGAATGGGGATAAAAATAAACAACATATATATTCATATTAAAACTAACATATGATATTTAAATAACTTTCCTCGTACATTAAACATAAACCCTAACCATTCGATGTGAATTAGTTAATGGTATCAAGATAGAACATCCACATTAAAAATAATTAAAAACCCTTAAACATCATATTGTAGATGATATAGGAATATATAAACCTCTATGAAATATATGATTCATCATTGTATTTTAACATAAATAAATATACATTTAAATGATACCATTGAGAAAATCTTAAGGAAATAATCCTTAAACATTCCAAAGTGTCTCATAGCACCTTGAAATACCCAAATAATATTCCAGTAGAATATCATGAGAATAAGGGGACTCTTGATATGATATATCAAGGGGTATTAAAAACATCACATGAAAGTAATAAGTGGTTAACATGGCATATATCTCATAAAAGTTAATGTGAGGTGAGAAAAATCTATTTTACTTTGGAAATAAGAGTTATTTTGGAAAATCATTTGTATTTGGAATAAATGTATTTTTAAACTTGTATATCCTATAAAAGAAACACTATGGCCATTGATATTACATTGGAGGTATAAATTATTCCACACTTAATTGAAATCATGTAAAAGTGTTTTTAAAGAATATTTGCAATTAAAACATTTTAGTGTGGTTTAGGGAATTCATTAAAGAGATTTTAAAGCGTACAGGCATGTTTTCTTTCATAAAACCAGATACGAAAAAATAGATTTTCAATGTTAAAATTATTATAATTTAGAAAGATAAATATATCCTAAAATATATTATATATTTAACATCAAAATATGTAAGAATTTTATAGATTCTCGTGAATCGAGCTTGCATTTCAGAATGATTTTTGAAAGATTCTTTTAAAACCTATAATAATCCAGAAAATAAAAAATGATTCTGATTGTTAAAAATATATAGAACACTAAAATATAATTTATTGTATTTAAATAAGAATAAATAATAATTTCATTTATGTGAGTATATAATAATAGAAACACGAATGAAAAATAGAGGTTTAGGTAGAAAACACTTAAAATTTTATAATCAATTAAATCATATGGACCAATATTAATAACCATTAAATTATAAGTTGAATATAAATTAAATAAATATATTACTGATATGAAACATAAATGGGAAGTATACATACACCACAAACTTGTTTTAGTATTGAATACAGAATATCTCACAAAAATTGAAGTGAGATGAAGAAACCCTTTCAAACATTTCGGTGTGGTAATGGTTGTTCTTGTGACGGATGAATGAGATGTAAAGGGGTATACCATCATTTATATATTATAAAGTAAGTATGGGGGAGGTGATAAAACATACCCCATTATTAATAATTAAAAATTATCAAACACAACATAGTGGGGATTCTTGAATAAATGTGAGATAGAAGATCCCTTACCTTAAATCTGATGGTGTTCTTAGCATGATATTAATGACCTGAATAACAAAAATAGGTTCTCTAATAAACAATTATATAACCCTTTATATAGTTAATTTGTTTATTATTTCATTATTAACTTCATTTATATCCTTTTAGATGGGTTAAGGGATTCAATTTCATTGTTCGTGAGTGCTCATTTTCATAATATTCGTGATCGGCTCACTTATAAAAGAGTACGGTAGTTCATGTAATATGGGATTTGAAGTCCATAATTGATTATATAGGTTATTAATGAACATTATCAAGATTACATGGTGATAAAACTCATTTGGTTATTTTTATTCAAGGTGAATCATTATATTAAACATTACAGATAAACACTTGTATTAATTTGACGATTTTGCTCATAATTACCTTATTTTGTATGATTATTTTACATCATGAGTTAATAAGGATTAAAAAACATTAAAAAAGATATAATAAATATAAAATAGTTTGATTCAACCATAAAAAATGTTTCATGACCCTATTTGAAGAAGGTAAATCAAATTGAAATCAGAGTCATCCTTGAGTGTGATAAATCAACACATCTCATATGATGTTTCATTTTTAGCATAAATGAGGGGGGGAAAGAGACACAAAGATGAATTATATGATTAGAATAACAAAATTCTAGTAAATGTATGGTATTGGAGTTTTCATTCAATTTGGATTAGGATATTTTAGGAAATAAAATAGAACCAAGGAACATGAAAATGAAGGAAAAGAACAGAGGAATTTTACCACTTCAATTAACATTCCTTAAGATCCTGTTAAGGGAAAGGGATTTGGTATTTTTATGATACCATTGTGTTATGGTTGAGGGGGAGGATATTGGGATTAAATGTGGATATAATTTGGAGATGTAACAAGGCTTTAAAGGAGTTAATAGGAGAGGGTGGAAGATGTGGTATTTATAGGGGAGGAGAGGAGGGTTTTCTTAGTATTTTAATCATTAGTTTATTATTTTTTTCCTAAGACAAGAAAAATGATGATTAAATGGGAAAAATAGTAATATGTGCATATGAGTTTGAACCATTGGTTCTTATATCAGCAGAATATCATCAATGTCTCCATAAATCAATTATTTATCATTCATTGAAAATTATCCTATTTAAATATTAACCAAACATTCCAGTATTTCTGAAAAATCCCAAAAAATCATCCTAACCATTTTTTGACTTGTAGAGTCCCAAAATGAAGTCTATTTTTGAAAAATAAATTTCTAGATATAATTAATTTAATTTTTTTTAAAGTCATAATTTACATGAATATCACAATTTTAAAAACATTTATTTACTTATTGTATAAAATAGGTACATAATATATTCACATAAATCCTATATATATACTAGAATAGGTGATGTTACTATTCATAATGCTCTGTAACTATTCATAAGTGTAATATTACTATTCATTAGGTTCTATTACTATTCAGAAAAAATTAAGTTGGTCATATAAGAATTTATTGATCGCAACCATGTATGTCTGATTTTGGAAATTCAAATCCTAGGGGTGGAAAAATTATGTTTACTGGATAGGTTATAATAATGTTTTCTTTTTTAGAGAATCTTTGTTTCTTGAATTAAATTTAAAATTTATTTTCATAATCATGTGGTTTTACATTATCCCCGCCTTACAAAAATTACACCTTCCATATTTGATATTTCATTTGATTATTATTGGTTGTTACTTAAAAATATCTTTGTGAAAACCCCATATTAGAAATAGGGTTAATAGGGTATCCTCCATAAAAAGGATAAGGGAAATTTGTTGGTCAAAAAATTAAATAAACAAATAAATTAAAAAATTAACCTTTCGAATGGAGTGACATTGATTGGAATTGAAACCTGTGCATCGAAGAAAAACAAAACTATGAATCTATAGTGATTGAAAATAGGTTTAGATGAAAGTACATTACCAAAAAATCATAAACTAAAATTCTGAAAATTTTCCTTATCATTATCAAGGATTATGATAACAGAACCACATTTAAGACACTTTTTGTTGAGTTGATGGATTATTGAACTCTATATGTTTATAAATATACGTTTATATTTCATAAGCATGATCTTATTCTTTGATAGACCCTTTAACTACATATACTTTATATCTTAGCATAAGTTGCATCTTGTGGTGTAATAAACCTCTTAAACCTCAAATGATGATAAATATAAACGATTTCATAAATGTATTAACTGTAAAAAAATCAAGTTCCAGTACATTAGAATAATTCTCATTGTAGTTATTACTATCCAATTTATATTTTCCATATATATCATCTCTCAATTTCAAAATTCAAATATAATTATTATGAACATAATAAGGGTTTTCTATCACTAAATAATATATTTTCCAAAAGATTGACCTATTGCTAGGTCAATTTTCATTAGTACCATTAATCCTTAGACCTCAGATCGTAAACAAAAATGAAATGTAGTAAAATCCTCATATATTATATAACTGTTATAACCAGTACATTATTTATAAAATATTCAATTCAAATTATTCATGAAGAGTCGTATTAATCATTCCACTTCATCTATGACAGTATCATGATTTTATCATTATCCAATAACATCATTTTGGGCATATTCCTTTGACTCTTGGGACATTGATTCACATGTTTTCCCATATCCTTGAATTTGAATCATTCTACATTGGATACATTTTTCTTTCCCTTCTAATCATGAAATTTGTGTCCTTTTTCTCCACACTTATAATAAACTCCCATTCCATTCAAGCACTTACCAGGGTTATTCGTCCCACAGTAATCATATTTGGGAAAACCCCTCTTTCCCTTCATTACATTATCCATATTATTCATGGCAATCCTCTTCTTTTCATTCTTCCCTTTGAAGAAATTTCACATTGAAAATTAATTACATGTCTTGTTAACACATGATATTATTTCTTCATGTCATTAGGAGACTTGGGAGACTATCACCCTTCGAAACGATGGCTTAAGACCATAAGAGATAAGATCAATCTCACTATTTGCATCATGTGTATTGGTGAAGTTATCATTACTTCTTTAGGTTACATTTTTAACCAATTATTATTACTATATTATCTTATAAAATAATAAACTCGATATAACTCTAATAATGATATAACACATAACATTAATTTATGCATCATAAATACTAGAACCAAGTACTTTGGTTACTTTGGGGGCATAAACCCTCCATAATGGGTTTTAATAAGCATATGAATTTACCAATGAATATCCCCCAGGAGTGTTGAACCAAGTGTGCATCAAGGCCTGTTGTCATGCATTAGTTCATGTTTGAGTCTAGCTCAAAGCTGTGTTTTCAGGTTTTAATCCTAGATTCATCTGTACCAGAGCCAAGTCCACATATTCATATCCAGATAGGTATGTATTTTTTAGATAAACCAAATAATGTATTTCATACCAAAATTCTAGTATTTCCTTTGTATTCTAATCCCTAGTGTCCATCTTACGGTTATTTTCACTAATCAAATTTTTCTATATCTAGTTTTCATTTTTTCTACTAAACTTCCTTTGATACCATCTATAATGCCCTGAACCCAGATCCTCAGAGTCGGTGCCTTATTTTATTAAATTGGAAATGATACAAGGATGATTCATCCTAAAGGACTGATCAATTTAGTAGTTTTTAAAACAGGATTCATACTAGAGATCAAAATTACAATTCGAATCTAAAAACAACAAAATAACTTCAACATAAAATCCCACAATATATTAGATTAAACCTGCAATTAAATCATAGTATAATCATCCTCAAAACATGGAAGGATAAAATAGAATAAAGGGGTGAGATCATATTCTTAGTAAGGGTAATAAATATAGAAGAAGATATCATAAACATAAAAATAAGGCATGTTGAATAACTAAAAAAACAAGCCTTTAAAAATGAACTTGAACACACTATGGCAGAATAAGAGGTGAATAAATAATTCTATATTAAAGCATAAACATGGGTATTATACTATTCAAATAACCTCATGAACGTTTAATTACTAGTTTCATAATGATGTGATTAATAATGTGGGACATCATAACCATATCTTCAAGGACTCATGCCAAGACTATATATATCCATTTTCTCAAGGCCTCATGCCAAGACCACAGTTTGTCTCATGAGACCTACCTATTCAACAAATGACTATAAGGGGACCCACTAGACACCTACTAAAGCCAATTAATTCCTCTTATGAATGTGGATAAACATAAACATCATATACATTAATATTGAAATTAACATATGATATGTAAATAACATTCCACATACATTTTACATAAACACTAACCATTCGATGTAAATTGGTGAATGGTATCAAAATAGAACATCCACATTAAAACTAATCAGAAACCATTCAAATAAATATTTTAGATGATATAATAAGATATAAACCTCTATGAAATATAAGATTCATCAATGTAAGTTGATATAAATACAGATAATTTTAAATGAAACCATTGAAAAAATCTTGAAGATATAATCCTTAAACATTCCAAAGTTCCCCATAGCACATAGAAACATTCAAACCATAATCCATTATAATTTCATGAGAATAAGGATACTATTTATATGATATGAAAGGGGTATTAAAAAAATCACATTCAAGGAATAAGTGGTGAACAAGGCTTATATCTTATAAATGTTAATGTGAGGTGAGAAAAATATTTTTGACATTGGAAAGAAGAGTTCTTTTGGAAAATCATTTGTATGTGGAATAAATATGGTTTTAAAAATTAATATCATATAAAATAAAAGTTAAATAAATAAAATTTCATTTAAGGAATAAATAAGGTCCCAATGATGTGAAATCATGGAAAATTGTTTTTAAAGAAGCTTTGGAATTAAAACATTTTAGTTCGGTTTAAGGGATTCATTAAAGAGATTTTAAAGTGAAAAGGCATGATTGATTTAATAAAACCAGAAATTAAAAAAAATATCATTTTCATATTAAAATGTGTTATTTTTTAAAGATCAATATAGGTTAATACTAAAAATAGAGTGATGTTCAAAATATGTAATAATTTGAGAAATTTCATTGAATCGGGATTGCATTTTGGAAGAGTTTTTGACAGATTATTTTAAAACATGTAACTACCCAAAAAATAAATAAGGATTATGATAGTTAAACACATATAGAAAATTAGAATACCATTTATTAGGAGTAAATAATAATAAATAATAATTTTATTGAGTTGAGTAGTTAATAACAACAACCCGAATGAAAATGGATGTTTAAGTAGAAAATACATTAAACATTATAATCAATTGAATCGTAGGCACAAAAATTAATAATCCAAAAATGATATGATTAATATAGTTAAAATAAATATATAAATTATATTAAACATCAATGCAATTTATAAATACAGTATACACAAGTAGTAGTAGTGAATATAGAATATCACACAAAAATCGAAGTGAGATGAAGACACGCTTACAAGCAATTTGGCAGGGTAACATGTGTTCTTGTGAGGTATTAATGAGATTTAAAGGGGTATAAATTCATTTTTATAACATTATATAAGAATCGTGATGTGTTAAAACATACCCCATCATTAGTAATTAAAAATAAAATGACACAACATATGGGGGACTCTTAAATAAAAGTAAAAGGGAAGATCCATTACCATAAATTCAAGGGTATTATTTGCTTGATCTAAATGACCTAAATAACTAAATTAGGTTCATTAATTAAAAATTAAATCACCTTTATACATTTTTTGGTTTATTATTACTTTATTAATTTCATTATTTTTCTTTTAGATGGGTTACTGGATTCAATTTCAATGTTCGTGAGTGTTGATTTTCAAAATTTTCATGATCGGCTAACTTGTAAAAGAGCATAGTAGTTCTTATAAGATTGGAGTTAAAGTACAGAATTGATTTTATATTTTATTAATGAACATTATTAATATTAAATTGTTATAAAATTCATTTTATAATTTATAGTGAAGGTGAATCATTATATAAAACATTGATGATAAACGTTCGAATTAATTTGGATATTTTTCTCACAATTACCTTGTTTTGTATTATTATTTTACAATAGGATTTCATAAGGATTATATAACATTACATAAGATAAAATAATTTTTTAATTGTCTGGTTCAACAATAAAAATGGTTTCATGACTATATTTGAATATGGTAAAACAAATTGAAAGAATCATCGTCCTAGAATGTGATAAATCAACACATCTCAGACAATGTTTCATTTTTAGAATAAATGAGGTGGAAAAGTGAGATGAAGATGATTTCTCAAATTATCATATCTAAATTATTGTACATTTATGGTACTAGAGATTTCATACCAATTGGATAATGAGAGGATAGGAAAGAAAATAGAACAAAGGAACACTAAAATGAATGAAAATAAAAGATTATTTTTTCCTCTTAAATTAACCTTCCTTGAGAGCCTATTAAGGGAAAAGGATTTTGTATTTTAATGAGACTAATAGATTCTGGTCGTGGGGGAAGAGGTTTGGAGGATAATTGGGCCGAATTTTGAGAAGGCATAAGGCTTGACAATAGTGAAGAGAAGAGGGTTGAATAGGTGGTATTTATATTGGGGGGAGGTGGGTTTTCATAATATTTTAATCAATAGTTTATTATTTTTCCATAATACAAGAAATTTTGATGATTATATTAAAAAAATAATTATATATTCTTGTGAATTTGAACCATTTGCCTTTACATGATCAAAACATCACCAATGACTCAATAAGTAAATTATATAGGATTAATTATAAATTATTTTATTTTACTATTCACCGAAATTTTAATATTTCAGAAAAATACCAAATAATAACCCTATCTATTTTTCGACGTGTACAGTCCAAAAATGAACTCAATTTTTGGAAAAAATTCTAGATTTTATTTTTTAAAATTTAAATTAAAAAATAATTTACTTGAAATATACAGCTTTTAAAAGATTAATTTACTTATTCCAAAATATAGGTGCATCATACTTTCAGTTAAATCCAATATTTAAATACAAAAATAGGTGAGGATACTTTTCATAAGGTTATGTCATTATTCATATGGGTAACATTATGATTCGTAAGGGTATGTTACTATTTTCCAAAAATTATGTTGGTAATATGAGACTCTAAATAAATTACTGATTGCAATTGTGCCTGTCAGTTTTTCAAAATTCAAATCATTGGGGTGGTAAAAATATATTTACTAGCCAGGTTATAAAAAAGTGGTGTTTTGTAGAGACTCAGTGTTTCATACATAAAATATTAAATTTATTTTCAAAATATTAAGGTGTTATAGGATTCATTTATTCACAACTTGTTAAAACCATATCATAGATCATTCATCGAGACTCACTCCATCCCTTTCAACTGGTAAAACAAGTCATCAATATATGGAAAATGAATTTTTTTCCTTACCGAGATTCTATTTATTTTTTAGTAATCCACACGATGGTGAAGTGACCCATACAATTTAATTTAAAATTGCATAGGTTCCACCCATGGTGACACACTCTGGAATATAAATCATTCCACTAGAAGATCATCCTTGTAATTCCTCATCTCTTTAATTTAAGCTTGTGGTATTCAGTAACATGGAATAGTTACCAGCTGAGTACCAAGTACTAAGTCAATAGAAAAATATACCAACCATATAGCTGTAAAATAAGATAATTCATAAGGGAAAACATATATAAGATCAGAAAATCTATAGGGAGATCACCGCTCAAATATTACTTCCCTAGATAAAATGTAAATACTGATATTACTTTCTCAAACTACAGATAAGAGGGTATCGCTCTACTTGACCTCTTCACCCATTCTCCGTTAAATACATTGAAAACCCAAAGAGTGTATTAAATGAGACCCATTGAAAAAAAAATATAGGATTTGATTTCATTGAGCCAATCCATCCAAAAAATTATTCTAATACGTTTCATTGGGGGAATAAGAAAATCCCATGAAATCTCAATATCTGATAGTGATAAAAAAAGTAGGACTACGCAGACCCTTGTCTCTCTTTTTTCCAAGGGGTGTAGTAATATCTATAATATATGATAATATAATTATAGGAAGATTTAGCATATTTAAAATACAAGTTTAAATCAATGAATGATATGCACTAGAATAACATAAATAATTCAATAAATATTACTCTGTTGTCATGGTACCCCTCACAATTAGTGGGCTAATATTTTCTTCCTATAGAGACTCTCCCATTATATGAATATGGTTTGTTTCATATTCTTATGGTTAGAACACTTTTTTTTGATGAACCATATTGCATCGTTGTTTTAGTGGGTGATGTTGATCTTCTTCCACTAAGCGGAGTGAGATAGATATCGAAGAACTTATTAAAGTCACATACTCATCTGTAAGAACCACATATCTTGGGCGCCACAATAAATTCATATTTAGAATTCCTAGGTTTTCCATTCTTGTAACAAATCAATGGCCTCTTCCAGAATCTATATGAGGTCATGAAAAACCCTACCACCCATATCACCATGGGAAGCATGATTCTTATTATTCCCTTTATAGGAATTCATAGAACTTCCACTATGAGAAAAAAGAACTCATATTATCAATGACAAACCTACTAGGTCTATTTCAACCATCAGTTATCTATCCAATACATTAGTAGAAGAAGTAATATTTAGTAAGAATTATAGAGAGAGAATATCTAATCAAAGTCACATGATGAATCATTGAGTCTTAATATTATCATTTCAATCAATATTAGGTGAAAACTAGAGAAACTCAGTAAAATGGTATTCATATTCTATCATAGTATTTTAAGCTTTCTCATGTTTATAAAAAACAATATACTTCACCAGCAATATAAACTATGGATAAATAATTGGTGAAAAGAGATGAAGTCTTACCATTATAAGACATCATGCTTATTCTCCATTACCATTGTGTCCCACCATCTCTTGTTAGGCCCTTCCAACATGAAGGTGGAACATTTCACCCTGATTTTATAAGTTGCCTCCAGGAACTCAAAAAAATATTCTCAAACCTAATCAACCAATCCTTACCCTTTTTAGATTATTCTATACTTGGAACTCTAGAGACATGTTGTTAAGGAATTACTAATCATAATTAGTTAAATAATGCCATTGGGTTCCATAATTAGAGCATGAACACGAATTGGTCCAGGTTCTTATCCCAATTCATAGAAACCACACTTGATAATCGCAACCATATTATATTCCATGAAATAATTCTATCATTAATTTCATTATAATATTCTTCATGGATCCTATTTTCACTACTTAGATGCATGTTGCTTTACTAAATTAACAAAAAAAGTTGAAGACATTTGGTTTTAATTCCATGATAGTATAGTGGGAAATTAATCTTAATAGATAGATATACACAATTTTTATTTCATAAATTCCAAATAAAAGTAAATGAAAATACTATAACCATCCACAACTTGTATTCCCCAACCCACCCCTCGTGACATAAGGATTATTGTGGTGAGATGTAGCTAAGAGAATAGTTACGACTAACTCCTAAGGCCCGAAATTATTACCCAATTGTATACTGACTTCAAGGAAAAATGATTAATCTTTAATTGATACAGCTTTTCGGGAACTATCCTGGATACCCTAGCAGCTTGATTACCATGATGGTCCTGGTATTGGCCAAATAATATTCCGGACCCCCATGGGTTATCGGCTAGCACCTAGTATCTTACAACAAGAAAGTGGGAAAGAATTTTCCACATACACAACAGAAAAAGAAGATAAAAGTTAGAATAATTACAAGAAAAACTACATAGGGATTAATGTACCTAAATTATAATAGGTGTAATAACCCAAAATAAAACCTTAATGTACCAGAAAATAGGATCACCACTAATTTCTGAATATACACTACAACTCAACCCCAAAAGATCCATTAAAACTACCACCTATAAAGGGTTTTTCCCATTTCTTGAAACTAACAAGAGGAAGTATAAAAACTCCCAATGTAATAGGTAGGGTGTTAGATAAAATCTCAGTAAGGTCTCACTTGGGATTCCATGATAAGACACAAATAATTATTAACAAAAAAAAATATTTGAAATATAAATAAACAACTATGAAATTTAATAACAACATTTAAAACAAAAGATGCATTTCATTTGAAATTATCAAAATCCATTAAAAATTTTCTTAATAAAAATTTATATAAAATATTTAATATAAATTCACAAATAATGTCTAATCCAGTTTACAAACAATGGAATATCTATCAAGTATGAACAAATAAGTGACATGGTAATCATCCAAGAGGTACTGTATCACCCCAAGATTTGGGTGAATTGTTTTTCAAATTAATTTAATATTTTCATATTTTTTCCACTTTACAGAACCCTGAAAGTAGATTTTCAATAAGTCAATTATTCATTTAATATAGATATTAATTGGAATATATTACACAAAATCCACATTTTTCATACATTACATTGAATAATAAGGTTATCATATATTACATGCATTATTTACGTTCCATGATAGCTAGTGTAACACGTAGGACCGAGTGTAACCTAACAATAATATATTTTGAAAAATAAAATTATAATGAAATATAAACTATAAGTTATGATTATATATATGAATATAATTAACAAAATTATGAAAATATATAATGTACACAAATATAAAATGAATTTATAGGTTACTAATTAATGAATATGAAAACTGATTGAATATAAAGAAAAATATTATCATAGCCACAAGTCGATTTTAACCAAGTAAAATTAAACGATTTACATTTGGTAAGTGATATTAATTTTTAAATTATGTTACATATTCAATTAAATATTTTTTTTATATTTATCCAATAAATTCCATATATTTAAGTTATGAAAAAACCCGATTGTGTTCTTAGAAAAGATATATTTTTATAAAGCCATTTTTAATGCCTTTTAATGAATAACTCATTTTAAATTAAATTTTGTAAACTTTTATTGATTACATTTTTCAAAATAAAAATTATTTTTATAATTTAAACACTAAAATTTGGTTAGGATAAATATTTGGTATATTTATGTAAGTTTTTATCATTTGAGGAGAAGATAACAATACTAGATTTTAATTCAAAACTCCCTTTTAATATAGTTTATTTATAGGGTTAAATTATATTTAAAATTGGTTCATTTTTTTATTTATATAATATTTTTATCAATTAATCTAATTTATGCTATTATAACCCATTTCACATTTAAATTTGATGTAAAAACTTAGTAATCTTGTGGATGTTTTTATATTAAAATATACAGTGTCATCACATCAATGGGATTAATTTTAAATTAACTTTTTTCCACATATGTGATCAGAATTTAGAAATATGGATTAAATATTTTGAATTATTATAATATATAATGTCTAACAAGATCTACTTTTGGTTTTACCAAAAATAGTCATGGACGTGATTAAAATTAATTACATCTGATAAGAGAAAAATTATGTTACTAAAGTATTAAACCATGAATTTAAGACCCATAATGACCTATACACTTTTCAAACATCAAGTGTATGGGAATATTTATACCTTATCATCAATTGAATCAAACATGGTCCATTATTGGATCCAAAAGAAAAAGAAAAAATGTGGGTGGAATTCTCTCCTTAAATATTTACAAGAGTGACACTCCTCCACTATAAAAGACTACCAC
This sequence comes from Viscum album, assembly GCA_963277665.1. Taxonomy (NCBI): domain Eukaryota; kingdom Viridiplantae; phylum Streptophyta; class Magnoliopsida; order Santalales; family Viscaceae; genus Viscum; species Viscum album. The sequence goes on from OY728126.1 coordinate 1,673,070,795, forward strand.
CTCTATCCATTAATAACAACTTAAAACCTTTTAATTTCATACATTCTCTTCCCAAGTATCCTCAAAAAATACTACATTCGGCCTTGAAGCCTCCCTTTGGTCAAAAATCTTCTCAAGAAAACCTTTTGGGATAAACCAAAAGGAGTTACCATGTTAAGAGGTGGTTTGAACGAGTACATTGAGAGTCAAGACATAAGGTTATGAAGAAATGTTTTAGGTAGAAGTGAAAATTGTGTTTATATTTATAGGATATGTTTGATATTTTCACCATGAAGGAATATTTTTTTTCAATGTTTTGAAAATCACTAACCTATTACGGTCATCAAGAATGTATCTTTTCAATTTACTAAATATTCGTTTAAAATGATATAATATTATGTATGTATGTCTATTTAATTACAGGTATGATATTTATAGGATATATAATCCTCACATACTTATATAATTATAATGGTAATGTGCACACAAATCCCATTAGCACTGGTCAAAGAGGAAAAACCAAAATCTTACTAATGATAAAATCTACCTAGATGTTTATATAGGAGTTGTAAGGTGTTAATCTGTTTCATGTTCAATTCCAACCTATCGTGTTTTCCCTTTATAAATAACTATCTAACAAGGATTAAATGTTCTTAAACCCCAATCAATAATGTGAAATTTATATAAAAATGGTAGAAATAAATTTCAACCAATTTTCCATTTCAATATGCCAATTTCCATTTTAAAAACAAAAAATTAATTTTTAATCAAATATATACTTTTTCATGGATAAATATAATGAGTTTAAATAAAAAAAATTAATTTATTTTTAACAATACAAATTTGAAATCAATTTCAATTAAATATAATATTTTAAATTCTATAAGATAAATTTCTGAAATTTTCAATCAAATATTAATCACACCCCAATTCAATGGAATTGGGGGGTTTTTTAAAATTTCATGCCAAATCTAATTCAAATTCCCAATTCAGTTAAATTGGAATTATACAAGAAAAAATTGGATGAAATTAAATATAAATCGTAGAATTTAAATTTTAATTAATCAATTTAGGGTTAAACAAATTGGATAATCATAAATGGAATCACATACATTGGACTAATAGGATTATTAATATTAAATCCATTATAGGAAAACACCAACCAAAAACATCACCAATGATGATCAGAGAATAAAAACTAGATTCAAGATCTAAAGAAAAATATATTAGATCCTCCAACAACCCAGAGATCTAAAAAATATTATGGAAGAGAGGTAAAGATAGTAGGAGATAGATAATAAGAAGTGAAATCTTACTGGGAAAGGACTGAAGTGAGATTGCTAACTTTGATCTACCTTGGATAGGGTTCGGAGGATCTAAAATAGGTTTTCAGAGATCCATTAACATTGAGAAATGTTCTTTTTTGAGTTCCCCCAGATCGGGGGGTCTAAATAGGGGATTGAGGGATTTTTAACCAATTTTCATATTAATTAAAATTTAGGCTCACTATTTCCAGGGCAGGGCTACACAGTTTTTGAAATAGTGCTACAAAGAAATGAACACATAATGATTGGGTTTCATGGATTCTATTTTGTGCGAGAATTTTTTTAAACAGTAAGAAAAACATGAAAACCTCTATTGAGTGGGATCAAACTGTTGACACGAGTAGGTAGCATGGTTCTGGAAAGTCGTAGGCTAACTATGCACAGCCCAATAGCCCTTCATAAATTCCAAACATTGACTCGAAACACCCCTAAATGAAACCCCACCAATGAATCATCTATGAGGGGTTTTTGAATACCTGAAAATACTAATAGGATTTTACATAAGATATTGTGAAAAATAAAAACCATCTTCATTATTTATAGGATATGTCAATAATTATTCTTTGAAATCCCAGAATTAGATAAAAACATATGTAACTAGAAACTGATAAGGACTTTGGATTGTTAGTTACATTAATTGATCACCAAAGTAACCACCCATCCTACTTCTAAATTCATGTACATGAGTAGGATGCCTTGTTGTATCACGGTGTTGGACTCTACATGCCTCAAAAAGGAACTAAAATCCATTATAATTGTCTAAGTGAACATATGAAAAACGTTATGTTTCCTGAATCCTCCTGAAACTACCCAAAGTACTCCAACACCTAAAAATGTTTTTTTGCCAAATAATTACATTTATTATAATTTGGTTCTTCACTAAAATCCAAAAAAAATCAAAAAATCACTAGAAAAAAGAAATTCAAAATAAAAAATTATTGTTTTAAGTAAAACATCACTCGTTAATAGTTTATTTACAAAATAATACTTACCATAAATATGTTCTAAGTGAAAGAAAATAAAAGATAAGTAGGGAATAAAAGTTTTAGCAAATAAGGCTTCATATAGAGACATCGCATTTTCATAATCATTATTTTTTGGATTCTTCATCCTTCACCCCATTTAGTACAAATTTACTTTCTTTCTCATAATTATATTATAAAAAAATAAAAGAACATATCCAATGATCAATTTGGGTATATTATAGTCATGGAATTTAAATTTCATTCAAGAAAAAATATCAGTGTCAGAGAATCTAATCATGTGTATGTAAATTTACAGTCATTTTGTACTTTAATGTTGTATCTTCACTATTAAAAATCAACCCATTGTTCACAATCACTAAACCATATCGGGATATCAAAAATTTACACATCATCAAAATACCACAGGAAAATGAAAAACCCATTAATAATCAACAAATAGAGACTAACATAGAATAATAACTAAATTATGTTTAAATAATTATTTAAATAAAATATTCAATCCATATAATATGATATGTATAAAAGGTAAATTTTAAAATAAAAAAAAATCAACTAATCAATCAAAAAATTGGGTTTTTTTAGTCCTTGTCCTTTTTTCATCTTCCAAAAAATCATCGTAGCTGTTAATCATAAAAAAGATTCTCCAGCATGTTTTTCCTGCAAAATAAACCATCGGGTCCTCAAAATTTGGTGAATATATAATAAATAGTAAAATAGAAGGGATATAATTAAATAATAAATTAAGCATAGGATATTACACTGCATAAAGAGATCTACTCACTAATTTGTGCCATAACATGATCATATGAAATGTAAAAAAATATTTAATATCAAAAATAAAAAAAATACTATATATTCATATACAAGATTATTCTTGACAATGAACTAGCATGCACCAAAAAAATATTTATTAATGTTGGAATGGAATAGGACCATCAATTAAAAAAAAATATGCATATGAAAACATCAAGATTAATTTTTGTTTCTTTTCTTTATATAATGAAATTTCAGCTATATTTAACAGTCGAATTACATCAAAATACTTATTGAAAAGTACAAGAAGAATTTTAGGATACAAATTAATATGAATATCTAACTATGTTTCATATGTAGAAGAAGATGTAATAATTTAATCAACTCCTATAACTAAGAAAATCCACATCAGCGACTATAAAACTATTTCATTCCCCTAGAGTTAAATGAATCTGGTGAAGTTGGAAAATTAGGAAATGTTAACATAGATATGAAAAACACATGGAATAATTCAATTTATTATATTTATAGGTCCATCATAAAAATTATTTAATATGTCTGTAACAACATGCACTGAAATCCATGTCATGTATATATATCACTAAATGGGTGGTCTATGGATATTGATACCAAATTTGTAAACATTCAAGTGACTCAATTTATATCACCACATTCCATAACATATGATAAATATTAATCTAAAGACTAAAATTATAAAATTTAGCATGTATTTTTTTTCTAGTGTCTTAGACTAAGGAAATACATTATTATTCAATATGTAATTAAAAAATATAGTAATATATCAATTTATATAAAAATAATCAAAAAAGTAGATATAATGATCTTACCATGTAACACAAGACATATAAAGTTTGACTTCAATGAGGATCTCAAAAAATGACATAATAAAATTTGGCTACACCTAATTTAGTTTAATATAATACAAATATATCACAACAAATAAATCTAAAATTAAATAATAAATAATAACAATGAAAATTATGAAACAAAATGTATAAAATTTAAAAAAATTAATGGGATGATGCTTACTTAATAATCACATGACGATTTTACATGTTCCACACAATTTTTAGAAAAAAAACCATTCAAATTTTAATCATTATATACACTAAAATGAAGAACATAGTCAAATTAAACATCATTTACACATTATTTCCAAGGGATTAATCATCTATGAAAACAACTATCCATGATATTCTGATATATACTTACCACATCATATTGTGTGTCATGTTCTTATATTAGAAGAATGTCAAATATTTCTTCTCTTGTTAATAATTTTATATAATAAAGTATAGGCTTTATGTATTTTCTATTATATATAAATAAAATAATTTATTCAAGAAATTCAATTTATAAAATGTAAAGATATAAAACAAGACCTAATGATCTTATGATTATGATATTAATTGATGTGTTCTAGAAAATGATTCATCTTGTCTATAATAATGATCCCAAATTATTAAAATATAAGAAGTGACATACTTTTAAAAAAACTATAATCATGTTTAGAATCATGGTAATTTGTGAGTCCAACATTCATCAACTTCAGTTGACCTCCCACTATGCACACATTATGCGTGTTAATTGTTCAACAACAATATTTTATTGGGCCATACAAAAATAGTAAGTACATTATGATGTCATTGGATTATATGTAAGTCATAAAAACAAATTATAAAATATAATAACTCATATAAAAAATTGTTATTAATGAAAACAATAAAAACCCATACTCATAGAAATATCATAATTATGGACACACAAGGTTAGTTGAAAAATTATATTCATAAAAAATTTTATTCTTTTGCAACACTGCATTAAAATTGTTCTCAAAATATTCTCATATATGGTTCCATTCAGAATGATCATAATTTTCAATAATGTAAAAAAATTTAAAATACATGTATTTCTGATTTCTAATAAACATTTCTTCCAATTATTTTTTTTATTTTTGGACAGAACAATGTTATATCTATCAACATAGTAATAGTATATAATAGAAAATATATTATTATTATTGTGATGGTTCTGAACATATAGCATCAAAATACACCTTTGTATTTCACATACATATGAAAATTAATATTATTAAAATAACAAGATGAACACAGAAACCTCCAATCGTCAAATGAAAAATTCACTTTTCAATCAACAACTTATAAAAAATCTTCTATTATAATTAGAACATGATGATTAAATAAAATCATTTTTATATAGAAAAAAACTCAAATTAAAATACTTTTGATAAAAGATAAATTTTGATACCATTTTAAATTTCTTATGTGTAGAGGATTCCCTATATAGAATTAGAGCTGATGCGGATTATTTTTCTCACTTGGTTTCAGGTGAATGTTGGGGTACTTGTATTCCATGATGTTCGATTAGAGATTATGGGAGTCAATGAGTTTTCACATAAGAAATATTGACCCTGAAACTCAGAGGATACTGAATAAGAGTGGCATGAAAAAAGATAATATATTATTTTTTTACAACTGTGTGTATTTTGTATGTGAAAATCTAGCATGATGAATCCATGGGTGGAAGTTAATGTGAGACGAATAAATAATCTATTCATCTACATGTCATGGGAGGGGAGATAGAGGAAGTTTCCAACCATATATGAGGGGAATTATTGTTTTTCAATGACATAAAAATAAAGGCGGAAACTAGGGGATAGATAAAGAGGATGGTATATTCTGTGAAATGATGTTGATTCACATTGAGACATTTTAGGAGAGGGTATCTAGATATATAAATTGAATCAATCGAGCAAGATAATTAAAAGTGTTTTGGGGTGGTGGGTGCATTGTACTTGCATCTGTTGGGAGATTCAATTTGTATGAACAAATCCCCTCCCCACTATCTCTTTGTGCATTAGCCTCATATCCCACCTAACTCCCTATCCTTCCCTCCCCCACTATAATCTTTATTTTTATTTCATCGACAAACACTGACTCCCCTATTCAATGGATGGATGTTTTTCCTATCATTCCTCCCCTCCCACCTAGGTATTCAAAATACACCAATATATAATAAATAATAAATGAAGTAGTATATATAGAATATCATATCTATGTGCATAACATTCTTATTTAGTATCCCCTAATACTTAGGTTTTAGATTTTACATGAATCAACACATTGACTCCCAGATCCCCTAGTATAACATCATAGACTACAACTATATAACTTTACTATTGAAATATAGTGTGAAAAATATAAATCTTAGTTCTAATTATATTTAAATAATCCTCTTCATTTGAGAAATTTTAATACATATTATAATTTCAATTTTATCATAAGTATTTTCATTTGAGTTTTTTTATAGAAGCAATATTTTTTTAATCGTCATACTCTGATTAAAATAGATATCATTTTTACATTAATGATATAAATGTGATGATTTTTTTTATTGGAATATTATATATTAAGATTAATATTTTACTAATTTAAATTTATTTTTGTATGTGAAATGCAAATGCGTGTTAAAATGAAATATTACTATAACCATCACAACAACAAAAAATTATTTTTTATAAAATTCAACAACTGTGTTGATAAAATATAGTTTCTCTAAAAAAATTAAAATACAATTTAGTGGCATAAATTTTCAAATGAAATAAAAAATCCATATACTCTGATATGGTTTGGCATTGTTGACAATAATTATCATTCAATATTATTCCTTTTCTGAGAATCTTTTGGGTCCACATTTAAGGAGTGGTTTCAAAAACAAATTTTATGAATATAATATTCTAACCAACCTTGTATATCAATAATCAGTAATGATATTTCAGTGAGAATGAGTTTTTATAGTTTTCATTAATAACATATTTCAATAATATGAGTTGTTATATTTTATAATTAGATCTTATGAAATAAATATATTCTATATATATCATAAACAACTTATTATTCTTAAATATACCAAATAAATGAAATCAGGGATGACATAATAATGAAAATGTGTGTATTTATGGTAGTTGAGAGAGGCTAATGGATATAAGAATCTCTGATTGAAAAGATTATTAACATTGTTATAGTTGATTTAAAATTATAGTACTTCAACTAGTTGAATTTTTTAGTATTTTTATTCCAGACAAGATAAATAATTTTCTAGTATATATGAATAAATTTCATGTGAAATAAGATAATTAAGTAATGTTTTATATGCTTATATTTCATAAATTTAATTACTCAAATAAATAAATTTTAATACATTTAATAGGTAATATTTAAAGTATGATCACTATCATCTGACCTTATTTACTAGAGATGAAATATGTGAAAATCGAAAGGTGTCATAACATGACAAAAAATTTGACGAGGTAAATCTATACCAAAATATCATGAATTGATGTTTTCATAGAATATTTTTCCCTTGGACACGACATGTGAATGGAATTTCTTTAAAAGAATTTTTTTTATTTCAAATAATGATGAAAGTTTAATAGATTTTTTTTCTAGAAATTTTTTAGTGCTTGTAAAATCATTAAAGACTTATCGAGTAAAAATATTCTCATTGAATATTTTTTCAATTGTTTACATATTGATTCATATATATCATTTATTTTATTTCTTTTTAATTTGGGATTTACTGGTTAGGGGAGTTTTTCTAGATCATAAACTAAATTATTTTCATTCAACATTTATGTTGTTATTATTAGAGGTCTACATTGATGTTAGAATAGAGATTCCTTGTGTAACATGGTAAGATCCTTCTATCTATTATTTTGTTTTGTTTATTTTTCTTGTGGTTCAAACACAAGAATAAATGATTCATGGTAAATTTTGTAATTATATTCTTTACATATATATTAATCAATGGTAATTGAAGGTGGTGGTAGAACATGAGTTACTTGCATGTTTAAAATTTTGATATCAAAGTCTATTGAGCATTAAATTAATGTGTTATACACATCAGCTATACTATTATGCATGTCAATGATTACTTATTATATTTTTGTTGAGATGGACATGTCACTATGATATATTAAAATATTACATGTGGTTTTAATTTTTGATTGAACATTTCCCAAGTTTTCAAGATCTCGAGATTAATTTGATCACTATTAAATGAAGTAATTTTATATTAGTTGAGGTATCATTTCCCAATTCTAGGAGATGCTTAAAGTATTTCATCTTTATATAAATATGAGTAATACATAGAAAAAAAATGTTCATTTATAGATTAATATTCTTATTGTACATTTTAATATTAGGTTAGATGTATTTTCCCCATTAAATTAATGAAATTGTTTTATCAACATAACATTATAAAAATTTAATGATGGTGTTTTCTTTTGCATCCAACCCAATTTCTAATTTTGATCCTATATCATTCCACCATTTATATTTGTTGGGTTTGGTGCATGTCAATTCTTTTTCTAGAATATTCTAGTATATTAATTTAAATTAGTAGTTATTTTGTATTATTTTATGATATAAAATATTCTATTGTGTTTCATATAAGCATGTTATTTCCACAATTAGTGAGTAGATCCCAACATAATACGTAGAATCCAATACTTAATTTATTTATTAATTGATTCCATTTGTTAACTTTTTATTTAAATTTCATTATATTTTAGTGACCATGTGATTAATTTTGTAAGAAAACATGCTTGATAAACTTATTTATGGTTAATAGCACATGTGATTTTTTGGAAGATGTGAAAAGAAGGAAAAAAAATTACTACATAAGAATAGTTTTTGTATTATACATTTTCAATTTTGTTTCTTTTACAACTACCACTATAACATTAGTGGGTAGCCATAATGGTTGTTCTATTACATTTATAAATTGAGGTTAGTTAATTAGTTTATATTTATCACCCCTTCCTGGAAAATAACATTATGATCAGTTTTCAATATCATAAGGGTTGTTAAACAATATATTATTTTCAAAAAAATAAGTGAAATAAATATCTAGAAAGGTGTCCCCCACAATGATTTTAGATTTTAATTACCCATCAATGTGAAAATTCCCATATAAAATTAGTTCAGGGGTGAATAAGGGAGAATTTTCCTTTTCCTCATGATCTCTAAGTTCCATCCCCACTGTGGTTTTCACAATTAGTGTTAGATTTTAATCAAGTTCATCTTGTACTACCACATTCTATTCTTCCTCTTTAATAAGATTTTTAGAAGTGTATTTGAGTTCATATTTTTTCTTCTTAGATTCTTCTATGATTAGATGAGCAGGTATGTCCATTAATTTTTGAAACTAATAATTATTTTTCTTTTCTTATTAACTTTATCCACATCCATTGTGTTTGTGCATAGGTTTATGTGGATGTTGTTCCACCTAGGTCACCTATGGGACTTATAGGAAGAAAAATATGCTAGAAAATAAATGTGTAAGTTTTCAGTTTGCAACTTTATCAATTATATCAGTCTTATTAATCTAGACATAAACATTTTAATCTATTATAAAGAATGGTTACCATTAACTATTTTCCTTAGAGTGGAGAAAATATCAAATAAATAAATTTAAACAAATAAAAATATAAAAACACTAAGAAAAATTGTGTTAATGATAGTTAAAACTCAACCCTTTCACCATGATAATGATGCCATGTTAATCGATTAGTTGTTTGGGGCCTTAGTCAAAAAAAATTTATGTCTACATCTCATATATCATGGTGATTGAACAAGGTTGTCACTAAAGGATTAGGTCATTGGAATTTCACTATCTTAATCACATAGGTATTTTTTTTTTGTTTTTAATGTATTGAAAATGGATAACAGTGAGGGATTGTTGTTTTGATGAATGAAAATAGAAACAATTAAAATTAATGGTGGAATGGATGAAATAAGGGGATACACCATTGGATTCAACATTTTGATCCTTATCAAAAACCACAACCCTTCAATTATTTTATCAATGTGTTTCAATTGGATACCCATATATTTACTACATAAATTGTGTGGATAAACATCACACTGATGGATAATTTCCTAAGTGATCAGCTCATTAATCACTCAAATAGGTCACAATCAGGATCCATCTTCAATTCAGAAAACTACTACCAATATAAAACACTAATTTTAATAATGGTAGGGAAAAGAGTGTCTATAATTACAAAAGAAAATATGAAGGAGACAGACATGAAGTACAATTGTCTCCTCGGTCTCTCAATATCCAATGTTCCTCAAAACAAATTAGATGAAATCAATAATTTCTTATGGACTATGTGTAGTGTCCCAAACCAACTAACTATAAAAACCATAGTTAGACCAATCACGACACTACTAGTGCAAAAAAAAATTCACGTCGATTTTTTTATAATATCATTCAGTTATTAGACAGCGTGACTAAGGAGGTTGTTGTAAATATTTTCTTTAATGTTTTTTAAAAATATTAATGACGTAAATATATAACGAAACTTTTATTTTATGTCTGTTATTTAATAACTGACATAAAAGATCATATACCATGCCCATTTTTTATATGAGAAACGTGAAAAGGCTTCGAGTTGAAGAGTTTTTATGTTGGTTATTTAATAGAAGACGTAAAACAACATATACCATATCAGGGTTTATATAACTGAAATCGAAAAACACCATCCCAAAGCATTTTTTATGTCTCTTAATAAATAACCGGCTTAAAAACACTATTCTATGTCAGTTACCTTGAAACCAATGTGAAAAGGGATAATGATGTAGGGTTCGTTACATCGTTTATTGAATAACTGATGTAAAACACCATATAGCACATTATTTTTATAAAAACTGACATAAAAACACAATAATTTATATTTTTAACATCGGTTATAAAATAACTAATGTAATTTTTTTTCTTTTAAAAAAATAATTTTACCCTTCATCTCCACAACCAACCAAACGCACAAAATACCGAAATAATAATAAATAGAAACCAAAAACAGAATTACGCATTCACAATTACAACATTTAAAAATTACAATATTAACTAAAAAACTGAAATACTACCAAAAAAACTAGCTAATACTAATTTACTATTACAACATTCAAGGTTATAATATTCACTAAAAAAAGTAAAATCCAACCAAACCATGGAGATGATTTTCCAATTCCACTTATAAGTGTGAAATAAAATGTTCACTATAACGGTTAAATCAATAAAAAATATACAATTTAAACATAATGTATTTAAAATTTATAATAAATAAAATGAATGAAATTTTAAGTAATAGTTTATAAGTAAATCTAGCATTGTGGACCTTTTTAACTGTTCCATTTGTAATTATTTCATATAAAAATATTAACATATAATATCTGCATTCTTTTATGCCTTTCTGTTTATGAAAAAAAATTAAAAGAGTTTTCAAATTCAAAATAACATTTTTATATAATATATCCAAATATAGTAATTTTAAATAAAACTACACCTTTAATTTTATATATTTTATCATTGTACTCTATTTCTCTATGGTTTTTTGAAGAAAATCACATCCTACACTGAAAAATAATATGAAAAAATAAAAAAAAATCATTATAATATAAACAAAATTTAATAATTTAAAAGATAATTTTCCAACATGATCATAAAATTTCTTCATACATCAACATAGATGGAGGATATCCATTAAACTGAATTCCCTAATAAAAAATTACCTAACATCCAATATTAAATAATATATAATTGAATTTAATATTAGTGGTTTTTATTTTAACAAACATGTATGAATTTGTGAGTTATATGTCTCATACCTCTCAATATAAGGAATCATCTAGAACTACATATTTATATTCTATTCTAGTCACTCATCAATATAAATTATTCATTATTTTTCATTCATTATTTGTGCTTTAGGTGAAATGAAACCCAAGTCCATAAATCCATATACATATATCATTTCATTCACCTCACTCATTTTATAATGATACCTAACAAAATAGAGGAATAGGTATAAATTTTCTACAAATTTAATGTATGGGATTATTTATGTAGAAACATACATGGAAAAAACTTTCATTACGTTGATTCCAAACATATCGCTAGTTACAAGCTTCATGATATCATTTTTAAAAATCCCCAGAGTTATTTCACACCCACATAGGTTATCTTCTATTGGAATCTCATTAACACCCTCCAAAAAATTTATATTTCTATACAATATTTCAAGACTACAAGAACATGTATCTGATGTCATAGCCTTTTGTCTTTGTTATTGGATATAATGTTTTTCTTTACCTTTAACGTATTCCTACAAATAAAATGGAAAATATATTTTCATTTTAATTTTAAAACAAATTTAATACAAAAATTAATTAAAAGATAATATATATATATATATATATGGAAATATATTTTATAAGTCTAGATGGAGAAACTTATAAGTGGTCAATACATTTCCCAACATTCCTCACATCATCTGTATGTAACAGTACTCTAGATGATATATCTATAATATCCAATAATGTTAACCTATATTTTTCTATCTCTAAGAATTAATGATGAATTTTACCTCTAATATAATATAAAATACCATATGCAACAATAATATAGTGAGGATGAACACCATATAACTCAGAGTAACTAAGAAGCTGTGGAAAATAGGGTGTTCATGTAAGATAAAAATGGGGTCTTTAGGTGGAGGTGGAGGACTGGGTGTAGGAGTATGATAAAAATAGGGTTTAAAGGTGGAGGTGGAGAGTGGGAGTTATAATTTGAAACTATCATTTCATTTATGTAATCATGGACTGTACTGATGCTCTAATATTTTTCTCCATTATCTCATTAATATTTTGAACTTCAACCCCCAAATATTCTATTTTTTATAAAAAAAACCTTCTATGTATTATTTAATGATTATGGAAACACTTTTCTAACTGATACACCCAACTTATATCCTCGTACATGATTTAAGTGTTCTGGCTTTCCAAATCCTACTGCTAAAATATCTTGCCTCCCCAAAGCTAAAAAGACACCCTTTGTTCTATGTTCCCCATGTGAGTCTTATATGAATTATTTGAAAAATTATGTAATGATTCAAAATATATAATGAATTGAATTAACATAAATAAATAAAACAACTTAAAATCCTTTCAACTCTGACTCTCAATTTTTATGTATGATATAGCCCTTTTTTCTTATATGATATGTCCTCCATTTTTTCATGTCTAGCTTGGGCGGTGAAGGGGCAACCTCTATAGGGGTTGAAAACGTAGATCTCATTTTTTTGTAATTTTTCATCAATTATTGTTTCTTCTAATAATTTATACCCTCCCATAGATAAATTTTGAGTGTATACATTTCTATATTGGATCTTCTGATGAGGTCCCTTTGACTATTGTAAATTGAGAATAATATATCCTTAATAAATCATTAATAAGATCATTAATATATGAAATCTTTTAGATGTTTACACATCAATTCCCAAAAAATCTTCTTGTATTCTACTTTCAACAATTTGTATATATGTTGTCTTCATCTACAAAAGGATATATATGACATATATTATTATGTTACCAATTTCTAAAAATGAAATCAGATGTGATGGTTAATTAGAAATCCCTATATCTCCTAGAATCCATTGATAAACATTTTTTCCCAACTCTTCAATTGTTAGGTATATTAAATGTAAATTGATAAGAAGAGGGAGAACATATTATACACTAAAGAATTAAAGATTAGTAAAACAATAACAAATTAACATACCAAAATGGTCTCCCATAAATAAGATATTTTTATATTGTCAACAATTCTCCAACCATTAAAAAAATACTAACATTTCTTTTACCCAAAACTGATACAAAACTCTTGAATTTTTTTGTATTAGGAAATCATGAAAAAACATTATCATTAAAGTCTACCATTATCCTATGGTCCAGGATACAATCAATTGATCATTTTTTCTAAACATGGGCTACCGCATTTACCAACCATCAAACTCTTCTATGGCTTTGTGGGACTTTATGAATGTTGTGGATCATCAAGAAGAGCATGTGAATGTTTATTCCTAGAGGTATGATCTGGATTCTTACCTCCATAAGTATTTGTTTGATCATATGATTGATCTGTCATTATCCTTCAAATATATGAAACAAAAAATTAATACACAAAAAAATAAATTCAACTATTACAATACTAATATATATAAAAAATTAAATATTATGAAATACAAAATTAAACTAAAACATAAAACATTATTATTCATATTTTTTATACTTAACTAAAATGATAAAAATAGTAATGACATATGAAATTTCTTGTAAATGAATAAAAATCCATAATTTGTGTAGAACTACAATATTTGGTCTAACATAATAAATCATTTTTTACAAAAAACCGAATATTTTTTTAATCTAATCTTGTAAAAGATTGTTTTATTTAACATATGGGATTTAAAATAATTTTATTTTAACAAAATGAATAAATAGATAAGTTACTTAATGGTAAACTAGGTAAATTAAATAAAACAAAAATAATATTAAAAATTTTGACCTATTTGTTTTAATATGTGTTTTAATAAAGAAAAAAACTAACATTTCTTACATTTTTTTAAATTAATAAAAATAATTAAGAAAAAAAAATGTATTACCTACAATATTAACAATTTACAATTTGATTGATTTCCTAAATTCCTTAGTTATGATCATTCCTTATGGAACAAACCTTGTATACATTGTGATCATCCTTATTATATGGTAATCTTTCCATGGAATCAGGGATATCACATAAATTGGCATCTTTGTCGAGTTGTTAATCACTAACATTTTGTTTTTCTGAAAAAACAATATACCACATCATATCATATTGATCATAAACATAGAATTTTTTTCATGTGTTTTCATTAAAAAAGAATCTGTTGTGTCTTCCAATCTATTCAGATTGACAAGTTTCATTCCAAATCCATCATGTCTTACAATATCTTAATTGATAAACCATTTTCAGTTAAACATTGTAACAAAAAAATTAATGTACTCAACATCTCTTATTTCAGCAATGACTCCATAAGATGAAATTGATTAAAAAATTTGGATGTGGTATTTAGAACTCAAAAAATTCATTACTTCAACAAAAACCAATACACCACTATTCTGAACTACACTTCTGTTGTACTGATCTTTCGTATGAAATTTATTTCCATTAATGTCAAATATAGACCATGTTATCACATTTATACATAGACCACCCCCTAACAATCTTAACCTTTCTAATATATCTGATCTAACAAGAATAATCTTTTTAAACCAGTGAAAAAATATTTTCTACATCTCATTCAAAATCCACAATTCTTTCTTCATTGGACGACATTGCTTCAGGACAATAAGATGCATTGTTATATATGGTTGAGCATCAAATATTTTGTTCATTGTGTATAAATGTACCTTCTATATATGTTCACCTATCAAATATTTTACATTCAACACATGAATCCCCTTTCCCTCATAATTAACTCATTTATGGAGAGATGGAGGCAAACCAATGTGCTCCACTTTAGACACGTAGCTTGTAAAATAATATACATCCTTCTCAAAAATATACTTTTCAACAATGGATATATCAGGTCGATATAAATACTTAAAAAACCATTCAATATCTTCATATAAATGTCAAACTGATATATCCAACATATATATATAGGTCCACACAGACATATTTCTCCAACCAAATTCACCATTAAATGAACCATTATATCAACATAAAGATAGAGGAAAATGACTTTCCTATTGAAAATGTTTAGAAATTTCATTGTTTTTCAAAATGATCAAAGCATCCAGAACAATCACTTTATTAAAAATTTAATTGAAAAAATAAAACACCTCCATGATAGACCTTATAACACTGATGGGAAACATTACATGAAATGAAACTAGTATAATTTATTGCATCATGATGTGATAGTCGTGATATTTCAATCCTGTCTACTTTAAATCCTTCCAAGGGAATTTTTTTTAATTGGGAATAATAACCTTGTGGCACTTTGACATTGAAAAATGATAATTTTCTACCTCATGGATAATGTAGGACAATCTGGGGGATGAAATGGCCACCCTCCATTAGAAGTGGGATCTAACTCCAAACGTATTCCCATTAAAAGTAAGAATAATCTTGCATTAAATATATCATTAGTCTTTCCATTCATAAGTAACAATTTTAGAATCAAGATAAATGAGGTATTTATATTCACATAAATGTGATCAATGTTATGTTTCACTTCACAATATCTCATAAAATATTGATAGTTTCTTCCTAATACGCATATCATGAACATATATATGTTTCTTTCCAAATGTCACATAATTTTTTTCAACCTCAAAAAATACTTATCATTGGATAACGTTTTTTGAGTAATAAACAATTCTTGTGAGCCATTGAATGTCTTTTAAAATCTCATATAACTGTTATCCATAGAAAAAAACTATTGATAACCCAGGAATACTATTTTTCTCCCATAAGTCACAAGACAAATTGGGGTTCAAAAACCATTGGGTGCAAGTTACGGTAACAGTACTTTATTATACTATAGTAGTGGCGGAACTGTAGCAACGGTGGGAACTATAGCGGCGATAGGTAACTATATCGGTGGCAATGTGCTATTCCAGCACTGGGTACTATGTGGTGTTTTTGATTCTTGGTTATTGTAGCCGTACTATTCACAGAATGGGCCTTGGGACAAAAAATTAAGCATACAGGTCGTGTAATAGGATAAATTCCCACTGGGCCTTTGGGCAATGTAATGGGTCTCCCTCTACCTAGTTAAAGAGGTCTCTGATTTTATTTAATATTAAATAAGGCTTAGGACCCAACCATTAAAAAAATATGATGTCTGTTATTTATAAATTGGACATGATTTATTTCAGTTAACATTGTATCCCAAAAAAAATTCATATATTGGGAAGTCATTTATATTGAACAAAATCATTACATGTGGTTGAAAATATTCAATTTTATAATAATCATACACTCTAATACCATCCTCCCACAAGAGTTTAAAATCATCAACTAATGCTGAAAATAAAACATCAATATCATTTCTGGGTTTCCTTAGTCCAGAGATCAATAAACTCAATAGGAAATATATGTGCTTCATACAATATATAGGGGATAGGTTAAAAATTACAAATAATATAGGTCAATAACTATGTGTGCTACTAAGTATTTGATATGCATGCATTCCATCCATGCAAAACCTATGTCTGATACTTCTTACTCCATTTATGAATGTTGAAAAAAAGGGATCAATTTTCATCCACTATGGACATTCAGCCGGATGACATATTTTTCCATCACATATCCACCCATTAGAGTTCCATCTTAACCCTTTTTCTTTGTGTTAATTAGAAAAATATTTGTTTTCAAACAATAAATGATAAAAAAGATACAAAAATACCATGGCATGGGTCTCTATAAACTCTATGTCAACCTATTATTTTTATTTCAACTTATACCACAGGTTCCCACAATTACGACACTCTAACATTAATTCATATTCCATCATATGAGTAAGATATTGTGTGATTTTCCCAAGGATGAATCCTCACTCTCCTGGAAGAATCTATCACATCTCTCTCAGTATCTCTTATGGTACCCATTCAAACCATTTTTGGTTATTCTTCTTTCTATATTTCCTATCTCCAATGTTCTCTTTTTAAATTTTCCTTTCTTTATGTAGTTCTCTATGGCTGAAGCTTCAGATTCCATTCTCCTCTGCTGTTTTCCTCCCCATTAGGCTTGACCTCATATTATTATAGTATAATTGTTCTGATGGTGCATTTGGATGGTGAAGGTGGATCATTTTTCTTGGTCATTGTTTGTTCATGCTCATCTATTTTAAGTTAATTGGTTGTTTTCCTTTGTAGTCATTGCAACCTTGGACAAGCTTCACTCCCCCTCTTCCCTTGTATCCTGATTGGACATGTTAGATCCCATTTTCATTTTCTAGGGTATCTCTCTTGTTTTTTTTGGAATTTTGTAGGGGTTTTTATTGTTGGTGCTTTACATATATGTGTGGTTCATGGTTTTGGTGATACATTCTTATCTTTCTCAATGGATGACATTCTCTACACCTATGGTATTTTC
The DNA here is from genome assembly GCA_963277665.1 of Viscum album. Taxonomy (NCBI): domain Eukaryota; kingdom Viridiplantae; phylum Streptophyta; class Magnoliopsida; order Santalales; family Viscaceae; genus Viscum; species Viscum album. The sequence goes on from OY728126.1 coordinate 1,673,088,874, forward strand.
TGGATCTAGAGTTTCTTTCTATTAATTGGTTCTTATAATCTCTACTATTGTTTTCATTGGTCATATCCCATATGTCATGGATTATTAATAAGGCCTCAAATATCTCCCTCTCACCTCTTTCTTTTTGACCATTTGTTTTTGGACTCCTTCATAATATGGTGTTGAGGAACTTGAGGAGCCTTGGGATGTGTTGATCAAGAGTTTGAGGTTGTTCCATGATCCATGATCTACATTGGTGTTTTATTATTCACATATGGTTTTCCCCTTCATCGACGATGGTGTTTTTTTGTTCTGTTATTAGTAATATCAGTTTTTTTTATGTTCCATGGGATCAATTACTTTTCAAGAGATGACTGTTGGGTTTATGAGGTGAATAGATTGGGGTTTTTTGAGAGGTTGGATAAGATTGAAAGAGTGTAATGGTAATGAATATGAAATTAGGATGTTATCATAGTCTATTTTAGGTTATGTTTATTTGGGTTTCTAATGGTGGAAATTGATGAAGTGGACGAAGGTGATGAGACCATGATGAGAACTAATTTTTTGTAACATTCATTGCAGTTTCTGGTGGTGGGAATTGGTGAAATATACATTGGTGATGAGATGATGGAGGCATAGATTTGATGATGGATATGACATGTGGAAACTATGTGACTTGTCTCGATGTAGGGTTCGTCGGGCGGCTCACTGTATTTGTAGTGATCTCGTTGACGTGAACTTTTAGTGATTCCCATTTCATTTTTATTTTTTGGTTGGATTTTCAATTTTAAATTTCACCGCTGTGTTCTGTGAGATTCTGAATTATGTGGGATTTGGAAATGTGTGGGATCCCACTCTATCTCTAAAAGTTATATTATAAAAATTTTAAAATATTATTTATAAAATAATAATACTCCTTCCTATATTTCACACAATATTTCAAGTAGGTGTGCATTATTTTCTATGTTCATCCCATAGGGTATATTATTTTTTCCCTTTATAATTTGAATATAGAATATCATTATCTTTAGGAAGAATATATTTCCAAATTTGTATCAAATCATTAAATCTTTGGTCACTACAACCATGTTTTTCCTTTAAGTTAATCAATATTATAACCGATGATAAAACCATAAAATACTGACAACAATGATATAACGATTTTTCAGCATCACCATACATATGCTCAATTGTCAGTTCTCTCTCAATTTTCTCTACATGAATATAAAAAATCATTTCTTCAATTTCATCAGTGTTATCATCTTATAACACAAAATCATCATTAGATCTGAAATTCATCCAATTTCACCATGACAAATCAATGGAAAGAAACTCGAATTAATACCAAGGAAATTTCAATGATCATTAATCTATCTACATTTAAACATCATCATATTCAAATATTTCAGGCATGGATAGAAAAACATGTCATTTTTTGGAAAATTTCGTTTAGAAAAATTCCAAAAAATCATCAACACCTTCTTCATATTCATCACTCATTCAATGTCCCATAATACAGCTTTAAATGATTATTACCTATAAAAATATAAAAATTATATATTGTGTTAAGATAATCTAATTTAAATTTATATTAAATATTTCATAAATTTAAAGAAAAACAATTTAAAAATTTAAAAAAAATTACACATATTTGAAAATTTAATTATAAATTTTATAAAATAATGGAAGATAAGATTAAATATAAATGATAAATTATTAAATGAATTTTGTGGAAATAATATTAAAATTAAAATACAGTAATCTAATTATATTTTATAATTATACTAATTATTAAATAATTTGAATGTAACATAATTTTGAAATATAAAACAAATATATGAAAATTTAAAAATTATAATGACTTTTTTTTAGAAATAAAATAGAAAACCACTATATAAAAATAAATCAACGTCCACTAGTGTGATTTATTATTATCCCATCAAAAATTGTTTGTGTCAATATAACTCATGGAAAAATCAATACATAAGAATATAACCCTTGAATTCATATCATAATTTACTCACATTTTATGATACACTATATTTTAACATATTTCTAAGAGATTTGGTATATGAATAATGTCCAAGGGCTCCAAATTTTATGGTAAGATTAATATTGTGAAAAAGAAATCCTCTTTAGAGAATTAACTAAACTGTAAAAATAAACTATTATATAAATCATTAGGGAGAAAAAATATAATCATTACTTCTATGATCATTCTAGAAAATGAGATAACTCTATTCTGTTACTTAATACCAATAATAGATTTCATTTTATTCTTTTTTGAATGTTATAATATATAAAGATATTTTATTATAGCATCTGATTATAGTATGAAGATGTTTGGAGGTTCAAGGATTTTATTTTTTTTACTAATACATAGATTCTTCCCTTATATCCTTTATCTCAAAAACAGATTGACCATGATTTTTATCCTAACAGTCAATGAATAAGTAAATAATTCTTGTGGAAACCATATAAAGGTTTCTATTTTTTGGAATGGTGGCATTGATATATGACTCTTTTCTACGACATGAAATCCTTGTACCAAGTTTGTATCGCCTTGATAAATGTAATAAATATAATGGCATGTCATTTGGGGGTATTATAGGTAGTTTTACAACATCCATCCAATTTAGTAGCCATATGCAACATGTTTCAAGGGGTTTCATGTTGTGTAAAATGTGTACATGATTTTCAACCTCACCCGGTCTCACCATGCAGGAAACAAACAATTTATTTTCTTCAAAAATGAGGAATGCATACAAAAAACCAATAAATTAAATTAAATTCACGAAGCATGGACATAAAGTGAATACATAGAGTGTAATTGTAATACAAATCATGTCCCACATAAATTATTGCAAGGTATGGATTCAATAAGATAACATGATTAAACTAAACAAGATATTGTTATATTTTATTAAATGAAATCGCAAAATGTTGATTTAGGGCATACGTGAAATAGAATGAAATAAATAAATGTGTTTGAGTCTTACTTGAGAGTTCTTAGTTGGTCATATAGACGAAGTGCTGAAAAAGATGATTAATGAACCTAGAGAAATAAGGTCAGAGGCCATGGGATCAAAGAATCGATTTTAGGGTTTCCACATGAGAAAGAAGTGGTTCACTGCCACTTGATTCAAAAACACGGTAATAACTGAAAACTGGTCTTCATAAAATTTTTAAATGATTCATCACATTTTTTATTTAGTAACTGATGTGATAAAGATATTTTTACGACATTTTTCTTATAGATTATTATTTAACTGATATGATAATGCAATGATGTTTGATTTGTCATTTTGGATATTATATAACTGATGTAAAAAAATTGTTTTAACATGTTAGTTGTAGAATAACATACATAAAAAGAAGAGATAATTTTTTTATCTCATTGTTTATTCTATATTAGACATTATAAATCAAGGTAATTGATTTTTCAAACTAGTTATATTATAACCAATCTGATAAATCAATATACACAGGTTTTCATGTTGGTTATAAATAACCAATATGAAATCACTGATGCAATAAATATATTTTATACTAGTGAATGACCTAAAGTGAGCCTCCTCATTATGGTATGCCAGAGGTTTCCAACTATAAATGAGGGTCTTATAATGGTATGGTAGGGAGCCTATATCATCATGATCAAAATAAAACAACAATATAGTAGATAATAACTAAATAAACTAGTATAGGAAACATAATGAAATATAGATAGAGTACTAGAAGATGATAATATGACTAATATACGTGGCTAACTTAGGGTACAACCATGCAAGCATCTATGTGTGATGCTAAAAACTCCAAATTATGAAGCAAATAGTAGGATGGTATAATGGGAATGTATTGGCTCTCGTTATATAGAGCACAAATCAACTATCAGGAAAAGTAAATAACTATTCATATTCCAAACCATCCCCTGATCCTGTACAAATGCAAGGAAGGTGATAAATCTCCTTTGAAAAATCCTTCAACCTTTTGGGAGCTGATTCCCTATGGATAATCATAACTCTCCCAAATGGTCAAGTCAATGGAAAGTGCCAACCTTGCTGAAATTCCCATCCTGAGGGAATGTGGTGAGGTATTTCCCAAAGAGTTACCCAAACATTCCCCAGATCGTGATGTAGAGTTCTCAATAGAACTCATGTCTGAATCCACTCACATATCAATGTGTCCCTATAGTATTTCTCCTATCGAATTGGAGGATTTAAAGAAGTAGCAGAAGGAGCATTCGGAAAAAGGATTCATATTCCCTAGTGCATCAACTTGGGGTGCACCAGTGCTCTTTGTGAAGAATAAGGATGGAATAATACGGATATGTATCGACTATTGGGACCTCAACAGGATATTCATAAAGAAAAAGTTTCCCCTTTAAATGATTGAATACTTTTTCAAACAATTTAGGGTATATCAATACATCTCAATGGTGGATCTTCAATCTGGATGTCATCAACTTATGGTGAAGGGGGAAGGTATTCAGAAGACTACCTTCCGTACAATGTATGGGCATCATGAGTTTCTGGTGATGCCCTTCGGATATAATAATTCCCCTAAAATCCTCATGGATTTGATTAATATATTATTTATACATTACCTCAACAATTATTTGGTAGTATTTTTTAATGATATTCTCATATACTCTAAGAGCAAGGAGGATCATGAATAACATCTACGAATTGTGTTGGAACCATTGAGAAAGGAGAAGTTGTACTCCATGTTCAGAAAGTGTGTCTTTTAGATAAATCATGTCACGTACTTGGGACATGTGATCACAAATGAGGGTGTTTTTGTGGACCCTTCTAAAACAAATGAGATATAGGAATGACCTAGGCCCTCTATTTTCACAGAAATATGTAATTTTGATGGATTTTCTAGGTACTGAAAATGTTTTGTGGGAAATTTCTCATGATTGTCAACCTACTAACTAAGTTAACAAAGAAATGTGTAAATTATGTCTAGATAGAAGAATTTGTGGGAAGCTTCAAGAAGATAAATAGAAGTCTGATCATTGCACCTGTACTCACACTACCAAAAAGTGGATAATTTTTTGTGATATATATAGATTCTTCAAAGAAATGATTGGGTTTCTTACTCATGAAAAATGATAATGTGATAGCCTATTCCACACGGCAGTTGAAGATCCATGATCAGAACTACCAAAATCATGATCTAGAGGTATAGTCCATGATTTTTTCCCTGAAAATATAGCGGCACTACCTTACTGGTGAGAATTGTGGAAAATTCACTGACCACAAGATATTAATGTGTATTTTCACTCAAATTGAGCTAAACATGAATACAAGGAGATGGTTATATCTAATCAAGGACCATGATTGATCTATTCACAATCATCCTACAATGGAAAAGAAGGTAATAGATGAACTGATTAGAAAGAACGTGCTACTCAAACCAGGTAATGGATTGAGAAAGACACTATTTTCTTGCATATGAAAAGGATGGATTTGGAAATCATAAGGGAAGGGGATAAATCCGACCATGTCCAAATTATTTCACAACCATTAGTCCAAGAGAGGATTAAAGAGGCACAAAAGGATTATCGAGAGTTAAAAAATAGGGTGAATGCCATAAAGGAAGGGAAGCTTCAATATTTCTATATTGAAGATGATGGTGTGATTCGGTTTGGAATGCGACTTTCTGTTCCTTCATCACACAGGATAAAGAAGGAGCTATTGGACAATGAAAAAAGCACAATATTCTATATCCATCCTAGTAGCATCATGATGTACCAAGATCTTTGTGAACACTTTTGGTTGGATAACATGAAGAAGGGGATCGCAGAATATATATCAAGGTTCTTAGTATGTCATCATGTTAATTAAGAGAGAATAAATTCCAAAGGGTTTTTGCGTCCATTACCTATAACCATGTTGAAATGGGAGAATTTCACTATAGACTTTGTCATGGGTCTCCTGAAGACATCGAATGGAAATAATGTGATATGAGTTTTGGTTGAAAAACTCACCAAGACTAACCATTTCATCCCTATTCGGGAAGACCTCCCTCTTGAACAACATACAATGATATATGTGAAGGAAGTGGTGAGACTACATGGTGTTACACTCTCGATGGTCTCTGACCACGATCTAAGGTTTGCATCTAAATTTTATAATATCCTTAATCATACATTGAGTACTAAATAAAATTGTAGCAGGGACTATCACCCCAAAACTAATGGCCAATCTGAAAGGAATATTCAGACGCTTGAAGACCTTTTAAGAGACCGCTCTTTAGAATTCAATGGTGGATGTGATCAGCATCTCCCATTTGTTGAGTTCTCATACAACAATAGATTCACATCGAGTATTCAGATGGCCCCATTTGTGGCTCTTTATGTAAATCAATGTAAAACTCCAATATGTTGGGATTAAGTTGGAGAAAGAATGCTACATTGACCTTAACTAGTGTAAGAGATGACAGAGAAAGTTCAAGTCATCTATAGACACATCAATGCTACTCAATGTCGGCAAAAGAGCAATGAAGAAAACCATTGAAGGGGCTTGGTGTTCAATATTGGGGTTAAAGTATTCCTTTTAATGTCACCATGGAAGAGAGCATGTTGTTTGGAAAGAAAGGGAAGCTAAGACCAATGTACATTGGCCCCTTAGATATCCTTGACCGTATAAAAGTCTTGACCTATCAGCATGCAAATCCACTGAATATGGATCTCAAGACCATGATGTGTTTCACGTAGCACTACTGAGAAGTACATACCAGATCCCTCAAATGTACTGAGCTTAGATGTGGTGTAGTTGTAAGATGATCTCTCATATAAGGAACATCCAGTAGAGATTATAAATATGAGAGATAAGGTTCTATGCAACAAGACAACTCACCTTGTCAAATTGTTGTAGAGGAACCATAAGTTTGAAAAAGCTACTTGTGAACTAGAGGAGGTGATGAAAGATAAATACCCACCCCTGTTTGTGTAAAACGAAATTTCTATGGTGAAATTTCATATGGGAGAATGAATGTAACAACCCAAAGATTTATCAATGAAATCCTCTTATTATAATTATACCTTATAGTATAATAAAATTAGGAAGTAGAGTAAATATAATTATACTAAATATTATGTGACCATTAAACATAATTTTTCCAATTCAATGTTTTGAATTTTGAAAATTTGACATATAGGGTTGCTATCAGTAAGAAATTTTGAGTCTGATAAGACAAACATAATTTTTGGTGAATAGTATGCTACCCTTATGAATAGTAATATACCCTTATAAATAGTAATACTACCCTTATGAGTATTAAATAATAAAAATTAATAGTAACCTTACCCTTGAATGATTAAGTGAACATTAAGCATCTTATAATTGACAATTTGACATAAGTAAAAATATAGGTATTTTTGTTAGTCAAAAAATAATTAATTATAATTAATTAATTCATTTAAAATAGAAAATATTTTCTTAAAATGTGTTCATAAATTAAAAAATATGTATATTGTAGTTTTAAGATAATTTTATATGACCTTATGAAATTTTTTAAAGCATTATAACATTATTTTTAAATTTAAAAAATGTATTTTTCATGTAAATTGTGATTTTAATTAAATATTAATTAAATCATATTTATAAATTTATTTTTGAAAAATGGACTTAATATTTTTATTATACATGTTGAAAAAAAATTAGGTTGAATTTTTTGGATTTTTCTGAATTACATTAATTTTCAGGTGAATAGTAAGAATACAGTTTTTCACATAACCGGTGTATCTTAAATTACACTATTCATGATGTATTGATGAAATAAACATTATCAAACATTATATTCTTCCATGTTATATTTATTATTATAAATTATTACTTAAAATACAATAAACTCACTTTCAAAACCTAAAAATAACATTCCAATGGCCTAAAGTCAAAAGGTGATTCTTTAAAGTATCGTTTTCACGTTCTTTCACTTTCTTTTTAATAAACTGATGAATTCGAATTATAAATATCATTTAATGTCGAAAAATAATTATATTATATTAATATATTATTTATGATTTAAAAATAACTATTATTACATGTCTAACATTTGATATATTATTTTATATAATATTTTATTCTAAAAACACCCCATCTTCGTGTATAAATAACCCCTCTCCCTTACCTTGCCAAACCACACCTCTCATGATTCAGGACATATCTAAAAACTATCCAAGAATCAACCCTAGTCACTCTTCCCTATCTATGAGCTTCTGTTCTCATCAAGACACCAATCCTAGCTTCCTTTAGGAGGATCTAAAGAGGATGATTCAAGAGGTAATTCCTCTCTCTCTCCCTCTCTTCATTTAATTTCCTTCCAATTTCACGTTCTTTTCTTATTCTCTACCAACCTATCATCATTAAAATTTTATGTTAACGGTCGTATTATACATATAATTGAATTTTATGATACTAATGGGTTATTATATCATCCAACCCCCTTCTCCTCTTCTTTTTATTTTAGAAAGGAAAATGTTTTTCTGGGAGGTGTTAATTTATCACCTTTAAGAATGACATGTTTTCATTTTTATTTTATGCCTTAAAGTATGTTCATGAAACCATTTTTATACTTGAACCAGATTATATTATATATATTATATCCTCTTTAATGTTCTAGAACTAAATTATGTACATATTACTAAATAATTAAAAGAAACAAGTTTGTTGCGGATGAAAAACCGCTGAATTAATCCAAACGATCATCATTTAGATCCTATATAATGATTCATCCACATAGTATATAATATAATTTATTATAAGATAATTTAAACTCCTGGAAGATAATTAATAACACATAAAATCAGTTCGGGTTGTTTACCTATGTTCTACCTGAACTTTCATTTATGAATACAAGTGAAGCGCTAAAGAAAACCATAAAAATAAACATTCTTGAACTATTTTTTTAAACTATATAACACCTACAAAAGACCATAAAATAACTTAATGAAAACATAATTAACTATATTCATGTTCAAAAACGATATTTAATTGATAATTAATGAATATAATGTGGTTATACATGACATTAATGTGAAGAATGTGTTCAGATACAATGATAGAGGAAATTCTCAAACCCACCCTTCTTTCTTCAAGTTCTCCCTCTTTCACTCCATTTTTTGTATGGTCACTCCATAAAAATAATTTTCTCATTATTATATTAATGTTTATTGAATATATATTTTTTAGACTACAATTTATGCAAAAAAAAAATTTCCAAAATAACTCTTCTTACATAAACACACCATTATTTCTCACTCACGGTTGACAGATATTGTATCTAGTATGATATTCCAAAATTCTGTTAGGAACCCAAATTTTATGAAATTTTTCTTATTATATTAAACCCATTACATTACATGGGTTATATATGTTCATTTTTTATATAGGTTCCATGTGGCATGATTTTTTACGATAATGTTATGATTTGACATGTGTGTACGGAATTATATAGCGCAATATGAAAGTTTCAATATGACTGGTGTGCCAGGAATTATACCGAGATCCAATGCATTAGATAATGTGATGAATATTATTAGTTAATGTGAAATTTTGTGTGAAAAATATGCTAGCTTAATTAACAAGTATGTGTGGTAGTTCATCACTAAGACATGATGTTTCATTTTTATGCATTTAAACATTTAAATTATTTTATTAATTCTTACTCTCATGTTCATGATCCTTTTCCTATGTTATTGCTGTACTCACCCATTGTTATATTGTTCATATCTATCATCTTACTTGTAATTTATCTCACCCCTTTTTGATTTATATCCTCAGGTGACTACATGTACTAAGGATATGTCAAGTGCCAATAAGAAGCTAGATAAGGGGTTAAATGAATGTTTATGTTTGATGATGTAAATGTTATGTATAGTCCAAGTTTTTCCAAGACACTAAACCTTTGGATCATCTATGTGTAATACTATTATTGTTTTTCATTTTAATGATTTAATTGTAATATAAGAAAATTTGGGTCGCTATATTTGGACTTCCAAGACATGGGTAGGCCAAATTAATAGATAGTCCCTCGATGCATCGTTAGGTCTCATGAGACAAATATGTTTTCTAAACCTGATTAGTTTGTACGTAGCATTTTTTACTATATTTTTAAATGTATTGACTATAGAGGTAAAGATGGTCAAACTAGGTCAGTTTTTGCCAAGTATTATTCAATCACCTTATGAAAGGTCTTGAAGGAAGAGGTATCATGTTACCAAGACTTAACATCCAATTATTAATCATTTCTTTATTTTATAATTCAGTTATTATTATTGTCCCTAATATTTTATCTATGATATTATGAATGGATGAATTTTATTCTCAGTTATTGATTAAATTAAATTTGGTGTTAGTTATTTGCCTATCAATATTAGAAATGTTGTATCCTATCATGATATTAATATTATTTAATATATTGTGTGTCAATTATATACCTTTCAATGTTAATTATGATTGTTTATTTATGATATATTTCTAATTAATTATTCTTTACTAAGAATTTGAGTTCACCGTTAATTTTTTCAAATAGCCAAGAATTCTAAATATGTATTATGGTTGTTTTGAATGGATATTCAGGAGGGGGAATTGATATTTCAATGATTTTTTTGTATTTTATGTTTAAAAGGAAATTTGAATTTAATTTATGTGAATATTTTCCAAGACTACTAAACTATTCATCACATTAGGATATGATTCCTTATATCTTATAAAAATGTAATAATGTAACCATAGGCTCCGAGTTACTGGGGTCACAGACATTACACATCAAATTTTTTTTGGTCTTTTATTTAGATAATTTGTATTTTTTAGCATAATACATTCATTATGGGATGGTTTTAACTTTTTTTTACCTCTATTTGATGGTGTTTTGTGGTGTTTCTCATTATATCTCTTAATCCTACATTTTATTGTAAAGTAAATGACTACGATATATGTGATTGTGTACACTTAGTGTAAGTAACAAACCCATGTCTTATTGAGGAAGGGGCTTGGGAGTGATTATTTATATTCCTTCATTTCTATCCTATTAGGGGTACCACGGATGGGAGGGGTTCAGGACATATTAATTGAGAATGAGAAGAGGTTGTCTGTGTATAATTGAAAATTATATCTTGTTGGTCGATATTGGAATTTTAGTTGAAGGAATAATTGTTGGAATTGGGGAATAAAGATCACATTAAATTTTAGAATTCTTCCTGGGATGAATTGGATATACAAACTCCTCATTGACATAATCTAACTAATATCATAAATGATAATTTTATCTTTTGTGGAATAAATAGGTAAATGAATATGATGTAACATATAATTTAAAACATCATGAATATCACTACAATGTGTTGGAACTCCCAATTTGATAATTTATCCCAAGGTAGACCATAATCATGTAAAAAAATACAGTATGGTTGTTGTGTCAATGAAAAATTCATTCATAAATTGGTTGCGAATGAAATGTTTTAGTTTATTATATATATAAATTCCAAGGATATAGTGAATTTTTAGATTTTCTATAATTAAATCCCTATGAAAATGTTGAGGAAGATCTGGGTGTGTTGTGATATAATTATACTTCCCCTAGAAGACAGTTATATATGAGGTCAGCTATTAAATTAATTTAAAGTGGACAAATCCATTCATAGAGACTAATGATGATGATTTAGATTTTGATATTATGGATAACTTATTATGAAATATTATGATGTCTAATGATGATGATTTATTAATAATGGGGAGGTACCTAGTGGTAGGGAGTGTCTTTATGGATGGAAAACTGAACAACAATTCCATTTATTGAAATGTAGGTGGAGGTGGGGAGGTCACTAATGTTGGGAACTTGATAACAGTGAAATACCTATAAGAGAATAGTTATCTAATGATTATTAATATTATAGTTCAATCATGGTATGTGGAAATATTCATGGTCATATCATTCAATGTGGTCTTCACAGTTGGAAAACTGCATGGAATTTATTTCATTAAATATTATAAAAATGGGGATCCATATGGTGAGAGTTGTTTTATATTCTATGAATTGAGGAGGGTGGGTTATGTGGTCAATGAAAATATGGGATTTGAGCATAGAAATTACGATTGATTAATGGATTTTAATTTATATTTGTTTCATGAATGAATGAATTAAATATTATTATTCACATAGAAATAGAGGAGGATTTAGGAGGAATATAGGAAGTTCATTTTCATATTATACCCTTCCCTCTATATACTATTTTCTATAATTTTTTATAGTATTTATCGGGGTGGTTATAGATATTAAATCACAAGATATATTTTGGTGGCCATGTTTTTCACTAAACTCTTTGAGTAATAGAAAGGTGTTTTAATTTCGATTTTGTTCAGTCTTTTTGACATGGAGTTAGGCATCCTTAAATAATATGATATTTATTTTTGGATGTCTTATCAATTGTCATGAGATATCCCAAATAACCCCGGTACTGTGACACCTGATCCGACTTTGACATGGCCTGAAGCACTTTTTCGATCCCCACGGGTCGGTGACTATCACCTTAATTTATAAAATATAAAAATCGAATGAATTTTTCAGAAAACATAACAAGATAATTTATTACATGTTATTTTGCTCAAAATCCAAAGGGAGAAAGTACAAAAAACCAAATAGGGTAAAAAACCCAAAGAATTGCATCTTCAATGAGCTCAGTTTCTTAAAAGATGAAACCACAAACATCCGCTAAAAAAGATGATAAAATCTCAATCTCATGGGATTAAAAACATCCACTACCTAGAAGTGACACTTTCCCTTTCCTTAAACATGGATTAAAAAAATCTACAAATATTTGATAGAAAATGTAGGGTATGAGATATAAATCTGTATAGTTCATCACAAAGTGTTCCATAATAGGTTCCATAACAATAAACCATCCATGTTTTCTATTTTTAAAAATGACATCATGACCTGACATACCATTTACCTCTTTAAAAAAATTATTCCATAGATAAAGAAATTTCAATCATGGATTTGATAAAAAAAATTATATGAAATCATTTATATTAATCAATTATTAAGTGTAAAATAGTATTATAGTCAATTAAATATATAATAAAAATAATCAAAAAAATTACCATGGTCATTTTCCCTATAGTATGTTAGTTTTTTTTTGTAGAATTTTCAGACATCTGAAATAAGTGATCATGCTTGTGTATATGCTGACACATCCTTTGGGTTCTGTTTTGATTAGACTTATCAACATCCCATCATAGATAAAAATGATGCCCTTTTTTTAGAATGTTGATCATCATTTTTGTTCTATGGGATCATGATCCTAGAATTCTTGTCCCAAATAACTCACTATATTTCTTGGCTCTCATGTACATAATCAATCAATTGAAAAATGGAAATCAGCTCCTTTAAAATCAATAAAATTTTATAATTCAATTTTCCAAATTTTTAGCCTCAATATTCCAATTAAATTTTAAAACCAAAAATGGGTTTTCATCATTTATTTCATTTTCAATCCAAAACCAATGATAGGTTTTCATGAGTTTCATTTAATCTATTTTTCACAAAAATATTTCTCAAATAATTTTTTCAATTCCATCATTCTCAAAATTCACCCCACAATTTAATTTACATTGAAATTAGTGTTATTTTATAAATCAAAGTCCTTTTAAATTCCACAATTAAATCACTTCAAATTAAGGTTTTATATTTTAACTAATTTCTATTTCAAAAAATCAATCAAATTAATTTCTTAATTACATTGAAAATCTCCAATGGTACCACCTACCTTTAATCATGGAAATAAAATGATCAACATGCACAATGGAAATCATAACATATATTGAAGGAGAGAGAGATATACATTTCCTGAATATAATCAATATCCACTCAAACAGAGTATAGATTTATCCAATATCTGATGATCCATAAAATTATTATGATGGAGGAATGATATATCTGATGAAACCATTATTGAAGATATCCTCTTACACAAAAGATATTGAAGGAAACCAATCCTTTTCGATCAACCAAAAAATACATGTTTATTGACCCTTGAATGACATGTTATAATGGAGATAAAAGATAAATGAGTTATTCTGAATCTAGAATCATGAAATTTGGGTGAATTTCAATGAGCGGGACATGACCTGAGCTAGAACATGAGTATCGTGCAATTAGTTGCTTCAAAATATGGAAAGGATTGGGAGAAGTAGATTGTAATAATTCCATGATTGATAAGAATACAAAATTTAAATAGCGAATAATATGAATATCACTATGTGGAAGTACATTGTTCCATTAATATAAAAAATATTCACCATATAAAAATTTTCCATAAATGATAAATAAACTGTCCATTCACAAGATAAGTTGTAGGGGAATGGTAGAGCCTAGGGAGACAAAATATTTTGGAATGATATAATATTATCTTAGACATTATTTCATTAAAAACATTTTTTTAAGTAAGTATAGAGAGACTATCGTTGTTAGTTTTTGTGGATAGTTCTACAGTCCAAAACAATATTTCCAAGAAGCTTTTAAATCTCTTCCTATACAAACCACTAAGTGCACGCCTTACAAATCATATTTCGATATAAAAAATGGGTGATTTATAAGGTTGTGTCTATATAAATGAGGTTAAAATTGGGTTTTAGAATGTTTTAGGTTGACACATACATATTTTATACCACCATACAAGATTTAGTATTAGATTTGTTTTCATTAAACATTGGAGAATGTTATAAAAAATTGTCAAAAAATAAAATTTCTTTGGGGGTTATGAAGTTACCTTAAATAGGATTGAACAAACCCTATCTACATGAATAGTGTTGTATATTATTTGGTTTGAAAATAGAAATTTATAAATGATATGTAGTGGGAATTGATAGGGCTTGATCATTTGAAGATTACAATGTTGACTCCTATACTGATGATCCATTATACAACATATATCCCTATAGTACATATCTATTTTCCCAAAATAAAAGGGGTTACCAACATGTGAGTATATTGATCACACAATAAAACTAAAAAATGTGGATAATCCTACTAATATTAATCTTTATAAAATCACTTACCAAATGAAAAATTATGTGGGGAAACAATTTTAGGATCTCTTAAATCATAGGTTCATTATGCCTTACAATAGCCCTTATTAAAGTCTCATCATATGGGTTATAAAAAATATGTAAGGCTGTGAAAATGTGTTGAATATTAGAAACTACATAATTTAATAGTGTCTAATAGAAACTCGGTATCTATATTTGAGGAGTTTCTAGATGAGTTTTTAGGGGTAATACATTCAACTATGAAGGATTTGAAGTCAGATTTCCACCTTTTGCAGATGAGAGAAGAATATGTGTATAAAATATACTTTTTCAATCACAAATGACATTATAAATAATTACTAAATCCATTTGGATTCAAAAAAACCTTCCACATTCTAATAGAATGAATAATTTTTTATAGACACTAATTAAACATGGGTCCTTGTTTTTTATGACATTAATTTATAGTAGAGGTTTTCACACAGAACCAGAGATATTTAAGTAAGTACTATGTCTTATTATATATAATTAATAACATAGAGATGAAAAAATGTTTCATTTTGGGTGAGGGTATGTAAAATATTTTTGTTATATCATTTCATCCCTGGGAGTTTCCATGAAACCAATGAATGTGGAAGTGATTCATTGATAGAAAGAGTCATGAATTGTTATGTAGGTGTAATGTCTTTTTAGGGATCACTCGATACCATTGGATGTTTCTGAAATATTTTGGTAAAAATGCTATACCAATAAAAATAACCCAATAGGAAAGGAGAATTTCAAGGTTCCTACATTGGATCAAATATATTTTGAAAACATGACGGCACAGATGATTTAAGAACAATTTGGCTCAACACTATCCAATTCATAATAACCTGTTAGGAGAGCTCTGATCTGTAACAGTGGATTAGACATTAATGTTTGACATTCTAGTGGATTTTTTAATGTTGGTATTGGATTTTCATAGGTGTATTTTAGTGGATAGGTTTATCATGGGAAATATTCCCATAAGCTTCTTCGATAACTTCATTAGAACTTGTGGTCTAGAACATTTGGTTTGGGTCTCAATCCTCTATCAGAAGTATTTTTTGTGGTTCTTAACTCCAAAGAAGAATTTATTGAGGTGATTCCAAAGATCCAATAGTATTTTTTTTAAAATGGTGTTTTAACCTCTTATGTTAGTAGTTGGAGTCTCACATAATCTGAGACTCCACTCAACTAGTAGTATTGAACAACTTTCATGGACACCCCTTCCCTTAAATTTTTTTTATTCCTCTAAGGAATAGGATTTCCAATCAGTTTGTTTCTATGTGGATTCTTGTACACTCGATATCCAAGATGTTTAGTTGGTCACAACTATGCATGGGTATAGACATCTCTCACCCCATTATAGTGAACATATTTTCAAGGGTAGGTGATTCTCTCTCTTGGTGGCAGTCTTTGAACTAATAATCCCTGGTATGTTTTTATATAAGATCAAATCTTCAAGGTTACAACATACATATCTGCGTAAATTATATTTCAAGGATTTCCACCTCTAATCCTATAGAACCATTCATTTTATGAAAAACCTCATCTCAATTGATAAATATGGTAATCTATGACTCTAATGTCACATCCTCCACTACAATGTCAACTATTTCCCCCTATCCTACTCCTCCGCATGTTTTGGCTCCATCTCCCATTTATTATCATGCTTCAAAACATGTTCCTCTTTTGGGGTCTCCCTCTAATGAAATAAATGGATTGTTTCTAGACCAAATGTTTTGTTATCCATGTCTGGTTCTTTTCCTTGATCTTATTCTAGTGAAATATATAATTTATGGTTGGGATCTATTCCCCACACCTAGAATTGTGACTCATTTATCCATAGTAAAATAACTAAACCATCATCATGGGAAAGAGATTTCCCTTCTACTTGACCTTCCCTTAGATCCCAACCCCAGTGATCCTATCTATTTATGTTCTTTACTCATTCACTTATAAAATATATATAGTTCATTATTTTATACTTTGGGTGAACTAGGAAATTACGTGTGTAGATTTGATCCCCCCCTCAATGGAATCCACACTAGAGATAAAACCAAAAAGGATTCATCCACCTCTTTATTTCAGTCAAGGTACCCATCGACCTTAAGGTCTAAATCTGTGTCCAACCCTCTAAAATTATTTCCTTTATTCATTGAAATTCATAGGTCCTGGGAGCCTGGGTGTTGATTTATTTTCATCCTATTGATCTTTTTCGTAATAAGGTTTTATTGTTTGTGGTTCTAGAAAACTAAAAACACCCTTCTAAAATTTTTTATTTCGTTTTTATACTTGGAATTAATGATTACATGCATGTGAATCACATTAATGTACTGATATGGATTTTTTTGTGATAGAACACTATCATTGGAGATACTCATTATCTCTTATGTGAACATATCCTCAAAGGCAATTTTGGGAAATTTCAGTTGATTCATCTCATTTATTTATTCAAAATGAGAGGAATAAGAGAGAGAATCCCAATAGTGGGATTTGGGTAGCATCAATTTGAGAGAGCCGACATGACTCATCGAAGGAGATTTCAATGAAATTTTGGATATGGAATAGAAAATTGTGGAGGGATCATTACCATAAAGGGTGGACAAGATTTTTCCTCTTTTCCATCCATTTATAGTCTCTTGAACATGGGATATATAGGGTACAAATTCAGTTGGTGCAATAATTTGAAGGGAATCCAATGAACATTGTGTTTTGTATACAATTTCATGGATAATATCAAATTCATTTCTACCTTCCCCAATACTATAGTTAACCACCTTGTTCATGTACTTTTTAGACCACTCTCTGCTTCTCATAATCCATTCTTATGATAAATTGTGTTGTGGTAATTTCCTTTATTATAGCTACTCAGGGGGAAACCCCATATATTGCTATGTGCTTTGTTCATCCTGGAATAAACCCCTGCATGATATCTCATGGGTCGGCACCCAAAATGGGCTATTATTCCTAAAAGGGGATCTTTAGACATGGAAAAACTGAAATCCCTTCTACTTTTTGGAGATTGATTGCATCAAGGGAAACATCAATATGGTTGTTATGGAGTGTGACTAATGATGGGAAGATGACTATTCCAGTATCCTTGTCCACAATAAAAAAAATTGGTTAAAATAATACTGGTTTTAGATAGAACATTTAGGTAACAATAATGAGGTACATTGATAGAGAAGGGAAATATAAACACTACATTTGTTCAGGTCTGCATCGAATAGGAGTACAAATATAGTATCCCAAACTTCCATATCAAATATGGTTCCCTCAAAAATGATCCCTATGTGGTAGTATGTATGGATATGTTCCAATTTGAATCCCTACTCATTAACATTAACCATCGCATATAGCCTAGATATCCAAGGTATCATGATGACATGTTTGACACTATCCCTCAATTGTTTTCACCACATATGAATAGTTTGTTCATGACAATTTCAGCGGAGAAGGATGTCTAAGATATTGTCTCCACCCTCAATCAGTAGACCCCCTATCCTTGAAAGGATTCTAGGTACACTCAATAAATCATATTGGATCCTTCCCAAGGGAGATATTTTTGAAATCATCCAAGACTATTTCTAGGGTGGTTATCTTCAATGGGAGGCCATTTCCAAAACCATAACCCTCTTTCAAAAGGTGATTGACCTCCATTACATCATAAAATAAATTATCCATAACATATTAATGTTCTCTAAAAAATCCATTCATAAATTATTAACAGAAAACTATCATTGAACATTTATAAATGGGACTCTGAAGAACAATAAGGATTTCTTCGAGGTAGGTATAACAATATTGCATTCCCATGGATGAATAAATTATTGGTGAGATAAAAATATGACTAATGAATCCTATATTTTCATCAAACGTAATATAGAAAAAACACTAAAGGGTATATTGGAGCATCATTAACAAAGACATGTCTTTCATGGGATTCTCTATATGGGTGATTGATTTCTTATTCAGATCCTTTTTTGGACTATGGATTTCAATCAACATCTTAGGGAAAACTTATGGATACTTTAAATTTTTTCATGTGATGATGAAGGGGGAAAATTCCTCCCTCCCCCTCATAATCTTCAATCTAGTTCAAGACACTGAAGAGATACCTAAGATAGAGTTTTAGAAATAGAATCATTTCACCCTTCCAGTGTAGTCCAGAAATCACTAGGGTCTCTCACCTCCTCCTTTAGGATGATCTACTATTTTTAATTAATGGAAAAACTAGGTAAATATGAGTACTCAATGTAATTGTGGATTTAAATAGTAACCTGAGCGGTAAGATTATTAATTAAGGGAATATAATATTTTATATTTCAGTGTATTTATTTGATACGTGGGGGAATAAAATACTGTATACCATGGGTGTTCAAAAATTAAACATCCCCAAGGAATATTTTGTATTACCAATCATCCTATATAGAATTTATATTCAAAATTTGAATGGTATAGTTAATAAAATTTCTAATTTTTTTATCAAGTAGAAAAATGTATTCTAATACTTTGGGGATGTATCACTCTTATTAAGTAAATTCTTACCTCAAACCCCATAAATGTATTTTCAGTCATCAAACTTCAAAATATGGTTCAATGGAATATCAAAAAAATCAAATTTTCATTCATCTATATTGAGAATATAGAAGGAATATATCACTAGGAGTCATGGTATTGGATAGCCATTGAGGCTGAGGATGGAGGAATTAGTCTTTAGAGTGTTGGGGGAACCATGAATTTTCTTTCAATTAAGATGGAATGGGAATACTATGAATGGCGATAATTTGGTCCAAATTAAAATCTAATAAATATGTTAAAAAATTATATGGAATAACTGGAAGAAGATCAAAGTTATATAATTCAATCTAATGAAACATCCCTATTCTTCATCAGCACTCACATTGGATTGTCGGATGTGTTGAGCTCTTTTATTGAGTATCACCTGGGTGTAAACTATTCTTGGTTTCCTAGTATGCTTGAAACCTGATATAGATTTTTCTAGATACAGAAGGTTACCTTGCATAATTAATTATATCCAAAATCACCAACATCAACTGGATTTGAAAAATATTTCTTCCAAATCCAATCAAATACATCTCCATCTTCACGAGATCACCATCCAGGCTCTACTCATTTAAGGATTTTATCACGTTACACATGAAAATTCCTATCACGATGCATACGTAGGTACCCACTGGTATAATGAAATCCCATCATAACTCAACTTTCCTGACTAATTCATACATAACCATTCTATTTACACTGATTAAGGGGTTTGGTGCATAGGGATAACTATTGTTCCAAAATTAAATTTTTTACAAACAACCAATGATGAATCATCAAATAAATTTTTCATTGATCTAGAGTGGGATACCTTAGTTTGGTGAATCGTTTTAATTATCAATAGGATTTATATCCACATGTTCACTAAAAATACCTTCCTTCATGCTTGGTTTCACATCACAAAAGTAAATAATAAAGGGAAAAAGGACATAGTTTTGTTCATGGAGGATGGTTTTTAGTGAATATGGAATGCACATAAAAATCTCAACATGAATGGTTACACATTATACTAATATACATAATGTTTTGGGATACAGAACATGAGGCTAAGTTAGTCCCTATCCTAACTTAGTGGTAGCTCTCCCCTCATAAGGATTCTAATTAATGGAATGAGAGTCATCCACATTTATAAGAGACCATACATGTTAGTTAAATGGGAACATTATACTCTTCTAGATTGCAAGATTAAATATAACATTGACAGATCATGAATTTTTTTGTTTATGTGGGTGGAGAACATAACCATTATTATGTGGGTACAATAATTATTTCATTAAATTATTTCTATAGATAAGGGGACTCTCTTATGGAAGATTCCCTATAATAATCAATGGAGGAGGAGTTGTGCCTCTCAAACCCGATTACTCTAGACTAGATGGAATTGGACTATTCCATTTGCCACAGTTCAATCTAAAATATCTCCACCAGTATTGGGCTATCACTTATATTTTCTGCTAATGCAAGAACCTTTTCAGTAGACATAAGAACATCCTTCACACATGAAAAAAGGGGGAAATGTTGTAGACATCCTATCTTGTTGGGCCACTTCATACAATCCATGTATCTACATTACTAGCATAATATTTGTTCCCCGTGTCTATGTTAGTCTTGTAAAAGCTAATTCCCAATGGATTCACAAATTCAGACCTCCATGATCCATTGGTCCCAGAACCCATTTTATAAAATTTTATTAATGTCTAATGGATTGGTTTTTCTTGATTATATTTGAGCTTTAAATATTCAGTTTTCTATTTTATCTAATTACAATTCATAACATGCATTTTGTGTTGTTTTTACGTGCTTAATTGTTTTAATTTTTTGAACACTAGAATATTTAATTTGATTATACTATAATTATATATCTCAATATTATAATAATTATTTCTTTATAAATAACAATAATTTAGTGGTTTAATTTTTATTATCACGTGTTAGTTTTTCATTACAATATAATTGTTTTCTACTATTAGCTATAAATTTTTATAGTTTGTAGTCCTAAATTTTTTCTCCCATTAATTATATATTTATGATACCATCAGTTATAAATTTATTCAAAAATATATTATAAATGTTTTCTACTATTTGTTTAAAATTTCTTCTACGGTTAGTTAAAAATCTCTACTAACAATACATCAAAATGTCAGCAATATTTGTTTCAGAATTATTATTACCATTAGTTGAAATAATTTTATAGAGTTATTTAAAAAAACATTCTTCCATTAATTCATAGTTTAGTGTATCATCAATTATGAATTTTTCGACCTTCGCGCATTTTACTTCTAATGGTACCAGAAATACCATATTTTTTAATTTGTACTACCGATGAAAAGACTAATTTTTTAAATATATATATATATTTATACATTTATTATGATTTTAATATTATTTCTGTTTTTAAATTATTTTTAGCCTCAAATAATTTATTTTATAATATTGAAAATTATAGTTAACGTTTCTTTAATACCTATTTTTATTTCCATAGAAAACACTCACATGATGTTTCCTGTATATTTGAATATATTTTTTTGCTTAATTTTTTTTAAAATTGATATTATTAATGTTAAATTTATATAATGTTTTTTAGTGTTTTTTCATTTTTCATTAGGTAATATATTTATTTAAATATAAAATTAATAGATTTCGAATGAATTTTAACACCGTATTTTTTTTGTGATATTCAAGAATTTATTTGTCTCAGTATTATGGAATTATTTTGAAAATTTAAATTTAAAATTGTTTGAATTATTTTAAATTCATAAAATTATTATTTAAAATTTTTGGATTTATTTTAATTTATATTATTAGATGTTTTATATTCATTTGAAAATAATTTTTTTTTATATTTTTCCAAATTTTCATTAATTAATTTTAATTGTATATAAACACATTCAGTGTGTTTTTAATATCATCAAATAAAATTTAATTTTTAAATATTTAATGTATGAATTTTTAATGTATTTTAACAAAGTCAATTTTCTAGTGATATTCATGGATTTTTTTGTCTAGGTATTACCAAATTATTTGGATCTTTTATGTTTAAATTTTTTTGACCTAATTTAAATTCATAAAATGATGCGTTTAAATTATTTTTATGTATTTATATATTTATTGAATATTTTTTATCTCAAGTAAAGCTGGTTGAGTCTTTTATTGTTATTTAATTATTTTAATTATTTGCATGAGTACATATTAGCTATTTTAGCTTTACAGAATCTATATTAAAGACTTAAAGGATTCTTGGATGAGATACAATTATGATATGACATTAAATATGATTAAATATGACTCATAGTGATAAAATGTTCATAAACAATGGAAACCTTCAAGTGATAATGTACACCATGATTACAACTAGTAACATTCTCTCAAGTATTTTACCTAAACTACCTCATATTCTACTTCCTTGAAGTGATGAGAAGATCTAGTACTCAAAAAATAGTACATTTTCTTTCCATTATCATTCAATTTTATCCACCTATCTTCTTTATGAAATAATTATTCCCTTATCTCACACATTCTTTCTCCATCAGTTTTTGTTTCTCACACAACCAAAAAGAATTTTGTATTTTTAGGTTGTCAATCCAGGATTCTAAAGTCAGTTCATTTGGTTAATGAACCACAGATTTTAATGTCTGGTAATTTAGGTTTTTACTTCCATATTATAAAATTCAGGATTGGTTAGAGATTTATTAAAATTATTGTATGGGTTTTACCTCCCTATACAAAATTCTCTATGTCTTTTGGGTTATATCTCTACTAGAAAAATTACACTTTCTATTCGGTTATGATTCCATAAAAAATAAAGTATTGAAAACAAATATTTCACTTTTTAGAGATGTGTAAGATTATACAAGATCAATGTTTCAATAAACCACTTCAAAAATTATATATTCACACATTAATTATAATTTTGGTTTCTTTATTTTATTTAAATTTTAAATAAATTCTATTCACCAACCCCCCTCGAGACATTCTCCCATTAATTATAACCTATAAATTATTATCAAAGTGTGCCCCTTTCTGGAATTTAAAGATTACTTATATTGTTTTTTTACTTATAAAAACACTTTGTATCAGAGGTTCAAAATTATCAAGAAAAATTTATCTTTTTTATTAATATTTTCTTACTCTTGGTTTCACAGCAAGATAATTTTTTAATTTAAAAAATTTATCTCGAGCCTTCTATAGTCCTCGGTTATATTATTTATTATCATTTTTCTTACAAGTTTTTTTTACTCACATTCCAAGGATAATAATTATTTAATATGGAAGTTGTTGGACAAACTTATGGGTATTTTGGACTCCCATATTGGTTTTCTTTTTTTATTCTATTCATTTTCCTCAATATATAATTAAATGGTTTCATCTCTCATTGAGGTAAGGTTCATGGTTCTATATAGTATCAATTAATGTGTAAATTGACAATTCCCTCAACATGTGTTTCCTCTACTCCCTAGTTTCTTTTCCCCACTACTCCCCAACACAGCTTGTATGACCCCCTCCCCACCTTAGCATTGCCTATAATGCCCCCTATCCTTTGTTCCACCTATTCGCCCCCATCCTCCCTTAACACCTCCATGTCATGCCTCACTTATGCCCCCCCCCAACAACCAATGGTTTAACCCTTCCATTCTTGTTGAGGTGATATTTCACTTCTTCATGTGTTCCTACCAGATTCTTCACTCAACCCCTATGGTTTTATCACTACACTCTTACGGGTGTATTTGTCAAAAATATGTTTTTTTGGTCTAACTACTTGTTGTTCTTGTATGAATTTCATATAATGACCTAAATATTACTATAAAGTTGTTTATTGTTTCCTATTCCCCATATACTTCTAGAAATGGAATAAACCTCACAACCATCCTATATTCCTCACAACCTAGAACTCTCTATGGCTGAGATTTCACTTATAAAATCTCATTAGGATGATTTTATAATTTCCTCCTCTTTAATATGTATTTCTCATACAATTAGACCTATCACTAGTGTATATAATTGAAAAATATCTTGGGTTCTTGATTCTGTGATTTTGATCATATCATGGGTGATGTAGGTATGCATACTACCTGTCATTTGTATACGGATGCCCCTTTAATTAAATTTGTTAATTGATCTATAATACCTACAATGGGTTCTAGATCATGTTCATTGGCTCCTTCTATTCATTCAGATTTAGTTTATCATGTTCCACTCATTCCTTTAAATATTATATCCCTTAGTAAACACAAAAAGGATGTAAATTATGTTGTAATTTTTACATTATCTGGTGTTATTTTTCAGGAGTAACTGATGAATGTAGAGCTTGGTAGAAGTATTCATAGTAATGAGGTTTACATGTATGATACTCCACCATCACTTTCTTTCTCATCCACCTATACTTGTGCCCTCAGTCTATACTTTCACCATGATCATCCATCATATTTTGTATAAAATAATCATTTTACCTATATTATTTCATAAAATTACTTCCATTGTCAAATGTGAATTGTTTACTAAATTTACTAAACATTATCGGGTGGCTTTTGTTCCTCATGTGGTGACATTTGAAGATAACCCATTTGAAATAGTTTGATATGTTGTATGGGTTCCCTATAGGGTTCCCAATCAGTTAGGGGACCATTATTATGTATCCTTTATTGATGAATTCTCATCGATGACTTGGCTATATCTCATTCATGATCGTTCAGTGGTGTGACATTTTAAAAAAATAATTTACATGAAATTAAAAATAAATACTCCAAGCCTATAAAATATCTATACATGGAAAATTGATGATAACTTTTATCTTATTCTATATTTTTTTTGAAATATTATAGTGTCCACTATATACAATTATTCCATTATACCCCTTAGTATAATAGTATATCTGATGATAAACATCTTCATATTTTGTAAACTTCTTGGGCCCTGTTATTTTACATTTATGTGCCTCTTCCTTTTATGAATATTATATTATTACTTCCATTTATAATATCTAGAATCCTCGTTAATTTTGTATTTATGGAGAAATTCTTTTTTGAGCTATGTTTTCATCTATTCGTACTTACCCTCTTCTACATCACATGGTTGGGTGCCTTTATTATGTTCATTACACTCATCTAGGTCTCTCTAAATTTTCCACAAAAGCCCTCTGTTTTATCATTCTCGAAACTGTCATACCCATTATGGTTACCATTGTTTCTATACTAACATGGGACATTATATCATCTCCACTGATGTCACATTCATTGAGAACTCTCTATTTTTATACTCTCCACCCTCTCCTTATCTTGATACCACCACCAATGATTTTCTTCCTCTCACCATCCACCGACATCTACCTCCATTGACATGATAAAATTATTATCTCATTTCTTCTATCTACTCTCATGATCCATCAATCAATCCCTTTCCCAGACCGAGGACACCATTTCTCTAGCTTCTTTACTCTCTCCTACAATAGGCACAAATGACTTACCAATTTAATTGTGAAAATAAACTTATTATTTCCATAATAATCCTCTTATACACAACTTCACACAAAAGGATTCTATACATTTTATAAGATCAGTATTCCTCATATGGTTACTGACCTTAAATATCACCCTATTTGGTTTCAAAAAGAGAGGTATGAATTATAAAAACATTCAACAATCACACCTATGATATAGTCCCATTCGAGTAGGTGAACATGTTTTTTGGAATAAAATAAATTTAATTAGTATATCTAAATGTATATGGTATTCTTCATGTCCTTTAAACTAGTCTTTTGGAGAAACAATTTGTTGTAACAACCATAAATCCTATCAATGGAAATTACATTCTAATAATTATCTGATATATTATAAATCACATTATTTCTGTTATAGTTTACAATGAATACATTATAAATTAATAATTAATGTAATAAGAAGTATTTCTATAAATTTGGGAACTTATACCAATGAAAATGTCACTTGACCTTTGGAACATTAATATGACACTTATGGATAGTAAACTAACCAATGTAATAGTACCCCCAACCATGAAAATATAAAAACATTTATTTATCTTATAAATGATAATATGAGATAACTATATCATAGTATAAGAAAATAAATGTTTTAGAAATTAATAATTATGTGTTGATATTTTAATAAAACATAAATGTTTATCTATAATTTAATAATTTATGTAATGAATTAAAAAAAATTAATTTTCCTCAAATTTATTCATAAATTTATTATTTTCATATTTTTATAAGATAACTTTATGATACCTTAATAAATATTTTGTGGTGTTATAAAATCACTTATAATTTTAAAAATTTTATTTTCTATTTAAATGGTGATTTTATTTAAAAATTAAATTTCTCATATTTAGAATTTGTTCCATAAAATATAGTTAATTTATTTTTTCAACACAGAAATAAATGGTTGTGGTAAATTTATGGAATTTTTCTAAAATACTTTTTTTTGTGAATAATAAAATATTGTAATTTATGGTATATATACATTTTAAGTTAAATACACTATTCCTTGAGTTATTTCTGAGTTAATAAATATAATAGTGAGACATGCCTAAATTTTTTAATATATTTAGTGTTAATCATAAAACTATTCATATTCTTGAAGAAAAATAATAAACTAATGAATAAAAAATGAGAAAAACACCCCTCTCCTCCAATATAAATACCACTCCTCACCACCTATTCTCCTAACACCTATTATGCTTTTAAGCATGTAAAAAATCTTCCCAATACACTTCCCAAGTATCTTAAGCATGTCTAAGAGGTTCTGGTATCAACAAAAGACACAAACCATTTCAACTAAGGAGTTACTCAAGGGGAAGAACTCAAAAGGTAAAAACAACATTCATTTTATTTTAATTTTTTTTTCATTTTATGTGATTTTATTATTCTCTCATAACCTACCCTTATTCAAGTGACATTATTAATAAATTATAATTTATATAGTAGAATGGTATATTTAAATGTTTGAAACATCATAATTCCTCTTCCCCTCCTCTCTTATTCAAAAAATGAAAACATTGCATTTGTTGTGTTAATTTATTTTATTCAAGTTTTCAATTTCCATCACCGCCTTCAGGGCCATTCATTAAACTATTTTAATGGTTAACCTAGATTATAAAATATGTATTAAATCCTGTTTAATTTTATAGATCCATAATATATTTATATATATATATGTGTGTGTGTGTGTGTGATATTAATTCATAAAACAAAACTAGTTTGTGATTATCAAAAACCACAAAAATAATGTTAGCAATTATCACTAACGTCTTATCTAATGATTCATACTCACCTAAAATAAATAAATTACATATATAAACATTTAATAATTTATATTATAATAAAAAATATATTAGATAAATTATTCATATTTATTACCATTTTATATGATATTTTGTACATCTAATCAAGTGAATCAATCATCAAAATCAAGGAAACGAACACTCAAAAACAATGAAACTGTATCATATAACTCATCCAGAAGGCCATAAAGGGACTTAATAAAATTATAATAAATAAAATTAATGCATAAAAGGTTATTAATTAAATAAATAATGGATTTATTTTTATTATCCATGAAATTAAGATCATGTGAAGATCACTTTCGAACATAAGGAAATTTATTCGTTCTGAACATCAATGTTTTCCTTCGGGTTATGCATTCCCTTGATTCAAAATATGTTACTATTATTTATTTTTATATAAATCATTGAAATTTTGATTATATTTTCCAAAATCGTGTATATAGATCATTTCATCCATCTTTTATGGGAAAATACATGTTTTTAAAAGGATTCATTTTCAATTCTTCCCAATAAGCAAGCCCGATTGATGGGAACTTTTTGATTTCCTACCCATTTTAAAGTGAAATTCATAATCTATTTGAAGAAACAATTAGTTTCATAAAATTTTCCTTTTAAACATGAAAAAATATATTTGTTAATTTTTAGTTTTATACAGATAATTATGCCTTTTTCTATTTTATTGAATATTGAAAATTTTCCCTTAAACTGCACTAAAATGTTTTATTTTTAAGGTTTCTTAAAAACCATTTTTACATGTTTTAAATTCAGTTTGATGTCACTTGTCATTATATATTCATATTTTCACTTATAAATTTCCATTTATGATTTAAATCTATTCTTGCATGGACCCAATTAGGACATTCAATTTTGATATCCCTTTTGGCATGATTATGACAACAAATTCCTTCCATGGGTGGCCCTTATGTATATGATTGATTAATTATGTATAGTTATTTATGTGGAAACAATATACATGTACATGATGTTTTGGGTGAAATAAAATAACACTCCAATTCATTAGGTAATGCTTAATCTCATTATATATCATTCGCAACGGGCTCGGTGGTAATACTTGACTCATGATCCTTGAGCAACTATCTTTGCGGTTATCCTTGAATCATGATCCCCCCCAATTGAAATGTGTGTTAACTCATTATTATGTCATGTTTTATGTAAATACCAAATTACTATGATTTCATAATTTCATGATTCCATGTATTATATGTTATACATCAATAGTTTTATTCATGTCCCGTTACATTTTTTTCATCAAGAAATGCATTCTAACCCTCGTGTTATGATTTATTCATATGTTAATTTTTTTTACTATTAATTTTTCTCATGCATTTTTCATTTATTCCCCCAAGTTATTCTATGCAAATATGAGTTCTCAAAGTACGTTAGTATCTCATTATGTTGTTTAAATAAGTGAATTTTTTGGATTCATTTTTTCAGTTTTATGTACCTAATCCTTCAATGACAATATAATTTATAATCCTTTGTTGTATTTGAATGATATTTATGATTAAAATCCTATTTTTATAATTATAAAAGGCTAGATTCATTACAATTGGTTTTATATAAAGGTCTAGTTATTTTTGGAGACTAGTACAAGAACCCTTTAGTAAGAATCCTAGGTATATGTCCTTCACCATGGATAAACTATATTGAATATTGGGGTATTACAAGTTAGGAGATACATTTTATTTACAAGAAAATAATTCTATGATTGAATACTTATTTTAATATTCTTATTATATAAGTATTAAATCCCCCTAATTATAATTTATTTTTAAGGGATATAAATATAAGAACCCATTCCACCAATCACTATGGTAGGAAATGTGAAGATTCCCCTAATGATATGCCAAATATGATGGGAGAAGGGGATAAATATTTTGTGAAATAACATCCCCAACTGGATCAAGTTAGGAATAAATATTGAATCATATGGAAAACCCTCTTTCCCTTGAGAAATAGAATGTTATAATCAAATACTTCCTATAACAATGGCCCCCTAGGTTTAGTGGGTCTTCTGATCTACTTCTCATAGAACAATGAAAAAAATACATTGAAAAGATTTTCTCTATCATCTAGTGATTAGAATAAGATAATTTTTTGTTGTTGGCCTATCATTTTGATGGGTATTCTGGTGAGTGGTGGAGAATAAATAAAAACATGAATTCCAAGGAGGAAATTAATTCCATGGAATGAGAAGAATTCAAGTAAATATTTTTCAAAAAATATTTTCCCCAAACCCCATGTCCCAAGATGGTAAGAGAGTTCACTGGAAAAAATAAAAAGGAAGACGAGTCAATCTGGTCATATGATTAAATTATCACAATACATTAATGATATGACAATGAATTAGTCATGAACACCGAAATCAATGTGGATTACTTCTTTAATGGACTAAATCCGAGTCTATGGAAAGTGTTGACGATTTAAGAATTTATATTTTTGGGTATATTTTTTGTTGTTACCTTAAGGTTGAAATAGATATGGGATAATCTTAGTGGTCTAATGGTCCTTGTGATAAAAAGAAGAAAATGGAGTCTCATATGGGATGATCGATAGATAAATACCATAATGGAATGAAAAACCAATATCCCTTGTCTCGAAATTGTGGGAATAATCATTTGAGGAACTATCTAAATGTAATTTAATAATGGTTCAAATGTGGAAGAATCATTCATCTTGTTAATAAATTATGAAGTGATATGAATAATACAACCAATGTTCAGGAATAAAGGAATGTAAAAATAATCACTCATCTGGTAGTATAGTGCTTCAAATACACTGAACATGGTCATTATGAGAACCATTTGTCAATTCCAAGTGTTGTTGGAGGAAATAAAAAATATCTACTTCCATGGTTAAAGCAAGTTAATATGTTATCACTATTACTGAGGTGGATCCTGGCAATGGTGTGGTGAAAGTTACACTGGTTATTTAATCATGAATAGAGAAATTTCTATTTTATTTTTGTTCTATGAATTCTTTCATGTCTTCAAAAATTAGTTGAACTATTCATTAACCACCACAAAATATAGATGTTGAGTTCTATATGATAACAAAAAATTACGAAATTATTACATCCAAATTATATAACACCTCCCCAGTTACTGTTTTTGGACATAACATCCCATAACATTGTGTATTACTTATTTTGGTGGTGTTTGATGCTATATTCGAAATGGATTAACAATCATTATACAAACCAATAATAAACTGTCAGGAAAGGGATACCGCTATTCAATCCTAAAATATTAACAAAATTCTATATAATTTTAAGGAGGAAGATGAATCTCCTTAAAAATCTAGATCTCAATTGTGGATATTATTTTTTATAGGAGAGAATATCAAGATCAAATGATTCGGAAAAATAAGATTATCATTCTCGAAGATATTCCCATTATGAGGGACTATACTAATGTGTTATTTGAAAAATTACTTGGTCTTCCTCCTAAACTATAGGTTGTGTTATAAATTGAAAATATTTCATGATCTCTTGCCATATCAATTAAACCTTAGAGAATTCCCACTGTTGATTTTGGAGAACTGAAGAAGCAGCTGCAAGAAAATAAGGAAAAGTGTTTCATAAACCAAAGTGCTTCACCATGGGGTTCACCAGTCCACTTTCTCAAAAATAAAGACAGATCAATGCACCGCTAAATTGATTATGGTGGGATCAATAAAATCATGATAAATAAAAATTATCCCAACCCGTAGATATATGAATTTTCAGATTAACAACATTGGTACAAGTATTTCTCTAAGGAGGACTTTCGATCTGGATATATCCAATTAATGGTGAGTAATAAATATATTCTAAAGAATGACTTTACAATGATGTATGGAAACTTTATGTTCTTAGTGATTCCCTTATAAATCATTAATTCTCGACTTTCATGGATTTTATAAATAGAGTCGTTAAATATTACCTACTACAATTTGTGGTAGTCTTTGTTGAAGACATTCCAATTTACTCAAAGAGACTGGGGGAACATTAGATGAATTTGAATACTATGTTGAATACATTACAAAGGGAGAAATATTATTCAATTTATAGTTAATGTGAGTTCTAGATAGATGATGTATCATTCTTGGGGAACATAATCACAACAAAAGGGATATCTAGGGATCCTTCCAAGTTAAAGAAAACTGAGGAGTATCCCATGCCAACATCTGTAATGGATATCCATAGTTTCTTTAGTCTATATGGGTATTTCCGATGATGTTTTAAGAACATATAAACCTCATAAAACCCAATAACCATGCTGACTTGGAAGAGAAGGAAGTTTTTTTGGACCAGTGAATGTGGAGATTATTTGGAATGTTGAAAAATAGGTTTATCACCACACCAATGCTCCAACTACTGACAAGTGGGGAACACTTTATGGTCTATTGAGATTCATCAATGAAGCTAATAGGATGTGTACTAATGAAAATTGATAAATTTATATCCTACGCCTCAAATTAGTTCAAAATGCATTAGAAAAACTATCCCATAAATAATCTATAGTTGGAAGCTGCAATATTTGTGTTGAAAATATGTCTTTTTTACCTATACAAGGAGAAGTAAGAAATATATTGATAAAAAACTCAAGTATATATTCACACAAAATGATCTTAATATGTGTCAGTAATGATGGTTAGAGATCATCATGTATTACGACTGCTTAATCCACTACCATCATAGTAAGGAAAATAATGTCTTGAATTCTCTAAGAATAAATGATCAATTATCATTATCAATGATGATATTTGAGAAGGATCCAATAATATTAGACCCAAAAAATATAGACATGGGAATCATTAGGGAAGGAACCACATCAACCCTTTCCCAACTGATATCACTACAATCCATTATAAAGAAAATAAGGGATTCTAAAAGAAATACAATGAATTTTTTTAAAAAGGTAGAAGCTATTAGAAATGGGAAATCCTCATAGTTAAAAATAGATGAGGACATATTCATATGATTTGGGTTATGAAGATGTGTAAAATCTAATAAATAGATAAATAAATAGGTTATAAATGATTCATATAGCTCAAACTTCTATATTCGACAAGGGAGGGAAATGTTCTCTGGGAGAACTATTGGTGGGACAATATGAAGAAAGATTGATGCGTAGACATCAAAGTTCCTAGTATGTTATCAAGTTATGGTAGAAGTGAAAATGTATAATGTGATGATGAAACAATTACCTATAAAAATATAGAAGTTTTAAAACATCACCATTTAGTTTTTCATCGTACATCTGAAGACATGGTGAGGGAAAAATTCTATATGGGTTATTTTGGATCATCTTGCAAAGTAAGCTCCATTTATCGCAATTTGAGAGGACTTCCCAATAGACAAATTTTCACAGATATAGATCAGAGAACTGTTAAGGATACATTGAGAACCACTATCAATTATATAAAATTAGGATATGAGATACAACTCCATATTTTGGAAAAGTCTCAAACATGCTCTGAATACAACGTTGAGCTTCAGTACAGCCTATCACCGTCAAACTGATGGCCAATCTGATTGGACTATTTAGAAACTAGAATAAATGTTGGGATCATGTTTCATGGACATCAGTATAGGATGGTAAAAACATATAACTTTGTCCAAATTCCCTTAAAAATAATTTTCAAATCAAGTATCCAAATGGCTCTATATGAAGCCAATTATGGGAAAATATGAAGAGCACTAGCATGATATGATGAAGTAAGTGAATGTAATCTGATAGGACCTAAAATGGTCGATGAAATGCTGGAAAATATGTAAACTATTCAAAACCACATCTAGGATGCCCAAATATGAAAAAAGTTCTATAAAGACGACTAACTATGGGATATGGAGTTTAAAGTCGGTGATATGATATTCCTCTGAATATCTCTATGGAATAGAATCATGATATTTGGGAAGAAAGAAAAAATGTATCCCAAGTACATTTGACCCTTTTTTATTTTTGATCATGTGGGAGATGTTTCTTATGAACTATCACTCACACCAACCATATATAAAGTACATGATTTATTCCAAGTATACCTCTATATGATTTACATACAATATTTGTCACTTTTAATTAATCCCATGGTGGACCATTTTGAATATAACCTATCTTTCGAGGAGAATCTAGTGATTTTATTGGTCTATAGAGATTAATTTATATATATATAAATAAAACCCACCTTTTCAATGTACTATGGAGGAACCATAAGTATGAAGAGGTAAATGAGAACCATATAAAGAGTTAATAAAGATTTAACCTCAATTTTTTACTATAGTATATGAAACAAAATTTTGAGTGTGTTATTTTATAAGGGTCAGAATGTAATAACCCTGGATTATGCCAATGGAAATTCCCCTTTAATATGTATGTTATATTGTTTAAATAACTTAAAATCACTTCTAGAATAGAAAACATACATTATAAACGATGAATGAATGGAATAAGAGGTATTTTGAGAACATAAGGAACCTATTATAATGAACTATTAACATGACCATTGGAATAGTAATATAAACATTAAAAATAATAACCTTCCACTAGAAATGTAACCACAACCACAAAAATATAAATAAAATTAATGAATCTTATAAAGGGAAATATGATATAATTGTATAATTGTATATGTAAATAAATATTTTAGAAATTATTAATTACGTGTTGAAATTTTTATGAATCATAATTTTTTATTTTCACTTTTATAATTAATATAATTTTTTAAATTAAAATTAATTTTCATAAAATTTATTCATAAATTTATTTTTTTTCTTAAGAATATAATATTATATTATTAGACCTTAAAAAAATTTAATTTTTATAAAAGTAGTTATATTTTTAAAATTGGTAGCTTTCATATAAATGATTATTTTAATTAAAAATTAAATTGATAACATTAGAAAATTATTTTCATAAAATGATTATCATTTTTTTAATTCACCACATCATAAAATGGATAGGGTTATTTTTTTGTATTTTTCTAAAATACAAAAAAAATAGAATAGTAAGCTATGTTAATTTATGGTTTATATATATTATAAATTAAATACACTTTTGCATGAGTTATTTCAGATGTTATCACAATAATATAGAAATTACATTAATTACTTTAATATATTTAGTGGAAATTATTAAAACTTTTCATATTCATGAGTAAAAATGATAAACAAATAAATAAAATCATGAGAAAACACTCATCTCTCCAACTATAAATACCACCCTCACAACATCTACTCCCACCTCTTGAGCATTGAAACAAGTCCAAATTATACAAAATACTCATCCAAAATATATTCCCCATGTCCAAGAGGTTCTTGTCTCAATAAAATTCCCAAACCCTTTATCTAAAGAGGTTCTCAAGGATAAGAACTCAAGTGGTAAAAACTTGTTTTTTTTTCTTTTAATTTCATTTCAATTTATTTTTTATTCTCATTCTATCATAATTTCCCCTTACCCAAAGGATATTATGACTCCATTACCTCTTATATAGACTAATTTAATTTAATTTTTTTTTGTAATTACCCATCATCATTACTCTTCCCTTCCCATTTTTTCTAAAAATGAAAATGCCATCTCTGATGAGGTAATTTACCGGATTCAAGGATATCGACTATTCAATTTCAATTACTAACTTCATATCTGGTCACAAAACCATTTTTATGGCAAAAACAGATTATAATATATATATATTTTATCCTATTAAATTTTCTATAAACATTATATATACATGATATTAATTAATAAATAAAAATTAGTTTTTGATGATCAAAAACTACAAAAATAATATAAAAAATTACCACTAATGTTTTATGTAAGGATTCATCAAAAACTAAAAATAACTAAATGAATTATATAAAATTTTAAAATTCTATATTTTCATTAATAACATAATCTTCAATTTTGGAAATCTATTCCCAGTTTTCATGATTTTTCATACACCTATTCTACTGAATCAATAATGAAAACCATGGAATCAAACATCCCCAAACGATGAAATTGTATCTTGTAACTCATAAAAATAGACCTAAATTAACATAATAGAATTATAATAAATCACATACAAGTACAAAGTATTCAAGGATAAATAATTAAAAAATTAATTTAACTATCTTGGATATTAATATCAAGTGCATATAACTTCAATAAATAACGTAAGTGTTTTATTCTAAACCTCAATTTTTTCCTTTGGGTTCCAATTTCTCTATAATTACCCTATGAAACTATAAATTACTTTTATATAATTAATATAAATATTATTTATTTTTTATAAAATCATTTAATCATATTTCGCATTATTATTTTATGGGGAAATACATGTTTTAAAAAGGTTTCATTCTCAATTCTTTCCTTTATGAAAGCCCAATTAAAGAGAACATCCTTTTTTCATACCCATTTTGTTATGAAATTAATAATTGTTTTATTCCAATATTATTTATCTAAAATCAGTCATTTTATCATGAAAACAATGTGGGATATTTTCTAGTGTTATAAAAAAAATTATGACTTTTTCCATTTTAATGAATCCTTACAATTTTCCCTTCAACCGCACTAAAATGTTTTCGTTATAAAGTTTCATGAATAAAATTTTTACATATTCTCGCTTAAGTTTCATATAAAATATCATTTTATATGCCTATTTTCTCACATTAATTTCCATTTATGATTTAATTCCATTATCTCATAGACAACATTATGATATTCCCTTTTGAAATCCCTTTTGATTTGATTATGATACCCAATTCATTTCATGGGTAACCCTTATGTTTAATTTTAATCCCTTTTGTATGATTATTTATGTGGAACACATATGTCTGGGCACATTATGATGGGTTCACCTAGATTTCATTCTAATACATTGGGTAATATTTAGTCTCCTGAGAAGTTATGTGCAATGATTTTAGTGGTAATCCTTGACTCGTATTCCATGAGCAACGGTCTTGTTAGTTAGCCTTGATTTCTAATCCTCCACATGCAATGAGCCTTGGATAATTATTATGTCATGTTTTATGTTATTTCAATAATAATATGATTCAATGATTATGTGATCCAATGTTCTATAATTTATTCTTCCATATTTATATTAATGTTGAATTCCATTTATATCATCATGTTTTGCCTTCTAACCCATAGGCTTGTATTTTTTCTTATGTTTATTCCTCTACTAGGATTTTTAGCTCATCCCTTTCATAATGTATATTCCTAGGATATCATGTCAACATGTAAGGTCTAAAAGGATGTTAGGATATCATTATGAAGATTAAATAAAATATATTTTTTATTTTCATTTCATTTTTTCAATTTTATGTACCTTATCCTCCCAAGACACAATAATTTATGATCCATGGTTTATTTTTAAGGATAATTATGATTCAAATCATGTAATAATATGTATAAAATGCTAGAGTTGTTATAATCTCTTGTAAATATGGGGATGATTATTTCGATACCTTCACTCCAATTACTAAAATGGCCAAAATTCAATTATCTATTACTCTTATAGATATTCATAATTGTTTTATTCATCAACTAGATATCAATAGTCTATTTCTCTATGGTTTTCTTGATAAAAAATATTTGTGCAACAACCTTATGGATTACATTCCTTAAGGATTGGTTCTCCTGTCGGTCGGCTTCATCAATCTCTTTATTGGCACAATACGTTTTCTCATGTATGATATGTCAAATTTTTCACCATTATCACAACCTTTAGTCTATCTTAGAGTATAAAGGGTAACATTATATTATATCAAAAAACATCATTTGGATATATTGTGTTAGTTGTTTAAACTTATGATATCATTATTATTGGTAGTAGTTCACATAGAATTAACCATATCAAGTATTATATTTAACAATAGTTTCATAAAATAGACCTAGGTCCTTTGACATATTTCATTGTATTTAATTATCCTTTTCTATAACCAGTAGAATCCTAACAGAATAAAAATATTTGTTGTATATATTTCAAGATACTAGCTTTCCTTGGGAAAATGATGTCAAACCTCATATTGAACCAGGTAAATGTTCCTTCCATACTAAAAACCCCATATTCTCATTTAGATAGATTTCATCATCTTGTGAGAAAACTCAATTATCTTAACATGAATTATCTAGATATTCCTTATACTGTTAGCAAGGATAGTAAATTCATGGAAAATACCACAAAATCCAAATGTTATGATGTCCTAATGATTGTAAAATACACTAAGTGAGACCCTTCCCATGTAGTTTTGTATTATCATAACAATCATTAGGAAATTTAGGCCTTTTATGATACTAACTATGCCAACTGATTATCTACTCAAAAATTTACTTTTGGGTTTATAAGTTTCCCCACTAGTAACTCAATCTCCTAGTGAAGTAAGAAACAACCTATCATTTCAAAATCTAGTGCTCAATCTAAATTCCAAGTGATGGACATGATCACTTCTGTAATTTTATGGCATCATTACATTCTTTAGGACATTGGTCTCTTGCAACATAATTCTTCTCATATTTAATGTTATAATAAGGATCAACTAAATATTTCTTCTCATCCTTCTTTCACTAAACAAATGAATCATATTTATATTGACTATTACTTTATTATTCATATAATAGTGGAAAACATAACGGTTTTAGAAACACTGCAACAGCTCATGAACTAATCAACATCTTCCCAAAAGGCTTGTTAGGAGCTCGGCTGTATTCTTTATGCCCTAAGAATGTAATCGACTACATTTGTGAACTAGATTAGGGGGTGTTATATATCTATTTTTTAATCTCTCTCTATTTTTTTATATTCATTTTTTGGACTCATCTTCCAAGATATACCTATTTTCTCTTGAAGGGGATTATTAGATCTAATTTTGTGAGTTTTGGAGGCCCACATTGGTTTTATTTTTCCTGAATTTCTTTTTATATACCTATAAATAAAGGGATCCTCTTATAATGAATGTAAGGAGTGTTGTTCAAGGGAAAGATTAAATCCTAATAATGGTTGGATTCCTCAAAAACATACTCAATTTAATGGTAATGATTATAGCTACTGAAAATATAGAATTGAAACATATATGAAGAAATTGAGAATTATTAACTAAACACTAATGGTAAAACCATATGATTTTCTTTTGGATTATATTCTTAAAACTCTTACATTAAATCAGTCATCTAAATATTTTTTGAATTATGAGATTGGGATAATTTATAAATTCTTGTTAATAGAAGTAATTTTTGTCGAGTATTTAAATTTAAGAATGCCCATAAGATCTGGAAGATATTTCCACACATCATGGATATGAAAAGATGATTAGAACCAGATATAGAATGCATCTAGAGGAGTAACTTAACTTAAAAAATCATGAAGATGATATAGTAAAGATGATTTTCCACTAGTTCACTATCAATATGAATGGGATGAATGCTCTTGGAGAAATCTTAATGAAATAATTACTTGCTAAAAGTATTCTTTGAGCACTAAAAAATAATTAAAATGAAAAGAAAAAATATACTTATGGAAGTAAGATATTCAATGAGTACATGCAGGATAAACTCACTGAATATTTCTTAAAATTAGAAATTTAAATGATGGATATTTCGAAAGAATAAACTTCAAAAAATAAAGGTATTTCTTTCAAATCTCATTTAAAATTTTCACATAAATATTTTGAATCCGAGCCATAGTAATATAAATAAGGGGAAATTGAAAATATAAGAAAATCGAATTATAAAATAATGAAGTGAAAGAAATTTTACAATAAATTAATATGAAAAGTTAAAAATAAAATCTAAAAGAAAAAATGGTACTTCATATTGACCAAATAAAATTTGATATGAATATAAACTAAAGGGACATATCAAACATTACTTTCTAAAGCTGCACAGAAGAATCTGATTTATGTGACGAATCTTAATGTGAGAAAGAGTAAATTTAATTCTATTTGATGGATGTAAATAAAAATATGGAATAAAATTATTCTAATTATAGTTATTATTCTGGTAGTGATGATTATAACTTTGATCAGTATATAAAGTAAATGAAAAGCATCTAATAGATATTTTGAGAGTTATTGAGTGGAATAAATAATTGGAAGAATAAAATAAGATGCTTTTAAATGAATTTATGAATTTAAAAAATTATAATGATTTTATAAATTATGAAATAATAAATTATTATTCATGTTCAAAAGAAATGATCTATGATTATTTTGATTACGTTAAAAGTAGAATAATAGTATTAAAAATAATTTATTAGATTAAAATAAATATTATATACTATTATTTAGAAAAATAAAAACTATAAAAATATGTTGGCTATGGTGAAAAAAAAATATAAGACCAGTTTAAGTTATAATACATTTATTCATATATTATAAAAGAATACATTTGTTAAATTTCTACTAGACAAGTTCATTATCATAAATGATTTATGTGTAGGTATCAAAGACATTATGATGTGAAATTTTATCAGATATTTTATCAATAAGTGTTCTTTACCTGAATGTTTTTTTTCAAAGAATCAATTTTCTAGATTACAATATAATAAATTTCTTAAATCTTTTTGGGTATAAAATTATTATTTTGTTAACCAAGTGGCAGCCAAAATTGAAAAGGTACAAAAATTATTCCCTGATTAACTTATACTTTTTGGATATACAACTTATGATTCTCAAAGAATAATTGTACAAGGACATTGGTAATTCTGAAAATATTTCAAGACCTATCAAATTTCATCACTTATACAAAATTTGATTGTGGAATTGTCACATTTGGAGATAACTCTAAAAAATGGTAAAGGAGTTTAGTAAAATATTTATTTATAATATTAATTTTATTTATAATTTTCTATATGTTGATGTTATTAAAAATAATTTAAATTCAATATCGGGACATTATGATGATCGTATGTATGTTATGTTTGAATCTGATAAATGTTTAGTGTTTAAACATAATTATATTTCATTAAATGTGTATATAAAGCATATTATTTATTCTATGATCTTATTTAATTTATATAATCAAAATGTTAGGTGTCTCAATTATATAAAAAATGATTATGTTCATTAGCATACAAGTCCAAAAATTGATCATTTTTTAATAATACAAAAAATAGCTCTATCTATTAATAAAAAAATTAAGTGGAAATAATATGAAAAAGATCATCAATATTTTCTTTTATTTTATATTTTATATTTTAAGGATTAATGCTAAAATTTTAGAAACAAATCTAATTTAGTTGCATGGTACAAATTGGTACTCCATAGAATTCTCCCTTGTAGTCATAATAGTTTTGTTTTCGAACCCTATATTTCCCATTAAAAGTATAATTTCCCATATAAATTACAATAATCACCTATTCTAATTTGAAATATTTATCATATTGAACTAATATTTACCTATTTTAAATGTTCAAAATAAGATTTTTTCTGGATCCCATCTTATAAGGATAGAAGTAAAAGGAATAATTCAAATCAATAAATCATGATCCTTCTTAGAGATCTCTTGAATTATTGAATCTTTTTTTATTCGTTCATAGGAAAGGAAGTAGTTTAGGTGGAACGAAATATGAGTTTTTTTATTATTGATTATTTGAGTAAATTTATGAGGGTTTATGTCATATATATTTATTTTGAAACCATAGATAGATTTAAATAAAATCAAGCTAGTTCAAAATATTAATGGTTGTTTAGTTTTTTCTTATACAAGTTATAATAGTGGTGAATTTTGTAATTTTCAGTTTGATAATTTTAATGAATATAATGGTTATTGACTACTACTTTTCTACTTCTAGAAACCAGTATTGAAATAGCATTGTAGATAGAAAATATAAAACTATTCGTGATAAGGCTAAAACTTTGAATCATGAAGATAGTTGAAGAAAATATTTTTTTATGAGACATGTTAGTACTTGTTTCTATGTCATAATTAGAGTTTATGTTATTTTTGTTTTGAAAAATACCCCTTTTAGTTATTTAATGGTCAAAAACTGATGGTTGGTTAGTTTAATTTTTTTAATGTATTTGTCTTTAATTTGATTGATAATTTAGAGATGTTCGATACCAAAAGTGTTAAACAAATCATTATTAGTTATTCATATAATAGTATACACTGACTATTGAAGAAAATGAGCATTTAACGTATGATGAATCTTGTGATGTTATAAAATATTTTTTGGAATATATTAATGATGACATCAAGAATTTTATTTTTTGAAAAAAAACCAATAGATAATATATATATATTAAGGGAAAGAAAATTCTTCTTTATAAAATACTAGATAATATATGATTCATAAAGATCATATAATTGAAAATTTTATTGGTAAAATTGGTTTTGGTTAAAAAAACAATAACATCTACATTAAAATACATTATTGAAACTAATTTTTTCTTATTATGTTTATAATAATATTTTTGATGATTTAAATGATCGAAATAGGTTTCTTTATATGGAAATGAGATTAATTAGTTTGTTATATATAATATTTTCTGTTTTGAAAAATTGAAAGAAGATATGAATGTAATCAAAATTAAAAATATCTTTAGAAATGAAGCTGTATGAATCTAAATGGACTATGAAAAATAAATATATACACACTTCAAAATGACATTATTAAGAGAAAGGTATAGAGTTTGATTATTCATTTTTTTTCAATTTTCTTGTTAGAGGATATTAAAAACTTGTTTTCTTTTTATTTTTTTCAAGGATTTGGGATATATCAAATGGAT
Organism: Viscum album; assembly: GCA_963277665.1. Lineage (NCBI taxonomy): Eukaryota > Viridiplantae > Streptophyta > Magnoliopsida > Santalales > Viscaceae > Viscum > Viscum album. The sequence continues at coordinate 1,673,131,489 of OY728126.1, forward strand.
GTTAAAACTTATTTCTTAATTTTTTTTAAAATTTTAAGTACTTTACTTTAAAAAACCCACATATTTTAAAGGTGAGATATTTCTTAATCATGTTTATAATATATCTAAATCATTTCAGGTCCTCAGATAATCACATCATGTTTGGTTTGAGTGGATTATGATTTTTATTTAAAAAGGTTTCCAAAAAGGTAAAATTGACCCAAATATATTTATAAAAATATTTTCTAGCAATATTTTAAAAGTGAAAATATTTTTTTAATATAGTTATTTTTACTTCTAATAATCGACATTGTAATGATTTTTCTATATTGATTTCTTCTGAATTTAACAAGAGCTTAATAGAAGGGTTAATATACTTTATTGGACTTCATATGTGTCAAACTAAATATTGAATCTTTATTAATAAATCCATGTATGATAATGTGTTCATGAAATTGTTTGGGATTGATTATTATAAATATATAAAAACACTTTTGAGTACTACTTGTAAAAAAAGAACTTTATACTTCTAGTAACTCTATTTATTTAAATTTTTATAGAGGCATGATAGGTATCTTTAATTATTTATCTATATCTAGACTCAATATACAATCTAATGTATTTTTTTGTAATGTATAAAACATAACCTAAATAGATCATATCAAATATGTGAAAATAATAATTAAATATGATCATAGAATTGTTAAAAAATGTTTATTTTATTGTATAATCATATATTTTTTTATTTTATATCTTAATATGAACATTATTTTTTTAGGGAGTAGAATATTAAAAAAATAAAAAGTAGATATGTCAAATTTTCATAAAAAATAATTGATTTTTAGGAATTTTAAAAATAAATTATATTGTTATTTATATAATATTGAATTTGAGTATATTGTATAGATTGTTATTATCCAATAATATGGATTGATCTATCATTATTTTATGTTCTATTTACTTAGATAAATTGAATAATTATTATGATTATACATCAACAACTGGTATTTTGAAAAATCCATAAAAAATTATAGAACAAATCATATCGATGGAATATTTCATTTTGTTAGAGATCATGTGAATCAGGGTGATGTTGATTTATAATTTACCCTTACTAATAATAATCCTATAGAAATATTTACTATTCCATCAGACTTTTCAATTTTTAAAAAAACAAAATTCGAGCATCAAATGTGGGAAGATTAATTATTTTACCACTACATATTTATAGGGAGGTTATATTTCATTTTTTAAAATAAAAAAGGGGGAGAAAATATATTTTTTTTCAATTTTATATGTTTGGTTTTGTAATCAAACAACAAGGGGGGAATTTTTTTTATTTTATTTTATTTTATAGGGAAATCATTGTGAATGTGATTTAAATATTAGGTGTCTGTATTTTTTCAAATTGAAGGGTTCTTTAAATATTTATTATTTATTATCTGATTACACGCCCTCACATGTGCTCATAGTTTTATATAATTCATATTTTTAATTTTATTATATTATAATATTTAATTTGATCGTATAATAATAATATATCATGTGTTTTGAATAATAATATTTATATTTTTAAAAACATTTAATTATTTAATTTTATCTATCATGGGTTAGTTTTTTGTGTATTTTAATATAAACTTGTTTCCAGTGTTTGAAATTATTTCAAATTTTATAAATTTTCTCTATTATTAGTTATAAATTTCATCATCCATTTGTTATAAATCTTTGCTACCATTAGTTGTAAATTTATGTTACTACCATCTATAAATGTCATATATCATTATTTATCTGTTTCTGATACCATTTTTTCAAAATGTTCTTACTATTAATTCAAAATTTCATCAACCATTAGTTTAAAATGTCTACTACTGCTAGTTCTAAATGTATTCTACCACTAGTTCAATATTTCTACTACCGTTATTTTAATTAATATTATACAATAAATTTATAATAATATACTACCATCAGTTAAAAAAGTATTCAAGAATTAGTTAAGAATTACGTGACCATTAGACATGTGTCTTCTAATAGTACAAAAATTACTAGGTTCATTAATTTCTTATATCATTCCTAAGTCTAAATTATTATTTTTTAAACTAGGTTTCTATATTGTATTTCATTTTCTAAATATTCTATTTGTTTTAAAATTAATGATAAATTATTTTCATCCTATGTGGACTTATTTAGAATTTTGAAAACTCTATTTAGGGATTCTTTAATAAATATTTTTATTTTTAAATAAAAAATTCACAACATGTTTCCTATAAATTTGAATATAATATTTTGTTACATTTTTTCAAAATATAATTTAATCAATTTTAAATGTATATAAATATGATAAAGTTGTTTTAGTGTCTTAATATTATACTAATTTCAATATGTAATGTATGAAATTAGAATTTATTTTTACATGGTGAAATTTATTACAATATTTATGTATTTATTTGACTCAGTATTACTAAATTAGTTTGAGTGTTTAAATTTAAAATTTTATGACATGTTTTAAATGGTTCACATGTTTTATTGAAATTAGTTGAAATTATTTCAATATTTTTGGAATCTGTTTCATCTCTAATATGTTGTTTAAATATTTTATTGAATTATTTTTACTGTTTTCAGAAGATATATATAGCTATTTATTATTTTCATAATAAATTTAAGGGAAGAAAATAATTCTAAGAAGATATTAAATTATGATGCGATGATTATATTTGATTAAAAGTGATAAAATTTGTTCAAACTCTTCACACTTTTATGTTATCATATATACTATGTTTACTAGGTTTTTCAATCTCCCGGGGAAAATAACTAATCTGGTTTGACGTCTACTTCCTTGAGGATGCGATCAGATTTCATGCTCAAGAACCAGTACCTATGATTCTTTTTATTATTTTTCATTTTCATATGTGTCTATTATGTCTATAACACATATTCCCATAAATTAAATGTTATTTCACAATAATATTATGCTTCCCAAAACATAATCATTCCACTTTTTTAACTTTTTACTCTACGGTTTTATTTTTAGGTCATTCGGGTTGTTACTGTAGGATTTTGATGTTATGTCATTTAGGTTGTTAGTATCAAATTCTAAAAATTAAGAATGGTAAGAGTGTCCTCAAAATGTTTTCAAGAGTTCTAACTCATGATAAAAAAATCACTTTTCCTTTTTGGTTACACCTCCACTATAAATGGTATGTGTTGTACCAATTTATAATCCACCTCAAGCCGTGAAAACACATCACTCACTAAGTAGAGATGTGTAAGAGTACACTAGTTCCAATTTATAATATTCCAATATATAAATTCTATTCAAAACCAGGTGGAGGCGAATTTTCAGCATAGTATCAGTACTGTAGAAGGCACTGTAGCAGTTACTGTTACAGTTAATGTATCAGTTACTATTTTGTACTGTAGCATCCAGAACAATTCACCTGAATTGGGCCTTTGGGACACCAGTTTGGGCCTACAGGTCTCAAGGGCCTTCGGGTCAACAAAGGCCTTCATGCCACAGGGCCTTTGGGTCACAAACACCATGGAGTATCCCAGTTCACTCAGAGCAGGACCCAGATGAAGATCAAAGCTACAAGAGTTGTAGCCACCAGATGTAGAGCTATCCAGATTTGAAGAATAGGAGGGTATGGTAGCTACCTTCGGGACCAGGCACTGTGCAACTTTGTATGGGAAAATGCTATCTATTCAACAGTGAAAGGTGGGGAGCTAGGTGATAAATGATGCAGAAGCTGGGGAGGGTCAGTTCAAGTGGGTTGGGCCTATGGGTCATGTATTGGGCATGGTATGCCTCTAGGCCTTCGGGTCAGGTATTGCAAGTCAGTAGGGCTTTGGGCCTTGGTCCTAAGGGTCATGTACGGGTTCCCCTTCAACCCTTAAAAGGGGGATTATCCATAATAAAATAAAAAAGAATGCCTTCGGTCCATTCGGGCTATGTTTTCTATATGGTCTATTCACCACCCCCTCTAGATCATATTCCATCCATTCGGACCTAAAATATTTAGCATTAGAAGTAATACCTCATGGGTCAAAAATTTGAGATTTTTACTGACCATCAATTCTTAATCCATTGTGTTATTCAGTGATTTATCTCTATTCATTAAAAAAAATATTAGAATTAAAATATATTGGGGTATGAATTTATGTTCATATAAAAACATGAAATAAAATGATGTGGATGATGGTTTTTCATGGGTAGTGGAAGAATGGAAAATGATGACTTTTTCATGGTCACAACATTGATTTAATGTGCTCCAAATTCTAATGGTATAATTAAAACAATAAATAAATTGATGGTAATTTTTATAGTTTTCAAAAAGTCAAGGATTTGAGACAATATTATACTTATCAAAATTAACATTTATAATTCTGGAATAGGCTGTTCTTTCCATTAAAATCATTTTTGATACCAAAATATCTATTTTTATCATTACTTATAAATTGTGGACATCTGTAATATTTGAAGACATACAAGCACCATGTTAAAGGGGTTTTGTTGTTGTCAAATCCACTGTGAGAATAATAGTTTGTGTGGGAGTGAGATGTTTTCCAAAAAAATGTGTTTGGGTCATTTAGACTAGCTTGGTTTCTCAAAATTTTATGGATACCCACATTTATATAAATATATATATCAATGGATTTTTTTTCTAGGTTTCCAAAATTATAAGTGTATGAAATGGTAATTGTGGGGGTTGATTCGATGAGAATATATTCACAATTATTACTTCTTAAAAATCTTTTTATAACAATAAAAGTTTTCGAACATGTTCATGCATAAAATCATACGGTTGCAAGGAATTCCACATATGATTGTTAGAAACAAGGAACCAATGTTTACTTGTATTTATTTGCAAGATTTATTCATATTAATGGAAAAACACCAAAAATAATCTCTTCATACCACCCCTAAACCGATGGAAAAAAGGGGGGAGGTCAACTGGTCTCTAGATGCATAATTGTGGTGTTTCTCCATAGAACATCCTTTCTAGGGGATTAAATGTTTTTCTGGGTATGATTACAATTACAATAAATCTTTCCACACATCAAATTTAAAGATCCCATTTGAGGATATTTATGTTTACTAACATATGTATATTTTTCACTATCTTGAAATGGAGACAACTGTGGAATATTTAGTTTCCAAATAATTAAATTGGATGAGGTCCATAAAAAATCTATAAAAATATTCACATAGCACAAGAGATGACAATCAAACATTCGAATCATCAGAAATGTGTAGAATCTAATAATGTGTGGCTAATATATTGGTGGAAAAATAATGTAATGGACCATAACACAAATCAATAAATAAACAGAAACATGATTCCCAATATTAATTAATGTTTCATGTTGAAAGAAAACTTGGTGTTGTCACTTACTTGCTTATCATACTAGACAAAAGCTAGATACACCCATTTTTCTATGTTTCCAAGCCATTAACAGCTATAGTACAACATTTCATTACTTCTACTCTACCCACTACCATAATGGATTATGGGGAACAACTATAGAAGGTTTTGGTATCCTATAATTTGAAAATTTTCCTTTACTTACTGGTAGGATGAAAATGAAAACTTTTCGAAGAAGAGGATTGGTAATATTCCATCATGATTCCTATACACTTTCCGACCTATGAACTTTAATAAAGGTGTAAAATAAAGGTATGGGTGTTGATATGAATGAGTAGGATGTCCACAAGAAACTAACTAGACATGGGACTTGGACAACCATTCAGTTAACCATACAATGTGGGTAACATTATATAGGAAGGGTATTGGGGTTGAAGTGTTATGTGTTTACTAGAGGAAATATTAAAAATTAATAATTTAATGTAATTTTGGGGTAAGTTATGAATGGGGAATATCGGGGAAATCAATAATAGTTGGGTGATTGGTTGTTTGAGGGAAGTATCCAGGCCTAATGAAGAGTTCTCTTCATAAAAGATTTGATTTTATAGAAAATAATTACACCTTACTGGAATAAAATATTGTGGAATATTTAAATATCTATAATTGAAATAGGAATATGTGGTGATTTTATATTAATAAATATCTATCTATGATAGTGATTGGGGATAAATGTGGTGAAAATTGAAATGTTCTATTTCATGAGAATGAAACAATTAGAGATATCACCAACAAATAATTGAATATTCAATAGGAATTAATATGAAATAAATATGGATAATGATGGATAAATTTTTGGTTGTTTTATAAAATAAAAATAACAATCACAGGAATTATAAGAAAAAACATTGAAATAACATATGACATAGATTTTTCCAACATGGAATTATAGACAGTTAAAAGAGTATATCATTGTTATATATTAAAAAATTGTTTAACTGAAAACTTGTATATCCCAATGAGTGATATGGATATATCATTGGATTAGTTTTTTTATGAAAATAAAATGATTAGAAATGGTATAAAAACATGGAGAATATCTCTAATTTATTCTATTTATCAAATTATTAACAAATATAATTTAATAAATCTTAGATAAATCCTATAATCAAGAAAATATTTCAGGTTCTGTGAAGGTTATGAGAGGTTATACGAGAATGTTTTGTTAAGTGATTATCAAGGGTTATATAAATGAGGCACACAATATATATGATACTTGACGATCGCGGTTTTCATGTTCTGAAAAAAGATTCATTGGAGTTCGGTTATAAATTTCCATGAACATAGGGTTGGTGGTCTTCATGCGTGGATAAAGAATAGTCATCAAGTTGGAAAATATTTATGTCATGGTTTTCATCCAATTAATCATAATTTAATGATGTTAGCGGGTCATGGAATATTGTTTAACGATTGTATTTTATGGGGGATAAATGATGTCTTGCTGAAAATAAGTAGGACAAGCATAAGACATGGATATCATGGTAGAATCATTAGGAAGATAAGTTGATCAACATACAACCCAGTAAACAATAAAATTTTGTCTATTGGAAAAGAAGGTCACAATTATTGGGTAGTTGGGTTTGAGAAAAGATGATGTTATGAGAAACCGGGAAAGAGAGAAATTGTCAGTGTGAGGATAATGATGTTTTACTAGCTAGAGATAATGTGGGTTGAGAATAATGTGTGTTGGTAGAGATATGACGTGGATCAAATTTTTGAAATAAATCATCCATAGTAATGATCCCACCCTTGTAGATCTTTGAGATGAGAATAAAGAGGGAGAAAAAATATATGGTGATGATGTCAATATAATATAATGGGGGATACAAATAAAGTAAATAAAAACAATGAGTTATACTAAATTTTCCCACCAAATGTGAAACATTAGAGAAAGTAAATTATTTAAAATATGATTACCACACTGTGTGAGTAGGTATGGATTTTATTATCATTTAAATTTCATATAATTCATGTGAATATGGGAAAATAGAATGTAACATGATGATATTTTGGGCCTATAAATCATGATTTGTCTATCATTGTTTATAAAATTGACCTTTTATGTCCACAAAATCAATCACTTTACATATTGGTCTCCTGATAATGAAAAAATTGGTTCCAAATCAATTCTCATTGGGTTATCAAAATTAGACATCGATTTTTCCAACTTGTTTTATCTGAAAAATCAGGCACCATTTTACTCAAGTTTTTTTGTCTGCAAATGAGATGTTATTTCGCCCGAAAATATTTAGGATACCCATCTGTCACCATTTATTTCGGAATAATCAGTAATTCTCTTCATTAAAATTTATGTTCTATGGGGAACATATCTTATTCTCCAAATATTTTATTTCTATATCTCTTCCATCAAGAGGAGTTCACACATATGATGTTAGGGAAAAATAATTGGGTGATGGATATGAGGATGTTCTTCAATAATTAATTCCATTTTTAGGTATCAAGATGACCAAGTCTTAATTATAGAGAAGTATTATTAGAGATATTCCTTTAATCGTTAGGGAAATTATATATTTGTGATATGAGTTAGTGGTCAATGTTTTGGCCATGTTAATAGGATGATTATATTTACATTCCATATATTTATCTTCAATTTTTAATGAAAAACCATACCGTTCTTTGAGGAATAAATTCTAGGGAATCTCATTATACCCTATTCCTTAAAGTTCATTCTCTATTAGAGGGGCCTCTCTCAATGACACTTCTCTCTATTTTTCTTCAAAACTGATGATCAAGCAAACCTTTATGGAGAGGCCATATCAACATGTTATGTGTTTTTAGTGGCTACCGAATATATTTGTAGGCAATAAGTCATCAGTTACTAAAAAGTTGAATCGATTAAAATCACTACTAGAAAATATCACAATCAAGTATTGCGATGAATGATTATTTTAAGGTTTTCATAATTCTCATTACTGTTTCGACTCTCAGTTTATCTTGGAATGGGTTTTTTATTCATATAGTATAGAAGGGAATAATGATGTCTTATGAAACAATTCATTTTTATGAAATCCGTGGTAGGTGAATAATTGATACGATGAATAATGATTTTCATTCAAGAACAAAAGGTTTCATAACCTGGCCCAACCCAATCAATCCAACATGAACCTACTTAGTGCGGTCAGGTTACACACATGATATGGATGTCTTGAGTTAATTGTGGTGATGTTGGGTTGAGCCATAATTGAAAAAATAATGAACGAACCCAACCTGAAAAATCATTAATTCATTTTTTCTTAGGTTTTAGTTCTCCACTACCCTCTTATCTCCACTCATAAAGGAAATATTTAATGAGTTTAATATCTACTTGTAATGATTTTCTTTATGATCATTACAACGTCCATATAAAATACATTTAATATTAATATGTTTTTTGGAGTGTGTGGCCCACATAGAACTTGGGTTTTTTGTTATCATTATAATTATCTGTAAATAAACTCTGAGGACTCTCTAAAAAGTGGAATATTTGGTATTGTTTCATCACACATCCATTTTTACATGGAAATTTAGTATATTTAACCCAAAAACACACCTCACATCTCAACTCTCTCTCCTCACCTTGGTTTTTCACAAGGATTTCTCCTCGGTAGGGGGCAGAGTCTCCTAGATGAATAGTTTTAGTCGCCCCCACCTACATTAATGTTTCACAAGACTTATGTGATATCCTTTACTGCCCAAAATCATATACAATTATAGCTCCCACTCAATATGGGTATGTACAGCATGAGGTAAGATGTATGAAATGTTTTCTTTTCATTGTTTTCTTTAATTATCTATCCATGATAAGTAGACCTATATTGAGGGGGATTGTTGGATTTTGTGTCCCACATCAGACATGGGTTCTTTTTTATAATTATAATTTGATATAAATAAATTATATGCCCTCTATTAAAAGAAATATAGAGTATTAGTACATCAGAATTACATTTTTATAATATTTAATAATGTTTTTTGAATTTATTTACTGATTGAAATTTTTATTGAATTTTTTTTATGAAATTTTATTTGAATTAATTTTTTTGTTCAATGATACATCTTATATGTCATTTTATATGACATGAATAATTTATTTAGACATTACATACATGTAATTTTTGGATGGTTGATGTAAATGGAATGGGAGCTCCATATGATGTTTTATATCCTAGTTCTTTAAAGAAAAATGTATTTCAAATTTTTAATTTAAATCAATGGGTACTGTTGGTATTTATTTATTTGTATGATATTAAAAAAAATTAGTTTTTATTTAATCAGTAGTTTTATATATATTTTTTATTCTTTTCTATACTTTTTCTTTACTTAACCCAATAGACCTGACCCAACTCACCATGGTTCTAGTTGGTTTGGGTCATTATAAAATGATATTTATTACGTAATCCAATCTAGTCTGACTACTTTTGATTGTTTTTGGTGAAAAATTCTCTAAGAAAGACCCATCCCAACCAATTTAAACCCCTATCAAGGACCAAAATCTTGGTTATATAACCACATCATGGTATATGTTTATTTTACTTAAAATGGTGTTTCCCTTTGTTCAAAATTTCAACGAATGGTTATATTTATATGGAAAATGTAATGTCTTAATGGAATATGTCAAGATTGCTCTAAACATAAAACCAGGTATCATATTTGAAATCCCCATGATGTTTTTAGCAGGGGACTTCTTCTTGATTAGAGACACCATGATGGTCGACAACGTCATGGTGGATGTTAATTAGTAATGATTCTTGGGGATACCATAAAACAAAAATTCCATGCCATTATACATTATTTCATGTATTATTGATGCTATCAATTTTACAGAATGGTTTGGATGGATCAACATGTCATGGATCAATATCATGGTTCATTGATTGAGAGGGGATCTTATCTTTACTTCAACAATCCTATTTAATTTTTTTAACAATTGAAATTATTACTATTATAGTTAATGCCTTCGAAAATTAAAATGATATTTATTTTATAATGTTTAGCTATAATCCATGGTTGTTCATGCATGGACTACTAGAACACATACTGGTGGCACAATTTTTATATTTTTTATTGAGAAAGAATTTCAATGAAAGTATTGATGGTAGAAGGGAAGGAAAAGTAATCATTGGGATTGGAATTTAAATTTTTACATCACTGATGTGATGAAAACATCTTCATATCTTGTGATCTAAACCCCAGTACGGTCAAATGATATCTCATTAAATAATAAATGAATGAAAATTAAAACAAAATGAGGTACTTATTAGAATCAAATCATGCATGTATGTTGGACATTGAAAATGAAAATTTCTCAAAGGATATGAATGAGAACCCCAATATATCTTCCACACATTTTTCAAGATTCTAGGTGCACATCCTTATTCAAATTCTGGGTGCTAGTGTGGATCTTGGACTTTCTCTTTGATGTCAGGATGATCACCTCGATCTCATGCCATTGATTTGGGAAGGCATTCTAGGATCATTCTCTCTACTAGAGAATTTTACCCCTATTATTTTTAAGGATTGATAATCTTTCAATTTTTATAGATAAACAAAACACAGAATTTCATACTTCTATACAAATATAGTGGATTTCTAAAATATTGGTTTAGGGTTCCCTAACCTTTATATAATTAATACCCACTAAGTAATAAATAAATAATTCTGATGAAGTAATTGCATCAAAAATATTATTTATAATTTATCACATTCTTGTAATATGTATTATGTGATAATCATAAATCATTAAGTTGACTTGTAATTCCAATAATATTAAAAAAACTTGGAATATTAAAATGTTATTTTTCATATAATATTATTCATTGTATTTACTTAAAAACTTGTAAATACTATTAATAATTAATTTAAACCCAATAATTCAATACTTGAATAATAATTAATTTCTAAATTTATCGGTGATCAAAAATTATTGGACAACCCATGAACCCCATTGTGGGTCCCACCATTTCTTATATATATATATTCATAGGCTTAGATTAGAGTCTAGAAACTCATCAAAGAACCTAGAGAGATAAAGAATTGTCATAGAAATTAAAACCATCCTATGAACAAACACTGTCTAAAATTATTCCTTTGTCATACAATATCTCATAAGGTTGGACACACATTTGTGTCATCATCCTTTATTGATTTATTATTTATTGATTAAACTTGACAGACATACCTTTAACTACCATGGAATTGGATTTATGAAGGTTATACCATCCTGATTGACTGTAATTGAGATATCCCTTCCTCAACTTGAAAGAAAAAAAAATCATTTCTTGATCATTTAACCGATGTCATACCCCAAGAAAACGCCCAATTCAAGCTACCTCTCCATAACTTAAATTTCATGGTTTTTGTCTTTCATCAATGCACTCAATCAAATGGAACACATTGATAATGATATTAAGTCAGGACTTCAATAAATATGTCTATAGAAAGAAACTACCAATGAAATCTGATACAGGAGGTGTTCTTATTGGTGGGTCTATCCTCATGATCTCACCTATTATAGATCACCAAGTGTGAGATTCATGGTAAGAAGCCTCAAATATTATGATCCCTCATTACATTTAATTCATACATGAACTGTGTCTAGATATTATGATGTATCTTGATCATAAGACATATGATTAAGATTAATTTCATAGTATATCAAGGTTCTCAATATAGCCTGGTAATTGCTTGAACTGTTTGATATAATAAATAATATTTAGAAATTACCATTTAAAATCTAGATCTAGAAACATCAACAATATAATGTTAATCATACATCAGGGACAACTCACTGTTCTCATGGTTTGGTAATCAAAAACTAATAATAATGTTGGGTCTAGGGTACCCACTTTTACAACACTGACACATTCACTAGAGACAACTTGAAACCCATTCTTTTAAACTCTCACATGATAAGATTTTGTTTCTTCTGAGTTATGGATTTTGTTATAGTTCCTACCATATATTTCTTTCATGGAGAGAATGTTATATATGAATTTACCTCTTTGAGTAATACTTCTTAATAGATTATATCCCTATGTAAATTCCCTTTTTTCCAACGTATAAACCTGAGAACATGGAAATTATTAATAATAAAATTATTATCATGATAAAACATTAATTACTACATGTTATTCAAAGAACTACAACAAATCATTGTTCATTTTACACTTCTTCATTATTATCTTCAAAATATGCATCACAATTAGTATTTGTAGACATGGACACCACTACATTGAATGAGCTTGTCATGCTCAATACATTACCCTAACTATGATATTAGTTCATAATGACCTTATAAAATACTAGCTTCTGTACCCATATAACTAGTACCCCTTCCCCTCTAGTCACTATGTACATTTCCTTTGTATATGGTTAAGTAAAATTTGATAGTTCTGACTACTTTCCTTGTAGTTCTCCAAGATATAATAGATATATTCCTACTATAAATTATATGTTTTTAATATCATATCTTTTACATATAATGGAATAAATAATTAATCCACTGAAAAAGTTTGTGTAATTTAACTCACCACATAAATATCCTTTTTATTTACTATACATGTCTACTTGGAGAGCTTTATGCCTTATGACATTAGTAATAATTCACTCTAGAATTTTTCTAGGATGTATTTTTCAATAAATTGTCAGTTTATGAACTACTAAAATCATCCATTCATCCTCTATATCTACCTCAATAGATTTCATTCCCTATATCATTGGTTACTACATAAAGTCAATAACTAGAGAGTTTCTTTCATCCTAGTCTTTACTAAATGTAAGATCAGTTTATGTTTTACATATATTATCAAATATATATTAATTGGACAAAATGTAACTCTTACTAACCATTGGTAGACACATGGGAAATATTCATTCTAAATGAGTATTATATGATATAATTTTATACTTTAATCTTGAACTGAATTTTACTAACATCCACCCTTATTGGAATTCAATGATTTCAACATCCCTTTATTGTTATATCATATAGACATCTTGCATGATTGATGGTCTTGACATCTAAAGTTAAATTTTCTAATCATAAAAATTATCTATTACAAGTAACATTCTGGTGTATTTATTCATAATGAATTGGTGTTACCAATTGGGCCATATTTCTACAATTCATGTACCATTATTTCAGAGTATCACTAGAATACCCACCGTAATATTTAAATTAATAAGTCCATATATTTTGATACAAGTAATCCATTATCAAATTTTAATTGATCATATCAATATTAAATTATTTCCATTTACTTCTTGTGGGATTCATTATTGTCCATTTATAATATATCACTAGCCATGGTGAATATAAAATAATTAATCTTGTTTTTTCTTTCATGCACTGTATGTGTCTCCGAACCATTCATTTTACAAAACTCTTGTGGAACATGTTCCTATTACAACTATTTTAATATCCCTGGTATTGACTAAATCTAATTCAATTTGGATCGCACTATATTGAATACAGATATGTACCCTTTTATAGAATCATAGTCTATAAATTAACTATATATTTTTTATCATTGGGATTTATATAATATACTAAATAAACATTATAATGATTACTATATATGTAAATGGTGTGTTTTTTTATGAATTTGTGTTAATATAATTCAAAAACGATTTTCAAATAAATGAATGTTATTATGATAATGGATTTATATCAAATTGAAAATATTGTTATATCCATTTTTCATTATAGTTGGTTTATTGTTATGGGATAATGCTGTTATTTATGATTCATAAATAGAGAAATAATGGAAGTATCTACAAATAATATAAGTTGTATCATTGATACACCTTTTACAGACATCCTAACCGTGATATATATAAGTAAATGTGCATTTAGGAACTTCTTCATGATAAAATTTATTCATCAATGTTAACATGTAAGATTCATCGTCAATCCTTCTTATTAGCATCAAATATTTGCCTTAGATAAGGTAATGCGCTTTTAGGAATTGCTCTATGATACATTTTATTTATTGATGATATCATGGTAAAAAATCAATCAGTATAACATCATAAATAAAAAAAATATTTTTTGACTGTGCATATACCATATTTCACTTTCACATTTTTTAATAATAACTTACAAGATTCTAATGAAGTATTTTTACCGCTAACTTATTGTCGGAATAGTTAGCTCTCTCTAGCCAAACTAATTCTAATATTTTTTTGGATTACTTATATTTCTAAAAGGATGTTTATCCAAAATTATTACATAATTTTTTAGATATTACTGAAATTATTTAACTCCAAATAATATAAAACCATAATAGATATATCCTAAAAAGCTTATTACTTTTACTTGGATTTTATTTTCATTCTAAAAATGGTTTTATAATTCTTACATTTTATATCCATCATGTATTTTCAATGATTCTAGCATTACCAAACTAGTTTTTCAATATTAAAGGCCACAAAGATCATCCATTCTAGATATTGAATCATATCTTCATGTCTCCAAAGGACACATGTGGAAAAGAAATTATAGTAGATAAACAAATTTCAACTAGAACTAATCAATTGTTAGCTAGTATTTGTGTGATTCTCACCACTGGCTAAGGAATAACACTTTCTAATCCACTTAGAGAGCACTCGTTAAAAATAGTAATGTTTCTTTACATACTTTTTTATTATATTAAAATAATCATCTTTTAATATGAATATTGTATTTAAAACCAAATATTTAAAATAGAAACATTGCATAAAATATATGAATATACCTAATGAAGTAAACACATGCTTCAATAATAAAGTTTATAGAAATTAAAATCCATACATTTATTTCATTATATGTGAAAATATAACCTTATATCTTGATTTACATTTTCATTGAAGGACATTGTAAATGTTTCTTTGGAATCACTCTTTTCATTAGTATTTTGGAATTGTATTTCATATTTTCCACTATAACAACTAAGGATTAATATTTTATTAATGGTCTGATTTAATAGATAACCTTACCTAGAAGGTAACATATCATTTTTTCATACTTTTTATTTTTGTATTCATAAAAAAACTAGAGTGAATGGGTAAAATGATATGGGAAAGGGATCCATTTAAATATAATGATACATCCTTGAATTTACACATATCTTTTCTAATCATCATCCTTTAAAATCTCAATTCACATTATGCTTACAAGATTCTTAGATATGATACAATATGTGAAATCATCCATGTCTTGAGGTTGTATCTAGAACTCACATTGAATGTTGATGATATCATTATGACATAGCAATCATATGGATTATACAAGAGTGTCTTATTAGCATTTTTTTCACACTTTCTTCTTGTCTTTTGTTAACAGTTATTGGGGACACCAACACCTTGAATTCTCAAAATCATAGAAATTTTCCAATGAACCTGTACAACTCTTTAGAGAGTCATGTTGGATAAAACATTTTATTTGTCCAAAAGATATCATAGTGTACTTATAGAGTTAAACCAATTTTCTATAAAAACAAAATATTAAATATTGGTAATTTTATCTTGATTACCGATTAGACATTGCTGATTTTTTAAATATTTAAAATCATCTATTTATTTTTTTGATCTATAGAAACCACCTATACTAGAATCAGAATACTCTATCAGTTGATTATTCTATTGGAAAAGATCCTTGAAACCGTCCCTGATATTCTAAAAGCTATCAATATGCCACTAATTAAAGAGTTTAGTGGATTAATTTGACTGGCCCACCGTATTAACTGATGTATTCTTGATTTGTTGAGTAATGTCTCAATATCTAAAATCATAAAGAAAATTTACTCAACAGATGCCTTTAAATTTGAATCAATGTAGTTGTAACAACCCTATTACTTCTAACATCAGTTAAGTCACCCCATCATGCGTATAAGAAATCCCTGATAGAAGGAGTCCCCCACAACTATGTTTGACAAGCACCTCATATACCCAATTTTGTTCAAATTAAAATGATAGAAGGTGTTTTCAACTTAATATTTCTTTTTGGGTTTTAAAATTTCTCAATGAATGTAATCCATTTTTATTAATATCTTCATACTATATTAGTGCGATCATAAATGAATATTAGTGGAAAAATATTCACCACTTCTTTATTAATTTTTCTAGTTTATTATTTTATGTTTTTTACATTCAACATGCACTTGTATAAAATTATAAATGCATACAGGAAATAAATTTAATCGCCTACTCTTGAGCACCTATTATTGGTTGAAACATTTAAACTCAATGTATTATCCATGAACTAGGGTTCTCATACCTGGTTTAGGTATTAAATCATTATGTAACTCATCCTTGGTCTAATGTGTCCATATCTTATCTATATATTCTCCTCAGCTTGGCATCATCCATGTTATACATTGACATCATCATAACCAAAAATTACTCACATGGAGATAAAGGGGTGTCCGGAAGTGTAATGTACATATAGAAATATCGATGGTTTCATAAGACCTTATAAATATATAAATGAAGAATATGATGTGCAAACTATCATAAAAATTAATAACTTAATAAAAATTACACACATGTAATTAATAATTAAATGAAATTAACTGGATATGACCATGGTCCATCACATATCTAGAATAGTGGGTATATTGAATAATTGAAACAAACAAATTAAAGGGCAATAAATATAAAATTTAAATTAATTTAAAGAAATTAATTTAATAAATTTAATTCGAGTAATTTATTCAATAATTTATTACAAATTGGTACTGTGATTGGTTTATTTTTATTCCATAAATTATGTTAATTGATTAATTTAATTTAATACTAAAATTATTTTTTCAAAATATTAAAATATACGAATTTTTAAGAAAAATAATAATTTTTAAATAATTTATTTTAATAATACAGTTAAATTAATTAAATTAAATTTTAAATATATAAAATTTTACGAGGATTCAAAATCTCACATAAAGACAACGTGGGTTGGGATAACATGGGTTAGGCCCTTTTTGAGTTGAGAATAACCTGTGCGGAAGTATTTTGTTCCATAAGGTCCCACCCTGGACCATTCTGGGTTTTCGAGTCCCGCCTAGGCCCATGTTTTCTTGTACCTCGGGATTACATGAAGGTAGTGGAAAATGTCATTATCATTGGGAGGAATCCATGGGTGTGCGGAATGATCTAGATGAGTTCCGGTCGATTCAGTGAAGGGGATTACCCAAGGTCTGGTTGGATCAGTGTCAGTCAATCAAGATAAGGTAGATCCTGTGGCGACTAGTAGGGGTGAATTAACTTGACCCGGGTGAACGACACTATGGTGGCTTGCAAGGGAGGAGGCGGTCAACAAGGGTTAATATTGAAGCTTTCTTGAAACTGTGGTCAAAGAGCTCGCAGGTAGTAGGACCCGGTGGTGGTGACATGTCCATTCAAGAAGGCAGTGATTCTCGACCTAGAGGTAGCGGTCCGGTGATAGCTGAGATGAGTTGGGGTGCTCGATAAGGCTAGACTGAAGGGGTATCAGCTAGAGGCTACAAGGGGAGGAGCTCACATTGACAGGTAGTGGTGGGACCAGCAAGGAGGGAGGTTGTCGGTTGGTAGTATTATGGCGTGGTATGAAGAATGGGAGAGGGAGTTATTTGTAGTTGAGATGGAGAACCTGGTGGTTGAAACAAACTACACTGGCCAAATTGAATCCATCCAATAGAATTTTTCAAATATATTTCATCCTATTTTATTCTAGTAAATTCAATAGAACAAGATATATTTACCCATATATTGTTCTTCAATTTTAAAATCCAAAAAACATTGTTTTGGATCCATAAATTTTTTTCAGGTGACTGTAAGGTGGCCATCGGAGATCGGACGAACATGTGGTCAAATCTGTTGGGAATGAATTAGTACCCTATATCTAGATTTTAAAAAAAAATCATTACTCAAAAAATCCTTTTGATCACTCTAATACCAACTGATGATACCAATGTGAATAACATAAGAATGTGGGTTGGGAATTGAAAAATGTTCATCACCCAAGATACGAAACATCATCATCTCTAGTGATCTGAGCCCAGATATAGTTTCACTATCTTCCCTGAATTAACCAGATAATGAAAAATAAATCAAAATGTGTACCTATTTCCAATTTAAATGTTCTCATCTATCGTATGTTGTAACCATTTTTTTATTTAATGACCTAAAGCCGAACCCCTCTGGATTTCCACACATGATTCAAAAATCTAGGTGCATGCAGTTCATCAAATTCAGGCTGCAAGTATGGATCTTTAACATTATCTTTGACATATTGATGATCACCAAGATATCTATCCATCGATAAATTTAGGTTTTCATGTATATTTTGATCGATTGGAGAATTTTTATCTATTGAATTTTAGAGGAGAGATAATATATCCATTCCAACAGATGAAAAGTACGTGACATAAGATTCTCCCCAATTATATAGTGGATTTCTAGAAAACCAGGTTTGTGTTTCCCGACCTCTATATATTTAATTTCACCTAAATAAGTAATAAATAAATAATTATGAAGAAATAAGTAAATCATAAATGTTATTTATATTTTATCAAATACATTTAATATATAGTACGTGATAAATGTGAGTCATTAACTTGACTCCTAATTCATAATAATATTAAAAAATCAAGTAAGATAAAGTAATATTCATCCATATAATATCATTCAATGTATTTTCTTAAACACTTGTAAAATATGTCAAGAATGCACCTCCCACAGACATAATTTGTGAGTCTACACCATGTCATTCTATATTTAAAAATAGGCCCCTTGATCTTATATTATCAACTCCATTATTGAACATTGGGTCTTCACTAATTCAACATGAAACTCTATATTATAAGGCATTGACAAATTGATTCAAGAGAACATGATGGAAGCACAAAAATCATATAACTATAGGTTATTGTGTGAGGGAAATAGAAGAATCATAGATGGAAATTTAGAGCATGTCCTTGGAATCAAATTTAAACATTATATCAATAGTAGTTCTATATAAAATTCTAGAAAAAATAATGAAATAATCAGATGATAAGGAACTCTATAGGAAAGACTTCCAAGGACATATTCATATAATTCAATAACATATGGTAATACAAAATTAATACCTCTAACTTCTCCCATAACATTATATATACATCCAAAAAAGAAACACAGACTCTTAAAAAACTACACTTTCACATTTTTATCCTTTCCCTTCCTCCGAGAATATGTTTTTATAGATGGAGTATCTATAAACCTATCAATAAAGGTCATGATTTTGAAGCATGGGGAAGTTTCTTGAAGGCTATTTTCTGAATACCATAAGGATGAATTATTTGACGAAAACATATTTGAGGTATTATTGTTAGAGGTGATATACCTATATAGCATGTGGAAAAAGAACACCATTGATAAGAGAGTATAACTGAATTACATAATATAACATACAATATGGTTGAAACACATCAATGACAGGGAATTATCACAGCTCTCAATATGTCATTTGAAAAGGAGTAGTGTTTACCATAAGACACTAACGAATATTATTGACCATGTATTGAAACACATTTTTTTCAAAATTGTATTGGAAGGGGGGAAACATTTCTCCAATGGGGGGCCCAGGATCACATATGGGAAGAGTTGATATTGTTATTTGTCTAAAAATTAAAATATATCAATATGGGAATATTTTTATACACATAAATAAGTGTGATATATATTCTCTTTATAGAGGGTAATATAACAACTATCAATTAAATCATATCAGAAAAGGCTATGTGAATCTCTTAGAAATGTGGGGCTGGTTGGGGCTATCAATGATAGAGTTAGTGTGGTGTTGTTCGGTTAGTCAAGTTAGGGTAGTGTGGTTAGCTTCTAGGGAGGGTAGTTTTTTATCATTTTATTAGTTTTTTTGTGATAGTCAGGTTGGTAGGGGATGCTTAATATTGGGCGGTGGTGAGTTAGAGATCACATATTTTTAATTTACATTGTATTAAATCTATTAGAAGAAAATGTGATGGTGATGTGGTTCCTACCCAACACATTATGAACATAGAAAGGTTTTAGGCAAAGCATGTGTTCTCTATTGGTTATTACATTTTAATAACATTATTTTATCCTAATTTTATAACTCTCGAATCTAGCATAAATATATATTATTGTGATAAGTTTTTTCAAATATCACTTTCTCCCCTCTTATTATCACTCGTAGTTCTATAAGTTGGAAACTCGACTGGGGAATGTTTTGTCCCTATAAGCCATGATTTCCACTGAGGAAGTCACAATAAATTTTTTTTCCTTATTCCTCTACGTAATTCCTTATTATGCGATCTGATGTGAACATCCTAGTAAGAGCACTACGATCACTATGAGGATGTTCTGAATAAGATGAATGCTTAAAGTAATTTGAAAGGATGGTAAAATCATATAAATATAATCAATGATTTAGAATAGACTATCCATCATTGGATCATCCATTGCGAGTATACATTAGGCATTGATGACTATGTAGGATCATTTGGATAAGCTAAAACATGAATAGTTGTGTACCTGAACTCTGAGAATATATGGATATAGAAAAATCAACATAAAACCTCATCACTTCAGATGCATGATTAGGAGGAGTGGTGCATTCCAAGTCTCCAAACAATTTATCTTTCTGGGAATAAAATAAGACCGACCAAACACTTGACTACACAAAAGTGGCAGGGAATAGAGGAATACACCACATATACTACTCCATAAAACACTGAACATTATTTAATTCAAGACATGTAGTTCAAATAGTAGTTGAGGATTGTTTTTTAAAGGAGGATGAGAATCATTTTATGTTGGAGTTTGACATATTTTTCCAGAGGATCTTGATATTGGATATTCTAAGGATGCTAGAGTATATATTGGTAGATTTGGTCTTAGAAAATCCAGAACATCCACTAAGATTCTACCTTCATGTATGAGAGATCAAGGAGCATTGATCGTAGAGGAAAAATAACAAATATTTATTTGGTGGTCGGAATGGAGAATCTATCTAGGATTTGATGACTCTATTCCTTCATCTTCCACTCCAGCGCATGATGATGACACAAAGAATTCATTTGAACAATCACACCATTTAGAGGCTACTTATGTAAAACAACCCATATAGAAATCATATATTAATGAGCATCATGCATCATCAATTTATTATAAGTGTGTGAAATTATATCACATCATTTTTTCTATTTTATTGTGAAATAATTATTATTTATTTCAATTTATCTTCTTCATTTGGATATTCTAATAGGTGACACACGAGAACCCTTATGTGTGAATCCTTGAATAAAGAAGAACAAATAATGGTGGATTATAATGAAGATAATTAAATGATATGAAAAAAATGTCATGAATTGTATACATTTTATAGGATATTTATTTATGTACAATGATATCATTCTGGTGGAACATGTTTCATGAAGGCATATTAGTAAATAAATAAAGTTGAAATCGTGGGTGGATAAAAGGGTAAGAAAAAAATATTAAATTTATTTCTATATTGTTGTTGTATTTATATCAATTAACATGTTTATTGCAACATTAGTTTATCTTTCTTGATAGTGGTTCTTATAAGGTCACATGGTTTTTGGATATTTGGAAGTTGTGGTGATCATATAAGCACCAGTTATATATTAGTTTGATAAGTTGAGTCAGTTCTTATTTGGAGGATGTACCAACATTCCCTAACTCTCCAACAACATAATATCAAGACATGATCACATGTTAGAGGAGTAATGAGTTTATGTTTCTCATAATTTTTAACATTTTTAATTTAAAATTTAATTTTTATGAGTTATATTAAATTTTTGATTTTAGGATGCTTTTGGAAAAAATAGTAAATATTCTATGATGTATTTTGAAACTCTGAGGCGCACTACAATGCATGATCATAAGATTACCTAGGTAGTTTAATATGAATAAAAATAATATCTATATTTATATATAGTTATTAATGTGTTCATTTGATTTTATTTAGATTTTAATGAAGTAGAAAAACATAAATAGTCATATTTTCCTGATAAAACATTATACAGAAGTCTACGAATTTCTCATTTAGTCAGATTTTCAAGCTAAAGTTTTATTTTTCTATTCATGAATCCATTTAATATATGGTTGGAAATTACTCTTTAAACCAAGGATGTATTTGTTTTGATTTTTATCTTAAAATGGGGAAAAGGTATTGAATGGGTTAAATACTTATAAATAATTACTTTTTAATAAATGACATTATTTTCTAAAATTTATATTTTAATGAGAATTATATTTTAATAGGGGTGCGTATATTGAAATTATTACTTTTTCTAATGTAATTTGAGAGTGTTTTTTATGAAATTTCATTTAACATTATATTTATTTTTATTCTAATATATATTTTTAAATAAATTATTTGGGGAATTTTAAACATTAATTTTACTATGGTGAAACGATGTTAAAGTATATTTTCTTTTGATAACCCAAAATTCAGTGGCAGTCCAGAAAATGTAAATCCAACATGTTTCTTTTTGATGTCTTGGAGATTACGATGTAGAAGGTCATAATTATTTTATGGTTATGTTATATTATTTTGAATATTAGTTACCCATAAGGTTTTATGGATTTTTTATTTTGATGTTTAAATTAAATGGGATATTTTTTCTAATTGAAAAATACCTAACCCAAATTAAACAAAATATCCTAACCTAAAAAGACCTAAACAAAAATGAAAAACAGAAAAATCCATAATTTAAACTGAAGAACCTAAACCCAAGTAAACCAATTATTCTTACCAAATAAAATGAACAAATGACCAACCCACAAATGAATCAAATGGTGTAACCCAAAATAAACCAAATGAACTTATTCAAATATAACATAACCCAAAGATTATCCAAATGAAGTAACCCAAAAAACAGATGACCTCACTCCAATAAAAGAAAACCAAATTATGAACCAAATAACCAAAAAAATAACCAATTGGAATCACCCAAAATAAACCAAATGACAAAACAAAAATTAACCAAATGAAAAAAACACATGATGAACCAATTAACATACCCCACAATTAACCAATTGACATAACAAAAAATTAACCATTTGACATAAACCAGGATTAACAAATTTACATTATCCAAAATTAACTAATTCACATAACAAAAAATTTACCAAATGACCAAACCCAAGATGACTAGACCAAAAATTTACAAAATGAAATAAACCAAAATTAACTAAATGACCAAACC
This sequence comes from Viscum album, assembly GCA_963277665.1. Lineage (NCBI taxonomy): Eukaryota > Viridiplantae > Streptophyta > Magnoliopsida > Santalales > Viscaceae > Viscum > Viscum album. The sequence goes on from OY728126.1 coordinate 1,673,155,091, forward strand.
AATGATTAACCAATTGGAATAAGAAAAATTTAACTAATTAACATGATCCAAATATAAAAAATTATTATAACCAATTATTTTCCAATTGGAAGAACCAAAAAATTAACCAATTTAAATTTCGCAAAATTAACTAATTAATATAATCCAAAATTAACCAATTGACCAAACCCAACATTAACCAATAGGCATAACCCAAAAATATAAAATATACATTACATAAGGTTATCCAATTGACATAACATTATCCCAGCATTAACCAATTGACTAATTAACCTATCCTATTTTTAGCCAATCGACATAACCCAAGATTAAATATTTGGTCTATTAAAAAATTGACATAACCCACAATTAACTAATTGATATAACCAAAAAGGAACCGTTTGACATTACCAAAAATCAAAATAATGAGAAAACTCAAGATGAACAAATAGACATGACCAAAAGTTAACAAATTGACATAACCCAATCCTAAGATGAACCAATTATTCAATCTGAAACCCCAATATTATCAAATTGAAATAATCCATGATTAACCAGTTGAATAGTTAACCAATTTCCAAAACCTATGATTAACTAATTAACATACCCCAAAATCCACCAATCAACATAAGTCAAAAATAAATAAATTAAAACACCCAAGATGAACCAATTGACCAAAACCAAAATTATCCAATTGAAATAAATTAAATTTTAACAATTTACCAAACCTAGGTTGAAAAAAAACGACCATACACAAAATTAAACTATTAAAATAACCAAAAAATTATAAAATTAAACAACCAAAAATGAAACTGATGACCAATACCAATATGAACCAAATGACCAAAGCCATAATTAAGTAATTTATATAACCAAAGTTCTATAAAATACCACAAAAAAGAACTAAATAAACTATCCCATAGAAAAATAAATCATATACCCAAAAATTAAATAATTAAACAGACCAAGAAATTGATCAATTGATTAATTTACCTAATACAAAACATATTAATGACCAAAAGACAGAAATGAACCAAGTGACATAAAAAATACATAACCCAAAAATAATGAAAATTACCATACCAAAAAAAAATCAAATACCCTAACATAAAAAAGAGATAACCAATAAATGAATAAAATAACCTAACCTAAAAAGACCAAACCCAAAATGAAGAAAATGAAATAAACCAAAAATAAATAAAACAACCTAAACTAAAGTAAACTAATTGTTCTATAAAAAAATAATAAAATTTCAAAATGAACTAACCACAAATAACATAACCCTAAAATGAACCAAATGATGTAACCCAAAATAAACCAAATGACCTAAATCAAACATGAAATAACACCAAGATGGACTTACTGATAGAACCTGAAATAACATAAATCAAATTAAAAAATAAATAAAATCCCCTAGAATAAACCAAATTATATAACTCAATAATGTCTTAACCTGAATGTTAGGTGAATTTCCAAACCCTATTCAACCAAAAATACATAAATATAAATGAACCAAATGACCTTTCCAAATTACCAAATGGAAAATATTCCAAAAAATCTAATCCAAAAATTAACCAAATGTTATAACTCATTAATGAGAAAAACAACCTAACTCAAAATAAATAAAATTACCATACCAACTAATATGGAAAATAATATAACCTTTTGACAAAATGAAAAAATGACCAAATAACCAAACAACTAATCCAGAAAAATGATCCTAATGAACAAATGATCAAAACTACCAAATGAATGAATATCCAAATAGCCTAACATTGAAAAAATAGATCAAAATTAATATACAAGTGGAAATAATATCATACCCATATTTTACATGCTAATTTTTATCTATTGATTATGATATTCCTCTAGTATTAAATTTCTAATTACATTTATATTTAGATTATTATTCAATTTATGTATTTCATCAATAGAGACTATTTTAATTCATTCTTGGATTATTAATTACATATTATTAAATAATGTAATATTATACTAATAAATTCCGTCTTATGAAAGTGTCAGTGGGCATCGAATGTTTTGTCTATCAATAAAAATTATTTTTCTCTTGTAGGAAGGAAGAGGATAGAAGTGTTTAAATTTTATATACATAAGAAAATATCATATGTCTTTTTAATGATATTTAAAATTTTGATTCATAATTTATATGTAAATATAATTTTTATATATTCAAAAGTATTCCATATGGCCCTTCTTGATAAATAAAATGAAAACTTAGGTCCAAATGATCACTTGAGACAGGTATTAGGTGAGGAGCACTAGGGGGAGTATGATGTTGAACCGGAAAAAACAATGTCCCTACATGGTATTTTCCTTCATCAGGGGCCTTTCAAATATATCACACCACTGAGAAAAAATGATCATGTAGAACTAGTTGAGGTAAACAAAATAGTTATACATGAGCATTAAAGTGGTAAAATAGTCACTGAACAATCCTTAAAAGCTATTTTATTTATATGTCCATGACTTCCATCAATGACAGCTATTTTTTTATTAATTTATGGAATCAATTCACTATATATATTATTCACCGAGTGATGTTAATGTGGGACATTCAGGTAGTCTAGGTGATGGTAATAATGGTGGAGGTGGTGGTGGTGGTGATGATGTTTCTCCAGATGATGATGCTTATGATAGTGGTGACGAGGAGGTTGGTGATGGTGATGAGGATAAGTATTTTGGTAATGTCGGAGATACTAATACCCTAATTTTTATAGTTAGTAGTAAAGAGACATGTGGATGTTTTTTAATAACATGACTTGTTTTATTGTGTGAATGAATATGTATGTTATAGTATTCTAAATATTATTAAAATTATTATAAGCTTTTTCTTAAATATTAAATATAAAATATATATATTCCATGAAATGTGTAAATTTGTTTTTATTTTTTTGTTGGTTCTAGTATTGTTTATGTGGTGGTTCATGAAGGGTTGATACTGAGTTTTTGGGATAGGTAGCTATACCAATGGTTCAATGAACTGTTGGAATAATTTTTTGGGAGAAAATATATACCCACGGTTCTCCTAACTATTGTTATATGTCTATAACCATAGTATTCATTAATCTATTGGTATTATTAATGCATAATGGTCTATACAAATTGTTTCTATATAAACTATTGGTATAGAATAATACTAATTGCTTAATCACCAAAGGTTATATAAACCGATGGTATATCCTATACCCACAGTTTTATGCACTACTGGAAAAATGGGTATTTGCGACGGGTTATTTGCGATGGGAATAAATCCCGTCGCAAATAGCCCTGTTAAAAACTTATTTGCGACGGGGGTATTTGCTCGTCGCAAATAAGTAGCCTTTTGCGACGGGATAGCTTTCCCCGTCGTAAAAGGACTGGCGCCTTTTGCGCGCCAAATCGCGGGAAACATATTTGCGACGGGGGAATATTCCCATCGCAAATAACCGGCGGCGGTAAAAGGTATTTGCGACGGGAATATTCCCACGTCGCAAATAGTATGTCGGCAGGTGGTTATTTGCGACGGGACCCGTCGCAAATAACTATTTAACCGTTGACCGTAATAAATGCTGGCTAAGGTATTTGCGACGGGTATCCCGTCGCAAATGGTCCCGTCGCAACTAATCTAACCTATAAATACCCTCATCCGTTTTTTTCAAATCATTCTCAAATTCCATCTTCTTCTTCTCTCAAAATTTTATTTCTACAGTTTAGTTTTTCTCAAGTTTAATTTTTTTCTTCGGAGTTGATATTGAAGTTTTGAAGAACAATCAGAGATCAACCTCAGATCAATTTTCAAGGTATTTATATTTATTTTAATTTAATATTTATTTTTAATGTTTTATTAGTTTTAATTATTCTTAATTAGTTGTAATTTAATTATGTTTACATTGTTTTATTACTTAATAATTATTAATAAATACTAATAATTAGGAATAATAACATTATTTAATTATTAATATATTTTTTTATTAATATTAAAATAATATAATTTTTTTATATATATACAATTCTCTTTTCATCTGTGTGTTTGCTGTCTTCACATGTATTATTTGTATATGGAGATAGAAAACACACAGATGAAAGGAGAATTGTATATAAATAAGAAAATTATATTATTTTAATATTAATAATAAAATATACTCATAATGTTATTATTCCTAATTATTGGTAATTATTCCTAATTATTGGTAATTATTCATTTAATTACTCATAATTAAGAACAATTACGAATAATTACCAATAATTAGTAATAATTAGTAATAATTAGTAATAATTAGTAATAATTAGTAATAATTACCAATAATTAGTAATAATTAGTAATAATTAGTAATAATTAGTAATAATTAGTAATAATTAATAATAATTACCAATAATTAGTAATAATTACCAATAATTAGTAATACTTACCAATAATTAGTAATACTTACCAATAATTAGTAATAATTACCAATAATTATCAATAATTAGTAATAATTAGTAATAATTATTACTAATTATCAATAATTAGTAATAATTAGTAATAATTATTAATAATTACCACTAATTAGTAATAATTAAGAATAATTAGTAATAATTAAGAATAATTAGGAATAATTACCAATAATTACCAATAATTAGGAATAATTAGTAATAATTAGGAATAATTAGAAATAATTAGTAATAATTAGGAATAATTAGGAATAATTAGTAATAATTAGGAATAATTAGTAATAATTAGGAATAATTAGGAATAATTATGAATAATTATGAATAATTAGCAATAATTAGCAATAATTAGTAATAATTACCAATAATTAGTAATAATTACCAATAATTAGTAATAATTAGAAATAATTACCGGTAAATAGTAATAATTACTGGTAAATAGTAATAAATAGCAATAATTAGAAATAATTGCCGCTAAATAGTAATAATTAGTAATAATTAGTAATAATTACCAATAATTAGTAATAATTACCAATAATTAGTAATAATTACCAATAATTACCAATAATTAGTAATAATTAGTAATAATTAGGAATAATTAGGAATAATTAGTAATAATTAGGAATAATTAGTAATAATTAGGAATAATTAGTAATAATTAGGAATAATTAGTAATAATTAGTAATAATTAGTAATAATTAGTAATAATTAGTAACAATTAGTAATAATTAGTAATAATTACCAATAATTAGTAATAATTACCAATAATTAGTAATAATTACCAATAATTAGTAATAATTAGTAATAATTATCGGTAAATAGTAATAATTAGTAATAATTAGAAATAATTACCAGTAAATAGTAATAATTAGTAATAATTAGTAATAATTGGTGATAATTACCAATAATTAGTAATAATTACCAATAATTAGTAATAATTACCAATAATTACCAATAATTACCAATAATTATTAATAATTAGTAATAATTAGTAATAATTAACAATAATTAGTAATAATTAACAATAATTAGTAATAATTAACAATAATTAGTAATAATTAATAATAATTAGTAATAATTACCAATAATTAGTAATAATAACCAATAATTAGTAATAATTACCAATAATTAGTAATAATTAAGAATAATTAGTAATAATTAAGAATAATTAGTAATAATTATTAATAATTAGAAATAATTACCAATAATTAGTAATAATTACAAATAAATAGTAATAATTACCAATAATTAGTAACAATTACCAATAATTAGTAATAATTACCAATAATTAGTAATAATTACCAATAATTAGTAATAATTACCAATAATTAGTAATAATTACCATTAATTACCAATAATTAGTAATAATTAGAAATAATTAGTAATAATTACCAATAATTAGTAATAATTAGTAATAATTACCAATGATTAGTAATAATTAGTAATAATTAGTAATAATTACAAATTATTAGTAATAATTACTAATAATTAGTAATAATTAATAATAATTACCAATAATTAGAAATAATTAGTAATAATTATCAATAATTAGTAATAATTAGTAATAATTACCAATAATTAGTAATAATTACCAATAATTTGTAATACTTAACAATAATTAGTAATATTTACCAACAATTAGTAATAATTACCAATAATTACCATTAATTAGTAATAATTACCAATAATTACCAATAATTAGTATTAATTACCAATAATTAGTAATAATTACCAATATTTACCAATAATTAGTAATAATTCGTAATAATTAGTAATAATTACCAATAATTACCAATAATTAGTAATAATTAGTAATAATTAGTAATAATTACCAATAATTACCAATAATTACCAATAATTAGTAATAATTACCAATAGTTAGTAATAATTACCAATAATTAGTAATAATTACCAATAATTAGTAATAATTACCAATAATTAGTAATAATTACCAATAATTAGTAATATTTATCAATAATTAGTAATAATTATCAATAATTAGTAATAATTACCGATAATTACCAATAATTACCGATAATTACTAATAATTAGTAATAATTACCAATAATTAGTAATAATTACCAATAATTAGTAATAATTACCAATAATTAGTAATAATTAGCAACAATTAGTAATAATTACCAATAATTATCAAAAATTAGTAATAATTAGTAATAATTACCAATAATTAGTAATAATTAGCAATAATTAGTAATAATTACCAATAATTAGTAATACTTAACAATAATTAGTAATATTTACCAATAATTAGTAATAATTACCAATAATTACCATTAATTAGTAATAATTACCAATAATTACCAATAATTAGTATTAATTACCAATAATTAATAGTAATTTCCAATAATTACCAATAATTAGTAATAATTAGTAATAATTAGTAATAATTACCAATAATTACCAATAATTAGTAATAATTAGTAATAATTAGTAATAATTAGTAATAATTACCAATAATTACCAATAATTATCAATAATTAGTAATAATTATTAATAATTACCAATAATTAGTAATAATTACCAATAATTAGTAATAATTACCAATAATTAGTAATAATTACAATTAATTAGTAATAATTATCAATAATTAGTAATAATTATAAATAATTAGTAATAATTACCGATAATTACCAATAATTACAGATAATTACCAATAATTAGTAATAATTACCAATAATTAGTAATAATTACCAATAATTAGTAATAATTACCAATAATTATTAATAATTACCAATAATTAGTAATAATTATCAATAATTAGTATTAATTAGTAATAATTACCAATAATTGGTAATAATTAGTAATAATTACCAATAATTGGTAATAATTAGTAATAATTACCAATAATTAGTAATAATTAGTAATAATTAGTAATACTTACCAATAATATTAGTACTATGAAAATAATAAAAAAAATTATATAATATTAAAATTATCAATATTTGTAACATGTTTTGCTTTATTCTCAACATATTCAATTCTTAAAGGGTCAATTTTTAGGTCTATCTCAATAAAAAGTTTGCGTCAGTCGTGTATGATCTAAACTCTATAATTATCCTATCTTGAGTGTTTTTTCTAACAAATTATTCAAAACCAGTAATGATTTTATATTTTATAGAGAAATATGGAACAACAGGGTCGTCAATAATCATTATTAGGTGACCGCATATGGATAAATCAATGTATAAATCCAAACGGTTCTGGTTTAAATCCAGTATATGTAGAGGGTGTGGAGACTTTTTTATCATTTGCGGCATCAAATCCAGAATTTGTTTCAGAAGGCAAAATAAAATGCCCTTGCAGAAAATGTGCATTGAGAACGTTTGACACGATTGACAAAGTGGGAGAACATCTCTTGCGTTTTAGTTTTCAACCAGATTATGTATTTTGGTATCAACACGGTGAACGCAGTTCCAGAGCAGGTGATACCAACTTGATTCCGGATCCATCCCAGTTTCAAGATTTAGTACATGATGTTGCAGGTTCATCTTTTCAACATACAGAAACTCCGGCTGATATAGCTTCAAATCCTGAGTTGGCACCGTCTGAATTTTATGAGTTGTTGAAGTCTGTTGAGGATGCATTATATCCTGGCTGCAAGATGAGCAAATTAGAAGCAGTTGAAAAATTTATGGCTATCAAATCAGATAACGGAATGTCAAACACCTGTTTTGACCAGATATTTTCTTTGCTTAAAACACTGTTACCCGAAGGAAATGTTTTACCTGAAAATTACTATGAGAGTAAGAGGGTGGTTCGAAATTTGGGACTTACTTGTCAGAAGATTCATGCATGTTCAAATGACTGTATTTTATATTATGGGTAAAATGAGTCGTTGGATAGTTGTCCCACATGTGGGAAACGAGATATAGAGAAGGACAACACGGGAAGTCTGGTTTGATTCCTGTAAAATAGTTGAGATATTTTCCGCTTACATCCAGACTCCAGCGTTTATTCATGTCTAGGAATACAGCGACAATGATGTCATACCATAAAGAGAATATTTCAACCGATAAAAGCTTGAATCATCCAGCCGATGGTGATTCATGGAACATTTTGATAGAGTGCATCCATCCATTGCTTTAGAAGCTAGAAATGTTCGATTGGGGCTTTCCACTGATGGTTTCTGTCCATTTGGATCTTATGGTAGTCAATATTCATGTTGGCCTATTTTTTTAACTCCGTACAATTTACCTCCATGGATGATGATGAAGGAGCCATATATCTTTTTGACTTTACTAATTCCAGGACATCCAAAGAAAAATATTGATGTTTATTTGAAACCATTGATTGATGAATTAAATTTATTGTGGAGTACTGGTGTCAGTACATATGATGTTGCAACGGAACAGAATTTCATACTGAGAGCAGCATTGATGTGGACAATAAGTGACTTCCCGGCTTATGGGATGTTATCTGGATGGAGTACACATGGTCAGAAATCATGTCCTTACTGTATGGGAGAGAACAAAGCATTTATGCTCATTCATGGAAAGAAACCTTGTTATTTTGACTGTCATCGCAGGTTTCTTCCAGCTGATCATCCTTTTCGCAGAAACAGATCTCATTTCAGAAAAGGAACAGTTGAAAGGGAAGGACCTCCAAAAATGCTATCAGGTTCGGAGTTAAAATTAGTTGTACTTTCATTACCTCCCATCACTTTTGGTCCCACAATAAACCAACAGAAAATTTCTAGTTTTGGGAAAGAACACAATTGGATTAAACGTAGCATATTTTGGGATTTGCCATATTGGTCTGATTTATTGGTCCGACACATGTTAGATTTCATGCATATTGAGAAGAACTGTTTTGATAATTTTTTTCATACAGTTTTGGATACTCCAGGAAAGAGCAAAGACAATGTAAATGCACGTTTAGATCTTGCCCAAATTTGCAGGCATCCAGAATTGGAACTGTTTGAGAATGTCAGAATAGAAAGGTTACTGAAACCAAAAGCAGCTTATACACTGTCTAAAGAAAACCGTTTATTATTTTGTCAGTGGATTGCAGATTTGAGACTTCCAGATGGTTGTGCTTCCAATTTGGGTAGATGTGTAAAGAATGGTCATATTACTGGATTAAAAAGTCATGATTTTCATGTTATAATGGAAAGACTGCTACCCATTGGATTAATAGGTCTATTTAATTCTATGATTTGGGATTCCATAACAGACATGTCTCAATTTTTTCGGGAAATTTGTGCGGCTACAACAGATTATGATGCTCTAGGAAAACTTGAAAAAGATGTTGTTCTAATTATATGTAAACTGAAAAAAATATTTCCTCTGTCTTTCTTCGACTCAATGAAACATTTGATGTTACATTTGCCATATGAAGCCAAATGTGGAGGTCCAGTATAATTTCGATGGATGTACCCATTTGAAAGATGCATGCAAAAATTGAAAAGAAAAGTACGTAATAAAGCATCTGTTGAAGGATCTATTACAGAAGCTTATTTGCAAGAGGAAATATCTTTTTTCTACTCCCATTATTTTGAATCTGAGTATCCTTCAAAACACAACCGAATGGGAAGGAACGAGAGGAATATTGATGAAATAGACAATCAAGTATCTGTTTTCAACCAGTCAGAGCTTGGTTTTGGTGGAGTTTATGAACGCTGGATTTCAGATGATGAACATCATAGAGCTCATACGTATGTTCTTCTCAACTGTGAAGAGATGACATCAGTTGTACTGTAAGTGTTTATATCACTTATTCTATCATTTATGTTACAGTAAATAATTTTGGTTTTTATATGTTGTATGATAATAATATCAAGAAACAAATTCCACAAATTACAGTAGCTGCTCTCGAAGAACATCGACTGGAAAATTTCTCTCAGTGGTTTCAAAAACTGGTAACATAAATTCTTTATCTTTTAGCAACTCATTCAATGTATAGTTTACTATATTGATAATTATTTCACAAATTTTCAGGTGTCTCGACATGCTGATAAAATTGACAAATGGTTGTGTGTATTGAGTAATCCACCTTCCAAACTTGTTAAAACTTATAATGCATATGTGGTGAATGGATTTCGATTCCACACACATGCATATGGGGAATCAAAAAAACAATGAACAGTGGAGTTAGCATGAGAGGATCTCATCATCGAGAATATGAAGTTGACTTTTATGGCATACTTGATGAAATCATTGAACTCTGTTATCTTGGACAACATTACATAACCATGTTCAAATGTCGGTGGTTGGATACAGAGAGAGGGGTGCGTGTTCATCCGACTCATGGAATCATCGATATTAAATGTAAAAATGTTCTCGCAGTAAATGAACCATTCTTATTGGCTCAACCGGCACATCATGTTTATTACGCAAAGGACTGTGCTACATCAAGAGACTTGACTGATTGGTGGAGTGTAATAAAAATCAAAATTCGAGACAATCAGTTTAGTCAAAGTGAATGTGCTTTCACTTATGTGCAAAGAATTGAAGTTTTTCAAGAGAGTACTCAAAATCAATCTTTTTTTCAAAGAGACATGAGTATCGATGATGACACCCCACATTTAAGAGTCGGTGATGATGATTATGTTAATGATGTCACATATGAATTTGAAATGGTAAGAGATGAAGCAACTGTAACTCAAATGGATATCGATGATGTTGAGGAGGAATATGAAGATGACATTGACATATATGAAGATGATGATTAAGATGAACACTGATAGAATTCCATGGTATTTATATACAATCATAATATGTATATATGTATATATAATAGTAATTATGAATTATTTGCTAACAACATTAACATTTTCTGTTTCAGATGGACGACGCCACGTTTCGTGAGTTGGCGGATGCTGACTTGACTTTCGATGCGGATGAGTTGCTGCCAGATGACCCTCAGCCTGCAGGCGCTCAGGGAGTACGCGGAGGGGGCGCGGTCTTGCACGATTGATGATTCCTGACCCCGTCCCTGAGCGATGTCCACGTCTTGGGTTTGATCCACGCACACGGAGGTGTGATAACCTGTGTGATAACCTGTTGATTTGACTAAGATTTCATTAATCTATTCACATAATAAATGTTTATTATTTTTACAGTTTTCCGCATATAGAAGTCAGACAGGGCAGTGCTATTTTGCGCAACTATTTCTCTTAGCCGTGGACCACATGGGAGAAGATTCCCATTGATGTGCAGCAGGCCATGTTCGGCCATTCGTTGGTACGTACGTAAATAAATAATTTTTATTTTGAAAATTATTTCATTTATAACTTGATATTTTGATTTATTTTTAGGGTTTATGGTATCCGATCGAGGATACCATGCATGATGTCATCCACGAGGCATGGGAGGTGGCCATGCGTGATCGCCTTCGTCAGTTTTTGCACAATTTAAGAAAAGCTGCGATGAAGAAAGCATGAGTGTCAGATTTTGACGAGTCATGTAGAGCACACCGACCAGAGTACATTTCATCCCATGTATGGGATGTATTATGTGCGCACTGGTTGAGTGGTGCCTTTCAGAGGAGATCATCGGTGGGGAGGCAGAATCGGGGGAGACAGGAGGTGACTCATCGAGTTGGGATTTGTTCTTTCAGTACTCATAGACAGCATCGGGTACGTACGTTATTTATAAATATTTTATATAACTATAAATATTAACAGTTTATTTTTTATTCTTATAGGCTGTCGAGCACCCCGATATTACGGAGTACGACGTATATCGGAGGATGTATAGTGATCCTGCTACTGGGGAGCTCAGAGGTGATCATCAGCATCACATCGTGGTTAGTATTATTTGTTTTCAAGTTTAAAAATTAACTGTATATAATATATTCACAATTTTTATTTTAAATTGCAACTACAGGAGTCATATGTGGCCGCAGCGTCACAGGCCTGGCCTGAGAGTCAAGACGAGTCATCAAATCAGACCAATGGCCGTCAGTTTGATGAGGCGGCATGGATGCAGGCCACCCAGTATTCCTTCGAGAAGGGCCAGGTAGTTGGTATCAGCTCTCGACTGACTCCCGGAGATTATTATGGCAGTGTTGCGATGTCGGCGTCCAGCTCGAGAGGAGCTCGTGCATCTTCTTCTGCTACATAGTATGGGGATCAGTTGCGATCTCAGACTGCACTGATAGAGAGTCTCTGACAGGAGCAGGAGCAGATGCGTCAGCAGCATGAGGAGGAGAATCGACGCCAGCAGCAGCTGTACGAGGAGCAGACGAGTCGGTGGCAGCAGCAGCATCAGGAGAAGATGGAGTACATGCGCCGACTCACTCATGCTTTAGGGAAGGAGTTTCCTCCACCACCAACTGCAGATCCCCCCTCCCCCCTCCCCCCCTCCTTCAGATTAGAGTTTGTATTTATGTTATAAAATTTGTGAAATCAAAATATGATTTTTTTTCTATTTGTAGTTTCTGTCTCATTATAAAATATTTATTAATATTCTATTATTTTTTATTTTTGAATTATAATTCTATTATTATTATATTAATTAAAATAATTTATTATTTTTATTTGTGAATTATAATTCTATTATTATATTAATTAAAATCATTTATTACTATATTATTATTTTTTATTTTTGAATTATAATTGGATTATTATTATATTAATTAAAATAATTTATTAACAATTTATTTTTTTATTTTTTTTATAGTATTAGCGACGGGATACTATTCCCGTCACAAATAGTATTATTATTTTTTTTTGAAAAATAGTTTTTGCGACGGGCACCATCGCAAATAGTTTTTTACAAATATACGGAGGTTTAGTTGCGACGGGGATTCTCCCCGTCGCGGAAAATGGCTTTAGCGACGGGCCCATCGCAAAAAATTGTTATTGCAACACCGTTTTCAGTAATGGGTCATTTGCGACGGGACCCCGTCGCAAAAGGCCATTTGCGACGGGATCCTGTCGCAAATGACCCATCGCAAATACCTGTTTTTCTAGTAGTGATGGGTTATACCGATAGATTAGAACCATGGGTATATGGTGTGCTTTCAAAAGTGAATATAAGAATAGAATAATTCATGTGTTTTTTAAACACCATTCTGATGATCTTTGAACCACCATACAACTAAAAATGGAAACCGTGAAAGCGTTTTAGTTATGAGACATGAAACACCATTCATATTTTCTTTGAACCACCATACAACTAAAAATGGAAACCGTGAATGTTTTTTAGTTATGGGACATGATATGAATTTTTTGAGGGGTATTGTGAATGATTATCTCTAGAAAATAGGAAGTGAAGATATAGTCTATAGAGCATTAGAACATAATTCTATAAAATTATCCAGTATGATTAAATATTCTTCAAGTCCTCCTAAATATCTTAATGATATCTTTACTGATTGTATTTAATGTTGATATTGTTTTGGTGAGAACCCTCTATATAAAATTTAGCATTAGGGACAAAGGATAGATTAAAAGAGGGTTCAGGTGGAAGTAATGAAAATATTTTTGAATCTTTGATATTTTATATTAAGTAAATATTTTATGGGTCAAATATATCCTTGTGTATTTAAGGGGTCAGGTCATAACAATCAACTGTAGGGGGTCATGGTAGATGTCTTCGTAAAAATTGTAACAGAGCTTCCATACAAGAATCAATTCACTTCATCATATCTTGTCAGAAATAATCCATGTGAGTATTTAAACCATTCTATAACCTTTGATATTAATTTCTAATTATATCTTCCAAATCAAAAATCCTGTAAAAACCAATAAATATCTTCATTAATGAATCAAATAGATTTTATAATAGTCTACTTTGATGATCCGTGGGAATTATTTATTTCTTTTTGAATATTATTGATGCTTCTACTATTTAAAAAATGTATATTCCCTTTATTGTTCTTATTCATGTTATTATTAATTATAGAATTTATTTTTGATATTTTTTTACCACTAATTGATGCAAACTTCTATACTTCTTTAATCATTATAGGTGAATTGATTCTGTCAGAAAAGATGAAATCCATGTTCAGCATGACAAGTGTTAAGAAAAATATGGTGAAATATTTGGAACCTAAAATAGAGGTTCTCAAAATGTTCATTCATTTTACCATCTCACAATGTAGTGTGGAGTTAGAAAAGTTATTTAAAATGATTTTAAATTACTATATTTTTTTATAACTGAGAATCCTCTAAATCTATAATTATACATTTTGATATATGTGTAATATTTAGAACAAGTTAGTGGATTATTATCTGTGTTTAAGGAAGTTGATAGAGCCACATGGTTATAATTAGAAAAATAAAATAAAATCATAAAACCAAGTGATGAGTGTTAATGTTTCTTCCATAAAAAGAAATTTTTTAATGAAATAATTACTTGTGGGAAGGAAAGAAAGTGAAAAACCTCCCCTAAAAGTCTCTATAGGAGCCTTTCCAAATACTGTTGCAACTGTTGTATCCAGAAATAATAACCTTCATTCCCTCCACTAATTCATATAAGAACTTTATAAACTATAGGCTCAAGAAAAATACCATTTTACTCTTCACATAAAATATCTGATTGAATATTTCTGAGATATGTTTTTTACAGAGTTAGAGTCTCCCACTTTCCTTCTAGAATAAGTGACTCAAATTGTGATGAAGACTCTTCACCCTCATCATCAACAGTATCCCCCCAATTTATCACATTGTCATCAAGGAGTAATAAGGGGAACTAAGCCTTAAATAAACATGAATTATCCCATGTTTCTTCATAGGTTAGAAGACCATGCCACAAAATATTCCCCATCAAGTCACTACCACTAACCCCAGAATATAAAATAGATTCATGTAAAGCATGTTCTGGAAGTTACTCAAAAAAATATTAGGAAGGTTTTCTAAAATTGGGTTCCCAATATCCGTATTTAGATGAGATATATTAATAATATGGTGACTATTAATTTGTTTTCATAAATCCGAATGATAGGAAACATCCCTAACCTTATAAAGAATAGTGAATTGATTAATAAATTAGAGATCTAGTCTATGAAAAAAAAATTCATGGATATTATCAAGTTAGGTGACTAATGTTTAAAAAAGTAGGATCACCTATGTTTAATGAAACATCCATAAATTGTATATTTTCACCATGTTTCAAAGATCATTATGATTATAGAAAATTAATTTTCCAGTGATAAATATATTCTTCTTGGTTAATTAATGTTGTTACCCCTAATTCTAATGTAGTATCTCGAGTAGTATAATGAAGAAGAGTAGTGTTGTCCATTAATAAACAATTTCGAATTCAGTGTGGCTTGTGGAAACATGAAAGGATGTATTTTAACAAAATTCATCCCATAGTAACCACTAAACCCACTTATTTATGCTGTCAATATAAATACATACAAAATATGTCTCAAGTCTATGGTTGATAACATCTGTATGTTACATCCATTTTAGGATGGAATGAAGAGTTATTTTTAATAATTTTAGCATTTAAATGAAAATATTCATTCTAAAATTTTCTACTAAATATGTTAACTTGATAACTAATAATCAAACTAGGAATTACATGTAATATAACAATTTATCTAAAGAAAATATCATCAAAAGACTTTACTGAAAAGGGATGTTTAGGGGGTATAAATGATCACACATATAATGATGGTTCACCAAAACAAAAATTACCTCATACACCTGAGATTTAGGAAGATATAAATTGAAATCCAAATATATTTCATCCTAAATCAAGTCTTGAATAGGAAAAAGTTGTATTAATCCCATTAGACTCAATGTTTGGTGTTTTTTCTTTTCTCAATCTATAGTATATTTAAAAAAAATAACTATTTTTGAGTAATAACTTGAAAAAATAAACATTATACTAAATATTTATTAGTTTTCAAATAACCATTGTGTCCATCCATGAAAAGAAGCATGGAAATAGTACATCAATGCGGGATTGAGACAACATGTTTTGAAGAGAACTAGGTGTCCTTTAAAATAATGAACATCATTATGTCGTTAGAACCCCACAAATGATTTTGGATGGAAAACATTTGGTCCGAGAAAAAATTATTTATTGTTTTATACTCTGACCAATAGAATATTGATTCAGAAAGGCTTAGAAAGTGTTATTTTTAAAATCTGTGGTTCATCCATCCTTGGTGGAGCATCAATAGAAAAATTCACCATTCCATATTTTTGAAAAAATTCAACATTATGTCCTAATAACATGTTGTTTTAATGTTTTTGATCTATAGATTCAATTATTTGAATCAAACAAATTTTTAGATATATTATGGTTGGTAAAAAAATAAATTCCTGGCCCAAAATGAATTACTACCAATGAGTAGTGGCATGCATGAGTTTCATCAAGTCCTTATAGTAGATAGGCTTTTTTAGGGTGGAAGAATTTATTTATTGGTTATAATAAGATATAGTTCTTCCTTCTTGTATTAGTACCACACCAATAGAACCACTGAAAGAGTCACACTAAACTTTATACTACTGAAAAATATTTGTTAACCATATTACAGGAGGTTTAACCAAATGTTGCAATAAAATTCCCTAATTTAAATTGAGCCTACATCTCCCATTACAGACTATTCATTTTATAAGTTATTTCAGTGGTGTTTAATACTTTTTGTAATCCTTAAGAAACTAATGTTAATAACCAAAGATGTAAGAACTGGGTTTTTCACACATGTATGGATCATTTAAAATTTAGTCTAATTCTTTATTTTGGACCTAATATGGATGCCTTTTGAGTTAAAAAAAAGGTCCCAAGGGGTTTTAGGGCTTTTTCAGAGCCAAGAACCCCACATTTTGGGAAAAATGGAAATATCATAGGGTTAGAGTAAACCATGTATGAATGGTACACTATTTATATATAACCATGTGAATGGTATAAATTTTATCATAGATAAATATTATTGTTACCTTAGACTTTTACATAAAACATTACATGATCTTAGGCATAGTATAAAATTAGAGTACAAGCCAATGATCATAAATTCTACTGTCTTGGAAGACTAGGTACATAATAAAAAATTATAAAAAACTATTTATTTAAACTTTGTAATGGGATATTATCATCTATTTTTCTCAGAGATCTTCATAGGATAACTTGTGGATAACATGAACAAAGGGATGAGCTAAAATCCCAGTATGGGAATAACCATAAGAATAAGGCTTTAGCACAAGGTTTAGAAGGAATGAAATAATTATATAAAAAAAGGAATGTAACATATGTAATCATAACATATAAACATAGAGTAATATGAACATGTATTCATATTAATGTGTAAGAAACATAAAACATGACTGTAGTATGAGTCAAAGCTAACTGCTAAGATTGTTTCACATAGTAGCACAAGTTAACCATAACTGCCATGACTATCGCACATAAAATATCATGAGACATAACATTACCCAAGGAATTGGAGTTCTATCTGGTCACAACCATCTTATATTTTTTTAATATGTTTTCTACATAAATAATCATATATAATAAATATTACATAAATATTAGTGTTACCCATGGAAAGAATTGTGCACCACAAACAAGATATAAATCCTAACCAATGGGTGTATCATGAAAGTGTCTATGAATGAATATAATTAGAACATACATGAGCATTCATAAGGTAAAATATAAATATAACATGGTAATGATATCAAATATAAGTTACAACATGTAAGAAATGTATTCGATAAATTTTAGCAATAAAATATTTTTTTGTGTTTTTTAGGAAAATACTATATAGATTTTAAAATAGAAAGGAGAACAGACTATTATATAAGAACAGAAGTGAATAAAGTGGTTTTAATAATTAAAATACAGATTCTATAAGGAAATTTGTGCCTTAAAAAATAGGTTATATTGCACTTGAAATTGGGATAAAATTTTGGATGTTCACATAAAACAAGTTTTCTTATTTGGACGTAGAGAGGAGAGAATAACATAAAATCATGTATATACCCGAAAGAGAATGAGGCATGGATCATGAAACATGAGTTTGAAGCATATAAATATGATGTATATGTTTTAAATAAAACTAAATGATATCATAAATTGGGTAATAAAAGTTAGAGCAACCCAAAAGAATAAGACAAGTGTGTGTTTTCCCTGTCACACTCAGGAAAGTTCAACACAATGGACTTCCGTGGGATCTCTAACCCTCAGGCACAACATGTTACCTGGAAATATTTAGAATCGTGAAATAAAATCCCATCGAAATACAACTTTCTTGTATGTAGAATAAGGAACATTGCGATTTCATCTGATGAGAGCATCATGTAGATGGAATCAGTTTAGCCTCCTGATGCCAATGTTGCAGCAATAAAAGTGAGGAGAGCTCAAATCATATTTTTTTGTAGGGGAATGGGCTCAGGACATGTGGAAGTTCTTTTTCTTCTTCTTTGCAATCTACTATAAGGAGATACATGGGAATTATTTCTTTAATAGGTTGTTTCAAGGAACACTAGAGAATGTTCTAGAGAGGATGGCGTGGTCCGTGGTCCTTAGTACTGTATGCTAGTGTCTCTGGAAGGCCCACAAGTAGGCTAAATTAGAGGGTCTAATTTCAACAGGGAGATCAATCATTGTGAGAACCAAATTCCTGCTTAGTGACATGGTCACCCTCCTAAATAATTGGTGGGATGCTCCCTCACTGCGCATGCTACAGGTGTGCCCCAACCTAGATCCTTCTGTCTTGGACAGAATATAGGGGTAGTGGACAAGGTGGATTCCTCTTTAAAAATGTTTAAAGAATAACACAGAAGGATCTTGAATCACAGGTATCATGTACGGTGTAGGCTTGGATCATAACTCAAGCGGGATTGTGCTACTTGCCTTCACAGCTCATTTTGGTAATGGAAATTCTCTTGAGGCTGAGGCCAAGGCAGTTCTCAAAGGCCTTAATCTGTGTATCCAGAACAATATAGAAATATCCCAAGTGGAAATGGACTCAAGGATCATCCATGAATCCTTTCTGGGTAGAGGTTCCATCCCTTGGTCTGTCGTGTACACAATCAGGAGTTTTCAAGAGCTACTGAGTAGAAACATTATGGTTACTCACACCTCGAGAGAGGGGAATAAAGCGGTGGATTTTCTAGCTTCCATAGCTTCTCCTGGTTCTGTTGTCACCTTCTCCCCAATTCCAACTCTTTAAATCTTTTGGGTGTGAATTTAATTCATAGGGATTCCCTTGTTCTTCATTATTTTAGACCCCCAAATCCTAGTGTTTCTTTGTACTCCTGGTCTTTTGTGTCTTGTACTCTCTCCTTTGAAGGAATATATAATTTGATGATGATGATATATGGTGTACTAAAGAGGGCTTTAGGAGCGTAAATGGGGTTTCTCATCACTTATAAATAAGGATGGAATTATTGTGGAGGTGCAAAATCAGATCCCATAATTAGGGGTTACACATGAAATAGCATAACAAAGTAGAAATTCTTGAATAAAAGTGAAATGGAGAGGATACCTTACCATATGTTCATTGTCTTTTTACACGTGATATTAATGACCTGAATAATAAAATTTGTTTAATTAATTAGTAATTTCATAACATCTTTTATATGTAAAATATTTATTATAAACTTTATAAGTTTATTCATGACCTTTTTGATGAGTTAAGTTGTTCAATTTCATTGTTTATGTCTGTTTGTTTTCTGGATTTTTATGATCAGTTTTTTTATTTTTAGTAACAGATAAACATGTATGTTGAAATTTGTTGTCCAGAATTGAAGTTATATGACATTAGTGAACATCCAAGAGATTAAATGGTTGAAAATTTAATTTTTTTTACTTGGAGTGAAGTTGATTCTTTATATAAAACTTTAGTGATAACCTTTTGGGTTAATTGGCCATTTGTGGCCACAATGAACATGTTTTGTTTTATAAATAAAAAACATGTTTAAAAAGAATTAAATAACCATATATGGTACATATTACATATATTATGGTTTGGTTCAATCCTGAATAAGGTTTCTTGACCAGAATTGAGGATGGTAACGAAAATTTAAAACCCATCATCCTTGAATGTGGGAATTTAACACATATCAGATGGTGTCATTACGACTAGAATAAAAGATGGGTAAAGGAATAATGATAATAACATATTCCATTATCATAAAAAAAATTAATGTAAAAGTAAGGTACTGGAGTTTTCACAACATTGGGATGAGTAGAGGTCATTATAGAAAATCAATCCAATGAACTTGAAAAGAAAAAGAATGAAAAGAAGAGGAATTTACATCTTGATTCAATCTTTCTTGAGAGCCTCTTAAAGGGAGAGAATTTAGAATTTTGAGGAGACCAAGGGATTTTGGACATGAGGGGGGATCTTGAGAATATATTTTGAAAGAATATTGGAAATTCAGAAGGATTTATAGGGGTGAAGATAATAGGTAAGGATGTGTGATATTTATAGTGGAGTAGAGGAGGGTTTTCATAATATTATAATCATTAGTTTATTATTTCCCCAAAAGACAAGAAATTGTGATGACTTCAATACCAAGAATAGTTATAAATTCATGTGATTTAGATATTTGGTTTCTTTCATCACTTATGATGTTAGGAATAGTGGATTTAAATTATAATGAATTTATATGGTGAATTAATGTATTTTACTATTCAACAAATATTCATGTATTTCGGAAAAATCCCAAAAATTCACCCCAACCAGTTTTCAATATGTATAATCAAAAAATAAACTACATTTTTAAAAAATAATCATATATATATATGATTTATTTAATATTTATTTAAAATCATAATTTATTCTTAAAAAACCAATTAGAAAACATTTATTTACTTATTCCAAAATATAGGTACATCATACATTCACTTGATTTTTATTTATATACTATCATAGGTAAGGTTACTCTTTACTATGGAATTTGACTATTCATAAAGGTAACATTACTATTCATAAGGGTATGATAATATTCACCAAAAAATTAAATGGGTTATATTAGACTCCAAATAACTTACTAATCGCAATAGTGTATGTCAGATTCTCAAAATTCAAAACACAGAAGTGTCAAAATTATGTTCAAAGGTCAAATAGTTCTTAAATGTTCATTCTTTTGTCATTTCATGGGATTATATGACATATTTATAAGAAAATAATTTCCATTTAAAAACATTGGGTCGTTGCACATTTCACATGGCTAGTGCACAATTTTCCCAATCGTTAGGTACACCCCTTTCACCAGGTACCCATAAAGGTTTTTCACATGGTATGGAAAATCATGCTCGAAAACCATGCACATACTAAATTTTGGGTAATTTTATAATTTTACCCTTAATGATCTAATTAAGCTCCTCCCTCTTTCCTATTATTATTTCTAGCGGGATTATCCTCCATTTCCTTAATTTTGGATATTTTTTACGAAATAATCTAGGGATAAAGATATATCCTTCATCCAGGATATGTTAGAGCTTATGTTCATTGCTTTGGATGCACAATAGTAAGTACTCGACTTCGTTTTACACATTATGTATCTTTCTTGTTCTTAACTTAGTCAACAAGGTGTGAGTGTTGTTCTTTTTTTCTCATATCTACTGTAATCCAATCCAAATAAAAGGATAATATTGGAGTATGAGAGTCGCACAAGCCTAATTTGGTTGGTCTATAACACATCCCTCAAGTCAATTGATTTTTTAATTTTCATGTGGGGTCCACCGATTTAATCGGGTGTCATCCGCTGAATTTTAAATCCATGCTTATAATCATTATAATTGTATTTTTATTCTCTTTCCATATGTGTGATTATATTTTAGTTGTTACACCACCAAATCTATCCATCCCAAGATGGATTCTTTTTCATATTTTTTTTGGTGTTTTGACTAGTTTGAGCCTTCGTTCGGGTGTGATTGGGCTTGAAATTTATAAGTTTAGGTTTTTTATATTAAATTTCTTATTTTATATTGTGAATTTCATAATTTCATGTACCAAGTATGCTCACAACTTGAATTTCCAAAGGTAAGTACTGAATTTGATAATAAAAAGTTAAATAGAAATTGGAAAGTAAACTAAGTATATGAAATGAACTTTTTAAATATAATTTAATAATAGGTTTCATGAGTGTATCACCCCGTACCATGTTAATATAAGTTAACGGAGTGAGCCTTGATTTATGAAAATTCAATAAATGGATGAAATTAATGGTTTCATGCTACTTTTCTTTTTCACACTAATGAAAGGTATTACATTAACAAATGGAGTAATTAATTACTTAAGTCTTGATTAAATGTTCTCATGATCAATTATCATTTTCAATATAATGAAACATAATAGATTGGAACTGAATAAATATTATATGAGATCATTATCAAATAGGAGTGTCCTGACATGAGCTCACTTTGAATTCCTTAGGGAATGCCTTGAGCACTCTGGGACCCTATTCCAATTCAAGGAGACAGCTTTCTTAGGTTTAAACCCACCTAGAACCCAATACTTGTCTAACTTTAAATGCCTTGTATGACACTATATGATCCCTCATGTATTATTACAGTATTCCTTTGATACACTCATTGGATCTAGATTTGGAACGTAGGTGCCATGGTTAAATCCCATCGGGCCTAGTCATTTCTTAGCCCCATTTTTCTATGGATGAACTCCTTGGACTAAATAATAATCTTATTGTGGAATTACATGGGATATACTTCTTGTATTACACTATTACCCTTAGCCATGCTACATTCATTGCTGAGTTTGAGACCCTTGAGGTCTATGTTTCCTTGGTTACTACCATGTAACTTCATTATTAAATATCATCATAGTTTTCCTTGTTACATCTCAGAACATTCACTATGGATATCATGTGACTCATTTGTAAACAAGTATTAATCAATTAATGAAATTGTTACATGTTCAGACACCAGTCAAGGGTTGAAACATTTACATGGGTAATTAATTACATTGTAATTCTTTTATTTATTTATGCATGCAAGAACACTGTTACATTTCCATTACACATGCCGACTGTTATACACACCGTTGGTGGTGGATCGTTGAGATTTATCTCACAACATCTCCTGGTACCTTTTTGTTTACAGGGAATAATACATGATTAAATTTGTTGAAAAATTGAATCATATGACTTCTAACACTTGATTTATTACTATTTATGTTGGGGATAGATAGAGAATGGCCAAGCCAGAGCTTAAGATGCTTGGGATAGTCTTTTTATTTCCTTTATACTTTTGTGAAACATGATTTGTATGCTCTCTTATATCCATGTTTTCAAGTTTTCTAGTGACATGACATATCATAATAAATTATTCATGTTATTTCTGTTATTGTTATCCATTCCTAATTATTAATTTTTTCTTCTTCTTCAATTTTATTATATTTTTTCCATTATTTACCATTGTTTATATATATATATATTGTGCTACACTCTAGTAATTAGGTAATAGTATCCATATATACATACCCTATGCCCTCAGTTCTATTCATTCGACTCTAGATTTCAGAGAGTGTGCTTTAGTCCATCTGGACCACTGGTATTGGGGAACCCATTATGTGCATCTAGGTCTGGGATGTCACAAAGTGGTATAAAAGGGGTTTTCCATTATTTATTTAATATTCTGAAAAAATAGGTTGGAGATTAAAAATTCTATGGGACATGCTCATATGTCATGCTTGGGTGTCATTAACCAATGTTCATGGAAAAAAGAAAAGTTACCCAAAATATAAATGTTCTTCTATTTTTCTTATTATAGTTGACATTATTCCACTATTGGGTGACACACAAGTATTGTGGTTTTATTGATTGTAATTATGATTGAGATTCTATTTTACCCATGTACCAATGAGATGAGGTCAAGTTTAATTATTACATGCATCAAATAGGCCCCTAGATTTCACATTTCATGCATATTTCCATGCAATATAGGTGCATTTCAATACATACATTTCTAGATAAGCCTGTGATTGTTATCTAAATCTATGATAATTATCATATGATTGTATTAATCATTGTTTTGATTGAGTGATTTTCTATCTCAATTATTAAGGTGTATTGGCCCTCAGGGATTGGGTTGAGTAATTTACTAAGTCAACCATTGTACTATAAATAAATCGGTTTCATTTTCATTGATGGGGTGTTTGGGAACCGATTACATGGAAATGGTTATCCATTATAATGTGAGACATGAAATTTAAAATTAATTAATAACACAACCAAATTCTTACTTTTCATTTTTTTGGAAGTTAAAAGAGTGAACCTAGAAATTAAAAATAAAATTAAATGATATGGTTTATAATAAATGATGAGGCAAGGTACTATTGACCATTCATCTGTTGTAACCCCTAAAATTTAAACATGAGAACATACCATAACATGACCATAAATACATATAGTTAGGGTATTATACCTTGGTTGGTGAGCCCTTTCTTATGTTTCTCTTCTATTAGTGTTGTTATCAACATGCTTAAATATTGTTCTAAGGTGTGTAATTGGATTGAAAGATGATAAACTATACCAGTTAAGTCATTTGGTGACTATTTCTATTAAGATAACACATTATGGGTTTTTATGACCTTGAAAAATAAAGACACTACTATAGTGTTTCCTATTTTTTAAACCTAGGTTGGCTTGATGATACCCTTATTGGTTTCCATACCTATTAAAAGGTATTTGTGCAATAAATTTCCTAATTACGATGGGATTTCAATAAATTATTAATTTTTAAAAGTATGTTTTATATGTCCTATTATTTCATTGGGTGTTACTCAAATTAGGTACCACATGATTGGGATTAAAATTGGCGGATGATTTTATATTTGAATCTTTTAAATGATTAAAGTTTTTTGTGAATAATAGCGATAACTTTAAAAATGAAACATTTAAGTGGTTTCCTTGGATAAAATATCTTTCATATTTTCCTTAAAATAAGAATGTGGGAATTTTTTATAGACCTTATCCTTCTTAGTAATCACTTAAATAATAGGTTTTTGATCCTAGTGACTTCTTTTTGGTATGACATAGTGATAGGGTCGATGCTTGTTCATAATAAGGGCTAGCCATGATAGTTTTCTCCCTTAATGAAAAAATGTCTTCCCAAATGTTTTCAGTTTTCAACATTTGGTGTTGTTCATGTGTTGTTGTATCTAGTAGGAATATTAACTTTAAAATGATACACTTGTTTAGATGGGTGGTCATGGTATCCATTACCCTTGTTACATGCTTAAACAATGGATAGTGCTCGGTTTCAACAAGTTCGACATATCGAGGGCATGGTCAATCATTTCATAGGTCTCATAGCCCTTTGATCTTCATTAGTAGTGGCTGACATGGTATATCATCATCTAGGTTAATGGTCTTATGATGAATTTTGAACCTGGGTTAACTCTCTTCCACTAACCACCTGATACTCTGAAATATAGAGAGGATACCCTATGGATAGTATTGAGGTGATTTCTTATTTCTTAAACCATGAGTTAGTATGAATTCATGTATATAGTTACTATCAATTTGAGAAATGATATAACGAACTAGTTTGGTTTTTAAAAAAACATTGAGTCTTGAGTTGTGGAGTACGATATCAGGTCATATCCAAAGTAGAGTGACATAATAATTAAAGTAATTTGGTTTGTCCCAATATTCAAGATCACATTCAAGAGACTCGGGTGGTTTGACATGTCGGTCAATTTGGTTGTGGCATTCTTGAAAAATCTATTAACATATGTAATCATGACTAAAATAATAATCATATGTGAGGTTAATGTGGGCTTGATCTATCATGCTTATGAGAAGTTGGTCTATCACTTCATTTGATGGCTAGGAAACTCATGATGTGGGATCATAACATTTTTTTGGGTAAATATGTTCCCTTCCAAGTAGAAGGATCACATCATAAGTGGACCATGGGAAAATGGTTGATTTTCATAAATTTAAATGAGTCTTTCAATTTGGAATCATGTCAATTATTTATCAGCAGTATGACGTTGAAATGGTTTTCTATGTATGCAACCATTGAGAAACACCACTGGTCATGGATGGAATACAGCGGTTTAGTATGACCGATCACATGATGCCTTTGGTAGTGAAGGATTGATATCAGTTTTTAATGGTGTGTCGGTGTGTGAAGATGATATTTTTTTAAAGGAAGTCCTCCAGTGGTGGTTTTCATAATCTCCATGAAAAAATAGAAATAAATACTTTTATTGTGACCATCATAAAGATATGATCATGTTTCCTATCTTGAAGTTGTCCTTGATACAAAAAGTGGGAACTGGTCTAATGTCTTGCTAATGTTTTAATTTTTTTGGGAAGGTTAGTTCCCTCTCTATGGGTTGAGTGTTGAATGCTTGATTTTAATAGGCTTTGTTAGTCATGAGTTATACATGGGCTCCCAAGTAGGAAAACCTTGGATGGAAACTTATACCCCAGCCACTTTCCTCTAACGTGACCTCCAGACGAATGTATCTCTGTGATCAATTAATGTTTCTATGTGGAAATTTTAGCTTGTAAGAAAATATCACTTATAACATAGGGTAAGGACTACTGAGGAAAAGTTCCTTAGTATCCTTTTTAATTAACTCAATGTTTCCGGGTTTTATTTTCACGCTCAAAAAATGATGTTAAAAAGGAGTGACAATTACAATAGGCTAGATCTGTGTTAGACCCTTTTTTGTCTAATGAAATAAAGTTTAATTATCCATACGATGTTTCACCAAGGAAATTCATTAGAGTTCAGTTATGGGTTTCGATGGACATGGCTGGTAAAAATGCAGTATGCATTAGAGTAAGGAATTGTTGAACAGTTCATGATGCATGAGCCATCTATCATGGATATCTTGGATGATGGTCAAATAGAGTTAGTTGGACTTTTATCCTTTTTTATTATTGTATATGGTAGGTGAAGTAATATTTTTGGGCACGTCATCAGGTATACAAGAGTGATGTTTTTGTCAAATTGGTATTTTTATATAAACTTGACTCGACTTACGAAAAGATTTTAGTGTTAAGTCAAATATTTAATTATTGTGAAAATCATGTGTTAAGAATTTTTATAATTCTTAAAGGTGTGTTTTAAAGACAATTTGAATGGTGGGGATACCATAGTTCATAATTTTCCCCCTTTTGTGATAAAATTCATGGTGGGGAGAACCTTTACAAGATGAATAACAAGACGATGACATAATAATAACATTAGCTAAGAAGGCTCGAGTAAGCCCCATTTTAGTTTTTCAATTAGAACATGATCGTTGGAATGTGTTTTAGTGGTTAATTCATTTCATTATTAAGGCCTCCTTAAAGGTGAATTGTGTGTTTGTAAATGAAACACGATCGTTTGAACAAGACCTCATGGCCCTTGTAGGACCCATGATGTTGTTGTAGTTTCTGTTGCTTCCCAGGGATGAGAAGAATATAAGTACTGGTCAGTCTATATAGAAATATTCTATCGATCACCATCAACGACAAATGGAGTTCAAGGTCGATGATAGTGTTAAAATTTAGGAATCTCTTAGGATAGGGTTTTGATGGTTATAGAAACAAGGGAAGTTATCTCCTCATTATGTAGGGTTGTCTGAGATTCTAGAGAGAGTCAACCAGGTAGCCTATTAGTTGCTACCACCGCAAATGTATTGTTCCATGAACGATGTCTTTTTTGTTTCATAGCTTTTGTAATATCATTCTGACCCATCTCATACCTTTGATCCCATAGACATTGAGTTATATTATGATTCTACCTTTGAGGATTATTTAGTACCCATTGTTGACGGGATCATAAAGTCTCTGCAAGGATTTTCTATCACTCTATTGTGAGTGTTATCGTAGCACATCCATGTGTAGGATGATAATTGGGAGCAGGATTCTGATATATGTGCTCGGTGGCCATATTTTTTCTAAAACAGTGTTTCACCGTATTTGGAAGGTGAACTTGGGGATGAGTTATTTTAAGGGTGGAAGACTGTAAGAACTTGTTATATCAATCAAATAAGGATCCTTTAATTTTTAGTCTAATTATTTATTTTGCACTTAATTTGGATGATATTTGAGTTAAAAAAGTTCCCAAGGGTGTCTTGGGATTATTCTAATCCTGAAAGCCAACATTTTTATGAAACATTTCATCGTCGCATGATTATTGTAAACTATGCGAGGAGGGTGCATGGTTAGATCTTACAATGTGAATGGTATGGATTTTTGTATAGATCCATCATACATTGTCAACACATATTTTCCCTAACCATGTTTCATAACCATGCGGTATTCCCCTCACTCTAGGTTCCTATGCAGGGTATGTGTTCAGTTTGGAAAACCAGGCACTGACTAAATTTTGGGTGATTTTTAATTTTAACCCTTAATGATATAATTAATCCCCTCCTTCAATAATACAATTTGTTCTGGTATTATCCTTATTTTCACTCGTTTTTTGATCATTTTTAAGGCCCAATCTAGGGATTATGAGATCTCTTTTATCCATGATCTGCTCGAGCTTCTCTTCTTTATGTTGGATGTATGACTATAGGTACTCAAGTCTGTTTGAGTCATTTTCTCTCTTGATCTAAACCTAGTAATCGAGGATTGAGTGTTTTCCATTTTTCTATAATCTACTCAGATCTAAACCAAATAAAAGGATACTAGTGGAGGAGGGGAGTCATATGAGCCTATGGTGGGTGGTCTATAACTCATCCCTCAAGTTCAATGATCTTGGAATTGTCACGTGGGGCCCAATGATTACTGCAGTTGTCGTTTACGAAATTTATATTCCAAATAGTTTGTTCAGATGCTTCCAAATAATCCCATATTTTCTGAGTCCCAACACAATTTCTAAGCACAATCCTCCTAAAAATGATATATCATCCATTAGCAAGACTTTTTATTCTCAATGAAACCATCTCAAATTCACTATTGTATTATTCCACAGTACCTTCCTTCATAATGTCATTTAACTATTTCATAGGGACATTTTCTTCTATTGTACCTCAATTTCCTAGAATCTTTACCTTTAACTCATCATATTCTAGTTTTCCAAGCATCATAAGTAAATAATGAATAATATGTGGAACTTCACATTCCAACCAAAGTTTTGAAATTGGTACTCACAAATAGCCTGGAATTTTGTGGATAATAAATTTTTACTCATCCAAAGATATCCACAATATTGGATCTTCTATAGAGAAAGTAGATAATTAAATTATATTATAAAATGTATTCAATTTTGAGTGTATAGACTCTCGAACGCCACTCTCTGCGTACGTAGTCCAATATAATTTATCTATGTCCCCCCATTGGACAATGTGATCTACACAACATGAATGTAGGAAAATGTTAATAATACCTAACATATAATGATTGTTTCATTTTGATCCCCTCCTAAGGCCTCTGATGTTTCCAAGAATACCTTTGAAGACTCATGTTATTCCTCAACTCATTGTACTAATTCAAAAATTACATGTCATAGAGAAATTTTTTAAATTTTTTTCATTTTAACCAAAATAGAATTCAAAATATCATCCAATAACACCTAAAACTAGTCGTTTATGTTCTATTAGAGTCCCTTTAATTTATGAGAATCTCTCTATGAATTGTTTCTTTGTTTTACAGCAACTCTAAAAATTACATAGTTTATTTTGTCTATACCTATTGCATCTGAATCGCACATGTCTCAATCGCTGATATTATCCCTTCCACCACCATAGGTATACACCATCTAATTTGGTCATATTCCAAATTTTATTCTACTACACTCATTTTAATCTCAATAAAATCCCCAAACAATTATAACCACAACTTTTTAATAGGAAAACTAAAGAATTTTCATGCAATAAAGCAATGCGTATTAATAATTATTTAATTAGTTTTAATTTCCCAAATAAATAATTACATGGTGGAAGTAAAATAGAGGGAATTAATATCCCATAAAATCATCTCTTAGATCTTGGTTGATTCCCAGTGAAATTGTTTCATCCAAAAAAATAATCTACATTCCCTCTGCTAAGTCATCTTAGCACTTTATAATTAATTGCCTCTAGACCAATACTATTTTGGACTTCACTTAAAATATTAGTTTTACTCTATCGAAAATATTTTTTTAATAGTACTAGAGTCTCTCACGTCCCTTCCAATATTGGTGACTCTAATTGACCCACCAATTGAGAACCCTCCCCATCATAGGATAACTCTAGTTTTTTGAAACATTGGTGTTTTTCAGGAGGAAAATATTGTAACTCATTATCATGGTCAAATTATTTTTCATGAAATAGTATTAATAAAATATGGTTTTTATTGGAATAAGTTCATTAATATATTGATTCCCATAAGTTTTTAAGTAAAAAATCTTGTCGATCCGACTTTGACTTAGGAGGAATAATCACAAATGAAAATTTAAAATGATGTTATTGTTTAGAATCCTATAGTTTTACCTGTATCTTTAGAAATAATAGTACAAAGTATATATGTAATAGATTTTATTGTTAAAGGATCTTTTTATGAAATTCATAAAGGAGTAGTGATTTTTTTTCAATCTAGTTAAGGAACACTCCTGAAGTAAGTTCACCTCTTGCTTCTATAATAGTTCATCCAAATGTTATACCAACAACTTCCATTAGAGATGAATCAGTCTCAACCATTGCTATATTGGATAATGTTGGCCATGGAAGGAACACATCAATAGTGTCATCTGTGATTTTTTTTATTGAAATATCATTATATTTGTAGATGAGTAAAAGAGTTAGGATAAAATAATTTTTCATTTTAAATTCTAAATGATGATGGTGGAGAATAAAAAGAAAAAGTGTATGCAACTCACCTTTTTGCAAGTAGAAGAGCAAGATCAAAATCTATAGAACCATCCCATGTGTAGGAGACACATAATGTTTATAGAAATTTATAGTTTTGTGAAACTCTGAGAATAAGTTTTCATCAAGACATATAATCACATATCCATGCACTACATACATGATAAGAAATTCCTATAGTATAACAAGATACTGTTGATGAGAGATATTGATAAAAATAAGAGAAATTAATTTATGAAGTATAATCATTTAATGTTTAGTAAATTGAGTCTAAAAGTAATATTAGTACTCTCTGTGAGAACAATTTTTTCAAAAAAATAAGTTCATGAAGTGTTGTTGTTGGTTGAATCGGTGTTTAAAATTTTTCCCATGAAATCTAATTGAGAAGCCACAAATTAGGTGGATATACATTCAATATTGGAAGGTGTTTCTATAGCTATATACATAATTAATTATAACATTACCTTAATGCAATGAGAATTTTTTTGAAGGAAATTTATTCTAGATCCTCAAATTGATGTAATAGTTGAAGTTAGAATATTGCATAAATTTCCACAATGCTCTATCCTATCTAATGATAAATTACAAATGGAATTAAACTACTCACTAAAAGAAAAGTTACCAAAAAATCATAATATTTTGGTTTAAGTGAAAAATATTACTAGTTTTATTATCAATGGAATGTCATGTATTTTTATATTCTTATAATTTTTTCATGATGTTTAAGGGAATAAGTTTCAAATTTTTTAAAATTTAATGATAAAAAATCATATGCTATAGTCCCCTTAATAAAAAGAGGAATAAGAAGATGGGGAAAATATTTTTGGTTCACATAAGAAGAAAAAATATTCAAAAGTAAAATAAATAATTCCTACAAATAATCAAAGTAGTTTTCCAAATAAAATTAGATGAATTCATTGAAGAATATCATTATTCGGTATTTTAGAGAAATATATGTAAATAATATCATTATAAATTTCTCTTTATTGGTATGTAATTTTTTCACAGGTCTCATAGATTATTATAAAAAATATATGATGAAGATAATTAATTCGTGTTTGGGATCTCTGTTTCAAATTATAGAGATATGTCTACCAGGACCTCTTATTGTCAATTATTATGCATCTACCTCTCAAAGACTCAAGGAAACATTTGACGTGATATAAATTTACATAATTTAAAATATCATGTTTTTAGAATAAATGTAAATATATTTATTTGAATCCAATTTTATGTTATCCATTATCCTTGAAGATAAATTTGATATGGAGAGAGTGGAGAAATATTCTCTCAACATTCAGTCCATCTCAGTTAGTATTGCTCTAAGTTATCAAGAATAACATGAAAGATATTTACTCATGATATATGATGTTGTTAGAGAAGGTATTGATGATCATATTTCTATATATTCTCTTCATTTCGGCCAGCCAGTATCCAGCAAAATACCTCCACCAAAAAGTTGTTTCATGTCTCATAAATGACACACTTTCATAATTTACATGCTTATTTTAATGTTGGTTAAAACAAAGATCTAATGGAGTTTCAAAAACTTTTTAATTATTTAATTATTATATTATATTTCTATAATATATTTATTTATTTTATTAGTATTACAAATTTTGTTTAATCTATTTATCAATATATTTATTTTTTTGTTCTTTATTAACTATTCTTGTTTTATGTTTCTCTTTTCTATATTGATTTCATTAATTATTTGATTATTTCTAATGCATTTTGTTTTTTTTAATTCAAAATCATGAAAAAAATAAGTCGTCATTCAATAATTATAACTTTTAAGATGAAATAATGTGTGATATTGGTTTTTTTCATCCATGTTCGACTACATTTTTAAATTTAAAAAACGAGAGAAAAAAAAGAGAATATTAAATTTAAAAAATGGAGAATAACATGGAGAATAAAAAATATAAAAAATTATTTTAAATCTCCATTCACAAATTTCATTGAGGAGAAATAGTGAATGTATTAGAATTTTTAGGCTGGTAGATTCAAGGGACTTTTATTAAATGAATTTATCATTGATTCCAATACTACTTAAAATGGATATAAATAAAATTTAAATTAATTAACCATTTACATCGAAAAAATTACTAAATAAATCAGAAAATTATCATAACTAAACATGAAAAAAAGAAAGAAGGAGGACTCACTTATCACAACCAAAATTTCTTGACTGCATAATGAAATTAATGATGTGTTACAACCTTGAAAATTTAAAAATAATATCTTATAAGAAAAAAATAAAAAATTATATACATTATTTGAAAATTATTGGCATTAAATAAAGATATTGAGAAAAATAAATCTCATATTGATTAAGGAAAGGATATTGAAATCACTAAGCTATGAAATCCCAAAAAAAGTAAGAATCATCTGCATCTTGAAACTGAGAAGGCATTATGATTTTTGGTTACATGTCCAGATCACCATGTAATCACCCATTCAACTTATAAATTATTTGAGCGGAGTAGGTTGCATTATTGAAGCATAGTGAGAAACAATTTAAGCATTAGTAAGGAACTTAAATATTTTATAGTGGTGTAAGTAAAAATATGGAAAAATATAATTTTACCTAGTCCTATGAATTCTAACAGTACTCCTCCAACACCTAAGAATGTTTCACCATCCCATATGAGTAGTCCCAAAGATATACTTCTACACTAGAATCCAAAAAAACAATACAACACTAGTAAGTAGAAACTCAAAATAAAAAAGTGAAAACATAACAGAACCTCACATACCAATATTGTATTTTCAAAAAAAATATTTAAAACAAATATTTTATAAGTAATATAAAGTTTCATACAATTAGATAAGAAAATAAGAAGAAAAGAATAATTACTAGTGATCCATAACCTTTCTAGATTATTTATTGTGTAAATTCATCCAATATCACCCACCTTTAGAAGACATTGATTTTCCTTCTCACAACTATATTGAAAAATACAACTTCATCTTCAATGATACATTTGGTTACATCAGATTCTAGAAAAAAATATTTCAATCACAGTAAAATATCATAGTCAGAGAATCCAAAAATGAGGAGATAAATTAATAGTCATTGTCTTCGTGAATTTTTTATATTCAATGACAAAATAATCGAGTGGTCAGTGTCACTCAAACCATATCAACACATTATAAAATAACACTTCATAAAAATAATGTATCCATGAATTAATTTTCATGACATAAAAATTTATTATTATTTGAAGATTATTTTATAATCTAGGAATAGCCGTAGGTCATATTTTAAAGTGAATTTATTGGATTAGATTTTTTATTTTTAATAAAATGAACAAAAAAAGGAGGGAGGGTTTGATAATATTTTTAGGAAAATAACATAATTTAAAGAGTTTAATAATTGAAAAACCAAGTAGATTTTGAGAAATATGTCACAATGGGGTTTTGAAATTTTAGTACACACATTTTATGTTCATTTTTCTTCGAGATTCATTAATTTTTGGATTAATTATTTGGTTTTAATTAATTAGAGTCATAATTAATTTCTTTTCATTTATTTCAATGCATGATGAAAGAAAGCTTTACATAATTGTCAAATTTCTAGGGTCCAAAACATATCCATAGAATAAGATATTCCAAAGAATATTTAATTCTCAATAATGTTGGTTTGAAAAGTATTTTTGTGTTGTCAAATTGGAACAACAGAAGTCACAATCTTAAAACCTATCACTGATTGGTTATAAACTAAAAGAATGTCAATCACATTCATCAAAAAACACATTCAAATTTAAAATAATTTAAAATAAATTGAATGAAATGTGTTGACACCTAAACTACACTAAACTATTAGGTAATATATACATCTGAACTCACTTTAAATGAGTTTATCTCCTTCAAAATGAATGCCCACTGTTTATATCGACATGGATAGTAAGAGGAAGGTCTAGAGGATCTCCATTTTTATCCATGATCTCTCTATAAGGATAGGTTCCTCCAGAACTTCTTAGATGATGACATGAATCCTAAGGAAATATAAAATGGAAGTAATTAACACCATGTTCAAACATACCATTGGTGTGACCAATGTAATCTATTATAGAAAAGAGTATATTGTTTTTGGGAACCCATATTTTGATAAACTACTTGTCCCATCATTTTGGAAGGGTATAACACCTTATCAAGATTTGCTGAAAACTAAAATTTTGTTTAACTGTCTCTTTATTTTCTTCACTGAATGTATGGAATCATTTGGAAAACAAAATCCTGAGATATGGATGAAATATAGAACACAACATTTAACTTAATGCAAATTCATTTCCTTAAACAGATCAGTATTATTGGGGCAACCGATGGAAGAATTAGGATTAGGTTTCTTTATAAAATTTATATCCCACTGAATTTGGATAAGATCACAAAATATTGTACCACATTTATTCACATATTTGTATCATAGTGTGCTTGAGTCCATATATGTACTGGGATTCCATTTCAATTTAGAAAAAATTTCTTCAACTTCTCAGGATCTCCAAATCACCTCTAACTACAATGAAATAATGCCAATAAGTTAAATTTCCCTTTTTAATAATGATTATAAAATTGTATAAAAAATGAATTTATATTTGTTATTAAAAATTTAATTTAATGTAAAAAAATTATTTTATCATAGTGTTATGAAGGTGTAAATGAATAGTTAATTACTATAATATCACACCCAAAACCCTAAACATTTTCGTTCTTGGGAAATGTCAAATTTCCATAAACAATGTATTAAGATATTCCCACATTCATGAAGATTTAATATTCAATGATAATTTAATTCATGATTGAAATTTTATCAAATAAAAAATCACACCTAGGAGTTATTCTTATTTATCATGGAAAAAAGATGTCTCATAAGTTATATCGGAAAAATATTCAAGGAGATAAATAATACAAATTTGAGAAAATAAGTAAAACATAAAAAATGTCACCAAATATACATATCTGTGTGTAAAAACCATTTCATTCTATTCATTATACTTTCAATAAAGTAAATATATGTTAATTTAAAAAAATTAATCTTAAAGGATTCCATCCACTGAACCTACCCAACATCCATTCCAATAAAGTTTCAAGACATGCTCACATGTGCATTTCATTATGTAAAACCCTAATCTCATGATCTAGATATCCTCTTATGTTCAACATTTCATCACCACCATCGTTTATTATTATTTTTGTTTTTTCTTCAAATTTTTTTCATGGAACAAGTCTCAAACACATTACTCAACTGTTGTTTGATTTCCTTGTGACAATAATTATAATAGTTATATCAAGATCAGAGGATTAGGAAGAGTTTTATTTGATCTACCCAAGTGAAAAAACATATTTTTTTATTATTCTTTTTGTTTTTTTATGTTTTTAGGGTGTACGAAACTGAGATAACATGTAGAAATGCATAGATCAATCTATTAAAGTAATGAAAATTATCGGATAAGGAATGAAGGTTTAGAAAAATTATTTTGGAAAGATGATAAATATTAACCTAACTTATATTCAACTTCTAATGAGTAAGAAAAATTCACACTTTATAGTTGGGTGAAAATATGTCTGGATATATTAAGTGACACAATTTTCCCCAAATTACTCACACAATGGTTACCATTATTCTCAAAAGTTCAAAATGATACAACTATCTATATCATATAAAAGAAACCAATTAACTAGAAAAAGTCACACATAACTTTTAAATTTATTCCCAAACACACATTTAATATGGGAATTTAAAAAAACAACGACATGAAATAAGGAAATTCCTCATGAATGTTCAAATATTTCCATGATTAAGTAGGAATACATTCCTATGATTAAGTAATAATCATTATCCATTATTTCATGGGAATAAATTATGAATATTATAGTAAAAACATGATGGTGTAAAGGGGAGAAATTAAAATTACTATACATAAAGTGAAAAATAGAAAAGTAGGAAACATGATGAAAATTATTAACTAACCCAAGAAGTATCCCATCCCCCTACAAAAACCTATAGTATGCAGTTTTCTCAGTGTAATAAATCAAAATGTGGGAAGTAAGGATAAAACCTATTGGGTTTAATTTATAGGTTTCTTGTTGAACATTTAGTTCCTTAATCTAGGAATCTAGAATAGCCTTTCAAAATGTCATTAGGTGATTCCCATTTAAAGAGAAGGTTTGTTTTTTTCTTCATTTTTAACAAGGAAAAAACCAAATGGATAAACATTAAAAATTGTTTATGGTCCGAACCATCAAGGATGAAGCTTACCTAGGTAAAACATCATCATTTCATTGAAAAGTATGACCATACACCTAATGTAGAATTTATGATGAAGGATGATATGGTCATGGGTATCCTTGGTTCTCTCTATATATATCTGGGAGTTCTCATCATAATATCTATACATTTAATCCATCTCCTAAATCAATAACTTCCTTAGAGAACTTCAACAATAAATGTTAGAATCATAGTATTTAATGGCCTAGTAAGCCTCATACTCTATATCAACAGGGAAATGCCATTACTTTCCAAAAAGTGTCTGATATTGTGACATGCTAATGGGTATTCTTAATGTATTATTGTAATCCCATAATTAATCATCAAGTCTAGGACTCCAATCATTTTTTTGGATGAAATTTTTTTTCATGAATTTGTGTTACCTCTCTATTCGACACCTCAATATGTCCATTGGTTTGTGGATGATATGTAGTAGACACTTGATGCTCGACCCCATACTGATTCAAATATAATTTCATTATTCATTTTCATAAATGAGTGAAATGTTCACTGATGATGAACCCAAGTAATCCAAACCTATAGAAAATTTAGGTTCTAAAAAATTGCACAACTTCCTTGGAGTCATTTGTCATCGATGATCATTCCTCTACCGATTTTGACATGTAATCAACATCCAAAAGAATGTACACATTTTTAAAAGGATTTAAAAATGGAACTATAATTTTAATTGCTCAAATATAAAAAATTACATGGTATAGAAGGAGTTGTTGTGGAATTTCATTTATTTTATGTACATTCCACATTCCATGAGAGTGAGGAAAATATTTACAGAAATAATGGGAACCCTAAAATAATGTTGCATAAAAGAGACCAAAACTGATGGCCATGAACACATTTCATTAGAAATATTAGTTGACCTACAAGTAAAAGTGTTTTAAAAACCAAGTATATAACCAAAATTTCTATCATGAATAGAATGAATAAGTAATTGATCACTATATTTGAGATAAAGGTAGGGCTCATCCCAAATGTACCAACAGGACTCGTGTTTTAGATGTCTTTCTTAGTTTTTGTTTAAATAATTTGGATATCAAGATGAAATCAGATAATTTAAAATTTTTTCATACCTATGAATTGAATATTTTAATCTATTAAACTGAATAAAATAAACATGTCATTTATGGGAAATCAAGGGGATGAGCCAATGTGTGAGGATGGTTGGATCCAAGTAATATATTCCGCCACCATATTATATCCTCTTTTTTATCTATATTTTCTATATTAAATTTCTAAAGTAAGAGAATCTGTTGAATGAGATGTGGTTTGGATTCAAATTTCTTAAGGATATACTTGAGGTATTATTTATATAATAATACAATTATTTTTGGCCCTAAAAGGTATAACCTAAATTTATACATGGAGAAAATAATGGAAATGAATTATTTTTTAGTTTTGGTGTAGTTTTCTTGGTTATGGTCCAGGGTGAGAGAGGGATATGATATTCCATGTGGATCACAATTAACCCTTTAAAATAATACTACCCCAACTCTATAGTTAGAGGAATAACACATTATTTAAATTTTTAAATAGCACTAAGGTGGTTGGATTTTTGGGGGTGAAGTGAGACTCCATTTCAATTTGATAAATTCATCCTCAAATTCATTATGAAAAAACAAATTCCTTTTCATTGGGAGAAATTGGGATATAGGTAGTGAAATATTGTTAAATTAATGAATGAAAAGATGGTAAAATATTGAATGAACTAATAATAAATTCACATCCTATACATTTTTAGGGAATTTTGGGGAAGAAATGAAATCTTGTTTTTGTTAACCTAGTTGGATACCATCACCAGAAATGAAATTACCATGTACAATACATTGTCATACCTTGAAATGGCATTTCTCATATTTTTACATGCGATTATTTTCAATACAATGATGTAGGATATAACCAAGTCTACTCAAGAAATCATCAAAAGTGTATCCATAGAAATTAAAATCAACGCTGATAACATCAATTAATTTATCTAGGAAATCTAAAAAAATACTAACCATGCATCATTGGAAAGTACTTGAAGCATTTAACAGACTGAATAGAATCCTCCGATATGCAAATGTTCCAAAGAGGAAAGTGAAGGTTGTCTTTTCTTGATCTTAGGGGTAAATATGGATCCAAATTTATCTGGAATAAACATTAGGGAAATAGTATTGGGACTTCCCCACTATCCATTCTATCATTTTTTCAATGAATGGTATAGGGATATAGTTCATCATAGTGTTTTGGTTTAGTCAGTTATAGTTTATATAAACAGACTCACTATTCAGAACATTGGATGGAACCAATTCATTATTTTAATATTGAAAAACCATAAGACCATTTTCTTAGGATCAACACATACTGGACTGGACAATTTTCTATTAGATATGAGGTAAATGATTCTAGGAACCAATAATTTTTTAACCTCTTTTTTAATAACATAAAGGGGGTTTGGGGTCTGTCAATATTTTGTTAGCCATACTGGCTAAGCCTCGTCTTTTAACAATATGTGATGTGTGCATATTTTGGGGAAAATACTAGGAATGTTAGCAAGTTACCACCATTACTATTGTTTATACTTCCTTAAAAGATCAGGCAGGCATAAGTCATGCTTTATAGAGGGTTAATTTGAAATAATGATAAGTATCTAGTTTCCATTATCAATATATTAATGTTTCAAATTTTGAGTTATTGGAATATGTTCCAATTAAACGGTGGTTTTGGATTTATGGGAGTGAATGTGGAAGTGAGAGGTAACTAATCTCATAGAAGAACGTGGTGTTTACATCCCCATATTAGGAATGTGATTTTACAAGCTTAGATGTGTCCTTAAATGTCATGGGATCATTAGGGATCATCAAATCATCAATTAATAAACATATATAAATTTTTTCTATACTACTAAAAAATTCAATTCATTACTCATTATCTATCATGTCTATCAATAATGAAAACTCAGAATATGGATTATGATAAAGAAAAGTTGTTTTTTTCAGGGAAGTAATTACATCAATAGAATTAATATAAAGTTAGGAATGTTCTTCAAAGGCATGTTTCATGGAATCATGGATGTTAAAGTGGAAAATTTCACCACCAAACTCCATTGATAATACACCATTTTGGACATTAATTATGGTTTTGTTAGTTTTATAGAAAGGCCTCCCTAATAAAATTAGGGTGTGTCCATTAATTATATCTTCTTCTATTTCATCAATTTGTATTTACAAGAAGAATGAAATAGAAATGTCTCAAGTTGTGGTATGACCTTCTTCAAAGGGTTTTCCTATGTGTATCGGTGTCGCTGATGTTATATCCTCTCAAGTTTTTGATCGAAAGGATTTAAATCTACAGGAGTAGAACACATCATGGACATGAACTACACATGAAATAAATCAAAAAAAAAATTATATGAAAAGTTATATGATTAATCAAATAAATATTCAAAAAAAATTAAAAATAACATATCAAAAAATCATAATAAAAATTAAAGTACTCCCAGAAAAAGGCTCCTAAATATGAATTTTATGTCATGAAACATAAAATTTATTATTATTTAAAGTGATTTTACAGTCTAGTACAGACCTTGGGTTTTCTATCAAAAATCATTTATTGGGTAATAGATTCTATTTATAATTAAATGTAATAAAAGGGGGTGATATTGAAAATAATTTTCATAAAATAAATTAATTTAGAGAGTTTAATAATTGAAAAATCCAGTGGGTATTGAAAAATATTTAATAATGTGGTTGTTTTTATTTAACGAAAAACATTTAATGTTATTGATCTTAGAGATTCACTCTGATATAGAGTAATTCTTTGGTTGAAATTATTTTGAATCCCAATTAATTCCTAAGATTTTATTTCAATGCTTAATGAAACAAACTATGCCACAAAAATTAGGTTTCCATGGACCAGAAGTTATGAAATGAATGAGATATTCCAAATAATATCGAAGTTACAATAAAGCGGGAAAAAATGATTATTTTTTTAATCAAAACAACACAAGTCATGCACTCAAAACCTCACACTGATCAGTTATAAATTAAGATCATGTCTACAACATTCATGAAAAAAATCATTCAAATTTAAAATAATTTAACATGAATTCAATTAAATGTTTTGACACTCAAATTACTTCAAAATGGAATCTGATATATGAATTAAAAGTCCCCTGACTTGGGTATAGCTCCCTCACAATGAACACTCAATGTTTATCCCAACATCAAGAGGAAGAGGAAGCTCAGGTGGATCTACTTCTTCATCTATAACCCCCACCTATGAGGATAGGTGCCTCTAGAACTTATATGATTAAAAAATGAATCTTATAGAACTCTAAATTGGAATAAATTCACTCTTTGGTTTAACATAAAAATTGAGTTCCCTAAGTATTCTATTATAGAAAAATTGGATGGTGTTTTGGGGAACCAAAATTACAAGAAAGCAATTAGCCCATGGTTTTGGGTGGGTATACAACCTTATCTTAAATTGGAGAAACTAAAATGCTTTTTAAAAAACACTTTAATATATATACTAAATGTTTTTAATAATTTGGATAACTATAACATGATATATGGATGAAATACATAACATGACTTTTTACTTTTAAAATATTCGGTTCCTTGGACAAATATGTATGGTTCGGCCACTGGACGGACAAATAGGGCATTTGTTTCATTAAAAATGTTTTATAAAACTGAATTTTAGATCATCCCACATTATCTAAGTCAAATAGGTTGCACTTATAAGTTTAAATGTGTGTTTGAGTCGAGAAATGTTCTTGGATTCCTGCACAATTTAGTCCAATTTTCATCAACTTCATCCTGGGCCCTCTAAATTACCTCCACCTTTAATAAAATAATCTCAAACGATAAATTTCACTTCTTATAAGTTATTAAAAATAATAATTAAATCAAAAATGATGTTAATTTTTTATTAAATTTGGAATTTTGGATAAAAAATCAGTTTATCACTATGGTATAAGTGTATAATTGAAAATTAGATCACTATGTGATCACAAACTCA
The DNA here is from genome assembly GCA_963277665.1 of Viscum album. NCBI lineage: Eukaryota > Viridiplantae > Streptophyta > Magnoliopsida > Santalales > Viscaceae > Viscum > Viscum album. The sequence goes on from OY728126.1 coordinate 1,673,197,479, forward strand.
CACTTAAACATATTCACTCATGCGAAAAGTCACATTTCTAAAAACTGTTAATGGATATATTACCAACATCATGAATATTTACCATTGAATGATAATTAAACTATTAATGAAATGTGATCTAAGAAAAAATCACACTAAGGAGTTATAGTTAGTGATCATGGAAAAAGATTTCTGATAAATTGTATCAAAATGAAATTCAAGGAGATTAATGATACAAATTTGAGAAAATAACTCAAAAGTAAATTTTTTTACTAAATCTCCACATGTTTTTTGAAAACCACTTCACATTATTCTGTCCACCTTATATTTAGTAAATATAGGTTAATTTAAAAAATTTATTCTTAAATTATTCTATCCACCAAACCATTTATACATCTTTCATAATAAAATTTATAGACTGAGTCACTTAAGAAATCCTAGAAGTCAAAAATTAAGCCCCAGACTTAGATATCCCTATATGTTCTACATTTCAACACTCCCATCATTTTTTTATGATTTTGTATAATTTAAATATGGAACAATTCTCATATTCATCACTCAACTATTGTTTGATCTCCACATGACACTAATTATAATATTTATAACCCAATTACAGATCTGAGAAGATTGGTTTTTGACTTGAACAAGGTACAACCAATATTTTTGTTTTTTTATTTTTATTTTATTTTTTATTTTTTATTTATTTTGAGTATTTACATTAGTCAGATAAAAGGTACACATGGAAATGTCAATCAAGTATAGTAATGAAAAATATTGGATAAGGAATGAATGCATGGAAAAATCATTTTGGATATATGATAAATATTACCCTAACTTATATTCAACTTCTATTTAGTAGTAAATTTTTCATTATTTGAGGAAGGTTCAAAATATGTGTAGAGGTTTTAAGTGACGTAATATTCCCTAAACTGGTCACAAAAAGGGTCCCATTTTTATCAAAAAAATAAAAATGATACAACCATTTATATCATAATCAAGAAACCAATTAACTAGAAAAACTCAGACTTTAATGTTAAATTCATGTCAAAACACACATTATATCAGGATTTTTTTAAACTACATAAAATAGAGAAATTCCACATGAAAGTTCAATAATTTAAATGATTATGGGGGAATCCTTTTCCACGATAATGTGGGAATCATTTTCCATGAATAATTGGGTATCATTTAAGAATATTTTAGCACAAAAGTGAGCTAGGAAGGGGGGAAATTAAAAATACTATACAACTACTAAAAAATAGAAAAATAAGAAAGGTGATGAAAATTCTTACTAACCTTGTAATTTACCCATCCCCACCACCCCATATGTATGTAGTATCCTCATTGTAACAAAATAGAACATGTGAATGAAAGATAAAACTTTTTTGGATTCATTCATAGGAATCTTGTTGAACTTTGAGTTCCTCCATCAAGGACTTCGGAATATCTTCATGAAAGCGCTTCAGTTGCTTCCCATTGATAGTGATGTTTTCTCATTTTTCCTAATTTTGAACCTATAAATCACCAAATTGAAAAATATTTGTAATATTTTATAACCCAAACAAGTCGTATCAAAGCATACGATTAAACATCATCCTTTCATTGAAAAGGATGATATTTGACCTAATGTGTGATTGATGATGAAAGACGATTTGATCATGGGAAGCCTTGGTTTGATCCTTATAGATCCAGGAGTTATAATAAGAATATTTACATATTTCAACCAGCTCCTGAATCTGTAACTTCTCTTGAGAACCTACATGAGAAAGACGATAGATGGATTGATTAATGGTCCAGTAGGTATGCTGCTCTATATTAATAGGAAGTTGATAAGTCTTTCAAAAAACAATATGATATTATCACATAAAAATGAGAGTTATGAATGATGTAATATAATACCTTAATGAGTAATCATGTCTATGACTCAATTCATTTCTATTGGGTTGAACTGTTAAAACAAGAATTATATTTACCTCTCCATTCGACACCTCGGCTTGACCATTGGTCTATAGGTGTTGTGAAATATACACATGATGACTAAACCCATACCGACACAATATTGATTTCATTGTTCAGTTGAAAAAATGATAACGCTTATCATTTATGATGAACCTAGGTAATCCAATCCTATAGAAAATTTTGGTTCAAAAAACCACAATAATCTTATAATCATATATCCCCTTCTCTCATGCCCATACCCATTTTAACTTGTAATTAATGAACATAATAATGTACATGATTCTATAGGAATTATGAAAAGGACTTATAAATTCAATACCCCAAACAATAAAAATGTTATGGAAGAGTAAATATGGTTGTTGAATTTCATTTCTTTTAGACTCCTTAACCTTTCTTTGACAGTGATGATAATATTCAAAAAAATCTTGGGCATACTAATATAATGTTTGAAAAAAGAGAAATGAATCGAGGAACATGTGAGGATTATGATGGGGAATAATGTGTCCCCCACAAGAAAGTGTGTTCCCGGACCTATGTAAATAATAAAAATCACTATTTGGAACACGAAGACTATGGAATTGATCACTACATGTGGGCCCCAGGTATAGGTCATACAAAATGTACAAATGGGACTATTGTTTTATATGAATGGCTTGGTGTTTGTTGAAATTAGTATTATTTCATGATGCTAATAGATAATTTAAATTTTTAACTTACCATGGAATATAATCTTGCACATGGTACAATTGATCATCTCGAAACATTTTATTTATTGGAATCCAAGGGGGTGAGCCAATGTGTGGGGATGAGAGGATCCTACTGATATGGTCAGCAACCACATTCTCTGATCCTTTTTAATCATTATTTTCTATATTATATTCTTAAAGTATGATCATAGAATTAATTGAATGCGATTTGGATTATAGTTTAATAAGGAGATATTGGACGACTTCATGATATGATAATAGAATTTCTTTGGAACCTAAAAGTTATGACCTAAATTTATCCAAGGAAAACATATTGTCAGGAAGAAGTTTTTAGTTGTGGTGTAGTTTTCTGGGGAAGGGTCTAGTATGTGAGACGCATAGGCTATGAAATGTTGATCTTGATAGTCTCTTTATGATAATACTACCACAGAAACATAGTTAGTGGAATCACACATGTGCTCAAATGGTAAATCCCACTAAGGTGGTTGGATTATTGAAGGTGATATGAGACTCTATTTCAATTTTTTAAAAGTTTCATCACATTATTTATCGAAAATATATTCTTTTTATTTTTTGAGAAATTGGGAGAGGTGAAATGCAATATTAATAATGTCACAAATTAAATAATTGTAAAATATCACATAACATAAGAATGAATGCACATCTTATACTATTTTGGTGAATTTTAGCGATGAAATGGAATCCAATTTTAATTTATCTACTTGTATACCATTCTTATAAATGAAATAACCACGTAATATACCATGTCACAACATGAAATAGAATTTCATATTATTTAATATGATATTATTTTCAATACAATTATGTATGATAGAACCAAGAGTACTCAAACATTCATCAAAATAGGAGACATAAACAATAAAATCATCCATGAATACTTCCATGCAATTCTCTAGTTAATATGAAAAAATAATTACCAAGCATCGATGGAAAGTACCCAGATCATTGAATAGAAAAAATGGGATCCTCTTATATGAAAATGTGCTAAAGGATCAGGTGAAGGTTTTTTTCTTGACCATTGGGGTCAATATAGATCTAAAAGTATCCAGAATACCCAATAAAGAAATAGTAGTAATACTTCCCCGCTAGACTCTACAGTATTTGGTCAATTAATTGTAATGCTAAATGGTTCTTCATTTTTTTTGGTTTAGTTGGTGACAGTCCATACAGACAAACCAAAAATTCTGCAAATGGGCTAGAACCAATTCATTGTCTTCATTTTGAATTACTATAAGGGAAGTTTTTTAATGAAAAAAATCCATGGAAAAACCCATTGGATGTTAGAGATGGGGTAAATGATTCTATCCAAAAATAATTTTTTAAGCTTCTTTGAAGAAAACTCTAGGAGGTGGGGGTTCAATGAACAATTTTCCTGCAACAATAGGCAAGAATAAGAATTAACAATATGGTAAGTATTCCTATTGATGGGATAATACTAGGAATGTAAACAATTGTCCACCCCAATGCATGTCTATACATCCAATAAAGTTTTGGAAGGAAAAATTCATTATCTTGATGGAGTGAACTATTAGTGATGAAATGTAACTTCTTTGCATTCTAGTGATATATATATTTCAATTTTTTATTCAGTGGTTTAAGTTACAATTCATGGGGATTTTGGACTGATGGGAGTGAATGTGAATGCGAGAGGTCACTGATCTCATCTAACTTCACATTGGTAAAATTATCAGATGAGGAATGATATTTTACAAGCTTAGTAGTATCCTTGATGTTCAAGGGATCCTCATTGATCAAGAAATCATCAATTAATAAACATGCATGACATAATACTAGAACACTTCAACATTTAATTCAAGACTCAAAACCATCAGGTAAATCAATGATAGAAACTCGGAAAGGGGATGATGAAAACCAAAAGATATTTTTAGGGGAAGGTATTATATTAATATAATTAATTGAAATTGTGGAATGTTCCTCTATGGTATGCTTCATGGAATCAAGGATGCAAAATTATATATTATCACCACCAAAATCCATAGATAATGTACCATTGTAGAAGTTGATTTTTTATCCAATTCTCATGAATGGCCTACACAATATAATTAGGGCATATCCATTAATCCTATCATCTTCAATTTTAATCAGTTAAAAATAAATAGTATACATTAAAATTTTCACCCTAACAGGAACAACCTCTAACACACCAACAGGTTGTTCTATAATAGAAATTACAAGTTGAAAAAAATTAATATGGGATTCAATTCCCTAACATTCCTTGAATATAAAATGTAGTGAGGAATAAAATTTATAGAAGACAATAAATCAAGAATAAAATTGAAAAATAAATACTCACCTGTAGTCCTTGGAATCAATAATGTTCTAAGATCATTTAATTTGGTGGTACGTGATGGATCTATCAATGCTAAGATATTCCTCCCCAAGCTCACATTTTCATCACCACAATGATGCCTTTCATGTGTACACATCTCCTTTATAAACATACTGTATCATGGAATTTTCATTATGACATCAATCACGGTAATTTTATCCTACACTTATTTGAATGTTTTCAATATTTCATTTTCACATTCATAAAATTTTTCTTTCCATGGTGGGGTATCCCTTTGGGGAAATGGAAGTGGAATGTCTTGGCTTAGTGGTTAATCAAATTAACCCCTGTTTACAAAGGTATATTGTCTCTCAGGGAATGTTTTGGACACAATTGAATCACTTTTAGTGGTTTGGAGTTACTTTTCGTGATAGGGGATAACTCTAATATAAAATAAATTTGGATTGTCAGTTCTATTCCACGCCTAAATATTATGGCACTAACATTTCCCTTTTCCCTTGTATTGACTATTGGTTGAGAGGGTAGTATACTCAACCCATGCCTTTGTGTAACATCCCAGGTAAATAAAGAAAAAAACATTTTCATATTTATTAATATTTAAAATTAAATATTAATTTTACTTTAAAGGTATTTTTATGTTTGATAGCATACATGATACGCAACAAAGAGTTTCTTTGAAATCTTACGTTGCACACTAGTAACATAATAATATTATTTTAAAGGGTAGTTAAAACGTAGCCGTTGTATTGGTGGGAATGAATATAAATAACTAAAATATGATTATATGTGTTTTTTAAATGTTTTTACATTTATCCAATAAAAGATAAAGGATTAAAATAAGAAAAGAATTCAATTTTTGGCATATATACTCTAATTTTCACTAAAGGTCCACTTATCGCCTTTTGAAGGAGAACCATCATTAAATATAGTTTTGGTCACTCTTATAAATTATATTGGACCAAATAAAACTGTTATTTAGAATCAGGACATCAAAATTTACTTTGTGTAAATTTTTGGTATTTTTCCGATAAAGATCATTTTTTAATGAATAGTGAAAAATGTTGTATTTTAATTCAAAACCACTTTTTAATCTAGTTTATTTATATGATTAGATTATCTTTTGAATTGGTTTTATAGTTAAATTAGAATATATTTTTACCATTTAATCCAATAGTGGTCGTTGGAATTAATTTCACTTTGAAATTGAACTTAAACTAGTGTCAATCTTTTGATACATATTGTTTCATAAAAACACACTATTTATTCTGACAGCGGGAATTAATTATTAAATTAATTAATGTAACTTATATGTTTTTAATTTTTGTAAAATAGATATCATTTTTGAATTCGGAATATCAAATATAGCTTAGGGTGATGTTTTGGTATTTTTCTGAAAAACTTCAATTTTTTATGAATAGTGAAACCACTAAGTGGTACATAAAAAAACTGATCTTTCATTTAAATAAAATTTTACCACCTCTGTGTTTTGAATTTCAAAAATCCAACACAAATGTTTTTCATTAAGAAGTAAAATTTGGATCAATGTGATTAAAATAATTTTTGGTGAATAGTAAATTTTAAGTTTTTAATCGCGATTAGAGGTAATTAGTGTAATTTAAGGTAAAAATAATGTTTTAATAATTTGAAATGACCATGAAACATGTCTTAACCTTATTGGATGTGTCATTTCCGACCAAGAAAATCCATGGGTCAACTTGGGGACCTCATGGAGCCACTTTGGTAGGAAAATGACATTAATAACTTTTTATTTAGATTTAAAATAAAAATGTCACAAACATGTGTTACTTTACTAAAACAATTTTTAAATGGGGTTATACAAGTAATATTTTTTACTATAAATATTAATTAGAAATATAAAAATATTTCCTACATCATGATAGTTTTGTATAATTTTTAGACATTGAATAAATTGAATTATTTATGACACCATGATGATGCAGCGATTACCTCATTATTTAACAATTGAAATAAAATGAAAAGATAATATAAAATATAAGACCTACACTTGTCCAAAACCTATTGTACTGGTGGATTTAAAACTCTTATCACCTTATCCTTAAAATCTATAATTGTGGGACCTTTAAAAACCGAAACTCATTTTATAATAAAGTAACCTTTTATAACTTTCCAAGAGTGCCCCTCCTCTTCTCTTATAAAAGGCTCCCACCTCTACCACCTTACCCACACATATCAAGACGTTGTCTCAGCCAAACCCTGCCCATTTTGTCTCTACACATCCCTCTCTTACTCCTAGAAGCCTCACTTTTGGCAGAAGTCTTTCCAAGGAAGCCTTTGACCTCAAATCAAAAAGAGTTACCCAATTTAAAGGTAGTGTCTTCTCTTGAGTTCTTATGTATTATTTTTCTTCTCCAACCCCCTAAACTCTTTTTATTCCTTTATTTTGTAACAAAACCTGTATCTTCAATATACTAGGATGTTGTTATGAGAATTATTAGAGCTACACCTACACACACCTACATCTAATGGTTAAATAACATATTGTTTCCATGGATGGCGATTTTCTGCCTCATGAAAAGATGATTGTTCAATCTTCTTTTCACACCTTTAATGGTGGCCATTAAGATGTCACACTATTTATATATGATATATATTATTTTTATGTTTTACTTATGCTTCTGTATTTATCATTTGTGTCATACGTTTATGGTTTCCATTGTGGGTAAACACGATAAATTTATTTTAGGAATTGCGGACTACCGCCCCCTCAAAGTGATTTGATTCGTTAATGCCATATATGGGAAGTATAAAGGATGGAGTTAATTTTATTATATATGATGTTATACTGGAATTATAATATACCCTTATATAATTATTATTTCACTCCATTAAATACGAAATAGAAATGAAAGTAGCGTTCATGCGTACGTACAGCTTACTGTCTCCATGAACGGTGCATTTCATTTTTACCTCTAAATGTTATGTACTATTATAAATACATGTATATGCTGGATATATATGATATATATGATATCCGAATCATGAATATCATTCTTGATATAAGGAACCTTTGACCACATAAGCAACATGTAATTGTAAGAAGTCCATTTTTGAATTAAGTACCAAATATTGACAAAATGAACTCTATGAAATTAAATGATTATAGAATGTTTATAACATGGAAATAAGTCATATAAAAGGAATAATAAACTTGAAAAATGTTCTTAAGAAAGAATAAATTAACTTTAGTTTATTATTTAGGAGATTAAAGATCAATCGAGTCACGTTGGACACGAGGTAAGGGACTTCGTCTCAATCTATTTTCATTGAGGCATATTTTGTTCTAATATAAGGCTTTCTTTTATACGGTGTATAAACCCCTGTGACTTTTAATTTTATAAAAAATGAATATTTTTCTACGAATCATTTTACTAAACGACAAAAAGGGATGTTTCTTTTAACGTACGCGGTGACAACGACCTTTTCCGCCGTCTTGAGTATTATTTGGTCTTTGGCTTCCTCGACAAGCCGTAATGTTTTTAAAATGAAATAAATAAAATATACTCTCTTTTATGTATTTTGGTATTGAAAATGGTTTTTATAATGCTTTTTTTATGTCAATATATTTAAGTGATATATTGTGATCAAAGTGTTGAAATGTTTTCTTTCCATTGTATTTGTTTTATGTCTTATGATTTTATAATGGTACTTGGACATTTGACTGGTGGTTACATGATAACACATATGACGGGTGGTTCCATTAATACTAGGACGGGTGGTTACGTTATAACCTCCAATGCATTGGGTATGGAAGTCGGCCGTATGGCTATTCCATTAAGTGATATGTGTGGAAGTCGACCGGATGGTTATTCCACTTAAGTATGTTTATGTCCCAAGTTACCTTTATATTTTATGTGTTCTTTATATGGGTTTTATGGTAATCTATTGGTTACAAAAGGGTAAGTAATGATCTTTTATTCAATGAAGAGTATTTTCTTCTCCATAAAGGTGAAAAGTATTACTTTGATAAAGTATTCTTGTTTTACTGGTTGTTTTGAAAAACTAACAGTTTTCCTTCTTTGTGTATCCCTTACTGAGGTTTTTATGCTCACCCCAAGTTTTTGAAATGTTTTTCACAGGACTTAATGAGGAATAGGGTCAAGGATGGTATCAAGGAATAGTCATTCTATCTAAAACATGGAACTAGACATGTTTCTTTTTAAGAGTTTTTATTTTATGGAAACTTAGTAGAAGTGTCTACTTTGTAATCTTTTGAGATGTAATAGTTATGTAATAATTCTATAAAACTATAATCCTGAAAATATCCTCAATGTGAATTATTCATTTAATTCAATATTAAGTAAGTTTTAAGGTTAGGGCCTTATGGTCGGTATCATAGGTCGGTTTAGTCAACTTTAGGAGTTAGAAAATTGTTAAATTGTAAATTAATTTATGGTATGATTGAAATGATATAGCATTTAAAGATTACCATGTTGCTTCGTCTAAGATATATGTGTGTTAAGAATGCTTTTTCATAAAAGAAATAGAGCAACTTTTCTGGGAAGGCATATAGAGTGTAATGACTTTCTGAATCCGCAACCATAGATGGTCGGAATCAGAATTGAGCAGTTTACCGCAGTGATGACTCAGTTGAATCAGGTGATAAATGGTGGTGGTGTTTATTGATTATATTTTGGTCTTTTCTAAATTTAAAGAGGAGAATGAAATTCATTTAAGGGTTATCTTCCAAATATTAAAATAAAAGAAACTGTATGGAAAATTCATCAAGTGTGAGTTTTGGTTACAACAAATTTCTTTCCTTGGTCACATTGTTTCAAAAAATGGTATAACTATTGATCCTGCTAAAACAGAAGTTGTTGAAAAATGGCCAAGACCCACAAATGTAACCGAGATCCATAGTTTTCTTGGTTTGGTAGGTTACAACCGAAGGCTTGTTGAAAATTTTTCACGTTTATCTAGTCCAATGACTAATCTAACTCAGAAGGGTGTTAAGTTTATCTGGACAAAATAATATGATGATTGTTTTCCGGAGTTGAAAAGAAGATTGGTGAATGATCCAGTTTTGGAACTTCGTTCCAGGAATGGTGAGTTTTTTATATATAGTGATTCTTCATTGAAGGGACTTGGTTGTGTCCTTATGAAGAATAATCAGGTAATTGCATATGCTTCACGTCAGTTGAAAACTCATGAGGTAAATTACCCTACACATGACTTGGAATTAGCTGCTGTTGTTTTTGCTCTACAAATTTGTAGGCATCATTTGTATGGAGTAATGTGTGAAATATATATTGATTACAAAATTTTAATGAATATATTCACTCGGAAATAATTGAACATGAGACAGAGGATATGGCTAGAATTAATCAAGGATTATGATTGTACAATTCATTACCATCCGGGAAAAGCAAATAAAGTGGATGATGCTTTGAGTCAAAAAAGTAATGCTTCATTAACCATGCTAAGTTTGGAAGGTAATCCTTTGGTTTTTGATTTGGTGAAATTTGGCATAAGAATTGTTGGTGCAGGAATTTCTTAGGTTTTGTTTCAGGTATCAGTGAGATCATCTCTATCAAACAGAATTAAGTAAGCGCAGAAGAAAGATAGTGGGTTGTAGAAAAAGGTAGATCTAGTTCAGAAGGGTAAGTTTCCTAAATTTAATATTGATAATGACTGTGTTTTGAGATTTGGGAAGAGATTGTGTGTTCCTAGTGATTCACAGTTTATGAAGGAGTTGTTATGTGAGGCTCATAGTTCCCCGTTTTCAGTTCATCCTGGCAGTACTAAGATGTACTGAGATCTGCGAGAGTATTACTTGTGGGACGGAATGAAAAGGGATATTGCTGAGTTTACTGTGAAGTGTTTGACATGTCAACAGGTTAATGTAGAGCAATAGTTACCAAAAGGGATACTTCAGCCTCTACCAGTACCAGAGTGGAAATGGGAGAATATATCCATGGACTTCACTGTGGGATTAATGAAGACATCTCGAGGTAATAATGCAATTTGGGTTATTGTTGATCGCCTGACTAAATCTACTCATTTCCTTGCCATACGAGATACTTTTTCCCTAGATAAACATTCTCTTTTGTATCTTAAAGAGATAGTCAGGTTACATGGAGTTCCCCTATCCATTGTATATGATCGTGATCCCAGATTTACATCTAACTTTTGGGAGGGCCTTTAGAAGTCGTTCGGTACTGAATTGAATTTTAGTACAGCTTTTCATCCTCAATCAGATGGGCAGTCAGAATGAACAATTCAGACTTTGGAGGATATGCTACGTGCTTGTTCGATGGATTATCAAGGAAGTTGGGACCAACATCATTCTTTGGTTGAATTTTCATATAATAACAGTTTTCATTCTAGTATACAGATGGCTCCGTTTGAAGCATTATATGGTAAATGGTGTCAAACTCCAGCTTTTTGGGATGAAGTGGGTGAAAGGAAGCTGATGGGGCCATTATTGGTAGAAGAGATGGTAGAAAAAGTTCAGTTGATTCAGAAACACATGAGAACAGCTCAGAGCAGGCAGAAGAGTTATGCGGATAACCGGAGGAAGGATCTATCTTTCGAGGTAGGTTGTCATGTTTTTCTCAAAGTTTCACCATGGAAAAGTGTTATGTGATTCGGTAAGAAAGGAAAGCTGATTCCAAGGTTCATTGGACCATATGAAATTCTGGAGAGAGTTGGATGAGTTGTTTACCGAGTGGATTTACCACTGAGTTTATCTCAGGTACACAATGTTTTTCATGTTTCGATGTTGATAAAGTATATTCTAGATCCATCTCATGTTTTGAGCCCAGAGGTAGTTCAGTTGGAAGAGAATATCTCTTATGAAGAACAACCAGTCCAGATTTTTGACCATAGAGAGAAACTATTGCGGAATAAGGTAATTTACCAGGTAATGGTTTTGTGGAAAAACCATACGGTTGAAGAGGCAACATTGGAATCTGAAAATATTATGAGGGATAAATACCCCCACTTATTTTGATTAGTGAATAAAATTGTGAGGACGCAATTCCCAAAAGGGGGGAAAGATGTAACATCCCAGGTAAATAAAGAATAAAACATTTTCATATTTATTAATATTTGCGAATTAGATATTAATTTTACTTTAAAGTGGTTACTATGTTCGATAGCATACCCGATACGCAACAAAGAGTTTCTTTGAAATCTTACGTTGCATACTAGTAATATAATAATATTATTTTAAAGGGTAGTTAACATGTAGCCGTTATATTGGCAGGAACGAATAGAAATAACTAAAATATGATTATTATTTTTTTAATGTTTTTACATTTATCTAATAAAATATAAAGGCTTAAAATAAGAAAAAAATTAAATTTTAGGCATATATACTCTAATTTTCACTAAAGGTCCACTTATCGCCTTTTGATGGAGAACCTTCATTAAATATAGTTTTGGTCACTCTTATACATTCTATTGGAGCAAAAAAAACTCTTATTTATAATAGGGACATCAAAATTTACTTTGTGTAAATTTTTGGTTTTTTTTGATAAAGTTCATTTTTTTAATGAATAGTGAAAAATGTTGTATTTTAATTCAAAACCTATTTTTAATATAATTTATTTATATGATTATATTATATTTTGAATTGGTTTTAAAGTAAAATTAGAATATATTTTTACCATTTAATCTAATAGTGGTCGTTGGAATTAATTTCACTTTGAAATTGGACTTAAACTAGTGTCAATCTTTTGATACATATTGTTTCATAAAAACACGCTATTTGTTCTGATAGTGGGAATTAATTATTAAATTAATTAATGTAACTTATATTTTTTTAATTTTCTAATAAAGACATCATTTTTGAATTCCGAATATCAAATATAGCTTATGGTGAAGTTTTGGTATTTTTCTAAAAAACCTCAATTTTTGATGAATAGTGAAACCACTAAGTGGTACTTAAAAAACTGATCTTTCGTTTAAATGAAGTTTTACCACCTCTATGTTTAGAATTTCAAAAATACAACATACATGGTTGTCATTAATAAGTAAAATTTGGTTCAATGGGATCAAAATGATTTTGCGGAATAGTAACTTTTAAGTTTATAATCACGATTAGAGGTAATTAGTGTAATTTAAGTTAAAAATAACGTTTTAATAATATGAAATGACTTTGACACATGTCCTAACCCTATTTGATGTGTCATGGCCGACCAAGACAATCCATGGGTCAACTTGGGGACCCCATGGAGCCACTTTTGTAGGAAAATGTCATTAATAACTTTTTATTTAGAGTTAAAATAAAAATATCACAAACATGTTTTGTTTTACTAAAACAATTTTTAAATGGGGTTATACAAGTCATATTTTTTACTATAAATATTCATTAGAAAGATAAAAAGATTTACTACATCATAATAGTTTTTTATAATTTTTAGACATTAAATAAATTAAATTATTTATGACACCGTGATGATGTAGTGATTACCTCATTATTTAACGATTTAAATAAAATGAAAAGATAATGTAAAATATAAGACCTAAACATGTCAAAAACCTATTGTATGGGTGGATTTAGAACTCTTATCACCTTATCCTTGAAATATATAATTTTGGGACCTTTAAAAACTGAAACTCATTTTATAATAATGTAACCTTTTATAACTTTCCAAGAGTTCCCCTCCTCTCCTCTTATAAAAGGCCCCCACCTCTACCACCTTACCCACACCTCTCAAGCCTTTGGCTCAGCCAGACCCTGCCCATTTTGTCTTTACAATTCCCTCTATTACTCCTAGAAGCCTCACTTTTGGCATAAGTCTTTCCAAGGAAGCCTTTGAGCTCAAATCAAAAAGTGTTACCCGATTTAAAGGTAGTGTCTTCTCTTGTGTTCTTATGTTTAATTTTGCTTCTCCAACCCCCTAAACTCCTTTTATTACTTTATTTTGTAACAAAACCAGTATCATCAATATACAAGGATGTTTTTATGAGAATTATTAGATCTACACCTACACACACCTACATCTAATGGTTAAAGAACATATTGTTTCTGTGGATGGAGATTTTCTGCCTCATGAAACGATGATTGTTCAATCTTATTTTAACACCTTTCATGGTGGACATTAAGATGTCACACTATTTATATATGATATATAATATGATTATTTTTCCTTATGATTCAGTATTTTTCATTTGCGGAATACCTTTATGGTTTTCATTGTGGGTAAACATGATAATTTCATTTTAGGAAGTGCGGACTACCGCCCCCTCAAAGTGATTTGATTCGTTAATGCCATATGTGGGATGTATAAAGGATGGAGTTAATGTTATTATATATTATGTTGTACTATAATTATAATATACCCTTATATAATTTTTATTTCACTCCATTGAATATGAAATAGATATGAAAGTAGCGTTCATGCATACGTACAGCTTACCATCTCCATGAACGGTGCATTTCATTTCTTACCTCTAAATGTTATGTACTATTATAAATACATTTATATGTAGGATATATATGATATATATGATATCAAAATCATGAATATCATTCTGGATATAATGAAAATTTGACCACATAAACAACATGTAATTGTAAGAAGTCCATTTTTGACTTAAGTACCAAATATCGACAAAACGAACATTATGAAATTAAATGATTACATATCATTTTTAACATAGAAATAAGTTATATAAAAGGAATAAAAAACTTGACAAAGGTTCTTAATCAAGTAGAAATTAACTTTAGTTTATTATTCATGAGATTAAAGAGCAATCGTGTCATGTCAGACACGAGGTAAGGGACTTCGTCTCAATCTCCTTTCATTGAGGCATATTTTGTTCTAATACAAGGCTTTATTTTATACGGTGTATAAACCCATTTGAATTTTAATTTTATACAAAAGGAATCTTTTTCTACAAAGCGTTTTACTAAATGAAAAAAAGGAATGTTTCTTTAAACGTACACGATTACAACGACCTTTTCCGCCGCCGCGAGTATTATTTGGTCTTTGGATTCCTCAACAAGCCGTATTGTTTTTAAAATGAAATAAATAACATATACTATATTTTATGTATTTTGGTATTGAAAATGGTTTTTATAATGGATTTTTTATGTCAATATATTTAAGTGATATATTGTGGTCAATGTGTGGAAATGTTTTCTTTCCATTGTATTTTTTTATGTCTTATGATTTTATAATGGTACTTGGACATTTGACGGGTGGTTACGTGATAAACCATATGACGGGTGGTGTCATGAATACCAGGACGGGTGGTTACATTATAACCTCCAATGCATTGGGTATGGAAGTCATCCTTATGGATATTCCATTAAGTGATATATGTGGAAGTCAACCGGATGGTTATTCCACTTAAGTATGTTTATGTCCCAAGTTACCTTTATATGTTATGTGTTCTTTATATATGTTTTATGGTAATATTTTGGTTATAAAAGGGTAAGTAATGATATTTTATTCAATGAAGAGTATTTTATTCTTAATAAAGGTGAAAATTATTACATTGATAAAGTATTCTTGGTTTACTGGTTGTTTTGAAAAACTAACAGTTTTCCTTCTTTGTGTATCCCTTACTGAGATTTTTATGCTCACCCCAAGTTTTTGAATTTTTTTCACAGGACTTAATGTGGAATAGGGTCAAGGATGGGATCAAGGAATGTTCATGATTTCTAAAACATGGAACTAGACAAGTTTATTTTTAAGAGTTTTAATTTTATGGAAACTTTGTAGAAGTGTCTACTTTGTAATATTTTGAGATGTAATAGTTATGTCCTAATTCTATAATACTCTAAACCTAAAAAGATCCTCAATGTGAATTATTCATTTAATTCAATATTAAGTAAGTTTTAAGGTCGGGGTCGTATACTTTGGATTTCCCCCATCATGTTGGAAAGTTTTCCTAATTATGGTTTTAGTTCTTGGATGGCTTCGTGGGTGGTTTTCTAGAATTGGATATTATTTTCATCAATTTTTTTCATCATTTCATCTAGGCTAGGCTCATTTTTTGACTATTTCTTTAGAAATTCCTTTTTGGTGGTAAAGGATTTATAGGTTTTGGTGGATGAATATTCTACCTTGGTTTGTTCCATGGTTTATGAGGCTGGTTTGAATACCCCCTTTTCTATTGGTTTTATTTTAATTCAACCCAAGGTTGGATGGATAGTTCTTCTCTTTATTAATGAGTTGTTTATTGGGTAATCCTAGAATGATTTACACACAACTCTTAGAATTTACTCTCAGTTAATGGAATTGGTCAAAATAATTATTGTCAGAAGATCACATACCACAAAGGATAAGAGAATGAGATTGGGATTTCCCTCAGGAAAGGTAATGTTATCGGAGAAGGGTACTTACCTCTTTAAACTTTTTGTCCACCTTATTCTCAAATTTGGTACTTTTTTCCTCATAGACCCCTCGAATGGGTATGTTAGACCTTAAAAGAAATTTTATGTCTTGTTCAATGTCTTCAATGAGTGTCCATATAGATATTGGGGTTTTATCAAATAAATCATGACATGTGGTACCATTAATCATGTTTTGACCAATTGGAGTTAAACTTTCATAAAAATAATGTATTAAAAGTTGATCCCTAATATGGTGGTGTGGGAAACTTGAAACACAACTATTAAATCCATCCTAATATTAATGAATTGTTTTCCATTATCATTGTATTATCCCACATATTTATTTTCTTATAGTTTCAGTTCGAGAGGCTAGGATGTATTTTTCATGAAAAAGGAGTTTCTTGTCCGCTCATCCTATAATATGGGAATTAACATAATACAACCAATTTTTTATAGTGACTTATAATAAAAAATATTATTCCCTAATATTTAATTTCTCTTCATCCACATCATAATTTTATAATATAGAACACATTGTATGAAATTATTTTATGTTCTTATGTGGATATTCCCCCAATGAGCCCATAAAATCATGCTACTAAGGGAATTAAATTGGATTTATGTTCAAAATTTGGTGCCTCTCATTTTATTTGAATATAGGAAGGTTGGTTATAAGAATCAAGATAGGTCAGTTCATTTAATTTTAGGTCATTTTCATCCATGTTATACACATTAATTTCAATTTCTTTATTTGGTTCTACAATAATAGGGGTTTATAAAATTACTAATATTTGTTTGGTCCACTTTTAATGATTTTGTCACAGTGTCGCTGATATAGGATCCTCTTTGGTTCAATTTTAAATGGAGGTAAATTTTCTAGAGTAAAAACTATAATTAAGATAACCTACACAGGAAATAAATTAGAACATAAAAATAAATTCAAATTTAAAAGAAAAAATAGATAAATATTCACAAAATTTACAAAAATCTCATCAAAACAAGCATTAAAAACTAAAGAGGTCCACAAAAACAATGCCAAAATATGAACTTGTCTTTTGACACTCCAAATTAATTATGATTTAATAGTTATTTTATATTCAATGTAAAACTCTGGTTAATCTCTCAAGGATCATTGATTGGTTTAATGTGTGTATTTTTAATAAAAATAACTAAAAGAGGGGGTGGTTTTGATTATATTTTTAATAAGAATTACATAATTTAAAGAGTTTTATAATTAAAATACGATGTGAATTTGAAAAAATAAGAGTTAAAGGGTTCATTATAATTTCACTACAAAAATTAAATGTTAATTTTTCTAATATATTCCTTCGATTTTGGGGTAATTCATTGCTTGAAATTAATTGGAATCTCTATTAATTCCATTGGTTTTATTTCAATTATTTATTAAACAAACTAATACATAACAATAATATTGCTAAGGTCCAAAAATAATTAATGGAATAAGAGATTCCAAATAAAATTTATATCTCAGGAAATTTTGGATGAAATGGATTCTTGATTTTTCCAATAGGAACAACACAATTCACTCATAGAAAATCTCACACAGATTTCTTTGAAATTAAGAGTATATCAATCACATGAATCAAAAAAAGAATTAAGATTTGACATTATGTATGATACAAGAAATTAAATGTTTTAAAACCCAATTTATTCCAATCCAGTAGCTAATAGAGGCATTTTGAATCCTGTTACATGTGTTTATCTCCCTCGCAATGAAGGCCCACTGTTTAGCCCGACATCGAGAGGAGGAGGAATCTTGGGTGGATATCTTTCATCTTTGATCTCCAATGAGGATAGGGGGATCCAAAACATATTGGATGAGGAGATGACTCCAATGGAACTCATAGATGGAAGAACATAACTCCTTCTTCAAACATACAAATGGGATTCCCAATGTACTCTTTTATATGAAAAGTGGATGGTGGTTTTTGGAAACCTGATTTCAAGAAACCACTTTGCCCATGGTTTTGGGTTAGTAGATTACCTTATCTATATTTATAGAAAAGTAAAGATTTATTTTAAATACTATTTATTATCTCTACATAACATTTGGAATCATTTGGAAAACTATATCTCAAGATATGGATGAAATATAGAACACTACTTTTGATTTCATACAGATTTAGTTCCTTGGACAGATCATTTTGTTTGTACAATAGATTGCAGAATTGAGGAAGGATCTATTCAGAAAAGTTTTAGAACATTGAATTTTGGATCATTTGAAAAAATATTTTCTATATTGGATTCACTAATTAGTATAAGTGTGTAGTTGATCTCACATATTTTCTTTGATCCTCCACAATTAGGCCAAATATTTTTCAACATTGCCTTGTGCCCTCCAAATCACCTCCACAAATAATGAAATCATCCAAACAAGTAAAATTAACCTATATAATAGTGATAAAAAATAAATTAATCAAAAAATAATTTCAATTTGTTATTAAATTTTTAATTCATGATAAAAAATCAGTTTATCACAATGTTATAAGGGTAGTAATGAATAATGAATCCCTACATAGTAAATCCATGTTTAAAAATCAAATAAAATTCATGAAATAAACACCAAATAATAATAATTAAATAATTTTTTATATAATAATTTAAATAAAATATTCTAGATTTATCATATCATCTGCATATGAGGAACTTATATAATGAAACCAAAGAGAAATTGAAAATTCCAAAAAGAGTTCAGAGGTTTTTAATCATAGTCCTTTTTCATATTCCAATAAATCACTAGAGTTATTAACCATTAAAAAGTTACTTCAGGATTTTTATCCAACAAAATAAGTCCTCGAGTCCCTATACTCTGGTGAATATATAATAAAAAACAATAATAAATTGTGATAATTATAAAATAAATTATGTAAAGGAGGTTTCAATACATACAAGGACAAACTCACTGATTATTTCAAAGATATTCGCATAAAATATGGGAAAAAATATTTTATATCAAATAATATATAATCTAAAAATAATAATTTAAATTAATATTAAATAATATGCTTGTTAAAAAATTTACATGTGCCAAAAAATATATATTTTTATAGTGGAATGTAATAAGACCGTCAATTAAAAATTCTATTTTATGCATAAGAAAATACCAAGATTTAATTTCAATTTTGTTCTACAGATAAAAAAGTTCACATTTATTTAATGGGGAAATTACATTAAACTATATATTAAAAACTAGAAAAATATTGTCAGTATAAAATGAACCTGAATATCTATCTATAATTCATATAATGAAGTAGATGACAATATTTTATGAACTCCTAACATTGGGAAAATCCAATTCAACTAATATAAAACAATTTCATTTAATTGAAATCAAATGTATCTAGTGAACTGGAAAAATTAGGAAGTGTTCACTAAAACTAAAAAAACTATTTTAATACTTCAATTTATCATAGTGATATTTCCATCCTTAAAAACATATAATAAGTGTGCAACAACATGAACCAAATCTAGATCATCTGTATTGCATATTAATTAATCAGTCTGTTCAATTTTATACCACATTCTAAATATACAAGTGACATAGGTTCTACCAACACATTCCATAACATATGATAAATACCAGTCTATAGAATGAAATTATAATATTTATCCTGATTTTTTTTTTGCGTTTAAACCCCTGAAAATATTTTAATATGATCCATGTAATTATGAATTATAGTAATCTATATCAGTATATATTATAAAAAAATATATAGTAAGATCATACCATGTAACACATGTATTCTCTAGTCTGAATTCCATGAGGATCTTGAACAATGAAATCATAAATGTTTGATACAAATAATTTAGTTTATCATCCATCCATTCTATCAAAACCATTAAATCCATAATTAAAAAGATATTTTATTAATGATATTTATAAAACAAAAAATTAAAGATAAAAAATGATCAAATGTTATGATCGATACTCAATAAGTCCTTGAGGATTTAACATGCACACTTAAATCTCTAGAAATTAAAAAAAATAATGTTTTCATCAGTATTTTCACAACAGTGTAGCACTTATTCTAAAGATACATCATTCGCACCTTGTGTACAACATAGAAATATTATATAAAAATATCTATCCATGGTAGATATATATATATATATATATTTATTTAAATATATATTGACATGTTGTGTCCATGAAGGTTTTAGAAAACCTTTAGGAAGAGTTCATATCGAAGTGTTCAGTAATATTAGTGGTTAATGAATATCTATGGAGGCAAGAACTCATCAGTTCCTACAAAGGGGACTCCATTAAACTCACTGCTATAGAAGATCGAAATCATGGATAGTGAGGCATTCTTATTTAATGATTTTCCTGATTCATTACACAAATTCAACTCTCAGTTGATCTTGGAATGAGTTTTTTTATTCCTAGAGTATAGGAGGGCCTAGTTAAACCACATGAAAACCTTCATTTTTTTCAAATACATTGCAATTGATTAATTGGTTGATGAATATTAAATTATTTCATTGGTGAATTAAAGGTATCCTAACCTAAACCAACACAATCAACCCAACTAGGTTAGGTAATGTTACACATCTGATATAGATGGATTGAGATAATTTTGTTTAGGTTGGGTCGATTCATGGGTTATAAAAATAATGATCGTACCATACCGAAAAAATCCTTAATTTATTTCTTATTGGGGTCAGGCGCCCACTCCCATATTATCTCCCATTAGAAATAAAATTTTTATTCAATTTAATAATTAGCTGTAATTTTTTGTTTGTTCAATGACCAATAAAATTTCTAATTAGAATAAATTTAATGTCAAAATAAATTTGATGGAGTGTGTGTCCCACATTGAACATGGGAGTTTTGTAATCATTATAACTCACTATAAATAAACTACAAGGCCTATCTCCAAAGAGGAATCATGGGTATTGGGTCATCACTCTTCCATTTTAACATTGTAAAAAAGAATCTCTAACTAAAAAAAGTACCTCTCATCTCTCCCCTCACCATTCAACTTTTTTTCTCTTGGATTTCCCCCTTTAGAGTAAACAGCTCCCAGCTAAATCATTTTATTTTCCATAACCCAATTTTTACTCACCCCCTTGTGCAATTTCCCTCACTGCATGAAAACATCTGTGATCACTGCTACCACTCAAGATCAGTATTTCCAACCTAAGGGGGATTACTAGTAATTTTTTTATTTATTTTAATTTTTTTGTTTAGTGTCATTATCTACAATATCTATATGGAACTATATTGATGGGGACTGTTGGAGTGTGTATCCCACATCAGACATGGGTGTTTTTCTATCATTATAACTCTCTATAAAAAACACTAAGGCCTCACTTAAGATTCATATTTGGTGTTTTTTTCATCACAATTTAGTTTTAATAAAACTCAATAAATATTTTTTGATGTTTTATATTTGATATTTTTGGTGATTGAAATGTTTACTGAATTTTTTTGGATTCATGTATATTTGAATTTATGTTTTTTTATGATCCAACTGAAAATAAATTTTATATGCTAGGACTAATTTATTTAGATATTAATTACATGTAATGTTATGTTGGTTGACATAAATGGATTCGGTGCTCCATGTGATGTTGTATTTTTTGTTTATTTATGAAAAATGTTTTACAATTATGAATTGATGTTATTGTGGATTGTTTTTATATTTTTATTTGAAAGATATAAAATATTCTAAATAGATTTAGTTTTTATTTAATGAATAATTTTATATATATTTTTTCCTCTCCATACAATAATTTTAATTTTCTTTACCCAAAACATCTAACCTGACTAACCTTGGGTTGGGTCCATTTGGGTTAATACAAAACATTTTATTCCCCAAAATAACCCAATCAAACTAATATTTATTAGGTTTGGTAAAAAAGTTTTCCCAAATCAGACCCTACCCAACCAATGGACACCCCTATCAAGAACCATGATTTTTGTTATAAAACAAGGTAATGGTATATGATTCTTTTCCACAAAACAGTTTTTTTATCTAATACCATGTAATAGAATGTTAATATTTTAAGAGAAATAGAATGGATTAAGGGAATATGTCAAGGTTTCTCTAACAATAAAACATGGTATCATATTGTAAATCACCATGACATGGTTAAATGAGGAATTCATCAAGGTTAGAGCCACCATGAGTGTTCATCATGCCATGATGGATGTTAACAGAATGTTATTCTTAGGAAAACCATAGAACCAAAATTCCAAGCGTATATAAATTTTCTCATGTCTAATTTGAGCTATGCATTGTCCAAAATGGTTTGGATAGTTTTATATGTCATTTATCGTTATCATATTTCTTATAATTTCAATTTATCTAGACTTTTCTTCACCAATATTTTTTAATTGTTGTAACTCCTAGATTTTCTACTTATACAGTTAATGGATTTGAAAAAATTGAAAGATCTTTTTATTAGATTGATCAACTATAATATGTATTTTTTCTATATGGACTTCTATAAATCACACTTCTCATACATAAGATCTATATATCACTGAGAAAGAATTTTAATTTTAGTTTTAATGGTTCCGGTGGCACCATGAAAGTATGTGGGCTGGGGATTTAAAAAAATTCATCATTAAATAGATGAAAACATTTTCATCTCTAATGATACAAGATCTAATACAGTCTGAGGATCTCATGTGAATTTATCAGAGTAAGAAAATTAAAACAAAATTAGGAACTAATTAAAAATAAATTGTAGACACAAATTTCATGACCACATTGACTGTTTTTTTATGAATCTGATGCTAAACCACTCTACATCATCCGCAAATTTTCAAGAATCTATGTGCAAGTCGTTTTTTGAATTCTGGGTGCTAGTGTGAAGCTTTATTTTTCTGTTCAATTTAATGAATATCACTTTTTTCTCATACCATAGAATACTAAAAGAATTCATGGATCATTGACTCGTTTATAGAATTTCTATCTCTAGGATTTATAAGGAGAGAGAATCTCCCAATATATACTAATATACTAAACCAGGAATGAATTTCTCATCAAATAATTTAGTGAATGTCTACAATACCTGACTAGGGTTCCCTGACTCTTCTGTATTCAATTCTCACTAAATAAGTAATTAATAAGTAAATATTATGAATGAACTATGTCATAAATAATTATATATATTTTATATTATACAGGTAAAATATATTATGTGATAAACCCGAGTCATTAACTTAACAAGTAATTCCTACTAATATTAACCAAACCTTTGATATTAAAATAATATTTGTTCATATCATAGAATTCCTTGTATTTAGTTAAAAACATGAAAATAATTTGAATAAATAAATTCGGCCTAATTATTATATACTCAAGTAATAATGAATTTATTTATTTATCAGTGACTGGTGATGCTTGTACAACTCTCAGATCCCATGGTGGTTCCCACAATGTCCTATATACATATTCAATACAATTGGGTAGATTCATGAATTTCCTATTTTGTGTGACCCTCTAGGACCTTATTTAGATAGTAGGGAATAATATTCATAATACAATAATGAAGTATAAAAACTCATCAGAGGCCCTAAATAGATAAGGAACAGTCATAATAGTGACAACCATCCTATGAACATTCAATGTGTAATATTATCAATCTGCCCTAAGATATCACTTCCTTAACTCAAAAGTAAATTTTTTTATCTTGATCATTAATCCAATGTCATACCAATAATGACGCACCCAATACAAGGTACCTCACCATGAATTAATTGTAATGCATTTTCTTTTACATATAATTATGTTATCAAATATAACACAAAGATAATTATAACATTTCATGTGACCAATACAATTTTTTATAGATAGGAACTGTAACATCCCAGAGAAATAGAGAATATGAAATTTTCAAATTTATTAATATTTGTGAATTAAATATTAATTTTACTTTAAAGGGGATTATATATTTGATAGTGCAATCAATACACACAAATATATTTCTATGAAATCTTACGTTTCACACAACGTTGAATTATACCGAAAAAACAATATAATAATATTATTATTTTCAATTGTAGTTAAGGTCTTGTCGTTTTATTATAGGGAATGAATAGAACTAACTAAAATATGATTATACATGTTTTTTAAATTTTATTACACTTATCCAATAAATTTTATAGGCTTAAATAAGAGTGAATCTCATTTTAAGCATGGAATACTTCAATATTCTTTAAAAGGTTTATTTACCTCTATTTGATTGTGAACATGTTTTAAATATAGTTTTTACCACTATTATATGTTATATTTGAAAAAATAAAATTCCTATTTATAATAATAACATAAAATTTTAATTTGGATGATTTTTTGGTATTTTTATGATAATGTTCATTTTTAATGAATATTGAAAAATACTGAATTTTAATTCAAAACTGATTTTTTATCTAATTTATATATATATAGTTTTATTATAATTTTCATTGGTTTTAAAGTTTAATTGGATTATATTTTTACCATTTAATCCAATTTTTGTCATTTTAATAATTTCACTCTTTAATTGTACATAAAAACATGTCAATCTTTTGATAGTTTTTACTTCTTAAATACACACTTTTTGGTTTTGACTACAGGAATTGATTTTAAATTAAAATCTACAAATAATATGTTTGAAATTTAAAAAAATGGATTCTATATTTGGAATCAGGAGGTCTAAATTTTTTAAATAGATAAATTTTATTTTTAAACATTATGAATAATAACTTTGGTAAATATTATATTTACAATTGTTATAGGGTAAATCTGGTAAATAAGGGTAAAAAATAATATTACAGTAACATTAAATTTACGTTAAAATATTCCTAACCCTATTGGATAATATATTCCTGACTATATCCATCCTTGGGTCGATTTTAGGACCCCCTGAATCCATTTTTTTGTAAAAATGTCATTTAATTACTTTTAATTTAATGTTATGGAAAATATAACCTAAACATGTTTCTTTTACTAAAAAAAATTAATATGGGGTTGTATAAGTGATAACTTCAACTATGAATAGTCATTATAAAGAAAATAATATTTTCTACATCAAGAAATTTTATTTATAATTTGTATACATTAAATAAATAATTTTAATTATGACACAATGATGATGTAGTGATCACTTCATTAATAAAGTATTAAAATTAGTGATATTATAAATGTTAAAATAAATTTAATATTGTTATTTTGATGTCATAAAAGAAATTTATAGATGATAGTTACATGTTATATTTTTATTAATGAAGTTTTTTCGAAGTATTCAAGTTGTGATGCGTTTTTTTAAAGTCATGCTTCGAATAGTGTCAAAATTGACATAATTCATATTTTAAAATATAAAATATTTTTCTGAATATTATAAAATTCCCATAAATATAAAATTTGGAAAAATAGTTATCATAATAATTAAATTTTATTAGTGACTCTTTAGTTGGATATTTTCCATGTTTGGAATACTATTTTGATTCTCAAAGAGTTAAATGCGTGATAAAACAGTAAGAGTAAAAAAGGGTTAAATAAAAAAGATAAGGACTAAAAAATATCTAAAAACATTCTAATTATTATTGAAAGATTTTATTTAGACTTATATATATATTATATTCTGAATAACAAATTTTTTACTCATTTATAATCGAAATAAAATTTATAATAAAACAATAATTCAAGATATTCCTTAAGTTCCCCTCCTCCCTCTTATAAGAGGTCACAACCTCTAACTGCAACTAACACCTCTCATGCCCCCTTTCCCCATAAAAACTATACCAATATAAGTTACCAACATCCCTTTATTACTCCTATAATAATTACATTAGGAAGAAGGCAATTCAGGAAGGCATTTTAGCCTAAATCAAAATGAGTTACCTGATTTGAGGTAATGTCTTCTCTCAAGCTTCTTTCATTTATTTTCCCCTATCCAACACCATAACACTCTTATTAAGTTATTTTATTAAAACAAAATTATCTTAAATATAATGTAATGTTTATATTACATGTCTTAGACTTCCATTTACACACACCTGTATCTAAAAGATTTAGAAAGTACTAATTATGTGGATGACGAACTACTGCCTCACAAAATGATGGTTGTTCAATTATCTCTTAACACCTCTAATGGTGGCCGTTATAATGGAACTATATTTATATTTGGTATATATAATATTTATATTGTCTCTATTATTATATATTATTCATTTATAGCATTCCTTTATGCTTTCCATAACACATAAATATGATAATTTCATCTGAGGAAGTTTGGACTACCACCCCCTCAAAGTGATATGACTCATTCATGAGATACATGGAATGTATAAAGGATGTAATTAATGAACATATTTAACATATATAACATATATATTATAATTTAATTATAATATACCTATGTATCATTATTTTTTCATTCCTTTAAATATGAAATTAAAATGAAAGAACTTTTCATGTGTACGTACGACTTACTGTCTCCCAGAACGGTGCATTTAATTTCTTATATCCTAATGTTATAGTCTGTTAAAAATACATATATAGTGGATCTAAATACATATATACGAGATAAATATTATATTTAAATCATGAATACAATTCTAGAGATAATGGACCTTTGACCACATGGATAATTTTTAATTATAACAAGTTCATTTTTGTCACAAGTACCGAACATCGACAAAATGATTGATATGAACATGAAAAATTTTATGATTATTCTATCAAGTTATTAAGTGATATAAAAGGAATAAAAATTTTGAAAATTTTTCTGAATCATGTATACTTAACTAAATTTATTATTCATGGAGATAAAGAAAGAACAAGACAAGTCGGACACAAGGTAATGGACATCGTCTCGATCTCCTTTTATTGAGGAATACATTGATTTACACCCGAATTTACTTTATAATGTGTATAAACCCCATTGAATTTTAATTTCATTCAATGGGAATCTTTTTTTTTCTATGAATTTTTTTACTAAATGACAAAAATAATGTTTCTTTTAAACGTACGCGTTGAGAACGACCTTCCAACTGCCTTGGGAATTATTTAATATTTTTCTTCCTTAACAAGCCATAGTGTTTTTAATAGAAAAATAAAGACCATATACCTTTTTTACATATTATGGTTTTTAAAATGTTTTTGATAATCCATTGCTTATTTCAATATCTTGAACTGTTATCTTGTTATTTCAATGTGGAAATGTTATATTTACATTTTGCTTATTAATGTTTTATGATTATGTTATGGTTCTTGGGAATTTATTACATATATGGGTGGTTCCATTATAAACCTAGGTCGGGTGAGCCTAAGATATCTCTCTAATGAATTGGGTAACATGATGGAGGTTAACATTAATGTTTCTATTAAGAGATTTAGGTAATATACTATGATGGGTATTCAAAATGTAACTCCCTATGTAGCTGTGAATGCTACAATGTACGTATAATATGGATGACACAAGTTACCTTTATGATTTTTTATTAATATGTGTTATTCATAAATCTTATGATTTCATGAGGTATGTTAAAGTGCTTTTTCTTGGTATGTATTGATTGAACAATGAATTAATTCATTATTTTATATCCCTTACTGAACATTATATGCTCATCCCATGTTTTTGAAATGTATTTCACTAGGTATAAGGAAGGGTAATAGAAAGAAGTATTCAAGAAGATATGTGTCAAGAAAATAACTCTTATTTTATTTAAGGAGTTTTATTTTTTTGAAAAAATTGGATAGAGTAGAAGTGTCTACCTTTTAATATTGATATGTAATGTAATAGTATGGCCTAATTATATAAATCTCTAAACATTAAAGGATACTCAATGTGAATTATTGACCTAACTCAAAATTATGTAATGTTTGAGGCCTGGTCCTTATAGATGGTATCAAAGGTCGGTTTGGACAACATTAAGAGTTAGATTATTGATAAATTAATATCCACAAATTAATTTATTGTAAGATTAAAATGATATAGCATTTATAGATTACCATGTTCCTTCGCCTAATATATTTCTGTGTTTGGAATGGTTTTACGTAGAGGAAACATGGAAACTATGATGAAATGACATCAAGAGGAAAAAAAACCTTCCAAATCAGTAAATTGTGTTGGTTGGAATCGGAACTGAATAGTTTGGTGAAGTGATGGAGTAGTTAACTCAAGATATAAATGGAGGTGGTATCCATGCTCAAGATTGGCCGGATCATCCACAAAAAAACATATAGGTAGTTGAACATTTCATGAGGAAACATCCCCCATCATTCAAAGGATCATATCACCATGTGCTAGCTGAAGGGTGGATTAAAGCACTGGAAAAGATTTTTGATTTCATGGAGTGTTTAGAACATCAAAAGGTTAGTCTTTCTATTTACCATTTTGAAGGTGAAGGCGATCAGTGGTGGTGGATTGTTAAAAATATCAGGGATAGTGAGGCGATTGATGCTATTGATTGGGATTAATTCAAAGGTATGTTTCTTGAGAAATATTTTCCTATGTTGGTTTGACTTAGGATGGAAAAACAATTATTGGGATTGAGGCAACAGGATTACACAGTGTCAACATATTAAGAAAAAATAACTTTATTGGAAAGGTATGCTCTAAATTTCATATATGATCTTGTTAATAAAATTAATCATTTTTACTCAGGATTAAATCCAAATTACCTTTGGGTGTTAACTTTTCGTGAGTTTAAATGTTATAAAAAACTAATTTGTTGTGAGGATAATGTATAAATTCAGTTTTTTGATGATCATGTATTATTTAAAAAACTACAGAATAAGAGGTCGAGGTGGCAGACGAAAGGGAATAACTCTTAAAAAAATTCACATGGTAAGAAACATAAGTTTACAGTTTGTGAAAATTGTTATAAAAATTACATTGGGGAATTGTAACACCCCAGGTAAATAAAGAATATTAAATTTTTATATTTATCCCTATTTGGGGAAAAAATATTGTTTTAAAGGGAATGTTATGCTCGATGGGGTACCCAATACGCAACAATGAGTTTCTTGGGAATCTTACGTTGCACTCTAATAATAAGATAATTTTATTTTAAATGGTAGTTAACCCCTAGTCATTGTAATGGCGGGAATGAACATAAATAACTAAAAAATGATTATATATGTTTTTCAAATATTTTTTCTTTTTACAATAAATGTTAGAGGATTAAAAATGCGAATGAATCCAATTTTTAAGCATAAACATTCTAATATTCTTTAAAAGGTCGATTAACCGCCTTTCGATGGCGAACCTCTTTTAAATCCACTTTTTAAAAATTTTATGTGTTATATTTTACAAAATAAAATTCCTCTTTAGAATCGGGACATCAAAATTACATTGTGTAAATTTTTGGTATTTTTCCGATAAAGTTCATTTTTTAATGAACAGTAAAAAATGTTGTATTTTAATTCAAAACCTCATTTTAATCTAATTTATTTATATGATTAGATTGTCTTTTGAATTGGTTTTAAATTTCAATTAGAATATATTTTTACCATTTAATCCAATAGTAGTCGTTGGAATTAATTTCATCTTGAAATTGGACTTAAACTAGAGTCAATCTTTTGATACTTATTGTTTCCTAAAAACACGCTATTTTTTTGACAGTGGGAATTAATTATTAAATTAATTAATGCAACTTATTTGTTTTGAATTTTGTAAAATAGACTTCATTTTTGATTTCGTAAAATCAAATATAGCTTAGGGTGAATTTTTGGTATTCTTCTGAAAAACTTCAATTTTTTATGAATAGTGAAACCACTAAGTGGTAGTTAAAGAAACTGATTTTTCGTTTAAATGAAAATTTTCCACCTCTGTGTTTTGAATTTCAAAAATCCGACATACATGGTTGTCATTAGGAAGTAAAATGTGGTTCAATGGGATTAAAATAATTTTTTTGGTGAATAGTAACTTTTATGTTCTTAATCGCGATTAGAGGTAATTAGTGTAGTTTAAGGAAACAAATAATGTTTTAATAATATGAGATGAGCTTTACACATGTCCTACCCTTATTGGATGTGTCATGGACGACCAAGACAATCCATGGGTTAACTTGGGGACCCCATGGAGCAAATTTGGTTGGAAAATGACATAAATAACGTTTTATTTAAAGTTAAAATAAAAATGTCACAAGCATGAAATGTTTCACTAAAACAATTTTTAAATGGGGTTATACAAGTCATATTTTTTACTATAAATATTCATTGGAATGATAAATAGATTTCCTAGTTCATTATATTTTTTTATAATTTTTATACATTAAATAAATAAAATTATTTATGACATCATAATGATGCAGCGATTACCTTATTAATAAAGGATTTAAATAAAATGAAAAGATAATGTAAAATCTATAACCTACACATGTCCAAAACCTATTGTATTGGTGGATTTCGAAACCTTATCACCTTATCCTCGAATTATATCAATGTGGGACCTTTAAATCCGAAACTCATTTTCAAATAAAGTAACATTTCTTCACTTTCCAAGAGTGCCCCTTCTATCCTCTTATAAAAGGCCCCCACCTCTACCTCCTTACCCATACTTCCAAAGATTTTGGCTCGGCCAACCCCTGTTCATTTTTCCTCTCCACATCCCTCTCTTACTCCTAGAAGCCTCACCTTGGGCATAAGGCTTCCCAAGGAAGCCTTTGAGCTCAAACCAAAGGGAGTTACCTGATTTTAAGGTAATGCCTTCACTTGAGTCCTTTTGTATTATTTTGCTTCTCCAACCCCCTAAACTCTTTTTATTAATTTATTTTGTAACAACTCCAGTATATTCAATATACTAATATGTTGTTATAAGAATCATTCGAGCTACACTTACACACACCTACATCTAGTGGATAAATAACATATTGTTTCTGTGGATGGAAAATTTCTGCCTCACGAAACGATGATTGTTCAACACTTATATAAAACCTTCAAAGGTGGCCATTAAGATGTCACTATATTTATATATAAGATATATAATATGTTTATGTTTTACATAAGCTTCTGTATTTTTCTTTTTTGGCATACCTGTATGGTTTCCATTGTGGGTAAACACGATAATTTCATTTTAGGAAGTGCGGACTACCGCCCCCTCAAAGTGATTTGATTCGTTAATGCCATATGTGGGATGTATAAAGGATTTATTTAAAGTTATTATATATGATGTATTTTACATATATATGATGAATATAATTCTGGAATTAAAATATACATACCTATCATTTAGTTTTAATTCCATTAATATGACATAGAAATGAAAGTAGCATTCATGCGTACGTACGGCTTACTGTCTCCATGAACGGTGCATTTCATTTCTTACGTCTAAATGATTATGTAATATTATAAATACATTTATATTCTGGATATATATGATATATTTGATATCCAAATCATGAATATCATTATGGATATAATGAACCTTTGACCACATGAACAACATGTAATTGTAAGAAGTCCACTTTCGACTTAAGAACCAAATATCGACAAAACAAATATTATTAACTTAAATGATTACATAATGTTTATAACAAGGAAAAAAGTGATATAAAATTAATAATGAACATGAAAAGGGTTCTTAATCAAGTATAAATTAACTCATGTTTATTATTCAGGACGTTAAAGAATGATCGATTCAAGTCGGACCCGAGGTAAGGGATCCTACTCCTCTCTTTCTTTTTAAGTACACTCTTTTATGTCATTACTTTTAAGCTCATATTTCGTGTGATTGGGATGTTCTTTTATATTACTCTTACTGTAATTTTTATTTTCATATGATGAGAGACCCTATTCTCTCTCATCAATCCATTTTGGAAGTTTTGAGTGGCGTCGTTAGGCTGCCGAGTTTTCGTAAGAGATCTAACCTCTCTCTTTTTTATAAGTACTCTCCTTTATGTAACTTCTTTTAAGCTCCTATTTGTTATGATGGGGGGATTTTCTATTATATTCCTCTTACTGTAAATTTTATTTTAATATGATGAGGGACCTTATTTGATCTCATCAATCGATTTTTGGAAGTTTTATGTGGCGCCGTTAGGCTGCTGAGTTTTCATAAGGGATTTTTCATCTCACTTTTATTCCCGTGATATTTATGCTACATTTTCCACAATTTCCTTTGAGTGGTGTATGTATTTCCCATTTTTTTACTCATTGTGTAATATTCTTTCATTTATTAGTATTTACATCAATTTTGTATTGTCCTTCTTTCACGGGGTGTACGTTTCGAAAGATACCCATGTCGGTAAGGGAACCTTTCACCCTCCTCTTTTTAAAAGACTTCTTTTGTCATATCTTTTAATTCACATAACATTATGTTGGGATATGTTCTTCTATTTCCTTAATGATTTAAATTTTATGTCCAAGTGATGAGATACCCTTTTTATCTCTCATCAACTCATTTTTTGAATTTTGTAGTGATGCCGTTAGGCTGTAAAATTTTTGCAAAGGAAATTCTTAACCCAATTTTGATTCTTTGGGATAAGCATGTAATCCTTGAATATGTCGTTCTATGAATATGTGTGAATAACCTCTGATTTTTTTACACTTAATATCCACTTATATTTGGTGTATTATTTTGTCACACATAATTATGTAATTGATTTATCCTTAATCCAAGGATACCATCTTTGTATGGGACTTCGTCTCAATCTCCATTCATTAAGGCATATTGTTTTTATACACAACCTTCTTTTATACGGTGTATAAACCTCTTTGACTTTTACGTTTATCCGAAAGGAATATTTTTTATACAAAGCATTTTACTAAACGACAAAAGGGAATGTTTTTGTCATACGTATGCGGCGACAACGAATTCTCCGCCGCCATGACCATTATTTGAGTTTCAGCTTCCTCTACAATCCATACCTTTTTTTTAAAAGAAAAATAAATACCATGTTTTACTTTTCATTTATTTTGGTTTTGAAAATGGTTTTCATAACTTTTTTATATCAATGTGTTGTATTTATATCTTGCAATTGAAAAGTGGAAATGTTATGTTTCCTTTATGCATGTTTTATGTGATACGATTATGTCATGGTTTTTGGGCATTATTATGGAGACGGGTGGTCCCGTGATAAACTAAGGGCGGGTGAGCCCGATATAGCTCCCCAAGGCATTGGGTAACGTGAAGGGGTTAAACGTTAAGGTTTCTCTGAAGAGATTTAGGGAATATACTATGATGGGTATTCCAAATGTAACCAAGAGGGTTACTCCATACGTAAGAATGTTATGAATGCCTCAAGTTACCTTTATGTCTTATGATTTCTATGATTTATTCATGATTTTATGAGGTATGATAAAGTGCTTATGTTCTATGGGTAAAGTATTATTTCATTCTTATGTATACATGTACTCATGTTTCCTTTCCATATTTTTATATCCCTTACTGAGCTTTTTATGCTCATCCCAAGTTTTTGAAATGTTTTTCATAGGTCAAGGGAAGGGTACATGATATGATGATAGTGTCAAGGAAGTGTCAAGAATGAATCCATCTTTTATTTTAAATATGTTTTCGTTGATGGGAAAAATGAATACTATCTTTTATATAACCACTTTGTTTAAATGTGGAATGTAATGCAAGGTTTATGATCTAATTCTCTAAAACTCTAAACCTGAAAAGATCCTCAATGTTTAATCTTGTCATAACTCAAGATTAAGTAATGTTTAAGGTCGGGGCCTTATAGTTGGTATCAAAGGTCGGTTTAGATAACTTTAGAGGTTAGGGTATTTTCTATGCACAAGTGACATTACCATAATGGTTAGGATTTCAGAAAGAGTCATAGTTTTAGATAAAGTGAATGAGTAAGTATATCTTAGTGTTTATCTTCCACTTTAGTACATGATGGTTTTGTTGATATACTCACACTGACATTTCTATTTTTAGTGAATGGATGGATCTAGCAGGCACCAAAGTGACAATAGGTTTGAAGGAAACTATGGTGGTTCTCTGATTAAGAGACTGGATTAAATGGGGGATTTAATGAGGAAACTCATGGTTGTTCTAACCCAACTATCAAGGAGTCATGATCAACCACTTGTACCTTGGTATGTTCTGTAATGCATCATGTACGAGATGTCCAATCGATGTGGAATTTCAGGTAATAATTATAAAGGTAAACATTTGGGTTTATATGATCCTTACTTTTGAGGTAATTATGGGTTGTTATATATTATGATGGAAAATGAAAGGCATGAGTTAAAATTGAGGTTAAAATATGTTGTGATTATTTTTGAAGATTTTATCTTGTTTTTGGGAATGATTTAAAAATTTTATAGTTTTGGAAAAAGGACAACACGCAGACCGTGTGACAACCCGTCGTATCGGACAAAGCTGCGGGAATTGAACCCACAACCAAAGTGTGAATAGTATTTATCGCCTACCACTGGACTACGTGAAGTCCCTGGTTAGTTTGACTAATTATTTTTAGTTATATGATTTTAGGAATCAAGAGTAAGTTTATTTTGGGTTATCTATGGAAATTATTAACCTATCATGGAGGATATGTGACTAGGTTAATTAATTTTCAATATGATAATTTAAGAGCCACTAATGTTATTTAGAGATACAAATTAATTTTTATCTTGGAAGGCTATGTGACTAAATCCTTCAAATATTTGGGTTTCAATCTTATTTTGGTTTACTTTGAAGAATTTTATGGAAAAAATGTTTATCAAATGGTCCTCGTTGAACTTTGGGTTTTGATGGAAAAAATTTGGTGCTTAAGAATAGATTTTCTTTTTATAAAGGATTATACTTTTGTGGATTCTCTGACCTCATACTAACAATTTTGGTTTTGGATTTTGTCTAAATACATGGGAAGTATATAGTTCTCTTTTTTGGATTAAGTGATTCTCTAGAAGATGATTATAGTGAAAAAGTCATCCTAAATACACGTCTTTTGGAGAAAATATGAGTTTGTCTAAGAAATCTAATAAAAGTTGAAAGTCAACATGATAAGTAATTATGTTTCCTTATGAATAAATTCCTCAATAAGAAAACAAAAAATTTATCCATTAACTTTTCCTACTGGGGAATCCAATACCGTTTAACCCACCATAATTTTGTGATTTTATTATAGTTAACTTTCTCCTAGACATGTTTACTATCACTCTCCCATAGAACATGACCCTCTGTTTTTTCTTCCATTTCCATGTTTTCCAACATGGAATCCTAGTTTGGGTTAACTTGTGTGACCTTTGTAATTCTCTTTCTTTATTTTAAAGTGATAGTTTTGCTGACTCTTGTTCCGATGTGGGATTTTCAATGAAGTTTCCAAGCACAATTTTAAAAATTGCGAGGATGGAATTCCCAAAAGGGGGGAAGGATGTAACACCCCAGGTAAATATAGAATATGAAATTTTTATATTTGTCCCTATTTTTGGACTAAATAATGTTTTAAAGGGAACTCTATGCTCGATGGAGTACCCAATACGCAACAACGAGTTTCTTGGGAATCTTACATTGCACTCTTATAATAAGATAATATTATTTTAAATGGTAGTTAACGCCTAGTCATTGTAATTTCGGGAATGAACAGAACTAACTACAAGATGATTATATTTGTTTGTCAAATATTTTTACTTTTTACAATAAATGTTAGAGTATTAAAAATGCGAATGAATCCAGTTTTTAAGCATAAACATTCTAATATTCTTTAAAAGGTCTATTAACTGCCTTTCGATGGCAAACCTCTTTTAAATCCACTTTCTAACAATTTTTTGTGTTATATTTGACAAAATAAAATTTTTCTTTAGAATCAGGATATCAAAATTACATTGTGTAAATTTTTGGTATTTTTCCGATAAAGTTCATTTTTTTAATGAAGAGTGAAAAATGTTGTATTTTAATTCAAACCCTATTTTTAATTTAATTTATTTATATGATTAGATTATCTTTTTAATTGGTTTTAAAGTTAAATTAGAATATATTTTTACCATTTAATCCAATAGTGGTCGTTGGAATTAATTTCATCTTGAAATTGGACTTAAACTAGAGTCAATCTTTTGATACTTATTGTTTCTTAAAAACACTCTATTTGTTTTGACAGCGGGAATTAATTATTAAATTAATTAATGAAACTTATATGTTTTGAATTTTTTAAAATAGACTTCATTTTTTAATTTGTAATATCAAATATATCTTAGGGTGAATTTTTGGTATTCTTCTGAAAAACATCAATTTTTGATGAATAGTGAAACCACTAAGTGGTAGTTAAAGAAATTGATTTTTCGTTTAACTGAAACTTTGCCACCACTGTGTTTTGAATTTCAAAAATCTGACATGCATGGTTGTCATTAGGAAGTAAAATGTGGTTCAATGGGATTAAAATATTTTTTTTGGTGAATAGTAACTTTTATGTTCTTAATCGCGATTAGAGGTAATTAGTGTAGTTTAAGGTAAAAATAATGTTTTAATAATATGAGATGAGCTTGAAACATGTCCTACCCTTATTGGATGTGTCATGGACGATGATGAAAATCCATGGGTCAACTTGGGGACCCCATGGAGCCACTTTGTTTGGAAAATTACATAACTAACTTTTTATTTAAAGTTAAAATAAAAATGTCACAAGCATGAGATGTTTCACTAAAGAAAATTTTAAATCGGGTTATACAAGTCATATTTTTTACTATAAATATTCATTGGAAATATAAAAAGATTTCCTACATCATGATATTTTTTTATAATTTTTAGACATTAAATAAATAAAATTATTTATGACATCATAATGATGTCGTGATTACCTCATTAATAAAGGATTTAAATAAAATGAAAAGATAATGTAAAATATATAACCTACACATGTCCAAAACCTATTGGATTTGTGTATTTAGAAACCTTATCACCTTATCCTAGAATTATATCAATGTGGGACCTTTTAAATCCGAAACTCATTTTCAAATAAAGTAACATTGCTTTAATTTCCAAGAGTGTCCCTCCTCTCCTCTTATAAAAGGCCCCCACCTCTACCTCCTTACCCACACATTCAAAGCCTTTGGATTGGCAACCCCTGCTCATTTTTCCTCCACACATCCCTCTCTTACTCCTAGAAGCCTCAATTTGGGAAGAAGGCTTCCCAATGAAGCCTTTGAGCTCAAACCAAAGGGAGTTGCCCGATTTTAAGGTAATGCCTTCACTTGAGTCCTTTTGTATTATTTTGCTTCTCCAACCCCCTAAACTCTTTTTATTCATTTCTTTTGTAACAACTCCAGTATCTAAAATATACTAGGATTTTGTTATAATAATAATTCGAGCTACACTTACACACACCTATATCTAATGGTTAAATAACATATTGTTTTTGTGGATGGCGAATTTCTGCCTCACGAAACGATGATTGTTCAACACTCATATAATACCGTCAAAGGTGGCCATTAAGATGTCACTATATTTATATATGATATATAATATGTTTATTTTTTACTTAATCTTTTTTTTTGTCATACCTTTATGGTTTCCATTGTGGGTAAACACGATAATTTCATTTTAGGAAGTGCGGACTACCGCCCCCTCAAAGTGATTTGATTCGTAAATGCCATATGTGGGATGTATAAAGAATGTATTTAAAGTTATTATATATTATGTATGTTATGTATAAATTATGAATATAATTCTGGAATTAAAATATACATACCTATCATTTAGTTTTAATTCCATTAATATGACATAGAAATGAAAGTAGTGTTCATGCGTACGTACGGCTTACCGTCTCCATGAACGGTGCATTTCATTTCTTACCTCTAAATGATTATGTAATATTATAAATACATGTATATTCTGTATATATATGATATATTTGATATCAAAATCATGAATATCATTCTGGATATAATGAACCTTTGACCACACAAACAACATGTAACTGTCAGAAGTCCACTTTCAACTTAAGAACCAAATATCGACAAAACAAACATTATTAACATAAATGATTACATAATGTTTATAACATGGAAATAAGTGATATAAAAGGAATAATGAACTTGAAAAATGTTCTTAAGCAAGTATAAATTAACTCGAGTTTATTATTTAGGACGTTAAAGAACAATCAAGTCAAGTCGGACCCAATGTAAGGGATCCTACTCCTCTCTTTCTTTTTAAGTACACTCTTTTATGTCATTCCTTTTAATATAATGTTTCTTGTGATTGGGATGTTATTTTATATTACTATTACAGTAATTTTTATGTTCATATGATGAGAGACCCTATTCTCTCTCATCAACCCATTTTGGAAGTTTTCAGTGGCGCCGTTAGGCTGCAGAATTTTCGTAAGAGATCTAACCTCTCTCTTTCTTTTTAAGTACTCTACTTTATGTCACTTCTTTTAAGATACTCTTTGTTATGATTGGGGATGTTCTTTTATATTCCTCTTTCTGTAAATTTTATTGTAATATGATGAGGGATCTTATTTGATCTCATAAATCCATTTTTTGAAGGTTTATGTGGCGCCGTTAGGCTGCCGAGTTTTCATAAGGGATTGTTCATCTCACTTTTATTCCCGTGGGATTTATGGTACATTTGCCACAATTTCCTTTGAGTGGTGTATGTACTGCCCATTATTTTACTAATTGTGTAATATACTTTCATTTATGATTATTTACATCAATTTTGTATTGTCCTTCTTTCACGGGGTGTATGTTTCGAAAGATACCCATGTCGGTTAGGGAACTTTTCACCCTCCTCTTTTTAAAAGACTTATTTTGTTATGTCTTTGAATTCACATAAAATTATGTTGGGATATGTTCTTCTATGTCCTTAGTGATTTAAATTTTATGTCCAAGTGATGAGATACCCTTTTTATCTCTCATCAACTCATTTTCTGAATTTTGTAGTGAAGTTGTTAGGCTGTAAAATTTTTGCAAAGGAACTTCATAACCCAATTTTGATTCTTTGGGATAAGCTTTTACTCCTTGAATATGTTGTTCTATGAATATGTGTGAATAACCTCTGATTGTTTTACACTTAATATCCACTTATATTTGGTGTATTAGTTTTTCACGCATAATTATGAAATTGATTTATCCTTAATCCAAGGATATCGTCTTTGTATGGGTCTTCGTCTCAATCTTCATTCAATGAGCCATATTTTGTTTTATACACAACCTTCTTTTATACGGTGTATAAACCTCTTTTACTTTTACGTTTATCCGAAAGGAATCTTTTTTATACAAAGAATTTTACTAAACAAAAAAAGGGAATGTTTTTGTCGTACGTATGCGGCGACAACGACTTCTCCACCGCCGTGACCATTATTTGAGTTTCGGCTTCCTCTACAAGCCATACCTTTTTTTTAAAAGAAAAATAAGTACCATGTTTTACTTTTCTTTTATTTTGGTATTGAAAATGGTTTTCATAATGTTTTTATATCAATGTGTTGTATTGATATCTTGTGATTGAAAAGTTGAAATTT
Source organism: Viscum album (assembly GCA_963277665.1). Classification (NCBI taxonomy): domain Eukaryota; kingdom Viridiplantae; phylum Streptophyta; class Magnoliopsida; order Santalales; family Viscaceae; genus Viscum; species Viscum album. Next base: position 1,673,237,153 of record OY728126.1, read on the forward strand.
TATGTTTCCATTATGCATGTTTTATGTGATATGATTATGTTATGGTTATTGGGAATTATTATGAAGACGGGTGGTTCCGTGATAAACTAAGGGTGGGTGAGCCCGATATAGCTCTCCAATGCATTGGGTAACGCGAAGGGGTTAAACGTTAAGGTTTCTCTGAAGATATTTACGGAATATACTGTGATGGGTATTCCGAACGTAACCAAGAGGGTTACTCCCTACGTAAGAATGTTATGAATGGCTCAAGTTAACTTTATGTCTTATGATTTCTATGATTTATTCATGATTTTATGAGGTATGATAAAGTGCCTATGTTTTATGGGTAAAGTATGATTTCATTCTTATGTATACATTTACTCATGTTTCCTTTCCATATTTTTATATCCCTTGCTGAGCTTTTTATGCTCATCCCTAGTTTTTGAAATTTTTTTCATAGGTGAAGGGAAGGGTACATGATATGATGATAGTGTCAAAGAAGTGTCAAGAATGAATCCATGTTTTATTTTAAATATGTTTCTGTTTATGGGAAAAATTAATACTATCTTTTATGTAACCACTTTGTTTACATGTGGAATGTAATGCAAGTTTTATGATATAATTCTATAAAACTCTAAACCTGAAAAGATCCTCAATGTGTAATCTTGTAATAACTCAAGATTAAGTAATGTTGAAGGCTGGGGACTTATAGGAATGCCTTTTGAATTTTGGTAGGTGCTTTCGATGTGGTAAAATGGGTCATAAGTCTCGTAATTTCACTAAAAAAGATTAGGGTAATGGTAAGAAAAAAATATGATTTACAGTTAGTAAAATGTTTTAAGTGAGATTAATTGGTTTATTATGAAAATGAGTGTCCAACGAAGAACTATGTAAATGGAAAGAAGCAAGGCTATAGGCTTAAAGTGGTGGTGAAATTATTTGAAACTACTTTAGCAGATGTTGGGCTATCAAATGAAGTAGTATTAGGTACATTGTTTGTTTATTCAGATTATGGTAATGTGTTGTTTGATTTAGGGTCTATAAAATCATTCATTTATGAGAAATTTTCTAGTAAATTGGGAATTCCATCTCAAGATATGAGTCCTGACCTTATGGTAAAAACAACAGGAGGAAATTTTGAGACAAAAATAAATTATAAGAACCTTCATGTCCTTTTGTGTAGAAATAATCTACATAAAAACATTATTTTATCGCCTCTAGTAGATTTTTTTATTATTTTGGGTATGGATTTGATTTCTGTTTATCATTCTAATATTGATTGCAGAATAAGGAAGTGGTGATGTTAGATCCTATTTGAATTTTGAATCAAGGTGTTGTGTATGTCGGTTCGTGGTGGTGCGGTGTACGACAGTTCTCTTTGATATTTTTGAATTTTGAAACCTATAATGTGAGATTTGTGGCTGATGTATGTTCCCACTTTACCTGAAAGTGGATTTTTAATAAAATAAAATAAAAATGGATTGTGGTGGGAGAAACTATTAAAATATAGAAATGATTTTTACCATTCATATATTCTTGAAAACAAATGAATTGTTCATATTAATGATTTAGTAGTGGTAAATAAGTATCTTGATGTCTTTCCTGATCATTTTCCAGGTATAATGCCGGATCAAGAAGTATAATTTACAGTTGACATAGTTTCGGATGCTCATCCAATTTCAAAACTTCCTATTGAATGGAACACATTGATTTTTTTTGAGTTGAAGAAGAAATTTTAGATGTTATTAGATAAAGGTTTCATTCGACCTAGAACAACAACATGGGGTTCTCCTATTTTATTTTTTTTTTAAATAAAAATGGTTCAAAAATAATTTTCATTGATTATTGATATTTGAATAATACCACTATTAAGAACATGTATCTTTTTACTTATATTGATTATTTGTCTAATCACCTCTAGAGAGCTCAGTATTTTTTGGAGATTGACTTGAGGTTAGGATACCATCAGTTCAAATTAAAGGAAGTAGAGATTCAGAAGACCATGTTTCATACTATATATGTCCACTATGAATTTTTAGTTTTGCCTTTTGGGTTAACCAATGCCCTACTATATTCATAGTACTTTTAAATTTATTTTTTTGTGAGTTCTTGCATAAGTTTGTGGTCAGCTTTACTTATTATATTTTGGTTATATTCCAAAAGTAAAGAGGATCTTGAATGTAATTTAAGGGTTTTTTTCAAACATTAATGGAAAAGAAAATGTATGGGAAATTCAGTAGGTGTGAGTTTTGTTTAAAAAAATTGCATTCCTTGGTCACATTGTTTCTAAATATGGTATAATTGATTATCCTACTAAAACAAAATTTGTTAAATAATGGAAAATACCCTCATATATAATTGAGTTTCATATTTTTCTTGGTTTATCAGGTTATTACATGAGGTTTGTTGAAACCTTTGCACGGATATCTATCCCATTGACTAAGTTAACTTTAAAAGTTGTTAAGTACATTTGGATAAAATAATGTAATGATTTTTTTTCAGGAATTGAACAGATGATTGGTCACTGATCTAGTTTTGGCATTATCTTTTAGTGATGGTGACTTTTTTATCTATTGTGATTCTTCGTTTAAAGGACTGAGTTGTGTCCAAATGAATAATGATTAGGTAATTGCTTATGCTTCATGTTGGTTGAAATTTCATGAGTTAAAATAACCTACACATGATTTGGAAATTATTGTTGTTTTTTTTGCTTTAAAAATTTTGAGGCATAATATGTACTGACAAAAAAGATTGAAGTGTATATTCACTCAGAATGAATTGAACATGATATAGGATAGATGGATAGAATTAATCAAGGATTATGATTGAAAAATTCTTTACTATCTAGGAAAATAAAATTAAGTGGACAATGATTTCATTCGAAAAAGTAATGATACATTAACTATGATGTGTTTGGAACAAAATCCTTTGATTAATAATTTGATGAAAATTTTCATATAAGTTGTTGGTGTAGGATATTCCTCTATTTTGTTTTTGGTTTCAGTACAATCATCCCTAGCAGGAAAAATAAAATAAGCACAAAAAAGATGAGAATGAGTCTCATAAAAAGGTAGAATTGGTTCATAAGGGAACTTTACCTAAGTTTAAGATTGATAGATACTATGTTTTCAGGTTTGGAAAGAGATAATGTGTGCTTTGTGATTCACAGTTGAAGAAAGTGTTATTATGTGAAGCTCATAGTTCTCCGTTTTTAGTTCACCCTAGTAGTACTATGATGTATAGTGATCTTCAGGGGTATTACTAGTGGGATGGAATGAAAAGATATATTTTTGACTTTACCCTAATATGATTGATTTTTCAATAGGTTAAAGTAGAGAAGAAGTTATCGAAAGGTTTGCCTTATCATTTTCCAATGCCATAGTGGAAATGGGAATATATGTCTATGGCTTTCATCGTGGTATTACCAAAGACGTATCATGTAAAAAATGAAATTTGGTTTATTATTGATTGATTAACTAAATATGATCTTTTTCATCCCATTAGACATACTCTGTCTCTATATCAACTTTCTTGATTGTGTATTAAAGAGATAGACAGGTTACATGGAGTTATCATCTCCATTGTATCTGGTAATGATCTTAGGCTCACTTAAAACTTTTGGAAGGGCCTTCAGAAGTCATTGTGTATTGAATTAAATATTAGTACAACCTTTCATCCATAATCATATGGGATGTCCGAACGAACAATTCATACATTGGAAGATATGCTACGCGCTTGTTCAATGGATTACCATGGAATTTGGGAACAACGTCTTACTTTGGTTGAGTTTTCTTATAATAATAGTTTTCATTATAGTATACAGATGGAACCGTTTGAGGCATTATATAGTAAGTTGTGTCAAAATCCATCTTTATTGGGATGAAGTAGGTGAAAAAATGTTTATGGGACTGGAATAGGTAGAAGAGATGGCAGAAAATGATTAGTTGATTCCCAAGAACATGAGAACTGCTCAGAGCATGAAGAAATGTTATTCAGAGAACCAAAGAAAGGGTGATTATTTTGCGGTATTTGATCATGTATTTATCAAATATTCTCTATGGAAAATTGTGATGCATTTTTGTCTGAAGGTAAAGTTGAGTCTGAGGTTCATTGGAACCTATGAAATCCTAGAGAAAGCTGAATCAGTTTCCTGCAAAGTGGCTTTACCTCCATTTTTATCCATGGTAAACAATGTTTTTCATGTTTCAATGTTGAGAAATTATATGCCAGGTCAATATTATGTTTTGAGTCTAGTGGTAGTTCAGTTAGAATAAAAATATCTCTTATGAGGAACAACCAGTAATGATACTTGACAAAAGAGAGAAAGTGTTGCAGAATAAGGTAATTCATCAGGTAAAGGTTTTTGGGAAGAACCATATGGTTGAAGAGGCAACATGGGAATCCGAAAATTCTATGAGGGATAAATACCCCCACTTATTTGATTTATGGATAGAATTGTGTGGATGAAATTCCCAAAAGGGGGGAAGGATGTACATCCAAGGTAAATAAAGAATATGAAATTTTTATATTTATTAATATTTGTGAATTAAATATTAATTTTACTTTAATGGGATTCTATATCTGATATCATACTCAACACACAACAACGGATTTATCCAAAATCATATGTTGAACTCAAAGTTGAGTTATACAAAAAAACTATATAATAATATTATTATTTTAAATGGTAGTTAACGCCTAGATGTTATATTTACAGTAATGGATATAACTAACTAAAATATGATTATAAGTGTTTATAAAATGTAATTACACTTATCTTATAATTTTTAGAGGCTTAAAATAAGAATGAATCAGATTTTAAGCATTAAATACTCTAAAGTTATTTAAAAGGTTGTTTTACTACCATTTAATGGAGAACCTATTTTAAATCAATTTTTTCACTTTTATATATTCTATTTGAAAAAATAAAATTCTTATTTAGAAGTGGAACATCAATGTTTATTTTGGATGATGTTCTCGTATTTTTATGATAAAGTTCATTTTTTTAATAAATAGTGAATAATACTGCATTTTAATTCAAAACTAATTTTTAATCTAATTTAATTATATATTTACATTGTACAATTAATTGTTTTTAAAGTGTAATTGGGTTATATTTTTACCATTTAATCAAATTTTTGTTATTTTATGTAATTTCACTCTTAAATTGAATATAAAAACATGTCAATATTTTGGTAGATTTTACTTCTAAAAAACACTCTTTTTGGGTTTAACAATGAGAATTAATTTTAAATTGATTTATGCCAATTATGAATTCTGAATTTAGAAAAATGTATTTTGTATTTTGAATTTTGAGATCCAAATTGTGTAAATAGCTAACGTTTTTTAGACATTATGAATAGTAACTTCAATAAATATTTTATTTACCATGGTTAAACTGTAAATATGGTAAATAAGGGTAAAAAATAATATTATAATAATATTAAATTACCCTTACACTTGTACTAACTTAATTTAATGAGATATGTCTGACCATGGGAATCCTTGGGTTGACTTTAGGACCCCATTAATCCACTATTGTGTGAAAATGACATTTAATTACTTTTAATTAAATTTTAAGGAAAATATAACCTAAACATATATCATTTACTAAAATAATTTTTATTGGGTTATATAAGTGATCTTTTAAAATATGAATAGTCATTAGAAAGATAAAAATATTTTATACATCATGATATATTATTTATAATATTTTTGACATTAAATAAATTAATTTAATTTTTACACAATGATGATGGAATGATTTCTTCATTAATAAAGGATTCAAATAAATGATATTATAAATGATTAAATAAATGTAATTTGGTTATTTTAATGGAATTCAAAAATATTCTGGATGATATTTACATTTTATATTTGTATTAATAAATTTTTTATAATTAATCAAATTGTTAGGGATTTAAAAAAACTCATGATATGAATAGTGTCAAAATTGACATAATTTCTATTTTAAAATATCAAATATTTTATTAAATATTATAAAATTTAATAAATCTTAGTTTTTTCCAAATAGTTATCATAAAACTAAAATTTTATTATCAACTTTTTCATTGGATATATTTGTTATGTTTTGGAAACAATTTTTATTTTCAACGTGTCAAATGCATGATAAAACAGTAAGAGTAAAAAGGGTTAAATAAAAAAGATAAGGATTAAAAAATATCTGAAACAGGTATAATTCATATTAGATGATTTTATTTAAACTTATATTCATCTTATAATATAAATAATATAATTTAGAGTAATTTAGAATGATATATATTTTATAATAATAAAAAAATTCATGATATTCCATTAGTTTCCCTCCTCCCTCTTATAAAATGCCACCACCTATAATCCTTACTCACACCTCTAAATCCCCCTTGAATCATCCAACCTCCACCCAAATAAGCTCCCAACATCCCTGTATTCCTCCTAAAATCCTTAACATGGGAAGAAGTCAATTCAAGAAGGAAATTTTACATAAATAATAATGAGTTACCCGATTTGAGGTAATGTCTTCTCTAAAGCTTCTTTCATTTATTTCCCCTTCCCCAACTCCATAATACTATTTATTAAATTCATTTATAAAAACATGAGTATCTTCAATATACTAGGATGTTGTTATTACAATGATTCAACTTACACTCACACACACCTCCATCTATTTTATTTTGAACATACTTTTTTTGTGGATGATGAACTACTCCCTCACGAAATGATGAACTTGTAGTGTATCTTATTATGTTTAGATATTGATGCGTATTGATTTTTAAGAGACAAATAGTTATACTTCTTGTTATTTTATGGGACTTAAGACCCATTGAAATTTTATTTTATTTATTTATTCATCAATGTTTTTTCGACATTAATTCCATGAGGTAATGGGGGTATTATAAATTATTCAATGGATAACCCAAGAATGAAAAAATTACTCAACGTTCTGAAAGTGATAAAAAATTGACGTCCTAATACCTTAAATTCTATTGAACCAATGGCTTTTGGAATCATCACAGACTTATGACTTTTAGACCCTAATTTCCATTGATCATCCATTTGTTTGTGATTTATTACCTCAATCACTCCCTATAAATATTAATGATTTTCCTTCATTTCAATTATTCCCTCCCAACTTATGTTCTCCAATGTGGAGACCCCGTTATATAACACTATGCGTTACTGTTATGGTTCCAAATTTTAATTTTCAGTGAAGTTTTAGTATCAATTATTAATATTTAGGATTCTATCAATGAATCGTTAATTTATTAAAACTCTGATTACGATGATGAATTTTCAGGGTGACATTCATTTTAAGGGGAGTAGAATGTAACACCCTGAGGTTTTGGTGAGTTCTTTTCAAATTAATTTAATATTTTGAAATTTTTCACTTCACATAACACTAAAAATATATTCTCACTAAGTAAAACATTTCTCTTACACATATTTGACTTCTTTTATGTTACAATCAATCCCAAATCGGCATACGTTACACAGAACCACGAGGTTAGTCTACATTTCACGCAATATTTATGTTCCTCGATGGCTTGCATAACACGCAAGACCAAGTGTAACCATTATATAAAATATTATTAAAAATATTATTATAATGGTATATAATATATCCATTATGTTTAGGGATGTGATTAGTATTAAATAAATTATGAACATATGTGGTGTACATAAATATAATATGAATTCATAGGTTACCAATTAATGAATATGAAAACCAATTGAATATAAAAAAATATTAATATAGTCACAAATAAATTTTAACATAGTAAAAATATAAAATAAAATTGGTAAGTTATACTAATTTAATAAATATGTTATATAGTCAATCAAATATTTTTTATATTCAACCAATCAATTTGATAAACATAAGATAATAAAAAATCCAATTTTATGCATAAAAACCATATTTTTTATAAAGGTAATTTTACCATATTTTAATTGAGAACCCATTTTGAATCCAATTTTTTGAAATATTATTGATTTAATATGTCAAAATAAGAATTATACATTGAATAAAAACCAAAAAATTTGGTTAGGATAAATTTTTGAAATTTTTATAAAAGGTTTCATCATTTAATGAATAGTTACAAATACTGGATTTTACTTCAAAAAAAAATTTATCTAATTTTTTTTAAGGTTAAATTATAATTTTAATTGGTTTAATAGTTTTCTTAGATAATATTTTATAAAATTAATCCAATTAAGGTAATTAGAACAAATTTCCAATTTAAATTGGATATAAAAAAATAGAAAATGGTTGATCATTTTAACATTAAAATCCCACAATGTCATCCCGACAGTGGGATTAATTTTAAACTAATTTACGTCACTTATGTTATTAGAATTTAAAAAAAATAATTCCATATTTTGAATAAAAATAATTTAAAATATATAATAAGGTCATATTTGTTTACCAAAAATATTATGAAAGTAATTAAAATTTATTTCATCAGTTAAGAGAAAAAATAGTTTAATAAAGTACTATACCATAAATTTAAGACCCAAAGTGACCTAGACACTTTTCCAACACCCATTGGTTGTCCATATTTCGAACCAATAATCACTTTTTTTTTACCTTCGTCTATTATTGGATCCACATTGCGAATTAAAAATGTTGGTGGAAGTATCTCTTCAAATATTTACAAGAGTGTCAATCCTCCTCTATAAAATTTGACCTCCTCTACCCATTCCTCACACCTCTCAAACCATTTATGTTTGTCCATGATATTCCAAAGTATCCAACCAAAAATCCTCTCTTCTACCTTGAAGGATCCATTTGGTAATAAATCCTCTCAATGAATCCTTTTAGCAAAAACCAAAAGTAGTTACCTAATTAAGAGGGGATGTCTTCTGTTAGCCTCTTTTCCTTTGTTTTCCCTCTTGACCCCCTACACTCTATTTCTTTCATTATTGTGTAATAACACATGTATCCTCTATATAAGAGGATTTTATTTATGAAAAGTGTTTTTTAGGTCCCTAGGTTTAAATACCTAGAGAGGGGGGTTGCTTCAGGGTATGACGGATTAAAAATACTACCCTTTCAGATCATGTTTCACCATTAAACAAAACACACTTATCTCTTTCTACCATAGAAATATTTTAATAGAAATAAAATCATGAACAAGACATAGTGATTTTTACATGTTTCACCCTCATTGGGTTATGTCCAACGAGAATACAATGACGATGTACTAATGTAAAAAATACACTAAATCACACTACTAATTACATGGTTCAAACTATATCTTCTATGCCTAGGCTCACTAGATTTAAAAGGTTTAGGTTCAGCTCAATACATTCCCAAGGTTCACTTCCTATGTATTTTCTTCTGGAAACCTTTTTGTGGGTGGGATCACCGTCTTCCCCTTCATTCGCTCACTACTCTTGGAAAGGATGTACACACAGTTTATGGAATTGTAGGTCCCTTCATTTTCATGAAATCACACATCCTCAAAGTTGGTAAATACTCTATTGAATCACTATATTCACCTGTAGATGAATTCCACTTTTCAAAATATTATTATGCTTGTGGAAATTGCTTTCAGAACTGTTTAAGTCTCATTTCAAAACACTTGTTTCTTCCATGAACTATATAGTGAACATGTTTTTTGAACCACCTATTCCACATCTTGCCTTGGCTTTATCTACCACTAACCACATCCATGTTACGCCTTCTCATGCCGAAATCCCTTCCTCCATGAATTGCCTCTTTCAAAAATTTCTTCTCCTCCATGATCCAATTCTCCATATGTGTATCATTTTTCTTTTTGGGATATTGTTCCCTGAAAACCCTTTTGAATACCATTGCTATAAACTCCTTCTTCTTTCATGGTATTCTCATCACAAACAACATATCTTTCAAAGACTCCCCACGAACTCTTTCGGAATTAGCGAAATTTTATCCCAAAGTAATTATGTTGTCTAATGAACTTTCATCTCTTTAGTAAGAGGATTATTTCTCCTTATATAGGAACCTAGATCCAAAAATTTCTCAAATATAGATTTACCAAATCATTAAGGTGGTACATCCTTCACTGTGTACTTCTTCACTTGAGAACCGTTTTTCCTTACACGGTATGCATACTCCCTTTCCTCCATCATGGGAACCCAAATATCTGTCACTTTTTCACAAAATATGCCCTTTCTGGCTTCTCAAATCACCACCTCATTTCTGTTAATTACAATCCATATCATGTACCACAATCCTTCCACACACCTCATTCCTTCCTCTGTGAACAATTTGACCCCTAATAATTGTTCCATAACACTATCTTGGTCTCGTGCTTTGTGGTCCTTTCCTTTTCTGATTTCAATTGATGTTCCTTTTACCACCTTTGCAATCCACAAACTATTGTTAGCATTCTATGTATTTTGTAATCCAATGTGAAAATAATCCTTTTACAATATCCAACTCTAGATTTTGATGCCCAAAATTTGGCAAACACTAGGAAACTACATCACCTTAAACACCTACTTTAGAATACACCAACGATATGCATTCACGATTATCTAGATTTTTCAACAAACACATTCAAACCCAAGATATACGGAGTGGACACTTTGATGGATTTTTCCTAATAATCTTCCCATTTGGGTTTGTTTAAAACACTATAAAAATTATACATCTCATTAATTATTCATCCAACATCTACCAACATTCACCTATTTTAAATAAGATATAAATCAAGTATTTACTCAACACATACTCTAAGCCCACATGAGTCATTCTCAGTATGATAAAAAGTAGTAAAATTAAAATTTTATCAATTAATAACTTCATTCCAATAAAAAAAATTCTTATGCATTCTTCAAAAACCTCAACTATCATTATATATATCTTTTGGTTCATCATGAATAACATTATTATATTTAATAATCCCCCTATTTCACTACTCCACCTAATAAGTTAAACTCCCCTATCTCATTGCTCCACGAAAAAACTTCTCCCCTTGTCTTTAAAAAGGAATTTCCCCCCTTTTTAATATCAAAATATCTCCCCCTTTTTCAAAGAACTCAATGGTAATTCCATTGTGGTATCCAATAGGTTAATGAACAAAAATTAGAACATTAGGGAAATACACACCATACCTCATGAAGCGGGGGTCCCAAATCCACACTTTTTTATGTGTGGGGAGTCGACTGAACTCCTAGATCTATTTGATTCCTTTAAAAGTCTTCTATGGGAAAGGAATTTTTTAGAATATATGCAATCTACTTTTTTGAAGGCACATACTCCAACTTCACAAGACCTTGATACACATTCTTCTTTATGAAATGATACATTATTTAAATGTTCTTTATTACTTGAGTGATGGATTATATTTTTTTCTACGATTTATAGAACCTGAATAATCACAATGTATTTTGATTGGAGACTTCACTTCTGCTCCCATATTATCAACTTACTACTTCATATAGAATGGTTGTGTGAAATCTTGAGTGGATGCAATGTATGTTGATTCTATGGTGCTTAATAAAATTCAATATTGTTTCTTGTTTATCCTTGAAATACACAACCCACCAAGATATAAAGCACATCCTGATGTTTATTTTCTATCATATGCTCCTTCGTTCCAATCTACATCTATATATCCCAATACCTCTTGTTGAGATTTGTAATTATACATCAAACCGAAATCCATAGTGACCTTGATATACATGAGTAATATTTTTACAACGAGAATTTGTTTTTCTATGGGATTGCTTTGATACCTAACTACTAGTCATTTGAATAATACAATATCCGGTCATGTCACTGTTATGTACTCTAGACATTCAATAGACTTCCTATATTCTATGACATTTACTATTTTTCCTTCATCATCCTGAGACAGTTTCATTTGGGTATCCACTAGAGTCATCATCTCCATGGAATTATTCATTACAAACCTCCTCAAAACGTCTTTAGAATATTTATATTGGGAAATGAATGTTCCAATCATTCCTTGTGTTACATGTAAACTGAGGGAAAATTTCAGTTCACCAATCATTGAAATTCCGAACTCACATTTCATGAATTCAGAAAACTGTATGCATTTTACATCAACTGATCATCCATAATTTTTTCATTGACATATACTATCACCAACATACATATATTAGTATCATGGTTGAAATATAGATGGTAATCACCCCCACCCCCACCCCTCCCCCCACCCCCCATGCTGAAAACCATTATTTTTCAAGAACTAATCTATCCTTGAATACCATGCTCTTTGTGCATGATTCAAACTATATAAATCCATCTCTAGCCAACAAACTCTATTCTCATGTTCATGAATGGTAAAAAAATATGGCTCCTCAATATAAACTCCTTGTTCTAGAATCCAATTCATAAATGTTGAATTGATGTCTATCAAGAAAATGTTGAACTTTCTTTACACTATTATGGCCAATAATAATTGAATCATCTCTATTATTCCAATAGGTGAAAATGTTTCATCTATGTTGATACCCTCTATCTAGGAGTACCCTTTTCACACTATTTGGTCTTTGTTTCAAATCACAACACAATATTCATTCATTTTGTTGTAAAATCTCCATTTTCTCATGATTTCATTTTTATCTATGGGCCTTGAATCAATCTCTCATGTCTAGTTATTCTCAATTTGGTCATGAACTTCATTCATATACTAAACACAATTCTCATCACCATTTGACTCACCAAAAAATATCATCTCTACCTAAGATAAGTATGATTATTTATATAGAATATTCATTCTCCTTATATGTATCGATGATATCCAGTCACCAATAATGTTTTTTATATAAATTATGGCTCATATCCTTTGTCTTTGTCTAGATGCTGATTTATCTTCATCCTTCACATCATCTTATTATTCTCTTAAATTGTCCTATAAAACTAGATCATACCCTGATTTGTTTATTTATTCATGTTTATCCCCCTGATACTGATCATGTATTTACTAAATATTATACTCATTATCTACTATGGTTAGATCGTATCTTTTAAAAATATTTCCTAGGCTCTTATTGAAATATTTATATGTTTTTATTTTCATTGAGTAGCCATTAAATATCCCTTCATCTCCATGGGATTCAGACATCATTTTTTATCCTTATTAAGAAGAAAACATATACTCTTGAAGGATTAAAAGTTCTCCAATAATGGATTCATTCCATAATGTATATCATATGGAGTATTATCTTATTTTGGACATAAAAACACTCTATTTTTGTGTAGACTATTTTTATTCCTGCTTATTTCCAAAATTTCACTAGAAAGTATTTCTCAATGAGAATTATTCAAGCCATATTGTTGACAATCTGATTTCTTCTCAAAACTACTCCATTATATTGTATAGTTTTAACTACTAAAACATGACTCTTTATCCCATGTTTATCAATAAAATACTCCACTTGGATATTTTTTAACATTGTTCCTTTATCTATTCTGATATTCTGAATTTTCTCACATAGCACCATTTCAAATTCTCATCGATATCTTGTAGTGAAACTAAACACCTCAGACTTGTGGGTAATGATCAATACCCATTCCATTTTACTATAATCATAAATAAAAAGAACATAATATCTCCTCCCATCAAGATGTATTGGTGAAATTGGCCATGAAACTACTCATGCAGTCTTGTTGAATTTTTCTCTTTTTCCTTATATGTATTTCGAGTTATCTTTCATTATTGGAAGGAATCACATGTATATGTATGATCACATGAAAATATAAGGAGACCTCAATAAGCATCATATTTCACTAGATCTTCCATGGATGTTTGTCTCATGTGTACAAGATTTTTATTCCACAAATTATTCTTTTTATTCCATGGAATGAAATCACATATCTTTTTCTCCACTCATGAGATAAATATTATATTTTTTTCTTTTTCCATCAATAAAACAACACCATCTTTTTCCTTGATGACACATAATTTCTTGTAAAAGATTATGGAATTCCCTAACTCACACAATTTACTTACACTTAATAAATTGTGAGTAATGAAATCAAATATAAAGACATCTACACATCTAATTTATTTTTAAGTTTTAGTTGAACTATCGATCACTATTTTATGTTCATCAATTTTGAGTTTACACTCAACCATGTCTACTAAGATTTATGTCCTTGAAGACATAATTTCTTCAATTTCTTAATTTAGTTTGAACTTCTCCAATTATCTTCTTTCAACTTTTAATAAAGAACCACTATTAATATTGGTTAATACCACATGCATAGTTAGTGTGAAGACATCCATTAATAATGATCAGAAGTAGTGATTCATTCAATTCTTCTATAGTTGAAAATTTTTTCTAATGAAGATAAATATTCTTTATGAATTTACCACATCCATTTCTTCTACTGAGAGTACCAATGTCTTTTAACCTTTCACTCTGATACCAATTATTAGGTCTACTAGGTCAAATACCCTAAGAGAAGAGGTGAATTAGGGTATTAAAATTAAAACAAATACCCCTTTGGATCATGTTCCATTATTAAACAAAACACACTTCTATCTTTATCTTATAGAAATATATAAATGTAAAATAAATCATTCACATGACACATCGATTTTTAAATGGTTCACCCTAATTGGGCTATGTCCAAAGATCATACAATGATGATATGAAGATGTAAAAAATACATTGAATATCACTGTTAATTATAATGTTCATGCAGTATCTTCTATGCCCAGGCTCACTACCTTAACATACTTTAGGGTCTTCTTATTGTATTCTCAAGAATCACTCCATTTGTATCTTACATTGGCTCACTACTGGTGGTAAGGATTATCTTCATCATATTCCTTATATCACTTCTCTTGGAAGGGATCCACACATAGTTTATGAAATTATAGGTCCATTAATTTTCATGAAATCACATGTCCTTAATGTTGGTATATTCCCTTTTTATTTTCCTTTTCCACCCATAGATGAATTCCACTTTGCCACGTACTGTTAAGTTAGTGGAAATTGCTTTCGTGAACCATTTAAGTCCCTTCACTGACCACATGATTCTTTCATGGATTGTGTAGAACATATTCTACATGGATACCACTTCTTTATACTACCTCTTCTTCTTCTTCTACCATGTAACACCTCTATGTATAGCTTCTGTTTATCAGACTCTTTTCCTCCGTGGACTTAGTCTTTCACAGACTTCTTCTCCATTGTGAGCCACTTTTCCTTCAATGTACCAATTTCCATTATGGGAAATAGTGCCTCACAAACCCCTTCATGATCAGTTTCCATGAACCCCTTCTCCTTTCTCATAATTCTACTCATGAACAACTTCTTCTTTAAATACTCCCCACGAACTCTTTCAGTCATAGCTGAATTTCTTCCTAGAGAAAAAATGTTCTCTAATGGAATTTTATCTCTTTAGTACTATGATTAGGACTCCATATATAGTAAAATAGATACTAATTTTTTTGGATCTGAGATATACCGAATCATCAATGTGGTACAACCTTCACCACATACAACTTCGCCTACGAACCGTTCTGCCTATGCGGTCTGTGTACTACCTTTCCTCCTTCGTGGTGGCCCAAATCACTATCACATTTTCAAAAATTATGCCCTTTGGAAATTCTAAAATCACATCCATTTATCTATGAATTAAATTCTGTCTCTCATTCTACAAGTCTTCTATGTACCATATTCCTTCCACTGTGAACTGTTCCCGTAAGTGGTCTCCGTCTCACACTTCGTGGTCACTTTCTTTATCAATTTCCTTCTATGTTCCACGTACCACATTTGAAATCCAAAAATTGTGAATTTTGTTCTATGTATTGTGTACTAATATGTGAGAATATACCTTTCACAAAATCCATCTCCCTATTTTGTGGCCAAAAATTTAGCAAACAGTAGGAAACTGCACCACCATAAACACTTGCTTCAAAAAACACCAACCATACACATTAGTGGTCATATGGATTTTTCAATCAAAAAAATCAAACCCAAAACTTAACAAGAGGATAAACTGAGGGATTTTTACCCAACAGGGTTTGACCAACACTTACACACACCTCTATCTAATGAATATCAGATATACTGTTTTTGTGTATGGTGAACTACTGCCTAACAAAACAATGATTGTTTATTTATTCTTCACCATCAATAATAGTGGCCATTATGATGGAAAATATATTTATATATTTTATATATAATACTTATTATGTATTTATGCTTCTGTATTCCTTTTTAAAATAAATACCTGTTTATTTTCATTTCATGGTAATACAAAAATCTCGTTTAAGAAATTGTGGACTGCCACCCCCTCAAAACAATGTGATTTGTTCACACACAACATAGAATGCATTAAAGATAAGTTTAATGAACTTATATGATATATATTATATAGTAATTATAATATAATAATGATATATATATATATATATATATATCCATATATATATACATTTTTCATTTACTTATTTTTTATCAATACGACAATAAAAACAGAAACAACATTCAAGTATATGTACGACATACCGTCTCCATGAATAGTGTATTCTATTTTTTATTTAATTTTGATATAAATTATTATAATATGAATATATTGGATGTAACTTATATTTTTATCATTTTTTACATTCTTTAATCATGATATAAGTATAAGGAACAAATATATAACAAATTAAAACACATGCAAAGAACAAACAGAATATTAACTGAAGTGAAACCTTAACGTAGGATCATTAACATGAAGGTAATATAAGGTCATTATAAAACCATATAAGAGATGAGATATAATAATTTGTTTCTGTAAAATATGTATAGTAAATTTATATTTCTTATATATGTGTTTTTAATGAGTATAAAAAGAGTC
This sequence comes from Viscum album, assembly GCA_963277665.1. Classification (NCBI taxonomy): domain Eukaryota; kingdom Viridiplantae; phylum Streptophyta; class Magnoliopsida; order Santalales; family Viscaceae; genus Viscum; species Viscum album. The sequence goes on from OY728126.1 coordinate 1,673,253,948, forward strand.
AACACACAAGGTAATGGGATTTCATCTCACTTTTAATTTCTATGTGATACATGCTATGTTCTCCAGCCACACTTTTTGTGTGGTGTATGTAATAACAATGATTTTATTCTTTTTAAAGTATAAATAAATTTACAATTATTCACATTTCAACCTTATTATCCTTCTTTCATGGTGTTCAATATTTTAAAGATAGCAAATTGGTAAAATGTTTTGTCTCAATTTTATTTATTTGATACGTATGTTTTGGTATGCACATAAACTCTTTTTTGAGGTTCATATACTTAAATTTTACATTTTATATCATGAATATCTTTCTTTTCATGACATTTAATGTTTATTGTAATTCATTTTCTTACATGGTGAGTATTATCTCAAGTAACTATGTTACAAGAGTTTATTGAGACAATCTAATCTCTTTTGAGATTGTTTACATTTATGCTTCCTTTGATTGAATCTTATGTTCCATCTATGAAGAACACTCATGAGATCCATTATCCTATATTATTTTATTATATATTTTTTTATTGGTACCATGTTCTAATATTTGGTACATAATATATTTAAGAATTGTTTTTAAGAAATCCCAATATTATCCTTTCTTTGGTCGGAAATCAATGTTTATAAAAAGGATTTACATTAATATTATACCATTATCCTATAATATCTGTGATAAATCTTTTCCCTTTTTTCATTTATAAATCACTATAATTGAATATTCTTGTCTCTTTCTGAATAAATCATTTTCAAGCCTTTTTCCATACAAATGTAATGTTGTTTTCTAATTCGTACGACCTGTAAGTATTTACATGATATAATTCCATTGAAAATTCCATTTAATTTTTAAATGGTTCATCTTTCAGAAACTGTTTTTGAAACTATTTTTCATGATTTTTTTTCAAAATGCATTTAAACATCTTTTTATGTGTTCATGAAATTATTTTTACAAAACTTATTCAAAATGTTTTTATAGGTTTTTAAGAAAAATTGTGTTCCAGATGTTACAAGCCTTATTTAAAAGTTTTAAAATGTTTTTAAAGAAATGGTTTTCACAACATTTTCAAGATTATTTTTTTAGCTTTCAAGAAAAATAGTTTTTAAAATATTTTCAGTGTCTATTTATATGTTTTTAAAGTATGTTAAAAGAAATGGGTTTCAAAACGTTTTCAATATTTCCTTATTTGTTTCAAAGTGTTTTCAAATAAAATGTGTTTTAAATTTTTTTTCTGCTTATTTTATAAGTTTTCAAGGAAAAATATTTTCAAAATTATATCATTTTTTTAATGTATTTTCAAAGAATTTTTTTTTAAAATTCTATTATATTTTAAAAATAATTTTTCAGAAAAGAAAGGATATTTTCCTCAAGAAATTATTTTAGTGGATATTTAAAAATTATTTTCCATATAAGATGACATATATTGATTTTACTCAAGCCTTTCAAAGAAATGATCTAAATATTTCATTCATATCCTTTCTATTAATGATTTTTGGTAAATTTTATGGTATTTATGAAACTCATATCTTCTTCATGGGTTATAAGTATATGAAATCCATTTCCCTTTTATGGTTTATACTTTTGATGAAAGGATTATGAAACATGTAACTATTTCCATAGGTTATGATGTGTTTACATGTTTCTTATACCAATATAATTTCATGGGTTATGATATGTTTATTTATGATCATGTGGGATATGTATGTATGATTTCATTATGTGATGGGTGGGATAGATATCTTCCTCCAATGCATTCGGTAAATATTTTTATCTCATGAGATATATATGGTTGGATCAAGAGTTTAATTAGTTTAGTAATACAGGGATGGAACAAGGGTTTCCTCGGTTTATAAATACAAGACTGGAATGAGGGACTACCTGATTTAGTAATATAGGTATGGAATGAGGTTTCACTTGGTTCAGTAATATAGGGCTGGAATAGGGTTTTACCAAGCTTAGTTAAGGACAATATCAACTAATGTGGTCCTGGTAGTGATGCCCTGGCTACATCATAAATCATATTATATGCTTATGTGCTTTCCAAAATCCCATGTTTTATTCCTATTTTTTAATTTTAGGGATTTTTTAGTTTATTTTCTTATCATTTGTGTCTTATGAACTTCTAATATTTATGACATGATTCATGTATATGATCTTTGATATGTAGGGTACAATCTTCTCTTTTTAGGAACATGTTCTCATACTCTTTTTTTATGATTATGCTCACGTGTATCCCTTTTTTACCCTTATTGGGTATTTTAGATCACCCATTTTTTTATATTTCCATCCCCATGTTATGAAGAATGGTTTGGATTATGAGTAATTATGGTGTAGATCGTTATGGGATATGTTGAAGATCTTTCACTAGGATATAATATTTTGTTTCCATGTTTACAAATACAAGAAACTATTACAATCATTTGGTATGTATTTTTATAAACTATGTTATATTCCAATAAAATGATGTAATATCCACGTTTGTTAAGACTGGGTCTCTATAGGAACACTATAACAGACATCGACATTATAAACCAAGGTGGGATGTAATGTGGGGGGGATGGCCAACATGTTGGTAATATTTCTATAGAACTCTACATTGTGACCATACAGAAGATAGAACAGGAACAACATATCATGTTGAGTGAATTAATCATTAAGAGTCTATATAATGTTCAACAATTCATTGATCTCATAAAAAATTTACATCCACTCATCATAATAAGGGGAATCAAGTGAGTTCTTTATTGAAGATATAATAGTTCCTATAAAAGTTCATATATGTGAGATAAACTCTTTATCATAGAGGGAATAAGCAATAAGGAATCCCATAAGACCTTTTAGGTATTATCAGTCTTGGTAACATGTTTAACCGAGCGATCCATGGAGTTAGGCAGCATAAAAAAGATATCCTGGTCCTTTTGTTCCCATTTTTTGAATGAGACCTATTATTCATAATGAGGGGATGAAATAAGATGAGAATATTAAAATAAGATCATCAAAACGATAATATCAATATTCATCAACATGATTAAATTATAGAGGTCATTATGTTCATCTACTAAATTTTTGGAAGCGATGATAGTGTCTAACAAGGGTGATGTTGTTTCCATAAATTGGCCCAAAGATAATAAGAGGGTAATAGAGTTTTTAATATGCATTTTACCCAAGGATAAGGAACTGAAATTGTGTATTGAGTTTATTTTAAGTGATGAAAGTTCACGGTTAGGGAATTAGAGAATCAGTTAGGTCAGAGAAGAAGGATCATAGATTCTGGTGGGGTGAGGCTGTGTAGTTCTGGCGCATCACATAAGCAGAAGGGGAAGCATTAGTGTAGTGGGGTTGACATATAGGGAGGGGAGATTTTACAAAGAGGGGTCTATAGATAGTGGTTATGTCATTTAGAGATGGGTTATTGAGAGGGGTGGCCATATATAGAGGGCTATAAGGCTAGGTGATGTGTTAATAGAGAGGGGTAACAGGTAGGGGGTCTCCACATGTGGAGCTTCCATTGAACAGGGGGTTCTAGAATAGTGGGGGACATCACATGGGAGGTTTTTCGAAAAAATTCATCATGTTATGAGGTGTCATTTCACAAGAGGTTTAGGTGGGGATCGAGCAGTAGGGTATGTCGCATAGGAAAATAGGCTAGACTTGATCCTTCATTTCTGGGTCTTAGGGAGGCAGGAAGATGTCTCGCAGGGGGAACAGATGTGCACAGTGAGTCTAAGGGAAGGTAGGTGCTAAACTATGAGGAGATAAACCATGTTGGGAAGTGAGGTAAGTCCCTTGGATACCATGTTGAAGTAAAATCATACCTCAAAATGAGTTTATGATTCTTTATTTATAAATTAGATATGGATTAAAAAATATGACCCATACCAATGCTGGAAAAGAATATTAATAATATCTAAAAAAATATATAATACTTTCTAAAAAAAGTAAATTACTTTCACAATTTACAAAATAGTTTAAAAATGTTTAAAAATAATGAGTCTTCGGAAAATATATAGATAATTAAAAATAAAAAATTTCAAAAGAATCATTAAAATAAATTTTTTTATTTTTGGTATTATTCATTTTATTCTCGTTTTTTTATTTTATATTATCCTTTTTCTTCTCCAAAATTATGTGATATTAAAATTATTAAAACAATGAAGAAGAATATAATCATTATCATGCATAAATTGATGTAAATAGTTAATAATACTGTATGTGAATTGTATTTAGAATCAAGTTCTATTATCAAAAATATCGATCATTAAAAATCATCACACAATTAAATAAAATAAATAAATAAAACAAAAACACAAAACAAGATTTTGGGATAGAGTAGAAAAAAATTTAATATATAGATATTTAGATCCAATAAAATTTTTAATACTATGAAAAAAAAAATTGATCAAACACATGCAATATATGCTTGCAAGCATTACAATGTTTTTGAAACACAATTCAGATATTTGTTTGAACCACCATTCAACAAGACACGCAGGCTGTGTATGTTTTTTTGTTTTAAGAGGTGAAATTTCTTTTTGGAAGGGGTATTTTGAACGATAGTGGATAGCCAATAGAAAGTGGTAATGTATGAAAATGGGAATCTATACACTCTCTAATAACACCATACAATGTGTGTAAAGATCCTCCACGTCTTGGTCAATCACTTCAAGTGATCCTTATCGAGGTGGACTGAATATTGAGAGATGTTTGGTGAGATTTTGAAATATCAAATTTATCAGTAGGGACAAATGGTGGATTACCAAAGGATCCAAGTAATTGTATTGACATATCAACTGCAAACATGGTATTTTACCTTAATAATTTTTTGGTTCAAATGTATCCAAGATCATTTGAGAGGTAGAGGCTTGACGATCGACAATAGGAGGTCCTTGAAAGAATTTCCCTAAAATTTTAAATAGTACATCCTCACATGATTCAATTATCTTTATCATATCATGTTTCAATAATCTAGGGGAGTTTGGAAACCATTAAAGACCCTTTGAGATTAACTTACAATGATATTTGGTAAATATCATTTCCTAGTACAATAAATAAATAGCATCATCATGGAATCAAAAAAAAAATTCTAAAAAAATTATTTATGGATATAAATGAATTATTTCATTCCTTTTGAATATTTTTGATGCTTCTACATTTCAAAAAACACAATGTATTCTTCTCATTTAATGAATTTTGTCTTATCATTGTTTACAACCAACTGATGCAGACTTTGATTCGTCTTTAGTACCTATAGATGAAGTGATTTCATCAGAAATAATGAAGTCCATATTTTAAATAACATATGTTAAAAAAATAAAATGAAATAAATGAAACTCAAAATAAGGGTTCTTATATATTTCGTTCACTATTCGACCACCCAGTTCAACGATGATTTAAAAAAGTTATTTTTAATGTTATGGTATTACCATATTTGTTTATGATCGAGAAGCCTGTAAATAAAGAATGTTATATTTTGAGATATATGTGTCATGTTTAGATTGAGTTAATGAATTTATATATTTATAGATGTATTTTGATATAATCAAATATTTTTAAAAATAAAAATAATCGATTTTCATACGATCAATCTATGAGTATTAACAATTATTCAATTATTTTGTATTTATCTAAATAAATAATTACATGTGGTAGTGGAAATAAAAGAAAAATCAAACTGCCCTAATTATCTCTCTGTGATCTTGTTCGATCCCTATCAAACGTCAGTATCCAAGAAGAATAACATTCCATCCCCCAAGACATCTTAGCACATTATACATTGTGGTGCCAGGCCATTAACCATTTTCCCTTAGAATAAAATATCTTGTCTCCTATTTATAACATATGTTTTTAACAGAGATGGATTATATCAATTACCTACCAAAATAGGTGACTCCTATTGACCCACCAACTAAGAACCCTTCCAATAAATTCCATCCACACAATTTACCCCCTTGTCATCATAGTTGAAAAAGGGAAACTGAGACTAAAATTACCAGTAACTCTCCCAAGTTTCATTATTAGTTGGATTCATGTGCACATAACATTCCACTACAAGTTACAACCAATTACCCTATATGCCAAAATAGATTCAGGTAAAACCTATTCAGGATATTCCTCACCAATAATCCTAAGTAGGTTTTCTGGAATAGTATCCCTAGCAGCCATATTTAAGTGAGAGATATAAATAAAAGGGTTAATCATACTATGGTCTGAAAAATCCAAACAATAGCAATAAATTCCCACCTTATATATAATAGTGAATTGAACATAAAATCTTAAATAAAGTTTAAGAAAATATTATCAATGGATATTTTAGGGTTAGGTGACATATATTTGATAAAAATAGGATCACCGAGGTGGAAAAAACATCACTATATTTTTTTAGTGGTCTATTACATTAATTATTCTACTAACAACAAATGAAAAATAAAATTATTAAGATCTTAATCTCAGTGAGTTAATGTTTCAGCTAACGATTTCAGGGTAGCATCCCTTGCAGAATAATGAGGAAGAGTAGGGGTTTCATTCCTTAAAACATTTTATTATGTGTGGATAGTTGAAATATGAAAGGATTTATGGTAACAAAATACTTCTACAGTTAACCAACTGACATAGTAATTTATTTTGTGATAAAAAAAAGATCGTAAATAAGACCCAAGATTGTAGTCGACAACAACCTTTTTTCCATCTATTTGAGGATCATAAGAAGAACTCTTATCAATCCTAATACCATGTAAATGAAACTAATCCTTAGAAAAAAATATGCTGAATCAGGTATCTCATTAAAAAATAACCAAACTATACATACCCTGTAAACTAACAATTTTCCACATTAAAAAATATGAAACATCCATTGTTGAAAAAAAAATGTTTGATGGATAAAATGACAATAGTTTATAAACGGTCCAACATAGAAAAATCACCTCATACCCTAGAGATTTAGGAAGCCTGAAAATGAACTCTAGATATTTCATCCTAAATCAAGTTTAGAATCAGGAGATATTGTATTAATCACACAGGGATCAAGGTTTTAAATTTTTATGTTGATAAACAATACTTTATATAAAAAATTTATGCATTATTTGAGTCATTCATTGAAAAAAATAAACTTACTACAAAAAGTTTATTATTTTTCTAATAACCTTTTTTACCCCCATTTGGAGAAGAATGGAAATAGTTCATCAATGTGTGAATAATCCAAGAGCAACTAGTGAGAACTCGGTGGCCCTTAAATAAATCATGTAATTATGTAGTGAAAAAACATGTAGGTTCTAGAACCTGATTTGGAGACCCAAAATGTAACACCCTGAGATTTTATTCTTTTTAATTTATTTGATTTCATGTGTTTTATGCTACAAAAAGATTATCTTGTGCTATACACAACACCGTATTAGCTTGCAATATACACAACACTATTCTTAGATTGTGTTACACACAATTTCAAGTTCGTTTGATAATAGTCATTCTACGCAACATTGAGTGTATATATATATATATATATATTCAATGTATAAATGAAATATGGTTGGATTCTGTTATATGAAACAACAAAGAAGTCTTGCACAACATGCAACCCTAACTTGGCTTTCATTAAACCCAATCCCGACCTTCCTCGATAACGTGTGTTGTACGCAATACTGGGTTTTACTAAACAATGGTATGTTATTATAATATTATTATGAACTAGCCATTATGAATAGTATTAACTAAATTTTGAATTTTATAACATTATTATTCATCTTACACATTTTCTAGAACATGGTATAAGAACAAAATAAATTTTTCGGGTAAAATAAGTATTTTTCAAAAAATGCAGTTTTGCCGCCTTTTGATGGAGCACCCACATTAAATCTAGTTTTTGACATGTTTATAAGTTCAATTTGACAAAATAAAATTCTTCTTTTGAATCAGGATATAAAAATTAACATTGGATAATGTTTTGATATTTTTCAGATAACTTTCATATTTTAATGAATAGTAAAAACACGCTATATTTTAATTAAAAACAACTTTTTTCATAATAATAATTTATGTGGTTAAATTATAATATTTAATGGTTTTAAAGTATAAATAGAATATATTTTTACCATTTAATACAATTTATGTCATTAGCATTGATTTTACCTTGAATTCGTAGGTTAAATAAATTTCATCTTTTGCAATGTTGTAAACAAGAACCTATTTTCTTTCGACAACGGGATTAATTTTAAATTAATTACTGCAACTTATGTGTTTTGAATTTTTAAAAATGGATTCCATATTTGGAATCAGTGGGTCCAAATTATGTTAATAGGCTACTTTTTATTTTTGGGCATTATGAATAGTAACTACGGTAAATTTTATTTACCTTGGTTAAAGATAAATCGGGTAATTAAGGGTAAATATAAGATTATACAATTACTCTAACACCAGTAAAAATCCTATTGGATGACTGAAGGTCGACCCATATCACCTAAGGGTTGGATTAGAATCATTTAATGGACTTTTTTCCATGAATATAACTTAATTATTATTAAAACCAAAGAAAGTGACAACATGTCACTCTCTTAAATATTATAAGTATATTAATTTTAATTTAGTGATAAACTCATCAAACTTCGAACAATAATAGTATCCATAAATCTAATGAAATTATCTACATCATATGAATGTATTTATAATTTTTAGGGATTAAATAATTATCATTAATTGTGACACAAGAGTGATGCAGAAAATTGTTTATCTAGTGAAAAATCAAGAATATAGTTTTTATTAAACTAATAGTGACCATAAAAGGCACAAAACCCTGCCCAAAACTTATTGGTAATGTAAATTTAAACCATAATAATCCAATGGTCGAATATTTGACCATTTGGAGCCTTATAAAAGCGATTATGAAACTTATATTATTTTATTTTAAATGATGCCAAAGTTGTCACCATCATAATTTAATAAATATAACAATTTAAATATTGTGATTTTAAGATGATAAATTAGAGTAAAAGTATTATTGTGAAAGTTAATAGATTTATCTTAATCATAGTATTTTATTTTTAATTTTTATGCAAAAATAATTATATTAAATAATTATACAACAATGTTGTAGTACTTATTTTATTAAGATATAAACCAAATAAATGGTTTTAAAAATAATAAAATAAATATTATATTAACTATTTAATGTACTAAAATAATTTTATAGATACATATGACCTTTTATGAATCTATTAAAGCTTTTATTTTGAACATATCTTCTGTATATATGTTATTTAAATTCAAATAAATGAATAGTGTCAAAATTGATACTATAGTTATTTTATAAAAATAAAATATTATAAAATTGTTTAAAAATCACAAAAATATTTACAAATTATAAATTTAAATTTATATGGTCTAAAATTTTAAAGTATCCAATTATGGACAATTCACAACAAATAAGTAATTATTTGTTATAATTTAAAATTTAGAATGTTATTACCACAAATAAAATTAAATTGATTAAGTAAGCATAAATCAAGTTGATAATGTTTACAATAAATTCTTAACATGTCTAAATTTTATTTTTTGATGATATTACAACCCTGTCTCATCTAATATTCGAATATGAGTCATTTTTTGAGATTTTTAAGTGGGGCTAGATTTATTATAAATTAATATTTTTAATATTTCCAAAGGTGCCCCTCTCCTCCCTTATAAAAGGGCACCTCCTCCCTCTCTTCCTCACACCACTTTGAGCCTTAAATCTCGGCCAATCCCTGAAAAATTATCTTCTCCACTTCCCTAGAAACATCCTAGGGGTCCTGGTCTTCTTCAAAGACCAATTTTAGTGCCCTAAGAGGAGGACTCAAAGAGGCACTTCAAAGAAGAGGTAATGTCTGTTACCGATTCTTTCAACTTTATTTCTTCTTCCACTTCTTCTTCTTAGGTTGTTTCATTATGACGTAATAACATCAGTATCACTCATATACAGATATGTTATTATAAGTATGAAACAACCCTATTTCACCATCTATCCATCCTACGGAAAAAGAAATCACCACGCGTGCGTACGTACGGAATATTGTCTCCACGCCGTGGTGTAATCTATTTTCCCCCGCCACCTTACTTGGATGGGTATAATGGTGTAAATAATAACTATATATGATTATTGTAAAGTGATATTGATTCTTAATTAGTATACATGCACTCCAATATAATTCCACGATCATGAGAATGATATCATCGCTCGTGCGTACGTACGGACTACCATCTCCACGACGCGATGAGATTTAGTCTCCACGTTAACCATTTATGAATGATTATAAAGAATATATAATAAGTAATCATGAAATATATTACATAATAATGATATTGTATGTATGTGTATATATATATTTCATCTACATAATTCTATTCAACTCAATGAGGAAACGAAAATAGCGTTCATGCGTACGTACGGCCTACCGTCTCCATGAACGGTGTATTTCTTTCCATTTACTAATTTATTATATATATGTATATTATGAATATATATTATATATAAATAATGTTTTATATTCTGGAATTATGTAATCATGATCTAAGTAATCATATGAATAATTTCAAGTCAAAACACGGACGACAAATGAAACGATTTTACCCAAAACACTCTTTAACATGGAATTTACAAAAGAACGGGTAATATAAAGTCATAACTGAACCATATATGATATCATAACAATGATTATGATTCTTGAATAATTCAATGACATTATTTAAATCATTATACAGGAGGTTCGGACACTTACGAAGCAAATCGGACCTATGGTAAGGGAAATATCACAATCTCATTTTTATCCGAGATTGTTTATACTTTGGTATTTACTAGGGTGTATTTTATCATCCACATCCATGTTTCCTCAATATGTAATATTATTTCCATCCACCTAAAAATTTTTAAATCCATTTTTACCCTTTGGTGAGTTTATAGTAAAAGATATGAAATGAATCTTTTGTCGTTTGTCGTACGAGGTTCTTTTTGACTTTTCCGACAAAAGTAGGAGAAGAATGTTTTTTTTAACTTATACGGAATGAATGGATTTTTAAAACATTATTTCCAAGAAGATTCCTTTACAAGTTTTCAAGTTTATTTTTAATCAACTTCTTTTAGTTTAAAATTGTATGACATGTTAAGAAAGGAAAATGTTTTTGAAGTAGAAAAGATATTTTCCTCAAGAATGCAGTTCAAGTGTTTTATCAAAATTATTTTCCATCTAAGATAATATAGGGTTCTGTTTTTATCCCTATTATTACTTTGATTTGATTATGTTGTGATGGAATTATTTTTATGAATTCCTTTATCTTATATGAATTGTTTTATGATGTCACGATGTTTAAGAATCCCATTTTTATTACCTGGGTTATGCTATGATGTATGGTTTTTGATTTTGTGGAACACATAAGAATGGTATCATTATGAGATGGGTGGGACCTATATCTCCCTCAAATGCATTGGGTAAAGATTTTATATTTCATGAGATAGACATGGATGGAATGGCACATTAAACCGGTTCAGTGAAACAGGATTGACACAAGGAATGAACTCGGTTCAGAAATGGACTTTGTCCACTAAGAAAGTCTTCGCAATGAGTCTTGACTAATAAGAAATGATTCTCTATGATTATGTGTGTATGCCAAAAAGTTTCATGTTTTATGTTATGATTATTGGGATTACATTTCACTTCTATGATTTATCCCATGTTATGATATTATGATCTCTTTTGCAGGATTAAGATTTCCAAAATGTTATGTTATTATGAATATGATGTGATTGATATTTCTTTTGTTTACCCTTACTGAGAATTTGAGCTAACCCTTTTATGTTTTCTTTTCCCCAGGATATAAAGAAAGGTTTTAGGTTAAAAAAATATCTATATGGGAGATGTTGAAGATCTTTCACCATGATAAGAAGATTATATTCCGAGTTTCCAAAGACACTAAACTATTACGGTCCTTGTGTGTGTGTTTTTGTTATGTACTAAGTATTCCGCAAAAGTAATGTAATTTCCATGTACGTTAAGCTTCGTGTCTCTACAGTTGGTATCAGAGGAAAGGTTTAGTCAACCTTCGGAAACTAGGATGCGAAAATGTTAGTGAGATCCCTAGAGATATTTCCAAGGTATGTCTAGGGATGTACCTATGAATAAGTATACATATAGGATATAGTCCTAGAACTATGGTAACGATCTTAGGCTTTAACCTAAGATGTTAGATATTGAGGGTGCTCCCCCTTTACTATGTTGTTTTCCCTAGCATGATTTTTTCCTCTCACACTATTCTTTTTGGGTTTTAGAAAATGGCTGGAAATAGGAAGATTCATGATAATGGAGGATATGACGGACAATGGAATGATATTCTTCATGAGAAACCAAATGAAATGGGATTTGGAAGTCCAAACATCGTTATTATGCCTAATCAGAAATCTCATAATATGATCAATAATCTCAAATTTGGTAAGTTTCCTGACTCAGATAATAAGAGAAAGATGGAGTTTCATGATGATCATAGAGGAAAGAAAGTTCAATTTCCCTCATGTAAATCATGTGGGAAGAGGAATCGGGGAGATTGTTTCAAAGAAACTGAAAGATTCTTTGGGTGTGGAAAAGAAGGACACAAAGCCAGTAATTGCAAAGGAAAAGGTTCAGTTAACACCAGGGATGAGGATAATGGTATTGCTAAGACAACAACAATGGTTAAATGTTTTAAATTTATAATCTACGGGCATTGTGCAAACCAATGCCCTAAGGGAAAGTCTCAGGAAGAGAATCAGTACGGTCGTATGGGTAGTATTTATGTTGATGATGATGAAGAGACTACAAATGATATGTGAGAATTGTTGAGGCTCGGTCAATGGTTTAATAAGGTAGTGGAATGATTACATGTTTATCAAGTGTAATGTTGTATAAGTAATCTCATGGTACTATGGAATAAAGATACATCTAAGGATTGTTACACTGTTGTATATCCTTGAGTTTTGAAAGTGTATGATTAATGGTACCAGTATCCATGAAAGGTTATTCAGATATTTTTGGAATATAGATGATATGCGCATAATGAAGGGATAAGGAGAAAATTAAATATTTGATAGTATTCATGAGCTCATGAATGATATAAGGAGAAGGTTATATCATGGTTTGAGTATATAGAATTTTTGGATTTTTGTATGTGGAAAGAGTTAACTTTTGACAGCATTCATGTTTTCACTAAGGTTTAATGAGTATTCATTTTTCAAGAGAATACATGATTAAGGTATTCACATGATTGGAATTTGACCAACAAGATATATGGGGGATAAATGATGGTATTCACATGCTTGGTTGATGACATTTCATGTAATCGTTTTCTTTATACTATGAGCTTGGACTGAAGTATTTTAGATAAGCCTAAAGATTTGAATGGATTATGTTGGACATAATTTAGTATTGTTTAAGGATAGAAGTTTTTTTGATATTATTTATGGGATGTTATAGTAATGTAGTTTTAGAAAAAGGACAACCTGCAGGATGGGTGACAGCCCATCGCGTCAGACAGGGCTGTGGGAATCGGACCCACAACTAAAGTGCGACTGGCCTTTATCGCCTACCACTGGCCTACAGGAAGTCCCTTTTTAGTGGAAACTTGTTTTATTATATTAAGCAGTATGATATAAGAAGTATAAGTCCTTTTTAGGAACCATATATTATTAATCTCATTATAGATGGATTTATGTATTTTTTGATAACTTTTCTAACCTTTTGTTTGAGACAGATGGAATGACCCATCAATCTATCACATGATCTTCTAACACATCATGAGTGGAAAATTTAACTTCATTTCTTTAAGAGATGAAGTGGAAATTGTTCAAGGCATGAACAATGGTGAGATTGTACAAACATCAAGTAAGTATTTCTTTTGATTCAAAAATTATTCAACACAAGAGAAATGATCCTGAAAACCAAAAATGTTGTCCTAGTGCTCTTATATCTTATGAATCAGATGGTACCTTAGATCATCACAAATCTATGGCACTGTGATTGATGGATTTTCCATAGCCATGTTCTCTACCACTCTCCATCAGAACTTGATGGTTAGATTTTTCTTCTATATCCATATTTTCACCTATGTTCTCCTACGTGGAAACCCAGTGATTAGTCAATTTGGGTAACCGTTATGTTTCATACTTTAGTTTTTAAAGATAAGTTTTGGTATTCCTTTTTACGATGTGGGTTTCTATTAAAGAAACTTTCGAATAGTAAACCATGTATAACCCTGACGAACCTTTGAGGGTGAAATTCATTTTAAGGGGGGTAGAATGTAACACCCCAAGATTTTATTCTTTTTAATTTATTTGAGGTCATGTGTTTTATGCTACAAAAATATTATCTTGTGCTATAAGAAACACCATATTAGCTTGCAGTATACGCAACACTATTCATAGATTGTGTTACACACAATTTCAAGTTCGTTTGATAATAGTCATTCTACACAACATTGAGTGTATATATATATATTAAATGTATAAATGAAATATGGTTGTATTCTGTTATATGAAACAACAAAGAAGTCTTGCACAATATTCAACCCTAACTTGGCTTTCAATACACGCAATCCTGACCTTCCTCGATAGCGTGTGTTGTACGCAATACCGGGTTTTACTAAACAACGGTATATTATTATAATATTATTATGAACTAGACGTTATGAATAGTATTAAATAAATTTTGAATTTTATAACATTATTATTCATCTTACACATTTTCTAGAACATGGTATAAGAACAAAATAAATTTTTCGGGTAAAATAAGTATTTTTCAAAAAATGCAGTTTTGTCGCATTTTGATGGCGCACCCACTTTAAATCAAGTTGTTGACATGTTTATAAGGTCAATTTGAAAAAATAAAATTCTTCTTTTGAATCAGGATATAAAAATTTACATTGGATAAAGTTTTGATATTTTTCAGATAACATTCATATTTTAATAAATAGTAAAAACACGCTATATTTTAATTAAAAACAACTTTTTTCATCATAATAATTTATGTAGTTAAATTATAATATTGAATGGTTTTAAAGTATAAATAAAATATATTTTTACCATTTAATACAATTTATGTCATTAGCATTGATTTTACCTTGAATTTGTAGGTTAAATAAATTCCATCTTTTGCAATGTTTTAAACAAAAACTCGTTTTCTTTCGACAACGGGATTAATTTTAAATTAATTAATAAAACTTATGTGTTTTGAATTTTGAAAAATGGATTCAATATTTGGAATCAGTGGGTCCAAATTATGTTAATAGGCTACTTTTTATTTTTGGGCATTATGAATAGTAACTACGGTAAATTTTATTTACCATAGTTAAAGGTAAATCGGGTAATTAAGGGTAAATATAAGATTCTAAAATTACCCTAACACCTGTAAAAATCCTATTGGATGACTAAAAGTCGACCCATATCACCTAAGGGTCGGATTAGAATCATTTAATGGACTTTTTTCCATGACAATAACTTAATTATTATTAAAACCAAAGAAAGTGACAACATGTCACTCTCTTAAATCTTATAAGTATATTAATTTTAATTTAGTGATAAACTTAATGAAACATCAAACATGAATATTCTCAAGAAATATAATGAAATTATCTACATCATATGAATTTATTTATAATTTTTAGGGATTAAATAATTATCATGAATTGTGACACAATAGTGATGTAGAAAATTGTTTATCTAGTGAAAAATCAATAATATAGTTTTTATTAAACTAATAGTGACCATAAAAGGCACAAAACCATGACCAAAACTTATTGGTAATGTAAATTTAAACCCTAATAATCCAATGGTCGAATATTTGACAATTTGGAGCCTTATAAAATCGATTATAACACTTATATTATTTTATTTTAAATGATGCCAAAGTTGTCACCTTCATAATTTAATAAATATAACAATTTAAATATTGTGATTTTAAGATGATAAATTAGAGTAAAAGTATTATTGTGAAATGTAATAGATTTATATTAGTAATAGGATTTTATTTTTAATTTTTATGAAACAAAAAAGTATATTAAATAATTATACAAAAATGTTGTAGTAATTATTTTATTAAGATATAAACCAAATAAATGGTTTTAAAAATAATCAAATAAATATTATAATAACTATTTAATGTACTAAAAACATTTATAGATATATATGACCTTTTATGAATCTATTAAAGCTTTTATTTTCAACATATCTTCTATATATATGTTATTTAAATTCAAATAAATGAATAGTGTCAAAATTGACACTATAGTTATTTTATAAAAATAAAATATTATAAAATTGATTAAAAATCCAAAATATATATAAAAATTATAAATTTAAATTTATATGGTCTCAAATTTTATAAATTATCCAATTATGGACAATCCACAACAAATAAGTAATTATTTGTTATAATTTAAAATTTAGAATGTTATTACCACAAATAAAAATAAATTGATTAAGTAAGGATAAATCAAGATGATAATGTTTACAATAAATTCATAACATGTCTAAATTTTATTGGTTGATGATATTACAACCCTGTCTCATCTAATATTCGAATATGAGTCATTTTTGGAGGTTTTTAAGTGGGGTTAGATTTATTATAAATTAATATTTTTAAGATTTCCAAAGGTGCCCCTCTCCTCCCTTATAAAAGGGAACCTACTCCCTCTCTTCCTCACACCACTTTGAGCCTTCACGCTCGGCCAACCCGTGGAAAATTCTATTATACACTTCCCTAGAAATATCCTAGAGGTCCTGGTCTTCTTCAATGACCAATTTTAGTGCCCTAAGAGGAGGACTCAAAGAGGCGCTTCAAAGAAGAGGTAATGTCTGTTACCGATTCTTTCAACATTATTTCTTCTTCCACTTATTCTTATTAGGTTGTTTCATTATTAAGTAATAACATCAGTATCTCTCATATAATTATATGTTATTATAAGTATGAAGCAACCCTATTTCACCATCTATCCATCCTACGAAAAATGAAATAACCACTCGTGTGTACGTACGGAATACCGTCTCCACGCCGTGGTGTAATCTATTTTACACCACCACATTACTTAGATGGGTATAATGGTGTAAATAATAACTATATATGATTATTGTAAAGTGATATTGATTCTGAAATAGTATACATTTACTCCAATACAATTCCATGATCATGAGAACAATATCATCGCTCGTGCGTACGTACGGACTACCGTCTCCATGACGCGATGAGATTCATTCTCCACGTTAACCATTTATGAATGATTATAAAGAATATATAATAAGTAATCATGAAATATATGACATAATAATGATATTGTATTTATGTATATATATATATGTCATCTACTTAATTCTATTCAACTCAATAAGGAAACAAAAACAGCGTTCATGCGTACGTACGGCCTACCGTCTCCATGAACGGTGTATTTCATTCCATTTACTAATTTAATATATATATATGTATATGTATATTCTGAATATATAGTATCTTTAAATAATGTTTTATATTCTGGAATTAAGTAATCATGATCTAAGTAATCATATGAATAATTACAAGTCAAAACACGGATGAAAAATGAAACGATTTTACCCAAAACGCTCTTTAACATGGAATTTACAAAAGAACGGGTAATATAAAGTCATAAGTGAACCATATATGATATCATAACAATGAGTATGATTATGGAATAAGTAAATGAAATTATTTAAATCATTATACTGGAGGTTCGGATACTTACGAAGCAAATCGGACCTAAGGTAAGGGAAATATCACAATCTCATTTTTTATCCGAGATTGTTTATACTTTGGTATTTACTGGGGTGTATTTTATCATCCACATCCATGTTTCCTCAATATGTAATATTATTTCCATCCACCTACAATTTTTTAAATCCATTTTTACCCTTTGGTGAGTTTATAGTAAAAGATATGAAAGGAATCTTTTGTCGTTTTTCGTATGAGGTACTTTTTGACTTTTTCGACAAATGTACGAGAAGAATGTTTTTTTAACTTATACGGCATGAATGGATTTTTAAAACATTATTTCCAAGAATCTTCTTTTACAAGTTTTCAATTTTATTTTTAATCAGCATATTTTAGTTTAAAATTGTATGACATGTTAAGAAAGGAAAATGTTTTTTAAGTAGAAAGGATATTTTCATCAAGAATGGAGTTCAAGTGTTTTATCAAAATTATTTTCCATCTAAGATAATATAGGGTTCTATTTTTATCCCTATTATTACATTGATTTGATTATGTTCTGATGGAATTATTATTATGAATTCCTTTATCTTATATGAATTGTTTTATGATGTCACGATATTTAAGAATCCCATTTTTATTACATGGGTTATGCTATGATGTATGGTTTATGATTTTGTGGCACACATAAGAATGGTATCATTATGAGATGGGTGGGACCTATATCTCCCTCCAATTCATTGGGTAAAGATTTTATATCTCATGAGATAGACATGGCTGGAATGGCAGGTTAAACCGGTTCAGTGAAACAATACTGAAATGAGGAATGAACTCGGTTCATAAATGGACTTTGTCCACTAAGATAGTCTTGGGAATGAGTCTTGTCTAATAAGAAATGATTCTCTATGATTATGTTTGTATTCCAAAAAGTTTAATGTTTTATGTTATGATTATTGGTATTACATTTCACTACTATGATTTATCCCATGTTATGATATTATGATCTCTTTTGCAGGATTAAGATTCCCAAAATGTTATGTTCTTATAAATATGATGTGATTGATATTTCATTTGTTTACCCTTACTGAGAATTTGAGCTCACCCTTTTATGTTTTCTTTTCACCAGGATATAAAGAAAGGTTTTAGGTAAAAAAAGAATATCTTTATGGGAGATGTTGAAGATATTTCACCACGATTAGAAGATTATATTCCGAGATTCCAAAGACACTAAACTATTACGGTCCTTGTGTGTGTGTTTTTGTTATGTACTAAGTATTCCGCAAAATTAATGTAATGTCCATGTACGTTAAGCTTCGGGTCTCTACACAAAATATGGTCCTGGACAAAACAATTTTCTTTATTTTTTACTAATACCAATGTAATATCGATCTTATAAGGGTCATAAAGTGATATTTGAAAATTTTTTGGTTCATACATCCTAAATAGAGTATCTGAAACCTAATTCATCTTTCTATATTTATCACAAAAAAATTATCCTACCAACTTATCTTTTCAATATTTTTTTACTATAGATACAATTATTTGACTCAAAAAATATTTAATACTTTTATAGTTCATGAAAACAATGATTTTATTTATGAAATGGTAATACCTTCAATGATTAATGATTTTCATGAGTTACATCAGTTCCTTCTCATAGAAATACATATGTATGGTGGAAATTGATAATGATTTGTTATAATAAGATATATGACTTCCTTCCTGCATAAGTACCACACCAAGAACCACTCCTGAATCATCACAGTCAATTGTAAACTACTGAGAAAAAATCAGGTAATTGTAAAACAAGAGTTATAAAATAATACTACTTTAAAATGTCCGAATAATTTTGAGCCTCTGGCCCCCATTGAAAAATATTTTTTTGTAATGTCTTTCTATGGTTTGTCCCACATCCCTTAATTATTAACAATCCTATGGTAATATCCCGGGAGGCATGGAAACTCACATACCCTTTTGACATTCTGATGAAGTAGACAATCCAAAATGGTGGATGTTTTTCTTTGGTCCATAGAAACTCCCATATGATAAATTTGGGTGCCCAGATACTCAGCATCAGTTTTACCGAAGAGACATTTCTTTTGGTTGAGATGAAATTTTCAATTTAGAAGAATTAATAAAAGAAATTATAGATGTTTAGTATGTTATAATCAAATACTACTGTAAACATGTATATCATCAATGAAAACTAAAACAAAGCTTCCCAGAAAATGGTTTAAATAGGATATTTATAGTATTTTAAAATTTGGTGCGGAATTCTTAATGAAAAATGGAATTATATAAAATTCATTTTTTTCTTAATAGGCGCATAAAACTATATTTTCATTATACTATTCCCAAAAATAAATCTCGTGGAAACCTATATTAATGTCTAATTAGAGGAAATATTGTGTTGTAAAGAAATTCATCCGATAATCAATCAATAATTGGAATTTAAAAACAACCCAGTACAGTTTTTTATTTACAACACTATAGTCCACACACATGCGCCACCCCCCCCCCCCCCCCGCTCTTTCTTTTAGACCAAAATGAATTGACTAGAATAAGTATTTGTAATACATCAAATGATTCATTGCTATATAAAATATAAAAATTTATTCTATACTTCATTCACTATGATATAATAAATGTTTTATGTTTTAATATTAACTAAGAACACTAGTTCACATAATCGTATGGTGTGAACAGAAGCACGACTAGGTGGTATTCCTTACGACTCCTAAATAAATATGGGTATAACCTACAATGAAATTTTTCAATATTGTAACAAATTTTTATAAAGAGGAATAATCATTCTTAGTCTCTTAAATTTTAAACAATTAATGGATTCCCTATGAAAAACAATTATTCATTGTATGAGTGATATGAAAGGTGGAAGGGGAGTCCTGGCGGGGTTGAATTCCCTAAAAATCGGTTGGCTGACTGCAAAAGAAAAATATAACAGTAACATTTACCTAATGGAATGATATATATCACATAGTTTATGAAAAACATATTCCTGACATCCCATGGGGTGTCGTTAATTCCTATAGGGCTACATAAATTTAATTATCTATCAAACTCTAAAAACCTAATTGAAAATGTAGTATCTAAAAATTATGATTGTCGAACCCAAAGGGATGATCCATATGTTTTAAAATTTATTAATTAACCTAATGATAAAATTTATTTATTTGTATGAAAAGAAAAAAAACAAATGTATCAAATATTAGGTTGAGAATCGGGATAGAGGCATACCAGTATTATTGATTTTCATGTTCATGTTCTTGTGATTTAATTGACTGTAATTTTATTCAGTCTTGGTGTCATAATTGGCTCAGTATGTGTCCTTGGTCTTGGTATCATATCATAATCCTATGATTTCACCTTTGGAATGGTCATCTACTTGGTTCAAACACAGAAATAGGTGATGCAAAACCATATATAAACATAACAAACACAGATTTCATAATGGTCATAGACAAGCTAGGGTTATTAATTGACGCAAGAAAATAATAATCATTAAATCGCAAGTATAGGTAATGCAATTTTAAAAGTAAGATATTTTTAATTGATAAAATGAGTCGTCGTAAAATAAAACATTAGTTAAAAAATAGAAAATTATCCCTAATAACCCATGCCTTTACAAATACATCACCTGACATTAAAGAATTATTCTCTCATGTTAGGCATGATGAGAATGAGCTTAAGGGTACTCGAGGAAGAACGGATGTGATGAACGTTGTTGAATAGGGATCCCAAATAATCACTCTATAGTTAGGATGTCATCCATTGGTATTTTATGGCCTCCAATGTTACTAGAGTTCTTTGGAAGGGTGGTCAAGGGACTTATTTATAGGTGATACCGGCAAAAACATCGGTCGCGGCGTCTTTAATTTTTTTTGGCCCATCAAAAATTACATGAGGTTAAAGTGGGTTTCACTTTGTTTAATTATTTGAGTTTTTTCTGCATCTTTTGAATCTATGAAAATCTTGTTTGGAAATTTTACTCCTTTAACAATGTGAAATAGGGACTCGCGATGTATAACAAGCTTTCATAGTGTGAACTGTCATCACGACTTGTCCTTTTTGTGAAATTATTATTGAAAAGTCATCACATGTAATGTAATTACACAACGTTTAATCAATGTTTGTCTAATTTCCAAATCTGATTCATCTTCAAAAATATGATGTCTCACTGCGAGCAAAGTTCCTAATTTCCCCCATTTTCATTATTTTTTCAAATATATATTGTTTCCTACCATAAAACATAAAACAATTCAATATTTCCTGAAATTTTCCATATTATTCCTTTAATTATAAAAATAAATATATTATAATACACTAAAATATATGCATGAAATACAATTAACAATTCCCAAAATAAGTTTCAGTATAGAAGTGTTCCACTTTAAAAATAATGTTTCCCAACTGAACAGGTATGTTTTTTCCTATTATACTAGAAATTATTCATTTAAAATCTCCCAAACCCACTCCAAAAGGAATATTTTGAGAAACTATAATGGCAAACATTTTATGTAGTGATCTATAAAAAAATTTTGTTGGAATAATTGGACACAATCACTAAAAATGACACTCCCAAAATTTATCCTTTAAGAATCATTGACATAGTTTTATGAGCTCCCTACTCAACCAACATTCCATGGAATAAATCTTGTTAGTTCACCTCCCAATTTAGTTCTTCCTTAAAAAAGACAATTGAGATGCTATATAATCATCCCCTACTACTTGAGGCACAATACAATCCCATAAAAATAGAGAAAAAACATTATCTAGAAACTTATGAGTTAGACCCAATTTTCCTCCACAAGAATAACAAAGTCATTTATCCTTGTGATCATAAAATTATGTATGATATATATTGTGATCCCCATTATACCACAAATTATCATCATTATTTTTAACAAGCCAACCAATATAATACTTTCTTTATATAGAACTGAATTTGACTAACCCACTTCTTCTAGTTCAATAAATGACATAGGAACTTCTTTTCACTTAAAATCATGACCATGTATGAAGCCTTTAATATTAATATTAATTGCATGTTCTGATTTTGTAAAATACATCACTCTTTTTTTCCCAGTTCATGTGTTACTACTATACTCTCAATCTCCAAATGTAACACACCCATGGAAATCTTATATACTAGCCCTCAAGAAGACTCTATATTTGAAAAGAAACCCTCTTAAATTCATTGATAATTCTTCCATAGTACCTTCATTATTAATTCCATTTAACTATTTTAAAATATTATTCACTACATATATACCAAAACATCTTGGAACCTCTTCCCTTAATCCCTCCCATTATAGTGTCAGTTATATATTATTAAATAAAATAATCTAATTTTGAACATGAAATTCCATTAAATGTTGTAAAATTGTGACTCAAAAATTTTTGTGAGTTTTTTAGACCATAATATATACCTTTTCCCAAGATATCAAAACTATTGGATCTTATCCAATGAAAGTAAGTTATTCAAATTGCTTATCCAATGAACTCAATTAAAAGAACATAGACTCATCAATGTCACTCTTTGAGTACATTTAACAATTTATGGTATCTATTTCTCCTCTTTCGAACACACAATATATACAACATGAATGAAGAAAAAAATACTTATACTTGAAGTACTGTGTCTATTTTATTATCATCCCCTCCAAATTCTTTCCATGTTTCTAGTCATATCTTTTACGACTATATTTATCCCTATAATCATTATACTAATTGTGGAATTTCTTGTTATATAGAAATTTAAACAATTTTCCTAATTTGATCGTTATAGAACACAAAAGATCAGGAACTAAAGCCTGAAACTAGTCTTGTGGGTTCTGTGAGAGGCCCTAGACTATCTAAAAATGTCTCTAAAACGTCATTCATTTTTTTACTGCAACTCTGACTACCACCAATTTTTTACAATTTGTACTTATTAAATCCAATCAACCTAAGTCTCCCTCACTGATACTCTCACTTCCATATATGAAGGCATCTAATAACTGATTCAGTCCTATTATAGAGTAAAAAATATTATACTCATTATAATCTCAATGAAATCACCTAATTGATAGAACCATAGATTTTTAAAAGGAATTTTTTTCATATGAACATAATACGTGTATTAAAAATTCAACAATTAGTATGAATTTTCCAATGAAACAATGTCATGTATAAAGGGAAATAAAGGAAAACTAAACTCCCCTGAAAGTCTCTCTAGGATCCTGGTTGAAGCCCTCCATTACTACCGTAGAAAAAAACAATAACCTTAATGCCACCCCCAATAATTCTCAAAAATTTATAAACTATAGGCTCAATAAAAATACTATCATTCACTTCTCTTAAAACAGATGTTCACCTCTATCTATAATTTTTTTTATCATATATGGAGTCTCCCACATTCCTACCAAAACAGGTGACTTCAATTGACATTCTAAATGAGTGCCCTCGCCATCAGATTTTAACTCATTTTTCCAAATGATGGTGTTTGTATTGATGAGAAAAATTTAACACATTATCATGTTCTCATGATTTTTAGTGAATAAATCTTAATAATAATATTTTTTATTGGAATTTTTCGTTAAATAAGTTGTTTCACATATGTTATGAAGAAAAAATTCAGGTGTAGAGCCCCGACTATATAGAGCTTAGAGATGGTGTCTTTTACTAATTAAATTTGAATGATTACAAGGAATAAATCCCCAAAGGAATAAATAGTTTAGTAGTATTGTAAAACTATACCCATTCATGAGTCATTTATTACAAAATAATAAACTAATTACAAGACAATATTATTCTTATTTCTAAATAACTTCGGTGATAACTCTAATCCATCTTGTAATTCCATGAGTATCTTTCATAGTATGCTTCCTGGATTCCTGGGGAAAGAAACATAATAAGGGTGATCTAAAATTCATAGTAAGGTAAAATTATAGTAAAATAACAAAATAGTTAATTAGAATAATAATTATGGAATGGTAAATAATAGAACACACAGACCATATAATCAACAAATAGAGATAGAAGTGGATAAACAATATAAAAATGTAATAAATGGAAACATATGACATTCAAATAACTATATAAGGAAAATTCAAGATGAAAAGGTAATAAACCAGAACACATTACATTTAATCAATGAAATTAAAATGAAATGTATCCTTAGATATGTCAAAAAAATAGCTCATATATCAAAAATTACTACAATGAAATGATGGAAATTCTTAATTTTTGGATGTCATGTTTCCTTGGAACATGGGACCTTTCTCGACAAGCCCTTTCACAAGATAATTTATTATATCTATTATACACCCATATAATTTTCCAAACTAATTTTTCTCATGAGACTGTCGATGCATCAAGGGGAATTCATTAACCGGTCCCCAACCTATAGGCCTTTCCTTAAATAGTCCCCAACCCATGTATTGCATGTCCAAAGCACTCCTCATATTAATAAAAAATATGCCTCATCAAATATAAATATTAAATAATTTTTATAGATTTATTAATATTTCTAGAAAAAAATAAAATTACTTTCCTTGTAAACATCATATGAAAAACGGAATATGGTTTATGAAATTAACATATCCACGATAGATTTTATGGATAATTATGGGAAATTCTTTGTTAAATAATCATAGGTAATTAAATATTTAATGGAGACTAAATGGTTTCAAGGAAGTGAATGTGAATATTATCCTCGGACAAACCAAACCTAAACCATCAAAAAGATGATTAAATATAGTATCAATAAAACACATCCCAATTAAAGTAAAATAATGGGTATTGTTCATTAATGATAGAAACATTATTAAAATATCTTGTAAAAACATTCTTGAGGAATGTATCATTTAATTTTGGAAAACCTTTTGAAAACACTTTTCTTTGAAAATAACTTTTTGAAAATATTTTTTGTAAAAATTAGTTTTTAAATTTAAAATGTAGCTTCATAGAAATTATGGCATGTAAATCTGTAAAATTCATATGAGGTAAAAAAACATTCCATTTTCAAGGTTAATGGTTATAAAAATGGATTTTTTTGAAAGAGATAAGAATATTCCTTTGAAAATATTAGTAAAAGAAAAAAAGGGTAAAAATATATTTACCAAATCATTTTAAAAAAAATTTGAAAACACTTTAATAAATCATGGTTTTGAGAAGGAAACATGTTCTCCAAATAAAGAGAGATATAATGTTGGGTTTTCTAAAAAACAATTTCGAAACAATTTAGAGTACCAAAGAGTGGGTAAATGGTAATAATACCTAAAAATGGTAATGAATAACATGAATATATAAAATTAAGTGTTTTATTGAAAAATATTCATATAATTTCCTTGAATGGAAATTCCATTCAAATATCATTAATGTTGTTATTGAGGAAAATAAAATTTAATCATTCTAAAGTATCTCATACCACTTATAAAAATTTTACATTATAATCCTATAGATGGAATTAAATTAAATTAATGTTTTAAATACCATAAATATAAAAGGATTTATTATATAATATAATATAAGTGATAGTAGATGATCCACAAAAAAATATGTACGTGTTGAACATGACATTTATCTCACAAATGTTAAAAGTTAGATAAGAATCTCATACATTGTGTTTCCTTGTGGTTGAATGTCCTTCAAATTCATATATAATGAACTTATGTAAATTTTATACATTCTTAAAAACCATTTTTATGTTTCAAATTATTTTATTTCACTTATTATCATGTTTTTTAAAACTAATTAAACAATTAAGTTTACATCATGTGTTTTTAATGAATTTGATTTATGTATAAAAACCCATGATTGTTCAAATATGTTTAAAGGGGGTTATTATATGTCGTCTATAGAATAATAATAGTGAAATAATTATTATTTTTATTCATTAATTATACTTTTAAAATCAATCATTAAATATGGTTATGAAGAGTTAATCAATGTTATGATCAACGAGACAGTAGGTCGTACGTATGCATGGGAAACATTCTCATTTTTCAATGATCATTATAGAAGGAAGTAAGTAGAATTATATAATTAAATATTGATAATTATATAATAATAACATAATTTTTAATCATATATACATACATATACAATTCATGTGATGAAAAATTAATCACATCAAGTAGGGGAGGTGGTAGACCACAAGTCCTTGAATGATGTTATCACTTTTTAAGTGCGTGAATGGGTAATAAATAAAAAGATATGTATTATAATTCTAGTATGGTAATTATTTGAAGAATATAATATATTTTTTCATATCACATATTTCTAATTAAAATCATCCCTTATTTGTTCCATGTATAGTGTGAATGAGTCAAATTATTTTAAGTGGACGGTAGACCATACTTTCCCAAATAATGTTACAATTTTTACAAAAAATGGAATGTATATAGGTATTTGTTGTAAAATAATTAAAAAAGTTTAAAACACAATAAATATCATATAAAACATTTTAAAAAGAGTTTCTATCAAAATATGAACCATGAGAGATGGTAAAGGAAGGAAAAACAATCATTATTTTGTGAGGTGCAGTTTGCCATTCAAATAAATAGTATGGTCATTACCCATTAGATGGATGTGTTTGTATGTGTAGGTAAAACCATTAGGCAAACAAATTATATTATATTGAGGATAAGAGTTTTTTATTAAATAATAGAATAAGGAGTGGTTAGGGAGTATAGAATTGAAATAAAACTAAAAAGCTTACGGAAAGATCTCACCTCCTTATCGGGTAACTTCTTTTGGTTAAAAAATAGGGCTTCCTTGGAAGGATTTTTTCCAAAAAGGTAATATTAAAGGTAGAGATTAGGGATTTTGGGAAGATATTTGGGAAGATCATGGCCGACCCTAGGAGGTTCTATAGGCATGAGTAAGTGAGAGAAGTGGTGGACTTTTATAGTGAATGAGGTGTGGCACTCTATTAATATTCTGACAGAGGAATTGTTCCCATTTTTTCTTGTTGAAAGAAGATACAATAATGGACCAAAATAGAGAAAATAGAGTAAAGGGTATAAATTTTTCCATCCAATATCTCTTGGAAAAGTGTATAGAACATTTTAGGGCTTATGGTTATGGGTTAGTCCCTTATTAAGCTTAATTTAACCTTAATCGTTGCAATTATTTTTAATCACTTTCACTAATATTTTTGGTCAAAAAATATTTGGCCTAATTATAAATTATAAATTATGAATATTAAAAATATTGAATCAATTTTTCCAAATTCTAATCATATAAGTGGCAGAAATTGATTTAAATTTAATATTGCAAGAGGGATGGCAATTTTGGTTTTTAATGTAAAAACGTTCGAAAGTTTTCTGTGTTTCTATTATAAATTTCTATGTAAAATTTATTAAAATGAAAAAAAAAATGTATTGATAAATAAAAATATTTTATAATTAAACTTTAAATAAAATTAAAGGTTTAATTTATCCTTATAAATAAATTAGATGAAAAAAATTCTTTGAACTAAAATTCAATATTTTTATCTATTCAATAGAAGAATGAAATGTTTCAGAAAATATCAAAAAATTAGAATAGAATAATTATTATGGTTCTATGTAAAATATAATGTTTATTTTTACATATTAAATCAATTAAAGTGTCAAAATTAAAATTTAAAATTGGGTTTCAATTTAATGGTGGTAAAATTGCCATTATAAAAAAATATGTTTTATATGTAAATAGAGTATCTTCTTATCTTTTTCCTTTCAATAGTGACAGATGAATATCAAAAATATTATATTGATTATATAATATATATATTTCATTAATATCATTTAATAATTATAATTAATTCTTTTTATATAGATAAAATCCTTTTGAAGAATAAAAATAAAAATATTTCTTTTTATATCAAATTGGTTCTTATATTCATTTCCCATTAGTTAGTAACCCATAAATTCATTTTATATTTATATAAACCATACATTTTCATAATTTATTTAATATTATTCATAATTGCCAATTTAATATATCGTTTATATATCATTAAAATAATATTTTAAGAAGTCATTATTTTTGAAACTCATTCTTACGTGTAGTTCAAGATATCGAGGGAGGTCACTATTTCATGTAATACAAGCTAAATTAGTGTTGCATGAATTATAAGATATATCATATATTGAATTTATTTAAAATATTAAACATATAGTTGTGTCTTGGGATATTAATTTTTATTACATTCTAGGTGATTCATGTCATACATGATATAAAATACAAAGTTGTGCATTACAATTTAGAGGTGTGAAATTCTTCCAACCATAATTAAAGTGCATCATAATAATTTAAAATAAATAATGGTGATATATTGTTTGATATTTCCTATGTTTAAATCCCACATCATGAGAAGGGTTCATAAAACATTCTCTAGATAACCAAGAATGTGAAGTGAAATGTACACATGGATTACCATGTAACTACGTATCTAGGTAAGAGAACATTAGTGGCCATGGAAAATTGGTATATCATGGAAAAGTATAAATATTTATGGGGACTTTGGATATTGTTAATATAAAATAATTCAATGATCAATATAATTTTTTTGGTTGAAAATATATAAATCATTGATGTTTAGAATACCATTTATTCATAAAAAATCATGGTATTATGACAACATTTTATTTCAAAGAAATGTTCCTATGTTTGGGTAATTATTTTAATTCCTATGTCTACTTACATGATATATTTCTTTAAACTGAATTTCATCCGTTGATTTTTCTTTGATTAATTTATCCAAAAAATAATTTTTATTCCTCATGTATTAAAATACATTTCTTAATGATCTGGAGTCCCATAAAAGTGTTACAGGTCTAACTATTTGTCTATAACTATTTTCCATAAATAATATGGTTAATACATTAATCTCTAAACCCTAAAAGATATACTATTAGTTCATCAATAATATATTTTACCAAATTTTATAAATAAAAATGATTAAAAAATAATCAGGACAATGTGTAGGTCATTGGCTAGCGTGAAACACTAATCATCCTTCAGTCATGGGTTTAAGACCCACGACCTTGAGAGAGTTGATATGTTGTCACTCGATATACATGTTGTCCTTTCCTAAAACCATATTAATATAATATAAAAAATAAATCTAATGGAAATCCTTTAAATAAGGTAAAGTACTAAATATCATTTCCCCTAAAGTTTTCAACACTACCCTAATACATAAATACATCATCTAGTTATTTCCAAAAAGGTCCTTCCTTGGTATAGAGTTTATCCATAATATATATTGTAGGATTTCTAAAGCATGAAACATTATTTTCAATCTAAAAAAATTAGGTCTAACCAAGGATATTCATTTTCATTATCTATTCAAATCATTTTTAATGGTTTTTAAATTAAATTTGATTTATCCTAAGTGTATCGCCCTAAAATGTCAAACTATATGGGTAGTAAGGCCTATTTTCAGGGAAAGGGTTACACTGATCCAGGCTCAGAACATGATTTCAAAGTTATTAATCATAGGTACATATGTTCCAAAACCATGTCCACTTGTATTATTCCAACTTTGATGTATTTCTTGGAAGGCCAGATAATATCTACCTTTCCAAAATACAAGATTTTTCTTTTATACTTATCCTCAAATTATACCATAGGGTTATGTTCTCTAATTCATGTTTTCCATAATCTAGTTCACAAGGTTACTTCATAATTTACTCTAATAACAACTTTATCACTCCGATCTAAGAGATCCTAGAGATGGTGTGTGATACTAATTACATTGGCATGATTACTATGAATGAGGTCCTAAATGACTGAAGTGTTTAGTTGTCTGGGTAAACCATATACATACCTAAGTCTTTTTTTATAAAAAAATACAAAAATTGAAATATATTTTTTCTCCTTTCTAAATAACTTCACGGACAACTCTAATCCATCTTGTAAATCCCTACATATCTTTCATAGTGCACTTTTGTGCATTTATGGGGAAAGAAACATAATAAGGGTGGTCCCAAATGTTCATTAATGGAATACTATAGCATAAAAAATAATGAATCAATTATAATAATAATTATGGCCTGGTAAATAATATAACACACAGAACTTATAATCAAAAAAATTGAGAAGGATGTAAAATAACAATATGGCATTTTAATAAATAAAATCACAAGCCATTAAATTTTATATATAAGGAAAAACCAATATGTAAATGTAAGAAACTAAAATACATGTCATTTAATTAATGAAATAAAAATGAAATGTATCTATAGATATGTATAAGAATGTTGTCATAGATGAGTAATTACTAAAACTAAATAACATAAATTTTTAATTAATGGGTGCCATGTTTCATAGGTATATGGAACCATTTCTTTTAATTCCATTCACAAGATAGTTTATAATATCTTTTACAATCCCATCTAATTTTGAAAAAAAAAATTCATGAGAATACCAATGCATCTATGGAATTTCATTAACCTACCCCCAACCCATAGGGCTTGCCTTATACTGTCCCCAACCCATGTATTGCATTTCCAAATCATTCCTCATATCAAATAAACAATATACCTTATCAAATATCCATATTGAATAAAGAATAAATACTTATCAATATTTTGAAAAATAATCAAATTACATTAAATGTAAAAACTATATGAAAAATGGTATACAGTTTAAGAATTGGATATTTTCCATTATGGATGTAATGTATAATTTGGGGAAATTAAATGTTCAACAATCATATAAAATTGAATATTAAAATGGGTCAAAAAGGAATCAATGAAGTGAATGTTAATACTATCCTTGTCCAAATCAAACATAAACCATCCAAATGAATAGTAATTATAGCATCAATAAAACATATACCAATTTGAGTATAATAAATGGTTGTTATTGTTGATTAATGAAAAATACATAAAAAGATCTTTTAAAAACATTTAGGAGGGATATATCCTTTTCTTTTTAAAATCCATTTAAAAAATCTCTTTGAATATCAGTTTTAAAAATATTTTCTTTAAAAAGTAGTCTTATAAACATGAAAATAAAGCTTCATATAAATTAAGGGTGGTAAATTCGTACAATCTATACGAGGTAAAAGGAACATTCCTTTTTTACAATTAAATGTTTGCAAATCCCTTTTTCTGAAATATACAAGGAGATTCCTTTGAAAAAATTTGTAAAAGATAAAAAGGATAGAATTTTAGCTACCAAATAATTTTAAAAATATTTTTGAAAATATTTTAATAAATCATGGTTTTTAAAATAAAATATGTTCTCCGACTAAATAGAGAAACAATGTCAGGTTTTCTGGAAAAACAATTCTACCAAATTTTGAGTACCAAATAGTGGAAAATGGTACTAATACTTGAAAATATTCATGAATAACCAAAGGAGAAGAAATTAAAGGTTTTATTGAATACTAATCATATTATTCACTTGAATGGAAATACCATTTAAGAATTATTAAAGTTATTGTTGAGGGAAATAATCAATTTACATTCCAAAGTGTCCCATACCACTTTGAAACATTTTAAATCATAATACTAATAAAGGAATAAAATTAAATAAAAGACTAAAATACCATTAATATAAAATTATTAATGATATAATATAAATAAAGGTTCAGTAGATACACCACACAAATGATGTATAAGGTGAACATGACAATTATCTCACAGATGTAAAAAGTGAGATGGAATTTCCTTACCTTTGGTTTCCTTTTAGTTGAACATCCTTTCACTTATTATAAAATAAACGAATGTTAAATTTCTAATTTCTTCAAAACTTTTTTCTTTTTTATCATTACTTTTATTTCACCTCTTACCATTTTGTTTACAACTATGTAAACAATTACATTTATGTCGGGTGCTTCGACCAAATTCGATTTATGTTCCAAAAACTACTTTGGTAAATCAAATATGGTAAGAGGGGTCATTATATAACATCTCTAGAATAATAATAATAAAATAATTATCATTTTTATATGTTAATTAAACATTAAAAATCAATCATTAAATATTCTTTTGAAAAATGAATCAATGTTATGATGATGGCGACGGTAGGTCGTACCTATGCATAAGTAACATTTTCATTTTTCATTGATCATTATAGAATAAAGGTAAGTAAAATTATATATTTGAAGAATGATATTTATATCATAAATAAAATATTACATTATCATATATACTTATATCTATAATTTTTATGAGGAAAAATAAATCACATCAGGTTGGGGAGGTGGTAGCCCACACATCCACAAATGATATTATCCCATTTTAAATGTGTGAAATGGTAATAAAGAAAAATGATATATATTATATCTCCATAATTCTAATTATGTATTTAATATCATAAAGAGTTTTTTTTATTTCACATATTTTTAATTAAAACCTTAATTTATACATTCTATGTATAGTGTGAACGAATCACATCGATTTAAGGAGGCGGTAGTCCACACTTCCACAAATTATGTTATCGTTTTTATAAAAAATGGAAAGTGTAAATATATGTGATGTAAAAGAATTATATATTTTTAATAACACAATAAATATCATATATAACATATATAATCTTATTTTTCATCATAATGACCACCATGAGAGGCGATAATGGAAGGACAAACAATCATCATTTTGTAAGGAGGTAGTTCGTCGTTCACATTAATAGTATGTTTGTTACCCATTAGATGGATGTTTCTATAATTTTATGTCCAAAATAATCATACAAATATCCTAGTATATTTTAGATACTGGTTATCTATATAATAATGTAATAAGGAGAAGGTATGGATTGGATACTTGAAATAAAACTCAAATCTTTAAAGAAAGTTGTTACCACTTAATCGAGTAACTCCTTTTCGTTAATACTATAGGGATTCCATGGAATGATTTATGAATAATGGAATGATTCGAGGTATAGGGGAAGGATTTTTTGAATTTATTTGTGAGATATTTTCTGATACTAACCGG
Source organism: Viscum album (assembly GCA_963277665.1). Lineage (NCBI taxonomy): Eukaryota > Viridiplantae > Streptophyta > Magnoliopsida > Santalales > Viscaceae > Viscum > Viscum album. Next base: position 1,673,287,571 of record OY728126.1, read on the forward strand.
TTTGACAGGAATGATGAATGGGGAGAAGTGGTGGCATTTTAAAGTGAAGGAGTGTCACTCCAGTAATATTCTGACAAAAGAATTCTTCACTTGTTTTTACAATTTCAAGAGGATCCTTTAATAGTTCAAATTTGATCCTATATATTATAGGATCTGAATATTTCCATCCACCAGCTCTAGGAAATGTATATAGGTCATTTTGGGTCTTATGGTTAAGGTTTAGTCCCTTATTAAGCTTAATTTATCCTTAATCATTGTAATTAATTTTAATTAATTTCACTAATATTTTTGGTCAAAAACAAATTTGATCTTATTATAAATTATAAATTAATATTATTAAAAATATTGAATGCATTTTTTCAGATTAAAATCATATAAGTTTCAAAAATATATTTAAATTTAGTATCGTTCGTGGTATGACAATGGAGGTTTTTAAAGTTAAAAATTCTGAATGTTTGCTACATTTTAATAATCAATTACAATATAAAATTTATTCTATAGAAATAAAATGTATTAAATGATAAAAATATTATATAATTAAACATAAAAACCAAATAAAATTATAATTTATCCTAATAAATAAATTAATTGAAAAATCATTTTTGAACTAAAATTCAGAATTTTAAACTATTCATTAAAAAATGTAATGTTTCAAAAAAATATAAAAAATTCACCCAAAAAGAATTACTATCTTTCAATTTCAAATATGAATTTTATTTTTACATATTGAATATATTAAATTTAAAAAAATAATATTTAAAATGGTTTCAACATTAAAATGAGGTAAAATTTCGGTTATAAAAATATCGGTTTTAATTTGTAAAATAGAGTTTTTCCTTGTATTATTCCTATAAAACTTAATGGATGAATATAAAAAATATATTATTGAATATATAAAATATATATTTCATTAATATCATTAAATATTTGTAATAAATTAGTTTTATTAAGATAAATATCTTTTGTACATATAAAATTAGTAATAGTTCTTTTTATTTCAAATTGGTTATTATTTTAATTTCTCATTAATTGGTACTCCATGAATTCATTTTATATTTATATAAACCATAAATTTTTGTAATTTATTTAATAACATTTATAACCTCTAATATAATGGCTTGGTTATATATCATTGTATTAATATTTTAATAATACAAGGTTATTTGGTAAAACTCCTTCTAACATGTTACATAAGATATGAGGGATGGTTGCTCGTGTGTGTAACACAAGATAGCTATAAATTGAACTCATTATAATCTATATAATGCATTTAATTTATTTAAAACAGTAAATATATACTAGAGTATTGGAATATTATATTTCATTGCACTCTTGGTGATGGGAGTCAAAAATTTTATCGAAGAAAAATATGTACTTTATAATTTAAGGGTGTTACATGAGGTATTTCTTTCTTCAACTCTAGGGGTGTTGCCCTGAATAGAAATTTCCAATGATTTTATTGATCATACTCTTATATCATTATCTATTACTCTATAAGGACAGTTAAAATTTATTGAAGTAAGAGATTTTCTTGATGACACAACACTTGATGAAAGATATAGAATAGTAAGGGTTGTTATTAAAACCAAATAAGGATATTCTCTTCAAGTTAGTTCACCTCATACTTCTAAAATAGTTTATATAGTGACTAATGCCTTTTACACAAAACATTACATTTTTTTTAAAGGTTGGGGCCAAAACCTCATTTTTATTATTAAAGAAAATCTAATACCTCTTTTAATTGGGTAGAGGGAGACCCATTACATATCCCGAAGGCCCAGTGGGATTATAGCCCATTACGTAGCTCGTAGGCCCAAATTTTTGGCCTAAGGCCCATTCTGTGAATAGTAACATGGATGTTACAGTGCCCGCTATTGCTACAGTACCCTGCCGCCGCTATAGTATCCGCTAATCAACAGTACCACAGCTTCTATAGTTCCTCTATAGTACTTCTACAGTACCTACGCCCCATGGGTTTTGAACCCACATTTTTCATGTAGGATTATAGGGTTCTTACCACTAAGCTAAACCCCAAACATCATGATGTTTAAGCATAATCTAATATCAAATTACAAGCCAAGGATCATGAAGGTGGGTTTCTTTGATGACTGGGTACATAAAACTGAAAACATAAAACATTTCATTATTTAATCCTCATATTGAGATCCTAAATTCCATTGGGCTCAAACATCATCCTAAGATAACATGAGGATAACATGAACAATAGGGTGATATAAAAGAGCAGTAAGAGAATAATCATAAGAATAGAGATTTCGCACATGGGTTAGATGGCATGACATAATGAAAATAATAGGCATGGAACATATGGAATTATAAAATTTAAACATAGGATCATATAAACATGCATTCATAGTAATGTGAAAGTGACGTGAAACATGAATTTATAATGTTTCAAGGATCATTTCACATAGAGGATCACAAGTCATGTTTAACCACCAATATCATTTCACATGGTAGCACGAGTCAAGGCTAACTACCAAGACCATTGCACATAATGTCTCATGAGAATCAACATTAGCCAATGAATTTGAGTGATATATCGGTGAACCCATATTAAAATGTTCATGAATATGTTTATAACATTATGAACAACACATAATCAATCATACATAAATATAACGGTATCCATGGAAAGAAATGTGTATCTTAATATTGTAATAAAGCGTAATGAATGGGTGTATCATATAAGTTTCAATGATAGAAATGAATTAGAACATATATAGAAATTCATAAATTAAAATAAGTATATATTATGGTAATTGATGTTAAATAGAATTTACAAGATGAAATAAGATTATTTAAGAAATTTTATCCATAAAACATTTTAGTGTGGTTTTAAGGAAAATACTCACGAGCATTTAAAATAGAAAAGGGAAAATCATTAATATAAAACCAAAAGTGACACAAAAAGGTTTTCATAATAAAAAAATTGGTTTTATAAATAAAATGGTGTCTTAAAAATATGTTAGAGTTCACTTGAAATTGGGTATGAATTTGGTAAGTTCCCTTAAAATGGGTTCACTTTATCGGGAAGTATTGAGGAGGGAATCACATAATAGATTGTATATCCCCAAAAGGTAATGATTAAAAGATATTGATACATGTGTTTTACATATAAATAGAAATTAGAAGATTTACATAAATATAATATAGGATTTCATTTGGGTAAAAAGTGAGTAAGTATAACCTAAAGGAGTAATAGATATTCGGGTAGAATCCCTTACCTTAAATATGATGGAGTAATCCACATGATATTAATGACATGAATAACCAAATGATTTTTTTAATTAATAATTTCAGAACCTATTTTACATTTATCTGATTTATTATAACCTTATTTAGTTTATTCGTAACCATTTGGATTGGTTGTGGGGTTTAATTTCATTATTAGGTCAATTTGTTTCATGATCAGATTACTTATATACATGAATGGATAATCATATTAAATGAGGTTGGTTTTCTAGAATTTGAGTTATATTTTATTATTTAACATTCATAATTTTACATGGTTTTAAATTTAATTTGATTAGTTTTAGTGAACTTAAATTATTATATAAAACATTTTTGAAAACCTTTTGGGTTAGTTGATGGTTTTTTATCACAACTGTCACGACCCGCCCTCGGGGTCCGTGCCGTGACTACCCCAAGCCCGCCTTCCATAGGCCAGGGGCTGGCGACTAGCACCAAGGCGTATATCCCGGTAAAAAGGGAAGACATTTCCTTTGTAAAGAAAACAAACACCACAGAGAAAGCAAGCAGAAAGTAAACTCTAAGCAAAAGCAGAGTACAACTGAAAGTGCGGAAAAGTAAATGGGCCAGTATACAAACCCAAACTGAAAGTAAAGTACAACTCGAAAGCGAAAACAACAACTGAAAGGTAAAAGCCGCTACACCGAGCTGTCCACTGGAAATCCCACCTGAAGGGTGGGTACAGATAGCTCCTCTGCTCCACGGGTCCCGCCGTCCGCTCCGAGCACGTCCCGCCCAGTGGTCCACCTCCGGGTACCGTCCCGCTCTGCAAGCCTCAGCTAAGGTCAACGCTGTCCGTCGTCTGCAACCAACACAACGTAGTGCGGGCAAAGCCCGTGCAGGGGTGAGTATAAGCTACTCAGTAGGGACCCCGAGACCCCTGAAGGTCTCTCAAATCCACAAAGGATAAACCACGAAGAAAGGTACAATCACGAAGTAACAACCGACACTGCTTAGGTATATTCCCATACATATACCTAAGTCATCAATTTCAAATACGCTCCAACCTCCGAGCCCAAGTACAACTCAGTCCACACAGGAAAGTAAACGTATTCCACACAGGAAAGCAAAACGTAATCCACACAGGATTGCACAACACAATCCACACAGGAAAGCAACAGGATTCAGCTCGCACAGGTATACTTCTTCAAAAGACGATAAAGATGATCTCTGATCCATCTAAGTCGTCGGACCCACGAAGGATCGATAGGTAACTAACCCCCGCAAAAGACCCACACAGGATCGGGCCCACACAGGACCTGTAGGCGCTGGTTCACACAGGACCGCTGAGCGCAAAGACCCACACAGGATCGGACCCACACAGGATCGGGCCCACACAGGACCTGTAGCACTGATCCACGTAGGATCGCTGAGCACTGTAGTCGTCGTCGTCGAATCCACACAGGATCGGGCCCACACAGGACCTGTAGCACTGATCCACGTAGGATCGCTGAGTGCTGTAGTCGTCGTCGTCAAATCCACACAGGATCTCTGTACTGTCGTCGTCGCAGTCACAGTAGCAGTAGTAGCAGTAGTAGTCACAGTAACAGTCGCAGCCAGCACTAGGGTTCCCGCACACAGCAAGCTCGTTCGGAGGGTCCGCTTCACGAGCCGAGAGGCTGATACATCAACTGTCACAAAGTCCAGAGTTGATGTATCCAAAAGTTCCGTATCGTCAACAGGAACTCAACGCAACAGACGGCGCGTCGATCGGACGCCCGGTCTGAGAGTTATTGGCATTTTCGTCCCCGGGACCCGGTTGGTTTTTAAGGCAAAACCAACCCGACCGTACTCCACCTGCGTCCAAACCGCGGGCGGAGTATGCCAAAAGATCCGTCTCACTAAGAGGAACACAACAAAGCTGACGGCACGTCGATCGGACGTCCGTAGCTCAAGATATGAGCGTTTCCGCTCCGAAGGCCCGGTTGGTTTCGTGAACGAACCAACCCGGCCGAACTCAAAGTAATCGGAAACCTTGAGTGCAATGAAACGACCGTCTCGATCCAAGGATCGCATCGCCGCTGACGGTTCGTCAATCGGACGTCCAGTCTGAAAGATATCAGTCTTTCCGTCTCACACCCACCCTGGGAAACTTCCCAGGAGGTCACCCATCCTGATCACTACTCTAAGCCAAGCACGCTTAACTACGGAGTTTTAACCACGTAGGCTCCCGAAAAAGAAGGTGCGCCTTGAGTATAGTATACCGAAACGACCGTCTCGATCCAAGGATCGCGTTGCCGCAGACGGTTCATCGATCGGAGGTCCGTGGCTCAAGTTATGGCCAAAAGACCGAAGTCGTCTCGAAAAAGGGGGGTCCGGGTCCGGGCCGACCCGGCCCGACCCCCCCTGGTCTGACCCGAACCGGGTCGACCCGACCCGGTCCGCTGGACCCGGCCCGCCCGGTGGCGGCGCGGCGGCGCGGCCAGGGGGCCGCGCATGTGCCGCACGCGGGGGGGGGGGGGGGGGGGGGGGGGGGGGGGGGGTAAACCCCCCCTTTTTTCGGATCTCGGCCGGCCTAAGGCCGGCCGCCTTCTTCTTCTCCGCCGCGGCCATAGCCGCGGCTCTTCCCCGATCTCCGGCGGCCGGCGAGGCCGGCCGCCTTCTGGCTGCTCCGCCGCGGCCGTAGGGCCGCGGCCCTTCATGATCTCCGGCGCCGGCGGCTCGGCTGGCCGCCGGTCGCCTCCTTGTTCCGCCGCGGCCCATCTCCGGCCGCGGTCTCTTTTGTAAACAACGACGCGGTGCGTCGGCACCGCGTTTCTTCGTCGCAGCTCGCTCCAGCCATTAATTCTTTTCTTCCTGTGCGGATGCGACGACACTGCGCTGTCTCCGCTAAATTAACACGAAAGAATAGAAGGGGGAGGAGAATCGACCGTGTTCGTGCGGTCCGGTCTCCTCCCGTTATAACGATATCAGTTGGCCAATCGTATAAACACAACAAGGAAAGTTTCACAATTTTTAATAAAATTTGGAACTACGCCCAACGGATTATTCTTTCATGTTCGAGGGAATGAAAACACGTAATTTAAAAAGGACAAACCCCCTACCTTGAAAATTGACGTCACACGTCGGTTATCGCGGAGGAAGGCGTCGCGGCGTCGGACGTAGATTCCGTGGACGTCGGGGTGCGTCCGAGGAGGGAACGACGTCTCTTCACTTGTCGCTTAAGACGAAGAAGAGAGGTACGTTGTCGTTGGCGATGATTACCACGGTCGGCGACTTCTCCCTTGTCGAGGAGGAAGATGAAGACGGAAGAATCTGGGACGCCGAGTCTCGATGGTCGTGGGATCGATGTTCTTTGTCGGAGAAGAACCGTTCTTCACGTTCTTCGTCGAAGACGAAGAAGATCTTCAAGTTTCTCAACGATTCTCCCAATCCTCTCAAGTAACAAAGGAACTAACCCAAAAATAAATCGAGCTTACACTTAATTTATTAACACAACCCAACCTTTGGAATTCAAGAGTTTGAATTTCAAAAACTCAAAATTAAACTCACTTATTAATTATACATGAGTTGTATAATTAATTAAAAGTTAAGTTGTCATGCCTTTAAGAGGGAGAGAGGGGAGTTAGGGAAATTGAGGGGTTTTGGCACATTAAGTGCAAGGGATTTTAAGGGGGTAGAAGAGAGTTAAGGGGAAGGTGAAGGGTTGTGGCTCGTGTGGGCCCCACCTCACCTTAATCCTTACTTGGTTAGTTAGGAACTTGTGATTCCACCCCAACTTCCACACTTAGGATATAACCACTTAAGAAGATAAATAAAATAAATATTGTATAACAAATTTATTTTACTATTCATTTCATCCAGAAAATTAAACATCTCCTCCTAGGCAAACGCAACTTCGGGAAAGGTCTCCTTAAGCGAATATCGGCGCTACGAGTTCATCGGTGTCCTCGGATTTCAATTCCGAGAACCGGATCAAAAGATAGGAAAATCCCACTCGTTCGTTCACTGAACGTACCCGAGCCAAACTTCGGAAATTAATTCCGGGCACTCCGGGCCTCGGAATCAAGTGCTGTCAGAAACCGCGCTCTTGTAAAATTCCAAAGAAAATTAAGAAAAAATTTCCCTTGAATTTTACGGGTCTTTACATTACTCCCACCTCAGGGCTTTACGTCCCCGTAAAGATACATCAAAACTAGGGAAACAAATGAGGGTACTGAGCACGCATCTGAGCCTCCCGCTCCCATGTGCTTTCCTGGAGGTTCCCGTGCTGCCATCTGATGCGCACAAGAGGAATCGATCGCCCACGTAGGACCCGCTCCTGTCGATCCTCTATCTCCACCGGGACCTCCGTAAAAGTCGCCCCATTGTCAACGTCAAGCTCCCCATGGTTAATGATGTGCGTCGGGTCGTGCACGTATCTCCTCAGCTGAGACACGTGGAAGACATCGTGCACCCGGTGCAACTGAGGTGGTAGAGCCAGGCGATAAGCCACCTCACCAATCCTGCTGAGGACCTGGAAGGGTCCGATGAAGCGCGGAGATAACTTGCCGCCTCAGCCAAATCTCCGAATACCACGTCGAGGTGAGACCCGCAAGAAGACGTGGTCGCCACCCTCGAACTCCAGTGGCCTCCGCTTCCTGTTAGCATAAGACTTCTGCCGGCTCTGAGCTGTACTCATCCGCCCCTGGATGACCTGGACCATCTTAGGTCCCACAGGAGCTGCAAGATTTCTTCTTTGCCGATAAGAGAAATCTGGTCTCATCCCCTGGATGAACCACATTCTTCGCCTAAAACAGTCAATCCTAACATGGATGATACTAATCCATACCAAGGATGACGTCGTAAGGCCTCGACGCTACTACTAAGAGATTCAACCGTTACTCTCGCCTCCAAGGGTTGAGTCACACTGTCGGCATCAGTGTGTGGTAACTGGGTCTCCTCCAGTAGATGTCTCACAAGTGAGGGTCAAGTCAACAGCCAAAACTGGAACCTCTTAGTAACATCACGAAAGAGGACAAGAACGAAAATATCACAAAGGTATGCGTCTTTTATTATTGCAGCTCATAAAACAAGACGTTACACAAAAGCAACAAGGAACCAGAAGTACAAAGGATGTATCCACTAGTTCTGATCCTGTCCACCTGCTCTCGGAGCTCTACTACCTTATCCACTACTCGGCTGTTGCTCAAGCACTCACCGCTGCTTCTATCTCAGTGGCTCCTCTAACACCCGCTGATCAATCGTACGAGGAGTCGGACAGTCGCGTGCCAGGTGACCCTTCCCGCCACAGGAGTAACATTATCCGTTTCTGGCACGCCTGGCTCTGACCCCACCTCGGGTGCCCCGCACCACCGGTCCTAAAACCCGAGATCGTCCAACTGCTAGTCTGGTCCTCCTGGACCTCTGCATCATCTGTCTACTGCCCACAGATGACTCGGCTACTGATCGAAAAACACGCGGCAAAGGCAGAAGCTCCTGTACACGCTCGGGGTGTAGAGCTACTGGCACAAACTCCACCCTGAAGAAGGTCTCGAAGTCTTCCCATGCGAAGGTCATCCCATCGCAGAACTGAAACAAGTGGCTCCACCACCTGCCTGCTGCTGCCTGAAGGAGGCTGGCAGCAAAGATCACCATGAAGTCTGCTGGCGTCCTCACTAGCCTAAACACACATACCACTGCCTCCAGCCATTCCTCTGCTTCCTGGGGATCCGTCTCCCCACGAAACCTGGGTGGTCGCTGGCGCTGAAACTCATGCAGTGCGCTGAGGCGACGTGCATCGTCAGCGGCTGGCGCTGGAAGCATCGGGGGCTCGGCGGGTAGTGCTACCGCCGGTGCCACTGCTGACAAAGGGCCATGCACCGAGGCCTCGTCGCTCGGTGGGCTGTCGTCACGCTCGACTCTCGGAACCCTAGCTGGCTGCCGTCGTGGGGCCATCCTGAAAGGAAACAGGTGCGCCACGGTCAAACAGTATACCTGGTGAGCTGACACAAAGAAATCACAAAGAAAACTTTGAAACACACACGCAATCAATGTTTTCGTGCATTAAGTCGGAAATCAGAAGTCAGGGTCCTGGTGTACGGATACGTCGGCCGCCGCACCAACACTGGACTCCCTGGACTGATAACCACACTCAATATGCTAAACATTATTGCTTCACATAGAAAAGATCAGAGTTTGCGGTAGAACCGAACTCCTCTGATACCAATTTGTCACGACCCGCCCTCGGGGTCCGTGCCGTGACTACCCCAAGCCCGCCTTCCATAGGCCAGGGGCTGGCGACTAGCACCAAGGCGTATATCCCGGTAAAAAGGGAAGACATTTCCTTTGTAAAGAAAACAAACACCACAGAGAAAGCAAGCAGAAAGTAAACTCTAAGCAAAAGCAGAGTACAACTGAAAGTGCGGAAAAGTAAATGGGCCAGTATACAAACCCAAACTGAAAGTAAAGTACAACTCGAAAGCGAAAACAACAACTGAAAGGTAAAAGCCGCTACACCGAGCTGTCCACTGGAAATCCCACCTGAAGGGTGGGTACAGATAGCTCCTCTGCTCCACGGGTCCCGCCGTCCGCTCCGAGCACGTCCCGCCCAGTGGTCCACCTCCGGGTACCGTCCCGCTCTGCAAGCCTCAGCTAAGGTCAACGCTGTCCGTCGTCTGCAACCAACACAACGTAGTGCGGGCAAAGCCCGTGCAGGGGTGAGTATAAGCTACTCAGTAGGGACCCCGAGACCCCTGAAGGTCTCTCAAATCCACAAAGGATAAACCACGAAGAAAGGTACAATCACGAAGTAACAAACGACACTGCTTAGGTATATTCCCATACATATACCTAAGTCATCAATTTCAAATACTCTCCAACCTCCGAGCCCAAGTACAACTCAGTCCACACAGGAAAGTAAACGTATTCCACACAGGAAAGCAAAACGTAATCCACACAGGATTGCACAACACAATCCACACAGGAAAGCAACAGGATTCAGCTCGCACAGGTATACTTCTTCAAAAGACGATAAAGATGATCTCTGATCCATCTAAGTCGTCGGACCCACGAAGGATCGATAGGTAACTAACCCCCGCAAAAGACCCACACAGGATCGGGCCCACACAGGACCTGTAGGCGCTGGTTCACACAGGACCGCTGAGCGCAAAGACCCACACAGGATCGGACCCACACAGGATCGGGCCCACACAGGACCTGTAGCACTGATCCACGTAGGATCGCTGAGCACTGTAGTCGTCGTCGTCGAATCCACACAGGATCGGGCCCACACAGGTCCTGTAGCACTGATCCACGTAGGATCGCTGAGTGTTGTAGTCGTCGTCGTCAAATCCACACAGGATCTCTGTACTGTCGTCGTCGCAGTCACAGTAGCAGTAGTAGCAGTAGTAGTCACAGTAACAGTCGCAGCCAGCACTAGGGTTCCCGCACACAGCAAGCTCGTTCGGAGGGTCCGCTTCACGAGCCGAGAGGCTGATACATCAACTGTCACAAAGTCCAGAGTTGATGTATCCAAAAGTTCCGTATCGTCAACAGGAACTCAACGCAACAGACGGCGCGTCGATCGGACGCCCGGTCTGAGAGTTATTGGCATTTTCGTCCCCGGGACCCGGTTGGTTTTTAAGGCAAAACCAACCCGACCGTACTCCACCTGCGTCCAAACCGCGGGCGGAGTATGCCAAAAGATCCGTCTCACTAAGAGGAACACAACAAAGCTGACGGCACGTCGATCGGACGTCCGTAGCTCAAGATATGAGCGTTTCCGCTCCGAAGGCCCGGTTGGTTTCGTGAACGAACCAACCCGGCCGAACTCAAAGTAATCGGAAACCTTGAGTGCAATGAAACGACCGTCTCGATCCAAGGATCGCATCGCCGCTGACGGTTCGTCAATCGGACGTCCAGTCTGAAAGATATCAGTCTTTCCGTCTCACACCCACCCTGGGAAACTTCCCAGGAGGTCACCCATCCTGATCACTACTCTAAGCCAAGCACGCTTAACTACGGAGTTTTAACCACGTAGGCTCCCGAAAAAGAAGGTGCGCCTTGAGTATAGTATACCGAAACGACCGTCTCGATCCAAGGATCGCGTTGCCGCAGACGGTTCATCGATCGGAGGTCCGTGGCTCAAGTTATGGCCAAAAGACCGAAGTCGTCTCGAAAAAGGGGGGTCCGGGTCCGGGCCGACCCGGCCCGACCCCCCCTGGTCTGACCCGAACCGGGTCGACCCGACCCGGTCCGCTGGACCCGGCCCGCCCGGTGGCGGCGCGGCGGCGCGGCCAGGGGGCCGAGCATGTGCCGCACGCGGGGGGGGGGGGGGGGGGGGGTAAACCCCCCCTTTTTTCGGATCTCGGCCGGCCTAAGGCCGGCCGCCTTCTTCTTCTCCGCCGCGGCCGTAGCCGCGGCTCTTCCCCGATCTCCGGCGGCCGGCGAGGCCGGCCGCCTTCTGGCTGCTCCGCCGCGACCGTAGGGCCGCGGCCCTTCATGATCTCCGGCGCCGGCGGCTCGGCTGGCCGCCGGTCGCCTCCTTGTTCCGCCGCGGCCCATCTCCGGCCGCGGTCTCTTTTGTAAACAACGACGCGGTGCGTCGGCACCGCGTTTCTTCGTCGCAGCTCGCTCCGGCCATTAATTCTTTTCTTCCTGCGCGGATGCGACGACACTGCGCTGTCTCCGCTAAATTAACACGAAAGAATAGAAGGGGGAGGAGAATCGACCGTGTTCGTGCGGTCCGGTCTCCTCCCGTTATAACGATATCAGTTGGCCAATCGTATAAACACAACAAGGAAAGTTTCACAATTTTTAATAAAATTTGGAACTACGCCCAACGGATTATTCTTTCATGTTCGAGGGAATGAAAACACGTAATTTAAAAAGGACAAACCCCCTACCTTGAAAATTGACGTCACACGTCGGTTATCGCGGAGGAAGGCGTCGCGGCGTCGGACGTAGATTCCGTGGACGTCGGGGTGCGTCCGAGGAGGGAACGACGTCTCTTCACTTGTCGCTTAAGACGAAGAAGAGAGGTACGTTGTCGTTGGCGATGATTACCACGGTCGGCGACTTCTCCCTTGTCGAGGAGGAAGATGAAGACGGAAGAATCTGGGACGCCGAGTCTCGATGGTCGTGGGATCGATGTTCTTTGTCGGAGAAGAACCGTTCTTCACGTTCTTCGTCGAAGACGAAGAAGATCTTCAAGTTTCTCAACGATTCTCCCAATCCTCTCAAGTAACAAAGGAACTAACCCAAAAATAAATCGAGCTTACACTTAATTTATTAACACAACCCAACCTTTGGAATTCAAGAGTTTGAATTTCAAAAACTCAAAATTAAACTCACTTATTAATTATACATGAGTTGTATAATTAATTAAAAGTTAAGTTGTCATGCCTTTAAGAGGGAGAGAGGGGAGTTAGGGAAATTGAGGGGTTTTGGCACATTAAGTGCAAGGGATTTTAAGGGGGTAGAAGAGAGTTAAGGGGAAGGTGAAGGGTTGTGGCTCGTGTGGGCCCCACCTCACCTTAATCCTTACTTGGTTAGTTAGGAACTTGTGATTCCACCCCAACTTCCACACTTAGGATATAACCACTTAAGAAGATAAATAAAATAAATATTGTATAACAAATTTATTTTACTATTCATTTCATCCAGAAAATTAAACATCTCCTCCTAGGCAAACGCAACTTCGGGAAAGGTCTCCTTAAGCGAATATCGGCGCTACGAGTTCATCGGTGTCCTCGGATTTCAATTCCGAGAACCGGATCAAAAGATAGGAAAATCCCACTCGTTCGTTCACTGAACGTACCCGAGCCAAACTTCGGAAATTAATTCCGGGCACTCCGGGCCTCGGAATCAAGTGCTGTCAGAAACCGCGCTCTTGTAAAATTCCAAAGAAAATTAAGAAAAAATTTCCCTTGAATTTTACGGGTCTTTACAACAACAAACACATTTTGTTTAATAAATCAATACCATGTGTAGAAAAATATTACAAAACCCATGATGAGAAAAAATACATATATTATAGTCTATTTCAACCATAAAAATGGTTTCATGACTATAATTAAATACGTTAAAAGAAATTGAAAACCTGTCATCCATTAATGTGGTTAATTAACACATCTCGGATGGTATTGTTCATTTCTACTATAAAATAATGGTAAAAGAGAGATGATAATAAATTATTACATTATCATAAAAACACTATAGTAAATTTAACGTACTAATGTTTTCATAAAATTTGTATGTAGAGGTAATGATAGAAAAGAAAACAATAGTACTTGAAAAATAGTAAAATAATTGAACAGAGGAATTTACCTCTTGATTTTATCTTCCTTAAGAGGCTCTTAATGGGAGAGAATTCGGAATTTCGAAGATAAACATGTCTGATGGACTTGGTGGAGGATCTTGGGAGAGATTTGAGAATAATTAAGGCATGTTATCGGGCATGTGGGGTGTGAAGTGAAGAGAGGAGTGTGGGTTGTTTTAATGGTGGAGGGAGGAGTGTTTTCTTAATATTTTACTCATTAGTTTATCATTTTTTCGTAAGATAAGAAATAGTAAGGATTATTGTGATGAAAATAGTAATATGTGAATGTGAGTTCTAACCTAAGGTGTTTACATCAGTGATTACTCAAAAAAAATAACATATTTAACAAATAATGTATATATGAGGTAAATTACGGGATTTTACTATTCATAAAAAGTCAAGTATTTCAGAAAAATCCCAAAAATTCAGAGTAATTTTTTTTAAATGTATAATAAAAAAAGTAAATACATTTTTCAAAAAAAAATCTAAATATTATTAATTTATTTTTTAATTAATATCATGATTTACATGAAAAATACCGATTTTAAAACTATAACTGAATTTAAAATGTTTCAAAAAATTACGTAAGTTTTCATAAAATTATCCTATAATCCCAAGAGAAAAAAAATAATTTATGAATACATTTAATGAATATAAATTTTCTTTTTAAATTATTATATTATTCATAAATTTTTAAATAAATATTTATTGCATATATAAATTCCAACACTATCATATTATCACCTATAAGATAGATAAATTTTATTTATACATTTATCGGTAAGGCTACTATTTACTTTGTTGATTTCTTATTCATAAATTTTATATTAATGTTCATATGGGTAACATTAATATTCTTAAGGTTCTGTTACTATTCCACTAATTTGTCTTATCAAACTCCAAACGTCTTACTGATCGCAATCGTGTATTTCAGATTTTCGAAATTCAAGACACAGAAATAGAAATATTAGGTTTAATGCTCACATATTATTTATTATCATGATATTCCATTGTGTTTCTGAATTTTATTATACAATAATTCATCATTATAATAATATAATTTCATTGATAAAACATTGTTTTGTTTCAGTTTAGCATTATTTTATACCCACTTATTTTTTTAGAGAATAATTGGACTCAACTATTACTAGGTTCCTTAATATTGGTTAAGGAAGAAACATATTAGGAGTGTTAGGTATAAAACATATTTTTGAAATAGCCCTGTCAAGTTAGATTAGTAGAAGAGTCAGAACAATTTTTTTTGTTTTTTAAGTCCAATTCTTGACGGTGGAGAATAAATAGAAGACAGGGTTGAAATTGAGCATGTTGAAAATAGAAGATCTAGATCAAAATATTAAAAACCATCCCATGTAAAGGATATACTTATTATTGATGTAAATAAACTCCTTGATGTAAATACATAGGTATATGACACTCTAAGTATAGAATATAATCAAAACATATTTTCTCATAATCATGCACCAGATACATATTAAGTAATTTCTATAGCAGTACTAGATATTTCTGATGAGAGAGAATGATAAAGCTAATCAGAATGAATGACTAAAATAGAATCACTGAAATTTCAGTAAATTGAGACCATAAGAGAGATTAAGACACCCCATGAGAACATTGTTTCTAAAAATGATGTTCATGATGTGATGCTTTCGGTTCAATCAGTGTTAGAAATGTTTTCAATAGAACCTACTAGAAGAGACACAAATCATGAGAATATATAATCAAGAATAGAAGGATATTCGTTTATTATAAAACAAATAACTTATACCATTAATTCAATGTAATAAGAAATACATTACAGGATAATTATTCAATATCTTAAAAAAGATGATATTTTCAGTGTTATAAAATTGTATGTGATTCCACAAATCTATATCCTATATATTGATCAATATAAAATGGAAATAAACACCTCACTAAATTAAAAGGTACCTAAAATTCAAAATATTTCAGTTTATGTTGAAAAAATGATAGAATTTTTGTTATCATTAGACTAAAAATTATTATTGGATCCTTAGAAAATAATTTAAATGTTTGAGAGAATGTGATTGAAATATTTTAGTAGTTTTTGTAATAAATTGTAAGAGTGAATCCACTAAAGATAAAGAATAGTTATATGAATTTTCTGAACCACAGAAGAATAAAAAATATTTAAATATAAAATAAATTATTCATACAAACCATCAATGTATTTTTAAAAAAATGTGTTTAATAAATTTAGGAAGCTAGTTATTGGCTATGCCCATAAAGCATATTTACAAAATCATTTTGGAAATTTCTCTCAAATGGTATGGAATGGTTTCCAAACTCTCATAGATTATTGAAAACATGATATGGGGAAAATAATTTTTACATGTGAAGATGATCTATTTCTTATTATAGGGATACATCTACCATGAAATCTAGTATGGACCATAATGCTTATACCACTCAAAGACTCAAGGATACATTTGACGCATCAGAAACATACTTAAGGGAAAATCTTGAGATTGGAGATGAAATTTCAATACCATTACCATATCCCTCTTCTAATATTTCCTATAATACTTATGTATAAATTTTATATGGTGAGTTCTTAAAAAATTGATTTCAACACTCAAATCCACCTTTATTAGGATCACTTGGAGCGATCAAGAATCACTTGGAGAATCTTTACTCATGCTAGATGATGTTGTTGGATTATGTTTTGATGCACTTTTTTTTATATCATCGCTTCATGTTGTCCAACAATTATCTTTCAAAATACCCCCAAGTCATTTAATGTCTCATAATTGACACACAATCACATTTTTCATGTTTAGTTTAATAGTGGTTTGATTAAACATCTTAATGGTGATTCAAAAAAAATAATGCACGCACACTTATATTTCATGTCTTTAATCCATTTCATTATTTCACTGGTATTAGATATTTCACTGGATTTTTTAATTTAAATATTCAATTTCTTATACTTTATTCAATATTTTGGTTTTATGTTTGACATTTCTTTATTTATTTTCTTTAATTATTTGATAATATTAGATTCATAATAATATTGTTAATAAAACATCATGAAAATTTATGTTCTCATTCAATAGTATTAAATACAAACATATATTCATGATTAATGTAGATTTTATTTTTCTTTATTATTCTACTTCTTTTTTAAATCACAAAATCGGGGAGATAAAAAAAAGATAATATAAAATTAAAAACGGGGAGAATGAAATGGATAATAAAAAAATAAATAATTTATTTTAAAGGGACTTTTATAAATTTATTTGAGGTTAAACACTGAAATTATTAGACTTTTTTGACTGGTAGATTCCAATTTATATTAATAAAATCAATTCAATTTGATTCAAAATCAATATAGAACACACACAAATAAAATTTAATTCTATTAAACATTTACACCACCAAGGATTGATAAAGTTACTAAAAGGTTTTCCCAACCAAACATGCATAAGAAAAAGGAAAAGGACTCACTTATTCAAACCTCAATGGCTCTAGTTCTCAATGAAATTATGGTTTCATTACAAGATTGAATATTTAAAAATAATTTCTAGGAAGGAAAAACTAAAATAATACATAAATTCTTAGAAAATAAATGGAATTAACATAACAGATTAATAAAAAGACAAACCATCTTGAGTTATTAGAAGATATCTAAATCATTGAGTTTAACAAACAAAAAATTAGAGAAAAAAATTTAAATAGAAATTAAAAATGCTTTAGGATATTCATTTACATGACTTGATCACCAAGGTAACCACCCATTATTATTTGGAATTTCCTGAGCTAAGTATGTTTCTTTTTTGAAGCGTGGTGACAGAATCCACATTTCTAAATATGGAACTAAATTTCACTATAATTATTTAAGTGGCCATATGAAAATAGGTACAGTAACCCAATCATCTAGATTCTACCCACAGTCCTCCAAAACCTAAGCATGTTTCAGCACCATTGAATAGTTGTCCCAATGATATGGTTATTTAATAGGGTCCGAAAAAACAACATAGCACTATTAAATAGAAACTCAAAATAAAAAGTAAAAACATAATAAAAACATCACCTGATAACAATTTATTTAAAAACGAAATTTAAGACATATAAAACATCATATTTAAAAAATATAAAACTTCATATTTAAAACATATAAAGCATAATTTTCAAAGGTCTCCATAATCTTTTCATCTTCTTGATTTCATTGATTCTTCCTCAATCACAAGCCTTTAGTACGCATTGATTATCCTTCTCACAATCATATTTAAAACATATAAAAAATAATATTCAATGATCCATTTGGTAAATTTAGATTTATGAAAACCATATTTCATTCGATGTAAAAGATCGTGGTTAGAGAAGCCAATAATGGCGTTCTAAATTCAAACATATTTTTTACTTAAATGTTGTATCTTCAATGTTAAAAAATTTAGTGTTCATCATCACTCTAACAATATTAGGATGTCATAAAATCACACACCATAAAAATACCATATTCACATGTAAAAATCCATTAGTATTCAACAAATGAAAAAAAATAATACTAATTAAATCACACTTTAGATACTTATATAAATAAAATATTTAATACTTATCAAATGATCTGAATATAAGATACTTTAAAAAAGGAATTGAAATATACAAACTATATCAGATATATTTTAGAGATTCTAAATATTTTACCTTTATTCATCTTCACAAAAATCAGAGGATCTATTAACCATAAAAAAGTTCTTCTACTATGTTTTTCATTAAAAATTAAACATCAGGTCCCTAAGATCTAGTGAATGAACAATAAATAGTAAAATTAAATTGTCATAATTAACATAGAAATTATGAGGAGGATGTTATACTATATAGGTATATACTCACCAATTTTTTAATGAACATTCTCATATGAAATGTAACAAAAAAAATTATATCAAAAAATAATATCAAAGTACATATTTATAATAATATACTTGATTATGCTTGAAACAAAAGTGACATGAACCTAAAAAAATAAATTAATTGTGGAATTGCATTGTACCATCAATTATTAACTGGATTGGATGCATAATAATACACTCTTCTTCTTTTTTTTATGTTGAAAAAAAATTCACCATTATTAAATGGTGGTATTACATTGGACCATCTATTAAAAAGTACAAAAATAAGGTTACGAAAGAAATGAAAATGTATATCAAACTATAATTAATATTTAGAATAAGATGAAATAATTTTAGAAAATCCTATCACTGGGAAAATCCACATTAAATAATATAAAAATATTACATTTAAATACAATCAAATGAAAAGATTGAAGTTGTAAAAATTGAAAAATTTCACTCAAATTTGAAAAACACCAAGAATATTTTGATATTTCATAATGAAACGTACATCTTAAAAAGATGTAATAATTTTGTAAACACATGAACAAATATACAACTCAATTTTATCTCATATTAAACTAGTGGTTATTGTTCTTTTATACCACAGTTCTAAACTTACACGAATCTTAGGGTCTATCACAGTATTCCAAATCATATGATTAATATCAATCCAAATAATGAAATAATAAAATTTATAAGGAAGGTTTTTTATTTTATTTTATTTATATGATTATATTATTATTTACTATGTTTTTAAAAATTATTGTAATATATATATATCAATTTATATAAAAAAATAAAGAATAGAAACGGCTAGAAATATCTTACTATGTAACACATTATATCTCTATTCTGACTTCAATGAGGATCTCTAACAATGACAACATAGAAGTTGGAGGCAAATAATTTAGTTTTTTATAATCCATCAAATTTCTCAGATCCAATAAATCCTAAATTAATAAGAAATACTATCAATGATATTCTTAATAAACAATGTTAAAAATTAACAAAAATTGAAATTTGATTATGCTTACTCTGTAAGTGCTTAATGATTTTACATATACCACACACTTTATAGAGATAAATCAATTATACCTTTCATCATTAAATTCACTAAAATGAAACACATCTTCTAAAGCTACGACATTCACATGTTGGGTCCAAGGGAGAAAAAATCTAAAAAATATATATATCCTTGGTAGAATGATCATTTCATTTATTTTATATGTCTTTTGTAAAGTGGTAATGATAGATTAAATGAAATAGCTCATTTCGGTAGCTCTTGGTCAAAATTTCAATATTGGACCTTTAGTTTATAGCTTGTTTATTTATATGCTATATAGAACCAACTGGGTATAAGATACATATTTGATCCATGAGAAAAAAAATCAAGTTATAAATTTTCTTTATAAAATAATTTATATGAAAATATTATATGTTTTATGTTTTTCTCAATAGGGAAACATTATTGATGGACGTTAAAATGAAATACAAGGTAACATACATTACTTTACTAGGGAATTATTCAACAATGTTATTAGATTCTTATATTAGTTAGAGGATATAAAAAATTAGTTTTTTACTATTTAAAAATATATAGTATTGCTATAATGGTCATTTATATCAAACTTATAACATTTTAATTCTCCATTCTTAACATGTCCAAAGACCCGTTATTGTGTTAGTATTATTTGATGTAATGTTTGGAAGTTGGATTTAACCTAATTTAATCTATGATATTATATTGATACTGTATTATCAAATTTTTATTTAAATCCCCAATACTCTAATATTTTTCCATGTTTAACCAAGGTAGGAACCATTGTCCATAAATTGTAGAATACCATGATTTTTTGGCATTTTAAATTTCATAAAATGTGGGATAATTTAATATGTTTATCATAGTGAAATAAAATAAATTTCCTCTTAATCATCATAGTTATGAGGAAATTAAAATTTTTTTTCTGTCAATAGAAGAGTATAGTCAATTGTATAATATCATAGTTGAGTTTTATAAATTTAGGTCCCTCACATATTTATTCATGAGGAATAAAATTATATTTTATTCTATAAATATTTCATAACATTATATGAAATGGGATGAATTTATGAAGTATGAAACTTGTACATATAATAAAATTCTTGGATTACTAATCGATTCCTTCACTGGATTAAATAAACTAGACCCACATATTAAAGATGTGGAAAAATAAGAACAGTCAATCTTCTCTCATCAAATTCACTCTTACAACCTATTGAGGAGAATAATCATCGACCAAATAAAATGTTTACGTAAGAAAAAAATGGTTTATGTCAAAAAATTTATCAACCCAATCAATTGACATATATAAAATCATTATGGGGATTTTTTAGGCTTGAAATTTTTTCTTAAGTTAGGAGAGTAATAGAAGAGATGTATCAGAGATGTTTTGTTAATATTAAAAATAATTTGGGTGGACTTTGAAATAAAAAGTAGATACAATGGTGAAACTTGTAACGAAGGGATTAAAAGTCCAGTTCATTAGTTAATATAGAAAACATGTTTTGAAATTATTTTATAAAAAAACTAAACAATTATTGCTAGTTTTCTTTAAAAAAATTTGTTTATGTGTTAGGTGTTGGTTCTTTTCAAAAGATTTTTATTAATGTGCGTCAGCATGAAGAAAAAATATGAATAAATCAGAGATGATCTTGGTTTTTATATGTGCTAGTAGCGGGGGTGTGTTAGCCAATTCTTCATTTAGAAATTTTTTTTAATTATTTATTTAAATTTATTGGATTTTATTTTTTTACTGAGGGTTTCTTTGATTAAATATTTAATTATAATACATGTTGCATTTTGATGAATAAAAATTCCTTTTAATCTACAACCTAGTTATCTTCATCAACTAGAATTAGTGAATGTTTAAACAATGTATTCTTTAACCATTTCAATTTATAATTCCTGAATTACTATATTACAAACATTTAATTATTGTTTTAGTTATACATTACCTTATTAGACCTTCTATTTAATCAATTTATTTGGAAACTTATCTCTTTTAGGCCTTGGTATATGAATACCATATTAGAAATTGGTCTTTGAAAATATTGATGTATGGAGAACATAATAACCACCCCTCTATTTAACTCAATATCATTTTTATGAATTATTTTAAGTATATGAATAATCATGTCATTATTATCTTTTGTGATGTATTATTTTTGAATATTTTTTTCACTCTTGTTTCATTTTGGTAAACCAAATTATAAACACATGACACATAAAGGATTTTCTGGTGATTTGGAAGAATGATGTATAATTTTTTCTCATTATTAACTATATACATCATTATTATCCACTTAAATAGGGTAATATTAACTTTTTATATTATTATTTTTATGTTATTCAAATTCAATAATCACTTTTACTATTCTATTTGAAAATTTAAACATCTCTTCTTACCATGTTTGTAATTCATTCTTAAAATTAACTCCTAATTGACATAATTTTTTAGCACTTCATAAAACACACATTTGTCTTCATTTTGAGTTCATATTTAATTTTTCATAATCCCATTCTATGAGGAACAATCATTATTTTTTGGGCTATTGGTTACTAATTTTTTATGATGACTAATGCGGTCCTTGAATCCATAAAATTCTAAGAAAATTAAATTATACATCAACCCAATAATGTTATTTGATAGGACATGATCCAATACCAATGAAGAAAAATTTTTAAATAGAGCCAGAGGAAAATATTCGGAACATTTTATTAATTAGTGTTCAGGGAAAATTTTTATTTTTATTGGGTGATCCAGGAAGCCCATGTGGAAGAAAAAATCTGGGTTCATATTTAGTGGCCCATAATAACATCCCACCATTTTAATCATGACTAAGTGGATATGATCCCAAATGAGTTGAAAGTTTAAAAATGGTTTGATAAATTTTGGTATTCAATTTCTTATTCTATTACCCACCCAAATCCATCCATATAGAAGCTCTTCTTGGAAAATCTTTTGATTATATGCAAGATTGTTCCAATTTTTTTCAAGTATGGAAAAGTATAATCTTGATTATATTTAGAAAAAAATATGCTACACTATATAATTGGGAAGAATTTTAATATTTTTGGATCAACCCAAGGCATCCAAAATACCAATTTTAGGGAGTAATTTTGAATAATTTTGGTGGAATTTGTTCTGATGTTTTGTTGTAATGATATGTTACCACATTCTATTTATATTGTCGGTCTTTCTCATGTATTATGTCTAATTCAGTCTAATTTTAAAATAAACGTTATTCATATTACATAATATTTTTATTATTTATATTCAGTTGATACTGATTTCTTATGGTGTGAACTTATTTATAGAAATACTTGTGAAATTATTCACACAAAGGTGGAGTGATTGTTATTTCATTGTTTTTCTTCACCAATTATCACTACAAGAAAAAAATAGATTTAGCGGTTGTTTTTTCTCACTAGTTTTAAAATAGTTTTTGTTAATAGTTTTGAAATAGTTTTAAATGTTTTTAGGTATTTTTCAAAAAATATATTAAATATATTTTTAGCAGTGGTGTTTTAAAAAACTCTCTACAAATATCGGTGGTTTTTATGAAACCACCTCTAAATTTAAAAATTTTAAAAAATAAAATATCTAATTATGATTTCTTTTTTATAATCATTGATAATATATAGTTCATTATTTATAATATTAACAAATTTTAATTTTTTTAATAAATTTTTATAATTATTGGTTAATAATATTTTAAAACATAAATAATTCTTTAATAAGTTGAAATTTAGATTTCGGCATAAAATGAGCATAACTTTTGATTTAGCAGTCTCTTATAACTCCATAACTAGTCAAATAAAATCTTATTCAATGAAATAAAGCAAAAAATATATTTCAATTTTTGTAATAATTAAAATAAAAATATTTACTATAGTGATAAGAAAAGTATGAAATCAAACATCAACTCCAAACGACCCTGAATTTTTATATGGGTGTCTGTTTGGGCTCTTCCATTTATCAGATCAGATCTTGTGATGAGATAAACACCCTAATGACCAGGGAAAACCTTATAAAAAACTTTTAGGGAAAATATTCACATAATTCCTCCAACACAATGTTTTTTTTCAAGGCATCAATTTTTTTTAACATTCTATAGAATTTCATACTCATTTATGGGGTTCTTATTTTTTTATGAGGATTAAATTTATTCACATGGATATTATTCATATTGATATTATGGTTATTCATTTTTATAATTTTTCACAATGTATTTTCATTTATAATTAAATATATACATATTTTATTATATATACTTATAATTACTAACTTGTATAATTACATATTTATGTAGATATGTATTTCTAAACCTATAAACCATATGAAAATAAATATTTTTTATTCATTTCAACTAATAATTATTATTATTGATTTTATTTACCTTATTAAAATGTTCTTATTTTGTATATCTATACCTATAAAAGTAATTTTTAAAAATAAACATCCATGCGTCTATAAAAAAATATAAATTTATGTGTATATTTTAATATATGTTTATATACATATATATAAATACATGTCTGGGTATCAAATACATATAAATATGCACTTATGTGTCAATAATACTTTATGTATACGTCATATATAAATGTATATTAACATAAATATATCATTATCATTTAGTATAATATATAAATGAATTTACAATAATATTATATGAATATAAATATAGACATATATAAGTAATGTTTATATATACATATGCATGACTATTGATAAAAATATATACATTTATACTTATATTCTAATATATGTAAATAAATATTAGTATATAATATATTAAAATAAATTTAAGTATATATATATCATACACATTCAATTAGATTTTATCTTAATTAAAGATTATATTCATATTCTTTTTATGTCATTTATCATTTTATTCCATTGATTTACATTCATATTAATTTGATGGTGTTGTAATTATTGTGATTTTCCCTCTTTTGGTGATTTATAAACAATTATATATGTATATATATGAATTTATGAATATTTTTGTATCTATTTTTAAAAATTTATATATATTTATATATATTTATATTTATATGTTATATGTGCAAATATATATAGAGAAATTAATATTTAAATGTGTATATATCTATTTATATTTATATGGAATTATATATCTGAGAGTGTTTATATATAGGTATGTACCATGAATTTGTGTTTATATATTTTTAGGTAAATTTTATTATATGAATATATATTTATAGATATTTATAGATATATTTTTTTTATTAATTATTATTTATTATTTATTTAACTATTATTTATTATTTATTAGTTATTATATATTTTCTATTTTTTGTTATTTATTTATTATCCTTTTATTATTTATCTATTATTTATTTATTTATGAATTATTATTTATCTAATAATTATTTATTTATTAATTAATAATATATTTATTATTTACTATATATTTATTTATTTGTTATTTATTATTTATTTATTTATTTATTTAGTATTTATGATTTATTTATTTATAATTTATTTATTTTTTAATTATTTTATTTATTTATTAATTTTTGATTATTTATTATTTATTTATTGTTTATTTGTTATTTATTTCTTATTGATGTGTAATCTAATTATCTAATATAATTTATTATTTTTTATTTAAAATTTTAATTTATTATTTATCAATTATTTCTTTATTTTTCCTTATTATTTTATTATTTTATTATTTCATTGTTTTAGTAATTCTATTTTATTTATTTATTTATTATTCATTTATTTATAAGTAATATTTATATATAATTATTTATTTGTAATTTATTTATTGTTTTTTATCTTTTAGTTATCATTTATACATTACTAATTTATTTATTTTAAATTTATGAAAATTTTATAAATAATTTACTATTACTGTAGTAGTATTGTAGATGGTATTGTTCGGTACTATTGTAGTCGGAACTATTCATCCGATTTGGGACTTCAGGTCATAGGTTTGGGCCTACAGGTCTCAGGGCCTTCAGGCCACTTGGCCTTCGGTCTGTAAGGGCCTTCAGGCCACCAATGCCTTCGAGCCACCAATAGCCATCGGGCCACCAATGGTCTTCAGGTCACTAAAAATACCAAGAAGCAACTCGGGGAGACCATAAAGGAGCAGACCCAGATGAGGATTTAGAGAAAAAATAGCAACCACCATAGAATAGATAACCGTATTGGAAAAATTAGAGGGTATTGAAACTGTTATCATGACCCGACACCATGCAACTCTACATGGGGAAATGATAGTCGGTCATCCATACAAGGTCAGGAGCTAGGTGCCTTCAAGATGTAGATGATAGGGAGGGGTTGTTTCATGTGTGTTGGGTCTTGGGCCTTTGAAGGTTATGTATTAGGTCATGTATGGGTCCTGTGATTTGGGCCTATGGGTCATGTTAGGGTTGCCCTTCAAAAAAAAGTGTATTAACTAAAAATAAATAAATAGTAGGATTTCAGACCATTCAGGGTATTATTGATTTTTGATTTTTGATTTTTGATTTTTGATTTTTGATTTTGTATTATTTACTATTTGTTATTTATTATATACAATTTATTACTTACCCCTTATTACCATATATATATATATATATTTTATTCATTTATTTTTTATTTATTAATTAGTAGTTATAAATTATTAAATAATAATAATTACTGAGTAATTATAAATTATAAATGATTAATTATTTCGTTTGTTTCTATTTGTTGTGTATTATTTGTGTGTTCAATCAATCAATATATGTGTGTGTGTGTAAGTGTAGAAAATTATTTTTATTTACCACATCATGAGCCTATTAGAGTGTTAATGTCTTTCGAAAATAACCAAGAGGAAAGGGATTTAAATCTCACCCAACACAGAATTTCAATATATGTCATATTCATGCATATGCATGCAAGTAAATCTACATCTGCATGACCATGGTAATAAATAAAAAATAAAGAATATATTAATTATGAGAATTAACAAAAATAATAATAATATAATAATAAAAATAAATCAACAATACTTAGGAAATGATAATACTAATGAAGTGATAAATAATTCATTTTTATAATAATAAAATAATAAAATAAAAAATTAATTAATTAATTAATTATAACAATAAATAATATAAATAATATAAATAATAATAAAAAATTAGTTATTTAATTATTTAATTAATTACGTGAAATATAAAGTTAATAATAATAATAATAAGACATTAAAAAGAATTTATTGACAAAAATTTAACAAAAATTTCAAAAAATAATAGAAAATTAAAAAATAAACAACCATCATAGAATGATTTTTCATGGGATCAAACTGTTGTGAAATGGTTCCCCTAATTTTTAAAAATCGCCATTAAATCATTCTCTAGTGGTTTTGAATATTTTCTGCTCAACTCCTATTTTTCCGTAGTGCCCCCCTTTATAAGTCAGCTTCCATCTTCCAGGGAGAGAACAACATCAATGGATGGCTAAACCACTTTTGGGTTGATATGAAGGATGTTTCGAGGGGATTCATTGGATGAAATCTCATTTTCCATTAACTTCAATTCATTTATTTTAATTGTGAATTCCATTTTAGGATTTCATACTTCCTCTCCCTTATTGATTTTTAACGCCACACATTCTTAGTGATAATAAGATTCTCTAACATTTAATTCCTGTGAAAATGATACTTTCTATGTATAAGTTGTTTTATAGGGTTTTATATCATTAAAATAGTAAGTGATGATGTTGATTTGACTCCATAGAATAAACCCATCTCAAATGTAATAAATTAAAATAATTTAAAAATAAATCCATCTAATCCTCCCCTTGAAATAGCCTAGGATCAACTCTATCTCTCAAATTGAATTCACATAGGTATTCTATTTCTGTATTAAAACATCTCAAATCTAACATAAGTTTCATAGTTTATATCCAGATCTCTTCTGCATATAATTTATGTATCTTTAGGTCTTTTATAAGGTCTTTTAAGATTCGGGGACCCATGTTTTACTACAAGTGACAACTACCACCCTAAACATGGTTAAATTTGAGTGATACCATCTTTTTTAATTGTTTTTGAGGACCTAAATAATGAACATTATAAAATCATTATATTATCCCTCATTTTTCTTTTCTCATCCCTTTTATCTAAACTATTCCTCTTTTTTCATTTTTCTCGGATCATGCCCACATATACTCATGACCAATCAAACCATCTAGTTTGGGTGGATAGTCCTCGGGTTAGGGATTCAAGAACACCTAGGATTATTTTTCCATTATATCCCAATCATCCTAAAACTCTAGATTTAGAATTTGAGACTCTTCCAATTGAGGGTATTACACAAAACCCTATCAGAAACCCAGGAAGGATCCAAAATGGAAACCCAAATTAGGTATCCCAATACTGGGAGAATGTTTTCGATCAAACCCTTACCAACTACCTCACACATGCCATTATAAATGAACACTTGTGAATTATACGTGATTCCCTATAAAATTTCCACTTTTATTTAAACCCCAAATCTTGAACCAAATTCCAACCATTCATGGGATAGAGTCACATATTTCGTTCCTTCATGTAAAGGAATTCAATGAAATTTTCCAAACCATGTGCCCACTGCATTAACTAGAATCATATAAGATGAGGATATTTCCATTATCATTAAAGGATCAAGGAAATAATTGGTTATAAAATTTGAGACTAACATCTATCCTTTATTACTACAAATTATAAATAAAATTTTACAAGAAAGACTTTCCCCATAATAAAAAAATTACACCTATAAAACCAAGTAAAACAATTTTGATAGAAAAGGATAATACATTTAAGAAATATGGAAATGGTTCAAAGACACTCTCAATATGGTTGCACACCATGTTTTCCCAATCTAATAATAAGATAAAATCTTTTATGAAGGGTTGGGTCTAATAAAAATACATTTCATTAACAAGATGTGTAAAAGAACTTTGAAAAATAGAGTCTCAAATGATGCTTACAAGTACCAAAAAAATCTTTCTGAACATAACCAAACATGGGTATCCTTATCATTCTATGAAATTCTACCCAAATATTGAATAACACACAATCTTAGAGGATAATTAATCTTAGGGAAAAACTATTTGTACTCACTAAGATGTTTGGGGAGATAGATCAGAGGAAGGTCCATGAAATCCAAAATGATTGTTCTTATTTGTAATTTTTTTTAAAAAAAACCAAAATACCAAAAAATTACCGAATATACCTTGCATAATGTATTTTCTATTTGTAGGACCTCAAGGGAAGGAAAAGTCTTGAAATTTCAAAATACACAATACCAAAACATTACTAATCCATGATACAATGACCGCCCATATTTTTATTTGAAGGAAAATCAACAACCAATAGAACCAAAATGTCTCCACCCCTACCCTAAGAAATGTTTTAAATTATATAACCAGTTTAAATCCCAATTGATCCAATACAATAATCTACTATTCCAATTTAAACAATCAATCCAAAAAAATATTCCACATCCCGTCCAACAGAAAAATTATCCTCTTAGTATCAAATAACCACCACAAGACCCTACCAAATCTATCCGCCTCCGAATCCTTGAGTAATTATGTAAAAGAATTGATAAAATGAACTTAGAAGCCACATTACATAAACATGAACTAAAATCCATAAAAACTAAAAAGGCACCCATTCCTTCTCATGCATTACCTCCATTAATCATTAGGGTAGAGTAATGCTAAACACAATCATCCCATAAACAACTAAAATTTGTGTTAGTCTATATAAGTATGAAGTGCATTCAAAAAAATAAAAAAAACCCTATTGATTCATTAAAATACTCAATATAACATGAAAATAATGAATATCCACCCTTTTATTCTTAAAAATAAAATGAGATTGTGAAATAACCATTTCCTCATCAAACAAACTTCTCACTTCCCACAACATAGGAGAGAAAAATATAAACCTAAACATAATGAAACCTTGATACAAATATTCTATCAATTTAAGTTTAACATTTCACATCTCAATAAAATCTAATCTATACCTTCTTACTCAAATTACCTTAAGTATATTTTCATTTTTAAAAGAAAAATTTCACTTAAATACTAATTTTTTTGGTTGTTAATGTGAATACTATCATTCAAGAAAAATTCCCCCAAAGTTGTAAGAACCGGGATTTCTATACATCAATGTTTACTTAATAGGTAAGAAAATTTCAAATCCCTTTATTATATGGGTGTTATTGTGAATATCATTCCATATAATGTGTGTTTCCAGTTATGGATCGATGTGCTCCGACCGTCATCAGTCATGATCCATCTTTCTGATAGAAGTATTAAGGTTCCTAAAGGATCTTAGGTGTTGTTCTTCTAAAATTTGAAAACATTATCTACCCTTAGGACATAATTTTACTTTAAAATAAACCAAATATTAGTACTAATGAACAAAAGCCATTCATTCTTGGTTGTTCCATCCTATCAGTAATCAACTTGGTCATCAGAGTAAGGAATGGGAACATGACAATAGTCATTGGGAACACGAGCCTTGACCTAAACATCTACATTGAAAACCCAAATATTTGAGATGATGGGGATGTTAATTAGGTTAATTTTATATGTAATTTTTAAATTTTTCTATTTGAAAATCAAGTAATTGATAAAGTATATTTAAGTTAAGATTATGTTGATTTAGATTGTTCACTTGAGGTAAATTTGTCTCCATGGATTGAATCTCTTTCAGATTGTAACTTTGGGGATTTTTCAGAATCACTAATCAATGAAACATTTGGATAAATAAAAATTATTGAGCCTATGACATTTTTGGACATTGATATATCCAATTTGGCAGGTAGAAGCTTTTTTCAAAAGAAACCAATTCTGTAATAAATTTGGAAAAAGAAACTAGGTTTGATGCAAAATCCCAACCTAAATTTGATTGTTTTTCCCAAACTAAGATCAAAATCAAGGACATACATTCATCACACAGTATACATTACAGAGGGAAAATATAACAATTCCCATTTTAATCTCTTGCTCTTTGAATTCAAATCAAGAGTTGATTATTTTAAATATCTTGAGTAGGAATGAAAAAGTAATTGGATGGACCTTGTCTAATGTTACTATGGTAATACCACTCCTTGAAATGCAAAGGATTATTCTATAATTTTATTCTAAACTAAGTCAAAAACATCAATTAATACTCAGTCTCGATATCATGGATGTGGTGTTGAAGAAACCTCTACGATTGTTGAATGTAGGTATAATCTACCATGTTTTTTAGTGTTTTTGGTTAATCCCTATCCATGTGGTTTATAAAAAGTCTATAATTACCATGAATGCTGATGAGTATGTTTATATTATCCTCATAAGGGTCAATAGTTGAAAGATACTATGTATTTATTATTTTAAGTTCAACTATTTCACCATGAAATACCATTTTCTATTTCCCCTCATTTGGTCAGGTCCTTGAATGAGTGGTAGGACATGTGTTCTACTACATCTTAGATGGATTTTCAAAGTATAATAAACATTATTTATAACTGGAATATCAAGTAAAAAAATATTCACCTATCCATTTGGAACTTTTCCCTTCAAATTTATACCATGTGGGTTATGGTATTCCTCTAGTACCAACCAATGGTGCATAAAGGAAATTGTCACTAACTTGTTGGGGGTTATTTAGAGGTTTTTATGGATAAATACAAAAAAATGGGGATACATTTTCAGGAATCCATGGAATTTTTTAATGTTCTTTTTCTTGATGTTATGATAATAATATGAACCTAATTTGGGAAAATTTCATGTCATGTTGACTGAAGGACTAGTCCTTGGCCATTAGGACTCTAGAAAAGAGATTGAAGTTGAATAATCCAATGTTGATGTCTTTTATCTTCTCCCCTATCCAAAATCTTTCAAATAAGTGAGTTCAATTTTAGGAAATTTTTGTTTAATAGAAGAATAATTAGTAAAATCATCTCCATTTTCCAATATCTTTGGGATTTTGGGTGAATATGTTCTATTTCTATTCATATAATTCCATGAGAAATCATTATTGACGCTCTATAAATTGCTTATCTATCTACCTATCCTGAATTTTCATAATTATAAACTTTCATCGGAACTCAAGAGTGATGAAAGTGAACTTTATATAGGATATATCTTAGAAAAACATAGTGATGAAACTCAATGTATCATTTTTTATGAAATTAAATTATTAAATGATGCATAAATCAATTACACCACCACTGAGAAAGATCTTCTTATTGTGTTATTTTCCATAAAAATGCATACGTCCAATATCTAATGTTCCACCATAACAGTCTTCATAGATTATTCGACTATGAAATACCTTTTCAAAAACAAGAATCCAATTATATATTTATTAGGTGGATCATTATTTTAAAAGTGTTAGATATAATGATTAAGAAAAAAATGGGTGTGAACATGGTATATCAGATCTCCTCTCTATGTTGGAATTTAATGATAAATTATCCCATATTTCCAGGTCTGATTCATTCCCTAATGAACATCATTATTCAAAGATTGATTTCTGATGGTATACTGATATAAAATCCCACTAGGTCATGTGTTTCATTCCAAAATTATTTTTGACTCAAGCTAGTAGGAAATTCTTTTTATGTCAGACACTATGTGTTTGATGATCTAAACCTCTTTAAAAAAATTTCCTAATAAAGTAATAATGAGATGTGTTCTTGGGTTTGAGAAAGAGTCCATTCTTAAATAATTCCCTTCATAGTAATTTGGATTGAAAATTTTTAAAATAAAAACAACTAAAAATTTCTCTAAAGTAGTTTATTTTAGACTATCCTCAATAAGAATTATTAAAAATTATTCCAAATTAATCCTCGATTTCAACAATTAGGATCTATTACCCAAAGGAATAAAATTACCCTTACTCCCATTGTGGTTCTATAAATCATTGATTACTGGGAAATTGATTTCATGGGACCCTTCACAAATTATAGGGAATATCTCTACATATTTTTAGATATCAGTTATGTCTCAAAATTGGTTGATTCCATTCCCACAAATTCCAATGACCATCATGTTTTGATATGATCCCTAAAATAGCACAACGTTTTTATATATTCAATGGTTAGGGCTACCTTCAATGATTTTGGAACCTTTTCTTGAACTTTCCATTATCAGCACTCATGTATTATTATGGGATCTCACATAATGTTTCCCCCACCTACTACCCTTAGACCAAACATTGAGATGAGTTGGAGAATATGTAAATTACTAATATTCTTGAAAAAAACATAAATAAACCTAGAAAATATTGGTCTATAAATCTCATGGATTCCCTATGGGTTTATCATACTCCATTCAAAACCATCCTAATAATATAACCATATTTATTTATGGAAATGATTTTCATTTATCTATTGAAATTGAACATAAGGCGTTTTTTGAAATAAAAAATTGAATTTTTTTATTTATTTGACCAAAAAAATTGTAATTAAACATTAGAAAAATTGAGGTACTTAGGATGAAGGATTATGAAAATTAAATTTTCAAAAAAAAATAGTCCAACCCAACCATTCTATGAATCTTACAATAAAACACTTTGAACCAGAAAAATTTGTTCTAATGTATAGTTACAAATATAACCTATACCTAGTAATGTTAATGTCGATATTTTCATGGCATTACAAAATGCATCATGTGTACCACCATGAGGTAGTATAGATTTTGGATCCAACTAGTGGCCATATATTTAACGTAGATGGTCAATGGTTAAAATCATTCATTTAATAATTCAATATACATTAAATAGGTAACATGCTAACTTAGGGAACCTATAAACTAGTCCAAAGTTAATATATATAAGGTCCAAAATGATATAATTAATGTAAAAAAAATCTTTCTTAGCGGAAACCCAAATTCCAATTATACCTTGGCTCAGTGTTTGATATTATAAGATATTCAATTATTTTTTTTTCTATTATTATTGTTTTTCATTTTCTTTTTTGGTAACCTCAACGGTTTTCCATTATGATTCATATTGTGTTGATTTGTAAGCTTTAGGGGATATTTTGGAAAATATATTTTCAGTAAATTCATATTTATTTGAGGATTTTAAACACATTATTCAGTTATTAATGAGAAACATCAAGTGACATAGAGGTTTAAGGATCAATTAGTTTCAATATGGAATTATTATTCAAGATACCTGGTGACATTATTTAATTTCATATTTAAATTTTTGAACTCCTCTCCACTACATCATCCCCCTTCTAAATTTTCATTTCATTAAACTCTGGGGGAAGTGTTGTTCTATGTTAGTGGGTTAATAGAAATAAATTATGTATCAAATTAAATTTTGGGGTGTGAATACATGGTGTAAATGATGAAAAAAATATTTGTGTGTATAAATGGAAAATAAATTTATTTAACATTGAACATGATAATACACTTTGAAAACATTGAAAATAAATATCAATAATTTTGATTCCTTGACTCTAATTTTAATTCACATTTATGTTCATGAGCTTAAATTTTGGAAAGTGTGTCTATATAATGTGATTTTAAATAGTTTATATTTTCATCAATTTAATCAAAATATCACTATGTTTATCCTTTAGATTTTGGGGAATTAGGTCATGTAATTTTGGTTCGTTAATAAGTTCTAATGTTTTCGTGATCATTTTAATTTTAACATGAGGGTTAAAAAAACAAAAAATAATATTGTAAATAAAAAACAATAAATTTATGAAATGGGAGATTGATAGAAATAATGTGTGGATTTCAAAACATAGGGATCATGAATCCACATTTTTGAGGCCATGATTTGGGAATTTTATTTCTATTAGTGGTAATTTGAATATTTTTATTGAGTTATCATGATTTGATTCCTAATTATATGAGCTTTATTTGGTTCTTTATGTTATTTTTTCCTATGATTCATTGGAAAAATACTTCTATAGGGGTTGAATAGATTCAGTTCAATTTCAATTACCAAGGAAAAGATAAAAATGAAACATAGAAAAATGAATACTAATCTTATGATTAAAATGTGATCCCACCCAATGCATTCATATTTTCCACTTTGAATAAAAATGAAACACAATATATTATGCAAAACACAACACATCATAGTGCTTAATTGAAATTGGATGAAATTTGATGAGGAATGTTAAAAAAGGAAAGGTCTTGGGATTTTGATATTCTTGAGAACATAACATATGTTAAATAATATTGATATGTTTCTGGATTGTCTTGAATGATTTTTTTGGGTCATAATTGTATGTTATTTTTTTTATTGAAAGAGAGATCAATTTTTATACTTTTGTGATTTTGTTTTCTATGGACTAGAAAACCTTAATTTAGGGGGTTGTTATTATACATTGAAATATGATAGTATTAATTATTTATATTATAATTTTAATGTGATTCAATGTTACTAAAAAATTATTCTGATGAATTTTAAAATTTGGATGTAATTTATTTTCATGAATTTAATTCATTATTAAAATTAAAAATTACATGGTACATTTTTTGGCACCTCCTAAAACACACATTGTTCTTGAATTTAATTTGAAATTTCATTATAAGGTTTCTCATGCTATGAATGATATTATTTCCTTCTAGATATTTTTTAGATTCATTTAGTATGAAGATTAAAGTTGTCCTTGAATCCATAAAATTTGGGGAAACATAAAATAGAAATAATTCCAACAAAATGTGTGTATAGGATATGATTCAAACCCAATGAATTAAAAATTTGAATTAGATTTATAGGAAACAATGGGATTCATTTCATTAAATTATGAGAAGATGTAATTTTAACATGTAAGGGATGATCTCGGCATGCCAAACGGAAGGTAAAATGATTTCCTTGAATAAAAATCCCCCATTTTGATCATAACTCAAAATATGTTACAAAAAATGGGCTTAAGATTAGTAAGATGTTAGAGGGAATCAAATTAATTATATTAAAAATATTAAAAATTAAATAGTTTGAATTAGTTATGGTGATCAATAATTTTTTGGATGAATATGACATATTAGGGATTTATTAACAGATTGGTTAAAAAGTTATCTTGTTACTTTGGTTCTGTTCAATTCAAAGAAATGAATAGTGTTGAAAATCACAATAATGATATTTTAGTAATATAATATTTTATAAAATTTTTTGAAAAAATAAAAATACTAGATAATAAAAAAAATAAGAGGGTAAATGGTCCAAAAAATAATCCCCCATACATGGATCGACCATTTGGAAGCATCTGTATCTAGAATAGCCTTAATATATTTAAATATTTTTGAAAATTTAGAAATTGCCCCTCACCCCAATTATAAAAGGGAATCTATTACTTCAATTATTCAAACCAATTTGAGCTATATAACTGGAAAATAACCTACCAAATTCATTTATAAATATCCTTACTCATGTTTTAAAGGTTTTGTTCGTTCCTAATGATCATCCCTAGATCCTATAATAAGATATCTAAAGGCTGTATTCTAAAGAAGAGGCAATCGTCTTTAACAACTATTTCAATATTTCTTCTTTTAAATTTCTTCATATGTCATTTCCATAATAATTCAATTACTCAAATATAATATATATAATAAGGTCTTATTATGATTATAATACAACCATATTCCACCTTATATCCATCCTTTAAAAAAAGCAACGTGTTTGTATATGTACCAATTACCATATCCATGTAGCAGTGAAGAAACAAATTTCATCACCAATTACATTATATCGTTATAAATATGTAAATAATGGATATATATATATATAATATATTTATTATATAATAATTATTCATTAAATTTTAATTAATATTTACCATTATTTCATTCAATCCATCAAAAAAATAAAATAACTCTCATGCGTACAAACGACCTATCATCTCATTAAATGTAGTAATTCATTTTTCTCTATATATCTATATGGATAACTCTATATATATATATTATTATATTATATATAAAAATTTTAAAAAAATATTATTCTATAGAAAATTTAACATTGATAATATTATATGTACTGGAACTGCCGAATCAAAACATATATGAAAAATGAAGTAGTTACCACTTAAAAGAGTGATTTTAACAATGAATTGATAATAAATAGGTGATAAAATATTATAAATATATCATATATGGTATTAAATATATTATTATAGTTGTGGAATAGATTTATAATAAATATATATTTATTATACATGTGGTTCAAACACCTACAAAATAAATCCAACATCAGGTATGGGACTTTGTCTCAATTTTCATCAACTAGGACATAAATTGATGTTATGCAGCTATATTATTTTATAATGTGTATATAATTCCAATTTGTGATGATATATAATTAAATTCATTGTTATGATTATATTTAAATTTTTTTTAAATATTCTCCCTTTATGTGGCATATGATTTAGCTTATTAAAAAGTCATAAGGGATTTTCATCTCTTTTTATTTTTTGTGGGACACATGGCTTATTCGCAACTTATTTCTTTATTAAAGTGTATATAATGACCTTGTGAAATATTATACCATGAATAAACTTATCTTCATGATTTTTAATTTTTAATTTGATGTAATTTCTTTAATGGGGCTTACGAATTAAAAGTTACTAAATCTGTTTATTTCCTGACCTCATCAGTATTCATGATTGTTTACATTTATGTTTCCATTGGGGAATATTTCTCTTAAATGTCCATGTTTTAAAATAAAATTTCAAATTTTTTGATAATATAATCTTATTTTTGAAATTAATTTTCACCCACATAGGATTTTTTATAAAAAAAATAATTGGAATCTTCTTATTATTTTTAAAATGATGTACATTGTGAATTTTGTGATAAAAATACTAATGTAATGTTTTGAAATTGTATATAATGGGTGTAATTTTCTACCAACATGATTCCTTTATTCTATTAAATATCATTTACATGTTTATAAGGATATTTTTGAAGAAATTTTTTTTCCTTCATATATTTACAGATTCTTTTAAAGTGAATTTCAAATTGAAAAATATACATTTTTTCCAAAATGTTATCAATGATATTTTTATAGTACATTTAATAATAAATGAAAGAAACATTTATTTTATATATTAACCACTGGGTATATGTTTTAATGATATCATCATTTGAATCATTCAAATACTTACAATCATTGAATATTTAATTTCACTTAAAAATTCATATTCCATATATCATGGATATGTTTATTTCATAAAAAATATATAATTTATACATACAGTGTTCTA
Source organism: Viscum album (assembly GCA_963277665.1). Taxonomy (NCBI): domain Eukaryota; kingdom Viridiplantae; phylum Streptophyta; class Magnoliopsida; order Santalales; family Viscaceae; genus Viscum; species Viscum album. The sequence continues at coordinate 1,673,325,216 of OY728126.1, forward strand.
AATTGAATGCCACTTTATTTTTTGGGGAAATACTGATAAATATGTATTATTTACTCAATATGTATTTTTAATGATAAGATGTGTTGTTCATGAATTAAATTAATTATCTGATATTTGAGGAATGCCTTGGAGATGCAATACACAGGTGGGGCATGGTTATAGATAGTCCCTCATTAAATCAATAGGTATCATGAGAAAAATAATTTTAAGAATATGGACTGGTTAATAACTATTAGTTTTAAACTATCTTGTAAATATTCTTGATAGTAGATGTAATATTTTTCAAACTAGATTAGTTTCTTCCTTATAGTATTAAACCGCCTTGTGAATGGTCTTGAAGGTAAAGGTATCATGTCTTTGAGACATAACATCCAATATTAATGCATTTTATTCTTTTAAAATTAAATTATTATTATTATCCATGACATTTTTACTACGATATTTTTTGTGGATCCATTTTATTATTATTTATTAATTAAAAGGAATGTGTTGTTAGTTATTTACCTTTATATATTGATCATGTATCATCTTATTTTATAGTCAAGTTATTTAATGGAATGTGTGTAAATTATTTACAATTCCCTATTGATTATTCTTGATTATTTATTATACCTTTCTTTTGTACTTCCCTTACTATAAATTTGAGCTCAACCTTATTTTTTTCATTTATTTAGGAATCCTTGAAATGTACAATCATAGTTTTTCAAGGATATGAAGTAGGTAATAATTGTCTTCTCAAAGAAAATACTATGGGTATTTCATTTTTAAAATTTAATGTGTATTTAATTTTTTATATAGTTGTCCAAGACAACTAAACTACATGGTTCTTCGGGATGGGATTCCATACATCATATTCCAAGGTAATAATGTAATTACAGGCTTCAGGATAGTTGGGTCACGGTCAGTACACTTAGGATTTATTTTTGGATTTTTTTGGAGACTATATTTTTATTTTTTAAAACATTATAAATGAATTGTTAGATGGTATTAGACTTCATTTTTACATTATTTTTTGGAGTATCTTGGTTATTTTTATTATATCTCTCGAAACTGAATTTTATTGTGAAGTAAATTCCTTTGATATGTGTGATTTTATACCCTTATTTATATTTTACAACTAGAGTACTATAATGGGGGGACTCTGGGGTGATTATGAATCATCTTTCATTGTCATCCTAGGAGGGGTTCCTTTGCGTAGAAGGGATCGTGACACATTAATCAAGAATAAAAAGGGTATTTATGAGTAGAGTTATGAATTTTACCTTGTCCTTCAATAGATTAATTGTAGTTGTGGGTATAATTGGTGGAATTCGGGAACAACGATCACATTCCATTTCATAATTTTGCATGTGTTGAATTATATATTAAAAATTTACATAGACATCATCTTAATAATATTACAAACGATCATGATAGATTGAGTATGATAAATGGGTTTATTCATATGATATCACTTATATTGTACAACAATATGCACTACATTATAGTGTGGTAGAACTGACTATTTGATGGTATATCCAAAGGTAGACCATAATATAGTAAAAACTACTACACTATTAGGGTTCTTTTAGTGCATAATTCAATTATAAGTTGGTTGTGATGGTCATTATTTAGTTTAATAAACTTCTTTATTCTGATGGTATTGGTTATGTATAGAGTTTTTGTAATTAAATATCTAGTATGGTGTTTAGGAATACTTGGGTGTGATATGATATAATTATACTTCCCATGTGACACACTTAAATATGAAGATGTCCTAGGTGGGTGATTAATTAATCTGAAAGTGTTCAAATCCATTCATGGTGACTAAAAATGATGACATAGATTGTGATGTTATGGATAACTTGTTATTAAAGATCGTGATGTGTATTAATGATGACACATGTTGTGATGGGGATATCCCCATTCACATAAAGTTTTCCTATGGATTGTCAACTTCCTAGACTTACATTTCATTAAATTCAGGTGGAGTGGGGGATGTCCTTGATGTAGAAAACAAGATAACAAAGAAATACCTATAAAAAGATACTTTTCTAACAATTATTGATATTATAGTTCATTCATTGTAGGTGGTAAATTTAATGGTTAAATATTTAAATGATGTCTCCATGATTGGACAACTAAAGAGAATTTATATATTTAATTATTAGACAAATGGGTTTCAATAGGATTAGAGATTTTTGATATTCCATGAGTCAAGGAGTGTAGGTTATAATGTCTATGAAAATCCGAGATTTGAGAACTGAAATTGTGATTGATTAATTGATAGTCATTTATAATTATTTCATTCATAAGTCAAGTACCATTTTTTATTCACATAGACACATTAGATTTTTGAAGGATGATCCTACAAAAAATATTTTCATATTGACCCCCTTGTTATATATATTATTTTCTAATATTTTAGAACATGTGGATGGTGATGTTGGGAGACATTATTTCAAAATATATATCTTATACGAAATTTTTTACACTATACCTTTTTGGAGGATATAGAAGTGTGGTAGTTTTCCTATTGTACTGTTTCTTTTGCAATGGACGTTTTCATCATGACCTCATTAGAGATTTATGGTAGTGTCATGTACTATCATGTACCAGCTTAGATACCCTCATACCTCGATACTTGAGCTGGATTTGACATGGCCTCAATATATTTTTCAATCCCCGGAGGTTTCTGAATAGAACCTGGAATCATACCACGTCACGGAGTAATGAATTTTCCAAAAAAATAATACAAGATACAATTTACAAGCTAGTGTACTCAACTATCAAACGATATAAAGTACCATAAAGGAAATAGTTATATAAAAACAAAATCATTTCTTCATAAAATTACATAGTAAGTAAAAATATGACAGAATAAAGAAGATGGGCCCGTAAGGGGCTCCGCGTCTCCGTCTCTCTCCCCTCGTTGCCGCCTCCTTCTGCCTAGGGTTCGTGCGGCGCCTTTCCTTCAGGTCGTGGCGGCGGTCTCTCGTTTGCAGTGGAGTCGGAGCCCTCTGGGATTGCGTGATGCGGACTCCGCCTCCTTGTCCTTCTCGCACAACGATTCCCTATCTCGGATAGGGTTTCTTTGTTTGTGATGCTGGTCGACAGCTCCAGGATCTGTGGCTCGAGTGATGCCTCCTCTTCTCCGACCTGTGTTGGGCGTTTCGTCGCAACCCTGAGGTGCGGCTTGGATGGCAACGACGGGATCTTCTCTACAGCAACTCCGAGATCTGGTTTTGGTGATGTTTCTGGTTCCATTCTTTCTGTCATTTTGTTCATGAGGTGTTAGTGATGGTTTTGTGGTGGGTTGGTTGGTGATTACCAGTTGTTTTTTGGTCTGCGACACATTCGGTGGTGGGATGCGATCGATTGGAGGTTTCTTGTTCTGGTTTTGGTTTGTTGGTGTTAACTTGGGGAGCCGATGTTCAGTTAATGGCGTGTGGGTTGCGATTCTCCGGTTCTAAACTGGGATTGTTGTCTCTTTTTTTGGTTAATTTTGTGGATCTTGGTGTTGTATTGACGCCGGAGGAGGTCTCGCCGGTGATGATGGATGGTGATGATGGGTGTGATGGTTGGGTGTGTATCGAGGGTGTGAGCGACTCGAGGCATTGAAAGGTGTGCGGTGACGGCGTGCGGATCGAGGACAGCTGTATGGGTAATTGGTTTTCAAATTTGAATTTGTATTTGCACTGTATGATGCGGAGTGGTCTTTGGTTTCTGTGTGGGGTACCGGCAACCCTTAAACCGGTTGTTTTTTCTCTTTTTTTCCTTTAATAAATTTGCGGGACCAGGCTTACGCCTGGTTCAAAATTTCCTGGTAAAAATATGACAACTCAAGCATCCCTTACATAAAGTGGATAACATATCTAATAGTCACCTCTATCACTCCAAGACTAAGGGTTCAAGAACATGTACTACATTAAATTGGAACTTTCACTTTGGTCAGACCTAGAATAATAAAATCTACAAATGCCTGAAGGGAAAGGGAGTGGGTGAGCTATAAAGCATAGTAGGATCTCACCATGTGTTCCACAATAGAGTCCATAATAATAAAACAAATATACTATAAATTTAAAGAAAATTGGGCATGACATTACATATCATTTTCATTTTGAAAAAAAAATATTTTCTTTCAACATATGGAAAAAGTTTCAATATTTTATTAAATAAAAAAAATTTAAAGTGTTTATATAAAAACATTTTGAATGAGTAAAATGGTTCTATAATCAATGAAATGTATAATTAAAATAATGAAAATAACAACCATGGACATCTACCATATAGTACATTAGTTATTTCCAATAGGATCCTTACATTTCTCAAATATCTGATCACAGATAAGTAACATCACTCATGATCAGTTCGAATAGGACTCATCCACTTCCAATTGGAGATAATAATGTTGAACTATGTTTTCCTAGAATTTTCAAAATTAATCAAATGTTAGGGGATAAAAATCCTATTGTGTATATCCCAAATAACCCACTAACTACCCTGTATTTCATGTTCTTAATTAATTAATAGAAAAAGGGAAAGGAATTTCATTTCAACTCATTGATGATTTACAATTCAATTCCCCATATTTTCTTTTTCAATATGGAAATTCAATTTCAAAAAACATGGGTTTTTTATAATTAATTCCTTTTAAATCCAAAACCAATCAAAGGTTTTCATCATTTCAATTTAATCCATTTTCTAAAATGATTCTCAAATAATTTCATCAATTCCAACATATTCTGAAATTCACCACACAATTGCAATCCCATTTGAATTGTCGTTTTTCCAAAGTCCATATCATTTCAAATTTAATAATCATATAACAAGAAATAATTTTTGTATAAATCAATTGAAACCCATTTCAAATAAGTCAAGAAAATCAAGGTTTTAAATAAATGAAAAATATCAAACAGAACCACCTACCTTTAATCACCAAAACCAAACGATCAACACTCAAAATTGAAATGTGAAAATATATTTAAGGTTAAGGTGATCCAGAAATTAAACCTAGAGTCAAGATCCAATTAAATAATGTTTAGATCCATCCAATAATTTATGATCTACCAAAATCTAAGGAGAATGTATGGAGATATTGGAAGAAACTATAAGATAGGATATCCACATACACAGAGGTGATAATATGAGATCAACACCACTTTGATCTTCCTTGTGAGGTGTTTAGGGGAGGAAAAATCACTTCCTTAGAGCCTAGAAATCTATGGAATTCATGTTAGGGTCGAATGCGTAGGTTAGGGACTTAAACCAGGGGGTTTGGGAATTTAAAAAAAATTAAACCCACACGCATGGGTTGCTAGGTAAAGCTGTATGGTTAAACAAACAATGAACCCTAACCATGCTATGGTATGTAGGAACTGTTTCTCCTTGTTGGGTGTAAAATTTGGTTAAAGGTTCACCTACACTGAAAATTACCCTTTTCTGAGGCTGTATAGTTTGAAGGTTGAAGTAGTGTAGTTTTGAAAAACCATGCCCCCCTCCAGAGACCCATCAAAGGGAACACGGTTTGCTAGACCAAATCACATGGTTTTCCCAAAATGTGAAACAACCATGAAAAACCCAATTGGATTCATAAATTATCAAAATTTTACCTGAAAAAACCCCTAACCGTTTTACTATAAAAACTAGGACCGAGGATATCTTGAAAAAAAGTAATGGTAAGTTACAACCTCCCCTACTTAAAAATTTTCATTCCCTAGAAATCATATCTAGATATCTCTATATCAAATAGATAAGGTCACTACTCTCATTAGTGTCTCCTGATTCCAAGTATCATGAGTATCCGAACTATACTCCCATAACACACATACCAATTTTATCATCCTCCCCCAATGTACCTTTTTTTCATAATAAAAAATATTGACTTGATGCTCAGTTATGGATAAATCAGGCTCAACATTCAAATATTCCAAGATCAACACAAGATATGGGCCAGAAAGATACTTCTTAATCTCCAATACATGGAAACAATTATGTATAGACATAAAATATGGTGGAAGTTCTAAAAATAAACCTAATTTCCCAACCTTCTCACCAACAGTAGATAGAGCACAGCCAGCCACAGGGTTTCCGCACAAAGCATGCTTGATTCTGGGAGGGTCCGCTCGTCAAGCCAGGATTCGATACATCAACTGCCACGAATCCCCACGAAGAAGTATCTCAAAGGTCCTTACAAGTCATAGATTTCAAAACCAAACAATTTGTGTCCAAGACATAGAGGTTGAGATGACCAATCAATTTACCAAAATGTACATGCCGTGTTGGAATAAGTTACACGGCATGTAGTCAGACCTCGGGTACTGCCTATGTGAAACAGCCCTTGTCGAAAGGCTAGTAGTGTAAAAAAGTAAGTACACAACGTGTGGTATGGTTACATGCCATGTCCAGGAAGCTGGTGTCAACTCCGTGTACCCTTTCCATGTGCTCGTACACGACCTCAACCCGTGTTCTTCAACCAATGTAACTGGTACATGGGGTAGGCCGTGTCACTGGCCTTTTATGTCCGTGTGGTGGAGTACATGATCATGTACTTCAACCCGTGTCTGTGTATCCCAAGGATACACGTTGAGTCTCATGTAGCCATCTCTGCCATGTTGTCTGAAGATTACACGTTGTGTCTCTAGGCCATGTAATTCTTCTCGTGTCCGTGTATTTCTGAGATTACACACTGAGTCTCACAAAGCCTCCTCTTCCAAGCTATGTAGAAATTACACACCATGTGACATGGGTCGCATGTCGTGTGATACACGTCTGATGCTCATAACCTTAAATGCAGTACGCCTATACTACATGGCGTGTTCTTCTGAAGAACACGCCATGTATTCTAGAATTTTCTAGAAATGACGCTTCTCTCCAGCGCGCCTCCCATGATGCCCATTCTTTATTCTGACGATCTGATCTCCATGAAACTGCAAACTCTAGGTCTTCACAAATTACTGAAAACATTACCTGTGTTTTTGGGCCTCCTATTGGCTTCGAAAACACGTTATGATTCACTTGCTCGAAGAACAGTCGAAGAATGGTCTTCTCGGTTCAGTATGATTCATCATCCGCTATCATCGTCGCACCTCCTCTAGGTCGTCGTGATGTTGGTTCTTCAATTTGACATCATTTCATTATAAAACGAACCCACAACGTTCCATTGTTCATAACCCATGAAGAAAGAGAAGAAATCCACAAGAATTATGATGGAGGAATCGGGCCGTGTTTGTTTGGCTCGTTCCCTCTGCATTAATTTTAGAGCAAGTGGTTCAAGAGGAATAAAACAACTTATGATGAATAAGAATAATGTTAATCAAATCAGACAGAGCCCTACCATAGTTCTTTGATCATCAATATTGGCGCAAAACGGAAAATGTCAATTCATTTTAGAAGAATGTGTCCTACATCAAAAGAAGTTTCTGAAGAAGGAAGTCGAAGATGATCCTTGTTAGTGTTCTTCGTTAGAAGATTGCATTCTTCGTTCTTCGTTGGCAAGCGCTTTTCTCCCTAATCTCTCTCTCTCCTCTACCAAGTTCCACAAAAATACTAATGCCAACCCAACATAATAGAGTGTGTTTATCTATTATTTAATAGTTATCACAAAATTCAAATGGGTTAATTAATTAGGATAGCTCTAATTCATTAATTCAAGAGGTTTTCATAAAATTAATGTGGAGGGGTGGTGGCACCATTAAGTGGGGAGATCAAGAGTTTTCTCCCCACATAATAGGGAGTTCAAGAGGTTTTAGCCTCAGGTGGTCTCCACCATATTAAACATGAAGAGAATGTAAGGTTAGGGTGGGCCCCACAACCATAACCTCTCATGGGACGTTAAGGTGTGGTGGTCCCCGCCTGCATCTTCCACATGGAGGCTTCAACCAACCAAAATAAAAATAAAGATACAACTTTATTTTAATTTAATTTATTCATTAAAAACCCAAAAACTATCTTTTATTCCTCACCATCTTTCGTCAAGGTGAAAGCCTTTTTAAACGAATATCGGCATTGCAAGTTCAATGGTGCCCTCGGATTTCAATTCCGAGCACCGGTTCAAATGTTATAAAAACTCACTCATATGTTTACTGAATATACCCGAACAACACTTCAGAAATTGATTCTGGGCACACCGGGACTCGGAATCATGCACCGTTAATTTTCTCAGACTTTTAAAATTCCCATTTAATCAAAAAAAAATTACATGGAAATTCAGGGTCTTTAGAGGGTGGGTACCTATCCCAATAGTTCTCAAAAAAATTGGGAAAGGATACTTTGACCCCACTTTTCCTAATATTTTTTCAAAACCATTGAGAAAGGGTCTACTTTTCCCAACTGTTTTGGAAAACCATTTGGAAAGGGTTGTTTGCTCAGAAATGGTGGGTACCTTTCCAAACGGCTCTCAATTCCATTAGGATGTGTACCCTTATTTTTCATGAATAATTTTTTATAATATCCTCAATTAAATCAATATATAAATTACATATATATATATATCCAAATATATTCAAAAAGGTAACTATTTTTTCCAATGGTTGTGCCAAAACTGTTGGGAAAGGGTACTTTCACACCCCTTTTCCCCATGATTTTGGAAACCCATTGGGAATGGGTACTTTGAGACCACTTTTAACAATGATTTTTTAAAACCATTGGGAAAGGGTGGGTAACTATCCCAATGGTTCTCTGATCACACCATGATTCATTGTTTCATTTTTAGCTATACATCAATGTGATAAACTTATTTTGTATTGTAAATTTCAAATATAAGAAAAAAATTATGTTCATGTTTGATTAATTTATATAGTTTTTATTAGTATTAAAAGAGGAAATTATACTTGTTTTGATATTTTCATTGAAGGTGGAGATAATATGGAGGCCCCAGAAATGATCTAGAAGAGAAATGGGCCCAGTTGCATGGCATCCTATTGATATATGTACATTGTTTTGGGAATTAAGAGAATTACTTGAATCAAAAAGTGATGCGACATTGGGGTCTTCTCAAAAACATCATGTTCTACATATATTCCCAAGGAACTGATTCCTAATTAGGCCATGTAGTTTCCCTTCTGAACCACTCTATCTAGGTTACACAATCTACACGAATTCAAAAGTTTGGTTCTGTTTTTAGACCATATCTCCCAATATAGATGTCTAATGGCCACTAAAATTGACATGGAGATATTAAAGTGAATTTTAAACAACTCTTTTCTTTTTTCCAAGTGGTGATATGGCTTTATACTATTCCAAAATTGAGACTCAAGTGGTATCTCAAAAACAGGGTGCTCAAAACCATGTCCCATTTTGGATATAAAAAGGAACCATGAAAACTTCATTTGCAAGTTAGACCAAGTGAGTGAAGTGCTAACAAATTTAAGTGCCATGGGATTTATTTAATCCCCTTGTAGGTTATAATGAAACCTATCCTCATAGGGATAGATTAAATGAATAAGGATATAAACCTGAGCATCCTCCACCTCTTAATGTCGGGCTAAACGGCAGGCATTCATTGTGAGGGATCTACACACATGTCAAGAGTGTTCTAATGCATATATTAGATATTGGATTGGAATAATTTGGGTGTTTAAAAATTTATTTTCATTGACCTTACATGATTTTATATTTTAATGCTAATTTTGATACATGTGAATGTTATGATCTTAATATCTAACTGATCTGTGTGAGGTTTTGAGTGTGTGACTAGTGTTCTTTCGATTGGGCTGCACAAGAATCCTTTTTTAACCACCTTCATGAGATTCCAATCTTATTTTGAAGATCTTATTCCATTCCTAAGTGATGGACCCCGAAAATATGATTGATATGTCTTGGTTTGGATCTTTAATCATTGAAATAAAATCTTAGGAATTAATCAGAATTATAATTAATTTCAACTAAACAGTTTCTCCAAACATAAATGAACCCTATGAACAATGAACTTTAAATTTTTTTAGTGAAATTAAAATAAACCCTTTGTCTCATATTTTTTAAAATCCACTTGTTTTTTCAACTATTAAACTTTTTATGTAATGTTATTTTCTTAAAACTATTTTCAAAATCACCCCTTCTTTTAGAAATATTTATTAAAAATACACACTATAAGATACCAATTCTCCTTGATAGATTCCCTAGGGTATTCTATATAATATAAATAACTCTTAAAATCTTAATCATTATGACGGGTCCTGTTAACGCTTTCAAATATTGGCATCATTTTTGGGGAACACTATGGTATTTAGTGCATGTGATTTATAAGATATTTGAAAATTTTGTGAGTATTTATTTACCTTTTCAATTATTTTGTGTTATGATCTATTTATTGTGTAGTTTTAGTTCATTACGCACTCTACTCAAGGATATTTACCTAATTTTTAACCCAAACCAAAGAGGATCTTATGCTAAAGACATCGGGACACGGAAGAGAACCCTTTGAAGGAGGACACACAAAACATCAACACTCTTCTTGATCCATCCACGTCTTCTTCTGAAACAAACTTCAAAACTAAAATAAACATGTCTAACATGGATGAAAACAATAGAAAACTAAAATAACTATCCTCACATGATGTCTATATCCAAACCACGTACATTCTATTACAAGGAAAGGCACCCATATTTGAACTAAAATCTGTTTTAATTCATCTATTACCAAGATTCCATAGACTTCTACAATAGGATCCACATAAGAATTTAAAAGAATTTAATAATTTGTGTTCTAAATTAAAACCTAAAAATGTGGATAAAGAACAAATAAATCTTTGGGAATTGATTTTTTCATTAGAAGACACTGTAAAATATCGGCTTTATTATGTTAATTCCTCAATAAGAGGCTGGGCGGAAATGAAACACCTTTTTCTTGAAAAATATTTCCAAGCCTCTGGAATAGAAACAATATGGAATGAAATGTGTGGTATAAGGCAATGGAAATGGGAAACACTTCATGAATATTGGGAAAGATTTAAAATATTATGTTCAAGTTTTCCACACCACTAAATAAGGGATCAACGATTAATACAATATTATTATGAAGGTTTAATTCCAATTGATCATAAAATGATTGATGCTGTTGTAGGTGGTGCATCGGTAGATAATACCCCAATCACTACAATAAACCTAATTGAGAACATGGTGCAAAATACTCACCAATTTGGTTCAAGGTTGAGTGTACCCATTTGAGGTGTCCATGAGGGGAAAAGTACTGAATTAGAGAAGAAGGTAGACACAATGTTCGAAGAGGTAAGTAACCTTATTCGAAAACTTATTCTCTCTTAAGGGAAATCCCAATCACCTCCTCCCATCCATTATGGTATATGTTCTTCTAAAACCCACTAATCTAACTAATGCCCCCAATCGAGAGAAACTATTGAGAGTTGTGAGGCAATATTTCCAGGCCACCCCTATAACCAAATCTTTAAGAAAGATCCTTATTATCCATACAACCAGGGGTGGAATGAAAACCCAGCATATAGAAAAGGTGAGTATTCAAATCAACCACAAAAATAACAAAACCAACTAGGGAATATTAGTCATCAACCACCACACATAAATCCTCAACCACAAGAATGGACTTTCTAAAAAACCTCATTCAAAACCCAATCCTAGCGTAGAATATATGATGAAACAAATTTATTCCAACAATTTCCAATTCTAACAACCACTCAGTCATCTATAGAAGACCTCAAAACCCAATTAGTCAAACTATCTTAACTCGGTGGGTGAAATTCTATGTCACGGGTCATGTAAACTACCATCTAAAAAATTAGTCAACCCTAGAGATAAATGAAATATTAGTTACAAAACCCATTAGAGTTAAAAAAACTATAAATTCAAATGAATCCTCTATTAGACTCATCACATCTTGAGGAAACCTCCATCCCACACTATAAAAAGTTTCCAAATGTTGAAAAACCTTGTCCTGAGAGAATCCCCTCCAACGGAAAGAGTGTGTATATTGTTGAGTCTCCTAGCCAACCAATTCCTATTCCATTTCCCCAAAGGGCCACCCAACCTAGAAAACAAAAGGAAACTAAACTCTATAAGGAGATTATGGAGACATTCAGAAAGTGAAGGTAAAATTCCCCTTTATTGATGTTGTGAAACAATTTCCAATATATGTAATGTTTTTATATCTGATTTGTACACACTAAAGGAGACATCGTGGAGATGAAAAGGTTAGATGTGGGAGGAACATATCAGCTTTGATAGAGCCATCAGTTCCCACCAAGTGAAATGATCTCGGGACATTCTCAGTTCCATGAACCATAGGGGAGTATTAATTTTCCAAAATAATGATTGATTTATGTGCTTCAATAAATGTGATGCCTCGCTAAATTTACTCTACATTGAAGGTGGGGGAACTGAATCCCACTTGAATTTTCACTCATCTAGAAAATAATAGTGTAACACACCCTTATGGTTTGTTATTGGATGTTCTTATGAGGGTGAATATTTTAATTTTTCCTACTGATTTTTATGTCTTTAAACTGGAAGTTCATATGACCAATGGACATGCCTTGATTATATTGGGGATACCCTTCTTGAAAAATACTAAAAACATAATTAATGTTTATAATAGTACGTTATATATGGATTTTGGTTGTAACATTGTCCACTTCAATATCCATGATTCCATGAAGTACCCCTTATAAGAACTTTCCTCTCTCTCTTTTAATTCAATTGATGTACTCCATTCCCTTTAAATAACATCTTTTATTTCCCCCAATCCCCATTATATTTTTCAATCATTGATTGAAATTCTAGTAAATGAATCATGCATTGATTATTGTGGTGTTCTAGATACATTTCATGAATGCTTATTAATTAATGATTTCTTGAACACTGGGGATCCACTGACCATCAATGATACTAATAATCTTGTAAAAGATTCTTCCTCATCTGAGGATGATACCATTGAGAAGTTAGATGAGATTAGTGACCTATCACTTTCAAACACACTCCCATAAATCCAAAATCAACCCGGATTAGAATTGAAAAAAATTACTTGAGATTTAAAATATTCATATCTTGAGAATGGAAAAAAGATGCATGTCATCATTTGTAGTTCATGCTATCCTGATCTTGAATTGTGACTAATTGAACTTTTGAGGTAGTATAAACAAGATGTAGGATGGAAACTTGCAAACATTCTAGGTATTATCCAATCAATTTGTACACATCATTGTTTTTTGTTAAATGATGAGGATAAACCAGTGTGTTAGTCACAATGTCTACTGAACCCAACCCTCCTAGATGTTGTGAATAATGAGTTAACAAAATTATAGGTTTTTGGAATCATTTTCCCCATCTCTGATAGAAAATGGGTTAGTCTCATTCAACTAGTTCCTTCAAGACCAGTATTAATATAATTAAAAATGAAAACAATGAATTGGTTCCAACACATGTGCAGAATAGTTGGCATGACTTTATAGACTATCACTAACTACATCAACACTCTAGGAAGGAACATTTCCCATTTCAATTCATTAACCATATTCTATAGAGGATAGTGGGGAAGTAACATTACTATATATTGATTGGTATTCAGGATACTTTTATATTTTTATTTCCCATGATGGTCAAGAAAATACAACCTTTACTTGCCCCTTTGGTACATTTTCATATAGGAGGATACTATTTGGTCTGTACAATGCACCAAGTACTATCTAGTGATGCATGGTTAGTATTTTATCGGATTACCTGGATAATTTCATGGGTGTATTCATGGATGATTTCACTATTTATGGATCCTATTTTGATTAATGTTTGAGTAGTTTTGCTTCAATACTACATCGTTGTATTGAAAATAATCTCGTATTAAATTATGAGAAATTCCATTTCATGGTGCGACAAGGTATTTTTTTGGGATATATATTTTCAAGGGATGGAATCCAAGTAGAAAAATAAAAATTTTATGTCATTTCATCCCTACCATTCTCCAAAAATATGTGGGATGTGTGGTCTTTTCTATGTCATTATAGATTTTACCATCATTTCATTCGTGAATTTAGTACGACTACACTCCCACTCTACTGATTACACCAAAATGAAAATAAATTTTCTTTTGATATAGAATGGGAGGATGCTTTTAATATGTTAAAATGGAGTCTCATGTCACCCTCAGTAATCCAACCACCTCGATGGGATTTACCCATTGAGATAATGTGTGATGCCTCTAACTATGATGTTGGGGAAGCCTTGTCACAAAGGGTCAACTAGGCTCCACATGTCATTGTCTATGCCTCATATACTTTGGACCATGCCCATGAAAACTACCTCATAACTAAAAAATAATTTCTTCAATTGTTTTCACCTTGGATAAATTTTTGTCACATCTTTTAGGGTCCAAAGTCATTTTTTTCTCAGACTATTCATCCCTCCAATATCTTCTTAAGAAACCAGAAGCCAAACCATATCTCCTTTACTGGATGCTCTTACTTTAAGAATTTAATTTATAAATTAAAGATAATAAAGGAGTAGAGGATTTGGTGGCATACCATATCGGTAGGGTTCACCCATCCTCGGACATTGTATCATCCCCCTGTATTCCCATAATTGACATTTTTTCGGATTAGAAACTATACTGAGTGAAATATTTTATTCCTTGGTATGCTGAAATTGTAAATTAATTTGGTAGCATCTTTCATTCCTACTGATTTCAAAAAAACCATTCCATCCACCTAAAACATGAGTCATTTTGGTGCCTTTTTGATGACCCCTACCTTTGGAAGACATGTGGTGATCATGTTCTCATATTTTGTGTTCCCGATAGAATGTTTCAGTTCTTCCTTAAATAATTACACACTCTTACTTGTGTTGCCCACTTTGGTCTCAAACGGACTACTCACAAAGTCCTTGATTCTGGTCTCTTTTCCCCAAAACTTTTTTAGGATGCCCATTATTTTTGTAAATCTTGTCCTTTTTCTCAATGAATGGGTAATGTCTCTAAAAGAAATGAAATGCCACAAAAACAATTTATATTCCATGACATTTTTTATGTTTAGGGTATTAAAATTATGGGTATATTTCCCAATTCTTTTGGAAACTTGTAAATTCTCTTAGAAGTTTATTACGTGTCAAAATAGATAGAGGCACCAGCTATAAAGACTAATTATTCTAAAGAAGTTGTAGAATTTTCAAGAACCCAAATATTAAGTTGGTATGGATTACGTAGGTTCATCCTCTATGACCAAGGTTCTCATTTCTACAACCGAACAATCCAATCACTTTTGTGTCGGTATGGGGTCGGACCTCGAGTGTCTACTGGTTATCGCCCATAGACCAATGGTCAAACCAAGGTGTCAAATATAGAGGTAAAATAGATTTTTGAAAAAATAGTTCAACCTAATAGAAAATATTGGAGTATTAGACTCAATGACTCATTATTGGCTTACAATATGGATTTCAAAACCCCCATTGGCATGTCACCACATCGGATAGTGTTTGGAAAGAGTTGTCACCACCATGTTGAGATTGAGCACCTAGCCTACTAGGCCCTCAAAAAATGGAATTATAATATTTATGGTACAGGTTCTCAATGGAATTTTTAGATTTAGGAGAAGGATGAAATGAAAATATATGAATATAAGAACTAAAGGATTTATAAGGAGAGAACCAAAGCTTCCCACAACTGCCTCATCCTTCCTCATCAATTACACATATGGAAAAAGGTCCTCCTCTATAATTCAAGCCTAAATTGGCATCCAGGTAAGCATCCTTCTTACTGGTTTGGACCATACATAGTTACTAGTGTCTCTCCATTTGGTTTTTCCTTAGTTAAAAAAAAGAAACCAAGAAAACATTCATTGTCAGTGGGAAATGATTGACACACTTTCATGAAACCATTATAGAGTCCACGATGGAGGATTTCCATGGTCAAGAAGTAGTCTATGAATTACACCCACCAGATTGTGTCATTATTACACACATTATCTTTTATTATTGTAAGGACACTACATGATTTAGGTGTGGGGGATGGGTACATTCTTGGGTCAGTTAGGAATTTTCATCAACTTTCTTATTTTTCTATTTTATCTTTCCTAATTGTGTTGTTACTTTCCCCCTCGTTCCCTCTCCGTCAATATTGAGACAGAATATTATTTATTTATACCCAATTTATCATGGAAACTATTTCCCATTAAATAATTGAAATTATTTAAAATTCATGTATAATTTCCTTATTTCATGTTGTTTTAATGTTCCATATTTTTTTGATGAAATGTGAATTTCACCAAGAATTCAACATTGTGGTGTGACATTCTTTTGAAATTTGGTTCTCTATTGATGATATAAATGGTAGTATCTTTTTTAAACCTTTGATAAGACACGAACCCTTTGGGTTCATAGTTATAGGGAAATTTTATAACATAATCTCTCCACACATCTTTTCACAGAACCTTGAAGTGGCAAAATTTCATAATTAATAAATGGTAAATATAAGATAGGTTGATTTTTCTATACTTTACAAAATCATTTTTCATATATTATTTCCATATCTGATCTCTTTCATTATAGTTCCAGATTGACCGATGTGTGTGTACTAGTTATCCAACTGATATACTCCCATAAAAAGAGGTTGTGTATTGGGTAGTTCAAATTCCAATCTTCTTCAACTTTATCTTGTTATAACTATTACAATTTTTCCTATGAGGAGGTCAATAATGGGTTGAGAGAAGAGTTTCATATATTTACAAGTGAAACATTTGAATAAAATATTAAATGAGGGGAGTGTTGAAATGTACAACATATAGGGATATCTAGGTTGGGATCTTATGGTTTGACATCTAAAAATGCCTAAGTGATTGAGTCTTGAAATTTGATTTCAAAGGATTTGGGACAGGTTAGGTGGAAAAGATCATTTAAGTAGATTTTTATAAAATAACATATAT
Source organism: Viscum album (assembly GCA_963277665.1). Taxonomy (NCBI): domain Eukaryota; kingdom Viridiplantae; phylum Streptophyta; class Magnoliopsida; order Santalales; family Viscaceae; genus Viscum; species Viscum album. The sequence goes on from OY728126.1 coordinate 1,673,342,069, forward strand.
TTAATCGATAGAAAGTATAAATAATATCATGAAATGGTTTTCACACACACATGTGGATAATTAGTGACATGATTAAATTTTGAATTATTTCTTCATTTGGTATCATGCATCTTTTGGAATTTCATTCTAATACAATTTTTGATATTTCTTTTTCCATGATTACTAAGAATAACTCCTCGGTTTGATTTTTACTTTGATCGCATTTATATCAGGAATTAAATTTTCATAAAATGTTAAATATTTATGAATTTGGAAATATCTACATGTATAATTTCTGGAAATGTGACTTTTACCTAGAGTGAAAATATTTACATGTGGGGGTGTGATCATACTGCAATTCACTATTTCATTTTCACCCTTACACCAATGTGATAAACTTGTTTTTTAATATATATTTAAAAAATAATAAAAATTTTAACTTCATTTTTGATTAAATTATTTTGTGTTTATCACTATTAAATTTGGTAAATATACTTGTTTTGATTTTTTCCTTGAAGGTGGATCTGATTTGGTGGCCCGAGAGATGATCTAGATGAAAAATGGGATTAACTGTATGGCATCCCATGGACATCTATCTAGTTTTTGAGCATTACATGAATTACATTCATCCGAAAGGAATGAAACATTGTGTTCCGATCCAAAAAATCATTGTTTACAACTCTTACCAAGGAACTGATGACCAATTCGTCCAACTAGGGGCCCATCCGAACAATTCTTTCTAGGAGACAAAATCTAACCAAATTCAAAAGTTTAGTTCAGTATTTTGACCATTTATCCCAATCAAGAGGTATAATGAACATAAAATTTGACATGGTGATATTAATGTGGTAGAAAACAGACTTCTCTTTTGGAAATGTCATGATATGGATTTATGCTATTCCAAAACTGAGACACAAGTGGTATCTCAAAAACAGGGTGCTCAAACCCATGTCCCATTTTGCCTATAAAAATCCACCATGGGCACCACATTTTAAATTTCTACTAATAGATTGATGTGGTTCCAAATTTAAGTTCTAGAGGAGTCCTTTAATCCCCTTTTAGGTTTTGTATATCTCTATCATCATAGGAAGAGCTGAAATGATAAAGGAGATGCACCCTAGGTTCCTCCTCCTCTCGATGTTAGGCTAAATGGTGGGTGTTTGTTGTGAGGGAGATACACACATGTCAAGGGAGTTATGATGCATATATTAGTTACTAGTTTGGATTAATTTGGAGGTTTAAACATTTCATTCCATGTTCCTTACATGAGTTCACATTTGAATGTTTGTTTTAATACATATGTATGTTAGGCTCTTGATTTCTAACAGATTGGTGTGATGTTTTTAGTACGTGACATGTGTTGTCCCAATTGGATAGAAAAAGAATACTTTTCATAACCACCTTATTGAGATTTCAATCTATTTTGTATGACCTTATTCCATGCATATGTCTTGGACCATGACAATACGATTGTTATTTAAAATTTTGGTTCTTTAAGAATTTAAATAAAATCTTAGGAATTAATCAGGATTCCATTTTATTTCAACCAAATAATTACTCCAAACCTAAATGATTATCTACAAAAAATTTACTTGAAATGTGTGTATTGAAATCATAATAAACACTTTTTCTAATATTTGAAAAAATATACTTGGTTTTCCAACTATTATACTCTTTATGTTATGATGTTTTATTAAAAATATTTTCAAAATCTTCTCCTCTTTTAGTAATCTTTATTATAAATACTCACTCTAAGATACCAACACTCCTTGAAAGACAACCTAGGGTATTCCCTATATTATAATTTTTTTTTAAAATAATAATAAATTTGACATGTCATGACAACATGGTCATTCTAAAAACCATTGGGATAGGCATTTCCCAATTCCAAATCACCCAACAGCTTCCCAAACTGTTTGTATAGGCTATACTAAAGGTTTGGGGACATATACCAATGGTTCCAAACCATTGGTATTGGAAATTTTTTCATTAGTGTGGGTAAGGAAATGAATGTTTCAATTCAATTTTTTATTTATCCACTTCAATTAATTTATTGGAAATGAAATTCCCAAGTAATATACCTATCTTATATATAAATTGAAATTTTTTAAAATTTAAAACATTATTTCTTTCAATGCGTGTTTTTAAAATATTTTTAATATTTTTAAAATAGTGGTTAAAAGAATTTCCAAAAATACTGAAATAATCCAATAAAAACCTCCAAAAAATATTTATTGTGATCAGAAAAAATATTTAACAAAGACATCTGAAATATACCTGGGGAATTTCATAATACAAACAGAATTCTTTTATATGGAAGAGTGCTGAAGTTATAAGTAAATGTTGACTTCTCTTGATCTTTGAGAGAAATGGGTACTTGAAAATAATCTAAATATCCATCAAAAAATAAATAATTAGTTCTCTCAACCAATATATCTAACATATGGTCAATAAAGGGTATTGAGAAATTATATTTCCGAGTGACCTCATTCAACTTCCTAAATTCAATGCACACTATCTAGCTATTTTAAATTCTCATAGGGATTAATTATTTTTTTCATTCTTCATAGTGGTTAGGGAATTTATTTTAAATTATATGAATGTGGATAAACCATATTAAATCTATGATTTGATAGATGATCTCATCTTATAATATTTTTTAATATCCTTCTACAAATCCTCCCTAAAGGTGGTATTCATCCTCTATTGGGGTCGTCTGATAGGTTTGGAATATCCTTCATGAGAACTTATATGTGAGAATATTTTTGGGTTTATTATAGGGATATCACCTAAGCTACACCGTATTGCTTGGTAATTCTCTCTCAAAATATACATCAATGATTTTTCCTGGGTTTTTGATAGATTATAAACAATTATCACAGGTAATTTCCCTCTCTCCCTATGGTATACATATTTTAAATCAGGGGAGTGGTTTTAATTCAAAATCATGGGGTTTCTCCAGGGATGCGACTAAACTGATATTCCACATATCCAAAGTATATACCTTTTTCACACAATAAACAATATCATCTTCTACATAATTTATAAAATCATTAATGAAATCAGATTTTACCTCTTCCTCCAACATGAAATTTTAATCTCCATTATTTTGGGTGTTTACGTGTTCAATAATATTTTCAATGAGAGGAGACTATCCTAAGGATAATAATTCATGAAAAAAATGATTCATTAATGGGTTTAGTACTTCCCTTATTGGAGAGTGAAAAGCGGGATTGATCTTCTGATGGGTTCCCCATTGATTAAAAAATATTGAAGTGTAAAATGATGTCTCCAAACACCACGGTGAGTGTACCTTCATGTAAATTGATGGTGGTTTTATATATATTTAAAAAATGTCTCTCAATAATTAGTGGTGAGTGTAATTGGATCATATCATCTTCTATATTGAGTATATAGATGTTAGGTGCGAATAAGAGATCTTTGACTTTCATAAGGACATCCTCTAGAACTCGAGCTGGGAAAACAATGAATTTGTACACAACATGGACCAAAAATCTTGTGGGATTCAAGTCTCCCATATCGAAATAAGTGTATAATAAGTGATTAAATACAATAATTTAAGCACCTATATCATCTAAAGCATTAGATAATCTTAATGAACTAATGGTGCATGGAATGGAAAACTTCCCTAGATCATGATTTTTTTTGGAAATTGTGGCCTGATAAGGGCTGATACACTTTTTACCAAGTTGATCCTTTAATTCTCATGATGTATCCTATTCTTGGTGTGAAAATATTTTTCAACAAAATACATAATTTTAAACTTTTTTGAGTGCTTTGAGAAGGGGATATTAATTTATACTTTTTGGAAGGTTTCCAAAATTTCATTTTGATGTTATTCTTCCTAAAATCTATTTTATTCAATTATACTTGATGGAAATGTTGGCGTTAAGTCTTTCTTATCCATTTATTTCATTTGAAATCGTGAATCTTGTCTCTTCCCCCTTTTATAACTTATTCTCCTCCTCTTTATTATCCTCTTCACATAGCATTTTTTTCAAATTCTGAACATCATTCTTCCATAGCCCAGGTGGTCTTATTTTAGGATCAATAGTGGCTATTGGTGAGAGTTATTTTCCACTTATTGTTTTTATAATTATGAAATTATCTTTTGGGGTTGGAATTATTTCAGAATGTATTTTATCATGATTTTTTGTTAGTATGTTCAGAAGACTTTCAAACATTTTGGAAAAATGTTTGACGGTGTATTTCAACCCTTCAATATTATATATATTTTATTGCTTATGAATTGTGTGTTCTGTACTGGTGGATGGATTCTCTTAGGGTTTTTGCAAAGTGGGTTGTTGGTGGTAAGAAGGATGGTTATAAGATTTTTTTTGTTGAATTGTTGATGGGATTTGGAATTGTTGTTGAAATGCGGGTCTAGCTTGATTCTTCTTATTTCCAAATCCATATTGAACTTAGTTATTCTATCCCCATAGTTGATTTTTCTAGAACATCATTAGCTAAAACCCTTCAATACAAGTTCATATTCCCCATATTTCAGAACATTGGTTAGTGAAATGATCAGAAGATGAGCGAGAAACACACACCATAGTCAGTGTTTGTTGGTCACTCACTTGGTTCATGGCCATCGGTCTCACCATACTAGTTAGCTCATAAATCATATTTTCCGATATAGTTGATGGATAAGATGTTGTTACCTCATGAATTTCTCTTATACTAGCACCTCTTGCAAAAAAATTCGTGAGCTCTGAGGTATCTTCTCAATCAATCCATTAGCTTCTTCTGGTGACTTGTCAATCAATGCACCTCCTGATGATGCATCCATAAGGTTTCTATCATTATCCAATAAGCCTTGATAAAATAAGAAAATAAATTTATTATTCTCAATTAATTTATGTTGGTAGCTTGAAAAAATATTTTTAAATCTTTTCTAGTATTCATAATGGCTTTATCAAGATGATGGCCTGATAACATTTATCTCTTTTCTGATGGTTATTCTTTCAGTGGTGCGGAAGAAACTTTTCATGATGCATATTACCAAGTAATTAAAATAATTCCCATATCTTTGTTGTAGGCCATAAAACCATTATTTGGACGTTACTTCCAATGAAAATGGGAATGCATTCCACTTTAAATTTTTTTAATCTACTCTACGGGGTCTCAAAGTATAGAAGGCATATGTGGACTCTTTAATATATTTGTTTCGATCTTCACATTACATGCCATGAAAATTTAGAAGAAATGAAATCATGTTAGGTTCCATATTATTATCATTTTTATCAATTTAATAATATGTTAATTATTTTTATTAGGGAATTTTGGTGAACATTGGTCTCTAAGGGTTGGGTTTTTATTACGAGACATGTTGACATGATCAAAGTGAAATCATGAAGTTTCACTCCAGTAGGAAAGGGAAATGTCCTCAAATTCAAATTAAAAATTAAGGTTTCTAAGTCTATTAAAAAATGTTCTTTAAATTTCTATATCTAAGGGTAAAGGGTCAGCTTTTTAGGTTTATTCATGTAATTGTGAATTGAAAATAATAAAATAGGAAAAATAAGAGGGAGAGAAAAAAATGTTGGCACTACCTCCCCAGCAACAGCTCCATGTTTTCACACATTATTGTAATAGGTGTGAAAAAAATATTTATTAAGATTAAATGTAGTATTTTGGTTAACCTAGGTTGTATCTAGGGTGAAGGGAACAAAAAAACGTTTTTCATTGAAATTTTAGAAATACTTATAGGTTGTTTTTGAAATTGTTTGAGTTTATAAATTAAAGAATCAATTAAAATTTTAAATTAAGAAAACAAATAGATGAAGGGAGTGATGAGTTCAGGGTAGGATCACCTTTTCTATTGTCAACATAGCTGTAAATTTAATTCATCATATATTCCTATAATAGGATAAATGAAATAATCTTTGATCAAGTTATCAGTCACCCCTGGTTGAAGAAAGCAATGGAACCAACTCTTATGTTCTTGGAAGATCATAAACAATTCCCAAAAAACTATGGAAAGTACCTATTGGGAATTATTGATCTTTAAAATATATAAATGATTCACTAGTTCCACACACATTCCAAAGATCTCTAGACACTCACCACCGAACCCAATCTGTTCATTCGAGACAAATTGTACTCAGTGGAGGCATTTTAAAGTTCTTAATCCTAAGCTATAAAAAATGAATGAAACAAAAATTAAAACTAAAATCATAGAAAGATAATTGGAAATAATTTATAATAGAAATAATTTAATAGTAAAATTGAGCTTTACATTTATGCACAAGTCTCCAACTTTAGAAAATTGAAACTCCCCCTTCCCTGATCACTCAAAGTCTTTACACTCCTTGTGAAGGGTAAAAGAGTTGAAAGGGGAAGAGGAGAGAATAATGAAATGAATAAAAAATAAAAGAGAAAAACATAATCCCATATTCCATCATATACCCTCTTTTACCTTCTTCGACACCATTTAATGGATGTGTACACTCATATTTATAGGCTTTAGGGAATAAAATTTTCCCTCAAGATTCAATCATATAAAAATTTTATTCCATTTCGTTTAATAAATTCTTTAATATAATTAATATTTCTTCGTAAAATGTGTTCTACTCTCTTTTATGCATGATCTAAAAAAAATTATTGAGGTAGAATATTTCTACCCAAAAATACTTCTCAACTATCTCCAATTTTTGGCATTCAATTGGTGCCTTATTTACCGAATTTCTCCACGATGTTTACTATGAAGATGCGACATAGATTCCTATTTCTAATACAACTGTAATCACATAATTTTGTGTCATATGGGACAATATATTCTTTAATAACTTATGTGGAGTCCATTTCTCATAATAAATGGTTGAATCTCAACTTATTTGGATAAGATTCACAAAATTTATTCTAGAATTATTGTGGACGTTATTTCAATCCAAATGAATATTTTATAATCTAGTTTCATACATTAATCGTAGACCGTATTTTAGTAACTTTCACCATTATTGGCATTCTATGATATCACTATACATTTCTGGATGTGTGTAATAGTCATCATCCATGATTGATGGTCTTGACATAAAATTCTAAATTTATTGATCATATAAAATATCTATGAAAATTAAAATACTAATGGATTTATACATAATTAATTGGTGTTACCAATTGATCTTCATTGGTACCATGCCAGTATCATAAATGTGTTTTCTCGATTGAATACCAACCACATTATTCAAAATAATATGGACCAACATTTTGATACATTGTATCAATTATTAAATTTTAATTGAACATGTATATCTTAGTTGATTTTCATTTACTTCTTGTGGGAAACATTATTCTCGATGAATAATGTATCTCTAACTCTGGTGAATACAAAAACATTACTATATTTTTATCCTTATTACAAAATATTTATATTGAAAATTCCTTTTCCAAAACTATTGTAGAACTCATTCACATTCCAACTATTTGTGCATCTCTGGTATTGAAAAAATCCAAGTTAGTTTGGATCCTACTTTCTCGAATACTGATTTGAAACCTTCTATAGAAATATAGTCTATAACATAACTATATATTTTCTATCATATCGACTACTGTAATATTCATTGAAAAAAATTATTATGATTTTTATAGATGCTTATTTTGTTTTTTCTTGATGCAAGTTTGTGTATATCCTTAATAAACTCTTTGCATCTAAACTTGTATTCTTATAAAAATTGGATTATGTCATAATAAAATGTCTATAGTAACCATTTTTAATTAAATTTATTATATGTTTATGTGATAATATTATTATATGTGATGCATATCTAGAAAAAAATTGAATTATATGCAATGAATATAAGTTGAAACATTGATACTCTTTTTGATTACATTATGAATCTGATGTATGTAAATTAATGTGCATTTAATATTTACTTCATGATAAACATTATTGACCAATGTTAACATGTAATACTTGTAATTGGTGATATTTATCATCATCATAACATTAATGTGGATAATGTATTCTAAATTTAGGAATTAATATGTTCTATAATATATTGATTGATTAATTCTTGGTAGAAATATTATTAGATAGACCTCCCTGAAGAAGATCATATCATTTGTCCATGTTTATACCATAATTCACATTTAAATTCACTAATAAACACTCAATGGAATATAATTAAGTATATTTACAACTATATTACTCTTGTAATTGTTGAAACACTCTAGTTTTACAAATTTCGAATGATTTTTGTATTAACTTATTTCTAAAAGTCCTTTTTTCCAAAACATAGTACATATGTGTGTCAATAATACAAATGAAAATTAACTCCAAATATTCTAAGACCATACTAGTTTTATCATTTAAAATTATTTTGTTTTTATTGAAAAGTATTATCTTTCCATAATTGGGTATATAAGTCTTACATTTTTATTCACCACATATTTCCAATGATTCTATAATTATAGAACTATTGTTTGAGTATTAAAGAACACAAAAAATATTCATTTCAGAACAAGAATAATGTATCCGTGTTTCCAAAGAACATGTGAGATAAATTAGTTTATAATACTTAAAAATATTTCAACTAGTACCATTTAATAATAAATTAGTAGTTGGTTGCTTCTCACAACTGATTTTTGATCCACTATTCTTCAACCACTTATGGAACACACCTTATATCTTTTAATGTTTCTTTACATACATGGTTACCGTATTTAATTAAAACTATGTAATAGGAATATTTTATTTAATACCCAAAACTAATAATAGAAACATTACATACAATTGATTAATATACCTAAATAATTGATTTCTTACTAATTGAATTCGGTTTATGTCATTTAAACTTCAATGGATTTATTTCACAATATACGAAGAAAATAACCTCCAGTTCAATACCTCTTTTCTTTGATGTGAATTGAGTGGGTGTATTTGGAATCACTCTTTTCGTTTTACTTTTCACATTTTATTTCATATTTTTCACCATTATAATTAATGAATACTATTTCATTAATGATATTATTTCTTGGCGAACCTTAACTAGAAGATAACAAATCATTTTCACTATACTGTTTGTTCTGTAATGCAAAAATACCTGGAGTAAATGCGTAAAATTATTTGGGAAATGGATCCACTGAAAAATATCTATTCATATTTTAATTTTTACATATCAATTTTAATCATCATTCATTCATATCTCACTTTACTATCTCCTTATAAGCTTCACAGATATAAGACAACATGTGAAATCATTCATGTCCCAATGTTGTATCCAAAAATCATATTGGATTTTGATTATATAATTATGAAATTATCATCATGTATGTTATAAATGATTCTCCTGTATGAATTTTTCTCACCCTCAATTCATCATGTGTATTAACACGAATCAGGGACATCAGCACATTGAATTATTGATATTGTAGTACCTTGTACAGGAACAGGTAAAAATAATTAAACATTGGTAAGAGATAGGAATTTTTCAATATCCTAAAGATATTTCAATGTACTAGTGTTATGAATTGACATTTTATACAAAAATTATCAATAATATTAGTACATTTATCTTGATAACCAATTTGAAATTACCAAATATTTAAATTATTAAATTTCTCCCACTATTTTATCGAACACTTCAAACCCTCTATAATAGAACCAGAATACTCTATAACTTTAGTATTCTAGTATAAAGGATTATTAAAACCACCCTTCATAGTCTATAATCTTAGGCTATGACACTACTCAGATATTTTAAGGTAGGCCTTTGACCAGAAAACCTCACTAACTAATGGATCCTTGATATGTTGAGTGAAGTCCCAACTTATAAAGTCTTAATATGATTTAATCAACACTTAACTCAAATGTTACAATAAGTTGAGTTAGCATACCCCATGTTTTATAAATTTAGTTAAGTTATCCCATCACACTCGTAATAAATCCCTAGTAGAAGGAATCACCCTCACTATATCTAATGATACCCTCATACACATAGTTTTGTTTAAATTTAAATGATTGAAGGAATTGATGACTTAATATTTTTATAGGGTTTTAATATTTTTTAATGAATGTAATTAATTTATGTTAATATATTTATATTATGTTTTTAATCTCACAAATGAGAATTAATACAAAAACATTTATCGAGTTTTTATATATTTTTTTGTTTATTATTTTAGGGGTTCTTGTAGTAAACATGAAAATGCATAAAATTAGAAATTCATAATGAAAATAATTTACATTACATATCTTGAGCATATAATTTTGGTTGATTTTTTTAAACTCAATGTATGACTCATGACCCTAGGGTTTCATAGATGAGTCAGTTCTTCACTCTTGGTTCATCTTTCCCCCAGTCCAGTGAGTCTATATTTCATTTGGGTTTTCAACTCAACAAGGTGTGGCACGTGTAGTATATTTTCTTCATCATAATATAAATGTACTTCCATGCTAGAGAAGGAGTATCATAATGGTAAACGTACATAAAAAATTATTGATAGATACACAATCCCTTATACAAATTTAAATGAAGAGGATGATATGAAAATTTTCATAAAAATTAACTACTTATTAAAAACATCACATGTAGGTAAAAAATAATTAAATGAAATTGACTAGACAAACACACAATGGTCACCAATCAAGACTAATCAATATATTAAATAAATCTGTGATAGAAATTTAATTGAAATAAATTTAATGTACCAATGAATTTAAATAATCTAAATTAATTATTTAAATTCAAATAATTCATTCCCATTTGATTATGTAAGTAATTAATTTTTTATTCTAAAAATTAAATTAATTAAATTAATTTTTTTTAATTTATAATTTAAATTAATTTTTTAATAATATTAAAATATTAGTATTTTAACAAAAAAAATATTTAATTTATTTAATTCAATAGTAAAATTAAAATTAACTAAATTAATTTTCATTATATAAAATTTTACCATGCCTCAAAACTCTACGCAAGCACATTTCAGGCTGGAAAGACCTTGTGTTATAGTATTCAGGGAAAGTCGGACCTTCCAAGGCCCATTTTAGTTTAGGAATATCATTCTAGGCCCATGTAGTCTAGTACCTCCTGGTCAACTAGAGGTATTAGAATTTTTTATTGCTTGGGGGATGTGGCCATGATTCTGTTGTGGGATCGAGATGAGATCTAGCTAGATTAGTGAAACAATTTACACAATAACCGAACAGAGTATCATTGGTTGGTCGAACGAGGCTGAGTTAGAGGGGGATGGAAGGGGAGATGACAACTATAATGGGTGAACAAAATCATGGCATATTTAATGGGTTTAAGTGGTCGATTGGGCCTAGTTTAATGGATTATGCACTATTGTGGTCAGAGATCCCAACGGTGGCAAGACTAGGTTGTTATGATGTGACGGTTCAACAATATATGAATGCTTGACCTAGAAGCAGTAGTTCAGTGGTATTTGGGGATACCAGGGGTTCTTGATATTGCTATGCTGGTGGAGAATTATTTTGTGGTTGATGAGGGAGGAGCTTGCAGTAGTGAGACTAACTGTGGGAGTCAGTGATGACCGCAGTTGGCAATAGAGGTAGCAAGTGGGAGGAGTATAATGCGTGCTTCTTTGATGTGGTCTAGAAAACTTGATAGGGAGGTTTCTTTATGTCATATGGATACCCTAACAAGGTGGATCACATTCAGATAATAACCCCTACCCAAATAACTTTTTAATATGACCCTTTTTTTAAAAGTCACACCGCTAGGTTAAAAACACAAAATCTATTGTCATTATTTTATAAGTTCAGCTGATTAGTGTAACTTTTTGAATCATTTGTATTATTTGATTAATTTTTTAAAATATCCTATTTTTATTCTTATTTTAAATAAATAATTTTTTTTCTTATTCTCCCCCCATTAGTTGAAACAAACTTCACCAACCAGGTCGATTCCGACCATCAAAATACGGATACTAGAATCCATCTAGTCAAGTGTATTAAAATTAGACTGAATAATATGTATATACAAATATATTTTGGTTCAATTTTAATATAAAAAATATACACCATTCTCAATCCATTTAATTTTTTTATATGACCATGACTTTTCCATCTGAGATTAGATGGAATTGTGTTTGGATCCATTGAGACCAAATTAATACCCTCTACGTAAATTTAATGGAAAATAACTTTTCATGGCTCCAAAACTCCATGTGATCCCTATGATACTAATTGATGTTATTGGGTCACGTAGTGGAAGTATTTGGGTTGGGGATTTAAATTTTTTTCATCACCATAGTGATGAAAGTTCATCATTTCTAGTGATTTGGACCCCAAAATGGTCTCAGGATGTCACATTAGTTAATCACAAAAAAAATATAATGAGTACCTCATTCGAATTGATGTTTAGTTATCTGTCTCACATATTATGTGACCATTTCAGAAAATATGTGTACTTGAACCCCTCAAGTTTTTCCATACAAACATCAAGGATTTGTGTTCACATCAACCCTCAAATATGGGGTGCCATAATAGAGATCCAAAAATTTTCCTGGATGTCATGATGATCACCTCTATCTCATGCCTTTGATCTAAAAAACAATTATTTGATTGTTCACACTGTTATAAAAAATATACCTCTGTGATTTAATGGGGGAATGAAGCTCTCAATTCTAACTAATGAGTCTAACATGAAATGATATTTTTGTTTACTTATATATTTGATATCTAAAATACATGGTTAGGGTTCTCCTACCCCCTTATATTAATGTTATACTAAATAAATAATGAATAAATAATTATGAAAAACTAACATCCTTATAAATATTATTTATATTTTATCAAATACTTGTAATATATGTTGCAGGATAAAGATGAGTCATAAACTCGACTCGTAATTCTTTCTAATATTAAATGAACCAAGAATATTTAAATAATGTTTATTTATATAATATTATTCCTTAAATTTACATAATAATTTCTAAAAAATTTCATGTATTCACCTCCCAAATAAATCCTTTGAAAGTCTAAAACCTATCATTCTATTTTTTGAAAATCATCAATTTGTTCTTGTACCAACAGCTCCACGATTGAACTTCTGGTTTTCACTAATGAAAATTGATACTACATACAAGAATACATTCACATATTGCTTCAATAAAACTCAATGGAAGCACTAAAATGATAGGATCGTAGGTTATTTTCTGAGGAAAATATATGAATCTAATAAGGAAATATAGAAGAAGGATTTCTAATCAAATGTAAACTCCATATCAATAGTATTAAAATTTAAAATTTAAGAAGAAATAGATAAATATGATGATGAGATGGAACTGTCTTTGAAATTCACCCCAATGACATGGTCATGGCCTCTAACATCAAGTAGGAATACTGATATACTACCCCTCCCTTCGACCATAACATGATATATACAACCAGAAAAAACAAAAATACTTTTTCAAAAATTATCCTTGAATATTTTTATCCTCCCCCATATCCTTCAAGAATAGGTTTTTATGAATGTAGTGTTAAAAATCCTATCAATGATGTTAACTATTTTGATGCATTGTGATGTATAAAAAATGTATTAAATGAATACTAGAGGGATGTATGAGGGGAAGATGACATATTTTAGGTATTATCATAAGAGGTTATCTTTCTATATCACATTTGGAAATAATTCAACATGGTGAAGAGATTTTATGTGTATTTTATAATAGACCCTACATTATGGATGTAACACAACATGTGAGATGAAATTATCACAGATCGTAAAAGGGAATTTGAAAAATAGAATCATCTATCATCATAAGAAAAAAAGGGATTGTGGGCCATAGATAGTAAAACATATTGAAAAAAAGTGTATTGAAAGGAACAAAACATTTCTCTAAAGGGGGGATGAGAATCATATATGACGATATTTGATACTATATTTACATAAATCAATAAATAATAGTTATATGGGCATATTTTTTACACAAAATGATTTATAATGGAGATTATATTTACTGAGTGTCATATCACAACTATCGATTTAATCATATTAGCAAAAGATATTTGAAGCTATTTATAGTGTCGGTATAGTTAGGGATTTCAAAGATAAAGTTGGTGTGGGTATTGGGGTAGTCATGTGTGAGTTTTGGGGAAAGCTGATGGGGCGAGCAATTTTTTCTTTCTCACTTTATTAGTTCGTTGTGATATTTGGCTTGGTAGGGATGCTAAGTACGTGTCTATGGTGAGTTAAGGATTTATTTTTGGAAGTTACTTGGAAGTAGATTTATTGGTAGGGGTGGACTGGTGAGGTGGTGTTTCTCTATCCCTCAAGGCACACAGCAAATTGGGGGCCAAGTGATGTGTTCTATCATGTTTCTTATTTCTATATATCATTATTTCCTCTTAATACTATAACTATTTAGAAGTAATATGAAATGTTAGTATTATTATAATCTATTATCTCTTTCTCCAATCTATTAAGAACTCATGGTGCTAATATTCAAAAACTATGATGGTGAACTGTTATCTCTGGAATTCATGATCTTTGTTGATGGAGTCACATTTAGAATACTTTTCTCCTTCATCAACCTAATTTTCTATTATGTGATCTGATGTGGAACTGCTTCTAACAGAATTATGATCAATATGTGTACATTCAAAACAAGATGAGAAGTTAGAGTAAGTTAAGATGAGAGGGTGATCATAACAAAAATATTGATGTTAATTAATAGAGTAGATACCATTAGATCAACACTAGAGATTATAATGTGGGTGTTAATGACTATGTAGGATAGTTCGGATAAGCTAAAACAAGAACAATCAATTATCTGTGCTTGGTGAATGTATGATTGCAGAAAAATAAAGAAATGTCATCAATATGTATGCATTACAAAGAGGGGGTCATGTTCTAGGTAATTGAACAAACTCTATTGTAAATAAAGAAACATGACTGACTTAACTCTATACTTCATAGGAGCGGCATGGAATAAAGGAATATGCCAAGCCTATATCCCCCAATGATAGTAAGATATTGAAAAGGTGGGCAAGAATATTTCTTATGCATGAACAAGGCATATTTTTTCAGAAGTTATCAATATTGGAGATTCCATGGATGATGGAGAATATATTGGTTGATTTTTTGTTAGTAAGTTTTTAAATTTCACTAATGATGCTCTTTTTGGATATGATATAGTAGGGAGTGTCTCTCACATTAGAAGAATAACAAATTTGTCTTTGGTTTTTGGTATGGAGAAGAAATTTCAACTAGGTTTGTGTTTGTTCCCTATGGAAGAACATATACTATATGTTATTTAGTTTCAAAAAATGTGGTGAGGGAAACATGTGGTAGTGAATGAACCAACACAATGAAATTAGTTTCAATGTGTTCTCAATTATTTTGTTAAAGTGTAAGTGGAAGATTCTTTTGTTGAAAGGGTCACATCTCTGGGAATTCCTCTAAGAGATGTTGGATTATATCTATATGGAACATGGTCATTTTTCAATATTGTAAAGGAGTTTATTTTAGAAGATTCATTAGATAATAATAATTAAACCAACAATTTAGGTTCGTTCGTCAAGTAACAGTTCCACATCGGTGTTCCACATATTAGTGGTAGTAGTGGAAGCATAGAATTGTGGAATTGTTGGATTCATATTTGTTTATTTTGGGGGTTGTTTCAACCTAAAAATGGATTGTTCATTCACTTTTTACAATGTGAAAATGAATCCACCTATGTTTACCCTTGTAATTGGAAATGTTTTTCAAAATATGGCTTGTTTTTTAGGATACAGTGAGAATATGATCCCAATATTTGGTTGAATTATATTGGTGGCATATTGGTTATTTAGTAGTGGGTATAATGTATTATTTTATCATTTATGGATAATTTTATTTCCACAAGAAGAGACAACCTAAATATGATGTATAAGAGTAGAAACAAATTGATCAATATTGTTTTTTCTCTGTGGAATAACGAACTATTACAGAAGATATTTCTCATATCCTATCCATTTTATCTGATTCAAGGATTAAAAATATTATAAGTAAAACATTATCTTATGATGAAAATTTTAATATAAAAGTCAATGGTTTTCATTATTGAGAGATAATCACTAATTCTAATGTTTAAGTTGTCTAGAACTCACACTCAATGGAAATATAATGGAGGTGGTTCGTGAATTGCTAGTGATATCTATGATTTCATGAAAATTGGTGTTGATGTTTTTGCAATTCAGTTCTCTATAAAAAGGTTTTTTAATCCATAGATTCAAAATTATATTTTTTCCACATCCATCTGTAGATCCTAATGAAACAAAATATTCCATATAAATGTTGGACAGTTCAAAATATGCCTTGTGGCGAGAAGTTTCATTATAGGATCGAGTAATGAAGTTATTCCTCATAGTCTACCTTTTAAAAAAGGTGGGTTTTCATCATTAGAAAATTTTTTATAATTTGGGGCTTGTTGGGTTTGTCAGAGACATATTTTTGGTGGGGGATATTTATGTTTTTTTGTGAGGGAAGTGGTGTTAGCTAATGGGGAGGGATTTTTTTTCTTTCTATAAATATTATTTTTTTTTTTGAAAATTTTGTTGGTAGGGGATAAAAAATATGATAAGGTGTTAGGTTTGATATTTTAATTTATCCGGTTGTAGTTATATTAACAGATTACTGGCTTGTGGGGAATTACATCTCTCATATACTTGACAGATGTATTAAAATTAAATCTCAATGATGTGTTCTCCCCTAGTTCTTACATTTTCATATATTTCATTATTATTTCTAATATAAGTCTATTATCTATTTGAAATATATAGTTTTATAGTTAGTTTCTTCAATTCTATCTCTCTATAAACTAGTTAGCAGTCACGATGCTAAAAGAGGTCATGTTCTTTCCTCACATTGAGATTTACAATGATTGAATGTGTACTGAGCATGGATATCTCATGAGTAAGAATATGACTTTTCCATTGGTTCTATAAAGTTTTCAGATGTTATTAAAATTAAATTGAACCTTCATAATAATTTTCCCACTATAGTGGTTCAAGATAGTAGAGATAGAGTCTGGTAATTTAAGGGGAATTTGGAAGATTATGTAACTAAAAATACAAGACAAATTAGTGTATGGTAAGATAAGTAAAAATTGTAGGTCACTGGTAATTTAAGTACAACATGTGAAAGATATCATAGGTTGTAACAAGATCATGAACCATGTTGAATATAGATATAAGCACTAACATATCATAATTCATGAAAGAGGAAATTGTGAAAACTCGGTACACCAGAGGAGAAAAAAGATATAGAAGGTATCATATTTTTTGTTATGATTTTATATTTCCCATGATTAGTGAAATGATCCTTATCATGAAAAATAATATAATATTCCATGGGTGGTGATATAAGGTAAAAGAAACTGTAATGATGAAAGTGTGGCTATTACATACGGTAATAGGAGAAATCATAGGAAGTGATAGGGCATGAATAGTGATAAAGGAAAAACACTACCCAACTTTGAAATAAGGACAATGATAAAAGAATATCATTTTTTATGGAAGAGATGAAAAATTAATATAAATTAAATCCAATTGTGTCATAGTTAGTGATATGGATATATCACTAGATGAACTCTTAATACACAACATAGATGAGTTTATTTGATACAAAATCTTTTATAAGATCACTAATTTATTACATGGATCAAATTATCTTCAAGGATACTTAAATAATTACTATAGAAATAAAAGAAACATGTAACCCATATATTGTATCTAAAAGTGTTATGAGTGTCCGCGTGTAATGGTTAAATTGAATATTTTGTGTTATGTAATAAAGGTTGATGGTCAGTATGGTCTACATAGAAATATTGCAGTTTGAATATTCTTAAATTAATGAATATAGTGAATATTCATTCAAAACAATCATGAAAATGGGATATGTGATCTTTATTCATAGAGAGAGAATAAGTATAAAGGAAGAGAATCATGAGACCATGGTATCATGGTTTTTTAGAATCATTTAATAATGTTTTTGGAGCATCAAAATCACTTGATTTTTTTTCTATTCAGGATAAAATTTATTTTAATTAACAAATGAAATACTTGCATGATTTATGAATATCATTACAGAATCATAGAAATAGTGGTGTGACTTATATTCAACCCACTAAAAGTGTAGGTTCTTATATTTTGATAAGAATATCTTGGATCTATAGAGGTTGAGATTAAAATGGGATCAATATAGAACCATTATCCATATGATGATGATTATGATGATTCATAGGCTAGTGAGAAAGTGGATCATCTTATAATGAGTAGGTTAAGATATGAGGTAGTAAAAATAAGTGAATGATATAGGTCCATCTTTGAATATCCAACCATGTTAGGTCTTCATTAAGATCATGAAGGGAGATGATAAAGGAGAATGAGATGGTATAAAAAGGTGTTAGTAAAGGGTTATTCACACAAATGATAGAGTAACACATTCTAATGTGTTAAAAGTTCCCACCATGATTAAATTTGAATAATTTGAGTAATAATTTCATAGTCAATTAGTAGTATATTAGTGAGTGAAGAAGAATAAGTGAAACATTACACAACAAGATTAATCAAGTGAATCCTTACCAAGAAAATGACATGTATTGAGAAAAATAAGTTCAACATTATAAGTCTGAAATTTATATCATAATCATTTTCATATTTTCAGGATGATGAAAAAAATAAGTTTATATTTTATCCCATGTAAATCCAATGAATCCAAATTTCACATCTATTCTGTGAGTGTGTTGTGATTGAACAATGTTTAAGGAGTATGACCACTTAGTAAGAGTGCTTAAGAGTGGCCATTAAACCCCAGAGTCTGATACAAAAGGAAATCAAGGACTCTTTGTTAACAAGATTTTAAATTGGAAGAGTATCTCACTATAATTCACAGATAATCCTAGATCATTTTCAGCCATCTACCTAAATCATTTTTATATTTTTTTTATGGAGTAATGGCATATTTAGTACAAAAAACATGTAACGACCCAAAAATTCATTAACAAAAATTCTTCTTGGTATATTTAAATGTCTTCTTATGGTTATGTAAAACGTGTAAACTTATTTGGTTTTATGTTTTGAATTTTAAAATACCGTTAAAATTTTTGACTGTTGTTATTATAGTCGTTGAACAGTGATCACATTATTACTATAAATATATGGATTTAACAAATCCAATTTACTCAAAAAAAAAGGAAGTGATGGCCCCATCTAGTTGAATTTCCCCATACAATTCCCATTTTTCAGAGCTCGGAAAGGAGGTAGAGTCATTGGGCTTCAATCTGGACCAAACCCAAGCCGAGCTTGAATACGTTACTCTTGAGAAAATCAGCCTACGAGAGAAGTGGAAGTTGATAGAGATTACCAATAGAGCAATGTTATCTGAGCCACCTGAAGAGTTTTTCATCATCGCGAACCTTAACCTAAGGTCATATGAGGGTGTTTTAAGTGGTTATGTAACAATACCTTAGTACTACGATTATGTACATTTTTCTTCTATATAGAATATAGAATATTTTTATTATTATTACTTTGTAAATAATTTTTAAAGCATAAATAATTTTTTTACTTAACATTAAAATAAGAAATATATATTGTGGAATTAATGAATTATTGAATTAAATAATATTTTAATCAAATATTATTATTATTATTCAATTAATTTTTATTAAATATAAATTATCACATAATTTTATAAATTCAGTTGTAATTTTTATTATGGTTTAAACGATTTTTTTGTCAAAACCCATGAATTTATTATAAATGTCAGTTTTTATTTTAAAAGAAAAAATTCACATATTTAGAAAATTATTTAGATAAAATAAATATTATTTTTGTAATCAGGATGTCAAAATTATCCAACATGAAATTGTTCATAATTTTCTAAGACAGTCGAATTTTTGGGTAAAAATTAAATATCATTTTAATATATAATGTTTTTTATGACATCATAATGACGCAATAGTGATTTAATAAAATTATATAAACATTATGTTCATCCAAAATATTTTTTACCATTAAAATATTTTGATTTTAGGTTTGTTTGATTTATTTTACATAGCTTTAGTTGGACCTTCAAGACTTATAAAACATTTTTTCTTTTTAAATTGTTTTCCTTGAGAGTGTAACTCACCTCCACATAAGCAACCCTATTATATTAAGAATTTAGGCCATTGGACACATAAAATATTATTTTCCACTCCCCTTTGTCTAAAAACATGGGAAAAAACCATGGGTTGGTTTTTCGTTTTGATTATATTAATGTGTGGTGTCCCAAACCTAAATAATAAATAACTCCCTCTCCTTTCCTATATAAACCCACACAAGCTCCCACTTCCACTTCAATCAAAGCCTTTAGATTTCATCCAAACTTTTTCTCTACTCTCTCTAGAATCCTCCAATAGTTCCCCAAGCTCTAAAAAATCCTCTCTCAAACCTCTCCCAAGCCTTTGGAAGCAAACGTCCATGTAAGGGATTCCTACCTTTCTCTTTTTATCCAGGTTTCTTAATATTTTTATGATATTTTATTTTAAATTATAAATGTTTGGGTATGATTTATCACCTCCCCATACTTATCTATTTATGTTTTAATGATTAGATACCCTTTTCTCTCTCATTAAATGCCTCCCATGTACACCTATTACCATGCCGAAATTCCGTAAATAATTTCTCTCTACTCATTTACATTCAAGTAATTACTTTTTATCATGAATCTAAATTCCATTACAATTATCGAGACATATATATATATATATAACCTCTCACTTTCCATTTCATGTAAATATGATGAGACACCCCTTTCTCTCTCATCAACCATTTTTATTTTTTCTTATGTCATGTCGTTATGCTGCTGAAATTGCACCACGATTTTCCAAGCCAAAGTCATTGTGTAGTGAATACCATGCCCATTACTATATCTTGGGTATTAACCTTTATGAACATTTACTTCTTGTTTAAAGAGTTTATTTTATGAATTCCACACTCTTTTATCATGGAATAAATGATGATGTTTAATGAATCCATTTCTTATGATCAATGTGGCACACATATGCATGAAATGAAATGATTAAGAAGGGTGTGCCCTTATAGCGCTCCAATGCATTGGGTAAAGTATAGTATCATGATACGTCATGTGAAATAAGTGTTGAATCGTGATAATTCAAATGAAAGGAGGTTTTACTTATGCTTCATGTGAAATGAGGGTTTACTCATGCTCTATGTGCAATGAGCCTTGGCTCATGCTAATTCCATGTTAAGTGTTGTTGACACATTTCCAGGTTATGATTATCATGATTTATCATGCCTTTATGTTCCCGTTTCTCTTGTGCTCCATTGATATGCCTATTTTATAACATGTACTTTATTCCTCATGTTATTCCATGTTTATTCACTAACTAGGATTTATATCTCACCCTTTTCTTATGCATGTCCTCAGGTGATCCCATGCAATGCTAAGTACGAGGAAATGTAGTGATCATGTAAAGGAAGTTTTCAATAAAGATGTTTTATTTAATGTTTTATGTCATTATTTAATGATCTTAATACCCAAATACACTATACCTCTAGATCATCAATGTTGTATCAAGTGATTTTTATATAATAAATCATATTTTATTGTGTAATAAAGATTAGGGTTCTCATAAAACCAATAAACTTATAGAATAAAAGTGTGATGTCATTATCAAAAATTTCATATGGCAATTATGTTAAAATTAAAACATCCACTAAAAATAAAAATTCACAGTGTAATTTCTATTAGAAATACCCAAATCAATATCCATTAATAATCCACAGTAGAACTTCCATAGGCAAATCATAAGGAAAATTTCTTGTAAAAATAATAGATTAATAATTACCTTTTTATTTTCTAGTTCCATAATAATTCTATTTGGAAGTTATACTGGAAATACAAATCCACATTTTATGTTAAACTAAAAAACAATATTTTAAGACCAGTTTAAATTCCATAGAATGAATCTTTTATAATTTTTTATATATATTCTAGTTTGAAAACTAAAAGGTTCAATTATATGTGAATTCCATGTGTATGTTCCAATAATAATTAAAATATATAGTTTTATAGGAAACCAATGAGGGAGGTTCTATAGGAAATACAAATAGGGTGTTCCATTGGATATACATAGTGGATTATCTACTAGAATATCATAGAATAATTTACTCTAAAAATTGGTCATTAATATTTATCATTTTAAGTTCAATGTAAGAAATTATATGGTAAATTCAAAATCAGTAATGTTCCAAGTCTATATAAATTTTAAATGGAAGTTACTTTATAAATAAAAATCCATAAATGAATTTCCTTAGGAAATAAATAGTGCAGGTTCCACTAGAAATCCCTAAATATTATCTCATTGGAAATTCATAGATTAATTTCCATTAGTAAATCCCAATAGAAGTTCCATTTTTAGTAAATGGAGTTGCATCATGAATTTTTAAACAATACATTTCATTGTTTTCATTCACTTTTGAAAACATGAATAAATGGAGAAAAATAAAATTTAAAAAATAAATATTTAAAATTTAAAATTTTTTAATAAATAATTCGTATTATATTTAATTATATTTTTGATAATTTTATGGTTTTCAAGTAAACTTAACAAAAAACCATTAACATGTCATTTTATTCAAAAAAAACTCAAAAATCGCCTTCTTTCCTGTGTTCATATGTGTGTATGCCTTGCCTTTCCTTCCCTCCCTTGTGCTAGTCATAGATGGTGAGGAAAATGAATTTCGAATGAGTTGGAAGATGCAGCTCATTCTTTCACTATAGAAAATAGTGCACAAAAACTGGCAGTTGCTTCGATAGGAAGGGAAATGTCTGAAAATAATACCAATGACCTATTGATGAGGATGAACATGGATAGTTTGAGAAGAATATACCTAATGTATCAGGTTGAATATCAAATAATAAACTCAAGAGGCCTAGTATTACGTTTTATGACCTTCCCTTGTAAGACATTCATATCTAGAATATGACACTTTTGACACATCCAGGATGTAATCAAACCATCAAATTATCCAACACATTACAGATGATAACAGTTTATGAATATTTAGAATAATAAATCATGAATGAATTGTGTGATATTAGGCCATCAATATGTAAAATGAATCAATAATAAAATTTTTAAATCATGATTTATACACCTATTAATTTTAAGTGGAAGTCCATAGTCTAATTTAAAATAGTAGAAAAATGTTAACAGTAATATACTTTATAGCACACTTATAGTGAGAAGACATGGAATCTTTTTTGAAATTGATTTTAAATGAGAAATATCTAGGTAATAATGAGATAATTATACCAAATTCTTCCAAATAACCATAAAATCCTTTATGAGTAGTGTGATTTTAGAAAAAAAGATTTCTAATATGAAACAAAAGTGACAAAAATATTCACAAATAATGCATCAAAAAATTAATAAAATAAAAATAATGTAAATATACTCAAAATGATCCAAAAAAATTAAATTCAGGAAAATTTAGGAATGATTATGGAGTTTTCTTTACTTAAAAATTTTCATGGACCAATGTCTATTCTGGAATCCAGGTTCCAAGGGATATAAGAGATAATTTTTATAATAAATTCATTATATAGAATGTCCAAGAAGTTTCTGTACAACTAAATAGAATTTCCATGATTCATATAGAGGAACATGAGAATGGAAAATGGAAATGTTAAAATAATTTTTTTATTAAACATGCTCTAATTATAGAAGAGGAAGATTTCAATGTAGTACAATCAAATTCATTTGTCTTCTTCACAATGATACATTCCATATAATTAAATCTTAACTCATTGATTCTTACAATTAAAAATTAAACTTCAATGAAGCAACTGAAATAATTATAAACAATTTCCAAATAAAAAAGTCATTCCAAACATCCAAACTACAACCCTATATCAAAACTAAGATCATCACTCATTTATTCATATTTTTTATCCAATTTTAGGTATATTATTGAAAATCTATGAAACACAACTAACAGCCAATAAAAATTTTATTTTCAAATAAAACCACTAATAAATGTGGGGAAAATATTTTTTCATAAATAATTCTAAAATTACTATTCTATAGTAATTATTGAAAAATGTTTTCTTACCACTAATTCAAGTAGTTTTATTCCATAATTTATGTGAGTATAATTATAGATTGTTATAAAATATTTATGAGATATGAATCTTTCATTTTCACTTTATATCATTAATGTTTTTATCTTGCAATCAAACTCTCTTTACATAGGTTAAAAAGTCACCACAAGCAACCTTCTCACCACCACATAAGAAAACTCATAAACCCACAAGATATTTTTCCACCACTATATAAAGAGTATTCCTGTGAAATAATGATTACATGTAGAATATTGCTATTAAAATTATATATCTAATAGAATATATAGGGGTATCTACCAAACATAGTGGGAAAAATATTTTAGGAATGAGAAGACAAAACAGAAATAAAATAAAATCTAAAGAAACACAAAAAAGGTTTTCTTATACAAATACATTAGAAAAATCATATAAAATTATAAATTATGAAGGCATAAAACACATGCTGATTTTAAATTTATGATTCATGATGGAAACTAAGAAAAATTTTATTGAAAAACAAAAATTAATTAAGAAACATACCTTTTAAATCTATGGTTCCATTTGCACCTTTTCATCCACTTCCTATTTCATAATCCACCCTAAAATTGTTTCAATATTAACAAAACCTCTCTAGGACATTTCTTCCACTACAATCATAACATTAGCAACATTACAAGCCTAAAAACCCCATGAAAAATTATCATATTTCTATTTATTGGTTTGCTAACATTTTGGCATAAAATGTTTAAGATATCATACACAGAGTCCATTTAGTCAATGATTAGTCTTCTTAACATGATGTAATAGTAAATTGGAAGAGAGAAGCATGTTTACACTTATTTAAACATCCTCAACATGTGGGTTTAGTTTTATGCATCTATTAAAGGAACCAATTTTGTATCCAGGCATTATAATATTAGGAGAAGTATCCTTTATCATAAATTCACCTAATTTAATATTATTTTGTGCACAATTTAAAGAATAAAATATAATTTTAACTTATATAAAATAAGAAATGTGGGAATTAAATTTAAAAAAAATAAACTATTATATTAAAAATTGTACCATACTCTTCAACTGATAGCATCAACATTATAATTTCCTCAAAACACTAAAGACTAATAAGAGCTTTATTTTCTTTCCAATTAAACATATTCAATGTTTTTTTCCTTTTTATTATGATGGTAAATAAAATCAATCATGGTATTATATAATTTATATTCAATAGTTCCCCATTTTCAAATGGGTAAAAATATTTATGGAATCAGGAATTTTTCTAATAATTAGATAGCTCTATAGCAACATAATAATATATCTGAAATCATGTTAAACAAAACATCATAACAACATCTAAAATAATTATAATACATGTTTTTGACTTGGGACATGTGGAGAATAGTCAATGAAAATGTTATAATTTCAATATAAATGACCATGTTGGGATTACTATTGATTTAGAAATGTGAAAAAAAATACTTTTCAATATATTCCATGTTTCATAAACATCTAATCACTTCCCTAAATAATTCCCTACAAGGGTAATGAACATTCACTTATATTTCATTAAATATTTTGGAAAAAAAATTCCCTAATGAGAGAAATATAAAACATTTATTAAATCAACATACATAGTTTTATAAGTAACATTACTGATTTGATTGAATTTATCATGGGTCAAATATTCATATTCAAATCTACAGTCTCTATACATTGTAGAAATAAAAAAGTTGTAAATTTAAGGACAATGTATGAAATTTTTCTAGAGAGCTACCAGAATGAGCTCCTTCATTTATTCATTCTTTCCCACTTAGCCAGGGGAATATACAATAATTGAAAAGATCATATTACAATTAAAATAACTAGAGATAAAATTGACAAACATACTTAAAACATACAATATGTTTCCTAAATACTGTAAAAAATATTCAACTTTATCCAATAAGAGAATATCTTTTGGAAAAGGTAAATTTTCTTTTAGTAAGGTGATTTATTGATATATATGTTCCAATCACTTAATGGTTGGTAAAAATGTTGTCATTAACTATTTTTTTGGAAGATAAAATAGATTTGTTGCAATTATAATAATACCAATAGATAATATATGTAAGTAAAAATATTTAGAAACCGATTCATATGACTGATTTATGTGTTGATAATATTATTAGCTTTTTAAACATTACCAACAATTTAAATTATATTTCAATGAGTGTAATAGGATCAAGATTCAAAAATTCCTTAGTAGAATAATCATAATATAGTTTGTGTTCATAATAGCAATATATTGTGTGAGTGTCTTCTATTCCAATCATTGATGTATTGGAAGTATGATCAGTCTTTTATAGTTTTTGTGTCTATAATGTTATCACATAAACATGTGTGTGTGATATGTAATAAAAACTGATTCAAAAATTTAATACCATAGACAAGTCTACTACAGCATACTTGACTCTAATATTATGATATATGATTTATTTCAAGTATTATCATAATACTATAGTTTGTGAGTGAATTTCATGGTATCTATGCATGTTATGTAACTAAATTAGGAATTTGGAATAAATTAGAATGAAGAGAAGGACATGTTCATTTCCAATTCATGTGTGACAAAAATCAAATTTTCATTTACAATTATATTGATTTTTGTAATCCAATGTCTGTGTGAAATGGGTTGGTTGATTCCAAAATTGTTTCATTTTTTTACTTCATTAATAAAACTTCCATCATTCCAAGTAGACTAGACCTATTGTAAAATAGTTTTAAAAAAATGGTTTAATAATAAACCAATTTGGAATATACTAAAATTGTTTTAAAATATTTTAAATTGATGAATGCATTGAAAATATATTGATAATAGAAAAAAATGTGAATGACTATTTAAAATAATTTTTTTGTATTATCCTTTTTATTCTCCCCTTTTAAAATTTTATTTTCTATTTTTCTTCTCCCTATTTTGAATATAAAAAATATGTAGAACAAGGAAGAATAATAAAATCAATGTCACACATAATCATATTTATATATATAATACTTGTAAATAAGAACCGAATTTGGAATCTTGTTGTATTACCAAAAATATCAAGAGCCAAAAATAATGAAATAATAAATTAAAATCAATAATGAAATGAGAGACATAAAATAGTACTAGTGAATAAAGTATAAAAAATTGAATATATAGATAACCATATACAATGAAATCTATAATACTAATGAAAGAATTAAATATATTAAAGTCATGGAATATAATTATGAAAGCCAGTAAATATTTTTAAAACATAGTTTAAATATTTTTTTGAACCACCATTCCCCTAAACATGCAAACTATGAAAGTGTGTCTGTTCTAAGAAGTGAAATGACTTTTTAGAGGGGTTCTTTTGAAGGATAGTGGTTTTCCAGCATGAAGTGAAGATATGAGAAAAATAGAGTCATCAGTTTCCCCAAAAAACATAATCCAGTTTGGGTAATGATTCTCCATCTCATGCTCTATCACATCAAGAGATCCTCACTAAGGTGTATTGGATTTTTAAATACGATTGTTGAGATATCACCATATCAAATTTATTTGTAGTAAAAAGGGATGGATTAAAATAGTGTTTGGGTTAAGGTATTTATATTTTCTCTACAAACCTTCCATTTTCTCTTAAGTAAATTTATGTTGGGTAAAATTTCTTCTTGATTCCTTCAGAGGTAGGGTCATGATGATCGACAATAGGAGGTATTGGTACACATATCCCTTAAATTTTAAATAGAGATTCATTACATGAAACAATTATCTTGATTATATCATGTTTTCAATAATCCAAGAGAGTTGTTAAACCAATATATACCCTTTGAGATAAATTTCAAAAGATATTTCTTAAATATAATTTTGGGGAACTACAATTAACTAGTTTCTTCAAGGAATAAAACAAATTTTCAATAAAAAAATAATTTGATGACCCGTACGAATTATTTCATTTATTTTGATGATTTTTGATGATTCTTTAGTTCAATAGACACATGAATCTCTTATTCATATTTAGAGGATTTTGGATTAAGATTGTTTACTACCAACTAATGTAGAGATCAATACATATTTTATTGTTGTAGTTTAAGTGAGTCTACCAGAAATGATGAAGTGCTTTTTCAACACATCATATGTTATTAAAAATAAATTTAATGATTTGGAACATGAAATAAAAGTTCTTATAAAGTTCATTCTATCTTCCATCACACATAGAAATAGTGATTTTAGAAATTTCTTTTTCAAGATTTTACCTTAATGTATTTGTTTATGATTGAGATGTTTCCAAATCCACTGCATTACATTATGAGACATATGTTCCACATTTAGAATATGTCAGTAATTTTTTTATCACTATGAAAGTATATTTATTGAATGAGATATTTTTAATAGTAAGACTAAACGATTTTCATATGATCAAGCTATGAGTATTAACAATTCTGCTACCAAAAATAATTTTCAATAAAAAACAATTACATGTGGGAAGGGAATGAAAGGAAAAACAAACTCCCCAAAATGTTTCTTAGGGAGTTTGTTAAAATACCTTTACAACTATTTAATTTAGAAATAATTAACTTTATTCTCCCCAAGACATCTCATCGCATTATAAACTTTACGCTAAAGCCAAAGACCATTTTACCCTTCACTTAAAAGAGTTTATGTCCTCATTCTAACATATGTTTTTAATGGATATAGAGTCTAACACTTCCCTACTAGAATAGATGACTCCAATTGACCTACCATCTCAGCACCCTCCCCAACAATGTTTTCTTCTTGATTTAACAAATATTCCTCATGATGGAATAATGGAAATAAAGGATAAAAAATGCTAGAATTCACCCAAGTTTCACAATCATCCAAATTTTTCTCATTTAAAGTTTCACTACAAGTCACAACAACTACCCCTAGAAGCCAATAATGATTCAGGTAAAACATGTTCATGATGTTCATCCTATAAATTTCTAGGAATGTTTTCTAGGATAAGATCCCAAATAGACATCTTTTCAAGAGATCCACATAAAATATGGCGAATATTACTGTGGTCTAGAAAATCCAAATGATTGGTAACAACCCCCAACTTTGAAATAATAGTAAATAGACCTTAAAATATCAGAGAATTTTTAAGAAAAAAATTAGCAATGGATATTGTAGGGTTATTGGACCGATTTTTGTGAAAAATAGGATCACAATGGTTGGAAGAAACATCCTTCTTTTTTCGGTTAGATTTATATTAAATATATTGTTGGGATGATAGGAAATTACTTTTCATATGATAAATAGCATCATCCTAGTCAATTAATGGTGCATCCTCTAATTCAAGGGTAGTATAACCAATAGTATAATGGGGAAGATAAGGGGGTGTCCATATAAAAACAATTTCAAATGGAGTGTGTCCAGTGGAAACATGGATGGAGGTATTTTAGAAAAACTCAAAAAAGTGTCACCAATAAATGAACTCCATATTTATTTTACAATAAAAACGTCATAAATAAGTTTGAAGACTATATTTAACATCCTATGTTTTTTCATCCATCTGATAATGGTAAGAAGACCTAAGTTTAATCAAATTACCATGTAAATGAAACAATTCCTTCCAAAAAAACTGGTGAATATGGTATTGATATCACTAATAACCAATCATGGAATTCCATATAAACAAAAAAAACACATATGAAAACATCAGCAACATCCTTTGATGAAAATGCATGTTTGAGGGGTACAAAAGGAGCATACATGGAAATAAGGTCCACCAAAAAAATTACCATGTACCCCTAATATTTATGAATCATAGAAATGAAATCCCTTGAGATTACATATTGAATAAAGTTTGGAATTATAATTTATTGTATTAATCCCACGAGGCCCATATTATTTACACTAGAAAACAACACATTATTTAACAAATTTGAACAATGTTTGATCCATTCCTCTCCAAAATAAAGTTGTTGACACATTTTTATGGTTTTATGAATAATTATTGTGAACCCATGTAAATATTCATATAAATAGTGTAGTAATGTGGTAATGAGCAAATAGGTTTTAGAAATAATGATGAATACTTTAAAATAAAGCATGTCATTCTACAGTGAAAAATCCATAGGTTCTCGAACATGGTTTTAGAGGGCCAAAATATGGTAATGGACCAAACAATTTATGTTTTTTCTACTCAGAACAATTTCATATATATCTACTAAGGCTCAAAAAGTTCTATTTATAAAATTCATGGTCCATGCATCTTAGATATAGCATCCACGGTAGAATTCATCTTTCAATACTTATAAGTGGCCTTAAAGTTATATCATAAAAACAGGGCAAGTCAAAATTATTGGTTCATAGATACAATTTATTTACAAATCAAATTATTAAGACATAATATTGTCTATAAAAGAAATTAAACTCTTACCCAAAATGAACTTCCTCAATTGAGTATCGGCGTGCATGAGCACCATCAATTCTTTCTCATAAACATACTTGTGTAGGGTGGAAGAAGATAATTATTATTTATAATAAGCTACAGGTATCCCATTACATATAATTACTACACCAAGGCCCCCTCATGAATTATCACAATCAACTATTAACTACCATGAAAAATCAGGTAACCATATTACAAGAGATGTAACCATGTACAGCTTTAAAATTTCAAAAGAATATTGAGCCTCCAAGCCCCATTGAAAAATATTATTTTTTGTAAAATCTTTCAGTTGTTTTTCTATCATCCATTTATCCTTAAAAAACAAACAGTAATGAATTTAGAGTCATAAAATCCCATATACCACATTGACATTCTAGGTAAATGACCAATTAAAAATTATATAATTTCTTTAGTCTTTAGAAACTCTATATTGAAACATTTTGTGGCCCAGATACTCAACATTAGTTCAACCAAAGAAAAATTTCTTTCAATTTATATGGAATTTATGATTCTTGATAAATTTATATAATTTATGCATATTTTTAGTATTAATTATTAATCTTTTACTGCAATTAAGTATATCATCAAAGAAAACTAAAATAGACATTCATATCAATTTCTAAAGAGTATATTCATGGTAGATTGAAATGTAGTGGGGGGATTCTTAAGGCCAAATGGCATAACAAAAAATTCATAGTTACCTTTTTGGGGATGGAAAGAAATATTTTTAATATCCTCTTCTCGGACACTAACCCGGTGGAAACCTGACTTAATGAAAAATTTATAAAATTATTAGGCTTGAAACTATTCATCCAATAATTCATCAATAATTGGAATAGAAAACTAACCTAAAATATTATTCCTGTTCAAGTCGCGATATTCAAAACACATGTTCCAACCAACCTATTTTTTTTAGGAAAAAATGTTTTGACTAGAATAATGACTTGAATTGATATAAATGAATACTAGCTATAAAAAATCAGCTACTTCTACAATTTATTCATCATAAGATAAGAAATTGTTTTAGATTGAACATTAATAGGGGACACTGGTTCCCATATTCATATGTTGTGATTAGAATCATGACTAAGTAGTAGGCCACTAGGCTCCTCGAAATTTTGATTATACCGTAACAACAACATGTCAAATGTTGTAGCAAATTCTTATATAGTGAAATGATCATGCATGGACTATTTAATTACTATATTCCATTGGATTCTATGTGAAAAAATATTATGTTCTGTAATAATGGTATTAATGGCTATAGGGGGATTTGGATTGAATTAAACTCCATATAAAGTGACCAACATACCGTGAAAAACAAAGGTCATAAATATGTTTCTCTAATGGGATTTTACATATCCCAAGGTGTCTGTCCATGAAATTCCAAAAACAATGTAAGGAAATAACATGTTAAAGAGATAAGAATCATATTTAAAAACTAAATTTCCTTGAAAATGATGTATGTTAATGTGTTTTATCTAGAAAATATTTTTTGACCATCTCCCAAAAGAAATCCAAAAGGATTAGTTTTGGGAACTAGAGTGGCCATAATTTAATGTAATTATCTTGAAACGAAATTTTTGATGGAACCATTATTCACAATCACCAAAAATAGCCTCTTGAAATTAAACATTAATGAATAATTAACTTCATTTCTTAGAAAACCATATCAACTAGCGTGCCATGATATAAAGCTTGACATGTCATCTCCTAATTTAGTTATTTCTTGTCAAAAACTAGATGATTAGATAATGTGAATTCATCCCCTATTTCTTGAGGCACAATAAACTCCCACACCAAAAGTAAAAAACCATTATATAGACACTTATGATCTTGAATTAATATCTCTCCACTAGAAAAACAACGGCCTTTATCCATGTATTCTTTAAATTCTATATAATAAATCATTAAATCCCCTATCCACATCATATTTTCGTTTTTCCTTTCTAAAAGTCTCCCTATATTCAAATTTTTATATACTTGATTGAATTTGACTTTACCACCACAACTATTTTTACTAGAAGAGATAGGAACAAATTTCTACCAAACATCAAGACCATGAATGATTCATTTACCTACTAACTTGCATTCCATTTTCTAAGATAGTTAAATATGTCATGATTTTGTGCCAGGTTCATGTTTATCTGCTGTATTTTCAATTTCTAGGTGAAATCCTCTAGAAAAACTTATATACTAGCCATTAGGGAGACTTGGTATTCGTAAATAAACCCCCAAAAATTCATTTATGTATTCTTCCATAATACCTTATTGCTTAATTCATTTTTTAAATTTTATAGTGTCATTCTCTTATTCAATACTAAGATATCTTATAAGATCATATTTTAACTTCTCATATTCTAGTGGTGGCTGCATATTATGTAAATAAAGAATCCAATGTTGAACATGACCTTCCATACACTATTGAAAAATTGGTACTCTCAAATAGAAGTTATTTTTTTGGATCATAAAGTATTCATCCACCGGAACATTCCACACAATTGGATCTTCTCAAGAGAATGTAAGTAATCCAACATTCTTAGACAAATTACCCAATTATAATCCTATAGACTCTCTACTTTCACTCCTTTTATATGCTATCCGATATACTATATTTATTTCCCCTCATTAGAAAACAATATCTCCACAACGTGAATGTGGAAAAAAATTTAATGCATCAGACGTATTGTGTCTATTTTATTCCACTCCCTATTATGGACAAAAAAGTTTCTAAGCATACCTTCAATGAATCTAGTTCTTCCCTTAGTCTCTATACTAATTCTATAATTAAATTTCATATAGAAAATTCTGTATTTTTCTACCTTTTATCCATAATATATCATGGTCTCTCTTATATTAATTCATGTAACTGGTCTTATGATCTTTGAGGGGGCCTCAACTAGCTGAGAAGGTCTCTAATTCTACCTTCATTTTTCTAAAGCTTTGATTGCCACATAGTATCGTCTATCTGTACCTGCCAAATTCGATCCACCTATGTCTCCATCAATGATACTCTCTCTTCCACCATGATTGGAATCCACTAAATTAAACGATCATATTCCCAATTTGATTCTATTATACTCGTTCAACTCTCACTGAATGAAGCTAAGTGATATATACATAGCTTTTTAACAGGAAAAATAAAGAATTTCCATATGATCAATCAAAAAGTATTAAACATTAGTTAAATATTTTTTATCTAAATAAATAATTCCATGTTGGTATGGAATTAAATGAAACATGAACTCCATTGAATGTATCTCCAAGAGCCTGTCCAATGTCCTTTGCAACTGTTGTAGCTAGATAGAATAACCATAATTCCCACCCATGATACTTCTCAACACTTTATAAATTGTAGGATGAATACAAAGTCCATTTTACCTTTCACATAAAATATCTATTAAACACTTTCTAACATATGTTTTTTTAGAGAATGAGTCTCCCAAATCCCTTCTGGAACATGTGACTCTAATTGACACTCCAACTGAGTGCCCTCCGCATTAGATTTTTACTCTAGTTTTTAGTAAAATTTTGTGATTTTCATTATGACAATACTGCAACTCGTTATCATGGTATAACAATTTTGAGTGAATTCATATTAAGGTGAAGTTTCATTTATTGGAATTTTTCATTAAATAAGTTTTTTCTCATATGTTATAAAGAAGAAATTGAGGTACATCCTATTTCACCTCAGGTGGAGTCATCCTGAATGGAAATTTCAAAAGAAGATATTCCTTATAAACCTATAGTTATAACTAATTATATAGAATTATTGTTACAAAGTATTGAAACAAGATATGTTCTGGATAAATAAACTCTTGCTGAAAGGAATAAAAGAGTATGGTTTTTCATTCAATTTAGATAATGAATTACTCCTCATGTCAGTTCACCTTCTGCATCTATAATAGTGAAATCTGATATTATACCCGCTTATTTTGGTAGTGAATAATTGGTCTCAACTATTAATAGGATGGTTTATATTCATCAATGAATAACCATATCAAAAGTATTAGATATGATACATCTTTTTAAAATATCCCCCTCTTGGGAGATGAGTAGAAGAGTTAGAACAAAATCTTCTAGGTTTTCAAGTCATAATGATGACAGTAGAGAAGAACAAGAAGAAGATGAATTAACTCAACCTATTTTAAAAGTAGAGATAGAGAAAAATATACTTAACCATCCCATGTGGATGAGATAGATAATGTTTTTGGAAATAATAATGTTAATGGGAATCCATATGTTGATGAAATTTTACGTATATAATTTCATCAAGGTACATTTTCTCCTATTAAACTCATTAAATATCACTAATTCCTAGAATATAACTAGATAATGCTGATGAGAGATAATTAGAAAGCTCATCCAAATTAATGTATGAAGTATAATCATTAAAATTTCTATTAATTGAGTCCCAAAGTAAGAATAAAACTCTCCTTGACCATGTGGTTTCTAAAAATTATTTTTGTGAAGTGATGTTTTTGGTTCAATTAGTGTTGGAAAAGTTTTCAATAGAACCTACAATAGAATCCAAAAATCATATGGATATATAGTCAATATTGGAGGCAGTTTATTTACCTATTCAAAAAATACTTATACCATTACTTCAATGCAATTTGATCTAATTCATTGGAAAATGATTTAATATCTTAAAATATATGAAATTTTTTAATTTAGAAGAGTTTGTACATTTCCACAATGTTCTATCCTATCTATTGATCAACCTAAAACAGAAATCAGTTCCCTAATAAAGGAAAAGGAACATAAAATTATAAATATTTACATAAAAGTGAAAAATGAAAACAATTTTATTATAATAGGACTAGAAAAATGATTGGATCTTCTGTAAACAATTTTGATGTTTTAGAGAAGATATTTTAAAATTTACAACAGTTGGTGGTATGAAATTGTAATTCTGCATCCTCTAAAGAATAATAATAAGAGGCAGATGCATTTATTGAACTATGAACGAATAAATAATATTCCAATGGAACAGAAACAATTCTTATGTATCATAAATGTATATTTTTATAAAATAAATTTTATTCATTGAGGAAGCTCGTAATTGTTCTTCCTAGGAAAAGAGATTTACAAAATATCTTTAGATATTTCTCTCAAAGGTTCTAGAATGGTATCTAAACACTCATTGATTATTGAAAACATGATACATAAAAGAGAATTAATGCATGTGTGGATGATCTGTTTCAAATTTTTGGGTGATGTCTACTAGGACTTCCTATTATCGATCATCATGCCTCTACCTCTAAAAGACACATAGAGACATTTGAAATTGAAGAAATTTACATAAGTGGAAATATCATACTTCCCAATGAATAGTCAATACCTTTACCTAAAATCTCCTCTAATGTATCCTTTGTGCGTGCTGATAAATTTTATATTCAAGAGATTAGCATACTTCTCTCAACAATATGTCTACCTTGATTAGGATCACTCAATGTGATAGAGTCAGTCTTGTAGAATCTTTACTCGCGCAAGATAATGCTTTTGGAGAATGTGTTTATTATCCTTTTCCAACATATTCTCCTCCTGTTACATAGCCATTATCCATCAAAATACCCCCCCCCCTCTAAAAGTCATTTTATGTCTCAGAACTAACAAATGTCCATATATTGCTTGTTTATTTGAATTTTCATTTGAACAAACATCTAAATTGAGTTTTGAAAACATTTTAATTATTGCATGATTATATTTCATGTCTATAATCCATTTCATTCATACTTTAGTATTACAGATTTCATTAGACCTATTTATCTATATATTAAATGTTTCCTTTATTTCTTAAATATTCTATTTTAATTTTTCTCTTTTTATTTATTTTCTATAGTTTTTTGATAATTTATGCTTCTCAATATTTATTTTAATACAACTTCATTCAAGATAATGTCTCATTTAGTTGTATTAATTATTTATATGTATTAATGTTTGATTTTGATTTTGTTTTTCTCCCTTGTTCAAATTATTTTTTAAATCATTGAAATATAGAGAAGAAAATAGATAATATAATATTAAAAAAGTGAAGAAGAAAAAGTAGAATTAAAAATTAAAAATTTCTTTTCAAGCTCCTTGTGTAATGTTCTTTAGTGTAAAACACTGGAGTTATTATACTTTCTTGATTTTTAGATTCCATGGTTTATTATTAAATTAATTTATATTTGATTCTAAAACTAAAAAACCACCTAAAAATTTAATATTTCTTAACCATTTACTCTACATAAGTTTGATAAATAAATTATAACCTTATCATAATGAACAATGTATAACATATAGAAAAGGGACTCACTTATTCCAACCTAAATGGCTCGAGTTACTAATGAATATAAGGTTTCATTCTAGTAATGGAAATGTACAAATAATATATAATAATTATAAACTAAAACATTACATATTTTATAAGAAAATAGATAGATTAGAATAAGATATTGAGAGAAGAAAACCCATATTGAGTCACGATAGGATATCCAAATCACAGAGCTCAGAAATAAAAAATTAAAAGACAGAAATCTGCAAATAAAAATAGATGTGACCTTAGGATATTTAGTTACATGTCTTAATCACCAAGAAAATCATCAATTTTTATTCTAAATTCCATGACCTGAGTAGGTTTCTTTATTGAAACATGGAAATAGACTCCACATGCTTCGTTAATGAACTGCAATCCAATATAATGGTTTAAGTAACCATACAAATAAAGTGTCTTTTTTACTAATACTCTATCATCTACTCATGGTATTCTAACACCTAAGCATGTTTCATGGACATAAAATTACTATACTTCAGATAAAATTCTCCACCATAATCTACAAAAAAACAAAACTAATAAACAAAAACACAAAATAAAAAATTATAAACCTAAAAAAATAACTTTCAAAAATTTTAATTATAAAACAACATATAATATTAATTTTTTCTCATTAAATAAAATCATAGATAAGTAGAGAAGAAAATTTATAGAAAAAAATACATCCTAGGGATCAATCACCTTCTCATCTTCTTGATTGGGTAGATTCTTCCTTCATCATCCGCCTTCAATACACATTTATTTTCCTTCTCACACAAATATTTAAAAAAAATAAACTATCATTTTCAGTGATCTATTTGGGTAGTTTAGATTCCTGAAACCCATATTTTATTCATGGTAAAAGATCAAGGTCATAGAATTGAATAATGAGGAGGTAAATTCACAATAATTTATTTACTTCAATGTTGTATCTTCAATATTAAAAAAACTAGTGGTCACAATCACTCAAACCATATCAGGACATCATAAAACAACATGCCATATAAAATACATCTTCCATTTATAAAAATAAATTTATATTAAAAAATATGTATCAAATAATAATAATAAAATTACTCTTCAGATAACTATTTAAATAAAATATGGAAGCCTTATCAAATCATGTCCATAGGAGGTACTATAAAAAACAAAACAGAAACTAAAGAATCAAAAAACAGTTTAGAGGTTGTCAATCCTTTCATTAATTTCATCTTTCCAAAAATTAATAGTGATATTTACCATAAAAAAGTATCACTTGCTTGTTTTTTATAGAAAATTAAGCATTTGTTCCCAACCTCTAGTGAATACACAACAAACTGTAAAACTAAACAAAGATAATTAAAAAAGAAATTATGTGGAGGATGTTACACTACTTATAGGGAACTACTCACTGATTTCAAAAAAAAAATTCTCATATGACAAATAATAAATATTTTATATAAAAAATAATATAAAATACAATTATATATTAATATTCAAGATTATTCTTATCTAAGAAGATACATTCTCCGAAAAAAAAAATATTAATGGTCGAATAGCATAGGGCCATCAATTGAAAATTGACTATCATGTATAAGAAACCCCTTGGTTAAATTTGTATTTTGTTATATAGATAAAATATTTACATTGATTTAATGGTGGACATACATTGGACCATATATTAAAATGTATATAAAGAATGTTAGGAAACAAATTAACACCCATATCTTACTATAATTCATATGCCAATGCAGATGAAATAATTTAACCAACTCCAAGCATTGGAAAAATCCAATTCATCTAATAAAAAATTATTTAATATAGAAATAATAAAATAAATATAATGAAGTTGGAAAATTATGAAATTCTCACTCAAACCTGAATAACACAAGGAATATTTCACTATATCATAGTGATAGTTCCATCCTAAAAACATAATATGTGTGATACAACATGAACCACAATCTAGATCATTTGTTTCTCATATTAATTTAGTGTTCATCGTACTTTGATACAATATTTCAAAACATACAAGTGACTTAGGGTCTATAACCACATTCCATGACATATGGTAAATAACAATTTAAATAATGAAATAAAAAATAGAAGAATTTTTTTTTGTTTAAAACCCATAAAAGACTTTATTACACTCCAAATTATTAAAAATTAATGTAATAAAAGTGAATTTATATTAAAATAAACAAAACATAAAAAATATTTAGAGAGAACTTTCTATGTAATGCATGGTATCTCTAGTGTGACTTCAATTAGAAACTCTAACCATTATATCATTAAATTCGGATTCAACTAACTTGGTTTATGATCTAAAAAATATCTTGAAAATAAATAATTCCTTAATCAACAAGAAATACTGTCAAAAACATTTATAAAACACAATGTAAAAAATTTATAAATAGTGAAATGTGATGATTCTAATTCGAGTTGTCCGTGATAATTTTTCAAGTACCTAGAAATTTCTGGAAAATAAAAAAATAGAATTTTTTCATTATATTCACTATAAATTAATCACTTATTAAAAAGCTACATAATTCACACATGGTTTCGCAGAGATAAATATTCCACAAAAACATCTCTCCCAAATTTTTCAGTGTAGATTGACCTCATGAAATTTTGAATTATTTTCTAAAATTATTAGAATGTCACATATATATTCTCAAGTTAATAATATCATATGATACAGTGTTAAAATTTATTATTTCCTATTACATATAAAAATTTTAATTTATATAAATAATTCAATTTATAAACATGACATAATTATCTTCCTCCATGTGAAACTTATTAAAATATTCTTGAAAAAAACTCATATCATCTAGAATAACAATCATGGAACTTTCAAATAAGGGAAGTACCATACTTTTAAAGCAACTATAATCATATTTTGAATCCTTGTGATCAGGGAGTATAATGTTCATTTTCTTCACTTGACCACCCAACATGCACAATTTATTCCATAACAACATTTCTTTTGTCTATTTAAGAATAGTAAGAACTTTTTGATATATATATATTTTATATAAGTCATAAAAACTGATTATAAAATATAATAACTTGTATAAAGGGAATATATTATTAATTAAAACTATAAAAACTCATAATTACCAAAATATCACTAATAATTCTAGACATACAAGGTTGGTTGAAAATAATATTCAAACTATATTTTATTTTTATTTTTTGAAACCGCCCATGAAGAGTGGTCTCGAATGATTCTGAGATAGAGTGAAATTCCAAATAATCATCATTTTCAAAAATCAAAAACATTCTCTGAATATTTCTATTTTTGATTTCAAATTAAAATATTTTCCAATAAATTTTAATTTAATTTTTTTATAGAACATTGGTATTTGTATCTAAAAAGTTATTGAATCTCATAGAAAAGATAT
This sequence comes from Viscum album, assembly GCA_963277665.1. NCBI lineage: Eukaryota > Viridiplantae > Streptophyta > Magnoliopsida > Santalales > Viscaceae > Viscum > Viscum album. Next base: position 1,673,382,237 of record OY728126.1, read on the forward strand.
TATTCATGGTGTGATGGTTCTAAAGATATTTCATCAAAGCATGCCTATGAATTTCACACACATACACACATTCAAATTTGAAAAATTACAATCAGATCATACAAAATTTCAATCCACAAATGAAAAAATTCATAGATAAATCACCAATTAATAAATATTATCTATTATAATTAGAACATGAAGATTAAAAATATGTAATTAATAAAAATAATAAAACTCTAATGAAAATACTTGTGTTAAAACATAAGTGTTGATACAATTTAAAATTTCTCACCTGTAGATATTTCACCACATATAATTATAGAGGAGGAAAACTATTTTTCTCAATGGGTTCTAAGAGTAAGGTGAGAGAATTTTAGTCCAGGAGGTCAAACCAATGGCCATGATAGTTTATGAGTTGATACATATAAACTATATTCCCTAAAATGTAGAATAATATGAATAATAATGGTGTTCATAGAGGTCTAAAATTATGTATGTAATATGGTGTAGATTTTGTATATGAAAATATCATGTGTTGAATCTCGAGGTATAAGGGGAGTTGATACGGTAGAAGCATCCATATATTATGTGGAATGGGAGGTGAGATGGGGGAGTTTCTAACCATATACAAGAGGTGTCAGATTTGTTCAATGATAGGAAATTAAAGGTAGTAAAGGGGGAGGGAATGATATTATGGTAGAAGTAAGTAATATTAGGACTATGCACTAAGATATGGTGTGGGAAATGGGATCTGGAAGCAAAAATATAATAACCTGAATATGGGTGTTCACTATTTTGAGGGGTAGTGGGTCAGTTCGGTATTAATATGTCAGACAATCAAATATCTATGTCCAAATCCCCCCCCCCCCACACACTTCTTCTCATGGTGCATCATCCTCGTCTCCTTTATACCTTACTCTCCCCCCCACTGTTGTTTTTATTTTCATATCATCGATTGAATCTAACTCTCTTAGATGATGGTTGGATACTACCCTAATATCACCTACCATCCCACCTAGGGATTCAACACACACCAGTAGCACATAAATTATTTTTTGGTTAGTACACACAAAATCCAAGCTCATTGGGCATGTAATTATTATTCAACATCCTCTGTATTCTAGGGAATGGATTTCCCTTAAAAAAATCATTGAATCCCATGACCTCTATTTCAATATACTCAAATATAGCCCCCTCACCCTGATACTGGAACCAAGCAAGAAAACAATTATGTCTCAACTCTAATTAAACATAGAAAAACACTTAGAGGAGATAAATTTTAAATGCAATTAATATTTTTTGAACATAATTATTTTAATTTTTGTTATTTTAATTCTCAGAATGATATATTTTTAATAATAATGTTCTAATTATATTATATAATATTTATTAATTGGTTAATGAAATGTGATATTTTCACATTTTTGGATTGTTATTTCCCTTGTTTAGCTTATTATTTTACTAATTTGAATGTGCATATGGGTGTGTATTGAAAAGGTGTGATCAATTAAAAAATATTCAAAAGTATTACACCAAGAATAATATCTTTTTCAAAATATTTAACAACTGTGTAGGTAAAAATAGCATTATTCTATAAAAAAAATTGTAGGCATAAATTTTCATTAGAAATCAAAAAACCATATATTCTGAGAAAATAATGCATTGTTACCAATGATATTCATTATGAATTTGTGATTTATGTCAGAAGATTTTTATTCCACTCTTAAGGAGTGGTTTTAAAAGAATAAAAATTTATATGAATATAATTTTACAGATTTCCTTCTATGTCCAAAATTAGTTTCGATATTTTTTTAAGCATGAGTTTTTATAGTTTTCATTAATGATATATTAATTTTATATGATTTATTATATTTATAAATTAGTTTCTATGACTTCAATATAATAAATAGATATCATAAATGGCTTATTATTCTTAAATGGACCAATGAAACCCTTTTGTGTATGACTTAATAATGATAATGTTTTCATAATGGGTGGTCGAGAAAAAAAAATTGGAGTCCCTGATTGAAAAGATTCCAAAATATGATTACAGTTGTCTTTAAATTATAGTAAGTATTCTATTTGATGGTCGTCGTATCATTATTCTAGTTGAGATGAAACATTTTTCTTAATACAAGAATAAATGTAACATTGCAAAATATAATTAAGTCATGTTTTATATGTATACATTTTATAAATTGAATAACTCAAATAAATTAATTTTTTTATATGTAATTGGAAATAAATTAGGTTTTCACTATATCATCCTATATTTTTAAATAGATAATATATTTTTAAAATTAAACTTCTGTGAAAACATGATTAATAACATGATGAGGTTAATCTATATTACACTATTGTGGTTGGATGTATTTGTATAAGATATCTCTCATGGACACATCGTGTGAATGATGTAGATTTGGAAGAAGTGTTTCATTTTAGAGATTATAATGATAAAATTTATATTGATTTATTTTTCTATAAATTTCATTGTACATGTAAAATATTTGAGGACTTCTCAATTAAACATCATCATATTTCATTTTCTGTAAATTTTTTATTTTTTATTTTATAAATCTCATTCCTAGTATTTCATGTTAATTTGGGATTAATTGGTTACACGATATTGGATGCATCATAAACTAAATTAGTTTCATATCACTATTATGATGTCATTAATTAAGGTCCTCATTGATTTAAAAATGTATATACTATGTGTTAAATGATAATATCTTTCTAGAAATTATTTTTTTGATTATTTTAAAATAAATTTATATACATTACTTTAAATTTTAATTACTTGGAGTATAATAAATAGTTTCCTAAGGTTCAAACAAAAGAAAAAAATTCCCACTAAATTTTATTATTTCAATATTTATATTGATATTTATCATATTTTATTTAATCTGCTGATAGACCATGAATCACATGTATTTTTAAAAATGTGGTAGCAAAGTCTATTGAACACAAAATTAATGTGATATACACATTACCTAGATTCTAGTTCATATTGTTTCACATTTTATATATTTTTTAGGATGGATCTATCACTATAATACATTGAAATGTTGCACGTTTTTTAGGTTTGAGTGAACATTTCCTAATTTTTCAACTTCACCAAATTAAATTTGATTTTAGATAAATGAAAAAAATTTATATTAGTTGATGTGGATTTTCCTTGTTCTAAGAGTTTCTTAACTTATCACATCGACTTCTTCATATGAATTATACATATATATGCATATTAAATTGTAGCTAAACATTTTTGTTTTATTTTTTAACAGATGGTTTTATGTGATTTCACCATTAAATTAATATGAATTTTTTTATCCACGTAATAGAATAAAAAATTAACCATGTTGTTTATATATAAATCCCACCTAATTATTAACTAATTTAACTATTTAATTTTACCATTAATATATATATTTTTTGGTGTATAAAACTTATTTATCTAGAACAATGTTGTATATTAATGTACATTAGTATGTGTTTTTATATTTTATTTATATAATTTTTTTAGTTTCTCGTATGAGCATGTTATTGAACCAATAAGCAAGTAACTCTCCATGTGTTATATAGTAGCCTGTAATTAATTTAATTCTTAATTTTTTTCCCTTCAAGTTCACTATTTCATATGTATTCGCCATATATTAGTAACAGGATGAATAATTGTTTTGAAAAAACATGATGGAGAAAATTTTTATTGTTAATAGCTCTTGTGATTTTTGAGAAAATGAAAAAATATGGGAAATGATTGACCAGTACAAAACTATTTTTCATTTGTTTGGTTTCTATTTTCCATATTTACCAACTATTTCTTAAATCCTAGTGGGTGACCATAATGGTTCTTCCATTCCATCTCTAAAGTGAATTTTACCCATTCCTCCAAAATTATCATCTGAGGCTTACAACCAAATTTCTGAACTTATTTCTACAACGTAAATAAGGTATGAAGATAGTTGAGTTTTAATAAAATCAAACAATGAAAAGTAAAATAAAAATTATCACTCTATGATTTCATATTTTAATTCTTCTTTAAAGATTAAATCTACTTAAGAAATTTCCTCCATCGGTGAACAAGAGTACTTTTTCCTTTTTTTAAATCCCTTTAAGGTTCATGTCCATAATATTTTTTCATAAAAAGTGGGAACCTTAAATTAGATTCATATTGCACTATCTTATGATGGTCTTATTCTTATTATTATTCCACAGGATATTGGAAGGATTATATGAGTTCATATTGTAGGTTCTTCGATTCATTCATGTTGAGGGCTTTTTCATGTTTTTCTCCCAAAAAAAAGAAGATAATTGGAGTTGATAATATTTGTCCATAAATTATTTTATCTAACTTTTATTCTTCTCTTCTTTTAGATTTCATCATCTATGGTATTTGTGCATTGGTTGTTGTGTGTTTTACACATTCTAAGGAACCTATAGCCCATATGGGAAGACAAATTGGTCAGAAAAGAAACAGAAAATTTTTTTATTCATGATTTCTTTATTTATATCAATATCTTTAATTTGTGTATAAAATTTATGATTAATTATATAGAATGGTCACCTTTAACTATTTGGCCTATATTATAGAAAAGATGAAATAATAAAATAAAAACAAAGAAAAATAGGATAAACGATAATTAAAATTGTGTTAATGATTGCAAAAAACCAACCCTTCACCCTAATAATGATGCCAAGTTGATCATTCAGTTGTCACAGAACATTGTCTAAGAGAATTTATATTTACTAAAAATGCTACCTAGGGACTCGTCATAGTTTTCTATCAAGGAGATTGGCATGGGATTGTCACTATTTTAATCACTAATGTGTTTTGTTTTTTTTAATGTATTTAAACTATATATAAATGGGGCATGGTTGTTTTGATGAATGAAAATAAAAAAAATTAAAATTTTGGATAGAATGGATGCAAGAAATGGGGAAACCCCCGTATTAAACTTTGTGATCCTTTTCACACAACCTTAACCCTTCAATTATATTATCTATGTGTTTTAATGATATAAACATAGATTTACTAATTAAAATATGTGAATGAAAGTCACACTCAAGGAGAAGTTCAAAGGCGATAAACTCATCACTCACTCAAATGGGTCGAAAAAATGATCTATCTTCCATTCATATCACTACTCTCATCCTAAAAAATTGACCTATACAATGTGAGAGGTGAGGATATTCACAGTACAAAATAAAATCCTAAGGTTAGAGACACAATGTATGATCATCTCCTCAGCCTTTCACTATCCGGGGGTCATCAAAACAAATTATAAGAAACCTGGTAGGATCTATGGACTCTATCCAGTATCCCAATCTAGGTGACTATGAAACTAGTAACTAGACTAGTCACCACATTGGCACAAGCATGCTTCCCCATATGCTATAGGTTGTCGGCTAGCAGTGAGGGTCTAGTGATGGTACAGTGGGGAGACTATACACTCATTATCAGAGTATCACAATATCCTAAGAGATAATAACACAATCTATCTTAGTGTAAATAGTATGAAATATAGTGGGAGTAGTGGAATAAGATAATAGGCTAAATAAACTTATAAAATTCCCCGAAAAAACCATGAATGTATATCCACGTGACTATATAAAATCCAAAAAAGAAATATAAAGTAGGTTGTCAAGACACTACACATGAAAAAGAAAAGGAAAAAATTCCCAAGGGTGATCTCCATGGGAAAATTGAGTATTTCCCCAATATTGCTTACCAATGATCTCATGTACAATGCACAACACAAGTAATAATCTGTGGACCTAAACAAGTAACCTTGAGGTCTGTTCAGGTACCCCAATTCAATGGAGTCTGAAAAAGAGTATGTCATATACTCATAAGGCCACCACAAATTATTTATAAATATATAAAGTCGGTGAGTATAAAATATACAATGTTTAGGTAAAGCGGTAACTAATAAAAGTAAAAAAATTGGCTCAGGTTCCTCTGAGAAATGTAGATGACCATACCTACTTCATCCTAAGATAGATATTTCTAAACCATATAAAACTGGTGGAAATATAATATGAGTGTAACAATGGTTCATCATAAATAAAAATAAAAAAGATCGAAAACAACAACTTTATTTGACTTGGAAGATGCATCCCTTGGATGAAAAATAAATGTTCTCATTATTTAATATAAAAATGATTTCAATTTATTTAGAGTCAACTTGATCCAATCCATGATGTCCCAAAAAATAATACCAATTATCTTTCTAGGTGAATAATAAATACCCAACACCATATGATTTTGTCCAAGAGGATACAAAAATGGAATCCTGAGTATTAATCTCAGCATGGAGTGAATACAAAACCCTCTAAGCCTATCCATAGTATCTCAAAAATGGGTTTTATTATCTTTCATGTCATGTTAATACCAATTTTCCATAGATCCAATCCACAAGGTCTCCCATGGGGAAATTGTATCACTCATATATAGGTAGAGAATCCACCTAGTGAGATTTTCTAGGGCATACCAAGTATCACTCCAAGAATATTTACAATTAATGTAATCTAAGAACTCATCCTTATAATTCCATAAAAATAAAACCCAAGTATATCTCAAGGCGTTATACAGTCTCAATAGACTATGGTCTGATCAAAGGCATTTTGTAATGTGGAACATGAGTATCTCTCAAGGTGCTCATGATTAATTAAATCATTTGAATTAATTAGGGGGAAGACCAAGTACCAAACAAGTCACATACCTTTTCTATTACTTTAATAGGGACATTCCCATTTACCATTTCCATAATTAATAAGAAAGTACTTGTACTTAAGAATTAATCACCCATTACTGGGAAACTGAAATATAGTCATGTCACTAACATGTAACTTAATTCATTTTGTAGTCCTCCCCTTTATTAAGGAATTAAAATAATTGAGTAAATGTAATAAGTTCAGGCGGACTACCCATGCCAGATGACACCATACATTAAATGTCACATGATAGGTTATACTAACATGCATGGAAAATAGTATCATTAAATCCATTCAATAATAATTAGGACATAACCACAAAGAATATTATTTGGACATAGAGAGATAAAATAGTGGCGTATCACACGCTTCCACATTCTAATTAACAACCCCATTGAAATTTTATAAGAAAATACACTTCAAGGAGGGTTTTTGTTATAAATAAATTGATTAATAAAAGTAATTAATGGAACAGAGCCTAAGGGTGGCCAGAAATTGAGGTCCATGACCTTCAAAAATGCTCGTCTAATACAAAAGTCCTACAAAAATTAGGTCATTTGCTTCTTAATAAATAATTACATATTTAAAAGGTGTCCCATGGAAATAACCGCACTCACATCAATGGATTACTTCATAAATAAAAGAAAATTTGGGTGAAGATCTATATAACACCTATTATATACCAATGATTCTTACGTAGTCCAATATTAGGGATTAAACCAATATTGATCATAAGAAATTGAATAAATGGAAAAACACTATGAAAAAGGGGATAATTAGCTCAAACCAACACATCATTTAATATGGAAAGAGAAAATGATTTTATAGGGAAAAGGATTTGTAGACTTACTAAGGGATATCCAACAAACCTGATAGCGCATGAATCTGACCACGGATGGAAGCGATATCCCCTTGCCTAGGAAGATCTGAGGATAAACCCATGGAGGACTCTTACGTATAGAGGAAAAGAAGGAAAAATGGGATAAGATAAATAAATTTTGAAAAGTTAATTTCGATAAAATAGCCCTTGAGATTTGGTGAATAGTTAGTCAAATTGTTCACCAACTATGTACTATGAACATCCCAAGGAACCCCCTCACATGGGCTGGCCACACGGTTGGGCTAACTGTGCACATACCATGAAAAAAATCATGTATCAAGATATATGTAACACCCACACAGCTGTATAACTCCTCTCACAAGATTATAAAAAAACTATGTGAGACCTTGAGCTCCATTGGATCAGTTTCATGGTATCACCTAGTTAGCCACACAATTTTAAACGAATTGTGTGCCCTTACTAGATTCTTCTATTTTTGAGTTTTCAGATCCCATTGCTCCCAAAATGGAAATAAATTCATGGTAAACCTCAAGGTCCTTAAAAAATCCTAAAAATAACACATTTAAGTGTTCCAACTATAATAATTTATTTTTGAAGCTCCGTTTACAATTCGGTCTATCCACAAAATAAAAAATTAAGGTTCCATTAGAAATTTTATTCCCTCAAAAAACACAAGAAGCAACAATTTTCCTCATAGATTTCATCTAAAGGGTGATCCGCAGGTTATAATTTCATCGTTGAGATATTGAGAGTTCAGAAGAATTAACTTTGGGTGAATAACATGAGGAATAGAGGGAGATTAAAACAACATAATGGGCCATAAAGGAAGTGTATTAAAATTGATATTATATTAGTAATGGTTATCATGTGTCGAATCATTTCAAAGTGGGGAATAATAAAATTGTTTACAGATAATAGCCTTCTTCTTCCTCACTTTCAGTGTAGTGAGCATCGAGCCTCTCCACCCTTGGATGGGTTCTATATGAATAGGTTCAATGTTCATGATCAATTTAGTTGAGAACTTCTGAGTGAATCATTATGTTCGAAAATTTTCTCCCACTATCAATTCAATATAGGTATCAGACAAATCATAGAATAATTGTTTGGTTCATCACAGCTTCAGTGGAAGTATTTAATAATTTTACCAGTATATTAATTCTTCTATATCATAGGATCAGTGAAAAAGTTTGATGTTCGATGTGATTTTATCATTTCACATGATAGAAATGAGTCCAATTTTGTATTCAGTGTTTAGATTCTTGCAAACATATTGAACAATAGACTAGGATATGAACTAGATTGGTATGGTACGAGTCTTTAGTTATGCACATATCGAACATAATGTGTTTGAACTTGATGTCCAATTGATGGTTGATGTTGGAATGTAGTTTGGATCAACCATGAGAATTGATGGATGTTATGTTTCAGTAATGGTTCGGACTGATGTGCCCATGAAAATGAGGGTGTTAAGGATGATGGTAGGTTCCTATTATTTTGAACACAATATTTTTTAGGATTATTGGTAAAATTGATCGAGTATTTGGTGTGCGAGAGTCTAAGAACTTTTGTTTAGTGAGTGGGGATGTCTAGTGGCCCCATCTTTTTCAGAATACCAGCTCAAGAGAAAAATCATTAGACAAAAAATAAAAATTTATATTTTTCTCCAACATTATTTTTTATATTGACTATGTAATATTGTAATCATCAATTGGATTTATTCTAGATCTAGTGGGGATGATGTGTATTTTCACCCATATTGGTAGCCTTCATATTTTCATCCTCCTTAGAGATACTTTGGCACAAATCAATTGTTTTGGTTAGGCATCAAGGGATTCATCTTTGACTCACTAAATTGACATACATTAGGTTCTTTTAAATTATAGCACATGGAAATGAAACTTCAGTGTTCTCCCAATATTTGGTCACGGAATCACTAATGATCTTTGGTTGCAACATACCAATGTGGTCGGCTAGTACAGATTCCTTCATTTCATCTTCAACCATGGTATGGATTCATAATAATAGGTAGTTTGGCTTCTTATCATTCCATATTTATCACATGGCTATCTTTATATGATGTTTAGTGAAAAGGGTTTTATCTTTATGAACCTATAGAATGATTCCTTCTTAGACTTCTCTAGGTTTTATTTTGATGAGAATCACAGTAGGTTGAGATATCAAGGTGTAAGGGGAACATGTGTTGTATATTATCCATAGTTATTAAGTAACTATGGAGAGGGGAAATGGGATACATTTAGAGAATTTTTAATGACATGTTGATGGGAGTGGTTGATTAATGATATTTAATTTTTGTAGTCATTTGGAGAGAGTCTCATTTCCAATCAAATTTTAAAAAAAACAATCCAATATTTGTTCAATTAATTTAAAAAAATAACAGAAATCACAATTTTATCTTTCAACCAAATAATTTCCAATTAATTTAAATCATCAAATTCAAAATATTTTTTTGCAAAATAATATGAAAAATAGTTAAAAATATACTTCTAATTAGAATAGAAAATAAAAAATGACAATTCATTTTTTAAACAATTTTAAAATCAATTTAATAAAAGTATGCATTTATAATTTATATAAAAAATGAATAAATACTTAAACACAAATAATTTTTTCATTTTTTAATTACATTTGAAAGTTTACAATTTTGAAAAAAAACCCCAAGTTTTTCCCTGTTTTTGGATAAAATAATGTGTATTTTAAATTAATAAGAAACTAAAACTATTGAAATTTTCAACTCACGTCGAGGTATATATGTTATCTATTTTTTATGTATTATATTAGTTTATTTGGTGATTTTTTAAGAAATATTGTTGTTTATAAGTATAGTTCAATTTTTTACTATATATTTATTACACTGAAATAGTTTTTAAAATTCTATTTATCTGAATATTTTTTCTCATGAAATCATTATTACAACATTTAAAAATGTAGGGTTTTATTTCAATCAAATAAACAAAATTAAATATGTATGCCAAATGGTTTCATTACATACATGAAATTTTTCATTTCTACATTAACGTTTGATTAATATTACTTTTTATAAGTATTATAAAATTACTTTTATTTAAATATATAATCAATATTAGAAATCATTTATTTTTGGATTTATAAATTGGAAACTTTTTTGGAAAAAATGATTTTGTTCTTTTGAATGAGAGGTTTCCTGGAAGGTAGTTCCTTTTAATCATATTTTCTTAAAAAATAAGAGTTGAATGATGTGAAAAGTTAATTAAAGTTGTTTTTCATAGACAATCATCCTTTCATACTTGAATTGTAACATTATTATATGATAAGGGGAAATTATTTATTTTTTCATATATATTGATCAATAAAATTATTTTGGGGAGGATTCAACAAAATCAAGATTTCATCAAAATTTACTATATTATTTTTCTATATATCATTAATCATGTTAGATTTAATGGTTATTAATTATCTATTGAAGGAAGATTTAGTGTGATAATTAATGGATTTTAGATTCAGTATTAAATGTTGAAAAATTTTGATTCACTGATATATTTAAAAATACATTTAGTTGGATTCATCATATTAATTATTATATATGTTATGATGATTTTATTTATTATAATAAATTGCATTGATAATTTAGTTAATAATGACTTTATTTAATTTATATCAATATTAATCTGATTTATTTCAAATTTCATGGATAGATATCAAAAAATATGAACTATGATGGAATGACATCACTGATTTCAATGTATTTAAAGCTCACATCTACAGTAATGATATGATATCATTGTTTTGATGTGATGTTTCAGGAATCACATATCCAAATCAGGACATGTGAGAAACTACACAAAGGGAACGTCTATTATTAGTGGCATATGTTTTTAAGAAGGTTTAACGTTGACTGCTTAAATCCTTTGGTGGAATGTGAAACATGATGGTGATATTGAGAGTTGATATGTGAGAGAATCAAATTGAGAATGATATTTTATGGTTTTTCATGTAATGTAGTTTGGAGTTTCATCGTAATTAAACATGTGTGCAGCTTCATTTCATTTCTTAGAGTTTAAACATGTTTTAAAATTATTTTTTATAGAATGAGATCATGACCAAAAGGAAAATCCTCTTTTATTGAATAAAAATAATTCTACATGAGTATGAAAGATGGATTTTACAATATTCTATTTTTTAGTAAGAGAAGATCTCATTGGGTATGTTATTAAGCCAAACCAATTAAAAAGAATTGATCCTTTAATTAGACATACCCTAAACCTCTTTGTTTTTCTCACGGTATGTATGTGAGATAATATAGTTCACAAATGGTATATCATCTATATAGATTATCTATCCAATAATTATCTTCATTGATAGATGAATATTACATTTTCTGACTACTTTCACCACAATAGAGAAGTCACCTTCAAACCACAAGTTGAGGTTGCATTGTTACTTTTAAAATTCCACCGCATTAATTATCCAAATAATTTAATCATCATGGGATGTATTGAATCCATAATGACCATAGAAGCATCCCAATGATTCACCTCTTTCATTTCTAAAAATGTAAACATATCTAAAAGGGCCTGGATATCCTCTTGAACATTCGTCTATGTTTCATTTGACCGAGCCTAGGAGTGGAGGGGTTCAGAAGACTTTCAAGGTTCTATGAGGAAGGTTATATTCACCTGTAATACTGAAGAGCTTAATTGTTTGTATTTTTAAAAAAATGATAATACTATCAACATATAAATCTGCCATATGAATTTCTTGCTAAAATTTTTTTGACAACATATATATTATATATTTATATTGTTATAATTGTAATATATATTTTCTATCTTCTAAAATAAAATTCAGTGACATGTTTTTACCAAAACTTTTACAGATAGAAACATATTTGTTGGTAAAACTCATTAACCAATAAAAATGAACCTTTAACAATAGATATTTTCTTTATAGAAAAAGTTAAATATTTTGTATGAGAGTTGTGATGAAGTATATTCTATTTTCAAAGTATATTTATCAATTTTATCTCTTGTTATTTCCATGGTAAAAAGATTTTTTCAATTATTACATATTCCTTTAAAAAGTTGGAATTCCTGATGAAATGAAGCAACTCAATTTATTAGATCTCAAGAAAAATTTCAACCATGTTCTTTCAATTTAAAGCTTGTTTATTTATAAAATATATAGAACCAGAAAAGTATAAGGATTGTATTTGATAAAATATAAATACAAAAAATTATAAATATTTTTTATAAAAATATGTATATTTACTTAATACACGTTTTATATTTCTCTCATTAGAGAAACATTGATGTATGACATTTAAATTAAATAAAAGAGAACAAACATTAACTTACTAGAGATCCATTTAGAGATGTTATTAAATTTTTATATCACAAGGAGGATCCAAAAAATTAGTTTTTTCAATTTATAAATATATATTAATCCCAACATGGTCATTTATATAACTTATAATATTTTAATTGATCGTTCTCAACATTTCCAAAGACCCAATCTTGTATTATATGTATTTGAGGTGCTGTTTTGAAGTGGGAATCAACCATATTTAGTTATGTTATAATTTTGATACAATGTTACCAAATTTTTATTTGAATCCCCAATTATCAAATTCAATGTCTTACCTTAATCACCCATGTATTAATTCATAGGGTAAAATCAAACCCTTTACATTTTTAGATCTTCCTCTCTAAAATTCAATGAAGAGAGGATGATTTTGGATATCTTGAGTAGGCCTAATAATGTAATTATATGGACCATGTCTCATATTCCTAGGATTATCCCACTCAATGGAACCCATTGTATTATTATAGCATATGATTCTATACCATGTCAGTAACCTCAACTAAAACTCAATATCATTATCATGGATTTTTTAAGGAAAAAATATCTAAAATTATTGAGATTAGTTATAATCAACCTTGTTGTTGAGATTTAGTGGGTAAAACCTATCTAAGTGGTTCCTAAAAAGGATAGAATTATCTTGGATACCAATGGGGATGGTGATCTTCTCTATAAAAGGGATAGTAGTGGATGGAGAGTCTTTGTTGACTATAGTTAGATAAACTCTTACACCAAGAAATACAATTTTCCCTTTCCCTTTATTGATCATGTCCTTTAATGAGTGGTAGAAAATGATATTTCCAACTTCTTATATGGATTCTAAGGGTATATTCAAATGGAGGTCTCCTTAGATGTTCACTATAAAAAATATTCACCTAATTAAAAATATGAATCATTCCCAATCCTTATAGAATTTTTATCCCTCTCCTTGAAAAAATATAGTTATTTTTACATCATAACTTTATAGATTTTCTCATTGGATAGAATTTTCTTACAAAGTCCCCAAACAATTGGTACCATCTTTCAGAAAATCACTTCATCCATTTGAGGGAATGAAATACTATAATTTTCCTTAAGGGGAATTGGAAAAATACTCAATTTAATTTTAACTTAACTAAACCCCCTATGTTGTTGTTGATGAACCACACTATATAATTAACAAATTTATTCAACATAGTGTTAATTCCATAATATTATAACACCCCAACCCCAGAACCCTAAGCCGGTGCATTATTTTATTAGATTTCCATGATTATAAGGAATAAAATCATGAAGTACTATTTAGTTTATTAGTTTTGGAAGCTATATTATATAGATGATACCCATAATACATTGTGATGTAGCAAATATAGAAATGATAAATAATAAAAAGAAATAAAAAAAATCCTTGAATTTTTATTCATTGATTTATTCTTCATAACCTGGGTAAAGGATACACGATAAGGGTATGCTCAAATTCTCAGTGTTTGTATGTAAAGCGGAAGAAATAACGAAACAATATGAATAAATTAACATGGCATGGTAAATAACTTATAACACAGACAATTAAAATAACTAGATAAAGAAATATCAATATAAAAAAGTTATGATTTTTAAACTCATGCCATCTAAATCAACAAAATGAGAATGAAATGTATCCATAGATATGTCAAAACAAAATATCAATGATGAATAGTAATTGAATCTAAATGAGGGAAATAATTAATTATTGGACACCATGTTTCATAGGTACATGATACCTTTATCATCAACACCTTTAAAGTGATAGTTTATAATATATAGTGTAAAAACATCTGATTTGGACAAATTATTCATCTCATGAGACTATCGATGCATCAAGGGGATATTTGTAATTTTACCCACCTATGTCGTACCATTCCATAAAATTCCCCATGTTGAATTTTCAAAATAAATAATTTTAATTACCAATTAACCATATTGAATAAGTATTATGGAATTATTAGTATTTCTCCCTAAAAACAAATAATTTTCATAGTAGACACCATTTGTAAAATGGTATACTATTTACGCAATAGTAATATCCATAATAGATGAAAAGAATAATTAAGGGAAATTCAATGATCATGAGAGATTGAATATTTCAAGGGGATTTCAAAAATTAATCACAGATCTGAATATAAATACTATCCTTTACCAAATAAAACATAAAAATTCTATACAAAGGATAAGGATGGTATCAATACAACATATCCCATGTGGAGTGAAATAAAGGGTCATAATCATTAATGAATCGATATATTATAAAAAGATATTTTAAAAACATTCTTGAGGAAAATATTCTTTTTTTTAAAAAAATCATTAGAAAAATATTTTCTTTGAAATCGTTATTGAAAATATTTTCATTAAAAATTAACCTTTTAAAAATTCAAATGATGATTTGTAGGAATGAAAAATGGAAAATACTTATATTCTGTAAAATAACATTCCATTCTCATAGTAAAAAGGTGAGAGAAATTAATTTTTCATAAAGAGACAAGAATATTACATTGAAAACATTGGTAAAAGAAAAATATAGCAAAAAAATCATTACTCAATCATTTTTAAAATATTTTTGAAAAAAAATTATTTAACAAAATTAGAACAAAACTGGTTCTCTGATTAAAGAGATAAATAAATTAGGGTTTTCTAAAAAAACATTATCTAAAACACCTTGAGTTATTAAGAGTTGAAATGGTACAAATACATGAAACTGGTCTTTAAAAACCACAACATATGAATATTAATGGTTTTATTGAAAAATTATTATATACATTTCTTGAATTAAAATACAATTGAATGATCATTAAATTTATTGTTTAGGAAAATAATATTTAAACAATTCAAAGTGTACCATACCACATTGATGAAATTTAAATCATAAACATCATGAAGTAATATTATTAAATGAAATTATTAAATACCATAAAGATAAATTAATTTATGATATAATATATAAAAATTGGGAGTAGATACACCACACAAAATATATATGTGGTGAACATGACATTTATCTCATGGATGTGAAAATTGATATGAGAATCTCCAACCTTAACATTCTTTTTGTTGTGTGTCCTTATCCTCGTGTATAGTGGTTTAAAATATGTTACTAAATTATACCAGAACCATGATCATGTTTATAATAACACATATTAACTTCATAAAATATTATATTATCCTTTTAATACTATATAATTAGTTTAGTTTTTTCAGGTGATAATTTCATAGTTTTATCAAGTATTTTTTTGACTTGTTCCATGTTGTTAATATTTAATATATCATGATTTCATCATATCCATAATATAAACCATGAATAAGTTAACTTATATATTCTGTGAATATGTATTTATAATAGTCCATAATATTTTAAGATAATAAATGATGTGCATTTTTCATGGAGACGGTATGTCGTACATACGCATGAATGCTACATTCATTTCATTGTTGTATTAAAAGAATGAAAAATAAATGATAAAAATTTATATTAAATTTATAGAATCATATATATGTTAAATATGTTACTTATTTTTAATAAAACATCCTTTATATGTTTCATGTATTCCCTGAATGATTCATATCGTTTTCAGGGGGAGGTAGTCCACACTAATGAAAAGGTTAGAGCATATACCTATTTATTTAAAAGGGAAAAAGAGAAAATCTTTTATCTGGGAGGTAACAAATTACATGGAGAAGAACCAAATCCAAAATGATTCAACATGGATCAAAGGCCCAGTACCCTGATGTCCAAAATAAAAAACCCAAAGGCCCCAAACCTTGGAGCAAAATCATAGGAAAAGGAAAATTGGGTGCCACCGTTATAGCTGGCTGATCGCTACACCCCCAGCACACCATTTTCTTTTGAAGCATCATGAAAAAGATATTGTGTTTTATTCCCAACCACAATTCCCTGCATCATGCTTCCGGCCTATTCAAGCTCGATAATCCACCACTACTTCATGTTGAAATCAACCCCACTACCTAATAAATACCTCATGTCGTCGAGGCCACCAACGACCAGATCAGGATCGTCCCTCTGACACCATTTCCACTAAGGGCCGCCACTAGGAATCCATGACCCCAACAACCCTCCATAATCTATTAATACTTCTTTTCTTCTCACCCTTCTAAGACAACATCACCACTGAGGTCCACTGAAGGTCTGACCCATCAACAGATGATGTTGTGCAATGAAACGAACTGAATATCCCAGAGTAAAAGAGAATGAATCCATCACCCAATGATGTATCCCAAGATAAAAACCCACATATCTAAAAATGTATGTCACCATTGATATAACATTAAGAATACAAAAGCTAGGGGTAGAACTCCAAGAAGACCGAGCTCTCCACCAAAGCCCAGAGTCCTCAGTAGTCCATACTTCCTCAAACAAAATTATCATATTTACACAAGAGTGAAAGAATAAATGAATGTTTAGAATAAAAAATTCAGAAGGATAAATACATTATAAATATAATTTATTTCATATATAAACATATTTTCCATCAAAATGGCCACCATTATATGTGGTAGAAGAAAAATAAACAATCATCACTTCGTGAGGAAGTAGTTCGTCGTACACAGAAACAACATGTTCGTTACCCATTAGATGGAGGTGTGTATAAATGAAGGTCAAACCACTTACATAACATAATTATAGTATATTTAGGATACTTTTTTTATTATATAATCATATAATAAGGATATTTTATGGGTTTCATAATGAAAATGATACTAGAGATCTTGAGAGAAGATGTTACCTCTTAATCAGGTAACTCCTTTTGGTTTGTTTTAAAAGGATTCCTTGGATTGCTTCTAGAAAAAATTTAGGATTCTAGTTCTACGGGTGGGATTTTTGGAGAATAATTATTCATATTTTGGACAAGAAAACAAGGCTTTAGAGGTTTGAGGAAGGGATGGAGTGTTTACCTTTTTATATTGGAGGGGGAGTGACAGTATTCTACATACAAAAAGGTATTCTTTAATGGGTGGTCTGACTTACCTAAACTGCCTACAAAATGGGAAAATAATTGATTAAATTTGAATAATTATTTATTAATACCTCCAAAAAACACCAATATGTTCATTTTAATAATATGATTCCCTAATTTTTTCATTTTAGGTTTTATTAAAGCATACAGTTTTCTAATCTAATTAATTTTTTCATCAAGACTAAACTAAATTGTGATTTATTACAAAATATTTATCCAATTATTTATTAATATAATATATTTTATATAAAAATCACATTTTTTGGTAAATTAAATTTAAAACAACTGAACATGATGCGTTGAAACACTACTTAAACCTATATCATGTTAACAATGTTTTTATAATATATGGGTAAATATGTTAATTATAAAAGATATATTGGTCCATTAATAGACCACATTTAATATTTATTAACACATACAAATAAATTTTTATAATATTTTATTTTTATTAATTTTAAATCATTTAATAAAATTTCATTTATTTTAAAATAACAATAATGTCTATTTTGACATTATTTATTGAATGTGAATTTTAAAATATTAATATAATATTGGAATTATAATATATTAGGATTAAATATGTGTAACATGATATATTCATCTACAAAAATAAATAAATACAACAATTAAATCAATTAACTTCACTTGTAATTTTTATAATATCATTTATTTTAGTTAATTATTAACTAAATAGTCACTACAATGGCATTTCATAAACATTTCAAGAAACTGATCCATATCTAAAAATAATTGATAAATTATTATGATAAAAATAACCCATATATCTTAAAAATGATATGTATAATATAAAATATGATGTTGTTTATATATCTCAATGTTTCATAAATGTTTAAGGTAAGGAAAGTACTATTTTCTGTCTTTTTCCTTACTTAACCTTTTATATCGGGCACTTCAATTTTACAATATCCCAATAACCCATAAATTCAGTTCCATTTGGAGATATGGTAAAATTGTTAGCATCCAATGAATTTTGGACAAGTTTCTACGTCATATTAGTCTTTAATATTAACGTTTAGTCCCATATTATGCTTAATTTTACCTTAATAATCTTAATTAATTTTGATCACTTTCAATAATATTTTCTATAACAAATTAAGTTGATATTATTATACATAAAATAGTTTACTAATTATGACCTTTTATTTATTTTTTCAATATTCATATCTCATATGTGGGAAAATTATGATTAATGTTAATCCTATAGACGTGGAAAGAATACAGGTTCTTAAAGTAAATAATATTGAAACGTTAAATATTTTTTTTATCAAATTTAAATATAAAGATCATTCCAATGAACTATATTAGATTAATATATTTTTTAGTTATACTATGTTAAATACCCTAATATGGGGTGAATTAGGGTATGAAAAATTAAAATTACAACCCCTTCGCATCTTGATTCATCATTAAACAAAACACACTTCGCTATTTTTCCTATTGTAATATATGAATTGAAATTAAATCATGTATGGGACATAGTGATTTTACATGTTTCACCCTCACAAAGATATATTAAGTGAGAATACAATGGAAATGTTCCAATATACCAAATCTACTAAAACCACATTGTTTTCTACAAGGTTAAGGCAAGATCACTTCTACACCCAGGCTCACTACCTTTACAAAGTTTAGGGAATTCTCACTGCATTCCCAAGGGTCACTCCTTGTCTCTCTTTCTCTACATCACTACTCGTGGGATAGATCCTCGTATTTATCTTCCTTCACTCTCTTATCTTAGAAGGGATATACATGATGTTTATTTACTTGTAGGTCCCTTTATTTTTATAAATGTCACATCCTCAACTGTTGACAGATGCTCTGTTGAACTTCCAAATTTATCCACTGATGAATACTAATTTACCATATATATACTGAGCAACATCAATTATTTAACACAACCCTCAATACTCATTGCATGCATGTTTTATGATTTTCACCCTAAACCAATTATTATGTGCAACATCCTTCATATGTGTAACTTAAAACTTACATGAAACTGCCTTAGCATTCGTGCAACTCCAATTCTTTCACGCAACTCCATTTGTGCACAACTATTACATAATTCAGAGCTCTAATTTCTTATAAGTGGTAAGATTCTTTGAATACGGAGGGTCACCTCTTATTTGTAGGTATCACAAACCCTTGCGTGCAGAACACTAATGCATTGTGAAAAACCTTCTTCGAATGAGAAAAACTAAATTTGACATTGCATTGGGTGTGTAAGCCTATTCTATGAAAACATAACTTTCAAACACCTTTCCAAATATTTCGTTCACCTCATGAATTTTCTGTATTTATACATTATTATCCTGACACATTACTTGCACACATGATGCAAAATCACCTTCAATCTTTCTCATAACTTCTTTTATCAAAAACACCTTTCTCTATTTTCTAATTATGAGGTCCAAAATTTTGGAAAACATTAGAAAATAGTGCCACCTTGTCTCTATTATTTTTGTACCACATCTAGATAATCCATTCCTTTTTCATTGTTCTTTGTTATATATTTTTTCAACAAAATATCTAGAACTCAACAACTCATCATGGAAACCCTCTTTGTCACCAAACACAATCTACCAAAAAAATGCTTCAATGCTACCTTGAGGGATTTTTTACCAAAACATTGAATAATTTATCTATTTTGTCATTAAAACCCAAAATAAAATAAAATTTAAAACTAATAATTATTTAAATGAAAAGGGTTTTTTTAACAAAATTGTAGTAATTTTCACTGTTCATCAAAAAAATGAAGTTTCTCAGAAAAATCCCAAAAAATCACCCTAAGATAATTTTGACCTTCTTAATCAAAAAATGAAGTTTATTTTAAAAAATTAAATTTATTAATGTTTTAAAATTTATTTTTAAAATGGTCTCATCATTTAATGGTTTTAGAACTCGATATTTCATGTAACACATGCTAATTTAGTTTTTTGTGTTGCGTAAGTTTAAATTTCTATTGTGTATGAAGAGATACAAAATAATATTTATTCAAACATTATAATATTTTAATTTATTTTCGTGATACATTTTCCCCACCTTATTTAAATTATTTCCTTACAATTTAAACTTGATCTCAATAATCAAGGGATTGATATTTGAAAATATACTACTTTTGAAAAACCCACATTATAAATAGGGATAATATAAAATATTATTAATAATATGGAAAGGAATGTACAATGTTCATGTAATTAGGTTCTCTATTATAATAAAATTGGTGGGGAATGAAAAATGGATATGGAATAAAAATCTAACAGTCATGTTCTAATAGAGTGTTCTAGAGAACATTGTTAAGAAGAAGTTAATAATAACAGGCCCATAAATCTGAAATTATATAAAAGGTCATTTGATTCATTAAAAATAATGGTTCTATAAAATATTCTTGATTTCAAGATCATTATTCTGGGGTTATAGTAATTCCTTCACTCTCTAAGAATTTACGTAAATATATATACTTGGTACCTTTCTATAAGTATAATCTTATCCCTTGTTGATGCATTGTAATATTTCAACTTCATATCTTCGTACAATATTAATCATATAGTGATGTAATATATCAGTATCAAAAAACTTATCCAAAGTAAAAATTAATCCATTTCAAAAATGGTTAAATTTTCAAAAATATTATGATCTGACACATTAAAAAGAAAGTTACTTAATTTCCAAAATGAACTTATCATTACCCATCAGTCAATTATAATTTTTTCATTAATCATCTCATATTTAATATGTGGACAACTTCATCATGCATCCTCTTAAAATATGGTAACAACTCGAATCACCAGAAAACACTCTTGGAAATATACATTTTTCCATATTACTTATGTAATACAAATTTTATTGGATATATTTCTTATATGAAAAAATGTTGTGAATTTAATCAGTGATACAATAGATGACTTGTTAAAAAGTCACTAAACATTTTTAGGGTATTTAGCACTTATCTAAATCCATCATTTCTTATTTTATGGTTTTTCTTTCCCTTAATAATGTGTTTTCCAAAAAAAATTATCTTTCAACTAAATAACTTTTCTTTGTACCATTCAGCATATGATTTCAAATCTTTAATAAAAATGATTGCAATATAATCCTAATATGTTTTATAATTCTTATAACCAATAAATTACTAATAAAATATTAAAATGACATAATTATGTAAGTTTTATATGAATCATTCTTCTTTATCTGTGGTAGTATCATAACCTAGTCATTATCAAATAGAACCATTTGGGTTATATTCCCTTGACACATGGGAAATTAATTCTCATTGTGTATCATGTCCATGCAGTTGATGCATTTTACATTGAAATAAAAATTCATACCAATTCAATCACGAACTTGGTATCCTTTTTTCTCCACACATAATATAAAATCTCAATCCCTTCCATAAATTTCTAGAGTGATTCTTGTCAAAATTATCACATTTTAGAAAATCCTTATTTTCCTTCATCTTCTTTGACTCATTACCTTTTTCATGGTGCTCATATGGACTCTTCTTGTCTTGGATTCCTTCAAAGACATAGGTCTCAGATAATTAATTACCCATCTCATCATCACATGAAAATATTTACTCATATTATCAGAATTTTTTTGAGAGTATTTACCTTTTAAATATTGGATTAACACCATGAAATATTTGATCTATATTACTCTTTAGATCTCATTCATCAATGAGGTTCACATTCCGTATACTAAGTTCCATTTATAAACAATAGAATATATTGGATGAAATCATAACCTAATTTATAATTCAAATTATGGTATATGACATAAATTTATACATCAAGAATCTTATAATCATAATCTTTTATGTCTTTTTGAAATCATTACATTTAAATCCTTTATTATTATAGGTATATAAAATATGAACAATATAAAGTGTATCCCCCAAGAGTGTAAAACTAAGTGCACATTAATGATCATTTTTATATACTAGGACACCCCTAGTTAGGCCCAAAACACCATGTCACGGTTATTGATCCTAGGTGAATCTCTCCTATAACCACATCCACTTCTTGTATCCAAATAAGGATGTATTACTAGGAATACCCATATGATATATACCTTACCAAAATTTTATTATGTTATTCTATATTCATAATCAAATCCTATATTAGGGTTGTTCTCCCTAATATATGTATTCTAAATATAGTTTCCATGTTTTCTTCTAAACATATTTTGATACCAAATATAACACACCGAACCTAGAATCCCAGTGTCAGTGCATAAATTTATTACATTTAAATGTTTACAAGGAATCAATTCTTGAATTTCAATTCATTTTAGATGTCTTGGAAAGCTAAATTACATACATGATACACATAACACTTTTGAAAATTAGAAATATAAAATTTATACATAATAAAATTAAATAAACATCACCCTTGAGTGATTATTAAAATATTTATTCTTCATAACATAGGGAAAGGAAACATAATAAGAGAGATCTCAAATTCCTAGTAAGGTTATGTAAGGAGGACAAAATAATGAATCCATAGGAATAAATTAACAAATAACTGTAAATAAATGATAATAAATTCCATCCAAATAACTAGATAAAGAAATATCAATATGGAAAGGTAAGAAATTGAAACTCATGCCATCTAAATAAATAAATTGATAATAATATGTATCTATATATATGTTGACAAAAAGTCTCTGGGATGAGTAATAACTGAATTGAAATAAGGTAAATACCTAATCATTAGACACCATGTTTCCTAGGTACATGGTACATTTACCATCAACACCATTCAAAATGCTTTTTTTAACATGTAGGGTAAAAAAAACTGATTTGGCCAAATTATTCATATCATTACACTACATATGTATTGTGTTGATATCTATATCTAGGCCCCTCTCTTGTCGTACCAATCCAAAACATACATCATATTTAATAATTGAAAAAAAAAATAAGCCTTATCAAATAACTACATTGAATAAAGAGTATGGAATTATCAATATTTCTCCCCAATAATCATATAATTGTTTGAGTAGATGTTGTATGCTAAATGGTATATATTTTATCAAATAATAATATCCTTTATAGATGGTATGGATAATTATGAGAAATTAAATGACCATAAGAGATTGAATATTTCAAGGGGACTTCAAAAATGAATCAATGATGTGAATATAAATAATAAACATGAATAAATAAATAAAATATATTCATAGAAAGGATGATTATATTATCAGTAAAATATACCCCAATTAGAGTAAAATATTGTATTATTGTTGTTGATTAGTGGTAATATTATAAAAATATCTTTTAAAAAACTTTATGAGGAAAATATTCATTGGTTTTGAAAAAAAATTAGAAAAATATTTTCTTTGAAAATTACTATTGAAAACGTTTTCTTTAAAAATTGAACTTTTAAACATGAAATGAATTCTTCATGGTAATAATGATGGGTAAATCCATGCATGTCATTAATAAACATTCCTTTTGCACGATAAAAAGTTTAAAAATGAATTTTACAGAAAGATACATGAAGAATTTATTGAACACATTAGTAAAAGAAAAAAAAGGTAAAAAATTATTTACAAAATCATTTTAATTTTTTTCAAAAAAAATTATTAAAACATTGTTTTTAGAAGAAAACAGGTTCTCTGACTATAGAGAGAAATGATGTTGTTTTTTCGTAAAAATATATTTTTAAACACCATGAGTACAAAAGAGTGGAAAATGGTAAAAATATTTGAAATAGGTCTTCAATTACCAGAGGATGGTGAAATTAAAGGTTTTATTTAACAATGGATATATAATTTCCTGGAATGTAAATACTATTGAATGATCATTAATGTTATTTTTGAGAAAAATAATCAATAAACATTCCAAAGTGCCCTATACCACTTTGAAACATTTTAAATCATAAAAAAATTTAAGGAATAATATTAAATTAATGTATTAAATTCCAATAAGTTAATGGAATTCGTGATTTAATATATAAAAAATTATTAGATAAACCACAAAAAATATGTATGTTGTGAACAAGACATTTATCTCACGGATGTAAAAAGTGAGATGATAATTTCTTACCTTAACCTTATATTTATTTTGGGGGTTTAATCTCATTTATAGTGGTTAAAAATATGTTAATAACTTATACCAGAACCATAATAATGTTTATAATATCATATATTAACTTCTTAAAATATTTTATTACCCTTTTGCTAATACTCTTTCATTATTTTATATATTTTTTGTGTTAATTACTATGTTTTCTCAAGTATGTTTTCACTGGTTACATGTTGTTCCTATTTCATAGATCATGATTTAATAATGTCAATAATTTAAACGATGAATTAATTATATTATAAATTAATTACATTTTTATTTAGAATAGTCCATAATATTTGGTGATGAGAAATGAAGTGCATCATTCATGGAGACGGTAGGTCATACATACGTATGAATGCTACTTTCGTTTCCTTGTCGTATTAAAAGAATCTAAAATAAATTATACATATGGATATTATAATTACAATATCATATATATTTTATATAAGTTTCATAGGATTATTAAAACAGTCCTTTATATTTTCCATGTATTACATGAATGAGTTTTATCACTTTGAGGGGGCGGTAGTCCACACATCCTCAAATAAAATTATCGTATTCATAGAATATGGAGAGCATTAAGGTACATTTTAGATAAAATTTACATATGCATAATGAAATTATTAAATATAATATATATCATATATAAACATATTTTCCATCATAATGGCTAACATTATAGGTGGTATTGGAAAAAAAGAGCAGACATAATATCATGGGGTAGTAGTCTGTCGGACATAGGAACAGTATATTCCTTAACCCTTAGATGGACATGTGTGTAATTTTAGGTCAAACCATATAAATAACAAAATACTTGTATATTTATTATAATTTTGTTGTTATATATGCATATAATAATGATATTTCAGGTGTGGATAATGGAAATGAAGCTAGAGATCTTGAGAGAAGACGTTACCCCTTAATCGGGAGACACCTTTTTGTTTGTACAAAAATGCTTACATGGATTTCTTAATACCAAAATATCGGATTATTGGTATAGTGTTCGGATTTTGGGATACTATTTGGGAATATTCTTTATGATTCAGTGTGGCCTGAGAGGTGTGTGGAAGGGGTAGATTTCTTAGTTTTTTTATCATGGAGGGGGAGTGACACTCTTTTAAAGACTAAAAGGTATTCATTGATGGGATGTATAACTTACCTAAAGTGAATAAAAAATGGAAAAATAATGGATTACTGTAAGAAAATGAAAAATTAAAACTTAAATCACACTAAAATATGTTCATTTCTATAATTTTGTGACTTAACTTCTATGATTCCCCAATTTTATCATATTGGTTTTTATTAAAGCATTTAGTTTTATAATCTAATAAATTTCACCATTAAGAATAACCTAAAGACATGTTTATTAGAAAATATAGATCCAAAAATTATTAATATGATATATATTTTAAAAAATAATATTCCCATGTGTTTTTGAAATTAGTTGTAAAACAAGTGCGGGTGACGCACTAAAAAATTGTTTAAACTTGTACCATGTAAACAACATTTTTTCAATATATGTGTAAATATTTTAATTATAAAAAGATCTAATGGAATAGTAATAGAACTATTTAATATTTATTAATAATTAAAAATCAATTGGCATAATATAGTATTTTTATTATTTTTAAATCATTTAATAAAATTTCATATATTGGAAAATAACAATAATTTTAATTTTGACATTATTTATTTAATGTTAATTTTAAAATATAAATTTAATATTGGAATTAAAATATATTATGTTTAAATATTTTTACCATGGTGTATTCATATAAACAAATAATTAAAATAATTCAATAAATTAACTTCACTTATAATATTTATAGTATCATTTATTAAAGTTAGGTATTGACAAAATAATCACTACACTTGATTTTCATAAGCATTTTAAGAATATAATCATCCCTAAAAAAATATTGATAAATTATTATGATAAATATAACCCATATATATTTTAAAATGATATTTATAACCAAGAATATATATTTTTACATATGTCAATGTTTAATAAATGTTAAGAGTAAAGAAAGTTCCCTTTTTGTATTTTTCCTTACATAACCATTTATATAGTGAAATTCCATTTAATAATATTTCCAAAACCTCAAAATTTAGAACCATGTGTGTATATGGTAATATAATTGGTATCCAATGTATTTTTCAAAAGTTTCTAGGTCATTTTTATCATTTATATTAAGGTTTAGTCCCTTATTAAGCTTAATTTTACCTGAATCACCGTAATTAATTTCAATCAGTTTCACTAATAAATTATCATCTGTTTTTCTTATCTTTTATTTTATATAAAATATATCTCAATGAATTTTAGTAGTAATGGGATCCTATATTTTAGTTTCCATGAAGTTTTCTTTCACACAATAGATTGACTGAATTGATAAATTTTATTCCCATTGAGAATATATTTTATCATTGTTTTTATATCTTAGTTGCTTCTTAATTATTATTGGTTATGAGTTCTTTCCTCCAAAATGGTATAAAAAGCATACTAAAAATGTAGCTAATTCCCAATACATTAATTATTTATATTTTTATGAAAAACTATTATATATGAGAGATGGGTCGATCTAGAATTTTAGACATAAAATTGTGTGCATGTGTGAAAAATGGAACAAATAAGAAGACAATAAATATAAATAAAGACATAGCCATAATTTTATATGGGGAATGTGATGATTATGAAAAATCAGTGTGGAATAACTCGATAAAGAACTATATATCATGAAGAAATTCCAAACAGTTATTTCATGTAATTGGGTAATTAAATTGGTTAATTGATGTATACCCCAAAATCATTAGATAATGATAAAAAATAGTTGGCCTACTATTTTAATAAATCATCTTATTATTGGGTGAATCTCAACTTCTTCAATCTATATAACTTACTCGATGAACAAAAAATAATGAAAACAACTTACTCACCAAGATAAATATATAGATTGATACTAGTGTATGAATCCCATGTGTTGATAATGTGTCATATTAATTCCTATATTATTTAAAAATTATTATTCTATTATATTAAGTTCACCAATCCATGATTAATTATGGTTTATTGAAAAATCAAACTAGAAATGAAATTTATTTTTAGAGAAACATAGAGAAAAAGAATGAATAAATGTTGTAAATAGATTACCATAAAAATAACAATCCTCGATGATGTTTTATATGATGATCATATCTGATTGAAAAACATTATATAAATATCTTAAAATTAATATAAAACTCCTAGTATTAAGATTTAATTAAACAAATATTTTAGGTGTTTCATCAGGTTTCCCAGTTTATGAACTCCTACAATTAATTATTCCATATCCATGAGGGAAAATGTATTTTTCATATATAATGTATTCTGATGAAATATAATGTAAATAATATCATACATTTTTCACACATAAAGTATGAATTTGGAATCATTTCATTGAGAAAAAACTGACAATGTCTTACTAATATTCTAGGAAATGTAGTTGTCCGCTGTAAGTCATTAATTTCCTTTTTATATATATTAAATGATTAAAACACAACATTTTTAGGGTATATAATTTTTAAAATGATGGATATTTTATAAAAAAAATGAAATAAAATGTTCCAAAAAAAATCAATTGGGGTTATGATATTCTCTTACAATAAATAATATTATTATACAATAGTCCTGTAAGAGGTATTCTACAAGAAAACTAAATTCTTCAGTGAAAATGAAAATAATTCTCTCCATTCACATATAAGGATAGGAAATTAATGTCTCTAATACATAACTAAATTATATTAAAAAAACCATTTAATGACTTACAATATTTTATGTTTGATTAATATAATGTTTGAATCTAAACTAATAAAAAATAAATATAAAAATAACATTAAATAATAAAGTGAAGTCAGAAAAATAAAAAACTGTATAATTTTTTGATATGGATAATTTATTATCAACTTATCTAACATGAATTGGAGGGATAAAAAACTTGTATATCCTACATGATAACTATTCCCATTTATAATTATTTTATTAATTTTTAAAAATATATATAGATTCTATTAGTTTGTATTTTAATTTATATTAATTTGATATATTTTTTGATTAAAAATATAACTATAATTATTTTACTTTTCATGTTTTACAAAGTATTATCAAGTGTTGGGTGCCACACTTTGTTCCTCATGCTGCATACTCAAGCATCATATGTGCTTTACCACATAATGGACCTTTGACAACTATGAAGTGATCTATTTATAAAATAATCACCCAAATATTCTATTGAAAATGAAAATATCCCCAATAGGGATCCCATAATTCAATAACCATAACTATTTTATTATGGAAACCTATAAATTATTTAATTAATATGAAAAATAGTTTAAACTAAACAACATATGATATCTCCTTTGAGTGTATACATATATTATTTTATTTTCATTTAATATATTTGTTATAATTTTTTGTTAAAAATGTTAGTGATGATTAATTTTTACCATATGAAACAATACATATCATGTTAATTAATTTTATAGATTATTTATCTAATTTATTTTTATTTTACTCATGATGGATAGAAGATAGATTTACAACATTGATCTAATCCCTAATGAGTTTTTAAAATAATTATTATATTTTTATGACATTTCATTCAATAATGATTCATATGTATTGATTTAATTCTTGTGTTTTGATTATGCTAGAACACCATTTTTATCTCACTAGGAAGTGAGTTTCCATATCATTAAACATGGTTTTAATAATAAACATTTTTGTTATCACAATGAAGAAAAACATTAATTGGGAAATGAAATTTATTCACATGAAAGGATAGGCATTTTTTTTTATTTCTGGTCAATTTACATTTGACTCTTAAGAAAAATTATCATTTAAACAAGTGAAAAAGGAAATTAATACCATAATATAGTTTTCCCTATTGATCAGAATGATGACTACAACAATGTTATCAAATGCAATGAATTTGTGAATATCCCATCATATCATTCATGTGGAAAAAATAAAAAACTTTTGTTTTAATGAAATTATATCATGGTAAAGAAATATATTTAGTTATTAATACATTAGTTTACTATTTACTTGCATTAATTATGGATTTACTACCAAGTGATGCATGTATTCTATAAAATTATTACATAGCGTCAATATTGGTTGAAAATTTTGGAATTTCATCTACTAAGATTAATTATTTTTTCAAACATTTTTGTATCTTCTAGATGAAAAATTTAGATTTGATTCAGTCAAAATAGTGTGGTACATCATGGATGAAGGGTAAAAAATATATAACGCAATCTTGTATATTATAGAATGTGATTTTGGAACTTCCGTTTATTTCTTTAGGCTTAAAAAACATTACATCAAGACAAATTTTATGAAATATGTAATTACATGAAGATGAAATAAAAAATGATAATGATGAAATAATACATCTTTCAAATGGGTTAGATTAGAATAGAATTGATATGTTACATCTCGAATTTTCAGCTTACCCATAAAATGTTAGTTTGAGATTATCATGTGATGGTTTCAACCCATTTATCCAAATTAATACTCCATGTATTACTTGTCCTATTTTCAATCGCATTTATAACCTTCCTTCAGGGATGTGTGTGATTAATATGTTTACTATCATGATTATATTAATATCTGTAACCATTGATCCTAGAAATAATATTGACATATATTTTTAGCTACTAATATATTAATTAAGGGAGTTTTTGATTGTTGGTGCACAAGGGTGTGATAATTTTAGGAAGGAGTGAATTATTTATTATAACAATTTATTAGGGATGATAAATGATCTCCCTACTTATGGAATTATTTTTGGTTGGAGTAAAAAATAGAAATTATAGTACCCTATTTTTATGAAAAATACAAATTCTCAGAGATTAAATATTTGATGAACATTCAAATTTATAGGGAATCAATTATTTCTTCTAATGGTTCATCCATATATTGAAAAATTGGATATAGTTCAAGTATTAATTGAAGAAAAATGAAACCCCTCAACAATTCTTTAAGAATGATAATATTAAAAAACTAGACGGTTTAAATTATTTTCCTTGAAAAAATCAATCAAATATCTAAAATAGAAACCATATTAATTCAAATTCCAATAGAAATTTTTGAAAGTAAAGTATATTATTTGAGTTTTTTGATTTCTCATAAAATTTATTACCTCATTGTTTTGATGTAAAATATTTTTAGAAAAACATTTGTAAGATATTAATTCTTACTCTTTTAAATTTCAAAGGAAAACAAAACACTATTTGTGATCAGGTAATGATTTGCTGGATTTGTGTCTAAGAGTAATAATTCATCCTATGATAATTTGTAAGAATAAGTGGGATGTCCCATTTCATATTATTTAATGAAAATGTAGATAAAAAAATTCTTAATGTCTTGGAATGATTGAAGGTTTCATATGGTTATTCAAGTAATATTTTGAAAAAAGTCAATACACAATATTTGAAAATAAATTCTTTTAAACCCCATGATTACCATATCTTGTTAGATTATTTTGTTCCAATTTCAATTTGATATTTACTTTCACATAATGTTTTAGTTCATGTGATTATGTTAAGTCATTTTTATAATGACATTTATGCTAAAATAATTACCCGAAGTGAAGTTTAGAATTTGTAGAGAGATTCAATGATTATTATTTATGGCTTGGATGCAATTTATCAACCTCATTTTTCACATGTATGATACATAATACTATTCATATTCACAAAATAATTTCTTTTCGGTGGTCCTATTTGGAGTCGGTGGATGTATCTAATACAAAGAATGACATTTTCACTGAAATATTACATGAGAAAAAAATATCTTCCTAAAGGATCTTTTGTGAATGTATATTTAGAAGAATAATTCATATATTTATGTTCATCCTACTTGTTTAATATCACTATGAGGTCTAATTGACTAATGAGAAATGAAGGTGATCAATATGAGTTCATTGAGCCTGAATTTCCTTAATTTCCCCAAAGATGGTTGATATTTGGATCGTACTTATGTACATTAAGTAGGTAAGAGTGGGAAATGGAGAATCATATAGTATTATTAAACTGTTGTGTTATTGATGATTACATTAAGTATGTAAAATAATAAATATGAATTTTTCATTATGTGATTTTTTTATATCTTCTGATGTTTTAAATCTTTCATATTTTTAGATAACATTTAGAAATTATAAAAATTATACATCACTATCTATCTATCAAGAGGAATGAATAATTTACCAAACAATAATTTACTACTTAGTTAAAGATATTGGTAATAGATTACATTTTTTCTCATAACATAGTCTGGGGTATGTAATTAATATTTCATGTTGTTATATTTCAGGTTATAAATATACCAATGAATGATGTATCAAATAAAATAAAATATTTTCCTTTTGGTCCAATCAATGTGGTGTGTGGTTATAGGGAAATGGTTGTCAATGGATTTAAATTCATTATAAATAGATATGAAAAAGTATCAACATAGCATGATAGTTTCACGATAAGCACCAAAACATATTTTCATGTGATTGAATTAGACAAGAATCCTTGATTGGAAAATATATCATATTATCGGGTTGTAAAAATAATAATTTTATTATATTACTATGCACATGGTCATTCCACAATGGTAAAATGAAATTGGTTTGATTAAAAGAAATAGCAAGTCATGCGTATAAATAACTGTGGAATTATAGTGATTTATATAAACTGTCAACTTTATACTAAGGAACCATATATTTTTACATCATAATCCAGATAGGTTTTCTATATAACTAACCAGTTAAAAAAATTGGTGTTATTTTTTATGTCATTCGTAGACATATTTTTATGATGGAATGGATGGTAATGAAGATATTGATAGACTTATCGATACTTATATGAATGTTTCATTTTATGAATCATATGATTCTATTGTTAAAACATATTATGAACAATAAATTTAAACATAGTACACATAGTGTTGAAATATTTGTATGTATTACCTCATATTATTTTAATGTTTTTTGTATTTTTTTAAACATTCATACATGATATCAAATTAACTAGTATTTTCCCCATTAAATTTCATGAGATATAATTTTTTTTAAATAATGTGTGTATTATTAATAAAAAATTTCCAACATTAGACTATACACTATACTTTTTGAAAATAAATACTAACTTGTTTATGTTCCTAGAATATTATTTTTGATGAAAATTAGAGTCTATATATCTTAATATAAATTAACAGGTCATGTTCACAACATTCAATATGACTTTATCATATATGGTTCCATATAGAATAATCTTTACCATTTAACCTATGAAAAACAAATTTATATAATTCATAGATCATTCTCTATGTATGGTTCTGTCAATGTGGATATGATAATACAAATATAGGAGATAAAATATTAAATAATAATACTTCACTTATTCCATAAAATATATTATTACCAATAATTTCATTACATATTAATTCCGTATGAACATAATAACATCCTCATAGAAATAAGTCTCACTATATTTTCCATTACCATGGAGGCATAGATGTAAATTATATAATAAATCCATTGATCCCATTAATAGGATAAGACAATTCATCGGTGGTCTCCTCTATTTTTAGACAATCTTATAACTCCATCATGAATCCAATGGGTTATATAAATATTTGAAAAACATTCATTGATTATCCTAAAATATGGATACAATTCTCTAATAACATTTGATTTATAATCTCTCACATTAGGCTAGGACTAAAAATTATAGATCCAACAATAGGGAGAGAAAAAAATGGACTACATTAACAAAATCTAGTAGAAATGCCTATTTGAAAACACATTTCCTCAAGTATGGAATCCCGTGATATCCCAGGTATCTATAATATGAGATTATAAAATATAGATATTCAATCCAATATTGATTGGCCTCTCATCTCGAGTCATTAAAATTCCACATATTTTGACACATTCACAATTTTAGGAATTTATATTAGAATATTAAATTGATTAAATGTTTTATATGAATACTCATATTGTGGATTAGTCCAAATTTATTCCTTGATCCAACTGGCTATTATTTGATATGGATATCTTTTTGTGTAAAAATATTTTTTGGTGGGTTTTGAATGCTGCATTTTTAAGTCCACTTAACTTTCATTTATAGCCATTTAGTTTTTGTGTATGATAGGGTAATGTATACCCAAATGGTACTATTTAAGAACTACGTACTAGCTATCAATATTTGGTGATCATGATATGTGACCAATACTATGTAATGTTATGGCTCATCACCATGGTTTGGTTAGAGTAGTTGGGTGGGGTTGGAATGTTATATTTTGGGTGGTGGTTGGTTTTGCAATGTGATTTTAGAACGTCCTTTATATTGGATAATTATGACTAAAAATTTAACTAATAATTAATATATATAAGTTTTCACATACAAAATACATGTTATAGATTTTTATATGACACATTATCTTAAATAGACTACTCCACATGGTAATATTTTTTGGTAAAGTGAAAAGCATAGTGTTTCCAGACGTACCTAATGATATGATGGTGAATGATATCATCATTCCTACAACACTGAACATCATAATAGTAATATAATAATGGAAAATTTTCTTCATTTTAAACTTGATTACGGTTAAAATTTTAGATAAATTTAGAGTAAGAAACTAGTATTTTTTAATGAAATTCATATCTCATCTATTTCAAATTAATGTTTCTAAACATAGGAATTGATAAGAGGAGAGCAATAGATTACCTCAATGTCCAATTCAATGAGATTAGTTTAAAATTAAACATGTGATTGAATTTGAGGTCTCAATGGTTAAAAATGTTTCCTTGAGAAGTAAAATAAAAATGTTGAATTTTGGAATGAATAATATAATAGGGCCACATCATGCAATATAAAAAATTCCTGACTTGAATCTAAAACTAGCAATCATCGGGAAAAATTTAGGCTTATATCTAAAATAAATACTTTAATGGTTATGATCAAATTATGGATGATTTTACTAGTCAAAAAAAACATCAGGATATATTATATGACCTACCATACATTGTATCTAACCAATATATCCACAAATAGTAATAATATAAATTTTTTTATGATGGATTTCAGCTGACAACAAAAGAGTTAAAAATAAAAATGATCAATCTTAAACAGAATTGAGAATTATGAGAGTGGTAATATCGATGAATAAAATGACTTCATTGAATTATAGAATGCATGATATTTTTATTTTGGTAATTAGAATAATAACAACTCCAATGCATAGACCCTATTACTTTCAAATATCCAAAAATTATGTTTTACTCTCCTGCCAAAAAAACATATTTAAAATCATATTTACAATCATATTAGAAATTGATGTATTTCAATGGTAAGAAAAATTACTCAAAATAATTAGGGTAGTGATAGACTCATTCACCCATTGGATCCTCTCTAGTAAATACCCAATAATAATGAAACCACAAAGTAATGATACATATAAGTTCAATGGTCTCTTGGAATACTTTCATTTGTTTGTGAGTTCTAATATTATCAAGACAGAATACAAGATGAGTGTCATTAGTAACTTTAAATGTCTATTTGATGTTATCTAGAATTGTCATTAAGTCATGTAAACTACATTCTAAACCATCCATAATAACCATGAAGACCTAGAGTTCTACCAATTTTTCACTCCCAAATAGGATTCTTCTAAAAAACTCATTTAACATAAACATTAAAAACATAACAAGATTATGACGAAAAACATCAACAGAATAATTGAGAACAACGGTAATCATTGAGAGATGGGAATCCCAACTATCCGTAATAATTCAAGGTTCAATGTGAATAGTAGTGGATAGTCACATACTCGTATATATATATATATATATATATATATATATATATATATATATCTCTCTCTCTTAAAACCTCTATGTCATATAACATTTCCACCATGAATCCCAAAAAAAATATAAACAAAACTGGGATTTGATAAAATAATATAATGATCATAGAAAATATGATGTTGTAATATTGTTTCTCTTTAGTGGTTATTTTATGTTATAGTGGTGTTATTTAAAAATATCAATATTTAGATTTATCTTAGAATATTTTTTTCATTTTCCAGGTAAAAATTTCTGATTATAATGACGTTTGAAGATTAATAATACATAGAAATGAATAAAGTATTATAGTTTTAGAAATTTCTCTTCTAGTCACCACTATAAGTGCAATTTATGATTGGATATTATTACATTTCATATTATTTATCTTCTTGTTGTTCATTTTATATTAACATCCATTTTGTTTTAGGATATATCATCGTTAAAACTATTTGATTATGCTGTGAAGGTTAATAGTATGGTGGGGCTACTGGTACGACCGATTCTATAGTTCAGTCTAACACTATACTACTCCATCCACTAAAAGGTCATTTATTTCATCCTCCTATTATACCGCTTCAGTCAATATGATTTCATAATCCTATTATTCAATATCTATATATTTTTACCCACCTTTTTCTATATCTCTCTTCACCCACACCCACATAGGATGGTAGTTATTAGGATCACATCCCCATTTATTACCCATTCCCACCATCAATTGTATTAGGAATTACTCCCTGATATATCCCACTTCTATATCAATATTAATATCTCTATCCACCATAATTTTATAGGTCTATAAATCATGTTTTCTCTCATCATCAGTACATTTATAATCATTGACTAAATAGAGTAATCCTACTATATATATCCCACCTACCATTGAGGATTACCCCCTCTAGATGTAGTGATTAATGGGTTATCAAATCCCCTGTATACTAGTATTTGTTTAAACAATACTAATAGTTATTAATGATAAATTCATATATATTCTTTTCCTTTACTAATTATTTTTCATGATTAGCTACACCCTCTTCTAGAAAATGATGTTATACAAAAATGTGAGAGGTCCAGAATCGACACATGTATATCATGGTTCAATACAATGAGAACACTTCTATAATTGGAAAAATGGAATGGAATTTAAAATATTAATGGGAAAACATTCTATGAACAACAATATCATTCTGGTCCAACCAATAAGTAGTAATGAATTTGGATAAATAATAAAGAACAATTCGTGGATAGAGATTCGGTAAGTAATTTTACTCAAATTTTATATGTTATGATTTATAATATTTTATTAATAAATATTTTTTCCAATGAAACTCTAATATTATCTCCTTGATAAAAAAATGTGAAGCCTATAAGATTAAAAAAAATTAGATAATATGTAGACAATTTATAAGTATGACTTGTATGTTGGTTGGAAAGATAGAGTTGATATAGATCATTAATAAATACTAATCATTTATGATTTCCCAATATCACAATATAGAGATATGATCTACTATTATAAGAGTCCAATGTTGAAGGAATTAGTTAAATTTATATATATATAATCATTTATTTAATTGAATTTTTTTTTTAAAGTATAAATTAATTATTTTATTTATCTTAATGGAATTATATAATTTCTTATTTATTGGTGAAATCAAGCATAAATAAATGAAATAAGAGTGAAATAAAATACATTCATACTCTTGGACAAACTTTAATCCAATATAATGGTGAACAACTTTTAATTTAACATTTAAATTATTCAAATGAGCATCCATTATAAATTTATGATATATGTATTACACAAAAAATCCAATCTGTTATAATTAAATGTTTTTTACTACAAGTAATTTCCAAAAATCCATGTCCTACTTTTTAATTTTCAGTGTTATAATTTTTAAGAATGGAGAGATTTATAATATTTTTCATTCACTTTGCGTAGTTGAGTCTCTTTTGGGGAAATATAATCCAATATTTTTCTAAATAAACCAATGACATGGATGTATAATTATTATAACTTTCTTCATCCATATTATCAATTATTTATAATTAAAATCTAAGTCATTTCTAAAAAATATTCGGCATAGTTAGTAGATTTAGATATAGATATCAAATATGGATTTAGTCTCGATATTTATTTTCCAACCTTTTCTTTGTTCATGACTAAACAAACAACGTGTAATAGTAATTTACAATATTTAACTTCAAACTGAAAGAATTGTAATTTTTTCAATGATAAAATATCCAAAAAATAAACATGTGACCTCTAATGTAAAAGATAAATATTTAAACTCTTATTTTCACTTTGGCCTATCAATATTCTTTATTCCCTCCCACACATAGGTGTCTATTACACTATATGATGAATATGATGTACTTCCTTGTTCTTTTTCCTCTACTTCTTACATATACAGTAGCATACAAGCTCATATATATTATTCTCTCACTTTATTACACTAGATGTAATATTTTATTCTATAAGTGAAAACAGAACTATACTGCACATTTTCTTCTTCATCATTATATTGAAGTAGATTTTGCTTCTTCTTCATTACTTCCATGAATAAAATATATCTCATCTTCCATCATCTACCTTTATGCTAACATAGAGTGCATCGGCACTTCTTGTATTCCCTCATTCACATTTTATCTTCATCTTTCATTAATTTATACAAAAATAATTTAATGTTTTCCTTATTTAGGTTATTGGAATTTGCACTGAATCTTATTCCTCATTTATTCATTGCATCAAAAACATCATTGGTTATCTTCTTGTTCATGTTTACACTCATATATTTCATTATTATAGGTACAATATTATTTATTCTATCGGGGTATTAGGATCTTACTCTCTGAATAATAATGTCACTATATCTACCTATATATATAATAATTACATAATTTTTGGGTCTTAATCTCCCTCTTCTAATTCTTTTTCATTCTGAGTACCACATGAATGTGTTATTTTAAATTGCTTATATAATAAGAAATTCAAAATCCATAATATTTTTTCCTTTCAAAACCACCACATTCAATTTATTTTCTTCACATTTCAATATTCAAGTTGATTTTTCATAATACTTGTTTGATGAAATTCTCCTATTAATGTATTGAATTCATTACTTAACCAATATCAACATATAACTTTTTCAATCCATGGAATCTATATATTAATTTTTTCTACATTTTAATTTTATTTAGACATTCATGGTGTTCACATTGATTCTCCATAATTTATAATGCAAAGCACATAGTTATTCAATTATTTTCTCCCACAACAGGCATGAATCATGATTATAAGTGCTGTGGTATTTGAAAATATAGATCACAGAAAAATGGAATAATAAAATTATTATCACAGCACTTCGGAAGTTATAATATCATCTGATCTTAAAATTCATTTTAAAAACAACATATGATGAGGTTTTTACAACGAATTCATATTATATGAGACATGCACAAAAGTCATATGAGCATCAATCTCTTTATAATGTGTTCTCTTAGTTATCATGATCCTCTAATGGAAATCCCATTACTTTTAGTATTCTTTTTCTAGAGATCATAAAACAATATTTTGTTCATCAAATCATCAGATCATGCTAGTTATGATAAACATAAAATCATTCATCAATAATCCAATCATTCAGAATTCATGTATAAATTTCCTCATGATCTTTGAGGATTATAACTTTACTTGGTTCATTAAATATTGATTACTATTATTCTCTTCAATCTAGTTAATAACCATTACAAAATTTATAATTTCTATCCCACAAATTATTTTTATTTGACTACCATTACATAGGTCTTAACAACTATTACATAGGTTTTATTATTCCAATATTACCTTTACATGGAATCAAAACACATATAGGTAGCTCTTGTATTTCTCAATTAACCTTATGAAATACATAGATCACTAGAGTTACCTTTATATTTAATAACTCATTAGATTACATAGTGTTGGTCTTACATTTATATATCAGAAAGAAATTATGTGATAACTTTACACACCATAAGATCATCTAGGATATAACATTGTACATAGATAAAATGTCATTTATTCCTTTTATTAAATGTTACAATTACATTGAATGTATAATAATTTCATTACCTTTATATAGAATCAATTTCACCATTAAAAATATCATCATCCTAGAGATAAAAAGTAACTCATTATAAATCCCATATTAGACTCTTAATCATCAACCATCCTTTTTTGGTTTTTATATTCAAATATATTGTTTAAGATAAATATGTTTATGTTTATCAAGATTTAGTGTAATTTAATTCACTTATAATGTTTCTTTATTTCATTACTCATTGTAGAAAAAATCATTAAATATCAACGGTCAGGTTCCATGCTCTACCTTATTTTATAAAAGCACGACAAATAATGATTGTATTTTGGTAAATAGTGTCACCTAGAAGACGATTGTAGGTATATTTTAATTAAATTTATTTTGACTGAATTTAATTATTTATATTATTTTATCATTTTAATTTATGATATATATCCCTCCACAAAACACTTTGGAGTAATTTACATAAAAAGAACATAACAATTTTGGCCTGAATGGTCATCCCCATCAGGTGTTATGAGGTGATAATCATTGAAGAGTGAATTTTCGACCTAAGGAGAAAGTGTTACCATCTAGATACTTGAAATATAACAATGTTCCATAATTGATTGGTTTTGGTATGGTCCCAATGGAATAATTGAATTAAGAAGTCAAACAATCTACTCAAAAATTAGAAGAAGATACTAAACATCAAGATATGATAATTGAACATATAATGAATGTTATGTCCTCTATTTAATCTACACTTAAACCATAAGATTCTATAATAGTTTATGCTTTTTTATGATTATGTGTTCTATTTATGTATATTCCTCTTCTAGAGTTGGTTTTAGCACCACTACTATTTCCATTGTCGATGTTGATGTTCATGGTGATGATGATGCCAGTGGTGTGAGGGGTGTTTGTGGGTTTTCTATAAGAGGTGGGGGTGGGGGTTATCACAGTTTGCCGATGCTGATTTTGAGGCTCACTTATGATGTAACCTTTATTTTCTATTTGTTAAATTTTTAATTTTGTTATGTTGTTAATTTTTATTGTTTTTATATTAATTTTTATTCTGGTGTGTCTCTCTATATGTGTGTATATTGAATTATTTCATTATGGTGTCTAAATATGTCTTTATGATCCAAAATGAGGTTGGATATTTATCAACCTGATGGATAATTATATTACCATTGTTGGAAACCATGGGAACAGAACAATATTCTCTATTTACATTGTGGAAATATAGTTATATCCATGTTTAGTAACCATTGATATATTCTAATGTGTTAGAACCAATATCCATGGTTTACAAAAATGGATATAGGTGTATTGCCATAATGGAAACTGTGGATATTGGTTTGTGTCCATAGTTTCCAACTATTGTGGTAAACTAAAATTTAATTACCTATATCCATGGAGGAAAACATGGCTATAGTTATCACCCTATTTCCACCCCAATAAGACCCACAGTTATCTGAACTGTGGCTATTAGACGTAGCCATGGTTTTTTGGATTATATATTTGTTTAGAACCTATGTATATATGAATAATTTCTAGTATTATAATTTGATAATTGTATGTTTGATATCTCTCATCACCTTCCATCTCCATAAAATATCAAATAATCTTGGTCCTTTTAAGGACATGCTGGTTTTTATATAAGATTCATTAATAAATTTTCCTCCATTTCCCAACCACTTTTTTCTATACTGGTGAAATATTATCCATTTATATAGATATAAATCCTAGAATAATCATTCTTGACACTCATTTCATCCCTAATCTATACTCCTATCATGCAATATTTTAATTTTAAATGTCCATTAGATGTCATGTGTGATGTGAGAAACTTCACTATAAGAGTTATCTTAAGATGATATACTGATAAAACTTCACCTGTCATTAATTATAAATGTAAATTGTGAAATTATTCACAAATAAACTAGACCTATAATTATAATTTGTTTCAATTTTTTCCCTTTTCCATAGTAATATTTTGGTCCATCTCTTCGGACCTCCCATCAATATCTTCACAGATATTTTGGCTATGAAATACCTTTTCCAAAAAACAAGACTCCAAGGATAGATTTATTAGGTTGATCCTTCTTTTAAAAGATTTTCATATAAATATTAATGGAAAATTGGTTATTGAAAATAGTCTAGAATATCTCCTCTCTAGGTTAAATTCAATGATAAATCATCTGGTCAACCACTGTTTGATTCTTTCCCATATGAGAATTGTATTTCATGTGGTATTGCTGAAGGTATACCAACATAAAAACCACTTGGTTATGGGTTTCATTCAAAACCTCATAGGTACTAAATCATAGAGTAAATTATCTTTTATGTCAAACATTATTTTTTTATGATTCATATATCATAAATTTCTATCTAGATCAACTCATTAAGAGATGTGTTCTTGAAACTGAGCAAGATTCCATGCATAAATTCTATCATGTATTGGCATGTTGTTGATAATTTTTTTCAAATATAACCACGAAAAAGTTCCCCAAAGTGATTTATTTTGGAATAACCTCACTAAGGAATCCTATAAATTCCACTAATGTTATCATGGGTGTTAATAATTAAGATCCATAACCAAAAGGAATCAAATTCCCCTACTCTAATTTTGGATGTGAAAATATTTGATTTTTGGGAAATCTAATTCATGGGACCCTTCACAAAACTCTAGGGGATATATTGACATCCTTTTATCTATTAATTATGTATCAAAATGGGTTTAGTCTATTCCCAAAAATTCAAATGACCAAAACTTGTGATTTTATTCCTAAAATTGAATATCTTTTTCTGATTTGGAATTCATAGGGTTGCTATCATGGATTATGGAACCCTTTTTTTCAACCATCCCTTCTCATAAATCACGAATATATATGGGATATCTCCCAATGTTTCCACTACCTACTACTATCAAACCAATCATCATTCTATGTTTTTGAATTGGGAAATTAATAAAATTCTTGAACAAAAGATCAATAATTCTATGAAATATTGGTATGATAAACTCTTGGATTCCATTTGGGTATATAATTATGAATTCAAAACAATC
The DNA here is from genome assembly GCA_963277665.1 of Viscum album. NCBI lineage: Eukaryota > Viridiplantae > Streptophyta > Magnoliopsida > Santalales > Viscaceae > Viscum > Viscum album. Next base: position 1,673,425,221 of record OY728126.1, read on the forward strand.
CTAGATAGGTCAGCATATATATTGTTTTTTGGAAAATCATTCCATTTAACTATTTAAATTGAACACTAAGCCTTTTAAGAAATAAAAAAATTAATTTTGACATTTCTATGGTCGAAACAAATAGAAAATTAGACCTTAACAAAATTTAAAATCTTAATATGGAGGATTATGAAAATTGAATGATCAATGAAGAAAGAGTTCAAGACTACTAATCTATGAATTTGAATGTAAAACACTTTAAAACAGGAAAATATATACCTTTGTATAGTCCCAATCTTCACTTACACCTAGGAAATTTATGGTTGATATTTTCAAGGCCTTACAAAGTGCATCATGTGTACTGCCATGGAGTATTAATGATTCAAGATCAAACTAGTGGTTATATCTTCAAATTAAATGTTCAAAGGTTAAAACCATTCATTGAATAATTCAATAAACAGGAAACATAGGATGTGATAACTGATCCAACCTATGAATTAGATAATTGTTAATAGATTTAGGGTCTAATTTGAACTAATTACATTAAATTGAGTGCTCTTCATGAGGGACCGGGCTTCTACATTTAACTTGACTTGGTATTTTTTGTTATTAAATAAACATGTATGTTTTTACTTTTTATTATTTTCCCTTACCTTTTTTTGGTAACCACAAGGAGTTTTTTTTATTATTCTTATTATGTTTATGTGTAAGATTTTGGAGTAGTTGAGGTCGATGTATTTTCAATTAAACAACATTTCATCCATGAATTCATACACAATCTTCCATAATCTATGAGCGATAATCAAGTGAAATATAGGTTGAGGATTAATTGGTTTCAATATGGAATTATTGTTCAAGATACCAGGTCACATTGTTCCATAATTTTATTTCAAATTTAAATATTAGAACTCTCTTCTCCACATCTTATCCTGTATAAATTTTATTTTTTTAGACACAAGGGACAGTGTTATTCTATCTTATGGGTTGAAAATAAAAAAAATTATATATCAAGGAACATTAATGTGCACACATCCATGGTGAAAAAAATAGAAACATTTCTATTTAGAAATGGGAAATAATTTTTTTTAACCTTGAGTATGATAATACACTTTTCAAACATTGAAATATAATTTAAAATAATTTTTTATACATTGAATTTAATTTTAATGCACATTTAAGTTCATGAGCATAAATTATTGAAATTATCACTATATAGTGTGATTTTACATAGTTTTAATTCTCTTCAAGTTAATAAAAATATCACTAAATATATACTTTTGATTGTGGGAAATTAGTTCAAGTACATAGGGTCCATGAAAAAATATCAAAGGTTTGGTAATCTTTTTAATTTTAACTTTAGCATTAAAATAACATAAAAATTTAATAGTAAAAAAGAAATAACTTTTCTTGTAGAAAAATTGATTGACCTAATGTGTGGTTTTTTTTTTACTTTTTGGTCATGAATCTATGGTTATATGGCTGAGAGTTGGTTATTTTATCTCTATTATTGTTAATTTGAATTGTTTTTTATTGATTTAACAAGAGTTTATTCTTAAGTATGTGTTCTTTATTTAGTTCCCTAAGGTATTTAATTTTTGGATTCATCAAAAAAAATTATAGGGGTTGGATTTATTGTGTACAATTTCAATTACCAAAAAAAAATTCAAAAAAACAAGAAAAATACAAAACAAATGAATAATAATCTTATGATTAAAATCTGATTCCACTCAATGCTTACAAATTTTCCTCCATGAATAAAAATGACCCTGAGTTTATACTATGATACACAAAAAATCAAGATGCTTAATTGAAATTGGATTAAATGTAAAGATAAATTTGAACAAAGTAATGGTCTTAGAATTGGGATATGTTGTGAACCTAGATTTTTTAAATGATTTAGATATGTTTCATTATTTTTTGGCATGATTTATTTTTTTGAGAAATGTATGATATATTTTTTAAAAAATATCATTAAATGTTCATACTTTTGAAATTTTATTTTCTTAGGACTAGTATGCCTAAATTGGGGGGTTATTAGACATTGACAAAGGCTAATATTCATTATTAATATTTTAATTTTTATATGATTCAATATTCATAAAAAAATTCTTTTGAATATTACAATTTGAACTTATTTTTTATCATGGATGTAATTCATTCATAAATTGAACTATTACTTGTTACAATTTTTGGAAACTTTCCAAAAAACCATTGGTTTTGATTTTAATTTCATATTTTATTTCCAGGTATCCCATGAAATGATGAATATTATTTCCTTCAAGAGATTTTATAGATTCATTTGGGATGATTGATAATGTACTCCATGAATGTAGAAATTATGGGAAAACTAAACTAGAAATTTTTTGAATAAATTGACTATATATTCTATGATTCAATACCAATTAATCAAAAAACAATTAACTATATATAGAGATAAATATGGAAAAATATAATTAAACTATGGAAAGATATAATTCTGAGGTTTAAGTGGTTGTATTTTAAGCACAAGTGGAAGATATAATTCTATCCCAGATTCAATGTCCCTTAATAAAAACCCACCATTTTGATCATAACTCAGAGATATTAAGAAAAATGGAATGAAATTTTGAAATATGTAAGAGGAAATCAAAAAATTGATTTTAGAAATATTTTATGTAATATAATTTTAATTAATTATTATGATAGATAAATTTTATCGATGAATATGAAATATTATGAATGTATTAAACTGTTGGGAACAAATTTTTCTTTTTTAATTGGTTTTAATAAAGTCAACGTAATGAAAAGTGTCAAAATTAAAAATAATGGTATTTTAGGAATATAATATTTTATTTAATTATTTAAAAATAATAAAAATATTATATAATCAAAGACTAGATAATATATGGTTGAAAATTCAACCCATATGGATTAATAGTCTATTTGGAAGCATTTATCTCCAGAATAGTCTTGTTATATTCTATTATTTTGAGATATTTCAAAAGTTCCCATAAACTCCATTATAAAAGGGAACACATTCATTCTCTTGTTTACACCATATTGAGCCATTTAACATAAACATACCCTTACAGAACTTCTTTTAAACATCGTTATCCATGTTTTAGAGGTTTTTTCCTTCTAAAAGTAGAAATTTAGATCCCATGAGAATGGATCTAAAGAAAGTCCACCAGAGAAGAGGTAATCATCTTTAAGAACTCTTTCAAGTTTTTATTTTTCAACATACCTTTCATATATTATTTCTATATTAATTTAATAACTAAATTATCATCTATATATTGAGTTATTATTATGACTATGAGACAACCATATTACACCTTTTATTCATCCTTTTAAAAATAAGAGCATCGTGTGGGCGTACATCCAGCTTATTGTTTCCATATAGTGGTGTAATTCGTTTTTCTTAACCAATTTAATTAGATGTTTATAAATATGTATGTAATGAATATATATGATATATATGACATAATAATTAATTTAAAAGGTTAATTAATCTTTACCATTCTTTCATTTTGTCTGTCAAGAAATAAAAATCGCATGCATGCGTATGTAGGACCTATAGTCTCCATAAACAGTGTAATTCATTTTTAAATATCTATATTTATGTTTAAATATATATACAGATACATATATATATATATATATATATATATATTTAAATAATAAATAATATTATGGATATGGTGTAATTATGATAAAATTATAAGGATCAGAACTACTGAATCAAAACATACATTAATAATGAAGAAGTTACCAACACAAACAGTAATTTTAAAAATGAATTGATAATAAACGAGTGATATAATATTAGAATTTTATCATTTGTGGTATGATATATATGAATATATTTTGATAATATATTTTTAATAAATCTATATTTATTTCATAAGAGTTTCAAACACGTACAATGGAAATTAATCCGGAGGTTAGGGACTTCATATCAATTTTCATTCATTGAGTCATATTTTGATGTTATAAACCTATATTATTTTATAAGGTGTATATAACACCCATTTTAAATGTTATATAATTATTATATTTGTTATCACGATATTTAATTATTTTAAAATTTTACTCATTCATGTGCCCTATGATTCAACTGATTACAAAATGGTAAGAGGATTTTCATCTCATTTTTATTTATGTGGGACACATGCCTCATTCACCGTTTATTTCTTTTTTAGGGTTTATATACTATGCATATGATATATTATATCTTGAATATCCTAGTATTCATGATATTTTATTTTTTATTTTAATTTATTTCTTCCATGGGGATGATGATTAAAATGTTACTAAAATAGTTTATTTCACATTATCATAATTATTAGGGATTGTTCATGTTTAAGTATCTGATAGTGAATATTTCCCACCCTTGTATATTTTTATAAAGATATTTTCAAAAAAAATTAATAATCTCCAATGATATTTAAAATAATTTTTCACCCATGTTTATATTTTTATATAATTTTTTAAAAATAATTTTCCTGTCATTTTCTAAATGAGGTACTTTAAGAATTTTTAGAAGAAAAATATGTAAGGAATATTTTTTAAATTTATATGACTTCAGTTGATTTTTCTATCATTGTCACACATTAATTATTTGAAATTTACTTTACATGTTTAAAAATTATTTTCAAAGAAAATTTTTTCCTTTTATATTAATAGTTTATTTTTTAAAATGAATTTCAAAGTAAAAAAATATTTTTTAACTCAAAAATGTTTTTAATGATATTTTCTAGTACTTTTATTATCAATGAAAACAAAAATTTATTTTACTTATTGAACACTGGGTATTTTATTTAATTATACCATCCATTAAAGCATTCACTTACTCATTATCATTGGATACTGGATTTCTATTAAATATCCATATTCCTTATACCATGGATATATTTATTTATTAAACAATATCTCATTTTCTAAATATAGAGTTCTATATTAAAATTCATTTGTTTATTTAGGGAAATATTTCTAAATATGTTTTATTTATTCAATTTTTATATTTTATAATAAGACACATTATTCATGAATTAAATTGATATTTCAATATGTGAGTAATGTTTTGGACATGAAATACATATGTAGGGGATGGTTATAGTTATCCCATCAATGTATCGATAAGTCACATTAAGAAAACAAGTCTCCAAAACCAGATTGTTTTTTACCCAGTTGTTTTAAAATGACATGTGAAAGGTTTTGAAAGTAAAGGTAATGTTTTCCAAACCAGTTCGGTTAGTCGCTATTAGTATTAAAAAATCATGTGATAGGTCTTGACATTATATGTATCATGTACCAGAGACATGATGTCCATGAATTTATCATTTCTAGATTTTATGATTTAGTTATTATTATTAGCCAAGATATTTTCAATATAATATTATCTCTAGATTAATTTAATTACTAGTTATTAATTAGATGACATGTTATTTCTATTATTTACGTTTCCATATTGATCATGCCTTATCATATCATTATAATCAACATATTTAATGGAATTTGTTTCTGTTATTTACCTTTTCATATTGATTATTCTTGTTGATGTACTATAGCTTTCATTGTACTTAACCTTTACGGCACATTTGAGCTCAGCCTTATTTTTTTCCTTTCCCTATGAATCCTTGAAGTGTACAATGATTTTTATTTAAGGATATTTAAGAGGAAATAATGGTGTTCTGAACGAAAATAAATTATGCACTTTATGTTTTTAATATTATTTTAATTTCATTTTTGTATATATTTTAACAAGACTATAAGACTATTCATTCCTTGTTGATGTGATTATTTATATCATGTGTCAATGTAATAAAGTAACCACCAACTTTGAACTACTGGGGTCACAGACATTTCTATTAGAATTTATTTTATTCTTTTATAGGATATTTTCACTGTATTTATTTATCATTATACATGATTTTTGAGATGGTTTTAAACATAAATTACCCATTTATATAATGGAGTTTCTGGATTATTTTCATTCTATCTCTCAATAACCATTTTTATTTTGTAGGAACTTTCTTTGATATGTGTGATTTTATACCCTCAAATATAGTCTCCAGACTAGGTCCTATAGAGGGTGAGACTTGGGGGTGATTCTTTATCTTCCTTCATTGATGGACCCTAAGGCATAAATTGGATTGGAGGGGTTGTTACACATGAATCTTGAATGAAAAGTGTCTATATGTCTAGACATTGGAATTATAACTTATATTTTGATAGATGAATTGTAGTTGTGGTTATAATTCGTGGAATTAGGGAACAAGGATCACATTCCTTCTCAAATGCATGCATGGGTTGAATTGGATATTAAAACTCCCCATAACCATAATCTTATGAATTTTATAAATGATCATGATATCTGGAGTGGAAGAAAAAATTTCATGTATACAATATGAAATATAATGTAAAACATCATACACTACGCTACAATGTGGTGGAACTCACCCTTTGATGGTTTATCTTAAGGTAGACCACAATATGATAAAAATAATTACATTGAGGTGGTTTTTTAATTGAATAATTACATCATAAATTGGTTGTCACAATTGGTTTTGAGGTTATTAACCTCGTAAATTCCAATGATAGGAGTAATGTTTAGATTTTATATAATTAACTCCCTATAACTATTTTTTGGAAGACCTAGGTGTGTGTTGTGATATAATTATACTTCCCCTAAGACACACTGATATATGTGGTTGGCCTATGTGGGTGATTAAATGAATGGACGGTGTCCCAATAAATTCATAGTTACTAGAGATGACAATACATATTATGATGTTATAGATAACTTATTTTGAAATATTGAGATCTTTAATGATGGTGATTCAAGTAGAACTTTGTAGGTACCTAGTGAAATAAAGTTTTTCTATTAAAGGAAAGCGTCCTAACCATTACATTTATTTTAAATTTAAAAGGAGGTGGGGATGTATGTGAAGTAGGACACATGATAACAATGAAATCCCTATAGTAGGATAGTTTTTTAACCATTATTAATATTATAGTTCATTCATTGTAGGTGAGAAAGTTCTTGTTTATCTTTTAATGTGGTCTCTATGTTTGAAAACTACATGGAATTAATTTATTTACATATTAGAAAAATTAGGTTATATACTATGTGATTTGTCTAATATTCCATGAAACGTAGAGTGTCGTTTATGAGTTATGTGACAATGAGATATTTGAGGACATACATAATGATTAATTCATTGATTTTAATTTATATTTGTTTCATGCATGAATCAATTAACATGTTTAATTCAAAAATACACATTCCATTTTTGAGGAGGAGAAAATAAATTATGTTTTCATATTGGCTGTTTCTTTATATATACTATTTTATAATCATTTATATAGTGTTGGTGGTGGTCTTGGGAGACATAAACTCAGAAGATATTTCATGGCGGTGGTTTTTTCCACTATAAATTATTAGAGGAATAGTGTAGTGTTGTAGTTTCTATCTTTTATATTCTCTTTTAAAATGGATTTGGGAATCATTAACTTATTTGAGATTTGTTGGTGGTGGTCTTATGTACTATCATGAACCTTCCTAGATACCATGTTACCTTGATACTCAAGACGGATCTTACATGGATCGAAGGACATTCCTGATCTCCAAGGTTTGGTGACTAGCACCTAGCATCAAACATGTTCAAAAGGAAACAAATTTGCCAAAAAATAGCATAACATAAAAGATTAATATTCATTATTCTCAACACTCCAAAGGGAAAAAGTACCATAAAACAAATAGGTAAAACAAAACCCAATGAAGTGCATCATCAAGGTACTCAATATCTAACAAGATGAAAACTCAAACATCCTGTTAAACAAGGGGATAATATCTCCATCAGTCACCTCTATCACTCAAATCCCAAGGGATCAAGATCATATAACTCCACCAAGTGAAACATTCCCTTTTCAAAGACATGGAATAAGAAAATATACAAAATCATGATGGAAAAGGTAGTATGTTAGCTATAAATACCAGTAGCGTATCATCAAGTGTCCCATAATAAATTCCATAATAATAATCCAGTAATGACTTCAATTTAAATAAAATAGGTCATGAAAGGAAATGTCATTTATATATTTAAAAAATATGGTTTTATTTAAAAGTGTGGAAAACATTTCAATCGTGGATTAAGTAATCAATTTATATAATGGTATTGAAGTAAATATCTTCAAATGATTAAAACAGTTGTATAATCATTAACATAGATAATTAAAACTATCACAAGAAGAATCATGGTCATCTTCCCTAAACTATTTTAGTATTTGGATATAAAATCTTCACATTTATCAAATCAGTGATCACATCTATGTATTTGTACACACATCTCATAAGACTGAGATAAATAGGACTCATCAACATCCCATTATGGATAATCATGTTGAACTAGGATTTTGTTATAGTTTTCATCACCAGACCAATATTAGGGGATCAATATTTTGATGCGATTGTCTGAAGTAACCAACTAACTTCCTAGGCTCTCAAGTGCTTAGTAAATCAATAAAAAAGGGAAAATCATCTCATTTCAAATCAATCATCATTTACAATTCAAATTTCCAAAATTTTAGTTTCAATATACCAATTCAATTTCAAAAAAAAGATAGGGTTTTCATAATTTCATGACTTTACAATACCAAACTAATGATAGGTTTTCACCATTTCAATTTAATTCATTTTTATCAAAAAAATTATCAAATCATTTCATAAATTTCATCATTTCAAAAATTCACCCCACAATTCAAATTCCATTGGAATTGGGGTTTTTCTCAAAATTCATTTCATTTCAAATTCCATAATCAAACCACTTCAAAAAAAGGTAATATAAATCAATTGAAATCTATTTCAAAAAAACTAACAAAATTTAGGTTTCAATTACATGGATATTCTTAAATTGAACCACCAACTTTTATTAAAGAAATCAAATTTTCAACACCCATAACAGAAATACCAATGTATATCAAAGGAGACAGAGATACAAAAATCATACTTAAAATCAAGATCCACCCAAACCTATTTTAGATCCATCCAATATGGTAAGATCCATCAATATCTAAGGATTAATCAAGGAGATATCAAAAAATTGTTAAAGATGAGATCCACTTACCCGGAGGAGATCAAACAATATCAACACATCTTTAATTTACCAAGGAAAGGGTTTAGAGGTGATTAAATCACTTCTTGAGAGCCTCCAAAGACCCAAAAATTGAGTTTTTCTTTTGAATGGGTAAGATGGACACTTAAAAGGTTGAGTTTAGGATTTTAAAATAAATTTTCAAAACTAATGAAATATGTGTTCAAAATTTTCTAGGCAATCTCATAAGCTTAAACAAACCATGAACCCAATTCATATGCCCCTATTATATGTGGATCACTTTATCTTCTTGGTGGCTATATTGTTTGGTTAACAATACACCAATCATGAAAATTACTATTGTCTAATGCATCATGGTTTTTAGGATCTAATTGAAAAAAAAATCCATAACCATGTACCAACTGTGCATAACCTAAATGGATTCCAAAATTCTCCACATTTCACCTCAAACAACCAAAAATAAGCACAAACCAAAGTACAATAAAAATTTAGATAAAGGGGTATCATAGAAAATAAAGGGATGGTAAAAACTCCCCCCCCCACCCCAAAAAAACTTTATATCTCAAGAAAACATGTCTTGAGAGCTTCATATCAAATAGATGAGGTAACTACTCTCTCATCAGTGCCTCTTTCTCCCAAGTCTCATGGCAATCAGAACCATGTTTCCATAACACAATGACCAAATATATCATACTCAAATGAAGTACCTACTTATCATAATTGAAAATACTGACTGGATTCTTATTCATAGATAAATCAGGATCAACATTAATACCCCCCAGTATATGGCATGACATGGGTCAAAAAAATACTTTTGAAGATATGCTACTTGGAACACATTAAGTATCGACATCAATGGGGGTGGAATTTCTAAAAAACGCACAACATTCCCTACCTTTTCAAAAACCTCAAAAGGTTCCAAAAACCAGGGAGCATGCTTCCCTTACCTCCTAAGACATCGGTGACCCAACAAAGGTGAAACTATCAAGAATACCTGGTTACTAAAAAGGAACTACAATGATCCATGATGACAATCAATATAGAATTTATTCCAACTCTCAGTCATCAAATTTTCCTAACAAATCAATTGAATCCTCTATACCATATCTTGAACTAAAATATATCTAGCTAAGGAAGTTTCTCTAATGTCTAACCAACAAAATAGATATTTCCATGATCTTCCATACAATGCCTCAAAAAATCCATTTGGTTACATACTACTAGCTATTTTTATAAGAAAACTCATTGAGTCCTAAATGGTTATCTCAAGTCCCAAAAAAATCGAGGAAACAGGCACACAACATATCCTCAAGAATATGTATTTTTCTCTATATCTATATATCCATTTATATATCATATTTCATACTTAAAAAATCCTGATATCACATAGCCTCCAAGAGGACTCACAAAAAATGAGATGTAAAACATGGATATCTATCAGATACTATAACATGTAGATCTCAATGAAAATGAACTATCTCTTTCATAGAGAGTTTTCCCAACTCCTCAACATTGATTGTATCCCAAATGGGTATAATGATAGCCAATTTCTTTAGTCAATCAATCAAAACTGATATTACCTTTTTCATTATATAGGTACAAAAAAACCCATCCACAAAGTCCATAGAAATATTTTCCCACTTCTATGTTGGCAATAGAAGGGGGTGGAGAAAACAAAAAGTCTTATGGTTCTCATAATTGACCAATTGTATAGTATTACAACATGAAACAAAGTTAGAAATGTATGTCTCATACTTGTCTACTAGAATCATCACTGCATATCATAAACATTATTTGTATTTATTAGGTGTACAACATGTTGGGAATTATTTCAATTCCCCAATACAACATTACTCATTAACACTAATAACATAATTGTTCCAAAAAAATAGAATACCCTCCCTGGGGAATGATCACTCATAAATGTTCTCCCCATTATAAAGAGAGTCCATAATACGACGGATTTCATCATAAAGATGTGGTTCCTAAAGAATCAGCTTGAGAATAGTGGATGTCAACTATGAACTAGTCAATACAACCCTGGAATCCTCTTCCCAGACTCCAAAATGAAATCATACAAAATGAGCCATCAAGATCCACTCTTTTGATGATAATATCACATATTAGGTTTTAATTTTCCTTCTCAAAGAATATATAATGACATTCCCCTTTCTAAAGGTATAATAAATGTCAAAATAAAACTAATATAGATATTCCACTCCAAACAACTGATAGAGGGTAAAAAATTTTATGGATTATCTAACTCAAACTATTGTGGTCAGATTACATTGAAAACCATTCTCCAAAAAGTTAATTCCACCAAATTGTAAGCACATGCATCACGATAGTGAATTCAAGGTCATGGGTCATATAATTATTCACTTGTGGCCTATGTTCTTTAGAACCATAGTCTACAACGTTATTACCCTTCATAATAAAAAATTCCAAACATGAACCTGATGTGTCACAAGAGTCCACATAGCCCATATCGACCTCTGGGAGATTCAACACTAGAACAGAAGTTAAAAGAAGTTGTAGATAGAAAAATAAATCTAATGTTTTTCATCCCAAAAAATAATTACTCCCTTCTAAGTGATAGTGATAATTAGAGAAGTAAAAATTGATATATCCATTACAAATTGATGATAAAAACCTGGTAGGAACAAGTAGCTCTGGATCTCAAAAACATTTTTTGGTTTCTCCCATGCCGTAAAAGCTTTCAATTTTTTCAAAGTCAACTGATATACCATTTTCCAAGACCACTTGTCCAAATAAATTCACTTCTAGAATCCAAATGTCACATTTAGATTTCTTGGAAGAGTGTTGGTGATTTCTGAACAATTCCAGAACTTCTCTTAGATGATTCACATTATAATTATCATACATAGAGTTAACTAGGACTTCATCCACAAAGACCACAATGAACATATCAAGATACTCATGGAAGATCATTTTTTTTAAAACATAATTACTAAAAAATAATTGGTTAGACCAAATGATAGGAAAAGGTAATCAAAAAGGGAATAACTTCTCTCGATGGTGGTTTTCATAATATTATATTCATTTATTCTCAGTTTGTGGTAAACAAATGGAAGATCAATCTCAGAAAACCACTTCACCCCTTTGAACTAGTCAAACTGATCATCTATATGAGGTAATAGATTTTTTTTCATCACAGTAAATACATTAAGGTTTTGGTAATCAATACAAGGGAGAAGTGTTCAATTATATTTTTTTAGAAAAGATAATATGTGTCATCCAAGGTGAAATAGTCGGTTGTATAAAACTTTTATCTAACAGGCCATCCAACCGAGTCATCAACTCTTTCATTCCAACCAGTTCTATTTGGTAAGAAGGAATAGGTATCGGATGAGTACCAAACACTAATTCAATCGAAAACTATTCCTCACTAAATGGTGGGAAACTAGATAAATCAAATATAAAAACATCAATAAACAAGAAGATAATGGGATTGAGATCATCTCTCAAAGACTCCCTACCTAGAATAAAAGTTAACACTAATATTTGATTCCCCATCCTTAGATAAAAAGGGTTGGTTCTACTCGACCCTAAGTCATATTCTCCCTATAAGATATGACACACCCCATCAGTCATAGTAAAGTAGAACCAACAAGAAAATAGTCAATTCATGCAATATTTTCAATGATCAAATCTATATCGAAAATTACATTAAGAGGTTTCTTGCCAAGAACCAAAAAATCCAAGGTAAGATCAATATGTAATAAAGAGAAGACCCAAGAGGGAAAATAGAGACCCATCCCTCTCTTAATATTAAGCGGTGTATTAATATCTATCACATAAGACAAAATCTCCATAGTAATATTTATAAATTTCACAATATGTGTAATAAAATGGTTTTTCTATGAGGTATGTATCCATTAAATTTCAGTGTAATAATTAATTTTTGACCTATTATAGATTTATAATGAGTTAGAAGTAGTTTTGATGATTTCTGGGGATTTTTCATATCTCAAAACCCCATATGGTGGAGAAAATGGCTGACCTTCATGGGTAATAGAATTCATGTAAGCTATTCCACATGGTTTCCCTTAATAGTGTTGGGCTTAACAGTATACAACAGGAGGCAACATGGTTTAAGGAAACCATGTATCTAGGGGTGAACACTCATATGAGTTTTCTATAGTACTTATCAGATCTAAATTTCATGGTTGTAACATGATTTCTCAAACTGTATGACCTAACAATGCATGGTCCCCTCGAGGAAGTGTTATGCTCATGTTTGGCACACAATTTTTCCAACCGTGCCGCCAAAACATATGACCCTATCTTTCTTGGTTTATGTGACCAAAATTAACTTAATGACTTATAATCTAAACCCCTCTTCCTAATTTCTTCATTATATAGTTGTTTCTCACTCTCCTATTCCATTTGGTCTCCCTTTTGATGCCTAATTGAGTATTTTCTCTCAATCATTAATGCAGAGTCTAATCGGGGCATTTTTCATGTCTTTAGATTCTTCCAAGTGATAAATTTGATCAATATTCTTGGTTATTCATTATTCTTTATATCGATGATAGTATTTTAACACATGGACATATGACCCATTTTCTGGGCATTCATCAGTTATTTAGTTTCTTCTATTCTAGGCCAAACTAAAGGCTAATACTAGACTAGGAGAGTGATATAGGCTCGGGGTAGTTGGTCCATGACTCATATCTCAAGTATCACCATTTTATAATATTTACTCATTATGTGAAAACAGATTTCATCATGTTTCTCTTTTTAATTCATATTCTAGATCTCATTCTATATGTGATCTTTATGTAGTTTGAGGTTAAACCTCAAAACCTTCCACCCCATGTAGGGTGATTCCTTAATTATTCCTTAGTAACCCATTTAGGTTTTCTATGAAACCATTCATGTGTATGTCCTACACCTACTGATAATAATCCCTCCTTAATTAATTGAAATAATTGATAAGAACATGTGTTATTATTAATGTATCACTTGACCTTTATATGGTATGTGTTTCAATATAATAAAACAATCTCAATTATAAATAAAACGTATAATATATGTATCACTTAGACTATATGAATGAATTGGTTGCATGTCTATATAACACCTTATCATGCTTAATGAGACATAGTGGAGTAAACCTAATTAATGATTTCATAATTAAGGTACCAAATGGTTGCATTTCTTTGTTATCCTTATCACTTAGTATGAAAGTCAATAGAATGAACCAATAAACTTATTAAATGAAATTATCATTACATTGCCTAAATTAATTAATAAATTATGTACAAGAATTCTATTTCATATGGACCATTTCACTTTTGTAGGAGTTATTAAATTTGATCTATTCTTTGGTATCCTACTAGAATTCATTGAGCACTCAGAATATGACATTCCAATTAAAGTAGTCAGTTTCCACGGTATATTTCCAACTTGGATCACGGTCCTTGTCTTCTATTTGTTTCCAAAAATGACTTCATATGATCCCTTCACTATCTTATTTATATTAAAATGTCTTGGATAAACTATTTGGATCCATCTTAATGTCTTTAGACATGTGGTACCATGGGTAAATCCCATTAGGACCATTCAAACATATCATGTTTTACCTTGGAAGAGATCCTTCAACTAGGTAAAAATTATTTATAGTGGAATGATTTGGAATATTCACCTTGGATTAAACACAGACCCCTTATAGAAAGGATTTTGGTTATTACTATGTTGTGTCAACCCCTATGGTCAAAGATACCTTGGTTATTACCTTGTATCCTATTATTATTATCATCATTATAGGATTCTTTATTACACTTTGGTTCATTTATTATTATTAAAATGATACGTTTTTAGTGCTTTTGTAGCTTATGTGACTTATTTTTATAAACTGAACTCAAATGAGTGAATTAATGAAAATTTTACATATTTAGACACAATATGAGGATAAAGATCATATTGGGATATTTAAATTTTTTATCATATTTACATTTATATATATTTTCACACTATTTTAGTTTATATTCACAAAATGGATGGAAAAGATGTCATTCGTGGTGGCCTAATAAGATTTATCTCACACCGTATCTAGGCTAACATTAGAACCCGGTCATATTACATATATGTAGGTGTTGATAAGGGGAAGTGTCCCACTATGGACATCAGATCTTAATTGAATTCATTAGGATGGATATTTGAAGTAGATGAACAAATCATTTCTCAGTATGCTAGATAGTTTTGGAAAAAAATTAGTATTTTTTATAAAATTTTTATCTACTTACATGTATACCTAATTTTCTACTTTCTAGATACATGACATACATTATCATCATCATGTATACGAATTAATTTTTTATTGGTTATTGTTATCAGTTTCCTTTGTTATTTATTATCTATGTCTTCTTTCGTTATGGTGGGTTACTGGTATAGATGTTATAGTGTGTGTTTACATTGTTCCATCTATTTACATATGCTTCCTCTATTTATCTATTATTAAATATCCATTGTTCTACACTCTAGTTATGATGGAATAGTCTCTCCATGGACACACTCTAGGACCTCACTGCTAGTTGGCGTCTTTTAACCTATGGGGAGGTGCTCCTGATGTCGTTTTGTTAACTGGATTCGGGGAACCTTTGAGGGGAACCCAGGTTAGGACATAAAAAGGTGTTATTATAGGCTTTAATTTCATGATTTAATATTTTGAGAAAATACACAAGATATTAGGAAATATTTGGAACTTGGTTATAAGCTATGACTGGACATAGCTAACCCACCTTCGGGGGAAATATTGAGATTTCAAAAATATGAATTTTTGTTATGTATTTTTCTTATTACCATTTATATAATTACACTATTGGGTGATGCACATGGGATGGGATGGTTATTAGTATTATTATGATTCATTTTTTCATTTTATATGTTTTCATATGAGATGAGGGAAGGTAAGCATCAATCATGCATCATTATAAGCACCTAGAATTCACATGCCACAAATATGCCATGCCATATAGGTGCATTTTACTACATTCATTACTTGTGTAGAATGTGTTTTTTTTTGTGATCTATGGTAGTTATATTATTCATTTTATACTCATTGATAGTGATTCTGTGATTTCTAGTTTCAATTCATGGGAGTTTATAGGCCCTCGTGGATTGGAATGGTCAGTTTATTGATTCAAGCCAGCGTATATACCTGTTACATTCTGAGACTGAATGTAAACATGGTTGAATAAAAATTAAAGGCATGTCGATTACTGTGATTATGTGTATGATAAATTGTTCACTAAGAATAGAAATCCATTTTAATGAATCCATGATATACATATATAAGTTAATTCCAACTTTAAATCAAAAAATGACTTATTAAAGTTAAATTAATTCTAGTAAATAAAGATCCAACGTATAGTTGACCCTTCACTTAATCAAACCCCTATGAATTAAACATGAACACTTACCAATACCCTGACCTTCTATGAAGGTTATTGGGATAGTGCCTTGGGTTGTTAACCCTTGTTCTTATATTCTTTTTTAGTTATTTCTTCTATTTTTTCTCGTATAATATTCTAGGATGTGTTCTTGGAATTTTTAGAGATATTCCATAATGAATTATTCATGTCATGCACTAGGTGGCTTGAAACAACCACACTCCAGAGATGGTGGATCCCAATCTTATAGTCATATCACCAGGAGTGCCACTTGAGGAACCTCCTGTTATACTTGATCTGGGCATTGAAACTAAAATTTGAGAAAGTTTTCTACATCAGATGTCGTCTAGGAAGGTTCCTTAGTGATTTGTACCTATGATGGATGATTTGGAAGGTTATCTACAACAACATCATCCTCCCATAATTTCAAGTGAATGAAGTAAATTGACTACTGAGTCTTGGTTGGAGGAAACTATACCTATCTTTTAGCATCTGGATATGCCTCCAGATAAGAGGGTCCTTATTTCCACCTACACAGTTTGTGATTCTACTAAGAGCAGGTGGGATTTGATTACCCAGTTTGGTCAAAATAAGGGAATGATCTTGGTGGACATTCATACTACCTTATATGATAACACCTTTACTCAGAGGCTAAAATATGACCAAGAAAATGATTTCATGCACCAATAGTAGGGTGATATTTTATTCATGGATTATTTAGTAAATATTATTTTAGTTTAATGTTTTTCACTGATTCTAGATGGTGATGAGCTATGTCATGCTTAATTCTTCGAGAATGTGCTTATATATTCTATCTATACTTAGGTGAGTGACTTTTTCTTACCTATGTTTTCCAAGACTATAAATTAGGCTCTAATCACAATGCACAGCCAGAAGGAAGGAGATAGTACCAAGAACAGTGTTTTTTTGTCGAGGCAGTGTACTAATTCTTATTATAGTATGAAGCATTCATTTGAGGTTTACCTTAATATAAGTGGCAGTAAAAGTATCCATAATGGAAGCTATATTACATTCCATTTGTGTGAACTATAGATTCATATAAATCCTTAGTGTGATAGAGACTCTATGGGGTGTTTTGATTGTGGCTACATGGGACAACATCAAAGATTATATCAGAACATTCCATATCCTTCCAGTGGAAGAGGCTCTACACCATCTCCTCTTCGGGGAAGGACCTTATACACCAATTCAGGAGGGGATTTGGAGTGGCACACGTAAGACTAGATGAGGAGAATATTGTTCTCATGGTATCCAGACTTTTGATTATCATCTCCAACAGAGCGGACCTACTCAGGGTAGTCGAGTTGTAGTATAGGGTCATGGATTAGTCTAATTGCATTCCTTATATCTAATTTCCATGGATCATAGTATAGGATCAACAATACTATGATTTACTATTCTATTATCCAAGACAATTTTATTTTCTTTATTTTATATAGGTGATTCTCATTCCATTATCTCCTTATCTAATGTGGAATGTATTAGCTAGAAATTTAGTTTTACTATGGAGTGATGTCCTTGGATACACTGTCGGGCGTATGTTCAATGGGAATACACCAATATAGGTATATTCTTCTTAAGTTATAAAATTATCTCTTCTTATGAGACCTATTTATCCTCAAGATTATGGGATTTTATTTCAATCTCGAGATAGATTTGTTGGTTCTATATCTAGCCATTGTGGATTGTTATCATCACAGGGTGTCTATTACATAGCGAGATGGAAACGGTTATCTAAAAAGGGTGATTGGGATGTCTAGTCTAGTAAAGATAGGCTGAAGCATCATGGGTTTGGTGGGGTGACCTATTATACTGATAGTCTTTTCAAGGAGGATAAAGTCTTTCTTATGACAAATTTTCCTCCCCTAGTAGATCATTTCATGGATGCCTTTTCTGCAGATTTTTTCATCATAAATTTTAAGATAGATGTAGAGTTTATGTTTCAGCTTGTTCTAGGAGTAGATCCAGTGCCTATTCCTCCATATAGAATGGTTCCCAGTAAGATCATAGAGCTCAAGAGATAGTTGGAAGATCTTGATTCTAAAGGATTTATCACACCTAATACATCTTATTGTGGTTCACCTATGGTTTTCTCTATGAAGGCAGATATGACCGATCATTGTTTCATAGATTACCAACAGTAAAACCATCTTATAGTTAATAATTTTTATCCACATACTTTAATAGATGATCACTTTGACCAGATCTGGGTACCTAGGGTGTTTTTAAAGACCAAACTGGGATTGGGCTATCATTAGGTGTGAGTAGAACCTTCAGATATACCAGATATCACATTCCATTGCAAGTATGGTTTGTATGATTATCTAATTATATTTTTCAGTCTTACGTACATCTCCATAATTTTCATGACATTGAATAATAGGGTTTTCATACCTATTTCAATTATTTTTAATGGTATTCTTGAATGAAATATTATTGTAATATCATACTCATAAAAACTATTCTAGAAATCTTTAGATCATTTTTATACACTAATATAGCATCAAACTTATTCTAATATTTCAAATTTTCCACTTCTCGATGGAAAAATTTAACTTCTTGGGTAATATTATCTAAAAAATCATGAATATTTGTTGAAACAAATAATGTGAGTGATGTGGTTTCCTAGAAGAATACAAAAAACATGTTTTTAATGGGAGTTTCCTAGGATAGTATGGATATTAGAGCCATTTCATATATTACTTCTCATTCCTTATTAAACCTATTGAAGTTCATAAAAATAAGTATGTGAAGTTCCTATGGTAAAAAGCATAAGATAAATCCTTTTAGATGCTAAAAGTAAGGATTGTTTGGAACCAATTATAATTCCCCTAAAGCCTAGAAGAGGTATTAAATTTTTATTTAGTGCATCTAGAATCAGGGTGGGAGTAGTAACAATGTAAGAGGATAGTGTTTTTTCAAACAAATCTTGGTAGTTGGTCCACCATGAGATAAACTACCAAACATATGACCTTTATCTAGAAGCTATTTTCCATTCATTACATTGTTGGAGACACTATCTGATAGGAGAGATCTTTATGGTGTATAAGGACCACAAGATCCTTAAATATATCTTTATGCTACATGACTTGAATCCTAGATAGTGAATATGAGTTGAATATCTTCAATCCATTCATTTTGATCTTTCCTATACACCTTGAATAGGAAATATGATAATGGATGCATTAAGTCAAAAACACTCAGGCACATGCTATATAAGAATCCAGTTATGGATGGAAATTGATTACACACATTTTAGAGATACATCTAGAGATTTATAAGAGTCACAATCAGTATTCTCTTATGGCCCTTCTAGTTACCTCTTCTCAACTTGATAGGGTGAAAATATGGAAGTTCTCCAATATTTAATGCTTTCTTCTCTTCGAGAGTATTTTTAGAGAGGTCCCGCCTCTGGATTGATCAATTAATGAAGATGATATCTGTTGTATTCATGCACATTTCTGGATCCTACTGATATAAGAGAAGAACTAATGCAAGAGTGTCACACATCTATGTGGGATGTTCATCCAGGAATCTCAAATATGTATCAAGATATGATACATCTGTATTGGTGGCATGGTATGAAATAGAGGATAGTAGGTTTAACCACTAAGAATTATATATATCTATCAGTGAAGGTAGAGCACTAGTGACCTTTAATATTGTTACAGTTGTTTCGAATCCCATAATGGAAATGGGAATATGATTCTATGGATTTTTTAGTCATCTTACTGTGGTCTCCTGGAGCATGTGATGCAGAATGGGTATTCATCGATATAATGGAGAAAGTATCCCACTTCCCTCCTATATTGGATACTTTCTCTGTTGATGAGATGGGAGGATTCTATGTCTATGAGATCATATGTCTACAGGGGGTCACTCGTCGTATCATTTTAGATAGGTTTTCTCGTTTCACAACAATTTTATGGTAGGGTTTATAGAAGTCTATGGATACATAGGTGCTTCTAAGCACAGACTTTCACCCTCGAACTGATGGATAGTTAGAATAAACTATACCGGTTTTAGAGGACATTATTTGAGCATGAATCATTGATTTAAGTGGGTATTGGTAGAATAATATCCCTCTCATTATTTATATAAATCCATTTATATTATTATATACTCCTCATTTAAAAGAATTAATATCATTGTACTAACCTATTCCTAGAACTCAATGTTTACTAATAAATATTATTCAAGATAGAGAGAATAAATCATAATGATGATCGGATTCCTCAAAAACAACCTCATTTCAATGGAAATAATTATGTCCACTCGAAATCTAGAATTGAATATTATATGATTGAGCATTGTTCACTAGAAACCATTGGTAAAACATCATAAATTTTATGATTCTAATCCATATTCTATTACAACAAATGATGTAGTAAAATATGTTCTAAATTATTAGATTATGAATATTTTATATTATGCTATTAATAGAAGTTTTTTAGTAATGTATCTTTATGTAAGATAACTCATGATATATTGATGATTGTGTGAAAATAATTATGATATGAAAAGCTAATTATAACAAAACATGTAAATCTTCTAGTGGAGTATCATGATTTCAAAATACTTGAAGATGAGACATTAAACCAGATGTTCCACTAGTTCACTATCTTAGTGAGTGTAATGAATGCACATGGATAAATATTAATAAATCATATACTTTTTGAATGTGTTCTTAGACCACTAACACAGAAGTGGAATTCCAAAAATAAATTATTTTAAGGAAGTAAGATTTTCTATAAGTACATGTAAGAATAACTCATTGGATCACTATAACAATACAAACATGACATGAAGAATATTGTGAGGGAAGAAACTTCAACAAATAAAGGTATGTATTTAAAATCTCATATAAATTTTTATCTATCTATTCTAAATCTAATCCATAGGGATGTGAAAAAGGGTGAACTGAAAATATAAGAAAATGGATTTTTAACATTATGAAGTACAAGAAAAAGTACAAGAAATGACCAAGTAAATATCAAAAGAATAATCGAAAAGAAAATAATGGAACTATATATGGATCAAATATAACCTAATATGAATGAATATTTAAGGGTAATATCAAACCTGACTCTCTAACATTGATACAAAAATATAGATATTATAAATACAAGATATTTTTGAAATTGTTTTATCACACTGGATGAAGTCGCACTATAGAATCTATTTCAAGTGATGAATCTAGAAGTGAGAAATAGTCAGTTGACCACTATTTGATGGTAGTAAATAAAAAATGGGGTAATTATTCTAATTATGGTTATTGTTATAATAGTGATGGTTATATATTTTATGTGTATATAAATAAAATGAAAATATTGAAAAAATATATTTTGAGAGTAACTAAGTTGTATAAATAATTGAAAGAAAAAATTAAGATTCTTATCATGGAATGTATAAAATTACATAAGTAGAATGATGTTCTCAAGGAAGATATCAAAAATTAGAATTCATGGTTAAAAGGAAATATCTATGATGGTTTACATTCATTTAAAAATTAAAATGATCATATTAAAAAGTAATTTGTTAGATTTAAAGAAATATAATCTAATTTTGTTTAGGAAAATAAAAAATATAAAAATATGTTATCTATGATGAAAAAAAATAATGATAAGATTGTTTTTAGTTATAATTCATATATTTTTATGTTATTCAAGAATTATTTTTTTAAATTTAGGCTGGAATATTTCTTTTTGTTATATTATTTTACTGTAGGTTTCATAGATATTATGCTAGGAAATTTTCTTATAGATTTTATCAATATAATGGTTCTGATAAAATTTTTATTTAAATGAATTTATCATCTATATTTTCTTAAAATAAATGAATTAAATCTATTTGGGTATCAAATAATTCTTTAACTAACATAGTTGGACCCATTATTGCATGGGTACCAAAAACTATCACTATATTTTTTATATTTTTATAATATATGCCTTAATAATATAAAGTACACATGGTACATGGAAAATGGTTATTCCCTGAACACGTCCAAACCCAAAAAATTTCCTCACTTATACCAAATGTGATTAAGGCTCTGTCACTTTTGGACATAACTCTAATGACAAGGTAAGGGTTTCAATGAAAACTGTATTTCTAATACTTTTTTTATAAAGTCTTATATATTGAATGGAAAAAACATAATCTAATTATAATTTCATAACTTTTTGATGATGGTATTTATGTTAAGTTTTAAGATAATAATTTTTTATTGTCTAATCGTAATTCAGGTTTGTTTTATGTGCATATAAACCATAATATAAATTTTATTAGGTTTTATGATCTATCTCCTCAAAAGGTTAGGTGTCCCAATGCAATAGATATAAATGATGTTGATTGGAATATATGTCTTGGAAAATCTCATTTACAAATAATACTAAATTATATCTATCAAATAATAATAAATAAAAGGGAAATAGTGGGAAATTGATAATTTATCTTTTTTTCCTTTTCATCTTCCAGTTTCATGTTTAATACTGATATTTTACAAAAAAATATAATTCAGGTCCATGGTACACATTGGTGCACCAATTTAATTCTCCCTTAGAGTCATAATATATATGTTTTCAAATCCTCTCTTTCAAATTAAAAGTTGAATTTCCCATGTGAATTTCAGCAATCACCTATTCTAATTTGACATATTGATCAATTTGAACTAATATTTACACAATCTAAAGGTAAGGAAATATTTTATTGATTTGTTCATAATGGGTAAGAATCACAAGGAATCATTCAAATATATCAATCATGTTTTATCTTCTAGACCTCTAGAATTGTTACATCTTTATTTATTTGGTCCTATGAAAACTTATATTTTAAGTCGTAGAAAAATGTTTTTTTAATTTTTGATTATTTTAGTATATTTATAATCATTCATTATTTATCTCATAATATTGAAACCATATCTAAATTTATTATTTTTTTAAACCAGTTCAAAATATGAATGGTTTTAAAATTGTTTCCATTAGAAGAGATAAAGTTGATGAAATTTTTAATTTTGAGTTTGATAGTTTTTATTAAGATAATGGGTATTTATTATAACTTGTATACCACTGTAACCCCATAGTAAAATAATTTAGTAGAAATAAAAAATAAAACTATTCAAGAAAAGGCACATTAAATGACTAATGAATATAGTTTACCTAAGTATTTTTGGTTGAAATTTGTTAATGAAAATGTATGTCTTCAATATAGTCTATGTTAAACTTTTGTTGAATAAACCCCATTTTTTATTGTTTAATGGTAGAAAACTGAGTGTCAATTAATTTTAATTTTTTTTAAGTTATTAACTTGAACATAAAGGGTAATTTCAATATGTTTGACGCTAAAAGTGTTTAAGGTATCTTTAAGGGTTATTATTTTATCATTAAAGTTTATAGAGTTTATAATAAGCGTGCCATAACTATTTAAGAATATGTGAATGTAAACTTTAATGAATTTTGTGATGTTCAACAATCTATTTTGGAAACTATAAAAGATGATATAAATGATTTTAGTTTTTGAAAATAAAAACCTATAGATAATATATCTATTGATTTGGAGAAATTGATTCTTAATATAATCATATATCATAGAGGATTCATAAAGATAATCCAATTGAAAATGTGATTTTTAATGTTGTGTTTGGTATAAAAACAATAATAACTTATTTAAACATTGTTATTGACTCTATTTTTTTATTATGTTTTTATATAATATTGTTGATGTTTTAAATGTTCCAATTTAGATTATTTCTATAAAATATGAGCTTAATCAATATTTTATAAAAAAAATTCTTTTATTAAATTTTATAAAGATAAGCAGGAAAACAGAACAAAATGGATATTTAGAAACAAGGTAAATGAATATGGATAGATTTCAAAAAATAAATATAGACATGTTTTTCAATGATATTCTCAAGAAAAATTTATATTTTTTAATGATTTATTTTCCATTCTTTTAGGATAGAGACTATTATAATCTTGTTATATTTTTCTGGTTTTTAAGGATTTATGTTTTATCAAATGGATGTTAAAATGTCCTTGTTAATTGGTTTTATATCTTCAAATGTATGTTAGACAACCCAACAAGTGTTTAAGATGAGAAATTTATTAATCATGTTTATAATATATCAAAACCTTTCTATTGTTTCAAATAAGAACTGCATGATTTGTATGAGAAGCTTTAAATGTTTCTTTTGAATGGATTCAAGAAAGTTAATATTGATCCAAAAATATTTATTAAAATATTTTATAAAAATATTTTAATTATGAAAGTATATGTTTCTTATATAGTCTCTTGTTATTGCAATGATTTACTTTGTAATTATTTCTCTATCATGATATCTTCTTAATATGACATGAGATTAATGGGAGAACTATTGTTCTTTATTGAAAATACATTTTATCAAAGGAATAACCAAATATTTCATGATCAATCCATGAATTCTAAATAGTTGATGAAAATTGGGGGGCTCAATTAATGTAACTCTATAAAATATATTATGTGTACATTCTATAAATTATATTTTGGTACTTTGGTAAATCGGTTGATTTTAATGTTTATTAAGGAATGATATGTATCTTTCTTTATTTGAATATATCTATAAACAACATCGTATTTAGTGTTTGTTTTTATCCAAGGTATCAAGTTGAACCAAAAGGGAGTTATATTAAATATGTGAAAGGAATAATAAGATATGATAACAGAACTATTAAATCATATTTACTTTATTATAAGAATAATTTTTTTGATTTTATATCATACTAAGAACATGTTTTTTAGAGGGAGTATAATTGAAAGAAAAATAACAAAAATTATCTTTTATTTTGATAAAAAATACATTATTTTTTGGTCTTCTAAAAATCAATTATCTCTTTATTTATCTACTACTGAATTTGTGTATATTTTGTTTATTTCTATTCTCCAAGAATATGGATTAAAATATCTTTATGTGATTTTTAATTTATTTAGATAAATTAATTATTTATAATGATAATACATCTATAATTTCTATTTCAAAGAATACTTATATCATTCTAGAATAAATAATATCGATGAAGGATTTCTTTTTATTAGAGATCATGTGAATAAGGTTGTTGTTGTTTTAGAATTTATCATTACTAAGAATCAACTTGTATAAATATTTTCTAATACTTTAGTATTTTCTCTATTTGAAAAAATAAAATTTGAGCATGGCATGTGGGAATATTAATTATTTTATCTCTATATATTTATAGGGGAATTTCTGTTTCATTTTTTTACTTACAACAAGGGGTATAAAATAAATGTTTTTAATTTTAGATGTTTGTTTTGTAATGAAACAAAAAAGAGGATATTTTTTATGATTTATAATTTTTGATTACAGGGGAATATTTTTGTGAATGTGATTTAAATAATATGTTTCTCAGTTTTCTCGATTACATGGGTGTTTTAAATATTAAGTGATTAATTTTATTTGATTACACTCCCACATATGTGCTCTTAGTTGTTTTTATGTAATTAATATTTTTAATTAATGAAGTATTGTACTCTTTAATTTTATTATATAAAAATTATATATCTCATTTTTTATAATTTTTTATTTATGTTTTATAATATTTTAGTGTTTCAATTTTAAGTGTCATGTGTCAGTTTTTTTATTTTTTAATATAAATTTTTTGTTAATTTAATATATTTTTTATACTGTTTGTTATAAATTTATTCTTCCATTAATTATAAATTTATTCTAGATTGATGTGTAAATTTATGTTACTATCAACTATAAATTTTGGCTACCATTGTTTATAATTGTCTGTTACCATTTGTTCAAAATGTTTTCTATTATTAGTCCAAAATTCTTACAACCGTTAGTTCAAAATGTTAGTTACCACTAGTTCAAAACTGCTAGTTCAAAATTACTACTACCATTAGTTAAAAGAATATTATACCATCAGTTCAAAAAAAATCCTACTATTAGTTCAAAAAGTTTTACACCATCAGTTATGAGTTATATGACCGTCAGGAAGGTGTCTTCTAATGGTACCACAAATATCAGGTTCTTTAATTTCATTCAACAATCCTAGTTCGAAATTATTATTTTTTCAAAATTATTTTTATACATTTTTTATTTTATTAATATTTTATTGGTTTCTAAATTAATTATGCATTATATTTATCCAATTTTAATTTATTTTAGAATATTGAAAATTTTATTTAGTTATACTTTAATACCTGTTCTTTTCTTCATATCAGAAAATAACTACATGTTTCCTATAAATTTTTATATAATTCTTTATTACACATGATAATATATTCTAAAATTAATGTTAAATGCCTTTTAATGTGTTAAATTAGATTTTAATTTCCTAAAATTACTTTTCTTTCAATATTCAATACAAGGATTTAGAATGTATTTTTACATATCCAAATTTATAATGATATTCATGTATTTATTTGACTCAGTATTAAATTATTAGTTTGACTGCTTAAATTTAAAAAAATTTATCTTGTTTTAAATGGTTCAAATGATTTATTTAAATTATTTTGAATTATTTCAATGTTGTTGGAATCTGTTTTATCTCTAATAAATCAACACTTCTATGTTATTGATTTTTTTTGACTTTTTTCACAATTTCACCATTTCTTTTTTATATTTTAATAATTTGTTTAAGGGACTCAAATGATTCAAGGAATAGAATCAATGCTGATATGACAATTACATAAAAGTTAATATGATTCAAATAGATAAAGTTTTCTCACACTACAAACCTTAAATTGATCTTATATACTGTGTTTACCATTTTTTTTAGTCCCTCAAAGACAATACCTAAACTGATTTAGCTTCTATCACCTTGATTATATGAGTTGGTTTAATACTCAAGAACCAATACATGCACTTCTTTTTTTATCTTTATTTTTATTTTGGGTCTATTATGTATGTAACACTTCTTCTCATCTATTACATGTTTTTTCTTTGTTGGATTATTCATTTCCCAAACACAATAATTTTCATGTTATGAATCCCAGATTCTAAAGTTGGTTCATTCATGTTTTGACTCTAGGATTCAAATGTTTAGTCATTTAGGTTATGAATCTCAAATTAAAAAATCCATGATAAGTTAGGGCTTCCTCAAAAAGATTTTTAGGGTTATAACACCTGATAAAAAATTATTTTTTATTTATGGTTATACTTCCACTAGAAAAGGTATATGTTGTACTAGGTTATTATCCCCCTCACAAATCATGTATTAAAAACGCATCTCTCGCTGAGTATAATGGTGTAAGAGTAAACTGGGTCCAATTTAAAAAATACCACAATAAAAATTTATTATTATCTCTTTAATTTTAATTTTCATTTATTTAAAACTTTTTTTATAATTTTTATTCACCCCCCCCCCCAGACCATCTTCCATCCATTCTAAACAAAGAGGTTCAACCGTAGAAGTAGTACCTCATGGGATGGAGTGTTGAGATTTTTAATGGCCATCAAAGCTTAAACAATTTTCTTAGTCTATTATTTATCTCAATTCATCGATAATAATATAATGTTAAGCTATTAGTATTCTAATTTGTTGTCATATAAAAAGTTGGGAAAAATTGTTGTGGATGATGTTTTATCACGGGTAGTTGTAGATAGGAAAATGAAGACTTTTTCAAGTTTATAAAATAGATTGGAGGAGCTTCATATTTTAAGGGGATAAGTAATGAAAGATGAAAAGTGAAGGCAATTATTTATGGTTTTTAGTTAGGCAATGATGTGAGAAAATATTATACTAATCAAAATGAAGTATTATATTTTTGGAACAGTTTTTTTCCCTATAAATCAGTTTTGATACCAAAAAATCTACAATTTTATCATTCCTAACCAATCTAAGACATCTAGGGTATTTTAAGATATAATAGTTCCTTGGTAAAGAGGTTTTGTGTGCTAAAAATCTATGTCGTGTACAACAGTTTGTGTGGGAGTGTGATTTTTTCCAAAAAAAAAAATGGATTATGCCATCAAGTCTTGATGGACTTCTCCATTAACATTGGATACCTGAAATAATTTATAAAGATATATCCATGTATTATTTTTACATGTTGAGAAAATCACATGATTTGGATGTGGCATTCATGTTGGATGATTGGATGAGAAAATATGCACATTTTCTACCTCTTAAGAATCTATTTACAGGAAAAATAGTATCTGAGTTGTTCATGAAATAAATCATATTATTTCATGGAATGTGATGGGTGATAGTTTGTTATTGGGTCCCAATTTTTACTAATCATATGTGGTTTGAGTTATTAAAATTACAAGGTAGAAAACTGAAAATAAGCTCTTCATACTAACCCCAAACTGTAGGATAAAAGGAGGTGGTCAAATTGTGTTTGGAGTCTTTTTGTAGTGTTTTCCATTAGAGAATTATTGGTTGTTAATTAAATTGTTGCTTGGCCTAAAAATAGTTATAATACATCTTTCCATATATCAACTAGAATGACCCAATTTCTGGTAGTGTATAGTCACATACCCCTACATTTTTTACACTATTATAAAGTGGATAAAGTTATAGAAGTTTTATTTTCTACCTCTATTAACTGAGATGAATCCATTAAACAACTCTGTGAAAATATCCCCAGAGAAAAATAGAGTATGATCAAACATGAAATCTTTTGGTGATGTGATATGGATTATGAATTGGGGGATCATGTATGGGTGAAAAATTGAATGAATGGACCCAACACCAAAGCAAAAAATAACTAGATACTATATCCCCAATATTATAAACAATTTCTAATTGAAGGAAAAGTTAGAATTTTCACTTATTGGATTACTATACCAGACCATATATAGATAAAACCTATTTTATATGGGTCTGGGTCGTTGGAAGCTACTAGAAAACACTAAATCACCCATATCTACCGATTTCCTTTACAAATGATGGGGAAAATCCGAAAAAAGGTTTTGTCTATCCGATATTTTGGAAACTCTATTTAGCGGTTGTTTCAACGGAAAGTAAAAATTATAGAAGAAGAGACCTTGGAAGTTTCCAACATTATTTATCTCCATTTCCTAAACTTCCACCATGAGTACACGGTAGAAAAACGAGGTGCGAGTATTGATATGAATTAAGAGGAGCTAGATAGGAAACAAACTAGTCATAATACCCAGTCACCCATTTAGTTTACCTATAAATGGGGTTATGTTAGATGATTTGGGTATTGGGGATCATTTTTATGTTTTTAGTAGGGGAAATATTTTAACTAACGAATTTAATGGAGTGTTGGGAAATTATAAATGGGTAATAGAGGGTTCATCTTGAATAGTTGGCTAGTATATTGTTTGAGGGAAGTTCCCAGGCCTGAGTAGGAGTTCTCTCTATAGGACTGTTGATCATATATGTAATAATTCTGCCTTATTAGAATAAGACAATTTATAAGATTTATGTCTCTATCAATTATAGAGGGAACTGTGAAGATTTTATATGAAAATGAGCTATCTAGGATAGTGATTGAGGATATGTGTGGTAAAATTTTCAATTATCTGTTTCATGAATGCACTATATTATAGCATATCACTATTTATAATAGAATATTCCACATGAATAAATATAGATGACATGTGGTCTATTATGGAAAAAATATTTGTCTTATGCAATAACATACACAATCACATGAGGAATTATAAAAATTTTGGAAATCCACACATACCTAACAATTTTGAACTTGGATCCATGAATAGTGATAAGAGCATATCACTATTCTCAACTAAAAATAATTGTTTAATTGAAAACATGAGTGATATGGATATACCATTGGATTAGTTTTTTATGAAAATTAGATGATTTGAGTTGATATAGAAACATTTAGAATAACTATTAATATCTATAATGATCAATGTATTATCAAATATCATTAAATAAAGCTTATATAAATCCATAAATCATGAAAATAATTCATGGGTGCTGATGGTTCTGAGAGGGTATATGTGGAATGTTAAATAAAGTGAATATTAAGGGTCATATAAAGGAGGAACACAATATATATGATACATGAGGATCTTGGTTTTCATGTTCCACAAAAAAATGATTATGTAGTTCAGTACTAAAACTCCATAAATGCTGTGTAGGTGGTCTTAATGCATGGAGAGATTAGGTTCATCAATATGGAAAATCATGATATCATGGGTGTCTTCAAATTAAGCAAAATTTAGTTATGTTATTGGATCATGAATGTTTTTTGATATATTATATTTTATAGGGGATACAATTTTTCTTTATTTACACATTTAGGACATGCAAGATACCTGAATATTGTGTGAGTATATTGAAGAAGGTAGTGTTATCACATTACAACTCACTAAACAATAAGTCATATTTGATTTATTAACAATGACACAAAGAAAGGGATGTTTTAATTAATCATTTATGAATCTATAAGTATCCAAGAGAGAAAAGAACCATAATCCTAAGGATAATGAATTTTTACTAGCTAATGAGAAAGCGGGTTGAGTATAGAGTGAGTTGGTGGATATGTGAGGAGGCAC
Source organism: Viscum album (assembly GCA_963277665.1). Taxonomy (NCBI): domain Eukaryota; kingdom Viridiplantae; phylum Streptophyta; class Magnoliopsida; order Santalales; family Viscaceae; genus Viscum; species Viscum album. Next base: position 1,673,456,234 of record OY728126.1, read on the forward strand.
CAATTTGTTAAATATTTCATCCATAATAAATATCCTTCCATAGTAGGTCTTGGATAATATCATAAATAGGGGTTAAAATATAAATAGATTATGTGAAGATAATATAATAGGGTATACACATAATAGAAATAAGAAAATTGTGATATCCAAGATATACACACTAACATTGAAAGAGAAGAGAAAAGAAATGACTGGAAATATGTTTACCACACAATGTGAGTGGGAAAATAAAAAAGGTTAAGAATTAAAAATTAATATAATTCATGTGAAGGAGGGATAATAGAAGGTGGAATGTAGTGTAACACCCCAAGACTTTACAATATTCTCCGTTTATAATAAATTTATTTTTTGTTCCTAGATTACTTTATACAAAACAGCAAGTAATGATTATGTTACATGAAACATAAATTTTACCTTTCTCAACATGGAATACTAAGGTTATATTAAGTTACATGCAATACTGACTTTCCTCGATGGCTTGGGTAACATGAAAGACTGAGTGTTAACAAATAATATTATACTATTAAAAAATATTATTATTTAATATAATAAGATATAACAAAAATGTTAAATTAATGTTTATGAATAGGATTAACTAACTTATAAAAACATAACAGTAATAAATTTTTACCAATTAATTAGAAAAAAAATATTATCTACCTTAATTTAAAGGAAATAGTTTTATTTTTATGCTAATAGAGGTTTTTAAAACTAACAAATTAAATTAATCAATATTAGTGAATGATAGTGATGCAATATATATATTTATTGAAATTAATCACTATTAGTGAATGTTATTAACGAAATATATATATTTATAAACATTTTAAAGTCAATCAAATACTTTTAATATTCAACCAATTGATTTTATATCCATAAGATAAGAAAAAACCAAGTATTACACATAAAAACCTATATTTTTATGAAGATGCCTTTAATGCCTTTTAATGGAGAACCTATTTTAAATCCAATTTCTGGAACATTTATAAATATTATATGTTAAAATAAACTTAATTTTTTTAATTGAAACTGGAATATTAGGTAATGGTTAATTTTTGGTATTTTTCTAAGAATTTTTCATTTTTAATGAATAGTGATAAATAAAGAATTTTAATTCAAAACTACCTATTCATAAAATTAATTTATAAATATAAATTATAAATTTTATTTGTTTTAAAACATAAATAGAAAAAATTTAAATAAATTACTATAATGTAGGTAATTGAAACCAATTTTAATTTTAAATTCGATATAAAAACATAGAAAACTTTTGAACATTTTTACTTAAAAACCTACTTTGCTATCATGTCTACGAGATTAAATTTAAATTAATTTCTGCCACTTATATTATTTGAATTTGGAAAAATTATTTCCATATTTTTAATAAAAATAAATTATAATTTATAATTAGGTAAAATTATTTTTAACCAAAATTATTAGTGAAATTGATTAAAATTAATTATAGTGATGAAGAGAAACATTTGCTTAACAAGGGACTAATCCTTAAATATAATGGCCAAAATAACCTAGAGAAATTTTTAGAATCCATTTTATGTTCATATTTCGACCCTATAATACATCGAATAAATTTTGGAGCATTATTGGAGCCACATTACATGTTAAAAACATTGTTGGAATACCCTTTTCAAAAAAATAAACAATGACACTCCTCCTCCACTATAAAAAGCCACTCACCCCTCCCACTTCCTCACACCTCTCAAGAAACTTTTCCTATAACGACCCATACTTCACATACATTGATATTACATAAAACTTTAAGGATATTAATTACAAAATATAATAAATCTAGGATATTAACATATAGGTATATTGTCTTTAGAAACTGGAAAACATAAACAACCTGTTCATAATTCATATTCATTGTCCTCCACTTATTTCTTCATTACTAGAACTCTTTTTGATATATCTTACTTAATACCCTTCTTTATGACCAGTGGAAAAGAACCATGTGAAATGGTGATCTTAGATGCTTAGTAAGGGTAAACAAGGGACATATGTATAATATCATAATCATAATACATAAGAACATAACATTTGAAAATCATATCCTTTATATGAATGATCGTGATATCATGTCATGGGATAAATCATAATAGTTCATAAGAATCAATAAAAATAATCCCAAAATTCATAATGTAGGACATGAAATATTGTTTCATACACATAATAATAGAAAATAATTTCATATTATTCAAGGATCATTGCAAAGACCATCATAGCAGAAAAAGTCCATTACAGAACTGAATTCACTCCTCGTTCTAGCCATGTACTCCAGAACTGAGATCATTTCCCATTCCATCCATGTCTATATAATGAGATATAAATATTTACCCAGTGAATTTTATGGATATATAGGTCCCACCCATCTCATAATTAAATCATTCTTATGTGTTCTATAATAACATAAATCATTCATCATAACCCAAGGAATATAATGGGTTTTTTTAAACATCATTCCTTCATAATAGTATGCATGTAAAACAAATGGATTTCATAAATATAATTCAATAACAAACACAATAAAATTATAGGAAAAATAAGGATATTATAATTTAAACAAAAACATCTTAAATAATTCCATATTTTATGGAAAATAATTTTGATATAACCCTTGAAATTATTTCTTGATGAAAATATCATTTCTTTGGAAAAAATGATTTCTTTTCTCCAAATTGCTAGAAATTTTAAAATAAATAAATCTATTTGAAAATAAAAATTAAATCATGTAGTGGAATATTAATTTAAATAATGTTCTTTGAAAACATAAAAATCCATTTATGACATATAAGTTAAAAAACATTCTCCTCATACTTTTTTCAGAAAATTAAAAAATTACCTCATATCAAAAATGAAAAAAAAAGATTCTTTTCATATCATTTAATAAAAAATTACCAATTGTTAAAACTAAATATAAAAAATTGAAGAATTATATAATGAATATTTTTTAATACATAATTTGGAAACAATTACATGGATGATTAATATACCCTAGTAAATATTACGTTTAAACAATCTCGGATAATAATAACAGTGAGAAATTATCACATACCTTAGGTGTGATTTTTTTTATATGTATCCAAACATAATGTATAATGATTTAATTAATTTAATTGAATTATTTATTAATAATATTCATTTTTATTATATCATATATGTTCATATTATCTTATCTTTGTTAGTAACATTATTACTCATCCATCAGGTGATAACTTCTTTATTTTTGTACTCATGTTTTTTCAAATAAATTCTGGTTCCTCTTCGTAAGTTATAGTTATATCATTCACATATTGATATTAGTATAATATATATCATATTTATTCATTAAATCCATTTATATAATAATTATTTAATTAATATCATATATAAGGAGTCTCATAACATCATAGAGATGGTAGGTCATACGTACGCACGAGCAATGATGTCATTCCCTTAATTGTTGAATGGTATAGAATTGGATGGTGTATAATATTTTAGAATCAATATAATGTTATAATAATAATGTATAGTCATTATTTTTATAATTATACCCATCCAATTAAGGTAGTGGTGAAAAACATATTACACCACGGTGTGGAGATGGTAAGTCGTACGTACACACGAGTAGTGATTTCATTTTTCATGGGACGGATAGAAGATGGAATATTGTTTTTTTGATAATAATAATAACATATCAGTATCCAATTTATACAATAGTTTTTATTTTATAATGAAACAAATCATGAAGATTAAGTAGTATAAGAAATAAGTTTGAAATAATTAGTGGAGGGAATTACCTCTTCTTTGACATGCTCCGTCTAAATCTCCTCTTAATGCACTATATTTGGTCTTGGAAAAAGACCAGAACCTCTATAATGTAACAAGATAATTTTAGAAAGGAAATTGGAATGGTATGTCTGAAATTAAAGTCTTAATTTTAAGTGAATAGGAGAGGTAGGAGATTCTATTTTATAATTGAGGTAAGGGGCACTTTTGGGATCTCCAAAAATAATAATTTAATATAAAATAAAACTCAATAAAAAACATCCAAAAATTTCCCAATTTCTAATATTACATGAGATAGTTTTCTAATATCAACAAGAAATTTATTCTAGACAAGTTTTTCTACCAATTTAATATGTATCATTTTAATTAACACTTAGTTATTCTATTTAATTTTTAATTAGGGTAACAAATATTTCAATATTAATACCATGAAATATTTACTTATTAGATGTAAATTAGAACATAAATAAATAAATTAGAACATTTTAGACCGTATAATTTTTATTATATTTTTTTAAAAAAGTTTTATTATTTATAAATAATTTAATAAAACGTTATTATGATAAATAGCCAATAGTGTCAATTATGACACTATTCAATTCATTGATTTTTTAAAGTATTGAGATATAAGTTAACTTCAAAAAAAATATTTCTTAATATTCCTAAGACGTCAAGGTAATCTATAAAATTAATTTAACATATTAATAAGCCCAAATTATGTTTATTTTAATATTTTTAATAATATTTATTAGATATTTCTCTTAATAAAATAATTACTACAATATTTTTGTGTAGTTATTTAATATACTTAGTTGTTGAAGAAAAATTAAAAATAAAATACTATAAAAAATATAAATCCTATTGATTTCATAATAATACATATAATCAAATATATATTCTATAGAATCCATCATTAAAAATGTTATACATATAAAAACATTATGTGACAAGTTTATCATCACTTTATATGAAATAATAGAAGTGTCATAACCTCTTCTATAAGGATCTAAAAGGTCAATAACTATCCCATTGTATATTTGTGGTTGATATATACTCGACTAATAATATTTGGTCAAGTATTTGGGTCTTTTAATGGTTATTATCACTTTAATAATTATTATTTTATTGATTTCTCACCAATTAAATAATTTCTGCATCATTAAAGTATAAGTCTTTAAAGTAATTGTTTATTTCATAATCATTAAAAATAAATTATCATAATAAGAAAATTAAATTTAAAATTATTATTTATAATCAAAAATATATTCTATATAATATTATATTAAAAATGATATAGTTATTAAAATTTGAGTCAGATGTATTTAACTTTTCATTAAATAAAATAAATTAAATGTCATAATCTCATCCATGTGGCTCTAAAATGACATAATTTTAACCAAAGGATGATTTAGGTTGAAATAAACTCATCCAATGATATTATTAAAAGTTCTAGGGTAATTTCATAATATTATTTTTACCCTTAATTACTTGATTTACTTTTTTTAACGTATTAATAAAAATTACCAAAGTTACTATTCATATTTCCCAAAAATAAAAGTAAGTTTTTTAAATAATTTGGACATAATTATTCAAAATATGGACTCTATTTTTCAAAAATAAATTCACAAATGTTTTATAAATTAATTTAAAATTAATCATGTTGTCAGAAAGAGATAATTGTTTCAAAAGATAAAACATTGCAAAAGATTGAAATGTTTTGACATCTGAATTCAATGTAAAATTAATGATAATAACATACATTTTATTTAATGAAAAAAATATATTCTATTTATACTTTTAAACCATTTAATATTATAATTTAACCATATAAATTATTTTTATGAACAATGTTTTTTTAAATTAAAATTGTGTGTATTTTTACTATTCATCAACATTTGAAAGTTATAAAAAAATATCAAAAATTCATCCAATGTAAATTTTAGTATCGTGCTTCCAAATATAATGTTTATGTTTTCATATAAAAATTATTAATGTGTACAAATATTAATTTAAAATGGTTTCTCTATTAAAAGGAATAAAATTACCCTTTTAAAAAATATAGGTTTCTATACATGAAATAGGGTTTATTCATACCCTATGAAAAAAATATCTATTGGATGAATATCAATAATATTTTATTATATATGTAAAAAAAAATATTTCATTAAATTAATTTACTAATTGAAAATCATTTAACCTAAATAAAAATATATAAATGATTTATATTTTTCATTCATAGTGGATTTTCATAAGTTAGTTATATTTATTCCTGCTAACCAAATAGATAGGTTAAATTGGTTATTTTATATTGAGGGAATCTCACTATTTTTTATACTCATGACTGATTTCTATGAAATATATTGATGAAAATATTATTTAAAATATTTCATAAAAGCATCAGGGGGTTATATTATACCCCATTAAATTGAATTTCACCCTAGAAAATTTATCATTTAAAAACAAACATATGAGGATACTTCTACCTCATCACATCTTCAATTTCCCATGTAGATTCCTCAAATTAGTGGTTCCACCATAAAACCTAAACCAATTGACTAATCTTGTTTCGTAGAACTTTTTCACTAGGATCCAAGATCTCTATCGGTTGTTCTTCATAATAAAGATCTTTCTCTAGAGGTATGTCTTATAAGTTTAGTAAATGTGAAGGATCAAGTATGTACTTTCTCAGGAGAGGTACATGGAACACATAATGAACTTGAGAGGTATTCAGTGTAATCACCAATCGGTAATCTACCTTACTAACACAATACATAATTTCAAAAGGACTGATATACCTAGGGATCAAATTTCCCTTCTTTCAAAATTACATTACTCTCTTCCAGGAAGATATTCCTAGAAACACATAGTTACCCACTTCAAACTCTAGGTCTTTTCTATGGGTTTTAGAATAACTTTTTTTCAAATATGAGCTTATGTTATGTGTTGATGAATAGATATTACCTTTTATTCCATTTCATCAACAATATTAGGTCCTTATAGCTTTCCTTCCCCAACTTCATTACAAAAAAAGTTAGATTTTTACGCTTCTTTCCATAGAGGGATTCATAATGATCCTTCTGAATACTAGAATGAAATCTATTATTGTCATAAAATTCCACCAAAGGTAGGTGTTGATCCCAACCACCATTGAAATCCATAGATAAATCTCTCAATATTTCTTCTAGAGCTTTAATTGTTCTGTAAAAAAGATCGTCTATATAAGGATGATAAGTAGTGTAGAAACATAACTCTGTATCAAGAATCTTTTGATGACGTCACTATAAATTCGAGGTAAACCTCGAATCCTGATCATATATAATTGAAATTGGTACTCCATGAAATCTTATCACTTCCTTTACATATATCCTATAAATAAGATCAAGAGAGAAACCATATCTAATAGAAATGATGTGTGTTGACTTTTTAAGGAAGTAAACTATAACCCATATAGTGTTATGGCCTTTCAATATTTTGGGAAGGCTGACAACCAAGTCTATAGTGATGTTTTCCCATTTCCATTCTCGTATAAATAATGGTTTTAAAATCCCCTTAGACTTCTTTTTTTCATATTTAACTTTCAATCAAACCAAGTACTAGAGACATATTCAACAACATCTCTTTTCATGTTATACCACTATAAATACTCTTTCAGATCCCTCTACATCTTTGTACTTACATGATGAATTGATAATGAATAAATATAGGCCTCATCCAATAGATAATTCATTAATTCTGGAATGGGGGGGAATATAAACCTTTTTCCTTAACCTCATTATTCCATCACAATCAAGGTTTAATTATAGAACATCTTTCACCTTCTTGTGTAGATTTTCATATTCCTTCGCACCTCCTTAATCATTGCTAGTATAGATGGTAGAACATTCATTCGAGAAAGATAATATTGATACCCTTCATTTAGAATTTCATGATCCACCCTTTTAAAATCTCTAAATATTGGATCTTGTGTGATACTCATCATGGATAAGATATCATGGTCCCTTCAACTCAAAGCATCTACAACCTTGTTCACTTTCCCGGTGTGGTAATGTATTGAGAAGTCATAATCTTAAATCAACTCCAACCATATTATTTGATGCATAATAAACTCCTTTTGTTTGAAAATATATTTTTAACTTTTATTGTTAGTTTAAATATCACACCTTTCACTATAAAGATAATGACTCCATATCTTTAGTGAAATGATTACCGTAACTAACTCTAAATCATGAGTTCTATAATTTTTCCCATGGATTTTCAATTTTCATGAGTCATATGCTATCACCATATAATTTTTCATAAAAACACAACCCATCCCATTCATGTATGAGTCACTACAGATTATAAACCTTTATCCACTATAAGGTAGTGTGAGAATAGGTAAATAGGCTAACATTTTTTAGCTCTATAAAATTATATTCACATTCCGCCGCCCACATGAACTTAACTCCTTTTTGAGTCAACTGGGTGAGTGGAATATATAATTTTGAAAAATATTTCCCAAAGAATTAATAATATCCATCCAAACCAAGAAAAAATCATATATCAGTTACAATTTTTGGTCTTATCCAACATTCAATAACATCTATTTTTTTAATCCATAGATATCCTCTCTCTTGAGATTATTTGACCAAAAAATGAAACTTCTTAAATCCAAAAATTACTCTTGGTAAATTTTACATAAATAGTATCCTTTATTAGGGTATTCAGTACAATTTTAAAGTGATCTTCATTCCCTTAATTTCTCTTATAATAGACAAGAATATCACATATAATATGACCACAAACTCATCAAGATAGTCTATAACAAAACTATTCATTAGATCCATGATGATTGTGGGGGAATTAGTAAGACCAAAAGGAATCACTATAAATTCAGTCTTTTTACCTTGTATGGAATGATTTATTTGGTATATCCTCCTTCTTGAACCTCTATTGATGATATCCTGAATGAATATCAATATTAGAAAAGTATTGAGCTATGTGTATTTGGTCAAATAAGGCATCAATGTGTGGAAGATTATATTTGTTCTTCATTGTGATATTGTTAAGATATCAATAATCAATGTAGAGTCTCATTGATCCATAATACCTATTAAAAAATAGAAAATGCTCTCCCCTTGGTGATGTACTAGGGCTTATGAATCCATTTTCAAGATTATCTTGGAATTTATTCTTTAATTCAGAGAACTAAATTGGGTCCATTCTATAATGTGTCTTTGAAATAGGCATATCACCCTGTATGAGTTCTATTGAAAACACAACCTCATTATTCTATGGAAGACCTGATAATTCTTCTATAAATACATCATTAAACTCCCATACAATGATTTTATTATTTGTTGTGAGTTTTTTCCCAGCCATTTGATATAGATAACCTTCATTTATAGGAATCAAGACCCATAAGAAGGGAGAAATTTTCTAATAAGAGGTTATATTCATCATTTCATAGATAGATGATTGTATATTGATCCATAATATGAATTGTGATGTACTTTCCTTGGAAATTGATATGATATCCATAAATAGAAAGTCAATCCATGATAGGAATCACATCAAATTACACTATTTGAAGGATCACTATATATACAGGAATCAATTTCCCACAAACATCAATTGGAGAAGAATTATAAATTTTTAATGTGACCATTGTGCCATTAAGAGTTTTCATAGCTGACTCAAAATGTAATTTTTGAAGTAATACAGAGATACCCATAGAAAATTATGTAGAAATAAAAGAGTGGGTGGATCCAGAATCAAATAAAACATTTTCTAATTTAAATTGGATAGTAATTGTACCTTTCACCACATTATTATCATACTCCATATCACTGTTAGTGATCGAATATTACTTTACTTTTTATTTTTCTTTAAAAGTTTAATTACATCTATTAACATCAATAACCCTTATATTAGGGAATTGATGGTTATAATGCCCCATTTCATTGCACTGGTAACATTGAAGTGTAGAAGGTGTATTTTGTGTATCATATTCTCTAGTCGCATCATTAGACATATTTTTCCCATACCTTCTGCATTCAACTTCCTCATGACCTTCTCTCCTACACTTAAAAGATTTTCTAGTCCCTTTAAGATAATTTCCTCCATGTTTCTTTCCACAATTTGAGTATAAGGGAAAACTTATCTTCTTTTTAGTGTGGTCTTTATATTTTCCCTTGAATTCCTTTTTTCATTTCTTATCAAACCCATAGGACTGAGGTGTTACTTCAATATCCATATCAACCCTAAGAGAACATTGAATGATTTTCTTGTAGCTATTAATATACATTATGGATAATTCCCATCAGATACTTAGTTTTAAGACACTAAAGAATTGATCAATTTTACACTTAGGTGGGATAATAATTCCAGAAGCATACCTTTGAAGTCTTGTAAATTTTTCTTTATAGATACAATGAGATTCATCTTCCTTTTTCTGAAGTAAAAATAACTCCTTATCCATATTTGCTTGAAGAATATGAGGAAATTACATATTTAAAATTAAGTTATTGAAATAATCTTATTTCATGAATTCAATTTTAACTCTTTTCATCATATTCTTGATAAGGTTCCACCATTGATCAGCATCACCTTCCCAACAATAGGCTGCTAAGATAAATTTAACATTTTCTAAACATTAGTGAACTAAAAATATCTTTTCAGTTGAACTGATCCATTATTCATCCACAAATGGATCAGAGTACCCACTGAGAGAAGGTGGATGCTACCTCATGAAGGCCTTAATAGAATGTTGTTCCGTCCTTTACTCGTTTGGAAGTCTTGCATGATTCATATCATTAGAATGTTTTGTGATCATAGCTAAAAGATTTTTCATTCTTTTTCCCATAAAATTTAGTTTCTCAGGAGATAAATCATTGCATTCCCATAACTTTCAATAGTAACATGGTTTCTTCAGGTTCTAGAAATTTTCTAAAACCAAGGAGAATAGTGAGAGAAACACTAATCATAATGAGAAAACCACAAAATCAAGAATAAAATATCAATTTTAGAAACTTTAGGTTTTATAATTGGTTATTCATGATCATTTCAAAAAAACTAGGATTGTAACCTATACTTCAACATGTCATTTGGGTTCTTACTAATGTTTTCTCATCCTAGTTTCCAATGGTTAATTATACCTTTCCTCTGATACCACATATAATAACCCATACTTTAGATACATTGATTTTACTTCCAAATTGAAGAATATTGATTAAAAAATATAACAAAGACACAAAAGGACCGCATAGTTGTATTGTATTTAGAAATTTGGAAACATAAACAATGGGTTCATAAGATATCTTCATTTCCTCCCACTTATTTCTTCATAACCATAACCCTTTTTCACAAATATTACTGAATACCATTATTCAAGACCTAGGGAAAGAAACATATAAAAAGGTGATCTCAGATGCTCAGAAAGGGTAAACAAGGAATATAAAAATCATATCATAATCATAGTAAATAATAAGATAAAATTTTAAAATATTTTCTTGCATATGAAATATTTGGATATCATGCAATGGGATAAATCATAAAAGTTCAAGAGAATCAATGAATATAATCTGAAACATCATAACATAAGACATTAAATTTTGTGGCATGCAAAAAATCATAGAAAATCATTTCATATTAGTCTAGGATCATTTCCAAGACTATCATAGGTAACAAAGTCCATTACTAAATAGAGTTTACTCCTTATTCCATCCTTGTACTACTGAACCGCAATAATTTTTTGTTCTAGTCATGTATATCTCATGAGTTATAAATATTTACCCAATTCATTGGAGGGATATATAGGTCCAACCATTATCATAATGAAATCATTCTTACGTGTGTCATAATAACAAAAATCATTCATCATAACCCAAGGAATAAATGGTTTTATTTAAACATCATTCCACTATAACACAATTCCTGTAAAACAAATTGATTTCATAAATAAAATTACATAATATACACAATAAAATCGTAGGAAAAATATGTATTTTATACTTGAAACATAACCCTATTAAATAATTTCATCTTATATGGAAAATAATTTTTTATAACACTCAAAATTAATTATTGAGGAAAATATTCTTTCTTCTGCAAAAAATGTTTTATTTTCTCAAAATGCCACACAATTTTTTAAAGAAAATAAATTATTTGAAAATAAAATTGAAATAATGTAGATGAATATTCATGTAAATAAGGAATTATGAAAACAAAAAAATCTTTTAATGCCATATATGTTGAAAAACATTCTCCTCATACTTTTTCAGAAAAGTCAAAAAGTGCCTCATATCGAAAACGACCGAAGATTCCTTTCATACCATTTAATAACTATTTAACAATGGGTAAAATTGACTCTAAAAAATAATTTAAGAATATAAATAATATTTTCTAATACATAATTCGGAAACATGGACATGGATTATTAATATACCTTAGTAAATACTTATGTATAGTCAATCTTGGATAGTTATGAGATTGTGATATTATCCCTTACCTTAGGTCAGATTTCATTTTTTTGTATCCAAAACTCATGTTTAAAGATTTAAATAATTTAATTGAATTATTTTAGAATCATATTAATTTTTATTATATCATATATTATCATATTATAATTCATTTATTATTACAATTTTTACCCGTCCATCGGATGTTAACTTCTTTATTTTCTTACGCATGTTTATTCAGATAAAATATCGTTCCTATTACTAGGTTATAGTTATATCCTATAAATAATTATATTAGTATAATATATATCATATTTATTTATTCCATTCATTTATATAATCATTATTTAATGAATATCATATAGAATAATTTCATCACATCGTAGAGACGGTAGGTCGTACGTATGCACGAGCGATGATATCATTCCATTAATTTTTGAATGGTATGAAGTGGATGGTGTATAATATTTCACAATAATTATCATTTTATAATAATAATATATAGTTATTATTTCCATCATTATACCCATCCAAGTATTCTTGTGGTAAAAAAACTAATCACACTATAGTATAGAAATGGTAAATCGTACGCATGCATGCGTGGTGAATTCATTTTTTATAGGATGAATAAAAGATGGAATATGGATGTTTCATAATCCTAATAACATCTCAGTATATAATTTATATTGTATTTGTTACTTTATAATTAAACAAATCATGAATTGGATGTAGAAGAAGAAATATTTTTTAAAGAATCCGTAGAGGGGGTTACCTATTCATCAGCATTCTTTCTCTAAATCTTCTATTAAATAACTAGAGTTAGTCTTTGAGGAATTCAAGAACCAATAGAATGTAACTATATAATTTTAGAAAGTAAATTTTAATTTCATGGCTGATCATGAAGGCTCAATGTGAATTGAAAAGGTGAGTAAGGAGGTGACCTTTTATAATTGTTGTGAGGGGAACTTTTGGGATATCCAAAAATATTAAATTAATATAAAATTAAACCCCATACAAAAACATCCAAAATGTACCAATTTCTAAGATAATATAAGATTGGGTTGTAATATCATTAAAAAGTACATTTTAGAAATGTATTTCTGCCAAATTAAACCTCATCATTTTAATTTACACTTAGTTATTCTATTTAATTTTTAAACAGGTAACAAATATTACAATATAAAAATAGTGAAATATTTATTTATTTGATGTCAATTATACTATAAATAAATAACTAGGAAAATTTTAGACAATATCGTAATTATTATATATTTTTAAAAATATTTTATGATTTTCAAATAATTTCATAAATCATGATTTTGAGACATAATCAATAGTGTCAATTTTGACAATATTCAATTAATTAATTTTTAAAAATATTAAGAAAACAAGTTAAGTAAAAAAAATTATTATATTCCTAAGATATCAAGGTAATATATATAATTCATTTTAAAAATTAATTATCCCAAATGATATTTATATTAATATTTTTAATAATATTTATTTGATATTTATTTTAATAAAATAATTATTACAACGGTTTTCTATAATTATTTATTATAATTATTTGTTAAATAAAAGTTAAAAATAATATACTATGACAAATATAAATTATATATATATCATAATAATACTTATAATCAAATATATCTTCTGTATAATCCATCATTAAAAATGATATCCATATTAAAACTTGAATGTGACAAGTTTATCATCAGTTTTCAAAAAACAATATATGTGTCAAATCACTTCTATAAGGATCCAAGTGGTCAAAAATTCGGCCCTTGGATGGTTATATTTGATATATACTTGACCAATAAAATTTGGGTATGTTTTTTAGTATTTTAATGGCTATTATCACTTTAATAATAATTATTTTATGGATTTCTCACCAATTAATTAATTTATCCATCATTAAAGTATAAGAATTTATGGTAAATATTTATTTCATAAAAATTAAAAATAAATTATCATGATAAATAAAAACATTTTTTCTTTAAAATTAGTATTTATAATTGATTTTATCTCTTGTATTTGATTATATTGAAAATGATATAATTATTGAAATATGAGTAAGAAATATTTAATTTTTCTTTAAATAAACTAAATTTAGCATCCTAATCACATCCAAGTGGCTTTTAAAAGACACCATTTCAACCAAAAAATGATTTAGGTCAGAAAAACATCCAATGATATTAGGGAAAATGTTAGGATATTTCATGATGTTATGTTTTTCAATTAATTGCCTGATTTACCCTTTTACCGTATTAAGAAAAATTTCTGAAGTTACTATTTATAATGCCAAAAAATAAATATAATATATTTACGTAATTTGGACTTACTCATTAAAAATATGAATTCCATTTTTCAAAAATCATAGCACATAAGTTGAAGTTATTAATTTAAAATTAATCCCATTTTCAGAAATATAGAAAGGGTTTTAAAAGTTAAAACATTATAAAAGACTCAAATGTTTTTAAATCTGAATTCAATGTAAAATTATTGATAATGAAATAAATTATATTAAATGATAAAAATATATTCTATTTATACTTTAATTTAATTAAATATTATGATTTATTCACAAAAATTATTTTGGTGAAAACAGTTGTTTTTAATTAAAATTTAGTGTAATTTTACTATTCATCTAAATATGAAACTTATCCAGAATACATCAAAATAAAAAATTTATATCTCTCTTCTAAATAGAATGTTTATGGTGTCATAAATAAATTATTAATGTGTTAAAATATTAATTTAAAAGGGGTTCTCCATTAAAAGGCATAAAATTACCCTTTTAGAAAATATAGAGTTTGATACATTAAATAATTTTTATTCATACCATATGAAAAAAATATATATTGGATGAAAATAAAAGAAAAATATTTTATTAAATATATAACAAATAAATTTTATTAATTTAATTTACTAATTGTAAATCACTGAATAAAAATTATAATTTATATTGGATTTATATTTTTCATTCACAATACATTTTCATAAGTAAGGTATATTTATTATTATCAACCTAACAGCTAGGTTAAAATGACATTTTATATTAATTCCATCTCGTAGTTTTTTTAAACTCATGACTACATGTAGTGCAAGCTATTAAAGAATTAAAATTATTTAATTTATTTCATAAAAACATTCAAGTGTTACATTAGTTCCACCAATATATTCCCAAATAAATCCTAAAGATCCACCCCTAAACCAAGAAGCCTCACCCTATGTATAAATCTATCCTAGGGAGCCCATTGGTGCCAACCAAAATGGGTTACCTAAAAATGAGGTAACATCCTTCCTCAAGATCTATTGTTTTATTTTCATTATCCAACCCTCAAATATTCATTTTCTATGCATAAATAAAAAACCTAAGTCTACTCAATATAATGATATTTTTTAATAATAAATATTTATACTTACACTCATACACACTTCCATCAAATGGGAAATGAACTTATCGTTCATGTGTCCGGTGAACAACCACCTCACAAAACAATGTCGTTCGTTTTTTCCTTTGCCACCTTTCATGGCTATGAGTTATGGTGGATATTATTTTTAAATATGATATATATGATATTTATAATTTATTTATTATTATTTAAATTTTATATAGAACACCCCTTTATGATATCCATTTTATGTAAATATGATTACATCGTTTGTGGATGTGTGGACTACCGCCTCCTCAAATGGATATCAATCATTCATGAGATACGTGGAATGTATAAAAGAAGAATTTAATTAAATATTTGTGGAAAAAATTAAAACTAAATGAAATTAATGAAATAATTAACTTTTAGGAAATATAATATAATATTTTATTTATTACACTTTTCATGTACTAAAAAGTGATAATTTCGGTCGTGGACGTGTTGATGGTCGCCTCCTCAACAAGATGTGATTTCTTTTACATCACAACAATTATATGTGTGTGTGTGGGTGGGTGTGTGGTTAAATGAAATTTTATTTATGATATAAATATCATTATGGAAAAATATAATGTTGAATTCCTTATTTTGATAATAATCATTAAAAAATTGGAATGTTACTCATGCATAAGTATGGCCTACCATCTCCATGATCGTAACTGTGGTTCATTTTTCATAACAATATTTCATGACTAGTTTTAAAAGTATAATTGATGTATAAATATTATTATTTTATATTTATTATTATTCTATATATTTTTATATAATTACACCTTTTACCATAGTCAACCTACCAATTTCATTTTTGACACATAAACCAAATATGGACAAAACAAATGATATAAACTTAATTGTTTATGTAGTTGTTTAAAAATTTATAATAAGTGAAATAAAATTAATTGTAAAAATGAAAAATGTATTTAAGAAAGTAAATAATTAACATTGGTTTATTATTTATAAATATAATGAAATACATGAGAATTAAGACTCAAGTTAAGGGATTTTGTCTCAATTTACATTCTATTGATACTTATTTATTGTTATTGTAAAGACCCGTAAATTTCAAGGAAATTTTTTTCTTAATTTTCTTTGGAATTTTACAAGAGCGTAGTTTCTGACGGAACCTGATTTCGAGGCCCGGTGTGCCCGGAATCATTTTCCGAAGTTTGGCTCGGGTACGTTCAATTAACGGATGAGCGGGTTTTTCTAACTTTTGAACCGGTTCCCGAAATCGAATTCTGAGGGCACCGATGAAATCGCAGTGCCGGTATTCGCTTAGAAACGCCTCTTCTGGAGTTGCATTTGCTCGGGTGTGGTTTTTAATTTTTGGGCTTAAAGTTAAAAATAAAATAATTTTGCGACAACATTATTTTATTTCACTTAAGCCACTTGGAAGCCACTTGAAGCCACTTAAAGGCGGCTTGAACTGAGTTGAACCGGATAGGATGCTATCCAGAAATATCCTACCCCCTTGGTAGGATATTTGTGAGGTGGGGCCCGCACGAGCCCCTCTGTTTCTTTCTGCTAAGAAACGCACCCGCGAAAACCCGTCTAATGAGATTCAACTGACGCGTTTATTAAAATCTTAACAGACCATTTAATTGGGCGGTTTGTTTCGTGAATTAAATGGGCTGTTTCTTTCGTTGAATTAATTCAACGAATTAATTCAATCGTTTCTTAACCTGTTTTCGTGTGTTGGCATATTAATGAAATAAGACCAACCAAAACCTTTTGGGGGATTACTTGTTGAGACAGAATCCTTGTTCCTTCTTCCTCCTTCGCGAAGAACGCGAAGAACGCGAAGAGCACGAAGAACGCGAAGAACGCCGAACCCATAAATCGACGACGCGACGCCTTGATCCGCATCGCCGACAACGTTCTTCTGCGACGTCTCTTCCTCCACGACGGATCTTCAATCGGCTGCTTGAGGTAAGAGTCTCGGACCTTCCTTTTTATCTCCTTCGTGGTTATTAACCAAAAACACGGATTTAATTAATTAAATTAAATCTGCTGTTTCATGGTGCGTTGAGTTCGCCGACTCAACACCGGATTCCGCGACGACGCGACGCCTCCCCGCGACGACGCGACGATCCCTCTCTTCCGCGACGAGCTTTTCCGCGAAGAACGCCCACGCGCGACGATCGACGAGGTAGGGATTTATTTTGGGAATTACCCCTTTTCTTTTTATATTCCCATAATTGTTTCTTTAAAAAGTAAAGAACTGGCTTTGTGAACAATTTTAAAATTTATTAAAACTGTTTTTTTCGTTCAAATGAGGAACCCGTTAATGAAACAATTTTATTTCATTAAAAATTGTTTCGGATATACGTTCATGTGTTGAACTTAAATTTCTCCCGTTTGTTTATCTCTAGCGCGGAGGGTGCGGGACAAACGAACACGGCTCGTTGACCCTCCGTCGTTCTTTATTTTGTGCGGAATTGACGGGCGACGGCGGAACGTGCCGCAACGGATGTTTGATGATTCCGCAGTGAACGACGAGTCCCGGGAGGAGCAGCGGCGCAGGCGGGAACAAAATCGGACCACCGGAGCGATCCTGGTGGCCCGCAGAACTCACCGGCGGCGCGGGTCGCCGGCGCGGCGGCGCCGGCAGCCGGGAGTGGCGGCGCCCTGGCGCGCCGCCGGACAGGCCGCCGCGACTCAGCGCGGCGGCGGCGGCACCCGCGGACCCATGGCCGTGCGGGTCTGGTGCCCTCGGACGCGGCTGAAGCTGCGTCCCGACTCAGTGCGGCCCCACGCGGGGGGCCGCGGCACCACCAGGCCGCGGGGGCGGTGCCCCGCGGCGCCTTGGCCGTTCGGCCGCTCGGCCGAACCGGGCCAGGCCGGTCCGACCGGCCGGGCCACGCCCTGGCCGGACCGGACCGGGTCGGGGTGACCCGGTTCGGCCGACTCCCGAGGGGGGTCGGGCCGGGTCGGCCCGGGCCCGGACCCCCGTCTTCGGACGGTTTTCATTCAAACGCTCGTAACTTGAGCTACGGGCCTCCGAACGACGCGCCGTCAGCGGCAACGCGATCCTTGGATCGAGACGGTCGTTTCGGTATACTATACTCAAGGTGCACCTTCCTTTTCTGGAGCCTATGTAGTTAAAACTCCGTAGTTAAGCGTGCTTGGCCTAGAGCAGTGATCAGGATGGGTGACCTCCTGGGAAGTTTCCCAGGGTGGGTGTGAGACGAAAAGTCCAATAACTAACAGACCGGGCGTCTGATTGACGCGCCGTCTGTTTCGTTGAATTCCTCTAAGTGAGACGGATCTTTTGGCATACTCCGCCCGAGGTTTGGACGCAGGTAGAGTACATTCGGGTAGGTTTTTCCTTAAAAACCAACCGGGCCCCTGGGACGAAAAGGCCAATAACTCTCAGACCGGGCGTCCGATTGACGCGCCGTCTGCGACATTGAGTTCCTGTTGTCGATACAGAACTTTTGGATACATCATCTTCGGACTTTGTGTCAGTTGATGTATGAGTCTCTCGGCTCGTGGAGCGGACCCTCCCGAACGAGCTTGCTGTGTGTGGGAACCCTAGGCTGGCTGCGACTGCTACTTCGACAGCGACGACCGTGCAGAGATCCTCAGTGGACTGCAGCGACGACTGTGCAGAGATCCTCCGTGGACTCCGACGACGACCGTGCAGAGATCCTCAGTGGACTGTGGCGACGACTGTGCAGAGATCCTCAGTGGACTGCGATGACTACTGCACTCAGCGATCCTCCGTGGATCAGTGCTACAGGTCCTGTGTGGGGCTGACCCTGTGTGGGCCCGATCCTGTGTGGGTCCGATCCTGTGTGGGTCCGCCCTCAGCGGTTCTGTGTGAGCCGGCGCCTACAGGTCCTGTGTGGGCCCGATCCTGTGTGGGTCATTGTGGGGGTTAGTTACCTATCGATCCTTCGTGGGTCCGACGACTTAGATGGATCAGTGATCATCTTTATCGTCATCCGAAGAAGTATACCTGTGTGAGCTGAATCTTGTGTTACTCTCCTTTGTGGATTGTGTTGAGCTATCCTGTGTGGAATTACTGTTTACTCTCCTTTGTGTATTGTGTTGAGCTATCCGGTGTGGAATTACTGTTTACTCTCCTTTGTGGATTGTGTTGAGCTATCCTGTGTGGATTTACTGTTTACTCTCCTTTGTGGATTGTGTTGAGCTATCCTGTGTGAGTGTACGTTTTGCTTTCCTGTGTGGACTGGGTTGTGCTTGGGCTCGGACGTTGGAGCCGAACGGGAATTCATGACTTAGGTATATGTATGGGCATATACCTAAGCCGTGTCAGATGTTACTTCGTGATTGTATCCTTCCTTTGTGGATTGTCCTTTGTGGATTTCGGGAGACCTTCGGGGGTCTCGGGGTCCCTACTGAGTAGCTTATACTCACCCCTGCACGGGCTTTGCCCGCACTACGTTGTGTTGGTTGCAGACGACGGACAGCGCTGATCGTGGTGGAGGCGTGTGGAGCAGGACGGTACCTGGAGGTGGACCACTGGGCGGGACGTACTCGGAGCGGTCAGGTGGACCCGAGGAGCTGTGGAGGCTATCTGTACCCACCCTTCAGGTGGGATTTCCAGAGGACGGCTCGATGCTACAGTTTTCCCTTTCAGTTTCTGTTTTTCCTTTCAGTTGTACTTTACTGTTGGGTTTGTATTTCCGTCCCCTTTTACTTTCAGCGCAGCTTGTACAGTTTTTACTTAGTGTTTACTTTTCCGCTTGCTTACTCTATGGTGCTTGTTTACTTTTTAAAGGCAATGCCTTCCCTTTTGTTGGGATTTACGCCTTGGTGCTAGTCGCCAGCCCCTGGCCTATGGAAGGCGGGCTTGGGGTAGTCACGGCACGGGCCCCGAGGGCGGGTCGTGACAAATTGGTATCAGAGATGGTCGGTTCTACCGCAAACTCTGAACTTTCTTCTATGTGAATCAATAGTGTTTAGCGTATTGAGTATGGTTATCAGTCCAGGGAGTCCAGTGTTGGTGCGGCGGCCGACATATCCATACACCAGGACCCTGACTTCTGATTTCCGACTTAATGCACGAAAACATTGATTGCATGTGTGTTTCAAGTTTTCTTCGTGATTACTTGTGTCAGCTCACCAGGTATACTGTTCTGACCATGGCGCACTTGTTTCCTTTTCAGGATGGCACGACGATAGCAGCCAGCTAGGTTTCCTAGAGTAGAGCGCGACGACAGCCCGCCGAGCGACGAGGCCTCGGTACAGGGCCCGTTGACAGCAGAGGCATCGGCGGTACCTTTACCCGCCGAGCCCCCGATGCTTCCAGCACTGGCAGCTGACGACGCACGACGCCTCGGAGCTCTGCACAAGTTCCAGCGCCAGCGACCACCCAGGTTCCGTGGGGAGTCGGACCCCCAGGCAGCCGAGGACTGGCTGGAGGCGGTCGTCCGAGTTTTCAGGCTAGTGAGGACACCAGCAGACCTCATGGTGATCCTTGCGGCGAGCCTACTGCATGCAGCAGTAAGGCGATGGTGGAGCCTGATGCTCCAGGTACACAATGAGGCCTCCCTCATCTGGACGGACTTCGAGATCCTCTTCCGCTCAGAGTTCGTCCCGGCCACCCTCCGTGCGGTGCGCATCCAGGAGCTTCTTCAGCTGCGGCAGGGCAGCTTGACGGTCGCCCAGTACGCGGCGAGGTTCACCGACCTATCTCGCTACTCGACAGACATGGTACGGGACCCCTTCTTCCGGGCCCGGACCTTCGAGCAGGGATTGAGACACGAGATCAGGGCATCGCTGATCTCCCTCAGTATCCCGACCCAGGCAGGAGTGCTAGAGCGAGCCCTTCTGATCGAGAGCTTCCTGGCTGAGTCCACAGCGAGACCTGCCGCAGGGCGGCAGATAGCGGAGTCTTCGGAAGCAGGTAGCCGACGGATGACTCAGCATTCTAGGCAGACCAGGCCTTCCGGCAGACGACCCCGGGACACTGGCTCAGCGGTGCGGGGCACACAGCGCGGAGCCAGCCTTCCGAGAGGCAGACAGTGCTACGAGTGCGGCGGGCAGGGCCACATGGCTCGTGACTGCCCGACCCGTCGTACCGAGGGGCAGCAGACGGTGGAGGGACCACCCAGGCAGAGGCAGAGGGTCGACCGTGGCGGTCCGCAGGGAGGAGGTGGACGAGGCAGAGGAGCTGGCCGAGCAGCAGGTGGTGGGCGACGCTTTGAGGCTCTTCCACCACAACCACCAGGAGGCCCACCCCGACCACAGGGAGCTGGCGGGCAGAGACAGGCGCAACTCCAGGAAGCTGAGGCCTACGACCACGGCGTGCCAGAGATGATTCGAGGTATGATCTGTTTCTATTCCACCCTTGCTGCAGTTCTGATAGACACAGGAGCGAGTCACTCTTTCATAGACACTGCCCTTGTTCGGAGCTCGGAGATTCCGACGGAGCCGTTGGCTCGATCCTTGCGGCTAGAGACTCCTATGAGAGCAGACTCGACGATTACGCACTGGTGCCGGCAGTGTGAGCTTACTCTAGGAGGCGAGAGCTTCGGCTGGGATCTTCTTGTAGCAGCGTCGAGGCCTTACGACGTCATCTTGGGCATAGATTGGTTATCTACGGTCCATGCTCAGATTGACTGCATTAGGCGCAAGGTGCGATGTGTGCGCACCGACGGGAGCAGGTTCACCTTCACCAGCGAGAAGGGATCCTTAGCAGCACAGGATGGACTCACGCAGAGGAGAGGTCAGCCCATCACTCATCAGTTGGCTAGCCTCATCCTGGGAGCAGTTGACGTGCGGAATCCCAGTTTTCCTGCAGTGGTGGATCAGTACGCGGACGTCTTTCCCGATGACGTTCCAGGACTACCTCCTCGCAGAGAGGTAGACTTTTATATTGACCTGTACCCCGGGACAGCCCCGATATCCACTCCAGTATATCGGATGGCTCCCGCTGAGCTTCGAGAGCTGCGGGTACAGTTGGAGGACTTGCAGGGCAAGGGGTTCATCCGACCCAGTGTTTCACCCTGGGCTTCCCCGATATTGTTCGCCAAGAAGGCGGACGGGAGCTTGCGACTGTGTGTCGATTATCATCGCCTGAACCAGGTGACAGTGAGGAACAAGTATCCACTACCCAGGATTGAGGACCTCTTCGATCAGCTCAAGGGAGCACGGTGGTTCTCGAAGATAGACCTCAGGTCAGGCTATCACCAGCTCAGAGTTCGAGACGAGGATGTGCAGAAGACGGCCTTCAGGTGTCGGTATGTCCACTATGAGTTCTTGGTTATGCCTTTCGGCGTGACCAACTCTCCAGCAGTGTTCATGAGCCTCATGAACCGGATATACCATCCATGCCTCGATCGATTTGTCGTAGTCTTCATCGACGACATCTTGGTGTACTCGACCACGGAGGTGGAGCACGCCTACCACTTGCTTGTTGTACTAGACACACTCCGAGAGCACCAGCTTTATGGAAAGCTCTCAAAGTGTCATTTCTGGTTACGTGAGGTCCACTTCTTGGGGCACGTCATTTCTGAGGCGGGAGTTGCAGTGGATCCCGCGAAGATCGAGGAAGTGCTAGCTTGGGAGCCACCCAAGAGCGTGACAGAGGTGCGGAGTTTCTTGGGCCTAGCCGGATACTATCGGGGATTTGTGCCGGACTTCTCCAGATTTTCGGCCCCACTCTCAGTGTTGATGAAGAAGGGGAAACCCTTTGTGTGGTCAGACAGATGTCAGCAGAGCTTCCAGGAGCTGAGGCAGAGGTTGACCAGCGCACCTATCTTGAGGTTGCCTGAGGAGGGAGTTGGATACGTAGTCTACTACGATGCATCAGGGACCGGACTCAGGTGTGTCCTGATGTAGGAGCGGGTCGTGATTGCCTATGGATCACGTCAGTTGAGGCCGCATGAGCAGAACTACGCTACCCATGACTTGGAGTTGGCAGCAGTGGTCTTCGCCCTAAAGACGTGGCGGCACTATCTGATGGGCGAGCGCTTTACAGTCTTTTCTGACCACCAGAGTCTCAGGTACATCTTTTCTCAGAAGGACCTGAACCTGAGACAGCGGCAATGGCACGAGTTCCTCCAGGACTATGACTTTGAGATAGTCTATACTCCTGGGAAGGGTAACGTGGTAGTTGATGACCTCAGCAGGAGGTCGGGCATCCAGCTACTTGAGGAGGCGACAGAGCAGCTAATCGCCTTGCAGATATCCTTCGTGGATAGAGACGGGGCATCCTTCCTTCAGTCACTCACACTCTCTCCTCCACTTCTACAGCGGGTCAGATAGGCACAGCGTGGGGACGCTGACTGTGAGACACGGCGTGCACAGATATCCTCGGGACAGGCACCTGATGGTTTCTCCCATGGAGCAGAGCACGATGTCCTTTTCAGAGGACGTACCATGGTACCAGTCGCTTTATGAGAGGAGGTGCTGAGAGAGTTCCACACTTCTCCTTTGGCGGTACATCCTGGAGTGGCGAAGATGTACCAGGATCTCAGACGTCAGCACTGGTGGCCGGGCATGAAGAAGGTTGTGGTAGAGTTTGTTTCGCGGTGCCTCACCTGCCAGCAGGTGAAGGCAGAGCATCAGGTACCAGCAGGCTTGGTACAACCCTTGGAGGTCCCGGAGTGGAAGTGGGATGGCATATCTATGGACTTCGTGACTGGACTTCCACGCACTTCCAGAGGTCACGACTCCATTTGGGTGATTGTTGACCGACTCACCAAGTCGGCACACTTCTTACCCATCCGAGAGCAGGGCTCAGTGGAGAGCTTGGGACGTCTCTATGTTCAGGAGATTTTACGGCTTCACGGTGTGCCTTAGACTATCGTCTCCGATCGGGACGCTCGCTTTACTTCCCGGCTTTGGAAGGGGTTGCAGGAGGCGTTCGGGACGCGGCTACGCCTGAGCACCGCCTTTCACCCTCAGACGGATGGTCAGACGGAGAGGACCATTCAGACTCTCGAGGACATGATCCGTGCATGTGTCCTCGACTTTGGTCGCAGCTGGGAGGACTACCTACCCTTGGTGGAGTTCGCATACAACAACAGCTACCACTCCACCATCGGGATGGCACCCTACGAGGCGTTGTATGGCAGGCCTTGCAGATCTCCTTTGTGCTGGACAGACCCTGGGGAGTCAGCACTTGTGGGACCAGAGATGGTCCGGGCCACGACAGAGAAGGTCCAGGTCATCCAGGAGCGGATGAGGATAGCACAGAGCCGGTAGAAGTCATATGCTGACAGGAGGCGGAGGCCACTAGAGTTCGAGGATGGCGACCACGTCTTCTTGCGTGTCTCACCTCGACGTGGGTTGCGGAGATTTGGCCGGGGAGGGAAGTTGTCTCCACGCTTCATTGGGCCTTTTCAGGTCCTCAGCAGGATTGGCGAGGTGGCTTATCGCCTGGATCTGCCACCTCAGTTGCACCGGGTGCACGACGTCTTCCACGTATCCCAGCTGAGGAGATACGTGCACGACCCGACGCACATCATTGACTATGGGGAGCTAGACGTGGATGATGGGGTGACTTTTGCGGAGGTCCCAGTGGAGATAGAGGATCGACAGGAGCGGGTCCTACGTGGGCGATCGATTCCTCTTGTGCGCATCAGATGGCAGCACGGGAACCTCCAGGAGAGCACTTGGGAGCGGGAGGCTCAGATGCGTGCTCAGTACCCACATTTGTTTCCCTAGTTTATGATGTATCTTTACGGGGACGTAAATTCCTGAGGTGGGAGTAATGTAAATACCCGTAAATTTCAAGGAAATTTTTTTCTTAATTTTCTTTGGAATTTTACAAGAGCGCAGTTTCTGACGGCACCTGATTCCAAGGCCCGGTGTGCCTGGAATCATTTTCCAAAGTTTGGCTCGGGTACGTTCAGTGAACGGACGAGCGGGTTTTTCTAACTTTTGAACCGGTGCTCAGAATCGAATTCTGAGGGCACTGATGAAATCACAGTGCCGGTATTCGCTTAGAAACGCCTCTTCCGGAGTTGCGTTTGCTCGGGTGTGGTTTTTAATTTTCGGGCTTAAAGTTAAGAAATAAAATAATTTTGCGACAACTTTATTTTATTTCACTTAAGCCACTTGGAAGCCACTTGAAGCCACTTAAAGGCGGATTGAACTGAGTTGAACCGGATAGGATGCTATCCAGAAATATCCTACCCCCTTGGTAGGATATTTTTGAGGTGGGGCCCGCATGAGCCCCACCGTTTCTTTCCGCTAAGAAACGCACCCGCGAAAACCCGTCTTAATGAGAGTCAACTGACGCGTTTCTTAAAATCTTAACAGACCATTTAATTGGGCGGTTTGTTTCGTGAATTAAATGGGTTGTTTCTTTCGTTGAATTAATTCAACGAATTAATTCAATCGTTTCTTAACCTGTTTTCGTGTGTTGGCATATTAATAAAATAAGACCAACCAAAACCTTTTGGGGGATTACTTGTTGAGACAGAATCCTTGTTCCTTCTTCCTCCTTCGCGAAGAACGCGAAGAACGCGAAGAACGCGAAGAACGCCGAACACGGAAATCGACGACGCGACGCCTTGATCCGCATCGCCGACAACGTTCTTCTGCGGCGTCTCTTCCTCCGCGACGGATCTTCGATCGGCTGCTTGAGGTAAGAGTCTCGGACCTTCCTTTTTATCTCCTTCGTGGTTCTTAACCAAAAACACGGATTTAATTAATTAAATTAAATCTGTTGTTTCATGGTGCGTTGAGTTCACCGACTCAACAACGGATTCCGCGACGACGCGACGCCTCCCCGCGACGACGCGACGATCCCTCTCTTCCGCGACAAGCTTTTCCGCGAAGAATGCCCGCGCGCGACGATCGACGAGGTAGGGATTTATTTTGGGAATTACCCATTTTCTTTTTATATTCCCGTAATTGTTTCTTTAAAAAGTAAAGAACTGGCTTTGTGAACAATTTTAAAATTTATTAAAATTGTTTTTTCCGTTCAAATGAGGAACCCGTTAATGAAACAATTTTATTTCATTAAAAATTGTTTCGGATATGCGTTCATGTGTTGAACTTAAATTTCTCCCGTTTGTTTATCTCTAACATGGAGGGTCCGGGACAAACGAACACGGCCCGACGACCCTCCGCCGTTCTTCATTTTGTGCGGAATTGACGGGCGACGACGGAACATGCCGCAACGGATGTTTGATGATTCCGCAGTGAAGGACGAGTCCCGGGAGGAGCAGTGGCGCAGGCGGGAACAAAATCGTACCACCGGAGCGATCCCGGTGGCCCGCGGAACTCGCCGGCGCGGCGGCGCCCCGGCGCGCCGCCGGACAGGCCGCCGCGACTCAGCGCGGCGGCGGCGGCACCCGCGGACCCGCGGCCGCGCGGGTCCGGTGCCCTCGGACGCGGCTGAAGCCGCGTCCCGACTCAGCGCGGCCCCACGCGGGGGGCCGCGGCACCACCAGGCCGCGGGGGCGGTGCCCCGCGGCGCCTTGGCCGTTCGGCCGCTCGGCCGAACCGGACCAGGCCGGTCCGACCGGCCGGGCCGCGCCCTGGCCGGACCGGATCGGGTCGGACCGGGTCGACCCGATTCGGCCGACTCCCGGGGGGGTCGGGCCGGGTCGGCCCGGGCCCGGACCCCCGTCTTCGAACGGTTTTCGTTCAAACGCCCGTAACTTGAGCTACGGGCCTCCGAACGACGCGCCGTCAGCGGCAACGCGATCCTTGGATCGAGACGGTCGTTTCGGTATACTATACTCAAGGTGCACCTTCCTTTTCGGGAGCCTACGTAGTTAAAACTCCGTAGTTAAGCGTGCTTGGCCTAGAGCAGTGATCAGGATGGGTGACCTCCTGGGAAGTTTCCCAGGGTGGGTGTGAGACGGAAAGGCCAATAAACAACAGATCGGGCGTCCGATTGACGCGCCATCTGTTTCGTTGAATTCCTCTAAGTGAGACGGATCTTTTGGCATACTCCGCCCGAGGTTTGGACGTAGGTGGAGTACGGTTGGGTTGGTTTTGCCTTAAAAACCAATCGGGCCCCTAGGACGAAAAAGCCAATAACTCTCAGACCGGGCGTCCGATTGACGCGCCGTATGCGACGTTGAGTTCCTGTTGTCGATACGGAACTTTTGGATACATCAACTTCGGACTTTGTGTCAGTTGATGTATCAGTCTCTCGGCTCGTGGAGCGGACCCTCCCGAACGAGCTTGCTGTGTGAGGGAACCCTAGGCTGGCTGCAACTGCTACTTCGACAGCGACGACCGTGCAGAGATCCTCAGTGGACTGCAGCGACGACCGTGCAGAGATCCTCCGTGGACTCCGACGACGACCGTGCAGAGATCCTCAGTGGACTGCGGCGACAACTGTGCAGTGATCCTCAGTGGACTGCGACGACTACTGCACTCAGCGATCCTCCGTGGATCAGTGCTACAGGTCCTGTGTGGGCCCGGTCCTGTGTGGGCCCGATCCTGTGTGGGTCTGATCCTGTGTGGGTCCGCGCTCAGCTATTCTGTGTGAGCCAGCGCCTACAGGTCCTGTGTGGGCCCGATCCTGTGTGGGTCATTGTGGGGGTTAGTTACCTATCGATCCTTCGTGGGTCCGACGACTTAGATGGATCAGTGATCATCTTTATCGTCATCCGAAGAAGTATACCTATGTGAGCTGAATCTTGCGTTACTCTCCTTTGTGGATTGTGTTGAGCTATCCTGTGTGGAATTACTCTTTACTCTCCTTTGTGGATTGTGTTGAGCTATCCTGTGTGGAATTACTGTTTACTCTCCTTTTTGGATTGTGTTGAGCTATCATGTGTGGATTTACTGTTTACTCTCCTTTGTGGATTGTGTTGAGCTATCCTGTGTGGGTGTACGTTTTGCTTTCTTGTGTGGACTGGGTTGTGCTTGGGCTCGGACGTTGGAGCCGAACGTGAATTGATGACTTAGGTATATGTATGGGCATATACCTAAGCCGTGTCAGATGTTACTTCGTGATTGTATCCTTCCTTTGTGGATTATCCTTTGTGGATTTCGGGAGACCTTCGGGGGTCTTGGGGTCCCTACTGAGTAGCTTATACTCACCCCTGCACGGGCTTTGCCCGCACTACGTTGTGTTGGTTGCAGACGACGGACAGCGCTGATCGTGGTGGAGGCGTGTGGAGCAGGACGGTACCTGGAGGTGGACCACTGGGCGGGACGTACTCGGAGCGGTCAGGTGGACCCAAGGAGCAGTGGAGGCTATCTGTACCCACCCTTCAGGTGGGATTTCCAGAGGACGGCTCAACGCTACAGTTTTCCCTTTCAGTTTCTGTTTTTCCTTTCAGTTGTACTTTACTGTTGGGCTTGTATTTCCGGCCCCTTTTACTTTCAGCACAGCTTGTATAGTTTTTACTTAGTGTTTACTTTTCGTCTTGCTTACTCTGTGGTGCTTGTTTACTTTTCAAAGGCAATGCCTTCCCTTTTTGTTGGGATTTACGCCTTGGTGCTAGTCGTCAGCCCCTGGCCTATGGAAGGCGGGCTTGGGGTAGTCACGGCACGGGCCGGGCGAGTCGTGACAGTTATGAACCAATTCACTTATATATGGTTTATATACTTTCTTTTGAAAGTATATATCATGAATCTATTTATTATTGCGATATTCTAAGTATCATTTAATGTTATTCTTTCATGGGGACTATGATTCAAAAGTTTCAATGTGGTATTGGACACTTTAGAGTGATTAAATATTATTTTCTTCAATAATATTTTAATGATCTTTCAATGATATTTACATTCATCAACATCAACAAATATTTTTCTTACTTATCCACTACTGAGTAAATATTAACAAATCCATATTATTGATTTAATGAATATATTTTAAAATGAATATTTTTCTTTAATTTAATTGATTCTACAGTATGATGAATTATTTGGATAGGTAGTGACGGGTGGGCCCAGGACATTATATAGACCCTCGATGCATAAATTGGTTCTCATGAGAAAAATAATATATTCAAATTAAATGATTTTTACACATAGTTTTAAACCACCTTGTGAAAGGTCTTGAAGGTGTATTTTTTCTTGTGTCTCAAACATGATGTTCAATAATTAAGAATTTCCTTCTTATATATTTTAGTTATTATTGTTATTACCCATGATATTTTCATAGTATAAAATCTATGGATTTATTTAATTATCATTTTACTGATATAGTAAATTGTTTTTTAGTTTTTTACCTTTCCATATTGATTATTCTAAATATAGTTATTTGAATGGAATGTGTTATTAGTTATTTACCTTTCCAAGTTTATTTTTAGTCATAAATGCATTATTGATTCGACATTAATTACCCTTTTGAGATTTTGAGCTCGCAATTATTTTTTTTCCCAGGATATAAAGAATAAATACTTGTATAACCTTTCAAGGATGTTGTTATTTTTATTTTTAGTATGTAACATTTTTTATTTCATACTTCCCAATGAAATATGGTTATCATGTATATAATCTGATTTTCCAAAATTTCTAAATTGTTTGTTCCCTTGGTATTTTAATATTATATTTATGCCAATATAATAATGTAATGCATCGGCTCTAAGCTTATAGGTTCATGTAATAATAATTGGTATCAGAGAAACTTAGAAGCAAACTTAGAAATAAGATATAGAAAACTAATATTAGGGAACATAACCATAATAAAGTCATTGAGGATAAATATAGAAGAATATCCTAGAATTTTTTTAAGGTAGAGACTGTATGGGTGTTCCTAGAAATAAATACCTATATGGATACTACAATTGGACATGATTCTAGAAAATATGTACCTAGGGGTGACAAATATAACATAATTGGTTGATCCTGACTCGATCATAACATGGTACATGAAAATGGTCCTTACTATGAACATGGTTTGACACTCTTGGGAGATATGATTAGGATAATTCAAATTTTCATTACAAACCATAAAGAAGGATTTAAAATAAAACATTTCTCTAAATAATCCTTGTTTATTATTATTATATTGGTTAAGAATAATTTTTTTAATTTATGTTATTTATTTTACAAGATTTTAGAATATATATTATGTTTTATAATGATATGAACTAATTTAGTGTATGTTGTCATTTATAAATTGTGCCTAATAGAAGGAACGTGAACCTCGCTAATGTAAATGATCCATAGAGTAATAATGATCATATATTTTATGTTCATAGGCCAGTAATTTGAATGGAAATAATATCTTATTAATTCCCATCATGTGAGGACATAGTATCATGTGATAAGGACATCGGTAAATATTTCTCAAATTCCTATGGATTAGAAGGAAATAAGAATAGAATTGGATGGAATCTTAAAATATGTATAAAGGGAATAAGGTAAAAGAAGAATTTTACCACATGTGATAATTTTGGAAAGAAATACCCTAGTATATTCTTGAAGGGAATAAGATTTTTTTATAAGTGTGGAGAAAAAGGTCACCAAGTGCATGATTTCAAGTGAAATAAATAAAATTACAATGTTAAATTCTTCCACTATAATGATATTAGACACTATGAAAATAAATGGCTCATGCATCAAAGTAATATATCTGAAAAGAGGCTAATGGATCACAAACAATATTATACTCCTACCATAGATTAAGAGGAATGATTAATGTTCTTATCCGTGGATTAAAAAATTATATCATTTGAGTAAATTATCAATGATGTACTGGTCTTAAAATTTTCAAATATATAATGATTGTACTCTAGTTCTTTTTCATTAATTATTTGAGATCATACAGAGAACATTATAATGAAAAGTTATGTAGTGAAATGTAAAAATTTTTGGAAAACACATGTTTGATAGAAATATAAACCTTAATATGTTTCAAATGTTAAGACAAAAATGTTTGGATAAAAAAAGTATTTTTTTGATAATGTAAATCGAATATGTAATGACTACCTTGGAACTAAGTATTGATTTGTGGAAAAAATGGTTTATTCTTTCATTGATGGATTTTACATCACTTTTGGATTTAAATAACATATCGAATAATCTATACCAGATTTATGGAATAGAAAGCATGCATATTTTAAATATTTTTTATGGTAATTCAAGTTATTACCATATTTATATATTTGTTATGTTATGATTAAAATACACTTCGTGTTATTTGATATGATTATTTTGGAAATTTGGGGACCTTCCTTCTAAAGTGTTGGATCATAATATTTTGGAAAAGTTATCCATTAATGAAATGGATTATGTTTATATTTTTATGATGTTTTAAAGGATAATTTTTTAGAACATTATATGATGAAACTTATGATAAGAAATTATGTAGAAATAGTTAATGGAACAAAAAACGTGTAAAATTATGTTTATGAAATAGAAATGTAAAATTACTTTTATTATTATAATGTGAAAAAATTAATCCAATATTGAAAAAATGTTTTTAAAAAAATGTTTTTCTATTATCATCATTTTTTATTATATCAAGGACATTTTTTATAATAGTGGTTTAGGGATTTTTTGCCTTCAAATTTTTATAAACATGTTCTCTATTAGTCTTCATTAGAACATTATTGTTATATTTTTCATTAGTATCTATGTTTTCATTTCCCATTTATGTTCTACTATTAGGGATCCTAGTTACATGACCATTATACTTATATTTCCCCTTACAAAAAGATATGTTATTAACCCAATTCATGATGTGGGGTTTTAATACAAAGTTTTTTTCAAATACCAACATCTTGATTTGTGAGATCAATTTTGAATTATGAGGACAAAATTTATTTAAGGTGGGAAGAATGGCACACCCCAAGACTTTACAATATTTTCCTTTTAGAATAAATTTAATTTTGTTCCTATATTGATTTATTAAAAATTATAATTTTATATTCTACTAAATGAAACATAATGTTTGTCTTTCTATATGTAGAACACCAAGGTTATCTTGTGTTACATTCAAGACTGGATTTCCTCAATGAATTGGGTAACATACAAGACTGAGTGTTATTGAATAATAATATATTATTAATAAAATATTATTATTTTATATAATAATAAATAACATATCCATTACATTTATGGCTATGAATAAGATTAAATTACCTATAAAATATAATTTTATTTCATTGGTTACTAATAAGTTAGAAACAAAAATACAAATCAATTTAATATAAAGGAAATATTTTTATTTTTATGCTCACAAAGGTGTTTCATCCTAATAAATTAAATTAATTACTATTATTGAAAGGTATTATTAATATATATATATATATATATTATTCAATAATATATATTTTTTATTCATAAAATATATTTGATAGGCATAAGATAGAAACAAACCCAATATTACTCATAAAAATATATATTTCTAAAAAAAACTTTTACAACCTTTTAATGGGGAACCTATTTTAAATACAATTTATGGAACTTTATTAAATTTTATATTTCAAAATAAGATTAATTTTTTAATATAAAACATCATAATTAGTTTAGGGTGAGTTATTTTCATTTTTCTGATATGTTTCACGTTTAATGATTAGTGAAAAATACTGAATTCTAATTCAAAATAGTTTTTTCATATAATTTATTTATAAGGTGATATTATATTTATCATTGGTTTTAAAACATAAATAGAGAATTTTTACTTAATTTAATCTAATATAGGTAATTTAAACTAATTTAACTTTGAAAATTTGATATAAAAATTTACCAATCTTTTGATCATTTTTACTTTAAACCCTTCTTTATAATCCCATCTATTGGAATAAATTTAAATTAATTTTCATAGATTATGTGATTAGAATGTTTCAAAATGGATTCAATATTTTTAATCATAATAATATATAATTTCTAATAAGTTCAACTTAGTTTCTGACCAGAAATATTAGTGAATGAGTTTAAAATTAACTACGGTGATTAAGAGAAAAATTAGCTTAACAAGGCACTAAACCTTAAACATAATGGAATAAGTACCTATAAACATGTAAAAAATAAATTTAGTGTTCATATTTCAGCCCTATCCTCTCATTATTATAATATTGACCATTATAGGAACCAGTTTATATGGAAAAAACGTGGTCTGAATTCATATTTCAAAAATTTATGAGAATATCACTCCTCCTCTATTATAAAAAGGTACTCACCCCTCACACTTCCTCACACCTCTCCATAAACTTTATTTCAACCAATATGTTTCTAAATAGATCCTAAAAATATCTCCCCTCAAACAATAATCCTATCCTTATGATGAAATTCATCCATGGAATTCTTTTGGTACAAACCAAAAAGAGTTACTCGAATAAGATGTAATATCCTTCCTTAAGATATTTTATTTTATTTTTATTATCCACCCCATAAAATATTATTATTCCATTATTAAATAGTAATATAATTATACTCAATATAATTATATGTTTTTATA
Organism: Viscum album; assembly: GCA_963277665.1. NCBI lineage: Eukaryota > Viridiplantae > Streptophyta > Magnoliopsida > Santalales > Viscaceae > Viscum > Viscum album. The sequence goes on from OY728126.1 coordinate 1,673,490,190, forward strand.
TTAATATTTCCACCTAAACTTACACACACATCCATCAAATGGGTAATAAACTTACTGTTCATATGTCTGGTGAACTACAGCCTCATGAAACGATGTCGTTCATTTTTTTACCACCATTCATGGATGGGAATTATTATAGGCATATAGTTTATATACAATATATAAGATATTTATAATATTTTATTCTTCTATAATTTTTATATTTAACTTAAAGTTATGTTTTCCTTCTTGTGGGAATGTGATAACATCATTTGTAGAAATGTGGACAATTTCCTCCTCAAAGTGATGTGATTCGTTCACGCTATACATGGAATATATAAATGATGTTTTTAATTAAATATATGTGACATAAATGAAAAACATATGATATTAATTACATAATTACCATTCTTTAAATATAATATATCATTTTCTTTATTACCCTTTTCACACACTAAGAAGTGACAATGTCGGTCATGGAAGTGTGGAATACTGCCTCCTCGACACGATATGATTCCTCTTACATCATAATAATTATATTTATAATTATATATGATTAAATAAAATGGTATTTTTATATAATGATCATTTTTTAAATAGATAATTTTTATTACCTTTTTTCCATAATTATCATTGAAAAATGGGAAAGTTCCCTATGCATATATACATCCCACCATCTCCCAAATTGTAACATTTGTTCATTTTTCATAATAATAATTCACGATTGGTTTTAAAAGTATAATTTATGTATAAAAATAATAATTATTTCATTATTATTATTCTATATATATTGATATAATGACCCCTTTGACCATAGATGACCTATCAAAATCATTTTTGACAAAAAATCCAAATATGGTCAAAACACCCGATGTAAACTTAATTGTTTAAGTAGTTTTTTACAAAACTGTAATAAGTGAAATAAAAGTAATGATAACTAATAAAAATATTATTAATAAAGTAAATAATTAACATAAGTTTCTTATTCAAAAATATAAAGACAAACGTGACACATCATACTCATGGTAAGGGATTTCGTCTCAAATTACATTCTGTTGAGACTTATTTTTTGTTATGAACCAACTCACTTTTATGTGGTATATATATGTCCCTTTGACATGTTATATCATGAATATCCTTATTATCATGATATTTTATGATTTATTTAATTTTATTCCTTCATGGTTACTAGGATTAAAAATGTTTCAAAGTGGTATGGGATTATTTGGAGTGTTTAATGATTATTTTTGTCCAGAATTATTTAGTGATATTTTAATGGTATTCCAATTCATCGATGTCAAAAAACATTTATTTTACTTATCCTCAACTGAGGAAATATTGATAAATCGATATTATTTATTTAATGTGGATATTTTATATGTAATGTTATTTATTAATTATATTTATTGTTTGATATGAGGAATGATTTGGACAGGCAGTAATGGGTGGGGCCCATAAATTATATATCCCCCAGATGCATTGATAGGTTCTCATGAGAAAAATAAGTGGGAAAAATTAAATGTACTTATACTCAAAGTTTTAAACCATCTTGGGAAATTTCTTGATGGTATATGTTTTCGTGTTCCTAAAAGATAATGTTCAATAATTATGAACTTTATTCAGAAATATTTCAGTTTTTATTTATATTATACATGATATTTTCAAATAATAAAATATATGGATGAATTTCATTTTTATTTTATTGATTTAATGGAATCTGTTTTCAATTTCTTAAATTTCCATATAGATTATGCCTTATCCAGTATTTTTAATGGCATGTGTTATCTGTTATCTACCTTTCCATATTGATTTAATCTCATTAATTCATTATTTATTCTTCTTTACTTACACTTAATGATCCTTTTATCTCACCCTTATTTTTTTTCCTTTACCCAGTTTATGATGAATAAATATTGTAATAATATTTTTTGGATGGTATTATTTTCATTTTTATTATGTTTCATGTTTTATTTTCTGATTTCCAATGCAATATGGTCATCATGTATGTGATCCGGTTATCCAAAACTATTAAACTATTTGATCCCTTGGGATTTAAATCTTTTATGTATTCCATTAAAATAAAAAAATGTATCGGCTCGAGGATTCTAGGCTTGGTGAATTACATGGTATAATTTTGGGGTCACAAATCAATCAATGTATCTCTTGGTCTACAAAAGCAAAAAAACCAAAAAATAAAGAACTATATTTCTTGGTCTTCAAAATCTATAAAATTTAGTGTCATATCACTTAGACTTTGTGTTCTCAAAATCAGACATCATATCTCCAATTTTTTATCTATAAAATTATTCTCCATTTCACCTATGATTTTTGGTCTACAAATAATTTTCCATTTCATCGAAAAATCCTTTTTCCACTCATTAGTAAATATTTCATCAGTAATATTTAGTAATGATTCATAATTAGAATAGGAGTTATATGGTGAAAATATATTATTCATCATAAAATTATATTTCTAAATCATTTCCATCATGACGAGTTCACAGGTAGGAAGATATAGAAAAATAATATAGTGACACATACAAGGATGTTATTATTTATTTTATTCTTTTTAATGTATCAATCTGAGAATTTCATGCTTACATAGGAGTATTAGGAGTGAAATTACTTATATTATTATGATAATTATATATTTATGATATGAGTTATTGGTCAACTATTATTCTTGGTTGGTGGGATTACTTGTATTTATGTTCCATATATTTATCTTCATTTATTAATAAGACAACAAGAACTTGGTCCAAGGAATAGATTTTGGGTATTATGATTATACACTATGCGTCGGAGTTCAATCTATATTGGATGGACCTCTCTCAATTACACTTCACTATGTTTACCTTCGAGAATGAGACGATATCAACCCATTACAGAGTAGTTATATTGATTTTTTGGTGATTTTAGTTTTTGGTTAATATTGTTGGAGGTAAGAACTCATCAGTTACTATGTAGAGGACTCGACTAAACTCACTATTAAAAGATATCACAATCATGGACAGTGAGGAATTATTATTTTATTATTTTATTGATTCTTCTCACTTCATCATCTCTTAGTTGACCATGGAAAGGGTTTTTTGTATTCTTATAGTATAATAGGGAATAGTGATGTCCTTTGAAACCCTTTAGTTGTATCAAATCCAAGGGTGATGATTAATTGATATGATGAAGATTGAATTTTTTTTTCAAGAACTATGGGTGTCCTAACATAGCCCAAACTAATCAACCCAACCTGACCCAATTGGGTTAGGTCAGGTTACACATGTGATATGGATGGCTTCAGTTAACTTGGGTCAAGTTTATTTGATCCATGGGTTGGAAAAATAATAAACAAACCCGACCCAAAAAATCCTTAGTTTATTTCTTCTTGGAGTCTAGCATGCCACTCCCCTATTATAACCACTCATACAAGTAATGTTTATTGAATTTAATAGTTATTTTTAATTATTTTTTTGGTGTTAAATAACCAAAAAATGTCTAAATAAAATACATTTAATTTAAAAATAAATTATTTGGAGTGTGTATCCCATGTTAGACTTAGGTGTTTTTTTATCATTACCATTCTCTATAAAAAACTTCATTTTCTCTCTATGAAGAAATGTATTGGGTATTCAGTCATTAATATTCCATTCTAACATAGAAAAAGAGAATCCATTAACCAAAAACCACCCTCCAGTCTCTCCTATCACTCTCCCCTTCTTGATTTATCTTCATAATTTACCATGGTAGGTGGTGGTGGCCCCCTACTAAATCATTTTAGTTTCCCCCACTCCCCTCTATCATTACTCACCCCATGTGTGACAGTACTCTTGTGTGAAATCATTTGCAATCATATCTCCCCTCAATTTTTGTATATCCATCATGAGATGAGATGTTATAAATTTTTTTAATTTTCTTTATTTTGTTTAATTTCCAATCCAAGATGGGTAGACCCTAGAGGAGGTGGAGTGTTGAAATCTGTTTCCCACATAGTACATTGGGGTTTTTTATCATTATAATTCTATATAAATAAACTTCAAGTCCTATCTTAAGAGGAATATTGATTAATAGGTCATTATAATACCATTTTAACAAAATTCAATACATTATTTCTGACTAAGTTTATTTGATTTTTTGGATGATTGAAATGTTTATTGATTTTCTTCATTCATGTTTTTTTTACTTTATGATTTTTTGTTTGATGATACATCTTATAGATCATTAAATTGTTCAAGACTAATTTATCTAGAAATTAATTTCAAGTAATGTTTCATTGGTTGATAGAAATATATTGGGTTTTCCATGTGATGTTTTATATATTGGTTTTTTTAAAAATTTATTTTTCAATTTTTAATTGAAGTTAGTGGGAATTTTTGGTCTATTTGTATTTGGAAAATCATAAATAGTCTTAATTTTTCTATATTTTATTTAATAAATAGTTTTATAGTTTTTTTTATTATTTCCTATAAATTTTCCTTACATGACCCAACATATTAAACCTAGCCCACCTAGGGTCTGTTCAGGTTGGGTCAATTTAAAATCATGATTTTTTCCCGAACCAACCCTATCTTACTACATATGATTGGGCATGGTGGAATAATTTTCCAACCCCATCCCAATCTGACCAATGGACACCCCTATCAAGAACCATGATCTTGGTTATATAACCATATCATGTTCTATGATGATTTTCACCAAAATAGTGTGGTTAACTTATCATTATGTCATAGTATGTTAATATTTATAGGTAAAATGCCATGGCTCAAGGAGAGATGTCATGGTAACTCTAACCATAAAAAATGTATCATATTTGAAATCACCATGATGTGGTTAATCGAGGAATTCAACATGTTCAGATCAAACATGATGGTTGACTATGTCATGGTAGATGTTAACATGTTATGATTATTGGTGAGACCAAAGAACCAAAATTACTAGAGGATATACATTATGTCATGGATATTATGAGATATGCATTTTCTATAATGGTTTGTATAGTTCTACATGTCATGGATTTTTATTGAAATTTTTATAATAAGAGTGGATCTTCTCTTTTCATCATAAATATTTTTTAGTAGTTGGAACTCCTATAATTGTTACTTATATAGTCAAAGGCTTTAAAGAATCAAAAAGGATTTTTTTGATTAGATTGATCTACTAAAATATGTGTTTGTGCCTGTATAGACTTTTGTAACTCATAAAAATCACACAAAAGTTTGATATATCATTGAGAAATAATTTCAATGGTATTATTGATTATACCAGGGCATGAACATAGGTAGGAAGGGAATTTTAAAAAGTTCATCACCATAGTGGTGAAAGCTTCACCATCTCTAGTTATCTGAGCACTGGTATAGTCAGAGGATATCAAGTGAATTAATCAGAGCATGGAAATTAATATTGAATAAGGGCCTATTTCAAATCTAAGAACACACGTCTATCGCACATCAATAGTGAAGTTTGCATGAAATATCCAAATCCAAAACCCTCTAGATCATCCACACATGATTCAAGAATCTACAAACACATTTTTATTCGAATTCTGGGTGTTATCACAGAGCCCCATTGTTCTCTTTAATGTCACAACAATCACCTCAATCTCATGCATTCATTTCATGAAGGTATATTTGGATCATTTTCTTAGTTAGAGAATTTATATCTCTAGGATTCAGTAGGAGAGAGAATATCTCAATTTCAGTTGATAAATAGTACATAGAATGAGATTCTCATCGACTTATATAGTGGATGTCAAAATACATGGGTAGTATTCTCCAAACCCCCATATATTTAACATCCACTAAATAAAGAATAAATAAATAATTATGGTGAACTAACTATATCATTAATATTATTTATATTTTATCATCATACTTATAATATATATTACTTTATAAACCGTATTTATTAACTTGAATTGTAATTCCATCTAATATTAAAATAATCTAGAATATTAAAACATAATTTGTTCATATAATATTATTCATTGTATATACTTAAAAACTTTTAAATAATGTCTATAAATAAATTCAACCAAAATATTTTATACTAGAATAATATGAATTTATTTTTTTAGCATTGACCGATAAGGATTGGACAACTCTCTCACCCTATGGTGTGTCCCACAATGCCCTATATACATATTCAATAGAATAGGAAAAATTCTTGAATAAGTTATTCTATGTGACACTCTATGCCCTTATCCTTATAGTATTGAATAGTATTAATAGCCTAGGAGTGGAGTCTAGAAACTCATCAAAGACCCTAAATATATAATGAATAATCATAGAAACAATAACCATCCTTCGAACTCACACTGTGTAATATTATCTATTTATATTACGATATCTCACAAAGCAGGATGCACACTTATGCCTTAAAACATTCTTGATTGATTAATTTTTGATCTAAATGGATAAACATACCTTTAACCGCCACGTTAATGGATTTATTAAGGTATTTCCATCCTAATCAATGAGGCATGAGATATCACTTCCTCAACTCAGAAGAGAAAAATTCAACCTTGATCATTCAACCAATGTCATTCCACCAATGAAACACCCAACATAATGTACCTCACCATGACTTCAATGTCATTGTTTTTGTCTTGTATAAATGTATGCGATCAAATGTAACACGTTGATTGTGATCTCAAGTTAGGAGACCAATACACATGTACATAGATAAGAGCTACCAATAACACATGAAACTGGTGGTGTTCCTATTAGAGGGTATGTCCTCATGATATTACCTACTAGAGATCACCATGTGTAAAGATAGTGATAACAAGTCTCAATTCTTATAATCCCCAATCACTTAATAGTCAGGCATTAACTGTGTCGAGTCAGTAAGATGTATCTTGATCATAGGACATATGTTTACGATTAATTTCATTGAATCTAGAGGTTTTAATTATAGCATGGGAACTTCTATAAACTTTTTATATGACAAATAAACTAGGAACATTACCATTTAAATAGAGGATTAATAAATAAAAACACTATAATTGTAAGTTTACATCATGAAAAACTCACAGTACATAGGGTATGGTAATAAAAAAGTGTTGATAAATTTGGTTCTATGGAACCCACTTTTACAAAACACACACTTGCACTAGATTCAATTTAATAATCATTCTTGTTTACTATCACATAATAAGATCCTTATTATAATGAGTTATGGGTTTAGTTATTGGACCTAACGTATCTTGGTTTCATGGATATTATGATATATGTGGATTTACCTCTTATAGGATGACTTATCAAAAGAAGATATCCCGGACTAAATTCTCTTTTGTTCACTTTCTAAAGTTGAAATCATTACTGGTATTATTAAAATAATTATCATAATGACTAAAAATTAAATACTTGGTTTGATTCCAAGAACAAGAAAAAATCCCTATTTATTTTTCACTACTTCTTTAGCTACCTCATAAGTTGCAACATGCTCAGTATTTGTAAACATGGACACCACTATATTGAATGAGCTTATCTTCCTAATTGCATTACCCAAATTATGATAGTAGATCATAATGACCTTTTATGAAGAATAATTTTTGTCCCTTAATAACTATTACCCATTACTCTCAATATACAAGTTAAATATCTTGTTTCCTTTATCAAGTAGAATCATATAGCTCTGACTGCTTCCCTTGAAATTATCCAAGATATAACTAATATTTTCTTATGTAAAGTATATATTGGAAATATCATATATTTTACATATAATAGAATACATTATTGATCCATCGTAAAATAATATATAATTCAACTCACCTCATTAATATCCTCTTATTTCCCATACATTTCTACTTGGAGAGATTTATTCCATGTGACATTGGTAATAATTCTTAATTAAATTATTCCAACTTGTATTTTTCATTACATTGGTAGTATATATACAATTTATATTTTCTATGAAAAAATTTGAACTAACTTTGTAGATATCATTCCCTGGAACCTTGGTTGATGTCAATAATAAGAGAGTCACTTTCATCAAGGTCTTAACTAACAATAAGATCAATAGTGGTTTTCCATATGTTATCAAACAAATTTTACTTGGAAAACAATGTCACTAACACTCACCACAGGTATACACATGGAAAATATTCATTCCAAGTGATATTATATGATCTATTTCTTACATTAATCCTAAACTATATTTCAGTAACATGAAAAATGATTAGCATTTTAGGATGTCACCATCCCTTTCTGGTTGCTTCATATAGAAATATTCTACGATTGATGGTCTTGACATACAATGATCAATTTAATGATCATAGAGATTATCTATGATAAGTAAAATTCTAATTGATATAGACATAATGACTTGGTGTCTCCAATAGATCTATATTGGCACCACACCTGTACCATCCATGTATAGTATCACTTGAATACCCAACACTGAATTAAAAATAAAAAATATCTTCATTTGGATACATGCAATCCATTATTAAATTTTAATTGATCTTGTTAGTATTAGTTTATTTCCATTTATTTGTTATGGGAGTCATTAATCTCAATGAATAATGTATCAGTAGCTGTAGTTAATATAAAATAATCACTATGGATTTATCCTTCTTATGAAATTTATATCAAGATCGGTCCTTATCCACAAATCCTGTGGAACTCATTCCTATGACAACTATGTGTGCATCTATAGTATTGACTAAATCCATGTCAATTCGGTTCCCTATATATAGAAAAGAGGCATATAAAATTTTATTGAAATATATTCTATAAATTAACTATATATTTTAATCATATCGTTTTCAATAATATCATTTGAAAAATTTAGGATGATTTCTATTGATGAACATTCTGTTTGTTCTGGATTCAAGTTTGTTTATATCCTCAAAAAAATCATTACATAAAAATACATGTTCTTATGATAATAAATTTATATCATACTTAAACTCATATAATATCTATTTTTCATTGTATTTTTTATATGGATATGAGGTAATGTTTTTTTATTCATATCTTAAAAAAATGGGTGTATCTTTAATGAATATATGTTGCAACATCGATACTCCTTTTACCTACATCATAAACCTGGTGCATATAAGGAAATGTGTGTTTAAGAATTGATACATGCTAAAAATTATTGATCAATGTTAACATGTAAAATTCATAATCCATCCTCCTTATTATCATCATATCTTTGATGTGGATATGGTAATGTGTTTTTAGGAATTACTCCGTGCTACATTATATTGATTGATGAATGCTTGGTCAAAATATTCATAGACAGACCATCCTGAAGCACCACATATATATTGATAATGAATATACCATAATTCACTTTCACATTCCATAATAAAAAATTAAATTAATATGATGATGTTTATTTACCACTATCTTACTCTTGTAATAGTTTATTCTCTCTTGATGAACTAATTCCGAATGATTTGTGGATTTTCTTTATTTCTAAAAGTCTCTTGGTCCAAAACATAGTACATATGTGTGTCAATATAACCTATGGTATTTAACACCATAGATCCTAAAACCATAATATGTATATCCTTAGAAAATATAATTTTTTCTTGAAAAAGTATTATCTTGCCACAATTGGGTCTATAAGTATTACTTGTTATATTCATCACGTATCTCCAAATATTATTAAATTAAAAAACTATTGTTTGAGTATAAAACACCACCAAATACCATTAATACAGCACTGGAATAATGGATCCTTTTTCTATAAAGGACACATGAGATAATTTTTTTGATAATATGTAACAAAAGTTATACTAGAACCATTGACAAGGAAATTATAATTTATGTGCTTCCCACCAACTTAGGAACCCCCCTTTCTCAACCACTTATAGAATACACATTACATGGAGTAATGTTTCTTTAATTACTTGGTTTAAGTATTTTATAAACATATTAAATAGTAATATTGTATTAGATATAAAAAAATAGAAACATTACATACAATTGATGAATATAGGTGAAGAATCATTTACTTACTTCTTTAGATCATGTTATAGAATATAAACTTCTATAGATTTATTTCATGATATGAGAAGAAAATGACCTCATGTTTAGTATGTATTTTATTTGAATTAAATTGAAATTTTTTTCTTTAGAATCACTATTTTCATTGTCCTTTTCATGTCACCTTTAAAATTTTTCCCAATTAGAACTAAATATTAATCATTCTTAAATGTTCTAATTTCTTGGAGAACCATATCAAGATGTAAACGAAGAATTTTCTACATACCGTTAATTCTATAATATTTAAAGAAACAAGATAAAATGGTTAAAATTATATAATAAAGGGATCCATTGAAATATCATGATCCATATTTAAATTTACAAATATCTAGTGTAATCATCATCTATTCATATCTTTCTTTGCTTTCTCCATACATGATTCTCAAAGATGAGACAACATGTGAAATCATCCATGATTCGATGTCGTATTTGAAACTCACATTGAACATTGGTGATAGAATTATGGATTAACCATAATATTCATTATATATGAGTCTCTTGTAATCAGTTTACTCTCCCTCATTTCCAAATATGGCTCAACAGGTATTGGGGACACCATCCCCTTGAATTTCTGATATCATAGTACTTCGTACAAGGACCTATAATATTCATTGGAGATTCATATTGGATATAACATTTTATTTTTCCAAGATACATTGAATTGTAATTTTGGTTTGAATTTATATGTTCTAGAAAAAAACTAGAATAATAGCACTTTTATCTTGATTATCGATTAAACATACTGAATATTTAAATCAGTAAATGTCTCCCACTATTTTTTATAACTTTAGAAACCCTTTGTCATATAATTAGAGTACTATATAAACTGAGTATTCTAGTGGAAAGTATCCTTGAAAACTCTCCTCTTAATCTACATGTTATTGATACACCACTACATAGAGAGTTTAAGGTAGGAATTTGACTAACTAACTCCATTAACATGAAACTCCTTAATCTATTGAGTGAAGTATCAGCTTCTAAAATCTTAAATATGATTTTCCAAACATTCGACTCTAATTTTGTAATAAGTTAACTTTTACTACACCTTTTCTACCCACTTAAGTTAAGTTAACCCATCAATCTCATAAGAACTCCCCAATATTTGGAACCACCCTCAACTATGGCTAATGATAACCTTGTACACTCGGTCTTCTTCAAACTCAAATTAGGGAAGGCATTCGAAACTTTATATTTTTTGGACAGTTTTAAAATTATTTGATGACTGTAATTAATTTCTATTAATATTTTCATACTATATTATTGGGCTCACAATGAAATCATTAACAAAAATACATTCATCACATATTTAGGAATTTTTCTAGTTTATTGTTTTATGTGTTCTCAAAGTAAACATGCACATGAAAAAATTTATAAATGCATAAAGAACTAATTTTACACAATAGGTCTTGAGAATATAATATTTAATAATCATTTTTAACTCAATAATAAATCAATAACCTAGGGTAATCATACCTGAGTCTGGTCTTAACTCATTATGTAGCTCTCCTTTAGTCCAGTGTGTTCATATCTCATATGGGTTTTCACCTCGAATTGGCATTGTTTATGTCATGCATTGTATTCATCAAAATAAAAATTTATACACATACAGGTAAATGAGTCTTGAGAAGTGAAATATTCATACATAAATATGGATGGATGTGCAGCCCCTTATATATATTTAATTGAAGAAGACGATACACAAACCATTATAAAAAGTAACTACTTATTACAAAAAACACATGAATATGATAAATAATTAAATGAAATTAACTAGACATACACATAGTCATTAACTACTCAAGACCAGTCAGTATATTAAATAAACACAAAATAATATTAAATTGAAATAAATTTAATGAAATAAGTAATTTAAATAAATTAAATGAATTATTTAAATTCAATTTATTTATTCTCATTCCGTCCCATTATTAATTTAATTTTTATTTAAAAAATTAAATTTATTTTTTAATTTAATACTAAAATAAAATTAATTTTTTGAATAATAAAATATTAGTATTTTAAAATATTATTTATTTTTCATTTATTTAATTTAATACGAATATTAAAATAATTAAATTAGTTTTTGATTATATAATTTTTTTACAGGGCCCCAAAACCCCACGTTGGCCCATTCTAAGCCGAGAAGACCATGTGTAGGGGTATTTTGGGCCAAGAGGAGGTTCCAGGGCCCATTGTAAGTCTATAAGACCCACCTAGGAACATACCTCATAGTCACCTAGAGGTATTGGCAAGGGTCGTTTTCTGTGGGAGGTAGCCATGGGTGTGTTGTAAGGTCTCACTGATATTTGGATGAATCGTTTAAAGGGATTACCATAGGTCTAGATGGAGTAGTGTTGGTCAAGCCAAATGAGGCTAAGCTGTAAGTTCCCAAAAAGGGTGATGAAAATGACCTAGCTTAACAGAATGGTGGTAGATTACAAGGGAGGATGTGGTCGACCAGTCCTATTCCAGTAGCTTGCGTGTGACTATGGTCAGGGAGCCAAAAGGTGGCGAGACTAAGTGGTTGGGACACATCCGATCAAGAGGGTAGTTATTATTAACCTGTAGGTAGTTCTTGAATGACATCTAAGGTGAGAAAGGGTGATCGATGGGGCTAGGCTGACAGGACATCGACTAGTGGTTGTTGAGGTAGGATCTCGCAGTAGTGGGTTCAGTTGTAGGCAGCAGTGACATTTTAGGTTGGCCAAGAAGGTAGTGAGGAGGGAGGATTATGGTGGGTGATACTCTGGAATAGTTCAATGAATTGGAGAGGGAGGAAGACATAGGTGAGATTGATAACCTAATAGGGGTGTCCTGTGTGAAAATAAAAACACCTCCCAAAATAATTTTTTAAATATTTTCGTTTTTAGAGTCATTTTTCCTGTTTAAAAAAACAAAAAAAACAATTTTCTTTTTTTATAAGTCCATCCTTCAAGTGAATTTTTTTTAAACAATTATCATATCAGCCAAATTTCTCAAGGATTGTATTGTTGGGATTATTTTAAATAAAGATAAAATATTATTATTCTACCATTGGTTGAAACAAATTTCATCGAATGGATCGAATCCAGCTAGTAGAATCTGGAAACCATATTTCACTGGTCAGGTGCTTGAAAATTAAACTATATAAGATATATATACACATATATTGTTCTTTAATTTTAATATTAGAAAAAAAATCAATTTAGATCAAATATTTTTTTTGATGAGCGTGAATTTTCCTTCCAATATTGGATGGAAGCACATATGGATATATTGATACTAAATTCATACTATCTACATAGATTTAATGAAAAATAATTTTTATTGAATCAAAAAATACTTACGATACCTCTAATACGAATTGATGATACTGTGGAATGGAGTAGAAGCTTGTGGGTCGGGGTTTTAAAATTTTACATCACCAGAGTGAAGAAAGATCATTATCTATGGAAATACTTTCCCTAGTATGTTTCTAGGATGATACATGAATTAATAATAGCACAAAAATTAAAACATAATGAGTAACTCATTAGAATCAAAGAACACTTGTCTCTCACATGTTTCTGGTGACCATTTCTCTATGAATATGAAGCTAAACTCCCCTAGATCATCCACACATACTTTACGAATCTTCTCACTCATCATATATCGAATTCATAGTGATATCACAGAGCTCCAAAATTCTCTTATACATCGCAAGGATCACCTTGATCTCATTACTTTGGTCAACGAAGGAGTTCATGGATCAGTCACTTAGTTGGAGAATTTCCCTCTCTAGTATTTAGGAGGATAGAGAAGATATGAATTCTAAGTGATGAATAGTACATCAAATTAGCTTCTAGTCATCTTTTATAGTGGATGTCTAAAATACACAGTTAGGGTTCCCCAACCCCCATATATTCAACATCCACTAAATATTAATAAATAAATAAATATTACGAACTAACTACGTCAAAAATAATATTTTTATTTTATCTAATACTTATAATATATATTACATGATAAACCCAAGTATTTAAATCTAACTGTAATTCCTACTAATATTAAATGAACCGTAAATTTTAAAATAATATTCATTCATATAATATTATTCCTTTTATTTACTTAAACACGTGAAAAATAATTTCAAGCATTCACCTCCCACAAACATCCTTGGTTAGTATCTAACCCATCATTATATTTATGAAAATTAAGTCATTGTTCTTATACTAATAGTTCCATGATTGAACTTTCATCCTTCACTATTTCAATTCCATACTCTATCCAAGAAGGCACTCACAAATTTCATTATGATAACTCAATGTAATACCCAAAATGACAAGACTGTAGGTGATTGTGTGATAAAAATAGAAGAATATACAAGGGAAATATAGAACAAGGATTTGGAATCAACAATAAACTCTATATCAATTTTAGTTGTATATAAAATTATATAAGGAATATAGGAACACAAATATGATATGGAACTATCTGGTAAATAACCCACAAGGCCAAGGTTAGGGCCACCAACAACAAGTAGCAATAATAACTGAATACCCTTACCTTATACCATAACATGATATATACAGCCACAAAAAAACACAAAGTCTTTTCCAAAATTAGAATTTCACATTTTTATCCATCCCCCTTCCTCCAATAATAAGTTTTTATGAATGGAGTTTTAAAAAACCGATCAAATACAATAATTTTTTTTAATCATTGTAAAGTTTCTTGAATGAGAGTTGATGAATACTGAAGGGATATATTAAGGGAAGATGACATATTTAGGTATTATAAAAAGAGGTGATATAACTATATCTCTTTTGTAAATAAAAAAATGGATAAGAGAGTTTAACTGCATTGCATAACACAATAAACAATATGGATATGACACACCTGTAATAGGAAATTATCGCATCTCACAACATGGAATTTGAAAATGAGTGGCATCTATCATAAGATGAAAAAAAGGATTATGGGCCATGAATACAAAAAAATGTGGTAAAAAAATTTATTGCAAGGAATTTCTCATTTCTCTAAAGTTTGAACAATGATTACAGATGGTGAGAGTTTATAATATAAGTTCTAAAACAAATCATAGAGAAAAATATGGGAATCGTGCTACACATAAAAAAATATGATGGAGATTTTCTTTACAAAATTAAATATCACATATATTGATTTAATTATATCAGAAATGGTTATTTAATGCTATTAGGAATGTGGGGTTGGTTGGGGATTTTTGAGATAAAGATGGTGTTGGGATATTGGGGCAGTCTTATGTGGGTAGTGGGTTTAGAATCTGGGGAGGGAAATTTTTTATTTCTCACTTTATTATTATTTTTGTCATAGTTTGGTTGGTTGTAAATGCTAAATAAATCTTAGTGGTGATTTAGAGATCACATTTTGGAGTTTACATGGTATTTGATCTATTAGTATTATATGGGATTGTGAGGTGGTCTCTCTCTAATACTTGACACATATAGAAAGGTGGTAGCCCAAGAAGGTAGTCTCTCATGGTTCTTCTAGTAGCATACCAAGCTTTCCTCTTAATATTATTACTCTTGAATCTATAATAAATATGAAATTTTGTGGTTAGTTTCTTCAATTATACCTTTATCCCCTCTCGTATGCACTCACGGTGCAAATATTTGGTGACTCTGCTAGGGAACTATTGTCGTTGTACATCATTAATTCCATTGAATAAGTCATAATTAGAACCATTTTCTCCTTCCTTTAACTAATTTTTTAATATTAAATCTGATGTGAAATTGATTCTAAGAGAACAATGATCATTTTCTAGGCGTTCAGATCATGTTCATCATTTAGAGTAATTTTATAGGAGAGGATGATCATAGAAAGATGATCGATGATGAAGAATATAGTATGTTTTTTATCGGTATTGGAGAGTATATAGTGGGAGTTATTGAGTATGTAGGATATTTTGGATATGATGAAACATGAATATTGTACTTTCACTCAATGAATTTATAGTTGTAGGAAAATATAGAGTGATCTTATCTCTGAATTCATGACATAGAGAAGCAGTGAGTTCTAGGTCTCCAAAAAAATTCTCTTGTTAGGAAAAAAATAAGGCCAACCAAACTCTTGTCCATAATGGAGTGGCATGGAATAGAGGAAGATGCAACACCTACTTCATCATGTGATAGGGAACATTCTCTAGTTTAGGAAATAAAGTATCAAGCATAGATGATTATGATTTACCAAAGGAGGATGAGAAATATGATTATGCATGATTGGTACATATTTTTCTAGAAGTTCTCAACATTTGTGTTGCTAAGGAAGCTGGAGCTGATATAGTAGATTTCATGTTAGTATGTTCAAAACTACCACTAACATTGATCTATTTGAATATGAGAGAAAATGGATAATTACTCAGAGTGTAAGAGTAAAAAATATGTCATTGGATGTTGGTATAGAGAAAAAATTTCAACCAGGTTTTTGTTATTTGTCTTAGGAAGAACTGAGTCCAAGGGTTCCTTCATTCAAAAAGTGTGGTGAGTGAATTAAGTGGAAGTGCAAGAACCATCACAGTGAAAGGAGTTTCATTATGTTTCTTATTCTCTTGATAAAGTGGAATTAAAGCCTACTATAGTTGAAAGGATGGTTTCTTCTATAATTCCTTTAATAGGGGTTATATTATATTTATATAGTTCACAGTGTATTTCTGTTAGCATTTCCAATGATTTATTTTGTAAGATTAATTAGAGGAGAATTATTATACCAATAAATCATGTTGGTGATTTTGGGAAAAAAATTCATCAGTGTTCAACATATTAGTTGCAGTGATGGAAGAAAAGCCGTATGGAGTTGTTGGTTGCCTCTTGGTTGCTTTGGGGGGGGGGGGGTTGTCCTAAAATTGGATTGTGGAGAATCTGACTTATTTTTGGATGGTACATCGAGAAGATGATCCCAATATCTTGATGAAGTGGATTGGTGGCTTGTTCATTCTATAGTACACAGTATAATGATTTTTTTCACAACCATGATTTTATTTTCGGGTATTATCCTTTTTAATTTTTGGTTTACCTATTCCCCTTATATTTTCTTTAGGATTTGGATAAAAGTGGAAATTTTTGGGTAACCAGACTAAAGAACATGGTTGGATCATGGTTAGTAGTAACTATGAAACCTGGCCATGTAACTGTGTGTTAGTTATAAGTTGAGATAATAGATATCACACAGCCATCGTATGATTGTTCACCTTAGCCCAGGTATTCATGTGGTCACTCACCATTTGAGGCAACAGTTACCACAGAGCTAGTGCATGGTCAATATACCATGCGAGGTAGTCGTGTGGTAGGACTTTCTTGGATAGATCATGCAACATAGTTTCTGCACTGTTTATCAAACCTTATAGAATGACCATGTTCCCTATCCATATCATTAAAATTTGGGGTATTTTCTCCCTCCTTCCTATTTTAACCCCCCAAAAGATCATTTTTTCTTCTCCTTTGGGTTCTTCCACCATAGGTTTCCCCCCTTGATCCAACTCCCTTGGGGCCTCATTGTTTTTATGGATTTTGGGGTTCTTCCTTGATTCATCGAGTAAGTGTCCTTTATCTTGTTTATTCTTTCTATTTTAGGGTTTCTCCCATCGTTTCATGGAGTTCCATCTCTCCAGCGATTAGGGTTTCATTTTTGGGGTTTTGATCTTGAATTTTTGGGTTCAATATCCATTATTAGGGTTAGATCTTACTTTCTTGTGGTGTGGTTGAGGTGCGGTTGGAGTTTGTCACCATATTTTGGGGATTTATACACCATAGGTAGGTGATTCCATGATTAAATATTGTTTTATTAATTTATTGTGTTGTCTTGTGAATTTTTTCAGGTTTTGTTAAATTGGTGTGGGGTGAGAAAGTGGGTTTTGAAGGGATTTGATAATATCTTAGTTTGAATTTTTTTTTTCGAAATTGGGTGTATCCCTTATGAACAATTTTTATACTAATTGGAATTATTTTATAAAATGTGTAAATAATTTATTAAATTATGAATGTAGTGTAAATCATATTATGGAATGTTTTTTTGTGTGGATTTCATTGTAAAAAGTATTTTGGGTGTGAAAGTTATGGATTATGATGTGTATTGTAATGTTTGGATTATGAAATGTTAAATTGGGGTGTTATGTGAACTTAGATCATGATTGAGAAGAAACGGGGTCTTAGGTTACTAGGTGGGGGGATTAGGACTATTATGCTAGTGATTCAGAAGTGGATTCGGCTTAGATTCACTTAATGGGATTGGTGATGACATCACTAAAAAAATATTTGGGATGATTATATACCACTAGAACATTTTTTGTTTCTCCTCTCTAGTGTTTCATGCATGGGAATGATGTTCAGTGTGGTTACTATGCCATGTTTCACTAAGATATGATGTCTCTAGTGTCCCATACTTAGCTAGTTCCTATAAAAAAATTTTGTGACTAGTGCTCTTTGGTTATATCACACTTACCATTGGGTTATGGTATACATGGTTTGTTATTTTAAAAAAAATCATGTTTTCCTTTTTTTGCCTTAAAAATGGTTCTCGTTGCTCTTTATAAAACATGAAAGTTTATTTGTCATAAAATTATTATTGTAAGGAATATTTTATTATGTTTTTTCCTACTAGGCTTTAGATCATACCATACTTACACCATTGGGTGTAAATAGACATGGTTATTTTTGATACAGGTAAGGGAAAGGCTTTGGGAGATTGGGGTTTGGGTTAATAGAGTCCTTCCTTGGTGCAGTGTTGTTGGCGGTGTCTTGAGGGTGATGTTCCTCTTGTCATGTAGTGGTTTTTGGAAAGTTTTTGTGTTTCCATTTTTGTTTTAGTTAGTTTTTTTGTATAAAGGTTGTAACTCAAATCAAGAAATTTATTATTTCTTGGTTTTTTTTGGATTTTCAGTTTCTATTTATTTACTTCTTTGTTGTTTTATATTTATAAATTTTGTTAAATCATTCCCATGTTGAAACATTCCTACTCTATCACTTTTTCCAGACAGTGGGTATTGGGAGTACCCTTAAATAATTTTCATAGACTGGTTCAGGTGTCGGTTTGAATGGATACCCAGTTCGGTTCGTGGAAAAAAATAGTATCAGAGGAGGTTTCTCTTTGGGTCATGCTATTTGGGATGAGTCTGGATAGACCATATCTAGGATTTTAAGGAAATAGAGTTCTGGTTCGGAGTAGGTTTCCCAGCTAGAAAACTGCATGATAGAACATGAGTTATAATGGGGTGTTGGTATGTATATTTGAATTCTCCTACAGATGGGACATGTAGAATGCAAAATATGCATGGACATTGGGTGGGGGTGATGTGGTTTGGGTGTCACGTTGTAATGGGTTGTTTTATTTATTGATGTTTGTTGTTCTTGTTGGAATTTTTCATATTGTTTGTATTAATTCCTTCACTTGTGACTATTTATTTTTGTAGAAACATTCCTCCCAGGATAATTCCCTTACAATCACAGGAAGAATCTAGAGAGATTTCTCCCTCACTGCTTGATCAAAGGTTGGTAGAGGCTAAGGTTTGTACTATTTAGGATTTGGGATAGGGAGTGTTTCCTACTTATACTCCAGTTAGAGAAGCTAAAATAGGTCCTATAAAATAAAAGGATCGATAATTTATCATGAATAAACCTCCTTCCTTCTGGGGTAATGCTGAACCTTAGTAAGCTGATTAGTGGATCGAAAAGATAGAAAGAAAGTTTGAGTTACTCGAAACTCTTGAGGGTGTTAGGGTGAATTGTGATTAATTCTTTCTATAAGGTTACAGTCAATGATGGTGGGACTCAGTGGTTCATTCTTGGAGGACCGAGCAGATGATCCTGAAAGATATCAAGATTGTTTTCATCGAGTAGTATTTTCATGAGGTCTCGGTGTGTTTCTACTTATGGGAGTTCATATATCATTCCTAGAGATATCAATCAGATATATAGTATGTCAATAACTTTTCTGATCTAGTACGGAATGCACCCTAGTTCATTTCGAATGAGCATATGAAAGCTCGAAGTTTCGATATGGGTCTGCGGCAACAGATTTATTCCTATGTATTTTTTTCAAATAAAAAACTATGTCAAAGTTGTTGATAACACTTGAATGGTTGAGATTGATCATAAAGGTATTTATGGGTTCCTTGTATTGATTTCTGATATGGTAATTGGTTTCTTGTCTAAGAAAAAGAAGAAGCGGGATGACTATAGGAAGAAAGTATGTGGTAGTTCAGGCCACCCTTCATGGTAGTCTTCATTTGTGGCTTCTAATGCAGGGTTTGTTGTGTTCCATGAGTGTGGGAAGGTAGGTAGCATCCAAAATACATGTACATATCCTCCAAAATCTATTCATTGATGTTTATTCATGGGGTACTTGTAGACATTCTAATGAGTTGCATGTCTTTATCCAATTAGATTAGGATATATGGATTCTAGGGGGATGTCAGCTCAATCAGAACCATCTAGAATAGTTGGATACCATTTTGGAGGTCGTGGCAGAAGAGTTGAATCATCTTCTATGTAGATCCATTTCATGGAAGAGCCTTAGGCAAGCAGTCATTCTCAAGCTCAGGCTGAGGGGAATCATCTTTACGCAGTGGATCAGGCACCAGCAGGAACAGATGTTGGGCCCTCAAAAGTTCAAGGTACCATTCTAATAGAATCATCCATATATGCTATTTTATTTGATACTGGTGATTTTTTTCCTTTATCTCTACCCATATTTTGAATTTTCTGAATTTCCCAATCAATCTTACATCCTTTGAGATGGAATTGGTAACATCGTTGGGTAAGAAGAAGGGGCGGTGTCTCAGGTGCTCTTATAGTTCACTCATTGTGTTAGGTGTTGAGTTGGAAAGGAATTTCCTAGTCTTGGATATAGACCTTTTTGATATAATCCATAGAATGTATTGTTTTTTTGGACTTCTAGGTTCACATTGATTGTTATAGTTGGTCTGTATGTTTCTTGGAACCTGATGGGAGTACTCATATTTTCCTTGGAGAATGGGAACCTTGGTCAGTTCATGTTATACCCCCCCTCTCATAGATTGGAAATATCATTTTTCAATTATCAACACACGTAATGTAGGATAATATTGGTTCTACTGAGGGTGGATTACCTTATCTATTGTATGAGTTCCCATAGGTTTTTCTATATTACTTTTTAGGTTTTCCTCTAGAGCGAGATTTGGAGTTCTCAATTGATTTGGTGTTAGGGACATGGCCTACATCTCTTCCCTCATGTTGTGTAACTCCCACCGAGTTGATGGAATTAAAGGTTCAATGTTATGATTTGTAATACCAAGGTTTCATTCACCTGAGCGTCTCCCCTTCGGTATCCCTAGTTTTTTTCAATAATAAGTCCAACGGATCTCTCCAGTTATGCATCGATTATCATAAGATAAATAAGGTAACTATCAAGAAAAATTATCATTTTCTCTGAATTGATGACATGTTTTATTAGTTAAAAGGGAAAATGTGGTTCTCTAATGTAGAACTATGTACTGGTTATCATCAAGTCATGGTGAAAGAGGCAGATATCCAAAAAATGTCTTTCTAAAGAAGGTATTACCACTAAAAGTATTTGGTCATGCAATTTAGATTGACAAATGCTCCAACGGTCATCATGGAACTCGTGAATAGGGTGTTCCTCTAGTATATCAACTCCTATATTGTGGTATTCAAGGAATAGATCTTGGTCTATGAAGGATATGATTAAGAACATGGGAATCATTTATGAATTGTGATGGGAACCTTTCGAGATCACCGAATCTATGAAAAATTTTCAAAGTATACTTTGTAGACCAGGGAAGTGATGTTTCTAGGCCATTTCATCACAGATAAAGGGGTTTCATTGGACCTTGAGAATATCAGTGTAGTTATTTCATGGGATAATCCAAATAATTTTTTCAATATTAGGATCTTTCAAGTCCTATTAGGTTATGATAGGAGTTTTGTTCAGTATTGCTCTTATCTTTCTTCGTCCATGATAGTGCTCACTCAGAACGGGGTGAAGTTTGAGTAGATCACATAATGTAAGGTGTTTTATGAGGAGTTGAACTGGTTGTTCCCAATTTCTATTATTTTTTTATTTCTAGAATCAAGAAATTGCTATGGGTTTATTGCGATGTTCCAGGTATGGGTCTCAGGTGTGTGCTTATGAAATATGATCATGTGGTGGTGTATGGTTCGTTCTAACTTTGAACACATGAAAATAATTACCCGAACCATGACCTGGAGTTAGAAATGGTAATCCATTCCTTGAATATGTGGTGTCATTATCTTTTTGAGTTGAAATTTTTGGTTTATTCTGATCATAAAATATTATCTTTCATCTTCTATCAAAAGGAATTGAATTTTAGGCAACACTTTTGGATCGAGTATCTTCAAGGGCTTGACCATAATATTGTATATACCCTCGGGAAAGGTTAATGTGGTGTCTGAAACCTTGAGGATAAAAGTTCCAGTTATGGCATTGAGGAAGTCCAGTAATGATTGTACTTCGATGGGGATCTTTTCCCAGATGCACTTGGAGATCAAGGAGCACAGTGTAGGTTCTTTCTTGGTGAGTGTTCAGTTGGATCCTTCCCTTCTAGAGCTGATTTAGTAGGAGTAGTCAGGGGAAGAGATGTGTTATAATTCTATGAATTTTATTCATGGTTGAGAGACACCTTGTGATTGGTCATTGTCTCCCAATGGAATCTTGTGTTTCAAGGGTTGTTTTGTGGTGATGTTATCTCTGAGGAAGGTGGTGATGTAGGAAAACCACCAGTCTCAGTGGGCCATTCATCGTCGATCTTCTAGGAAGTATTATGAGGATAATTAGATGTTATGGTGTCTAGGTATGAGGTGTGATACAGTTTAATTTTTATCGATAGGATATACATGTCATCGGGTAAAAGAATATCATCAAAGGAACTCTGGTTTTCTTCAAGTGTTACCCTTTCCTATCTGGTAGTGGGATGAGGTCACCGTGGATTTCATTTTGGTATTTCCTCATACACATTGGGGAAGTAATTATATTTCTGTGTTCATCAACTATTTGAGAAAATCATCTCATTTTGTTCCAATAAAATATTTAGAAATGGTGGATGATTTGGGTTTGTTGTATGTCTTAGAAGTGGTAAGGATCTATGTTGTGTCGTTAGTAATCATTTCTGATAGAGACCCATGTTTCACCTCTCGATTATGTAAATTCCAAAAATGGTTTTGGGTTCATAGATCAATATGAGCATGGCATACCAACCTCAAAAAAATGGTCAGATGAAGCCGGTAAATCAAATTCTGGAGAACATGATTCATGCATGTGTTTTGGATTTCATAGGATTGTAGGAAAACCATTTGGGATTGTTCGAGTATGATTATAATAATAGTTGAAAATTCTATATTTGATTGGATCATTTTGATGCAATCTATGTTTAGTCATGTTGGCATCCTCTGAGTTGGGATGAGGTTTTCTAGACCTCACTGTTGGGACCGATCTTTTTGAAAATACATTTGAGAAAGTTAAGTCAATTTGGCAGCGATTGTTGAAAATTCAGAATCACCCTAAATAATATATCAATCAAAGATTTCGAGATCATGTGTTCTCAGTGGGTGATATAGTGTTCTTGATAGTGTAACCTCATTTGGGTCACCGTCATTTGGGAATGTAAGGGAAATTAATTCCATTGTATGTTGGACCTTTCAAAATCATTAATTGGATTGGAAAGGGGGAAAACATGTAATATTTTCCTTCTTAGTTGACATCAATTCACGATGTGTTTCATGTCTTTCAATTAAAGAATTAAAATATGGATCCATATCATGTTCTAAGTTAGAAATAATTGGAGATATAGCCTAATTTATCAGTGTTTGAAAGGATGGTACAGATAGTTGATTCCCAATATTTGTGGGAAGTATATTCCATTGGTCCATATTCTTTGGTAGATTGGTAATGATATGCATGAAACATGGGAATAGATTTCATGGGTTGATAAAGAGTATCCATTTTTTGATTTTTTTATCAAGCATCAAGTTGACATTCCAGGGACAAAAAGATTTCATGGTGGGGAGAATTTTCACATCCATTATTTTCATTTCAGGTATGAACCTTTTTATTTTAAGTTTACCTTTTCCCCTTAAATTTCCTTTAGGTTTTGGAGAAAACTTTTAATTTTTGAGTAACCAGACTAAAGATCATGGTTGGCCCATGTTTATTAGTAATTGTGTGCCCATCCCAAGTAAATACGTGGTAGGTGCAAGTTGAGACATTAGCTACCACATGGCAATCGCACGGCCGTGTGCCTTATCCTAGGTAGTTGTGTTGTCACTATCCATTTGAGGTAGTAGTTAATTCATGACCAGCATAGGGTTTGTTAGACTGTGTGAGGTAGTTGTGTGGTATGACCTTATTGGATAGAGTGGGAAGAACTATTTTTTCATGGTTCATTAAACCATGCGTACTAACTGTGATCCCTATCTGGCTCATTAAAAATTATGGTATTTTATCTCTCCTCCTGATTTACCCTCCCTCCACCACCCTTATTTTATCCTCTCCTTTAGGTTATTCCTCCCAAGGCATGCATCCCCCTCCATCATCCTCCCTTGGGGCCTCATTTTATTTTTGTATTTGGGTGGTTATTACTCAATTCATTATGTAAGTGTCCTTTATCTCATTTCTTCTCTCTATTTTGGGGTTTTCCCCTCGTTTCATGGAGTTTTGTTTCTCCAATGGCTAGGGTTTTGTTTTGGGGGATTCAATCTTGAATTTTTTTGTTCAATCTTCATGATTAGTGTTTGATTTTGGTTTATTGTGGTGTGGTTGAGGTGTTCTAGGAATTTCACACTATATTTTGGGGATTTTTACACCCAAGCTTTGTGATTCCATGCTTAGACATTGTTTGATGAATTTATTATGTTTTCTTGTGAATTTTTGTAGGTTTTATGAAATTGGTGAGTCTTCGGAATGTGGTTTTTGAATGGATTTGATAATCAATTGGTTTGAAAATGATTTTTATTCATGAAATTGGGAGTGTCCCTTATGTTAACTATTTTCCTGTTTCTTTTAATGGTTTTATAAAATGTTTAGATAATTTATTAAATTAGGATTTTTATTTGAATAATATTTGGGAAATGTTTTAGTGTTTTTTTTATTTTAAAATAGGATTTTGGATGTGCAAGTTTTGCGTTATAATGTGTATTGTATTTTTTGGACTATGAAATGTGAAAGTGGTGTGTTATGTGAACATGGAACTTGATTGGGAACAAAGGGAGTCCTAGGTGATGAGGTGTGGGACTAGGATTAGTATACTAGTGATTCGGAAGTGATATCAGCCCGGATTCACTTAGTTGGATTGATGATCACAACACTGACTAAATATTTGTCATGATTGGATATCATTATAACTTTGGATGTTTCTTCTCTATAGTGGCTCGTGCATGGGAATGATGTTCAGGGTGGTTACTATAGCATGTTTCACTGAGATACGATGTCTCTAGGGTCCCACTCTTAGCTAGTGCTTGTAGGTATTTCTCATGACTAATTATATTTGGTTATATCACACTTACTATTGGAATATGGTATACTTGGTTGGTCGTTTTAAAAGGAAGAATGTTTTTTTTAAAGTTGTTTTCCTTAAAAATGGTTCTAGTTTCTCTTTATAAAAAAAGAATGTTTATTTATCATATAATTTTATTGCATGGAATCTTTCATGGGGAAAATCCTATTGGGATTTGGATCACACCCTATTTAAACCCTTGAGTTTAAGTAGACATGTTTATTTACTTGTTGGTTTTTTTATGCTTATAAATTTGGGTGAAACATTCCCATATTGAATCATTGATACTTGGGCACTTGTTCCTGCCCATAGGGGTCGATAACCCCTATCACGCTATGCCACAGACTAGGTGGGGTACCGGTTCAGATGATGACCCATATTTGTTCGTAAAAATGGTATCAAAGGAGGTTTCTCTTTGGGTCATGTTATTTGGGATGAGTCTGGATAGACCAGAGCTATGACCACTAGGGATTAGAGTTCTGGTTCCGAGTAGGGTTCCTGGCCAAAAAATCTGACGACAGACCTCAAGTTACCATGGGATGTTGGGATGCCTGTTTGACCTCTCCACCAGATGGGATGTGTAGAATGAAGATGGTGGGTATAAATTTGGTGGGGTGAAGTGGTTTGTGTGTCACTTTGTCATGGAGAGTTTTATTTATTGATTGTTTTTGTTCTTGTTGGAATTTTCATATTTGTTTATTGATTTCTATTCTTGTGACTATTTCTTTTTTTAGAAACATGCCTCTTGAATAATTAACATAAAATTTTGGGAATAATAAATATTTATTTCCCCCTAATAACTTTATCATTGGTTGGTAGAATCTATGGTCTAGGATATTTAGGCTCTGGGATAGGGAATGGGTCCTACTCCTACTCCAGTCAGAGAAACCGAACTAGATCTTATAAAGGACAGAGCTCGGAAGTTTCTAAAGAATATGCCTCCTTCCTTAAAAAGAAATATTGAACCTCAAGAAGTTTAGGAGTTTCCTAAAAAGATAAAAAAATATGTTTGAGTTCCTTGAAACTCTTGAGGGTTTAAGGGTGAAGTGTTCCTTGTTCTTTCAAGAAGTTCTTAGTCGGAGATTATGAGACTCAGTGGTTCAGATTGGATAGGCCGAGCAGATGAGCTGGAAAGATTTTTGGTTCATTTTCAAGGAGAAATATTGTCCTGATATCTTTACATATTCTAGATATTAGGATTTTATGGATATTTTACAAGGATCTTGGTTCATGATGTAGTACTCCAATCATCTTACTGAGCTAGTTCGGTATGCACCTGAGGTCATTTCAAATGAGCATATGAAATCTCAGAGGTTCGAGATGGGTCTGCGGCCAAATATTTATTCCCAAGTATTTATTTTCAAGCTATAGACCTATGATGAAATTTTTTATCATTATTTCATATTCAAGATTGATTATAAAAGAAATTATGGGTTCCCTAGATAAGTGTAAGTTGTGTTAAATGGCAGCTCGTATGAGAAAAAGAGGAAGCATGATGGGCAGGGGAAGAAGGGAGGTGGTAGTTCTGGCCATCCTTCCCAACAGTCTTCATTTTTTTCTTTTGATGTAGGGTCTATTGTGTACCACTAGTGTGTTAAGGTATGGAACATCTGACCTGTGTGTACATATCCTCCCAAATCCTATCATCTATGTGGATTGATGGGGAACTTGAAGAGATTCTGTAGAGACATGTGTCCATATAAAAGTAGAGAAAGATCTAAGGATTTTCGGGGGATTTCAGCTCAGTTGGAACCATCCAAAATAGTGTGATCCTAGTTTGGAAGTTGGGGAGGTAGATTTAAATCATCTTCTAGGTAGATCCAGTTTAGGGAAAAGCCTTATGTGATTGGTCATTCTCAGGATGAATCTAAGGCAAAGCATCTTCATGTAGTGGATTAGGAACCAGTAGGATTGGATGTAGGGACCTTGAAAGCTCGAGGTACCATTATTTAGAATCATCCATAGATTATATTTTATTTGATACTGGTGATTGTATTTTTTTCATCTCTACCAATCTTTTAATTTGGTTGAATTTTCCAACTAAGCTTAACTCCTTTGTGATGGAATTGGTAACTTCATTGGGTAAAAAGAAGGAGTAGGGTCTCATGTTCCCATATTGTGCACTCTCTATGTTAGTGGTTGATCTAGAATGGGATTTCATTGTCTTGGATATAGACCATTTTGATCTAATTCTTTTCATGGATTGGATGGCATGCTTCAAAGAGAACATTGATTATTATAGCTGGTGGATACGTTTCTTGGAACCTGATGGGAGTACTTAGGTTTTTCATGATGAATGGGATCATCAGTCAGGTCATGCTAGAACACCCCTCCTAAAGTTGTTAAATCTTGTTTCTTAGTTATCATCACTAATGCTAGAGGTAAATGGATGTTCTCTTGAGGGTATATTGCCTCCTTTAGTGGATGAGTTCCCAATGGTTTTTCTATAGGAATTTTCAAGTCTTCCTCGAGAGAAGGATGTGGAGTTCTCGATTGATTTGGTGCTGGGGACATAGCCTATATCTCTTCCCTCATATTGTATGGCCCCCACCAAGTTGAGGTAATTAAATGTATAGCTGGATGATTTTGGAATACAGAGGTTTCATTCGCTTGAGCAGCTCTCCTTAGGTCGCCCCATTTTTTTCATGAGGAAGGCTGACAGATCTCTCCGATTATGCATCAATTACCACTATCTAAATAAGGTAACCATCAAGAATAAGTATCATTTTCTACAATTTGATTACATGATTGATTAGATAAAAGGGAAAATGTGGTTCTCTATGACATACTTGTGTTTTGGTTACCACCAAGTCGGGGTGAAAGGGGAAAATATCCCGAAAACATATTTCTGAAGTTTGTAGGGCCACTTTGAGCATTTGGTCATGCCTTTCAGGTTGCAAAATGCTCCATTGGTCTTCATGGTTCTCATGAATAGGGTGTTCCACTAGTATCTTTACTTATTCATTGTGGTATTTATGGATGACATCCGAGTCTACTCAAGATTCGAGAAATAATATGGGAATCCTTTGCGGATTGTGTTGGGAACCTTTCAGGATCACCAACTCTATGAAAAGTTTTAAAAGTTCACTTTATATATCAGGGAATTGATGTTTCTTGGCCATGTAATCTTGGAGAAAGGGGTTTTGGTGGACCACAAGAAGATCAGAGCAGTTATTTCATGGGAGCATCTGAAGAATGTGTTCGAGATTCGGAACTTTTCTGGCCTGGTAGGTTATTACAAGAGGATTGTTCATGATTTCTCTTGTCTTTATTCATCCATGATAGCACTCGCTTGGAAAGGGGTAAAGTTTTAGTGGGGTCCATAATTTTAGGATTCCTTTGAGGAGTTGAAGTGGAAGTTTACTACCTCACCCGTTTTGATCTTTACAGAATTGGTAATGGGGTATGTGGTTTATTATGATGGTTCGGGTATGGGTCTCGGGTATGTTCTTATACAAGACGACAATATGGTGGCATATGGTTCTCGAAAACTCTATTTACATGAAAAGAATTACCCAACCCATGACCTTGATTTAGCAGTGGTAATTCATGTCAGGAAGACATGGTGTCATTATCTTTTTAGGGATAAATTTTTTTTCTATTCTGATAATAAAATATTAGCCTACATATTCTCTTAAAAGGGTTAGAATTTGAGGAAAAAATATTGGATAGAGAATCTGTAGGGTCTTTGATATTTTCTATACAACATGAAAGGATAATATAGTGGTTGATGCCTTGGGTAGAAATGTTCCAGTGAATGAATTGAGTAATTCCATTGATGAGTGTACTTTAATGAAGATCTTTTCAAAAATTCACATGGAGACCAAGGAGCACAGTGGAGGTGGGATATTGGCGAGTGTCCAGTTGTCTCCTTCCCTTCTAGATCTGATTATATGGGAGCATCCTGGGGATGAGTTGTGTTAGTAGTCTATGTATTGTTTTATGGCAAGGAGGCACCTTGTGATTGGGCATTGTCTCCCAAAGGAATATTGGGTTTCAAGGGTCGTTTTGTGGTGCTGTTATATATGATGAAGGTGGTGATGTAAGAAATCAACCAGTCTTAGTGGTTCATTCATTCTAGAGACACCAAGATGTACTATGATGTTTGTCACCAATTCTGGTGTCCAGGATTGAGGTGAGATATAGCTAACTTTTTATCGAGATGTAATACATGTCAATAGGTAAAATAATAGCATCAAAGGCCTGCCGGTTTGTTTCAACCACTACCCATTCCAACTTAGAAGTGGGAGGAGGTTTCCATGGATGTCATTGTTGGCTATCCTCATATAAATTAGGGAAGGAACACTATTTGGGTGGTAATAGACTGTTTTACCAAATCATCTCAATTTATTTCAATCAAAGATTCTGCAAAGGGAGAGGAGCTAGGTTGATTGTATGTCTAAGAAGTGGTAGGGAACCACAGTGTTCCTTCAGCAATAATTACTAATATAGACTCTCATTTAACATCTCAGTTCTGGGAAGGCCTTCAAAAGGTTTTGGGATCATAGATCTAGATGAGCACAGCATTCCATCCTTGAATGGATGGTTATATGGAGCAGATAAATTAAATTCTGGAGGACAAGCTTCGTGCATGTGTTTTGGATTTTGTAGGATCATGGGATATCCATTTGTGATTGGCCTAGTTTACTTATAATAACAGATACCAATCCTCTATTCAAATGGATCCTTTTGAGTAACTCTATGGTCAACCATTTCAGTCTCCTTTGAGATGGACTGAGGTTGGTGAGACCTCACTGTTGGGATCGAGCCTTGTGCAAGAGACTTATAAGAATGTCAAGTCAATCAAACAGAAGTTATTGATAGCTTAGAGTCTCCAAAACTCTTATACCAATCAAAGGCTCTAATATCCTGAGTTCGTAGTGGTTAACTAGGTGTTCTTGAAAGTGTTACCTTGTTTGGGTCATAGTCAATTCGGAAATCAAGGAAAGATTATGTCGAGGTATGTCATGCCTTTTGAAATCACCAAGAAGATTGGAAAGGTGGAATACATTTTATTTTTTCCTTCTCGGTTGACATCAATTCACAATGTGTTTCTTTTCTCCAAATTGAAGAAGTGAAATCCATGTCTATATCATGTGCTAATTTCGGAATAATTGGAGATAGATCCCAATTTATATGTGTTTGAACAACTGGTATGGATAGTGGACTCCCAAGAGAAGGTGCTTCATTGGAAGTGTATCCTATTGGTCTATATCATTTGGCATCATGGTAATGATATACATGAAACTTGGGAATTTAATTCATGGGTTGAGAAAGAGTATTATTTTTTTCTCGTCAATCTTAATGTTTACTTTATGGGGATGGAAATTTTTTGTGGTGGGGATAATTTTCACCTCTGTGTTTTTCTTTTATGGTATTATCCTTTTTATTTTTAGTATAAGTTTTCCCCTTAGATTTCCTTTGGGTTTTGGAGAAAAGTGGTAATTTTTGGGTAACTAGACTAATGTGTATTATTGGAACATAGTTAGTAGTAACCATGTTCCATTCCTAGGTAATCGTGCAGTAGCAGCAAGTTGAGATAGTTTCTACTAGACAGACACTGCACGGTCATGTTCCTAGGATTAGGTATCCATGTGGTTTCTAGCCATTTAAGGCAGCAGCTTCTACATGGCCAGCATAGGATCAGTCTGACCATGTGATGTACTCATGTTGTACGACCTTCTTGGACAGAGCATATAAAATGGTTGCCATACTGTTTATGAAACCACGAAGACAAATTGTATTCCCTCCCCATCTCATTAAAAAAATTTGTACTTTATCTCCCCCAAATTTTAACCCCCCCCCCAACCATCATTTTATCCCCTCCTTTGGGTTCTTCCTCCCAAGGTACACCTCCCCCTCCATCCTCCTTCCTTAGGGCTACATTTTTTTTTTGCATGATTTGCCTAGGTATTCCTCAATTCATCAATTAAGTGTCATTTCTATCATTTCTTCTCTCAATTTTAGGGTTTTTGCCCTCGTTTCTTGGAGTTTTGTTTCTCTAGCGGCTAGGATTTAATTTTTGGGGTTTCAATCATGACTAATTTGTTTCAATGTACATGACTAGTGTACGGTGTTGTTTCTTTGTGGTGTGGTTGAGGTTTTGTTGGAGTATTGCACTAGATTTTAGATATTTTTACACCCTAGGTAGGTGATCCTATTCTTAAACATTGTTTTCTGAATTTATTATACTTCATTGTGCATTTTTTCAAGTTTTATGAAATTGTTGTGTGGTGTGAATGTGGTTTTTGAAAGTATTTGAAAATAATTTGGTCTGAAAATGGTTTTTCTTCATGAAATTGGGTGTATCCCTTTTTTGAACTATTGATGTGTTTATAGGAATGGTTTAATAAAATGTGTAAAAAATTATTAAATTATGAAAGTGGTTCTAATCAAATTTGGGAAAGGTTTTGGTGTGGTTTTGATTTTAATATGGAATTTTGGGTGTTCAAGTGATGTATTATGATGTGTATTGTATTATTTGGATAATGAAATGTGAAACAACTATGTTATGAGAACATATAACTTGATTAAGAATAAAGGAAACCCTAGGTGACTAGGTGGGAAAACTAGGAATAGTATTCTAGTGATTCGAAAGTGGATTCATCCTGGATTAACTTAGTAGGATTGATGAAAACCACGATAAATAAATATTTGTAAGTATTGGAGACCACTAGAACATTGCATGATTCTCCTCTCTAGTGTCTTGTGAATGGGAATGATGTTCAATTTGGTTACTATACCATATTTCAGTGAGATATGTTGTATCTAGGGTCCCACTCTTAGCTGGTGCCTATAGGGATTCCTTATGACTAGTTATCTTTTGTTATATCATACTTACCATCAGCATATGGTAAACTTGGTTGGTCATTTTAAAAGAAATCATATTTTCATTAATGTTGTTTTCCTTAAAAATGGTTCTAGTTTTTAATTATGAAACCTGCAATTTTATTTATAATATAATGTTGATTTCATGGAATCTTATATTGGGTGGCATAATATTGGAATTTGGAACACACCCTACTTACATCATTGGGTGTAAGTAGACTTGGTTTTGTTTGACATAGGTTTCAGAAATACTTTTGGAGATGGTGGTTTAGGTTTCTAGTGGTCTTCCATGGTGAGGTGTTGTTTTATGTGGCTTGAGGTTGATGTTCTTCTTATGACATGTTGGTTCTGAATAGTTTTTGTATTTCCCTTTTTATTGTAGTGGGTTTTGATTTTTTCTAAAATTTGTAACTTAGATCTATAAAATGGTAAGTGTCATGTTTGGTTTTTATTTTTGGTTTCTTTTTTTAACTTGATGGTTGTTTTATGTTTATAAATTTATGAAAATGATTTTAATGTTTAATCACTGATACATGGGAACTTATGCCAGCCTGTGGGGATTGGGAATTCCCTTCAAACAATTCCAAGGAACGTGTGAGGCACCGGTTTGGATAAAGACCCAACTTGGTTCAAGAAAATTTTTCTTCTCATTTATGCAGAATTTTCCTTCCATGAGAATATACAACCTAATGATTGTGGATAAGATTACCTACAAATTGATCTGTATGCTTTTCATTCTTTGGAATTATGAGCTTTTACAGAAGACCTTTCACATAGTCACTCTATTTTAGCTGGTTCTATGATTAAAAACATTCCATTGGAATTTTATATGATGATGAAAATTTGAATAAGAAAGAAAATGGTTTTCGTGATGGAGAGAGAAGCACTAATTTTGAGACTGAATTTGGTCCAAAACTCACTCTCATTGGAAAATTTAATAAACATGTTTCTTGTATTACTAGTGATCTATGTGATTTAAATATAATTTTTGTTGATGTTTTAGATGATGAGATATAAAGAAATAGTTTTTTTCATCCATGGGTTCATCATTATATTTTTTCCCCAAATATCTACATATCCAAATGAACTAAAACATTCCATATATAGGATGTAGAGTGAAATAGTTTCCTTTCAGTGAAAAATTTCATTAGAGGATAAAATAATGAAATTATTCTTTATGTTACACATTAGGGAAAAGGTGTTTCTTCTTAATGGTCTAAATTTTGGGACTGTTATTCCGATTGGGGTGGTCGTAGATATAGTTGTTGTGGGGATATTTAGGCTATCATGTGAGAGATGTGTGGTTAGCTGTTGGGGAAGGTTGTTTTATATTTCTCTCTTTATTGGTTTGATAGGATATTTGGGTTGTCAGGGGATAAAAAATACAATAATTTGGTGGGTTAGAGATAGTCATTTATGTATTTGTAGGTTTATTTTCAA
The DNA here is from genome assembly GCA_963277665.1 of Viscum album. Taxonomy (NCBI): domain Eukaryota; kingdom Viridiplantae; phylum Streptophyta; class Magnoliopsida; order Santalales; family Viscaceae; genus Viscum; species Viscum album. The sequence continues at coordinate 1,673,523,925 of OY728126.1, forward strand.
CAGATGGGTCGATGAGGTGGAATCTCTCTACTGAACATGATGCAAACAGAAAGGTTAAATCTCAGAAAGCCGGTCTCTCCAGTTTATTCCAGTTGTATATATATATATTTCTTCTTAAAACTACAACTCTCCACTCTAGAAAATATATAAATTTTCATGGTTATTTTATTCAATTCTCTCTCTATCCACTATAGATGGTACTCATTGTGCTAACATAGACTATGTTCTTACCTCACACTGAGTTTTAAACACTTATAAACACTAAATATGTTAGTAATCATTGAAATATTTTTATGATGATGACAGATCACTGAGTCCATCTAATATCCCATGTAAATCCTATGAATCCCGTTTTCACATATTTTTTGTGAGTGTGTTGTGATTTAATGAAGTTTAAGGAGTATGAGAAATTAGTAATTGTTATTAATAGTGTACCTTAAAAATAATAGGTCAATACAAATGGTATGTAAGAAATCAGTGTTAATAAGTGTTTAGAATTGGAATAGATTATCACACTCTAATTCACCCCCCAAGCATGGCTCATTATCAGCCCTCTACCTATAACATTTTTACATTTATAATGGAGTACTGAAATATATAGTGCATTGAACCAATATAAAAATATAAGATAAGTTTCATGTCATTATCAAACATTTCATGTAATTCCCCGACCCCAGTTACCCAGATTCGATGCATTATTACATAACATTGGCATGATACAAGGAATCATGTCCCGAAAGAACGATCAGTTTAGTATCCTTGGCAGTACTAGATACATTCATAAGTTTTACATTACATCATGAAATAAAATCATCAACAACATTTTTTCCCATTTTTAACACACTTATATCCTTAGCCTATCCCTGTAGGTCAATAATAAAATACTTATTCACATCCTGATAAAAATAAAACTTAAAAAGTGGTGAGATCAGATGCTAATTAAGGATAACAATATAGCAGAAACTTTCATAAATAAGCATAAAAATTTAAGGAAATGTATAAGACCAAAAAAATCCTTTTAAGCATAAACTTCAGCATAATATTGCAAAGATAAAATCAAATAATTCTATTTACTTATTCACATGGATATTCTACTAGTAGAATAATCACATACAATATCAATATCCACTTTCGTAATGAAGAAATGCATAATGCCAGACTTTATAACCACATAGTCATGGCCTCATTCCAAGACTAAAAATAAGATGTTTTCAAAGCCTTGTGTCAAGACACAAGTTTATCTCATGATACATACCGATGCATTGAGGAGATATAGAATTCTCCACCCATCACATACTAAGTCCAATTCAATCCTCATATGAAAAGGTTTAAACATAACATAAACATTTGTATTAAAACTAGCATAAGAAATATCAATACTTTATCCATAAACCTTGAATGGTGTAAAAATAACACATTAACAACTAAACATATCAAAAAAACTTCAATACAATATGGAATATTTGTATCATAATAAATCAACTTCAAACAAGTTGACATAGATGAATTGAAAACTATTTGAAATAAATACTTATTTCTGTTTTGAAAACATTTAAAAGTAAAATAATTATAAAATAAAACATATATTTTGAAAATATTCTTATAAGATTGTATGAGAAGCTTAGACAATGATATAATGGCCGAAAATATCCACACCCTCTTTATAAGTTAAAAAAATATATTCTTACCTCAATTTTGTCGAAAATGTAATAATGTACCTTGTTTGGAAAATGACAGAAAGATTTCTTTCAAACCATTTTATAAAAACTCAAACAAGGGTATAAATAACATTAACCCATAGTATAGTAAATAGTTAAAATGGTTTGAAATACATTTATAAGAAACATGGATGTGGATGATAAAGAGGTCCCAGTAGATACTTACGTAAAAACAACCTAGGATAATAAAGAGATTGTGAAATTAGCCCTAACCTTATACTTTTACTCGGTTGAGGGTACATTAACCTCATGTATAATAGTTAAATCATTGTTATTAAATAATAAAATAACTATATACATAAATATGATATCCTATATGATCCTATAATATTGCTTTGTTAATAATATTTTAGTCGTATCATCGTTTCAGGTGTTAACTTATCTGTTTTCCATTATATGCTTCATCGCATAAGCCATGTTTCTTATTGATAGGATGTATTTTATTCATATCCAAAATGATATTAAGTTCTTAAAAATTATTTTCAATCATAAAAAATAAAATTATTTTTTAATGATTACGATGGGTAATGATTCTCATCGCTTTTGTGGAGATGGTAATTTGTACGTACGCACGAGCGACAATATCAATATATTAATACTGAAATAGTATGTAATTGGATGGTATATCATATATACAGAATAATTAACTTGTTATATTTTTTATTATATCATTTATACTCATTATTATAACCATCCAAATAATGAAGTGTTTGAAAAACAAGCTATACCACGGCATGGAGACGATAAGTCGTACGTACGCACGTATGGTGACTCTATCATTCATATGATGGATAGAATAATGAATATGGTTATAAAATTTTTATAATAACATAAAATTATATAGAGGATACTGTATTTATTATTTTAGAATGGAAACAACAAATAAAGATGAATTGGAAGAAAAAAAGAATGTGAAAGAGTGGGGTGAAATTATTACCTCTTCTTCGAGTGTTTCCTTTTGAGTTGAACAAAAGGGCTCCATAGGTTGGATTTCTGATCAAATTAAGGAATATAGGTTGATTTGAGAGAATTGTGGAGGATATTTGAGAAGGGGTTGGCCTAGAAAAACGACTTTGGAGGTGTAAAATTAAGATAAGGGGAAGAACCCTTTTATAAGGGAGGTGAGTGTCACTTTAGGAAAAGCTTGAAATATTATTTTACAATAAAATAATTTTCGGTTTATAATGGATAAAAAATAATTTAGTTTGAGTATAAGGTAGTTATGGGTCTAAAAACACTCAAAAATAATTTTTATACAGGTTTAGGACACATTATTAACCTTATCTTTTAGATTTAACTCTTGGTTAAATAGTTTGACATTTACCATGTCTCTTTGTATTTTTATATTATATGGTTAATAAACATACTATAATAAGACAAAAGAACCCCAAGTGGTTTATTATTAATATATATAACTTTATCTAATTCCTTTGGACAAACCTTATATTTTTAGGAATATATTATCAATTAATAATATAGTATTTGTTTTAAAAACTCAATTATGTCTATTTTGAAACTATTTAGTATTTGGTTTTTTTGAAAATCATAACAGCAAGATTACTTCGAAAAAAATTATTTAATCAACCCTAAAATGTCATATTAACATATAAAATTAGTGTAATTCATCAAAAAGTCTCAAATTACATTTATTTGGATATGTATAATATCGAATATTTTAATATTTCATTAATAAGGTAATTATTTCATCATCATTGTGTCATAAATAAATTAATTATTTATTTTCTAAAAATTATAAATAAAATACCATTATGTAAGAAATATTTTCATCTTACTAATGAATATTTATAGTCGAATTTATCTTATGTATAACCCAATATTAAAAATAGTTTAGTTATTAAACTTTGAATTTAACACTTTTAACTCTTCTTTAAATAAAATAATAATAAATGTCCTAATCTAATAAAAGTAGACCAAAAGGATCATAATTTATTCCTAAGGTTGTTTTTAGTCGAATTAAACTTATCCAATATAATTAGGACATGTGTTAGGGTAATTATAATATCATTTTTACCCTTAATTACCCTATTTACTTTTAACCGTGGTAAATAAAAGTCAAAAGTTACTACTCACCAAAAATTATTTTCATCTTATTTAACCACATTTTACTTAATGATGTCAACTATGTCTCTCAGATTTTAAAAAATTCAACTCACAGAAGTGGTAAAATTATGTTTTATGCAAATTTGTAAATGCTCTAGAAGGTGGGTAAAAGACGGTAAAAAGTTCAATAAAATTTTATATATCTAAACTTATTATAAAATGACTCCAATGAATTACATTGAACATATATATATATTATGTAACTATTTTTACCTAAAATAAATTAAAATAATATAACTAATTATTAAAATAAAAATTTGGTTTTAAACAATAATGTAGTGTTTTTCACTATTCATCAAAAATTGAAAGTTCTCATAAAAATACCAAAAGTTCACCCTAAGCTAATTTTGATATTCCGAATCCAAAAATGAAGTCCATTTTAATAATTAAAATTTATAAAATTTTAAAAAGTGTGTATTACTATTCATAACGACAAGTTTCATTGGTCATTGTGTGTTAAAACTTCAAGTTGTGTACAATACAAGCTACTGCATTATTCAAAGGGAAACGTATCATGGAAGCTTGGGGTGCTACATTCTCCCCTCCTTAAAATAATTTTGCCCTCGAAATTTCTAGAATATTACTGCATAAAAAGATTTGGGTGGTTCTTCCTCAAAAGTTTCTTGGTTTCCCACGTTTCCTCTTCTATCTTATAGTTTCTCCATAGAACTTTCACCAGACGAGTCGTCTGGTTTCTTAGCACTTATTCTCTAGTATCAAGAATCTTGATAGGCTCTTCAAAATAATATAGATCAGGTTCTAGTTCAATTTCCTCATAGGTGAGTACATGTATTGGGTCAGGCATGTATTTTCTCAACAGTGATACATGGAAGACATCATTAACAATGGAGAGACTTGGAGGCATTGCCAAACGTTAAGATACAACTCCAATTCCTTCTAGAATTTAGAAAGGTCTGATGTACATGGGTCTCAATTTACCCTTCTTACCGAAACGTATAACACCCTTTCAAAGAGATGCCTTCAAGAAAACAAGGTCTCCGACTTGAAATCCCAAATCCTTCCTTCGGTTATCGGCATAGTTCTTTTGCCTACTTGGGAATGATTTGATGTGGGTTTGGATAACCTTTACCTTTTCCATTGTTTTCTCAACATGTTCTGGGCCTATGAGTTTTCTTTCAGTAACATCATCCCAACAAGTTGGTGTGCGACATCTCTTTCCATATAATGCTTCATATAGTGCCATTTGAATACTTGAATGGAAGCTATTGTTATAGGAAAAATCTATGAGAGATAAATATTGATCCCACATACCTTGAAAGTAAAGTGATATAGATCTCAACATGTATTCTATGGTTTGAATAGTCCTTTTTGGTTGTCCATCGGTTTGAGGGTGGAAGGCAGTGCTCAAACGAAGTTCTGTATTCGGGGCCTTCTGAAGACGTTTCCAGAATATTGATGTAAAATAGGGATCACGATCAGAAACAATCGATAGGGGTAAACCATGGAATCTTACAACTTCATTAATATATAGTCTTTCTAGACGTTCAAGTGGTAAATTTTCTCTTATATAAAGAAAATGTGCTGACTTGGTAAGACGATCAACAATGACCCATATTACATCATTCCTTCTAGGAGTCTTTGGTAGCCCCATGATAAAGTCCATAATAATATTATCCCATTTCCACTCATGTATGGAAAGAGGTTGCATGAATCCTACAGGTTGTTTCCTTACAACTTTCACTTGTTGAAAAACCATACATCTTGACACAAAATCAGTTATCTCCCTCTTTATGTTGTCCCACCAAAATTGTTCCTTCAAATATTTATACATCTTGGTTATCCCAGGGAGTATAGAGAAATTGGAGCTATGAGAATCAACCAAAAATTCCCTTTTTAGATCAGGTATGTTAGGAACACATAGTATCTTCCCAAATTTCAAAATTCCATCTTCATATATGAAGTCACTCAATCTCCCATCATTCACAGTTTTAATTTTCTTTTGAAATTCCTTATCATCAGTCTGAGAACTTTTTATCTTTTCTAGTAAAGATGGTTTGGAAACCATTTGAAAAAGCATTGATGTTTCACCTTCCATGGTTATTCCCATATCAAAATTTACCAGATCCATGTATATAAGATCCTTTTCAACTCTCGTCTTGTTCAAAACTCCATAATCCTTTCTGCTCAAAGCATCTGCCACCTTATTTTCCTTCCTCATGTGGTAGTGTATAGTGCAATCATAATCCTTGAGTATTTTAATCCATCATCTTTGCCTCATGTTGGGTTCTTTCTATAAGAAATATATTTCAAACTCTTATGATCAATATAAATCTCACATTTTTCGCCATAGAGATAGTGTCTCTATATTTTCAGATCAAAGATTACAGCTGCTAACTCAAGATCATGAATATGATAGTTCTGCTCATGAATATTTTAGTTGTCATAATGCATAAGAAATAACTCTATCATTCTGTATAAAGACAAAACCAAGTCCATTCTTTGAATCATGACTATAAATAACAAACCCATCGTTCCCTGATGTTATAGTCAAGATAGGAGCATTGACTAATCTTTCTTTTATTTCATTAAAAAAATTATTCACTCTCTTTTGTCAAAAAAAAATTAACCCCATTATGTGAGAGTTTGGTTAATGGGTTAGCCAACCGGGAAAAATTCTGGACAAAACATCGATAATAACCAACTAAACCTATAAAACTACGTACCTCAGTCATATTCGTCGGTGTTGGGAATTATTGGATTGACTTGGTAATTGAATTGTCAATAGAGATTCCATCCTTAGAGACAATATGGCCAAGAAAAGAAATCTCTTGAATCTAGAATTCATACTTGCTAAATTTCTCATAAAATTAATTTCTTCTAAGGGTTTTCATAATAGTGCTCAAGTGATTTTTATGATCTTCATAGATTATTGATTATACCAAGATATCTTCAATAAATACCACTTCAAAGTCATCAATATTTTCCTTGAAAACTCTATTCATTAGATCCATGAAGATAGAGGGTGAATTATTCCATCCAAAAGTAATTATTGTAAACTCGTAATGCCCGTACCTGGTTTGAAATGTTGTTTTCGGAATGTCTTCCTTCTTCACACACAACTGATGATATCCAGATCGAAGTTCAATCTTTGAAAAATATTGAGCTCCATGAAGTTGTTTGAATAAATCATCAATGGAAGGTAAGGGATACTTGTTCTTTATTGTTATAGCATTGATCTCCATGTAGTCAATGCACAACCTCATAGATCTATCTTTCTTCTTAACAAAAAGGACAGGGGCTCCCAATAGAGAAACATCAGGGTGAAAAAATCTCTTATTACTCAATTCCTCTAGTTTTTTTTTTATTTCCACTAATTCCACAGTGTCTATTCTATAAGGGGTCTTCGATATGGGCCTTGAACCAGGAATTAGATCAATGGAAAACTCAATTTCTCATTCTGGAGGATGTCCAAGTAAATCCTCTAGAAACACATCAACATATTCTTTCACTATAGGTGCGTCCTCTATTTGAACATTCTTTTCATCACCTATAGTTATTTCATTCTTTTCTTCCCCAATAATTTAATTTAGTAAAGCTACTGGGGGTGGATCTAGATAAGAATCAGGTGGTGACGTTTTTGCTCTAAAGATATGGTACTCCTTATCATCATCGAAAATTGTAACCTCCTTCTTCTTACAATAAATTTTTGCATCATGGTCCAAAAGCCAATCCATTATGAAGATTATATCAAACTCAATCATGGGTATGAAAATGATATTAGAATATAAAGAAAATGTATATTCCCTAATGGGAACATATTCAAAAAAGTTTGTTGTGATGATACTTTCATTAGGTTTTTTGACTGACAACTCCCTTGTTATGTCAAATTTAAAATATATAATTTTCTTAGCAAACTGGGAAGATATGAAACAATGTGATGATCCAGAATCAAATAAAGCATTGGATAAACTTGAGGAAGCCATTAAATTACATGCCACTGTGTCTTTCGGAGCTTCAACCTTAGTAGTAGTGATCGAATAAGCTTGGCCTTGATCCCTTGGCATTTTCTATGGTATGTTCCCTTGGCTCTTAGTACATTCATTATCATAATGCCCCTTTTCTCTGCCATTGTAGAATTCAACATGGACATCCTCTTTCTTCCCCTTGAAATCACGATCTTGGTGCCCTTTTTCAACATACTTGTAATAGACTCTCATTCCCTTCAGGCAAGTACCAGGGTGTTTCTTGGCACATTTACTACAGGATGGATATTCAACTTTTCCCTTTTTCCCCTTATTCCCATTTCCAAAGAGTTCAGCAGATCTCATTTTCCCTTTCTTTGCTTTAAAGTCTTAAAACTTAGATAATTCCTTTTCTGTCTTGATAGCACATGAGACAATATCTTCATATGATGAGAAGGATTTTGAGACTAATTCTCAACTGATAAATGGTTTTAACCTATCAAAGAATCGCTCAATATTACTCCTTGTGTTACATATATAATTTGTTGAATGCCTTGCTAAAACAAAAGCCTTTTAAACTTAAACTTAAGCATAAAATGGAAAAGATGAAATAAAATAATTCCATTTACTTATTCACATGGATATTCTACTAGTCAAATAATCACATGTAATAACAATAGCCACTTTCATAATAATGGAATGCATAATGCTAGACTTTATAACCACATAGCCAAGGCCTTGTGCCAAGACAACAAATAATATTTTTTCAAGGCCTTGTGCCAAGACACAAGTTTGTCTCATGAGACCTACCAATGCATAAAAGAGTTATAGTGGGCTCCACCCATCACTTACTTAGTCTAATGCATTCCTCATATGAAAAATTTTAAACATAACATAAACATTCGCATTAAAACTATCATAAAAAATGTAAATATTTTATCTATAAACTGTGAATGGGGTAAAAATAACACATCCATATTCAAACATATCTCAAAACCTTCAATACAATATGGAAGATTTGTATCATAATAAATCAACTTCAAAGAAATTTAAAATCCATCAAAGGATGTTGACATAGATGAAATGAAAACTATTTGAAATAAATACCTCTTTATATTTTGAAATCATTTAAAAGTCACATAATTATAAAAGAAAAAATTTATTTTTAAATATTCTTATAATATGGTATGGGAAGATTCGACAAGGATATAATGGCAGAAAATAGCCACACCTGTTGTATAAGATAAAAAAATACATTCTTAACTTAATTTTTTCAAAAAGGTCATAAAGTAACTTTTTTGGAAAACGACGGAAATATTCCTATCAAACCATTTTATAAAAATTAAAATAAGGGTATAAATAACTTTAACTGATAGTCTAGTAAATAGTAAAAAAAAATTGAAATAAATTTTTAAGAAACATGGATGTGGATGAAAAATAGGTCCTCGTAGATACTTACATAAAAACAACCTTAGATAATAAAGAGATTGTGAAATTAACCCTTACATTATACTTTTCCTTATTCGAGGGTATGTTAACCTCCTGTATAATAATTAAATCATTGTTATTAAATTATAAAATAACTATATTCATAAATATTATATCATATATGATCCTCTAATATTGATTTGTCAATAATATTTAAGTAGTATCATCGTTTTGGGTGTTATCTAATATGTTTTCCTTTATATTATCGGTTACATAGGCCATATTTGTTAGGAATAAGATGTATTTTATTCATAACCATAATTATACTAAGTTATTAAACATTATTTTTAATCATAAAATGAAAGTTATTTTTGAATTATTACGATGGGGAATGAATCTCATCGCGTTGGTGGAGACGGTAATCCGTACGTACGCACGAGCGACAGTAACATTATATTGAGAGTGAAATCGTATGTAATTGGATTTTATATCATATATAAAGAATAATTAACATTTTATATTTATTATTTACATCATTTATACTCATTATTATACCCAACTAAATAATAAAGTGTTTGAATAACAAACTACACCATGATGTGGAGATGGTAAGCCGTACGTTTGCACATGGTGACTTTGTCATTCATATGATGGATAGAATAATAAATTTGGTTGTACCATTTTTATAATAACATCACAGTATATAGAATATACTAGAGTTATTATTTTATAATAAAAACAACAAATAAATAGGAAGTGGAAGAATAAAACAACTTGAAAGAGGACGGTGAAATTTTTACCTCTTCTTCGGGTGTTTCCTTTTGAGTTGATCAAAAGGGCTCATTGGGTTGGATTTATGATCAAATTAAGGACTATATATTGATTTGAGGGAAGTTGGGAGGATATTTGGGTTGGGTTTGGTTGAGCCAAATGGCATTGGTGGTGTGAAATTAAGAGAAGTTGAAGTACACTTTTATAAGAGAGGTGAGGGTCACATTAAGAAAAGCTTGAAATATTATTTTATAATAAAAGAATTTTTGTTTTATAATATATCAAAAATGATTTATTTCTAAGATAATGTGGGGAGGGGTCTAAAACCTCCCAACCCATATGTTTTAAAAAGTTTTGGGTCACCATATTAACCTTATCTTTTAGATTTAACTCTTAGTTAAATAGTTTGACATTTATCATGTATCTTTGTATTTTTATATTATATGGTTAATAGACATATTATAACAAGCCAAAAGAATTACAAGTGGTTAATTATTAATATATATAACCTTATCTAAGTCTTTTGGACAATCCTTAGATTTTTAGGAATATTATATCAATAAATAATATAATATTTTTTTTAAAAACTTAATTATGTCAATTTTGACACTATTTAGTATTTGGTTTTTGTGAAAATAATAATAGCATTATTACTTCAAAAAAAATATTTGATCAACCCTAACATGTCCTATTAACCTATAAAATTTTTGGAATTCATCAAAAGTCTCAAATTACATTTATTTGGATATTTATAATATAAAATATTTTAATATTTCATCAATAAGGTAATTATTGTATCATCATTGTGTCATAAATATGTTAAATTATTTAATGTCTAAAAACAATAAATAAAATACTATTATATAGGAAATCATTTTATCTTTCTAATTAATATTTATAGTCAAATTTATCTTATTTATAATCCTATATTAAATATGGATTAGTAATAAAACTTTGAATTTAACACTTTTAACTCTTCTTTAAATAAAATAATAATAAATTTCCTAATATTATCCAAGTAGACCAAAAGAATCATATTTTATTCCTAATTTTGTTTTTGGTTGAATTAAACCTATCCAATAGAATTAGGTCATGTGTTAGAGTAAATATAATATCATTTTTACCCTTAATTACCATATTTACTTTTAACCGTGGTAAATAAAAGTCAAAAGTTACTATTCACCAACAATTATTTACATCTTATTGAACCACATTTTACATACTGATGTCAATCTTGTCTCTCATATTTTTAAACTTCAACTCAGAGAAGCGATAAAATTATGTTTTATGCAAATTTTTAAAAGCTCCTAGAATGTGGGTAAAAGACGGTAAAAAGTTCAATAAAATTTTATATATCTAAAATTATTATAAAATGAATCCAATGAATTACATAGAACATATATAGGTATTATGTATCTATTTTTACCTAAAATAAATTAAAATAAAATAACCAATTATTTAAAAAAAGTTGATTTTAAACAATAACGCATTGTTTATCACTATTCATCATAAATTGAATGTTCTCAGAAAAATACCAAAAATTCACCCAAAGCTAATTTTGATATTATGAATCCAAAAATGAAGTCCATTTTGAAAATTTAAATTAATTAAATTTCTAAAAGTCAGTATTACTATTCATAACATCAAGTTTCTTTAGTCGTGGTGTATTAAAACTGCAAGATGTGTACAATGCAAGCTACTGCATTATTCTGAGGGAAACATACTATGGAAGATTGGGGTGTTACATTTAATATTTGAATAATGTTCGAAGTTAATGTTACATCAAAAATCCAAATTCATTGTGGATTTTCCATTGGAAATTCACAAAGGAATATTCCTTATGAATCCTCAAAGGAACTTCCATAGGAAAATCAATGGTAACATTTCTTCGAAAACTATGGAATTCATACTTACCTATTTATGTTCCAAGTACATGATAATTATATGTGGAAGTTCTATTGGAAATATTAATCCATGATTTTTATTCCACTAAAAACAATAGTATATGTCCTGGTGAAAATCCAGAGAATGATACTTCAATAATTTTTTATTTATATTCTATTTGGAAAACTAAAAATTCCAATTTTATGTGAATTCAATGTGGATGTTCCAATGAAAATAAAAATCCATAGTTTCATAGGAAATAAATGATTAAGGTTCCACATAAAATCCATAGATCAAGTTCCACTAAAAATACATAGTGGAACAGCCACTTGAATATTAAGAAATAGGTTACCCTAAAATTTTCTCATCCATGATTATCAGTTTGAGTTCCAATTAAGAAATAAAATGTTAAATTTACAATAAATAATTCTTGATTTTCATTTTAGTTTCAAATGAATTTTCTACTCAAAATTCAAAACCATAAATTAAATTCTATACAAAATCAACAGTTATGGTTCAATTGGAAATCCAATAAAAATTCGACTACAAATTCATGGAAGAAGTTCCACTAGAAAATCCCAACTAAACTTCCATTTTGAATAAAAGTAGTTGAATCATGAAGTTCTCAGTAAGATATTTCATAGTTTTCTTTCAATTGTGAAGACATAAAAAAATGGTAAAAATATAAAAAACATTTATAATCAATATTATAATTATAACAATTTTAAATAATTATTTCATTTTTCTATTCAAAAACTAGTTTGAAAATTTTAGAGGTTTTCTCGTAAACATAACAAAAAACTATTAACATTGTATATTATACAAAAAAGAGAAAAAAATAACTTTCTTTATCAGGTTCATAAGTGTGTATGACTTATTGTGTACTTTTTCCCTTCATACCATTGAAAAAGGGTGATTATAATGACTAAAAAATGAGTTGGAAGATGCACCTCATTTTCCCACTAGAAAATAGATCAAAGAACACATTATCTATCACTTGCATAGATTTTTAGGATGACATTAAATGAATTTTCAAGTGATAAAGATCTTTATCCAAGTCAATTAATATTGCATCCACTAATTCTAGTGAAGTATTTCTAGAAATATAATGGGGAATAGTAGGGGTGTCTATCCATAAAAAATTTAAAAGAGAGTATGACCAATGGAAACATATAAGGAGGTATTGTAAAAAAAATCAAACACAAGGTAACCAACAAAACCCCTACTTTAGATTTTCAGAAGAAAAAAAATCATAAATAAGTCTCAAGATAATGGTTGACAACCTCTGTTTTTCCATCCACTTGATCATGGTAATAGAAGATCCGTTTAGGCCTAGTACCATGTAAATGAAACAATTCCTTCAAAAAATATGAATGGGGGATCTCAATCACTAATAATTTCACTAGGAATGACATTTAAATGAAAAATTTCCCTCATTAATAGATTATCAATATCCTTTTTGAAAAATGATTTTTGCGGGGTAAAAATGAAAATAATTGGAAAGCAGTTCCACCACAAAAAAAATCACCTTGTACCCCTGAGATTTAGGTAGCCCATAAATGAAATCAACAGAAAATTCATCTTAAATAATATCTAGAAATAGAATTTTTTGTATTAATCTCAATGGGCTCAAAGTTTTGTATTTTTACACTGAAAAACAACACATTATTTAAAAAATTTAAGAATTTTTTGAGTCATTCATTTCCAAAATAAACATTATTCCAAAAATTTATCTATTTTAAAATAACTTTTATGACCCCTTAGCATAGAAGCATGGAAATAGAGAAACAATATGGGAATAAGCCAAGATGTTTTAGAGTGAAATAATATTATTTTAAAATAAATCATGTCATTATACAGTGAAAACCCCACAGGTTATGGAACATGATTTTGGAAGGATAAAATATTATCCTGGAAAAAACTATCTTTGTTGTTTTCTACTCAAAGAAATGGAATATTGATCTAGAATGTCTCTGGAAGATCCATTTGAAAATTTCATGGTTTTTGCATCCTAGATAGAACATCCTCATCTTTCCAGATTATTAAATGGAATCAAATTAACATCCTAATAACATGTATTTTTAACATTTCGGGTCTATAGATACAATTATTTGACTCAAATTTTTTTAAGCCTTTAATGGTTCATAAAAATAATGAAAAAACTTCCCAAAATAAATTGCCTCCAATGAGTAATGATGTACACGAGATCCATCAATTCCTTATAATAAATATACATGTGTAGGGTGGAACAAGATATTGATTTGTTTCAAAAACTCTATAGGTATTCCTTCCAGAATAAGTACCACATAAAGAACACCTCTTGAAATGTGACACTCAATTGTAAACTTCTTAGAAAAATAGGGTAACTGTATCACAGGATGTGAAACCAACTACTAGTTTAAAATTCAAAAATCATATTGAGCCTCCAAACACCATTAAAAACTATTATTTTTAGTATGTTCTATCAGTTGTTTGGAAAAAGTCATTTAATACTTAAAAAATTTACTGTAATGAGCATAGAGGCCAAAAACCCACTTGCCTCTTTAACATTCTAGGGAAACGGAAAATTAAAGAATGATTGAAATTATTTCAGGGTCCATAGAAACTCTTAGTTGAGAAATTTGTTAGTCAATGTACTCAAAATAAGCTCTACAAAAGAAACTTTTCATTATATTAAGATAAAATTTATGATTCTACAAAATATCTACAATGTAGTCCATATGTTCAGTATACTCTAACCAACTTTTACTATAAACAAGTATATCATCAATGAAAACTAAGAAAAACTTTAACATTAATGGTTTAAATATTATATTTATGGTAGGTTGAAATGTATTGGGGGAATTCATAAGTCCAAATGACATAATCAAAAAATCACATAGTCCATCATGGGTGTGGAAAGAAATTTTTCAATATCTTCTTCTTAGAAATGAACCTAGTGGAAACCTTTATTAAGGTCTAATTTGGAAAAAAATTGGGTTCCCAAAAATTCATCAAAAAATTATTCAATTATTGGAATAGGAAATAAATTTGAAATAGTTTTCTTATTCAAGGAATTTTAGTCAACACACATGTGCCAACATCCCTCTTTCTTTTGAACTAAAATGATTGGACTAGAATAAGGACTTGTACTAACATGAATGAATCCCTACGATAACAAATCATTCACCTACTTCTCCACTTTATTATTTCTGAGATAAGTAATTTTTTATGGTCATAAATTAACTAGGGACATCATTTCTAATATCAATATGGGATGATCAGAAGAATGACAATGTGGTAGGCACTAAGGGTCCTCAAAAAGATGATTATATCCTACCAAAAACTTTTTCAATGGTGTAAAAAATTCCTATTTATAGGAATGATCATGTTTGGTCTCATTAATTCATTGAGTCTATTTAATATCATATTAAAACAATTACATTTTGTAAGAATGGTATGCTAGACTAGAGGGGTATATTGACTGGGCTGAATTCCCTGCAATGTGATTGGATTACTATGAAAGTTAAAGATCATAGTAAAGTTTCTCCAATGGAATGTTACATATCCTAAGGTTTATAACCACGAAATTCATAAAAAAACATTAGGTAATATGTGTTGAAAATATAATCATCCACTTTAAAACTAATTTTACTAGATAAATAGGTAAGGTATTTCATATTCAACTAGAAATTATTTATTTGACATCTCAAAAATTCTCTCTAAAAGGTCTAGTTTAGGACAGTGTACTGACCAAAATTTTAAGTAATGATCTTGAAACAAAATGGTGGCTAGCACCACTATCTAAAATCTCCAAAACCGGAACTCCTAAAATTGAAACTTCAAGAATAATTGACTTAGTTACTTAATGGTTAACCAACATGCCATGATATAAGTATTTAAAGTTCATCTTCCGATTTAGATCTTCCTCATCACAAATATGCGGTTCACATACATTGAAATAATCCCTTACTTCTTGAGGCACAGTACAGTCCCAAACCATAAAAAAAACCTTTATTAGGACACTTTTGAGTTGGACCAAATTTCGTTTCACAATAATTAAAAATTAATTTAGCCTTAATTTATTAAAATTATATATAAGAATATTTTTATCCCTTTTCCACCACTTATTTTCATCTTTCCTTTCTAAAACTCACCCCTATCTTAATTTGTAGGTATAAAACTGATTTTTACAATCCTTCCATTTCCAATTCAAAAAAAAGTCATAGAAACTATTGTCCTTCAAACATCATGATAATGAATGAAGCCTTTAAATATTATCTCACATTCCGTGTCCTGATTCCATGAAATAATTTTACCTTTTATGCTGGGATCTTATTTAGATATTGTAATACCAATTTCCAGATGAAATACTCTCAAAATATATATATATATATAATATCCATTATGAAGACTTTGTATTCAAAAATATACCCTCTCAAATTCATTGATGTATTATTCCACAGTACCTTCTTTATTAATCCCTTTTAACAGTTTCATCATATCATTCTCTACTACTGTACCAAAATATCCTAGAATTTACATCTTTAACTCATCTCATTCTAGTGTCATACACATCCTCATTAAATAAAGAATTCAATATGGAACTTGAACTTCCATATAATGGTGTGCATTTGGTACTCACAAATACTTGTGAGTTTTTTGGATTATAAAGTATGCATTTTCTTGAACTGTCTATAGTATTGGATATTCTACAGATAAAGTAGGTAATTCTACTCACATATCCAAAGCACTCAATTCTGAGCACATAGACTCTCCAACGTCACTATTTTTATACAATTTCTAATATATTGTATCTATTTATCTTTATTAGACTATGTGATCTCTATAGTAAAAATTCATAAAAGACATCCATGTACCTGACATACTATGTCTATTTTATTCTATTACCCTCCTAATGCCTCCAAATTTATATGTGTCCCTTCGAAAAATCTATTTCTTCTGCTTCTCGTTGTACTAATTCCATAATTACATATCATATAGAAATTTCAGAAATTTTCATTGTTTTATCTTAAGGAGAATGTGAAAACTTAGCAACTAGAACCTACAACTAGTTATATAGGTTTTGTATGATTCCCTCAACTCTCTGAGAAGCTCTCTAAGACTTATTTCATTGTTTTTTTCAACTCTTTCTATCGCATAGTTTCTTCTTTTTATACATTTTTCATATAATATACCTATTTCTCCATCACTAGTACTATTTCTTCCATTCTTATAGGAATCCACCAACCAATTTGGTACTATTCTAGATTTAATTCTTCTGTACTCGTACGACTGTCAATGAAATATTCTAAATGATAGAACCAGAATTTTTTTAATAGGAAAAGTATACAATTTTCATATGATCAATCTATGATTATTAACAATTATTAAATCAGTAGAAATTTTCCAAATAAGTAATTTTAAGTAGGATGGTAAAGAAAAGAAAAAAAAATAACTCCCTTGTGAGTCTATCCTAGAGCCTGGTCAAAGCCCTCTACAAGTACTATGTCCATCAAGAATAAGAGGAATTCCCTCCCTAGAGAATTCTTATCAATTTATAAACTATATACTTAGTCCAAATACCATTTTCCCCATCACATAAAATTTTTGGTTACCTCTATCTATAAATTTTGTTAAATATTACTACAGTCTCCCACTTCCCTTCCAAAATAGGTGACTCAAATTGACAAGCCAGCAAGAACCATCCCCATCAAATGTTAACTATAGTATTTCATAACATTAGTATTTATTTGGATAATAATATTGTAACTCATTTCATGGTCTAAAGATGTTGAGTGAAATCATATTAATATGATGTGGTTTTTATTAGAATTTGTCTTTAAATAAGTTTTTTACCATAATTTTTGAAGAAGAAATTGAGGTAGATCATACTTCGACTCAGGGGGTCATCCTAAAGGGAAATTTCCAATGATTTTATTTCTCAGACACATATAGTTGTATATATTTCAATAGAAATACTAATAAAAATTATTGAAATAAAATATGTTCTTGATAAATAAACTAATGATGAAAGGCATATAAGTTTAAGGATTATAGTTCAATCTAGATAAGGAACTTCTCCTTATGTTAGTTAACCTCTTTCTTATGTAATAGTCTAGTATGATGTTATACCCACATATTTTATTATAGATGAATTGGTCTAGACCATTAAAATCTTGGCTAATGTTGGTCAATAAAGGACCATATCAATAGTGTCATCTGTGATACCTCTTTTTGAAAAATATCCATCTGGGGAGATGATTGTAAGATCTGGAACAAAATACGTTGGATTTTTAATTCAAAATGAGGATGGTGTGGGAATAATAAGAAGAAAATAATGAAACTTATCTTGTTGAAAATAGAAGAGACATATTAAAATCAATTTAACCATACCATTTAGATTAGATTCCTAATTTTTATGAAATCAATATGGTGGTTGACATAAATAGGTTGATGAAACTCTAAGTATAGAAGTTTATCAACATATTATTTCTCATGTGCACCACATACATGCTCATAAATTCCTATATCACAACTATATACAGCTAATTATAGATAATGATAATGAAAATTTAATTAATTTATGATGTATAATCAATAAAATTTTAGTTTTTTGAGTCCATAACTAATGTCAATACTCTCTGTGAGAATTCATTTTCCAAAAATGTTCTTCATGATGTGATGTTTTTGGTTTAAATAGTGTTGGAAAAGTTTTCAATGAAACCTATGGAGAAGCCTCAAATAATGTGGATATAATATCAAGATTAGATGGAGTTTTTTAGCTATATGCATAATTAATTCTACCATTAATTAAATGGAATGTGGAATTATTTCTAGGAAAATGATTCATGATCTTGAAAAACATGTGATTTACAATGTGTGAATATTGTATATGATTCTATAAAGTTTTATCTTATCTATTGATAAATATCAAGCTTAAATCAACTCATTACTAAAAGAAAAGGTACCTAAAATTTAGAACCTTTTAGTACAAGTGAAAAAAGGCTACTAGTTTTATTATCACTATACCACAATGATGGGTTGGATCCTTTCAAAAAAATGTGGATATTATAGACAAGAAGTTTGAAAATTATCATTATTTAGTGGTGAGAACTATTAATCTTGAATCCTCTCAAAAATAATAAGAAGAAGAGGAGTATGTGTATGTTGAACTGCATAAGCATCAATAATATTCAAAAGGGAAATAAATAATTCACGTGGAATATTAAAGTATTTTTGTAGAAAATCAGTCTAATTCATTGTAGAAGATAGTTATTAGTTGTTCTAGGAAATGATATTTACAAATTCTCTTTGAAAATTTCTCTCAAATGGATTGAAATTTTTTTTAAACTCTCCTGGATTATTAGAAACATGATATAGTGAAGATAATTGACACATGTATGAAAGATACATTTCAAATTTCAGAGAGACATCTACTAGGACCTTATATTGTCGATCGTCATACTAGTACCTCTCAATAACTCAAGGATACATTTAACCCAAAAAAATTACTTAAGGTGCAATATTAGGTTTGTAGAATAAATATAAATACCTTTAACTGAACCCTCCTCTAAACTATCCTTTTTTCCTATAGATAAATTTGATATAGTGAGAGATAAACAAAATTCTCTAAAATTTCAGTACACCTCAATTAGGATCACTTGAAGTGAACGAGGAGGACTTATAGAGTCTTTACTCACACTAGATGATGTTATTAGAGAATGTGTTTATGATATTTTTCATACTCCTTCTCATCCTATTGGTTAGCCACTATCCTTCAAAAGACCCCCCCCCCCCCGTAAAAGTTTTTTTTATGTATCAAAATTGACACACATTCATATTTTGTGTGTTTTGTTTAATGGTGGTTTTAAAAATCATTTGGATGGTTTTTCAAAAACAATTTAATTCTTGCACAGTTATATTACATGTATATAATCAATTTCTTTAATTCATTGCTGGTAAGAGTTTGATGTTTTGAAATATTCGTATCCCACAACTGTGTGGGTAATCTATTGAACTCCTTTTCTCTTATATAAATTAAGAATTATACCTCATTAAGAGGTATGGGAAATCATTATAACATGGTATCAGAGGTCTAGGTTAGTCTACTGCTCGTCCTTGCAAGATGACCCCCTACTAGTTTGTGCTCCATTAGTGTGACACCCACTTCACGTGTGGACCTCCCTACAGGAAAATCCTCACTGTGATGACCACTGCTCCATAATCCCCTCCCATGTGAGGGAATATCTAGTGTTCCACCTCCTTACATGAAAATCAATGAAAAATCACTCCACTCATAATCCCATGTGTGACTGTCAACAATAGACCCTTCTACATGTGTGTTGTTGTGAAACGACCCCCCATCCCTCTTCATTTATGCCCTACACAATGAACCTTCTTGCCTCCAAAGAAACCCCTAGTAAGTTTACCCCTGTCTAATAACCTCAAGTGTATCACCCTCCATGTTTGATTCCATGACCCCTAGGGCATTGAACTCACTATACATAACACCCATAAGAATAGTTTCTCCTTGTGTAGTAGTGCCCCTGCCTATCACTTATCTTGGTGTTCCTACTCCAATCGATCACCACACACCATGAAATGGCCCATATTGGACAATTGATCCCCTCTTCCATTCATGATAATATTTTTCTAGTGACTTAATTGTTATGAAAATGTTCCATATGTGCATTTTTAGAACCTACCATCTCTCCTTTATCTTTCCTAATTGATCATAGTTGGTAACTTCTCAGACCTTATTTGCTACCTTTTCTGAACCTTTAGTACCTTATAAACATGCACTTCCAAAAAAATATATGGAATCATAAAACCCCACTATTTCCCATTGAGATTCACTAGCATTGTTTCTATTCCAATGGTCCACCTCATGGATTCTTGATTTAGGTTCCTCGAATCACATCACTATGAATGCAGGTATTCTTCAGTCCTACAAATTTACCTCGACTAGAGGTAATATTACTATGGTTGATGGTCAGATAATATAGATTTCTGGATGAGGAAGTTTTTTAATTATTCATGGATTGAAACTATCTACTTTTTCCATTGTTCTGAGTTTTCCCTTTATTTTACTATCAATTAGAAAATATACAGCTGAATTATGGTTCCAGAACGTCTTCTCAAATGTTTCTGTTATATTTCAAGAGAATTTGATGACTCGAGTTCTTGGTAGATGATTCCTTCAGGGTGTTGTGTACATACTTGTCTTGGCCCCATCTCTCACATGGCCTTCCACCTCTAATAATGTCCTCCATATTCACTACCTCCTTGTCCATCCACATACCCCATTATTTAAAAAAAATATAGAGTTAGGACCCATTATTCCCTTAGAATGTGAGTCATATCACAGCACCAAGCATCATTAGGTTGCCTTTGTTCCCAAAGATATACCCCATGCATCCACACCTTTTCATTTTGTTCATTCTGATATCTAGGGCCCCATTCCTGGTCCATCTAAGCTAGGATGTTAATATTTTGTTACTTTCATCCATGATTCTTCATGGATGATATTGTAATATTGGTCGAAAAATCTCTCTAAAATATTTTATGTGTTTCTCTTATAATATCAAGAAATCACCATTCAATTATACAGTAAACATCACTGCTTTCATTCTAATAATAGTCATGAATAATTATCTAAACCTTTCCAAACTTTTATCAATGACCATGGAATTATCCATCAGACTTATTTTCCTAATATACCTCAACAAAACGGTGTTTCTGGAAAAAAAATAACAGTCATATGTTAGATGTTGATCCGGAATTTTTATTTTAGAAAAAGTTTCAAATATTTTTTTGGGTGAGGTTATTCTCACATCCACCTATCTTATCAATAGACATCCATCATATATTCTTCTGGGTGTTACACCCTTACATTATTTATTTCCAAAACACCCCTCATTCCCTCACCCTACTAGTTTTTTTTATGTTATATTCGAGATATTATCTCATAATTTTACTAGTTTGATGTGAATTCTCTAAAATGAATCTTTTGAGGCTATTCTTGTACCCAGTGCATATATTGATTCTTCTATCCAAATTTTCTACATAATATTGTCTCATCTGATATTTCATTTGTTGAATCATTAATGATTTCTTTTCCTAAGTTCCCCCCACCATATACTTCTTATGATTTTGATGTTATTATACAATATTTTATCAATAAACCATTACCCCTATATCATCCTAGTAATGTTATTGTATTAAGATATATCTAGGTATATACTCACCATCCTATCATAATTTTCACTCTGCCACATGATATCACTACCACACCTGACGACTCACCTTCTCTTGATGCCCCATCACCAAAGTTTCTTATTGTTCTTTACAAAGTCCTGCACTCCTATTAGTCTTTTCAGGGACTATCTGCAGTTACCTCATGAGTTATTAAGACACTAACTACTCACTCAACACCATGAATTATTACTGATGCCATATCTCATCATAGCTAGTTATATGATATACAAGATTAGATTCAATCTCTAGATGCAAACCATAAATGGGATCTTGTCCAACTTTATTCGGGTAAGTAGATGGTTTGTTGCAAATGGATCTATACAGTACATATTAATTCCTATTTCTCTCTTAATCATATAAAGTCTCACCTTATTGTCAAATTATATTAACAAATATATGGATTTTATTATCTTAATAAATTCTCTCCAATGGATAATATAGACTCAGTTTTCTAACTTATCTCTCTTACTGCCTCATCTCATTTTCCTCTCCATCAGTTGAATGTTAAAAATGAATTTCATTATGGATTTCTCAATGAATAAGTATATATAGATCAACCACCTAGGTTTTATTCTTAAAGAGAGTCCACTATGTTCTTCCATCTTCATCGATCACTGTATGGACTCAAGTAGTATCTACATGCTTGGTTCATCGATTTTTTCATTTTTACGATTAGCTTTTCCATGTTTCAATGTGTAAATGATTCTTCCATTTTCTATCATCAGTATGCTACATGAAGTATTATTTTAGTGGTATATGGGGATGAAATTTTTATTACTGGTAGTTATGTCACTAAATTGGTAGACTTGAGTGTTTTCTTTATAAAAATTTTCATATAAAAATGTGGGTGCACTATGATTTTAAGTAGGAATTAAGGTCTCTATATGTAACAAAGGATTTTTTTTCTATCTCATTAAAAGTATGTTCTTGATATATTATAGGAGACTATAATGAATAAAGAGGAATTAGTTAACTCGCCCATTGAACCAAGATAAAGATCACTTTATACAAACAGTGAAATGTTTTCATCACCGAATAGATATAGACAATTCGTTGGGAAATTTCACTACTTGATTATGACTTGACCCAATATTGTTTTTTTAGTTAGCAAAGTGAGTTATTTTATTAAATATCTAAAAATATGCAATGGTATATTATTTTAAACATTGTTAGATTGGTAAAAATGAACACGGTTTAGGCCTTCTACATTCTAATCATTTTCATTAAAATATTCGGGCATTTTTTGATCTAGATTATGGTGGATAACTCGCTTCTAGGAGATCTATGTCTTATTTTGCAGTATTTGTTGGAGTAAATTTTATCTCACAGAGAAGAAAAAAGAAAACAGTTATTTCTTAATCTAGTGAAATTTTGATGTATCATGAAATGTATTTTTTGACTCTATAGATTATTTAGGTACAACTGATTCTAAAATATATTGTGTATCCTATCAAGAAACTGAAATGTATTTTATGTGACAATAAATTTGTTATCAATATTGTCACAAATATATAATTTAATGAGTGAAAAATTAATATTAATGTTGATTTCCATTTAATTCTAGAAAACCATGAGATTATTAATAACACCTCCATCCATTTCCACACCTGTGATCAACTTACAGATGTTCTCACAAAAGGATTTTAGGACCACATATCCAATTTTTGTATAACAATTTGGGCATGATAAATATATATTTCATGGCTTTAGGATGAGTTTTAAGAGATATTTTTTAAAAAATTCATATCCCACATCTTAGTGGGTAATATGTTTCACTAATTTTTCTTATATAAATTAAAATACCTCTCTCGTTGAGAGGTATTGGATTTTATTCTAACAACTAGTGTTACAACATTCATTAGATATTTTTATCTATATATTAATTTTTTACAGTATTCGATATTATTGTTTTATTTTTTTCTTATTTTATTTATGTTATTCAATTTTTTAATGATTTTAGATGATCTATATTTTTTTAATAGAACTTCATCTCAGATTATGTTCTCATTAGGTAGTATTAATTATTTACATGTATTCATGTGAAATATTCATTTTATTATTATTCCATGATCTACTTATTTAGGAAATAAAAAATGGATAGAATAAAAATTAGAAAATAAAAATTAAAAATGGGATAAGGAAAAGAATAATAAAAAATAAAATTTTATTTCAAAACACTTTTTTCAATGTTCATTTAGGTGAAATACTGAAAGTATTAGACTTTGATAACTGGAAGATTCCAAGGTCAATTATTAAATACATATCTATTTGATTCCACCACCCTATAAAACACACATAAATACAATTAAAATCTATTAACAATTTAAAGCCACATAAGTTTACTAAATAAATTAGAAGGTTAGTTTAACTAAACATGCATAAGAGAAAGAAAGAGGACTAGCTTCTTCCATCAAAAATGGATTGATTTCCCGATGAAATTATGGTTTCATTTCAATCTTTAAAATGTAAAAATAATATCTGAGAATAAAAAACTAAATCATTATAAACATTCTTATAAAATAAAAATAATTAAATTATGTGTTTGAGAAAAATAAACCTCATCTTGAGTCGTTATAGGACATCCAAATCACTGAGCTTAGCAAGCCCAAAATCTGAGATAAACATATACAACTAGAAACTAAGAAGGTTGTAGGATAGTCAGTTACATGTTTTGATCAACCATGTAACCACCCATTCTGATTCTAAATTCCCTGAGATAGGTAGTATTCCTTGTTTAGGCATGATAAAAGCCTCTAAAATACGTATTAATGTGTTGTAAACTTTTATAATGGTTAAGTTTCCATATAAAAAAGAATACATTTTTTGTATTAATCATCTCGAATCTACCCATAGTCCTAAAACTCCTAGGGATGTTTCACCATCATTGAATGTTAGTCCCATGATATGGTTCTTCAATAGATTACAAAAAAAACTAAAACAGTACTATTGAATAGAAACTCAAAAAAAGTATAAACATAAAAAACATGAGTTATCAATAGTGTACTTAAAGAAAAAAATTACCATAAATATTTTATAAGTGAAATAAATGCACAGAAAAATAGAGAAGCAAACTTACAAAAAATATGACTTCCAAGGGATATGTCACGTTTTCAGCTTCTTTATTGTGAGGACTCTTACTTTTTCACATGTGTTCTACACACATTTATTTTCCATATCAAAAAAATATTTAAAACAACTAAAAATTCATCTTAAATGATTCATTTGGTTACTTAAGATTCATCAAAATAAAATTTCATTGATGGTAAAAGATCATAGTCAGAGAATCCAACAATGAGGAGGTAAATTCACACTCATTGTGTACTTGAATGTTTTATCTTCAATAATAAAAAAACAAACTAGTGGGAAAAATAATTCAAATAATATAAATACTTAATAAAATCATACACCATCTAAAATTCCCTATCAACATGAAAAATCCATAAATATTAAAAAATAAATATCAAATAATAATAATAAAATTATGCATTAGATAATAATTTAAATAAAATATTAAATCCATATTAAATCATAAACATATGAGGTAATTTAAAAATTGAAAAAAAAGGTAAAAAAATTATCCAAAAATAGTTTGGAGGTTTCCAATCCTAACCTTTTTTCATCTTTTCAAAAATCACTAAAGTATTTAACTATAATGAAGTTTCTCCATCATGTTTTCTTAGAAGATGAAGCACCGGGTCCTGAAACACCAGTGAATATATAATAAATATTAAAACTAAATGGTGATAAGTAAAAATAATTAAGAAGAGTTTTTTATACTACATATAAGGGGATACTTGCTAATTTTGTAAATAACATGCTCATAAGACATGTAACAAAATATTTTATATCAGAAAAAATAATATAAAAATAATAATGTATATTAATATAAAATATTATTCATTAAAAATAAGTGACATGCACAAAAAATATATATATTAAAAGTGGAATGACATAAGACCATCAATTAAAAATTGGCATGGATGTAAAATAAAACACACAGGTTAAATTTTTATTTTTTCTATAGATAAAAAAAATCACCTTAATTTAATGGTGTAATTATATCAAACCATCTATTAAAAATTTAAATAACAATATTATGATAGAAAAGAATATAAATATCTAACATAGGGGTTTGAGTGTCCTTCCAGGCATGGTATGGGTATCTTTACATCAAGCTTGTCTGCATGATATCCCCTAGGGAACTTGTGTCACACATATAGAAGTAGAGAATCTACCTGATGAGCACTTCCAAGTAATTACAAGTATCTCTCCCAGTGTATTTATAATTAAAGTAACCTATTATCCCATCCTTGGAATTCCATAAAAAGAAAACTGAAGTATTGCTCATGTTACCATACAGTCACAACGGTCTTTGAGCCTGTATAAGGTGTTCTATAAGGAAGAACATGAGTATCACTCAATGAACTCATTATTAATTTAAATTAATTAGGAATAAGGTTGTGTTCATAAAATTTCACATCACTAATCATGAATTTTAAGAGGTTCATTCCCATTTACCAATTCAAAAAAGTGTTATAAATGACTTTAACATAAGCATGCCAGCAACCATTAAAAGGACACTAAAAAGGGTCATGCCCATAAAAATGTCACTTATTTCCTTATCTATTCTCTTCCAATATTATTGAATTCCATGAATTATATAAATTTAATAAGGATAGGCTTACTGCCCATGGAAGATGACAGTATATATGTAATGGTACAAGATAGGCCAAGCTAACATGAGTCTATAGAGAATTTTCTAGTTAATTCCATAATAATTATACCATAACCACTTTGTATATGGTTAGTCCATGGAGGGATAAAAAAAGTAGAGTATAACATCATTAAACATTCCAATTAATCCCCCCATTTAAATTTTATAAGATAGTACACCTCAATGATGGGTTTTATTAGAAAATAATTGATCAATTAAAGTAATTCAAGGAACACCCCCTTATGGGTGGTTAGAGCATCAAGTCCATGACATTTAAAAAAAATTATTTGATATATAAGGGCATCTAAAATTATGAAATTAGGTTCTACATAATTAATTTCATATCTAAAGTGTTTCACATAGAAATACAGGATCGTAGAACAACAAAGTGAATTATAAATGAACAAAACATTATGGGGGAATTTATAAACCACCTACCTTATTCCAAGGATGCTTCAGTCATCCAATATTGAGGCTTGCATTGAGTAGGTTTAAGGTAAATCGAATAAATGGACAAATTCTAGAAAAAAAGGATGAATTATCTCGCACCATGATAGTGTTTAAGATGGTAACAGAAAAAATATAATTGAGGGAAGAAGAGTCTTATACTTACTAAGGGTTATCCAACACACATGACAGCCCTCAAATTTGAAACTGGATGGAAGAGATCTCCCCACACCGAGGAAGAGATGAGGAGAAACCCACATTGGGCTCATGAATTTTGAGTAAGTGAAGAAATGAGCGGGGAAATAAAAGGAGGAAATGGAATTTTGGTAAAATCACCCCTTTAAATGAGGTGTATGTTTTGGCAACATGGTTTCCCAAAATGTGTGCCAATAATATTCTCATCACTACCTAAGTAACTGCCTCACATGGTCTCATCAAACAGTTTGGATAATCGTGCATATACCATGAAATATCCTTATAGAAAGATACCAGTAGCACCCAGATATCCATGTAGCTCCTCTCTCATGATTAGAAAAAACTGTGGAGACCTCTAGCTCCACTTGATTAGATGTATGGTTTCACCTTGTGGGATGTGCAGTTTTATAAAAATTGTGTGACCTTACTAGCTTCTCCTAGTTTTTAGTTTTCAAATTCCATTACTTCAAATACTCTAAGAAACCACTCAAACACCTCTCATGCATTAAACCAATCCTAAAAACAACACATTTATGTGTTCCAAAAAATGTAATTTCATTTTGAATATCTATTTACAATTCAATCCATCCACCAAACTAGAAATTCAAGTTCCATCATAAATATCATTCAGTTCAAAAACACAAGATGCTACACTCTGCATCACTAGTTTCATCAGAAGGGTAATCCATGGGTTATCCTTTCACCATTAAGAGCTTCATAGATCATAATACTTCACAATGGGTGAAAAAAACATAGAATAGAGGTGGAGAAAGAACAACACAATTGAATATAATAAAAAAGTATTTAAATTTAAATTGTAATAACTATGATTAGATGGTGAAGAATTATTTTAATGTGAGTAACAGGAGAATAATTTACAGATAGTTTCCTTTTTTCCTCCATGATTTTAGTGCAGTGATCATTTAGATTCTACATCCTTAGATAGGTTAAATTTACACAATAGTAAGGGTCATTATCGATTCAGATGAGAGTGTCTAATAAAATCTACTTGTTGGAAAAACTTCCCCCACTATAGAGTCTATACAGTTATGAAAAAAATCGGTGTTGAATTGTTTCCATTATTTACAGTATTAGTGGAACTCTATATGAATTTTCTGATGAGATTCATTCTTCTATATTCCATGTGTAGTGAAAAAGAATTTTTTTATGTGATTTCAGCATTGAACATGATGAAAATAAGAACCATTTTAGATTATTGTTTTGTCTTCACTCAAAATTATTGAATAATGGATTGGGACTTGAACATGATTGGGGGTGCATTGGTCTTTAGTTATTCACATATCTAGCTTTATGAGTCGAAACTCAAAGTCCGGTTGATGGATGGTGTTTTCATGTGGTTTTTATTAGCCATGGGAATGGATGGATGTTAAGTTGTAGTACCTAGTCGGAATGATACATCCATTAAAATTCATGTGTGAAGGAGGACATTAATTTCCTCTTGGTTTGAATATAATATTTTAAGGATTGTTGATAAAATTGATTGAGTATTTGTTCTATGACAGTCTTCACACTTGTGTTCAGTGAGTGGGGATTCCAAGTGGCCCATCCATTTTTAGAATACCCACACGTGAGCATTTTAAATAGCCAAAAAAATAAAAAAAAAATAGTTTCACTCTATCATTATTAGTCAGATTAACTCAGTTCTGGTGGAAACATCGATCAGATTTTATCTAGATATAGAATGGATGGGGAGATTTCTCACTGTGATTGGTTAACTTAAGATCTTCTTCCTCTACAGGGATACTATGGTGAAACTTGGTAGTTTTGGTTTGGCATTAAGGTATTTGTCTTTAACTCAAGTCTTTGACATACTTTTGGTTCTTATAAATAACAGCACAATATGATGTAGCTTACTTATTCTCTAAATCTTTGGTCAAGGCATCGCTGGTGATATTTAGTTACAATAGAGTGTTGTGTTCAACTATTATAGAAGAATTCGGTACATATTCATTAGTGGGATGGCTTCATCATAATAGGAGGCACGACAACTTGTCTGGTCATCTTCATCACATGACTAGATTTAGATTTGGTTCGATAAAAAGTGTATGGTCTTTATCAACTGGTGGAATAGTTCCTTCTCTTCCAACTCAAGGTTTTAAGAGGGATGAGAAACATAGTAGGTTCAGGTATTTATGATTGTGGGGAGTTGGTGTTATAGCTTATCCATGATTATTAAGTAATGATGGATAGGGAACATGGGATTATTTTGGAGAGGCACACATGATAGTTTTATTGGATCAGTCGATTGGTAATGATTAATTTATGATGTCTTTTAGAGATAGTCACATTTTCAATCTACATTTCAAAAACATTTTTATTCAATGTAAAATTTTTCCAATTAATTTCAAAAAATATTAGAAATCATAATTTCATCCTCCAACCAAATAATTTCCATTTCATTTCAAATTCATTTAAATCAACCAATTTAAAATCTTCTTTTTATAAAATAATATCAATTTCCAAAATTAAAAATATCAATCTAATTCAAATTGAAAATCCAAATTCTTAATATTTTTTTAAAAAAATCAATTTAAATTTCAAAAAAATGGACCTCTTTCTAATTTATATAAAAATGAATAAATCATTAAAACCAATAATTGTGTCATTTATCAATTATATTTCTTAATTTATAATATAAACTAGAATAAAAATTTTTTCCAAAGGTTTGGATATAATTATTTGTATTTTCAATGAATAAGAAACAAAAAAATGTTAAAATTTTCATCTCACGTCATTTTATATATATTCTCTATTTTTTCTTGATGTTCTTAGTTTATTTTTTGATTTCATATTAAGAAATATTGACATGTGAAAGTATTGGTAAATTTTTTAATTATATATTTAACACACAAAAATATTTTCTGATATTCTATTTATCTTAAACATCATTTTTTCATGTGACATAATTATAAATAAATTAGAAATTAAGATTTTTATTTTGATCAAATCTCCTCAATTAAATATGCATCCCAAATTTTTTCATTAGTTATTTGATTTTTTTCATTTCTACTTTCCTTATATCTTAAATATTGTTTTTAAAAATATTATAAAATTCATTTTATTTAAATACATAATCACTATTAGAAATCATTTATTGATGGTTTAATAAATCATATATTTATCTGAAAAATTGTTTTTCTTCTTTTGAATGAGAGGTTCTTTGGAATATAGTTTCTTTTTCAATGATATTTTTTAAAAAATTAAGATTTTAATGATGTGAAAAGTTCATTAATTTTTTTTCATAAACTATGGTCTTTTCATGTTTTAATTATACAATTATTTTATGAAAAGGGGAATTATTTATTTTTTCTTATATACTGGTCTAGAATATGATTAAAGGTTAGGATTAAATTAAATAATGATTTATTCAAGATTTGTTACATTTTTTTCTATGTATCATGAATCATGTTAGCATCAATGGTTATTTATTATCCAAAAAAAGTATTATGTACCATGATCATTATTTCATTTTAGTTGTAGCACTGAATAATGATTAATTTTGATTCCATGATATCTTTAAAAATACATTTAAATAGATTTGTCATATTAATTATTATATATTATATGAATATGGTATTATTGGAATAAATTGGATTGAACATTTAGTTAAAAATTAAAGTATTTCATTAATATCAATATTCAACCGTTTTATTTCAATTTTCATGGATAGGCATCAAAAAAGATGAACCATAATAGAATGACAACACTACTTTAAATGTATTAAAATGTCACATAAATTCCAATTTTATGATATATTTGGGTTGATGTTATGCGTCATGCTCCACGTAACTAAATTAGGACATGTGACTGACTATGCAAAGGCTTCCTCTGTTTCCAATTGTACTTGTTTTAAATCAAGTTTAACTTTGACTGTTGAGATCCTATGGTGTAGTGTGAACCATGATGGTGGTAGTGAGAGTTGATATGTGAGATAAAAAGATTATGAATAAAGTTTTATGGAGTTTCATGTAAAGTATTTTGGAGTTTGATCATGTTTAAACATGTTTCGAGCATCATGTCTTGTCTTGGAGTTATAATATGTTTTTAAAAAAAAATTAGAATGAGTGATTTAAAAAAAATACTCATTTCTTGAATAAAAATAGATCTACCAAATTGAGAAAGATGGTTTTTTAAAATAGTTTCTTTTCCTATATGAGAGGATCTCTTCAGGTACGTCATTATGCCAGATCAATTATATAAAAATGATCCATTTATTAGAGAACCCATCAGCAATGTAATTTGTATCATGGTATGTATGTGTGATAATGTAGTTCATGGAAGTAGGATTTTCCCTGTAGTTTCCCCATCTACTAGTCATCTTACTTGAGAGATAAATATTACCTTTTTGACTGCTTATTCCACTGTAGTGGAGTCACATTCAGGACACAAGTTGAGTTAGAACTCTTTCTTTGAAAATTATAACACATTAATTATTTGAAGAGTTTCATAATCAAGGGATTTTGTGACTCCACAAGGATAGTAATGGAATCTTAATGCTTCACCTATATCATTTTTGGAAATTTCCCCATAATCCGAAGGATATGGATTGCCTCTTGAAGCTCCATCCTTGATACATTTGACCCAACCTAAGAGTGGAGGGATCCACATGAATTACAAGGTTCCATAAGGCGGATTATATTTACCTATAATACCAATGCACTTAATTTTTGTTATTATTTACAAAATTTTATAATTTTATCAACATATAAATCTATCATATGAATCTGTTGCTAAAAATTTTGACCAAAAAATATATTATTTATTGGTATTTTTGTAAATATAAAAAAACTGTTTTATATTCCACAACAGTATTTAAGGATAGGGTTTTTACCACAAATTTAGTTTCAGGAACATATCAATTGGTAAAATCCATTACAAAATTTAAATGTGCCTTTACGAAAAGATATTCCCTTTATGAAAAAAGTTAAATATTTTTTATGATATTAGTGATAAATCATATTATATTCTCAAATTATATTTATCAAGGTTATTTTTGGTTATTTAAATGGTAAATAGAGCTTTCAAATTATTGTAGGCGCCCTTTTCCCAGTGGGAATTATTTATGAAATAAATAATCTCTTTCTAGTTTCTCTTGAGAAAAATTTAAAGCATGGACCTTCAATTTAAAGAATGATTATTTCTATTTTATATAGAATCAATAGAGTATAAGGTGCATATGTGATCCATGAGAAATAAAATAAAATATTTTATGCTGTTTATAAAACCCTGTATGTTCACATAATATAGTTTTTAGGTTTCTCTTGTTAGGGAAATATTTTTGATGGACTTTGTAATGAAATACAAGAGAATAGACATTACCATACTAGGGAATTATTCAGAGAAGTGATTAAATGTTTATATCACATATAGGACCTAGGGAAGTAGTTTTTCCAATTTATAAATATATAATAATCCTAAAAGAGTCGTTTTTATTAGACTTATAATAATTTTATTAACCTTTCTCGACATTTCCGTATATACTATATTATATAAGATTTATTTGAGGTAATGTTTATAAGTGGGATTCAACCAGATTTATGCTATGGAATTTTTTTGTTACAGAGTAATATAATTAGTATTCAAATCCACAATGATCTAATTAATGGTATCACCTTTATCACTAAAGTATTCATTCCTAGGGTACAATCAAACACTTCCCATTTTCATCTCATCCTCTATCAAATCCAATTAGTAGGGGATGCTTCTGGATATCCTGAGTAAGCATAAGAAAGTAATTATATGAGAATGTATGATATTCCTAGGATTATCCTAATCATTGGGACCCATATTATTATTCTATAATTTGATTATAATCCATTTCTGCAACCTCAATGAATAATAAATCCCAATATCATGGATTTTGTAAGCAAAAGACATCTGACATTATTAAAAGTAGGTAGAATCAACCTTATTATTGATAGTGAGTGGGTAATATCTATCTCAGTGGTTCCTAAAAAGTCTATAATTACTATGATTACCAAAGAGGATGGTGATATTCCCCACAATAGGGTTAGTAGTTAATGGAGGGTGTTTATTAACTATAGGAAGTTAAACTCTTACACCAATAAATATCATTTTCTGTTTCCCTTAATTGATCAAGTCCTTGAATGAGTGGTAGGGCATGAGTTCTATTACTTCCTAGATAGATTCTTTGGGTATAATAAAATTGATGTCTTCTTCTAAGATCAATTAAAAACAAGATTCACGTAATTAAAAAATTGAATCATTCCCAATCCTCATATAATATTTTTTCCACATCTTGAATATATTTAGTTACTTTTACATATTATATTAGTATACAATCCAATTGGATATAATTTTCTCAAAAAATCAGTATAAAATTGGTACCATCATTCAAAAATATCTTCATCCAGTTGATGGAACAAAATACAATAATTTATATTAAAGAAAATTGGGAAAACACTCGATTTCATTTCAACTTTTCTAGACCCCTGATGTTATTATTGATTCACCACACTATATAATTAACTAATTTATTCAAGAGAGTGTTAATTAGGTAATAAATTGTATGATGGAATTATAGAAAAGCGAGATTCTTAAACCTCATTAATTCTAGACCTAGTGAATTTCATAATACATGATGGATTTCTATTAACTATGGCACATGAAACTCTTTAATCCTTACTCAGAATACTAACTCATTCCAAGGTTATCGCGGATTAATTATTATAATTTTATTAGTATTTATATTCTCTTAATTACCATCCATTTTTCTTATCTTCTATTTTATGGAACATAGATCTCTAAGAATTTTAGGAGTAATGGGATCCAATATTTTAATTTGGAC
Organism: Viscum album; assembly: GCA_963277665.1. Taxonomy (NCBI): domain Eukaryota; kingdom Viridiplantae; phylum Streptophyta; class Magnoliopsida; order Santalales; family Viscaceae; genus Viscum; species Viscum album. The sequence goes on from OY728126.1 coordinate 1,673,558,194, forward strand.
CATGATTTCCACTACATAATAGATTTATTGAATTGATACTTTATATTTCAATTGAGAATAAATTTTATTATTTTTTTTATTTATCATAATAATTTCTTAATTCTTACTGTTCATATGTTATTTCCTCCACAATGGCTAAAAAATCAGACCATGTAGGTAGATAATTCTCAATAGATTAATCATTTATATTTTTTAAAAAAAATTGTATATTTTACAGAAGTTTTGATCCACATTTATGGACATAAAAATGTGTAAATTTGTGAAAAAGGAAACAAAAAAGAACTCAAAAAAATAAATAAAAACTTTGAAATAATTTTAGATGAATAAATTGATTATTACGAAAAATCAGTATGGGATTAAGTGAAAAAAATCAGTGAATAACTACATATCCTAAAAAATAAAAAATATTCAACTAATGAAATATGGGAATTAAATTAGGCGTTTTTATAAATATTTTTCCATTATTTATGTATAAAAATAACTAGATACAAAAAAAAATGTTTGACCAACTATGTCGACAGATCTTCCTTTGAGTGGGTGAATCTAAACGCCCTTCATCTATAGAACTCACTCAATTAAACAAACGATGAACGCGACTTACTTACTATGAACAAATTGTTGTTTGATCCAAGTGTATAAATATCATGTGTTGATAAAGTTTTAGATTAATCCATATATGATTATGAAATTTAAAAGTCAATTCGATCATGATTATCTATCTATGATTCTCTTTGGTTTATATGAAAATTGAACTAGAAAAGAAATTTATTTTTAGAGAAACATGGTGAAAAGGTATGAATGAAAGAGGAAAATAGAATACATACAAAATCCCAATACCCCAATACGGTTTTATATTATTATCATACATGACTAAAAAAAATTATAAATTCATTATAATTAATACATAACTCCTAGAATTAATCTATCTATAAAAATATATTTCAGGTCTTTCTTTAGGTTTCCAAATTTTTGGATTCCTACTATTAATGGTTCACTCTCCACCAGGATAAAATCTTTTTTTCATAGATAATGTATTTCAATAGTGTATAATAGAAAAATGTTAAGCTTATGTCACTAAAAAAAGAGGAATTTGGAAACATTTCATTGATAAAAAACTCATGAGGTCTTACTAATATTCTAGGAAATATAATAATCCACTATAAGTAATTAGTTTCATTTTCTATATATATTTAATTATTAGAACACAAAATTGATAGGTTCAATAACTTTTATAATGAAGGACAGTTTTTAAGCTTTTTTAATAAAAACATTTGTAGAAAAAGTTCAATTGGTGTTATGATATTCCCTAGAAATAAATAATTTCATTATAAAATATAAATATAAGAGATATTCTACTTGAAAATTAAATTCCTTAGTGAAATTGAAAATGATTCTCCCCATTAACATTTAAGAAGAGGAAATTATAGACTCCATAACATAACTAAAATATTTAAAAAATAACCACCGAATGAATTAATATATATTATTATTGATTAATCTATTTTTTCCCTTGAATAATAAAAATAATTATATAACTAACCTTAAAAATTAAATTGAAGTCAAAAAAATATATATATATCAATAATTTATACATATAGATCATTTTGGTTCAATTGTCATAACATGAATTGAAGGGATAAACTACATTTGTATCTTATATAATAATTATTAACATTGATATTGGATTTATTTATTTATAAAAAATCTACTGATAATATTAGTGTTTATTTTAATTTATATTAATTTGATTTTTTTATATAAAATTTAACTATAATTATGTTTTGTTTCATGTTCGGTGGATTATTTTTGAGAGGTTCACACCACCCATTGTGTCTCACACCACAACCGCAAGCAGCCTATGGGTATTATTGTGTCATGCACCTTCGTCAACTATGAATTAATCTACATAGAAAATAATCACCAAAATATTCTAATAATAAAGCAAATATCTCCAATATGGATCTTATAATTAAATAACCATTATTATTTCAATAGAGAAAATATAAATTATGTAATAAATATGAAAAATATATTGAACCAAATAACATATGATATATCCCAAGATTTTTTACATATATTACATTACATTCCATTTAATATATTTTCTATTATTTTTTTATATACATTTTAGTGATGATTAGTTTTTACCTTACCAAAAAAAATATCATGGTAAGTCATTTTATAAATTATTTATTTAATTTATGTTTATTTTTCTTTTGGATGGAGTGATGTTGGATATACAATGTTGATCGGATCACTGGTGAGTTTCTGAATGACTTACAATATTTTTTTAGATTTTTCATCCAATAATGATTCTAATGGATAATTGATTTGATGCTTGTGTTTTGATTATGCTACAAGATCATTGTTAACTCGTGAGGAATTGAGTTATTGTATCACTAAACTTGGTTTCTAAAAAATATATCATGTGTGGTATCATAATAGAGAAAAATATCAAGTGGATAATGACATTGATTCATCTAAATGGATTAGAATAAAATTTTTGATCTAGGATTAGTTTCCATTTTCTTCTTAAATCCATCTCCTCATATAGACTGGTGTAAGAGGAAATGAATACTGAAACTTATTTTTCATATATTGATCATAATGATGATGTTGATAGTGTTAGAAAATTTATTGAAGATGTGAACACCCCAGTATATCCAGTTTGTAGAAAAATAAAAAAACATAGCTTTTTAATTTTATTATATCATGGGAATAAATTGATGGATATTTTAATGATATTTTTGACAATCACCTTACAATTTATTAAGTATTAACTACTTGTTTATGCATGTATTCTATAAAATTATTACATATAATAAATGTTGGTTGAAATGTTTGTATTATTATATACTAAGATTCTTTCTTTTCCCTAATATTATTGTATATTCTAGAAGGAAAATATAGAGTTGAGTTAGTGAAAATAGTGTGCTACATCACGGTGGAAGGCTAATAATGATGGAACTCAATCTATTATACAAGATTAAGTTATGTTAAACTTCAATTTAATTCTCAATCTTAAAAAATTATATCATAAAAATAATATGAAATATGATTTGTCATGAAGATGAAATAGCTAAGGATATTGGTGAAAGAGTGTATCATGTGGATTGGTTATCTTGGATGAATTTTGATAAGCTTCATCCAAATTTTCTAGGTGACCCATGAACTAATATATTGTGATTATACGTTCATGGTTTTATCCCATTTCACCATATGTGTAATTTACATTGTACTTGGCATTTTTTTCATTCACATTTATAACTTTATTTCAAGGATGTTTATGAAGAATTCATTTAATATCATGATTATATTGATATCTGGACCCAGTTATCCTGGAAATCATATTGACATATACTATAATCCATTAATAGATAAGTTAAATGATATTTGTATTATTGGTTTGAAAGTGTATGATGCATATCGGGACGATTAAGTTCTGTTTGGTGCAAATTTATTATGGACGATAAATGATTTACCTTCTTAAAAATGGTGATTTATTAGAGTATAAAAGTGAAATTACCCTACCTTATTGGTATGGAAAATACAAATTTTATGAGATTAATGTTTCAATGAACTTTCAACTTCATAGGTAATTGACAATTTCTACCTCCAGATCATCCATATAGTAAAAATTGGAGACAGTTCAATAATGTCATCCATGTGGATGAAAATCCATAAAGGATGTTAAGGAATTATATTGTTAAATAACATGATGGTTTGAATTATTTTATTAGAAAAAGTCAATAAAATATCATAAAGTTAATGATTGTTAATTCAAATTATACTATAAATTAGAGAAAGATAAGTATATTCTTGGAGTTGTTGTATTGGACATCGAATTTATTGCTTCATTTCTTAGATTCAATTCATGTCAAGAAAAACATTTGTGAGATTTTACTTTCTTCTTTTTAAATGTAAAATCTAAAATAAAATATTATTTCTAGTCACATAATGATTTGATGGATTGGGGAATAATAATAACACTTCATCCTGAGATAATTGGTCAACAAAAGTGTAAAGTCCCTTTTTACTATTATTTGATTAAAAATGAAGATAAAAAAATTATTTAGGTCTCATAAGGTTTGAAATTTATAGATGGTTATTAAAGTGATATTTCCAAAAGGGAGAATACACACTATTTGAATCTAATATCTCTTAAAACCAATGATTATCATGTATTGTTATGTGATTTGATTCTCATTTACATTCGATATTTAATCTAACATAATGTTAGATTTTATGTGATTATGTTATGTCATTTTTATTGAAACCATTTTACCAAAAGAATGAGAAGAAGTGTAATTCATAAGTTGTAGGGATATTCACCGATTAATCTTTGTGAATTGGAGATAATTTTCTCACCATCATTTTTTTATGTATGTTGCATATGACTATTCATCTTCCCCCATATGTTTTTTTGGGTGGTTATATTTTTAGTTAGTGGATATATTGGATATAATGATTGATGTTTACATTGAAATATTATGTGAGAAATAAATATCATTCTGAAGTATCTATTGTGAATTTCTATTTATCATTATAATTAATGGATATTTATTCATCGTACGTGGACAACATCACTACAAGGTGTAATAGAAAAATGATAACTAAATATGAGAATTGTGTTCTCATTGAGCCTACATTTCCTTCACTGCCCCAAATAGGGGGTTATCTAGATCACACTTGTGGTGTAGTTTAAGCTAGGAAGAGTGGGAAATAGTTCATCGTATAATATTATTCAAATGTAGTGTTCATGAAAATTACATCAAGTAAGTAAACTAATAAATATTAATTATTTTCATTATATGATTTCTTTATATCTTATGAAATTTTAAATATTTCATATTTGTATATAACATTTAGAAATTATAAAAATGAGACATAATTATCTATCTTTTAAAAGGAATAAACAATTTCAAAAAAATAATTTACACCTATGTTAAAGTAAAAGGTAATAGGTTTACTTTTTTCTAATAATATAATCACATGTGTTGGTTTAATATTCGATGTTGGTATCTTTATGGTTATAACTATAAAAATGAATTATGTATCTGATGAAATAAGTTCATTGTATATTGGTCTAAAAAATGTGGTACATGATTATAAGATAATGGTTGTTGATGGATTTAAATTATTTATAAATATATATGCAACAAAAATTTAAATTCATTATGACAGTGTCACGATAACCACCATAATTTATTATTATGTGATTTCATCACACATGAAACCTCGATGAGAAAATATATCATATTATGGGGTTGTCGAAAAAAATCATTTTATTAGATTACAATGCATATGATCATGTCACAATGGTGAAATGTATGTGTTGATTCAATTACATGTTAAGTCATAAATATAGACAAATTTGGATTTATAGTGATTTATATGAACCATCATCTTCATACTGGTCAACCTTATATTCTTACCTCACAAGATAGACCACTTTTTATGTCACTTACTCAATAAAACAACAATTAGGTGTCATTTTTTATGTAATTCTTAAACATATGTTTTATTAATCCATGGATGATAATGATATTATGGATGAACCTGTCAATATTTATTCAAATGTTTCATTTTATTCCATATATTATTCATCTATTCGAATAATTTATGAACTAGGAATTTTCATACAGCACATATAGCATTGAAACATTTGTAATTATTTTCCTGATATTATTGAAATATTTAATTTATTTTTTAAAACATTCATACAAGATATCAAATTAAATATTATTTTACCCCAATAAATTTCATGATATATGATGTGTTTTTCTAAAATAATTTATTGATTATTAATTAAAAATATCATATATTAGACTATACACAATAATATTTTAAATGAAATATTGATTTTTTTATGTTCTCGAAATATTCTTTTTGATGACAAGTAGAATCCAAATAACTTACTATAAATGTATATGTCGTGTGCATAATATTCAATATGACTTATTCATATATGGGTGGTTATATAAGAATCTAGACCAATGAACCTTGGAAAAAATATTTATAAGTCATATATCATTCTCTACGTATGGTCTAATCAAGGTCGAAATGATTATACCAATTAAGGATCTAAAAAATAAAATCATGATAAATTATTTATTCCATTAAATATATTATTAAAATAATATTCACGACACATTTATTCTAGATTAAAATGATAACCTATTCATGTAATGAAGTCTCACTATACTACCCATTACCATATAGGTGTAGATCTATATTATATAATGAGACAATTTATCACATTAATAGGAAAAGATAATTCATCAGTGTTCTCCCCTATTTTCAAAAATTCTTCAAGTTCCTTTATAAAACTAATGGTTTATAGATACATTTTAAAAACATTAATTCATTATCCTAAAAATGGTGATAATTTATTATTAAGCTAGGATTTATAAGCTATCATATTGGGTTGGGAATAAAAATTCTAGATACAATTATAGGAAGAGGAAAAACAGAAACATTAGAAAAATATAATAGAAATAACTATTTGAAAACAAATTTCTATAAGTATGTGATCCTAATATATCTCAAGTATATATAGTATTATGTTAGTAAATAGATTTTCCAATAAAATATTGAATGGTCTCTCTTCTCGAGTTAATAAATTTCCTCCTCTTTTGACACATTCACAATTTTAGGAATGTATAGTTTAATATTAAATTGATTGAATGCATTATATTAATGGTCATATTATATATTAGTACAAATTTTAACCTTGATATAGTTTGTTGGTATTGGGTATAGATTTTTTTGGTTGTACAAATAATTTGTGGTGTGTTGTGTAGGCTACATTAATGGGTTCACTATACATTTATTTAGAGATATGTGATTGTCATGTGTGATGGGGGTAAATTATACCCCAATGGTACTATTCAAACCTTTGGTACTAACTGTAATTATTGGTTGATCAAGGGATGTGACCAAGACCATTCAATGTTTTGGATCGTCATCAAGTTCCAGTTTGAGTAGCTGGTTTGGGTTGGACCTTACGTCTAGGGTGATGGTTGGTTGTGCGATGAGATTTTAGAACATCCTAGATATTGGAGCATTAATCCAAAAAATTAACTAAAAATAAATATATGAAATATTTCACATATTGAATATATTTCATAGATTATTTTATGACACATTCTATAAAATAGACAACTAAACCAAGTAATTTTTTTAGTAAATTGAAAATTATATTGTCTCTAAACATACCTAATTATATGATGATGAAATAACCATCATACTAATAGCACCAAAAAACATGATTGTCCCAAAATTTCTGAAAATTTTATTCTGTTTTTACTAGAAGTTGGTTAAAATTTAAGAGAAATTTAGAGCTAGAAACATGTATTTTTAATAAAATTCATACATCAACTATCTCTAATTAACGTTACTAAAAATATGATTTGATAAGAGATTATCTATGTATAAACTCAATGTCAAACTAATTATGAGTTGTTGGCCATTCCACATGTGATTATATTTGAGGTATCAATGAATAAAAATGTTTCCTACATAAGTACAATAGACATGATGAGTTTGAGAAAGAATACCAGAATGGAGACACTTCAAGAAGCATATACAAAATCACCAATTTCAATATAAAACTATCTTAGATCAAGAACAAAATTAGGGATATATCCATACTATTTACATTAATGGTTTTTATTGGATTATGTATTATTGTGCCAGTCACAAAAAAACATCAAGCTATATGATAAAACATTCCTATTATGGGATCTGACCAATATTGAAAAAAAACAGTCATACTTTTAATTTTGGGATGATAGGTTTTAGATAACACAATGGAGTTCAAAATAAACATGATCCATCTTAACCAGCATTGAAAATAATGTGAAAGATAATATAGATTACGATAATGACTTTGTAGAATTATAGAATTTGTGATATTTTTTTCTCCCGTAGTTATAAAAATAACACCAGTAGTGCATATACCCTATTATTATCAAAGATCCAAAATTTATCATTTGATCTCCAGTGAAAAAAACTTAGAATAAAAATAAAATTTATAACTATATTTCACATTCATTTTTTTCAATGGTAATTTAAATTAATCACAATAATTAAGGTACTGATAGAATAATTCTCCCATTAGTTCCTCTCTAGTATATACCCAATCACAATGCAACCAAAAAGTAATGCTACATATAATTTTTCTAAGCATATTGAATAATGACCTATGTTTTTGAGTCCTAGTATTATCTTTATAGAACAAAATATGAAATTCATTAGTCACTTACAATTTCTAATATATATTATCTAGAACTGGAATGAAGGCCTATGAAATGATTTCTAAACCATACATAATAACCATTTAGACCAGGTGTTCTTCCCATTTTTACCCCCAAACATAATCTATCTAAAAATAACTCATTTAACATCAATGTAAAATATATAAAATATACTGACAAAACATCACAACATTAATTGAGAATAAGGGTCATCATTGAGGGATGGGAATACCAACTAACCCTAGTAATTCAAGGTTCAATATGAATAGTTTTGTCTAAACACATACTCATACATATATATTAATACCTGATAGTCATATAACATGTCCATAATGACTCCCCAAAATGTATTAAAAAATATGGATTTGATAAAATTATACAAGGATCCACAAAAATGTGATATTGAAATGATTCTTCTCATTGGTTCTTGTTTTATGTTACAATTTCATTAATTAACATTTTAATTATTTATATTTATTTTAGAATATTATTTTAAATTTACAGGTCAAAATTTATGATTTTGAAGTTTTTAGAAGAATAAGAATATAGATAAATAAACAACATGTTATAGATTTAGTCATGTCTCTTATGGTTACCACTGTAAGTAAAATTATTTTTTGATATTATATTCTTTCATATTATTTATCTAGTTATCATTAATTTTATTTTATCAATAATATTATTTTAGGCTATATCCTCTCTGAGGTGGTGGGATTATTCATTGTAGGCTGATAGTATGGTGATGGGTACTAGTACGACTGATTCTACAGTTCATCCAACCACTATACCACTTCAGTCACCAAGTGGTCATTTTTTATCCTACCTTCATCCCTCTTCATTCAATAATAGTTCATCATCCAATTATGCCATATCCATATTTTCCATACCCATATTTTCTATATACCTTTCAACCTTCACCCACATAGGATGGTAGTTTTCCAACACTCATCCCTCTTTATTACCCATTCCCACCACAGACTATACATATAACTGCTACCCCATATATCCCCCTGAAATATCTATATCCATATCCGTATCCACCCTCATTTATGAAGGACTATCCATCAGGTTTTATCCCACCACAAGTACCCTTTTCATCATCAACTATACAATGTACTCCTACTATAGATATCCCATAAAGACTAGAGGATATTCTCCCTCCTCGAGACACAACACTTCAGGGATCAATAGATCCCCTTCTACTAATATGCATTTAAACATTATTGATAATGATTAATTATAAATTCATATATAATATTTTCATTTACTAATTATTTTTCATGATTTATTACAACCAATACCGGATAATGAGGCAACACAAATATGTGAGAGTCCTAGATTCAGCACATGCATACCATGGTTCAATACAATGAGGATAGTGCTATAATTGAAAAAAAATGTTAAGTAATGTAATATCATTATGGAAAAACTTTCTAAACACGAAAATATAATTCTAGTTCAACCAATACAATGCAGGGAAGTTAGAGAAAAAATAAAAAACAATTTCTGGGAATATATTTGGGTAAGTAATGTTAATCAACTTATATATATATATATATATATATATTAATAAAAAAATCCAATAAAACTCTGATATAAATTTATTTAAGGAAACATTCCAAGGAAACATGTTTAATGAAATTAAGTGATATGTGGCGAGCATACAAGTATGAATCCTATGATGGTTGTAAAGAGAGATTTTATATAGAGATTGAAGAAATTTTAATCATTCATGATTTCCTAATATCACAATATTGGAATATAATCATTTATTGGAAGAGCCCATAGGTTTAGGTATTAGCTAAAATTATATATATAATCAATTTTTATTTGAAAATGATTTTTAAAGAATAAATTACATGTTTTAGTTATGTTAATGGAATTATATATTTTTTCCATTTATAGAAGAAATCATACTTAAATAAAAGGAATAATATTTCAATGAAATATATTCACACTCTTGGACGTACTTCACTCCTAGATCATGAGAAATCATAGGTAATTTTATATTTATAATATTCAAATGAGATACTATTATGCATTTATGATCTATAGAAAATATAAAAAAACCAATATTTTATGGATAAATATTTTTTACTACCAATACTTCCCTAAAAACAATGTCTTTATTTTAAATTTCCAGTGTTATAATATTCTAGATTGAAGAGAATTCAGTTTTTGTGCTTTCACTTTAACTGGTTGTGCCTCTTTTGGGGAACTAGAAATAAATATTCTTATACTATCAACTAATGACATGAATGAATACTTATTATAAATTTTCTTCATCCATATTATTAATTATTTGTTATTAAAACCTAAATCATTTCTCAAAATTATTCTGAATTGAATGTAGAATATAGATAGAAAATATGTATTTAATATCAATAGTTATTCTCTTAACTTTTCTTTTTTTCATGCATAAACATATAATGTAGAATGATAATTTACAAGGTTTACCTTTGAAATGAAAGGATTATACTTTTTGTTACTGATAAAATATTCACAATCAAAATACCCACTATAAATAATCTTGTGAACTCCAATGTAAAAGATAATTCTAGGAAACTCATGTTTTTTACTTTAGTATCTCGATATTCCATTAGTTCCTCCCAGACACTGATTCCTGTAACTCTATATGATGAATATTATTTTTTTCATTGTTATTTTTCCTCTCCTTCTTACATATACACTAGTATACAAGAAAATATATATTCTTCTCTTCCTTTATTACAATAGATGTAATATTTTATTCTATATGTGAAAACAAAAATAAATAACACCTTTTTCTTCCTCTTCACAATAGTGAATTGGATTTTTTCTACCTCATATTTACATACAAGAATAAAATATGCATAATATCCCTTCTTCCACCACTATTCCACAATAGAGTTCATCAAACTCTTCTAATCTTCCCTATTTCTCATTTTCTCATTATTCTTTCATCAATTAATCTAGATTAATTTTTTTATCATTGTTTAGGGTATAGGAATGTGAACTACATCTTCTTCCTCGTATATTCAGTGCATCAAAAAAATCACATTTTCTATTCCTCTTCACTTTGTCATACATATTTATTGACTATAGGTACAGTAGTAGTTCTTCGATCATGATAGTAGGATCTTCATCTCAGAAAAACAATATAACTTTATAAACCTACATATATATATATATAATATTTATAGAATTTTTGGGTCCTCATAACCCTTTTCTATTTCTTTTGAATTCACAGTACCACATGAATGTGTTACTTTAAATTAAAAATGTTATAGTTAATTAAAAATAATAATATTTTTATTTCTAAAAACACCATATTCATTTTGTTGTCGTCATTTTTTATCTATCAAGACGATTTTCCTTAATACATGTATGAATAATTTCCCCTCATCATATCATGGAATCAATCCTTAAATAATATCAACGTATACCTTCTTTAATCAATCAAATATATATATTAATTTTTTTCCCACATCTTCATTTTTTCTAGGCATTGATAGTGTTCTCATGGGTTCTTTAAACATTATAGTTCCAAGAACATAGTTCTTAATTAATTTTATTCCATCACATTCTAGAATCATGATTATTAGTGTTGTGATATTTTATAACATAGATCACAACAACATATAGTCAACATATTGGTATCATAGGACTTTGGAAGTTGTACGATCATCATTTCTTCAAATTCATTTGAAAAACATCATACAATGACAGTTTTACACTTAATTCCTATGATGTGAGACATATACATAAGTCATGCGATCATTTATCTCTCCATCCTATGGGATCTCAATGGTCGTGATCTTTTAATGTAAATCCCATTAATTGTAGTATTCTTTTTTAGGAGAAAATAAAATAATATTTTGATCATCAAATAATTGTATCACATAATTTATGATATACATAAAATCATTCTCTATCTTCAAATAATTATACATTCATTTGTAAATTTCCTCATTTTCTTCGAGGATTCTCACATGACTTGTTGTATTGAATCTAGATATATATTATTCTCTCATGTCATGTTAATAACCATTACACACGTCTAAATTTATTTCACACAATTTTTTCCCTCTGACTACCTTTACATGGGTATTAATAACCATTGAATAGGTTTTTTATTCCTAGATTACCTTTATAAGGATTCAAAATACCATTAGGAAACACTTCGATTTATCAATTAATCTTATGAATGATGTATATCACTAGAATTACATTTTCATTTAATAAAATGTAAAATTTCATAGTAAGGGTCTATTTATATATCATTTAGAAATTATGAGATAACTTTACAAACAAGAAGACCTTCCAAGATATACCATTACACATGGATCAAATATCCTTTATGTCTGTTCTATAATTTTACCATTACATAAAATTAATAATCATTTAATTACCTTTATATAGAATCAATTTCACTTTTAAAAATACATTTATCATTGTGATAGAATGCTACTCATTATAAATCCCCTATTGAACTCTAAATCTCTAACCAACCTTTTTTGTATTTTATATTCAAATCAATTTTATTTAGATAAATCTAAATAATTTTAGCTCAGTTTATTATAATTTAATTCCCATTATGATGTTGTTTTATTTATATGTTTTTTCAAAAAAAAGGAATTGAATATTGAGGGTTGTGTTCCTGACTCTACCTCGTTTTGTACACGTAGGAAAAGGTAGGTGGTTCTATGGTTAATAGCGACATCTAGGAGATGATTGTGAGTATATTTCAATTTCTTTATTTTGACTAAATGTAATTCTAAATGTTATTTTATCACGTTAATTTATTTTACAAACCATTTAACATATTTCTTTGGAGGTATTGGAAGAAAAATAATCTGACAGTTTGGTCCCAAACGATCACCTGTATCAAGTATTAGGAGATGAGCATCATGGGAAAGTATGTTTTCAACCTCGGAATAATATTATACCATCTAGATACTGGTCTTATAATAGTGTTTCTTTGGGTACCAGTTATGGTATGGTCAATGTGGAATAAATGGAGGAATCAATAAAAATAGAAACTCAAAAATAAAAAGAAGATACTCAATGTCAAATGATGATAAATGAACTTATAATGAAAGTTATAAGGACCTGATCCCAGTTTCCTGGAGTTGGTGCTTTATTTGATTATATTGGCATATAAACAAGGAATATACATCCTGAAGGACCAAGTAGTTTAGTAGCCTTTGGAAACAATATTCATATATAAATTCAAAATTACATCATGAAAGGAAATACAACATTAATTTATTTCATTAGAAACATCCACGCCTCCTAGATAATGCCTACAAATCACTCATAACTTACTTTTTCATATCCTGGAAAAATGAAACACAAGAAAGGGGTGAGATCAAATGCTCGGTAAGAGTATGCAATATAGCGGAAGATATCATAAACATAAACATTAGTCATGGTGAATAATTTAGAACACATTACTTTAAAAAAATATTAAACTTGAACACATTATGGAAGTAATATGATCTGAGTAAATAATGCCATAATAAAACGTAATCATGGGTATTATACTAGTCAAATAAACACATGAACTTTAAATTACTAGATTTATAATGAGGAAATTTTATATGTTAGATATTCTAAAACATTTTTTCAAGGCATCAGCCAAGACGTCTAAAAATGATTAAGGCCTTGGCAAAATCCATATATCGATTTGGGAATGGCCTCAGCCAATTCCATGTCTATTTGTCTCACGAGACCTATCGATGAATCAAGGGGCTACATCAGGCCCCACCTGACACTTTCTGTGTTGAATTTATTCCTCATATGAATGGGTACAAACATAAACAACATATAAATTCATCTTGAAAGTAATATATGAAATGTAAATAACTTTCCCTGAACATTACGCAAAAACACTATCTATTCGGAGTAAATTGGTGAATGGTTTTAAGATAGAACATCTATAGTCAAACTATTCATAGACCATCCAATAAATATGGTATATGAAATCCTAAATTATTAAAACCAATAATACATAAGAATCATCAAGATTTTTGAAATAGACGAAAATACTCTTATAAAATCATCAAGCAATTCTTGAGATAAATACTCTTTTATTTTGAAAACAAAGAGTTCTTTTCAAAAAATCTTTGTATAAAACCAGATGTGAAGTATGGAAGTACTTTCATAATAAAATGTGTGATTTTATAAAGGTAATGTTTTAAAAAAATAGATTATATATTTCCCTCAAAAATAGATAATAATTTAAGAAATTTCATTGAATTTGGCTAGTATTTTGGAAATAATTTTGAATGTTCCTTTTAAAAAATTTTAACTATCCCTAAAACAAGGAAGTATTATGGTTAGTGAACATATATATAACACTCACATAGAATTTATGAGGATTACATAATAATACACAAGAGTTTCATTGAGATAATGAGACAATAAAAGTAACCTGAATGAAAGTGGTGGTTTGGGTGGAAAACCCCTAACCTTAAGTTCGAATGTGTTCCACTCTTGAACTTAAGGTCCTAGAATATGGAATTAGACTTATTAATAACTTATTTCAGAACCTATTATACATGTATTTAGTTTATTATAATTATTTTTAGTTTATTTATTCCCTTATTGATAAGTTATTATATTGAATTTTGTTTTTTCAGAGTGTTTGTTTTCATTATTTTCATAATCGATTCACTTGTTCTTATGTAATAGAGTTCATGTGGAATGGATGTAAATCTCCAAAATTGGAAATAAATTTTATTTATGAACATAAAAAATTGTTAATGGTAATTTATATAATTTGGATACATGTAAAGAGGATGAATCATTAGATGAAATATTTATGACATTCACTTAGATTATTTTAGCGGTGTTTTGATTATTAGGAACTAGTTTGGTCATATGATTTAATAATAATTATGTATACTGGTTCCTAAATATTAATTAGTTTATAATACATATATTATAGTCTATTTAAACCACTAAAATGGTTTCATGACTAGTAATTAAGGATAAATTGAAGAATGAAACTTCATCGTCCACTAAGGTGATAAATTGGAACCTCATGGACGTTCATTTAGTTTATAAAATAAAAGAGAGAGAGAGAGTAAGGATAATGGATAATAATGGATCTATCATGGTCATTTGGATAGAGGAGGTGGGGAGAGGATAATAAAATAAGATAAATTGAAATGAAACTAAATGAAAAATAAAGGTTATTGACCTCTTGAATTAACCTCTTTGAGAACCTCCTTAAGGGATGGGATTTTGGTCTTTTAGAAAGACCAATATATTTTTGGATGTTGTGAGTGACTGAGGAAGGTCATTTGGGTAGAAATTTTAGGAGATTCAAGGATTATAGGAGTTAAGAGAAGAGGGAGTGAGGGGGGTTTATAGTGGAGGAGAGTAGGGTTTTCATAATTTTTTAATCATTAGTTTATTAATTTCCCTCAAGACCAGAAATAGTGATGATTACATGACCAATAATAGTTATAAATGCATGTAATTTTGATCCAAGTGGGATTAAATCACTTATTATGTCATAAATAGTTTATTTAACTGATAAATTGTATATACGATATTTTACCATATTATACTAATCATCAAAAATTTGAGTATTTCTAGAAAAATACCAAAAAAATAACCCTAACCATTTTTCGATGTGTAGAATCCAAAAATGAAGTCCATTTTTCAAAAAAATAATTTTCTAAATATGATTAATTTAATATTTAATTAAAATTATAATTTATTCTAAAAAACTGTTTTAAAACATTTATTTACTTGTTCTAAAACATAGTTATATCCTACTTCCACTTGAATATTATTTATATACTATCATATGTAAGGTTACAATTCATTAAGTTATATAACTATTCATAAGGGTATGTTACTATTCATAAGGGTAGGTAACTATTCACTAAAAATTAATTCTTTCTTATCGGACTCCAAATAACTTAATGATCACAACTTTGTATGTCATATTTTCTAAATTCAAATCACATAAGTGAAAAACTTCTATTTAATGGTCACATATCACTTATTAGTTCATTATGTTGTGATTTCTTGTGATTATGACACATTTTTAAGAAAATAATTTCCACTAAAAAAATTGGTTCATTACATTCTCCCCTCCTTACAAAAATTTCGTTTCAAAATTCACAAAATGTTTCCTAAAAAGATTCAGTTATGTCTTCAACATAATCTTCTCAGGCTCCCATGTTTCTTCCTCCATCTTATGGTTCCTACAAATAACCTTTAATAGAAGATTCATCCAATTTATCAAGACTTGTTCTCCAGTATCAATAATTTTGATAGGCTCTTCACAATAAGGAAAATTGGGCTCAAGTTCTATTTTTTCATAGGTGAGTACATGCATTGGGCCTTGCATGTATTTCCTTAACATTGATATGTAGAACACATTGTGAACAGTTGAGAGACTTGGAGGAATTTCCACATGGTAATCTACGGTTCTAATTTGATCCAGAATTTCAAAAGGTTCGATGTACCTGGGATATAATTTTTTCTTTCTTACTGAATCGTATAATACCCTTCCATAGAGATACCTTTAAGAAAATGTGATCTTATTATTGAAATTAAAAATCCTACCTTCAGTTATCAACATAGCACTTTTTCTTACTTGGAGCTATTTTGATATGGGTTTGGATAATCTTCACCTTTTCCATTTTTTCCTCAACGTGTTCTAGGCCTATGAGGATTCTTTCACCAACATCATCCTAGAAAGTTGGTGTGTGAAATCTCTTTCCATATAACGCTTCACATGGTTCCATCTGAATACTTGAATGGAATCTATTGTTATAGGAAAATTCTATAATAGGTAAATAATAATCCCACATACCTTTAAAGTAAATTGAACAAGACCTCAACATGTCTTCCAAAGTTTGAATTGTTTGTTCTGATTTTCCATCAGTTTGTTGGTGGTATGTAGTGCTCAAATGAAGATTAGTATCTAGGGACTTCTGAAGAATTCTCTAGAATTATGATGTAAAATGGGGATCACGATCAGAAACAATTGATAAGGGTATACCATAAAGTCTTTAAACGTCATTAATATATAGTCTCTCTAAATGTTCAAGTGGTAAATCTTATCTTATAGTAAGAAAATGTGCTGATTTTGTAAGACGATCAACAATGACCCATATCGCATCATTATTTCTTGGAGTCTTTGGTATCCCCATGACAAATTCCATTGTAATATAATCACATTTCCACATAGGTATAGGAATGGGTTGCATGACTCCTCCAGAATATTTTCTTCCAGCCTTCACCAGTTGAAAAACCAAACATCTCGACACGGAATCAGCAATCTCCCTCTTCATTTTTTCCCACCAAAAATGTTCCTTTAGATCTCTATACATCTTTGTTTTACTATGGTGTATAGAGAAATTATATCTATGAGAATAATTCAATAGGTCCCTCTTTAGCTAAGGAATAGCAGGAACACAAATCCTCTTTCTGAATTTTAAAATTCCACCTTCATATATGATGTCAATCAACTTCCCATAATTTAGAGCTTTAATGTTCTTTTGAAACTCCTTATCATCAACCTGAAAAAAATTTATCCTTTCTAGTAAAGAAGGTTTTTCAACTATTTGAGAATGTAGTGATGTGTTACCTTCCTTGATAATTCCCATATCTATATTTACTATATTTGTGAACAAAGGATCCCTTTCAACTCTAATCTTGTTCAGAATTCTGTGGTCTTTTCTACTCAAAGCTTCTTCTATCTTATTCTCCTTCCCCAGGAGGTAGTGTATTGTGCAATCATAATCCTTGAGTATCTCAATCCATCTCCATTGTCTCATGTTGAGTTATTTATGTTAGAAGATATATTTAAAACTCTTATGATATGTATATATATCACATTTTTCACCATAGAGGTAATGTCTCCAAATCATCATAGCAAATATTACCGCTGCTAACTCCAGATAATGAGTTGGATAGTTTTGTTCATGAATTTTTAGCTTACCAGATGCACAAGAAATCACTCTATTATTTTTTATAAGGACACAGCCAAGTCCTTTCTTTGATATATCACTAAATATCACAGATCCATCATTCCCTGATGGTAGAGTCAATATTGGATCATTCACTAACCTTCTCATCAATTCTATAAAACATTCTTCACATTCCTTTGTCCATACAAACTTAATACCTTTTCATATAAGCTGGGTCAATGGTATGGATAAACGAGAGAAGTTCCCAACGAAACACTAATAATAACCAACTAATACAATAATACTATGTACCTCAGTTATGTTTGTTGGAGTAGTCCATTCTTGAACAGCCTTTGTCTTCACATGATCAAAAGATATTCCATCCTTAGAGACAATGTGGCCCATAAAGGAAGCTAATTGGAGCCAAAAATCAAAATTTTTAAACATCCCATATAATTCATTTCTTATAAGAGTCTTCAGAATAGTGCACATGTGATTTTCATGGTCTTAATAGCTTTTAGATTATACTAGGATATCATTAATAAACACCACTAAAAATTCATCAAGATATTCCCTAAAAAATCTATTCATTAGTTCCATGAAAATTGATAGTGCATTAGTGTATCCAAAAGGCATTACTGTAAACTCATAATGCCCATACCTGGTTTGAAATACTATTTTTGGAATGTCTTCCTTCCTCACAAGCAACTGATGATATCCAGATCGAAGATCAATATTTGAAAAATATTAGGCTCCATGAAGTTGATCAAATAAATAGTAAATGCAAGGTAGGGGATACATGTTCTTTATTTTTATATAATTGATCTCCTAGTAGTCAATGAATAATCTCATATACCCATCTCTCTTCTTAACGAAAAAATAGGGGATCCCCATGGAGAAATACTAGGGAGAATAAATCATTTATCACTTAATTCCTCCAGTTTTTTATTTAGTTCCACTAATTCCACAGTGGACATTCTATAAGGGGTCATTGATATGGGCCTTGAACTATGAATTAAGTCAATAGAAAACTTAATTTCCCACTTTGGAGGATTTCTAGGTGAATCCTCTTAAATGACGTCAATATATTCATGCACAGCAGGTACATACTCTATTTGAAAATTATTTTCCTCACCCATAGTTATTCTATTCCCTTCCACCCCAATAATTGAATTTATTAGATATATTGGGGTGGATCTAGATGAGAATCAGATGGATAGGTTTCTGCTCTAAAGATAAGGGATTCTACACCATTATCAAAAATTGTAACTTCTTTCTTCTTGCAATAGATATTCGCATCAAAATTTCATATCCAATTCATACCGATAATTATATCAAAGTAAACAATTGGTATTATGATAAGGTTAGAAACTAAATCACGTTTATGTGTCATGAGGGGGTAATCGACATGCCTTTTTTACAATGATACATCCACTAAAAGTTTTTACTGATAACTCCTTTATTAAATGAAATTGGTCATGTCTAATTTTCTTGGAAAACTGTGAGGATATAAATGAATGTGATGATATAGAATCAAATAAAGCATTGGATGAGTTTGATAAAATGATTAATGTAACTACCACCACTTCATTAGAAACTTCAACCTCTGTAGTTGTGACTGCATAAGCTTTTCCCTGCTCCATTGGCATTTTCAGTAGCATGTTTCCTTGACGCTTTGGAAAATTTTTAGCATAATTTCCCATATCCCAACAATTATAGAATTGAATATTAATATCTTCTTTCTTTCCCATACAATCACCATAAATATGGAACTTTTATCCACAGTTATGGCATACTCATTTCCCCTTTATGTAGGAACCAGGGTGTAAATTAAACTCTTCCCTTCGTCCCTATTTTCTTGTTTCCTTTTCTAGAGCGTTCTGTATCCCACTTCTTCTCTTTCTTTCCCTTAAAGTCATATGAAATAGATAATTCCTTTTCCATATTGATAGCACATGAAACTATATCTTCATATGATAAGAAACTTTGGGAGACCAATGCTCGTCAGACGAATGACTTTAGGCCATCAAAGAATCAATAAATCTTGCTCCTCAGGTTTTGTATGTAGTTCATAGCATGTCTTGATAACCTTGTGAAGTTATATTCCTACCTTTCAACATTCTCATAAAACTTTTTCCATAAATTCATAAATTTCCTTTCCGTATCTACTTGTTGTTCACAAGGAAACTATTTATCTGGGAATATTTCCATAAAGTCTCTCTATTCCATTTATTATATCTCTTTCTCCTCGTTTGTGTTTTGGATTAATGACCACCAGTGATCCACATCTCCTGATAGATGATAAACTTCCATGATGACCTTCTCTCTTTCGTTACATCCCAAAGTGATAAATATCTTCTCTATGGAACTTATCCACTATTCAGCAATAAATGGGTTTGTAGTCCCATTGAATGATGGAGGTTTTTGTCGCATAAAATGATCTAACAAAGCTCCTCCACATGGAGGATCCAGATGCTCCATAAAGGAAATGTCATTATTCAAAACATGAGTAAGTTGTCCCAGTATAGTTATAAGCTACTCTGCACTAGTTTCAACACCTGATCCAACATCATTATCTTGCATCGGATAGAAATCCTTACATTGGATATGCCTATTCAGGTGGTTTCCATTTCTTCCACTAGGTTCTATTTCTAGATAATGGCATACACTAGATTAGGTTATGAATAATAATGTATAATCTTAACTTAACAAAATACTTTGCATAAATTGAAATCCTATGCATGGCTAATCCCATAATCACCAAAAAATGTTTCTTAGAGGAAAAATTTACATTTAAATCCTTCATAATGGATTGTAATGAAAATGTGAATTATCCTAAGTATATCCCCTCGGAGTGTCAGTACCAAGAGTGCAGAAAGTCCCATTGTCATGTACCAGGATACCCCAGGTCAAGCCCAAAACTCCTTGTTAGAGCTTTCACTCCTAGGTACATCTGTGCCAGAGCCACCTCTACCTGTTTGTATCCACACATGGATATATTTTCTAGAAAGATACACATAATCTATTCCTTACCAAAATACTAGTATGTTCTTATAGGATTATCCTCAAATACTATCTTAGTGATTTGTTCCCTAATATACATTTTCTAATTCTTATTTTCAGTTTTTCTAATAAACTTCTTTTGATACCAACTGTAAGGACCTGACCCCAGTTGCCTGAAGTCGATACCTTATTTGATTATATTGTCATATAAACAAGGAATATGCATCCAGAAGGACCAATTAGTTTACTAGAATTTGAAAATGAGATACATATATATGTTCAAAACTACATCATGTAATGAAATACAACATTAATTTATTTCTTTATAAACATTCAAGCCTACTAGATTATGCCTGCAAATCACTCATAACTTACTTCTTCATATCCTGAGAAAATGAAACACAAGAAAGGGGTGAGCTCAAATTCTCAGTAAGAGTAATAAATACAGTGGATGATATCATAAACATAAACATTAGGCATCGTTAATAATTTAGAACACATGCCTTTAAAAAATAAACTTGACCACATTATGGCAGGAATATGAGATGAAGAAATAAATCCCTAATAAAACATAATCATGTGTATTCTACTAGTCGAATAACCACATGAACTTTCAATTACTAGATTCATAATTAGGTAAGTTCATATTCTAGAAATTCTGAAACATTTTTCCAAGTCCTCGGCCAAGACGTCTAAAATTTATTAAGACCTCATCCAAAACCATATATCGAATTGGGAAAGGCCTCAGCCAATTCCACATCTATTTTTCTCATGTGACCTATGGATACACCGAGGGCCTATATAGGCCCCACCCAATAATTTATATGTCTAATTAATTCCTCATATGAATGGGGAAAATCATAAACAACATATACATTCATATTGAAACTAATATATGAAATGTAAATAATTTTCCCCGCCCATTATGAAAAAACACTAACCCTTCAGAGTAAATTGGTGAATGATTTTAAGATAGAACATCCACTGTAAAACTAGTAATAGACCATAAAATAAATATGGTATATGACATAATAAATTATTAATCCCAATAATACATAATAATCATCAAGATTGTTGAATCAGAAAAAAAAAACTCTTATAAAATCATTAAGCAATTCTTGAGATAAATACTCTTTTATTTTGAAAAGAAAAGTTCTTTTGAAAAATAATTGAATAAAAACTGAAGTGAAGTAATATATTAATTTCACAATAAAATTATTGATTTTATAAATATAATTTTTTTCAAAAACTGGTTATAGAGTTCCCTAAAAAATAGGTTAGAATTTTAGAAATTCCCTTGAATCGGGCTTGTATTTTGGAATAAAATTTGAAAGTTCCTTTTAAAACGTGTAACTATCTATAAAATAAGGAAGGATTATGGTTGGTGAACATATATATAAAACTCACACAAAATTTATGAGGAGTAAATAATAATACACAAGAGTTTTATTGAGGTAATTATACAATAAAAGTAACCCGAATGAAAATAGAGGTTTGGGTGGAAAAACCCTTACCTTAAGTAAAAATGTGTTCTTCTCTTGAACTTAAGGTCCTAGAATATGAAATTATACATATTAATAACTTATTTAAAAACCTAGTAGACATGTATTTATTTTACCATAATTATTTTTAGTTCATTTATTCCCTTATTGATAAGTTATTATTTTGAATTTTGTTGTTCTGGAGTGTTCGTTTTCTTTATTTTCATAATTGGTTCATTGGTTCGTAAGTAATGGAGTTCATGTGGAATGGATGTCAATCTACAGAAATAAAATTAAATTCTATTTATGAATAGTCATATGTTTTAATGTTCATTTCTGTCATTTGGTTACATGGAAATAGGACGAATCATTAGATGAAATATTAATGACATTCACTTAGATTATTTTAGCGGTATTTTGATTATTAAGAACTAGTTTGGTCATACGATTTAATAATATGTACGTATACTGGTTCATGAATTTTAATTAGGTTATAATAAAAATATTATAGTATTTTTCCACCATAAAAATGGTTTCATTTCCAGTAATTAATGAGAAATTGATGAATGAATCTCTGTCATCCACAAAGGTTATAAATTGGAACCTCATGGATGTTGATTTCATTTATAAAATAAAAGAGAGAGAGGGTAAGGATATTGATGATTTTTCTTCCATTAACATGATATAATTATAGTATATATATGATACTAGATCTATCATGTTAATTTGGATAGAGGAGGTGAGGAGAGAATAGCAAAATAAGATAAATTGAAATGAAACTAAATGAAAAAGAAAGGTGTTTTGCCTCTTGAAATAACCTCTTTGAGAACCTCATTAAGGGAAAGGATTTTGTTCTTTTGGAAAGACCGAGAGATTATTGGACATTGTGAGTGACTGATTAAAGTTATTTGTGTAGATCTTTGAGGAGATTCAAGGCATATAGTACTGAAGAGAAGAGGGAGTGAGGGGGGATTATAGTGGAGAAGAGGAGGGTTTTCCTAATTTTTTAATCATTATTTTATTAATTTCTCTAAAGAGCAGAAATAGTGATGATTCCATGACAAAAAATAGTAATAATTTCTTGTGAGTTATAACCAAGTGGAATTACATCACTTATGATTTCATAAATAGTGTATTTAACTAATAATTTGTATATACGGTATTTTACTGTATTTCACTATTCATCAAAAATTTGAGTATTTCAGAAAAATACAAAAAATTCATCATAACCATTTTTTTACTTGTAGAATCAAAAAAAGAATTCCATTTTTCAAAAAAAAAATTCTAAATATGATTATTTTAATATTTAATTAAAAACATAATTTATTCTAAAAAACAGTTTTGAAACATATATTTACTTATTCCAAAATATAGGTATATCATACTTCCAATTGAATATTATTTATATTCTATCATAGGTAAGGTTAATATTCATTAGGATAAATCACTATTCATAAGGTTATGTTACTATTCATAAGGGTAGGTTACTATTCCATAAAAATTATGTTTTTCTTATGAGACTCCAAATAACTTATTGTTCGCAACTGTGTATGTCATATTTTCGAAATTCACATCACATAAGTGAAAAAAATTTGTTTAAAGGTCACATAGAACTTATTAGTTCATTATTTTGTGATTTCATGTGATTATGATATATTTATGAGAAAGTAATTTCCATTGAAAAAATATTAGGTCGTTACTAAATATATTTATACTCTTTCTTATATAAATCCACCAAAAGTTGTTGTTGCGGTTGATTCCTATTTGATGATGGTGTGTTCTATTTATGTTGATTCATCTTCTGGTGTTGGTTTCTGTGTTAGTGCCAATTCTGATGTTGATTCTATTGATGATGTTCATGGAGATAGTGATGTAAGTGATGTGATAGGTGGTGATGGTGTTTTTTAGGAAGCATGTAAAAAGGTTGTCATGATTCGGGTGATACGATTATTGAGGCTCACTACTAATGTAAATTGTATTTTTGGTTTTTTTTATATTTTTAATTTCTTTATTATGTTATGTTTTATTATTATTATATTAAATTTTTTTCTAGTTTGTCTGTTTGTATCTACATATGTTAAATTTTTACATTATGTTGTTTTACTATTTCTGGTGGAGTGACAAGGAGGGTTGATATTATTGTTCCTAGTGGAGAAGCCTATAGCCATAGTTGGAAACCATGGAAATAGTCCAACAGCCATGGTTCCCACTATGTAATTAATATTGTAGCCATGGTTTGTCATAGTTAATATATTCCAATGTGGTAGAACTAATAGCCATAATTTAAAATATTATCTATAAGCGTACTGAAATTATAGAAACTATTTTTATTGGTCTGTATCCATGGTTTCCAACTATAGAGGTAAATTAGAATATAATTATCATATCCATGGTGGAAACCTTGGCTATATCTGTGTCCTTATTTCCATGCCAATATGAGGCATAGTCAGCCAAACCTTTTCCATTACATATATCCATTATTATAAACTATAGCTATTATATATATCCATGGTTATACACTATAGTTATAAGATGTATTTATAGTATTATAGGTTTATAACACCAAGTTTTATATATTTCATCATTATACCTCTCTAAAAACTATCAAAGAAGTGATTTCCTTTTTAGGAAAGGGTGTTTTCTTTATAAGATTAATTAGTAACTTCAACTCTATTTATCAACCACATTATTCTCTACTAGAGAAAGATTATCCATTTATATGGATAGAAATCTCTAAGGAATCATTATTTACACTCAATTAATCTTTTATCTCTCCACCTATCATGAAAGATCTAAATTGGAAACATCCATTATAAATCATGTGTGATGTGAGTGACTTCAGTGCACTAGTTATCTTAAGAAAACATTGTGATAAAAATTCAAGTGTCGTTATTTATGAAAGTAAATTATTAAATGAGTCAAAAATCAACTAAAACACCACTAAAAATGAGTTTCTTGTTGTTTTATTTACCTTATAAAATTTTGGGTTCTATCTATTATGATCCCCCATAACTATCTTCATAGATCATTCTACTATAAAATACCTTTTCCAAAATCAAGATTCCAATGATAGATTAATTAAGTGGCTCTTTTTTTCAAGAGTTTTATAAACCTTTTAAGGAAAAAGGGGTGTTGAAAATTTTTTAGTGTACTGCCACTCTAGGATAGAAGTTAATGATAAATAATACCATCTTTTAGTGTCTGATTCATTCTCTGATGAGAATCTATATTCAATCAATTATTTCCCATGGTATAATGACATAACAAAACACTTGGTTATGAGATTTATTCTAAAATTATTAGGGACTCAATCTTGGATAAATTCCATTTTTATTTCAAATACTATTTAGTTGATGATCCATACCTCTTAAATTTATATCATGATCAATTCATTAGGATATGTGTTCCTAAATTTGGGCAAGAGTCCATTCTTAAAATCTATCATGGAGAGGCATGTGTAGGATGCATTTCTAAAAATAAAACCAATTAAAAATAATCAAAAGTGGTTTATTTCTTCCAAAACTAAATAACTATTCTTACAAATTCCTGAAATGTTATCCTTGGTTTCAACAATTAAGATCCATAAAAAAGGAATCAAATTCCCTTTACTCCCATTCTGGTTGTTGAAATCATTGATTACTAGGAAATTGATTTCATGGGACCCTTCCCAAACTATAAGATATATATCTAAATCCTTTTTTCAATTTATTATTTTACAAAATGGGTTTAATATATTTCCATAAATTCTAATGACCATCAAGTTGTGAACTAATTCCTCAAATATCATATCTTTTCCAGATTTGGAATTCCTAGGTCTGCAATCATTGATTGTGGAACATATTTCTTCAAATTTCTCTTATCCTAACTCATTTATAAGTATGGGATCTCTAAAAAAGTTTATACTATATAATACCCTCATACCAATCATCAATCTTAGTTAGAGAATATGAAAATTAATAAAATTTATGAAAAACCCATCAATCATTCTAGAAAAGATTAGTTTAAGAAACTATTGGATTCCCTTTGGGTATATCGTAATGAGTTCAAAACCATCTGAGGCATGTCACTATATTTTTTGGTTTATGTAAAATTATTCCATTTACCTATTTAAATTGATCACAAGTCCATTTGAGAAATAATAAAATTGATTTTTTAAATTTTTTTGGGTGAAACAAATAGGAAATTAGACCTTAACACAATTGAGGAACATATGATAGAGTATTATGAAAATTCAATAACCTACAAAACAAGAGTTTATTCTACCAATATATAAATCTTAAATTCAAACACTTTGAAATGGGAAAATATGCTCTAATTTATTGTTCCAAACTTCACTTAAACCTAATAATGTTATGGTCGATATTGTCAAGACCATACATAGTACATCAGGTGTATCCCCATGGGGTAGTAGACATTCAGTATCCCATCGGTTGTCATATATTCAAATTCAATGGTCAAAGGTTAAAACCCTTCATTTAATCATTCAACATACATGAAACAGAGGAGGTTTTAGCTGATCCAACCTATGAAGTAGACAAAATTTAATAGATATTGGTTCCATGCTGAACTAAAGACATTAAAGATAGTGATTTATGAGTGGAAACTTAGCTTCTACATGTACCTTGACTTTATTTTTAGTGTTATTAAATAAAAAGGTGTGTTTTTTATTTTTTATCCTTTTCCTTTTTTGGGTACCTCAAACGTTTTTCCATTGTGATTCTTCTTGTTTTAAAGTGTAAGATTAAAGGTATGATGAGGTTGATATATTTTCTATCAAATCAAATTTATTCCAATATTTCAAACTTAATCTTCCATCATTTATGAGGAAAATTCTAGTGAAATAGATATTTAAGGATCAATTGGTTTCAACGTGGAATTATTCTTCAAGATAAAATGTTAAATTGTTCCATAATTTTATTTAAAATTTATATTTTGGAACTTTTCTCCACCACATATTCCCCCCTTATATATTTTCTTTTCATTAAACACTTGGGAAATGTTTTTCTATGATATGGGGTGAAAATAAAAAAAATTGTATCAAAGAACATTTGTGTATGTGATTCCATGATGGAAACAAAAAAACAAATAAAAATTATGTTTATAACTAAGAAATAAATTTATTTAACCTTGAATATGATAATACACTATGAGAAAATTGAAATTGAATATAAAATAATTTTTCATGCCTTGAAACAAATTTTAAATCATCCTTAAATTCAGGAGAATAGATTTTAGGAATTTTAGTAATCTAATATGATTGTACTCTATTTACATTTCTATACATTTTACCAAAATATAACTAAATTCATCCTTTGGATTGTGGGGAATTAGTTTAAGTACTTTCAGTACCTTGATAAAAATCATAGGTTTGGTAATAGTTTTCATTTTAATATGAGTGTTAAAAAACCAAAAAAATATGAACAACAAAACAATATAATTGCACATATAGAAATTTAATGACCTAATTTGTGGCTTTTGTAACTTGAGAATCATGACTCGATAGTTGTATGGTCTAGAGTTAGTCATTTTATCTCTATTAGTGGTAGTTTTACTTTGTTTTTGATTAATTTAACTCGATTTTATTCCCTGATATGTGATATTCACTTGGATCCCAGAGGTCTTTGTTCTTAGGATTCATTGGAAAATTCTTGATATAGGGGTTTTCTTGATTGAGTAAAATTTCAATTATGTTGAATAAATTAAAAAAAATTAAACAAATAAAAAAATTTAATTCTCATCTTATGATTAAAAGTTGATTCCACATAGAGATTCCATATTTCCCCCCTTCAATAAAAATGAACCCCCTATCTATTATGACACACAGCACATCATTATTCTTAATTAAATGTTAGTGAAATGTGATTATGAATTTTAATAAAGAAATGGGATTGAAATTGGGATGTACATGTAAACCTAGCTTCTCTCAATTTATTTTGATAGGTTTCATGATTTTTTTTGGCATGATGTATTTTGGTGAGAATTTTATGTTAATTTTTTCTAAATAGAAATCGATTTTCATACTTCTGAGATTTTTCTCTCAATACATGAAAACTTAGATTTGTGGGGTGTGATTAACCATTGAAATAGGCCAGTATTCATTGTTTATATTATAATTTTCAAGTGATTCAATGTCCGCAAACAATTATACTAGCACATTTTACCATTTGAACTTATTTTATTATCATGGATTTAATTCATTCCAAAAATGTAAAATCACTTGGTACATATATTTAACACCTCCTAAAACACCCAATAGTCTTGATTTTAATTTATTTTTTCATTTTTAGGTCCTCCTTTCTATGAATAACATTATATTCTTCTGGAACTATTGGATATTCAATTATGATGATTAAAAAAGTAGTCCTTCAATCCAGAAAATTTTGGGTGAAGTGACCTATAAATCATTCTAATAAAATAATTTTATAGGTTATGATTCAATCTAAATGAATCAAATAAATTTAACTAGATATAAAGGAAAAAGTATAAAACATTTCATTAAATACTGGGAAGATATTTTTGTGAAGTTTAAGGGGTGATCTAGGTAGCCCAAATGGAAGAAAAATTTCTATCCCAAATTCAATGTCCCGTGAGAACAACCCACCATTTTTATGAAAACTCGAAATCTATTAAGAAAAATTTGTTGAAATTTTAAAATATGTTAGAAGAAATCAAATAAATGATATTAAAATATTAAAATCAATATAATTTGAATTAATTATAAATATCTAAAAATTTTATTGATGAATATGACATATTTGGAATGTATTAAAAGATTTTTTTTGAATTTATCTATTTTATATTGGTTTTATTAAAGTCAATTTAACGAATGTTGTCAAAATTGACAATAATGATAATTTAGGATTAAATATTCTATTAAATTATTTAAAAAATAAATAAAAAATATTTGATAAGAATAAATAGGATAATATATGATCAAAAAGTAATCCTTTATGCATTAATTTTCCATTTGAAATCATTGATCTCTAGAATAGTCTATTATATTTTAATATTTTTGAGAAATTATGAAAGTTCCCATCCCCTCAATTATAAAATTTAACCCCATTATTCAATTATTTAATACACTTTTATCCATATAACTCAACCATGACAGTCTAAATTATCTTCTAAAAATAAATATCTAAGTATTATAGGTTTTAGTCCTTATAAAAGAAAAACTTTAGCTCCCTAAAGAAGAGATATAAAGGATTTTCATCAAAGAAGAGGTAATCATATTTACCAACTCGTTCATCTTTATTTCTTTTTCAAATTACCCTACATATTTTTTTCCATAATAATTTAATAAATAAATTATAATATATATACTTAGATTTTATTATGATTATGATAAAATCATATTCTACCTTTTATCCATCCCCTAAAAAACAAAATTATTGTGTGTACGAGTATATGGCTTACCGTCTCCACATAGCAGTATAATTTATTTTCCATCACCACATTAATTAGAAGGTTATAAATATGGAACTAATGAATAAATATGATATATATTAAATAATAATAATTTTTTAAATGTAATTTATTCTTTATAATTCTCTAATTCCATCTATCAATAAATTAAAACTGTGTCCATGTGTACATATGAAAGACCGTCTCTATGAACAATGTAATTCATTTTTCATTCTCTATATTTATGGATAACTCTAAGTATCTATATATTTTATATATTTTATATTTACATAATAAATAATATTATATATATGATGTAAATATGATAAATTTATAAGGATTGGAACTACCTAATCAAAACATACATGAAAAATGAAGCAGTTACCATGCAAAACAATGATTTTAACACTGAATTGATAATAAATGGGTGATAAAATATTATAATTAAATAATATCTGTTATGATATATATGATAATGGTTATTTAATATATATATATATATATAATCTATATTTGTTATACATGAGGTTTAAACATGTGC
Organism: Viscum album; assembly: GCA_963277665.1. NCBI lineage: Eukaryota > Viridiplantae > Streptophyta > Magnoliopsida > Santalales > Viscaceae > Viscum > Viscum album. The sequence continues at coordinate 1,673,588,798 of OY728126.1, forward strand.
AAAGGAAATAAAACCTGAGGTAAGGGACTTAATCTCAATTTTCTTTCATTGGTGTATTTTTTGATGTTACGAACTAATATTCTTTTATAATGTGTATATAACACATCATTGATGTGTTATATCATTAATTTTTATTTTTCATGATATTTAATGTTTTGTTAAATTTTATTCATTCATGTGGCATACGGTTCAACTGATTACAAAGTGGTAAGGGATTCCCATGTCACTTTTGTTTCTGTGGGACACAAGACTTCTTCACCACTTATTTATTTTTTATGGTTTATATAGTGAACCTTTGACATATTATATCATGAATATACTAATATTTATTATAATTAATGTTTCATTTGAATATATTTCTTCAATCGATCTTAAGATTCAAAATTTACTAAAGGTGTTTATTTCACAATCTCATCATTACTTAGGATTATTTATATTTATGTCTCCATTGGTAAATATTTCTCTTCCATGTCCATGTTTTCTAAAAATGTTTTCAAAAAATGTTTTTAATAATGTTATGTGATTTTAAAAGTATTCTTCACCCTTGTTGAAATTTTTATATATTTTTTTAAAAGAAATCTTCCTATCATTTTCCAAATGAGGTACTTTGTGAATTTTCTAAAAAATATAAAAGGATTTATTTTAACTAATAAGACATGAGAATATTTTTACACCATTATGAAGCTTTAATTATTTGGATATTACTTTACTTTTTTACCAGGTTATTTTCAAATAAAATGTTTTCCTTTGTATTTGTGCAGTTTATTTTTAAATTTTAATTTCAAAGTGAAAAATATATTTTTATTGAAAAAATTTTTTAATTATTTTCTTATAGAACTTGTATTTATATATGATAAAAATACTTTTATTTTAATTATTCAACACTTGGTATATGTTTTAACTATGCCATCCTTTGACAGATTTACTTACTCGTGGTTATTTTATATTACATTTCTCTTAAATATATATATTTCTTGTATAATGGATATGTTTATTTCATAAACCATATATCATTTATTCATACGGTGTTCTAATTTAATATTAATTTGTTTATCTAGGTAAATATTTATAAATATGTATTCTTTACTCAATAGGTATATTTCATGATAAGACACATTTTTCATGAATTAAATTGATTATTTTATATATGAAGAATGATTTAGACATGAAATACACAGGTGTGACCCAGTTATAGATATACCATCAATTCATCAGTAGGTCTCATGAGGCAAATAATTTGAAAAAAATTGATTGTTTTATATCTGTTATATTTAAACTTTCTAGTGAAAGGTTTTGATAATATAGGTAAAGTTGTATAATCCAAATATATTTGTACCCAGTAGTAATAAACCGTCTTTTGAAAGGTCTTAATGGTAGAGATATCATGTTTTTGAGATATGTTGTCCAATAATTAAGCCTTTCCTTCTTTTAAAATTCATTTATTATTATTTTTATATGATTTTTACTATGATATTATCTATGGATTCATTTTATTGTCATTTATTTATTAAATGACGTGTTTGGTCAATTATTAACCTTTACATATTGATAACACTATATCTTTTCATAATATTCAAGTTATTTAATGGAATTTTTTTAGTTATTCACCTTTCCATGTTCATTATGATTGTTTATTTATGATAGAATTCACTATACATAACCGTTAGTGGGCATTTGGAATAACCCTTATTTTTTTCCTTTCCTTAGGAATCCTTGTAGTTTACTAGGATTGTTATGAAAAGATATGAATGAGGAAACAAGGTGTACTCAAAGAAAATAAATTTTTTATTTTATGTTTAAAATTTAATATGAATTTCAATTATGTATATATTTTACCAAGACTACTAAACTATTTGGTCCTTCGGGATGTGATTCCTTATATCATATTCCAAGGTAATAAATTAACCACTATATCAAGGCTATTGTTGTCATGGTCATTACGGTTACGATATCATATGTTTATTTTTTGCATACTTTATTTATGTTATTTAGAATTATACATGAATTTTTGGGATAGTTTTCAACTTCACTTTACCTTAAATTGTTGAAGTTTCTTGGTGGTTATCATTCTATCTCTCGATAAAACTTTTTATTTGGAAGGAACTTTCTTCGATGTGTGTGATTTTATACCCTTAGTACAGTTCTCTAACCTAGGTCCTATATAGGGTGAGATTTGAGGGTGATAATCTACTTCCTTCATTTCCTACCTAGGAGGGGTACCTTGTAGTTAAGTGGGTTGTGACAGAAGAATCTATAATGGGAAGAGTCTGTATGCGTAGAGTATGGTATTCTATCTTGTCAGTCAATAGGTGAATGGTAGTCAAGGGTATAAATAGTGGAATTGGGGAACAAGGATCACATTCCTTTTCATAATTCTTCATGGGTTAAATTAGATATTCAAAATCCTCATAACCATTATCTTAAAAATTTTATAAACGATCATGACAGATCAAGTAGAAGAAAAAGTTCAATGCATACGATATCACATATAATGTAAACATAATGAACCTCACTACAGTGTAGTGGAACTCACAATTTAATGGTTTTCCCATAGTAAACCATAATATATTAAAAACTAATACACTATAATAATTCTTTTAGTTCACAATTCCATTATAAATTGATTAAGATAGTCAGTGTTAAGGTTATTAAACTTCTAAATTCCATGTACATGGGGAATATTTAGAGTTTTTGAAATTTACTACTTATGAATATGTTGAGGAATACCTAAGTCTATTGTGATATAATAATAATTCCCTTAGTGCTCACTTATATATGATTTCGGCCTAGGTTAGTGATTAAATGAATGAAAAGTATCCAAATCCATTCACGGTGACTAACTATGATGATGTAGATTTCAATGTTATGGATAACTTATTATGAAAGATCTTGATGTGTAATGATGATAAATTGAGTTGAGAAGGAGATGTCCTCAATGAAAGTAAGTGTCCCTAAGGATGGATAGCTAACCAACCATTATATTTATTTAAATATAGGTGGAGGTGGGTAGGTCCCTGATATAGGACACTTAATAATAGTGAAATCCCTATAGAAGAATATTTGTCTAAACATTACTATTATATTAGTTCATTAATTTTATGTGAGAAATTTATTTTTTAAATCATTCAATGAGGTTTCCATAGGTGGAAAGATACATGGAATTTATTTATTTAAATATTACAAAAATGGGGTTCTATATGATTAGAATTGTTTGATATTTTATGAATCAAGGAGTATGGGTTATGAGTTGTGTGACAAGCAGGAATTTAAGGACTGGAATTATGATTAATTGATTTATTTTCAATTATATTTGTTTAATTTTATTAATTAATTAACATATTTTATTCACATAGACACTTGAGAGTTTTTAGGAGTAACTTACAAAGTAAATTTTCATATTGTCCCCTTCTATATACTATTTTCTATTATTTTAGTGTGTGTTGATGGTGGTGTTGGGATACATTAACTGACAAGATATTTCTTGGTGGTAGTGTTTTATACTTTTAATTTTTAGAGTAATATAGGAGTTTTGTAGTTTTTATATTGTTAATTCTATTTTTACATATAGTTTTGAATCATTAACTCGTTAGAGATTCATTTTTTGTGGTGTTGTTTACTATCACGAACCAACCCAGATACCCTCATACCCGGATACTGAATCCATATCTAACATGTATTGAAGAGAATTACCATTCCCCATGGGTTGGTGACTAGGACCTAGAATCATATAATATAAATTGTGGAAAATCTTCCATAGAATAGTTTACGATAAAAGATTACAATTCAGTATGCTCAACACTCCAAGGGGGAGAGTACCATAAACCAAACAGGTGTAACAGAACCCAAAGTATTACATTATAAAAGTACTTAGTATCTAAAAATATGAAAACTTAAACATCCCTAACTAAAATTGGATAACATCTCCACTAATCACCTCTATTATTCAAAGCCCATGGTTTCAAGATCATATGACACCTCCAAGTGGTACTTTCACTTTGTCCAAACATGGCATGAGAAAATATACAAACACCCAAAGTAAAAGGGTGGGTGTGTGCTATAATACCATGTAGTGTATCACCAAGTGTTTCATAATATATTTAATAATAATAAACCAAAAATATTTAAATTTAAATAAAATAGGTAATGACAAGACATATCATTTGAATATTTAAACCAAAACATGCTTTTCTTTCAAGAGATAGAAAGACTATCAATCATGCCCTAAATAAATATTGTATATAAAATAATTTATATAAATAATTTGGAATGAGTAAAAAAATTACATATTCAATGAAATATATAATAAAAATAATAACAATAACCATGTTCATCTACCCTATAGTACATTAGTTTCCAGCTATAGGATCCTCACACTTATTAAATTAGTGATCATGGATATATATGTGTACACACGTCCCTCGGGCTCAGGATGAATAGAACTAATCAACACACCATCAAGGATAATCATGTTGAACAAGGTTTTTTTATAGTATTCATCATCAATAAAATTCTATGGGACCCAAATTTTATCCTTCTTTTCCCAAATAACTCACTAACTACCCAGTCTCACATTTTCATAATCAATCAATAGAAAAAGGGTAAATCATCTTTTTCAATTAAATTTTCCAAATTTATATTTTCAATATGACAATTAAATTTCAAAAAAAACATGGGATTTTGGTCATTTCATTCCTTCTCAATAGAAAACTAATGATAGGTTTTCATCATTTCAATTTAATCCATATTTCTCAAAAAATATAAAATCATTTCATCAATTCCATCATTTTCAAAATTCACACTACAATTAAAATTTATTTTGGAATTGGAATTTTTTCCTAAATCCAAGTCATTTAAAATTACATAATCCAACCACATAAAATCAAGGTTTTATAAATCAATTTAATCCCATTTCAAACAAATCAAGAAAATTAATATTTCAATTACATGGAAAATCTCAAATAGAACCACCTACCTTGGTCATGAAAATAAAACAATTAACACCAAAAATGGGAATTCCAATGTAGATAAAAGGTGAAAGAGATCTATAAATCATTCCTAAAATCAAGATCCAGTCAAACAAAGTTTATATCCATCAAATATGTGATTATCCATCAGCACTTAAGGTGGAAATAAGTAGATATCAGAATAAACTATAAGATATGAGATCTACTTACATAGAGGGCATCAAATGAGATCAACAACACTTTGATCAACCAAGGAAAGGGTTTGGATGAGATAAAACTGATTATTGAGATCCACCAAAGATAAGTAAATCATTTTAGGTTTGAATGTGTAGGTTAGGAACTTAAATTTTTGGGTTTGGGATTTTAAAATAAATTTTCAAAAGAAAATAAATCAGCATGCATTGTTTGTTGGGAAGGGTTTCATGGTTAAAAAAATTTTATTCCCTAACCTTTCACATATATTTTATGGGGGTAAAGTTTCTACTGGGTAGGTGCATGGTTTGGTTAACCATAGACCAATATTGTAAATTTATATTTTCCAAGGCCTCATAGTTTGAAGTGTATGGTAGCATGGTTTTATCTTACCATATTCCATCCAGGTACATCCCAAAGGGTTTAAAAATTCTCCAAATTTAACCCGAAATAACCTAAAAAAATCCAAAACCAGAGTACAATCAAAACTATGATCTAGGGGTAGATGAAAATAAGTAATGGGATGTTACAACCTCCCTCTCTCTTATAAAGACATTTTATCCCCATAAATATTATCAAAATATATCTATATCAAATAGATGAGGCCACTTATCTCTCATAAGGACCTCAAACTCCCAAGTCTCATGAGAATCTGAAACATGTTTTCATACCACACAGACTAAGGGTATCATCCTCCCATGAAGTACCTTTATATTATAATCAACAATCTTGACTGGATGCTCAGTCATGGATAAATTTGGCACAACATCAAGAACCAGTCATCTTAATATATGAGATGGGTTAGAAAGATACATCTGAAGTTATGATAAATATAAGGCATTATGTATTGAAATCAATTTTGGTGTAATATCTAGATATTAATACACTTCCCCTCCTGATTAAAAACCTAAAAAAGGTACCACAAACCTTGGAGAAGTCTTCCCTTACCTCCCAAGATGTTGGTGACCAAACTGAGGTGAAACTCTCAAGAACACCCAGTCACTAATAAGGATCTCCAATGGTATATAAAGATGATTGGTATAGTATTTATGCCAACTATAAGCCATAAAAATTTTGTTGATGAATCAAATGAATCCTAATCATCATCTGTTGTGCTAAACTCAATCCAAAAAATGATTTTTCTCCAATATCTTACCAACATAACAAATATTTATACGATCTTCTATACAAGGCCTGAAAATGAGTCATAATTATTGAGGAATGGTAACTATTGTTATAATAAAACTCAACCAATCACAAATGTTTATCCCAAGCTCCAAAAAGATAGAGGATGTAGGAATGAATAATTTCTTCAAGAATATTTATATCCCTCACTTTTTTCTATCCATTTTTGAATGGAATCCCATACACAAACAAACCTGAGATTCCATAACCTTCTAGAGGCCTCACCAAAAACGATTGGTAAAACATGGATCACTATCAGAGACTATTACATATAGAACTCCCTAAAAATAATTTATCCCTTTTATATATATATATATATATATTCTAACTCCTCGACTTTGGTTTTTCCTAAATGGTTATAAAGTGAGCCAATTTTTCAAGAATCGTCCCTTGCTTCTATTTCTGTGCAAAACACTAGAAAACATAGGTTTCATTAATTTTCATATTGGTCTGATGAATTCAACACATGTTTTATTTCAATTGTCTTTAGGGAATTACTATTATAATTTCTAGACTCAGGGATCTTGGTCCTTTGGAGGGTCGTTTATGAATGTTTTCAAGTGGTCTCTGGACTTCGACATTAGTACTAAACCTACTATCTCTCCTGTATGGATTGGGTTCTCTGTTTTAACCTTGAATCTTTTTAAGCAGCGTGCTCTCTTTGCAATTTATAATCTATTTGGAATCCCAATTATACTTTACTCATCTACCTTGAATCTTTCTTGTCCTTCAGTAGTTAGGATTTGCACTGAAATTGATATCTCACGTGAACTACCATCTCATTTCTGGATTCAAAATAGAGATTCTGATTTTATTCAGGACATTTTTTTTTTGAGAATGTTCCAGCTTACAGTAAATATTGTTCTATAATTGGTCATTTGATGACTAATTGTGAGTCTCAGAAGTTTGAACCTCATCCACCACGTTCCAGGCTCATTTGGGTGGAAAGGACTGCTTCCAAAAAGGATCAAACAATAAGTAATACTGCTAACACACCACCCCTAAATACCCTTGATATCCCTAAGCCTCTCACTAAGAGTTTGTTCTCTAAGGGAACTCTATAAAACCAAGAAGATAGGACAAACACTCCGTTGGAATAGGGTGAGAATTCTGATAAGGACAAGACATGTCTAATTCATCCTTCAAATAATCCCAATAACCATAATATGGTGCTTTCACCCCTGATTGAGGAACAGGAGAAGCACCTTGAAGTCAATGAATCTAAAAATAAGGATAAAAATGATGCTTCTGATACTGACAGCTCTTCTCAGGAGGCTAACGATCATCCTAGTTAAATTGAAGAAACCTATTTAAGTTCAAGATCTAGAAAAAGGAAAAAAACCATGGTTGATGTTGATGGCTTCATCACCCACAATCCTAGAAAAACTAGAAAGCATAGAGACTATTCCCATATGGAAAGAACTATTGTTACAAAGTCTCTGTCTCATTCCAAGATGGAAAATTTTGATCCTCTAGTGCCCCCGTTACTGGATGATGCCCCTTCACATCCCATAACTATAGAACAATCAGTTACCTCCTCTCAATCATCTGACTCAGATTTCTCTGAGAGTGATCCTAAAAATGACCCCACCTATAGGGATTCCTTCCAAATTGATAAGAATTTGGATATCTCTGAGGAACTTGGAGATTGAATGGATGATAATGACGTACATGCATTCTGAAAATACAAGAATGGGGAAATGACGGCTAAAAACTACTTACATCTCAGGAAGAGAATGTACCTTATAGTTGTGAAAGAATTTAAAAGGAATCCTCATTTTTATTTCAATGTTATTCCTTGGGAATAATAGTTTTTTGTAATCAATACTTTATGATTTGATGTTTTGACTTGGACTTGCATCGATCTAGTTGGGACTTTGAGGACTCTTTTCAGTTTCTATATCCATTTTTGATCGTATGTCATGGCAGATTGTATTCTTGGATTTCAATTTGTTGGTTTCCTTTTATTATATCATTTATTAGACTTCCCAAGAGCTCTCAAAGACATATGGATCATTGTTTTTGGTCTAACTTAAACAACATGAAGCAGATTCTTCTTGACTCCTCAGGTTTTTTCTGCTTGGTTGGATGGGAGTTGATTGGTTCTGGATCATTCTATCTATATCTTCTTGTGGCTTAATTAACACTGCACTTCTTTAGACTCTCGGTTTATACTTATCTTGTGTAGGAAACATCTTCGCAGGTTTCATATTCTGATGTGGGGTATGAAGGTGGTCATTATTGCCGGCAGTTTTTCTGTGTATTCCTGGAGTTTCCAGAACCCCTATTTGGTTCCACTGGTTTGATGCGGTCTTCAGTATAGTTGATCTTGGATGGTCTCTTTATGTAAAAGAAAAATTATCTCATGAAAAAAAAGAGAAGGTCTGGAAACTCCTTTTTTTCTCCTCTATTCTTCATTGTCTAACTTGAATTGTCTCTACAACTTAGTGATGGTGTAAGATTATTACACCTCGTGTTTCCATTGTAACATTTTGATTTAATAAATTCATGAGGCATGGACTAGTTTTCTAGTTCATGTCACTTTCAAAAAAACAACCTAACCCCAAAGTCCATAGAATTATCATCCCACTTCTAATTCTACACTAGAAGGGGCTAGAGAAATCCTGAAGGATTATAGTGTTGAGCCTTGACTTGTTTGATAGTATAACAACATGAAACAAAGTTAGTAATGTTCTTCATCATACTTATCCACCAGAATATTCACCTCATATCATAAAACATCTTTGTGGTTCCTACATGTAAAAAATGTTGGGAATTATAGAAATCACCCATTATAACTTTTCTCACTCACAAAGTCACAATGTACCAATTATAGAAACATAGAATACCCTCTATGGAGAATAACCACTCAGTAATGATCTCTCCACCATAAAGGGAGTCCCTGATGCTACAAAATTCATCATCAAGCTATTATTCCTAAATAATCATCTCAAGAAGAGCATATGTCAACTAAAAACTGGACAAGACAACCTCATCCTCCTATTCCTAGACTCCTAAGTGAAATTGTACAAAAATATGCATCAAGTTACACTCTTATGATGATTATTTCACTTCCTCAGTTGGAAGATTCCATCTCAAAGCATTTGTGACGACATTCCCATTTCTGAGGGTATAAGAAATGTTGAAATCAAACGACTATAGGTATTCAACCCAACACCACTAGTGTATTTTTAAATGTTTTTTAGAGAATATATAACTCAAGATATTGTGGTAAGAATACATGGTAAAACTTTATTTGAAAAGGTAACACCACTAACTTTTAAGCGCATGCATCACAATTGTGTGTTCAAGGTCATGGTTTAGATAATTCTTCACGTGTGGAGTAAGAAATGGAGAACCATAGGACACCACATGATTACCATGAATATGAACACAACTTAAACCCAAAACTAATGTGTCGTAAAAGACCACATATCCCTACCTGGCCTCTGGAAGAGTTAACACTAATGAAGAAGTCAAAAGATGATTCATCTCAAAAAAAATAACTAAGACATTTTTAATCCCAAATGACCTTTACTACCTTCTAAGTGATAGTGGTAATCATGGAATCCAACTTTGAAAAATACTTTAGGAACCAATGATAATACCCCACATGACCCAATATTCTCTTAATATCAATAAAATTTCATGGTTGGTCCCATGTCATAACATATTTCTCCTTTTCATGGTCAACTAAGATACTATGTTTTGAGACCACATGTTTCTAAAACTTCACTTCTAGAATCCAGAAGTCACATTACAATAGTGCAGTATTTGAGTCGATGATTTATCCACAATTCCATAACTGCTCTCAGATAACACACATGATGCTCCTCTGGTTGAGAGTAAATTGGGATTTCATCCACAAACCACACCATGAACGTATCAAGATACTCATGGAAGATCATGTTCATCAAATACATAAAAATTTTTAGATCATTGGATAGACCAAAAGACATGCCAAGATACTCATAATGTCCATACTTGCTTTGGAAGGAACTTTTTTGATTTTCAAATTCTTTTATTCTCATATGGTGATAACAAAATCAATAATCAATCTTTGAGAACCACTTATCCCAAATGAACTATTCAAACATATCATTTATTTGTGGAAATAGATACATGTTCTTCACCATAACTTGATTCAGTTTCGGGTAATCAATACAATGGATAAGTTTTCCCTTATCTTTCTTAGTAAAGAGAATATGCACCACCCAAGGTGATCCACTCAAGCATATAAATTATTTCTCTAACTGATCACCAAATATGTCTTCAACTCCTTCATTTTAGATGGTTCCATGCGATAAGAAGTAATAGACACTAGCTGAGTACCAAACACTAAATAAATAGAAAATTATACCTATATTATTTGTGGAAAACCAAAGACATAAAAAGAAAAAACATTTGGAAAATCGATGACAACAAGATGGAGTTCATCACTCAAATACTCCCGCTCTAGAAAAAAAGAGAACAACAATATTAATTCCCCAAAATCCATAAAAGTAGGTCCAGATCTACTCGACCATGGGTCCCATTCTCCCTATAAGATATGGAACACCCCATTGAACATAGTAAAGGAGACCCATCAAAGATAACAGTCAAATCATGCCATATTTCCAATGAGTTGGTCCATATTTTTAATGACATCAAGAGGATTCTTATTGATAACCAAAAAATACAAGGTAAGATCAATCACTGATAAAGAGAAGAGATAATAAAGACAACAGAGACCCTACTCTCTCTTTTTTTAGGGGTGTAGTAATATCCATCACATAAGAAAAAATCTTCATAGGAAGATTTAGAAAGATCACAATATATGTAAGAACCCAATTTTTCTAATAGGTATAAATCTATTAAAATTTGTTCTAATTCTTTTTTTACCTGTTGAGTATTCCTAATGAGATCATGGTAGTTTTAAGGGTTTCTAGGTATTGTTTAGATATCTAAACCCTGGTTGGTGCAGAAATGGAATGGGCCAAATGGTTTGTAGATACCATACAAGCCAGTCCACATGGTTTCCACTAACTATGTGGGGCTTGATAGAGGACAGTAGGAGGATATATGGTATTAGGAAATTGTGTTATTAGGTCCATATTCACATGTAGATAGTTTACAGTTTTTAGCCAATCCCAACAGCATTGTTGGCACATAGTTTCTCAAACCATCTGTCCAAACTTTGTGGGGTCCCATTGAAGTAGTACCATGTGCATGGTTGGAACAAGATTTGGCCAACCGTGTAGCCAAACTATGTGACCCTATTTTTCTTGGGTGACATGTCCCAAAATCCCTTAATAAATTATAATTTTAACATATCTTCCTATTTTATTCATTCTTCAGTCATGGAAAACTCTCCTCTTCTATTTGAGCTCCCTTTTGAAGCATGATCAAGAACTTTATCTTGATCATTCGATCAGATTTTGATTGAGGCACTGTTCATCTCCTTAGAATACTCTAAGTGATAGATTATTATTTTTTATCTTATTTATATCAATTATTTTATTTTGATGTAGGATCATGTGCACTATTTTTTGTTCATTGATTTGTTCTTCTATTTTCATTAGATCTAGTCCAAACTAAAGGATAATACTGTTTGAGGAGAGTGTTATAGGCTCTATGTAGGTGGTCTATGACTCATACATCATGTCTCGCCATTTTATAAATTTTCCCCATTGTGCGCACAAATATTTCATCAGGCGGTTCCTATTTAATTCATATTCCATTCTTATAATCATCATGCTCATATTATATATCTCTTTCTATATATTATCCTTGTGTCATTAGAGGTTAAAACCTCAACTCCTTCCACACCAAGCATGGTGATTCCTTAATTATTCTTTATTAATCCACGTGGGGTTTTCTATAACAATATTTGTGTGTGTGTTTTGGTTGTACTAATGGTAATACCTCATTAATTAAATGAAAAACTTTTTAATCACATGTATATTTTTTAGGTATCACTTGACTCTTCTAAGTGAAATATTTTAATATAATAAATGAATCTCAATTCTAAATGGAAAGTATAATATATGTATCACTTGGATTATTTGAATGAATTGGTTTCAAGTTTTTAGAACGCCATTACCTGCTTAATAGAAGGAAGTGGAGTGAACCTGTGTCACGACCCATCCCCCGGGGTCCGTGCCGTGACTACCCCAAGTCTGCCTTCTATAGGCTAGAGTCTGGAGACTAGCTCCAAAGGTGTATTCCCTAAAACTGGTAAGGCATTGCCTTTATAACTGGAAAACACACGCAATAAAGCACACAACAAGATACAAACTCAAGAAAACTGTATAGTAAATAGTGTGAGTACAGTAAGAAAAAGGGGGAAGAATACAAGCCCAACTGGAAAGTAAAAAAAATAGAAACTACAAGTAAACTGGAGCAAAAAAGGAAGGCAGTTGTTGGGTATTCCTCCAAGGTTCCTACCTATAGGGTACGTATAGATCACCTCCTCAGCACTCCACGTCTTTCCGCCTCCTCAGTGTACTGACTCATCGTATAGTCCACCTCCGGGCACCGTCCTGTCCTGGTACCCTCAGTCTCGATCAACATTGTCTGTCGTCTGCACCAAACACAATGAGGTGCAGGCATAGACTGTGCAAGGGTGAGTATAACGATACTCAGTAGGGACCCTGAGACCCTCAAGGTCTCACAAAATCCACAAAGGATAAACCTCAAAGCATGAAGTCAATTGTCAACCCTACTTAGGTATATGCCTATACATATACCTAAGTTATCAATTTTACCCATCCTAATCATGAGGAAACACAGTGTCCAACCCAAAATCCCAAAGATCAACTATTACACAAAGGAAGTAAAACCACAAAGGCAAGTACCACACAGATACGCCACATAGAAGAATACCACCAAGGTATTACCATGAAGGAAAGTACCACACAGTTACGAACTCATCTCACACCAAGATTTATTCTATGGGTAGAAAAAAGTAACATTCTGAACACCTTGGATGCAGGAGAACTCCTCCTCTATCAAGTATAGTGAGCATGTCGCGTCACACAGAGGCGCTTCCCACTAACCTTGGACTGCTGAGGTACTCCTCCTGTCGAGTATCGTGGGTCTGTCGCATCACAAAGAGGTGCTCCCCACCATGGGTCCTCTATGTCCCACAGAGGCGCTCCCCCTCATGACTTTCTGAGGTACTCATCCGGTCAAGTATCGTGGGTCTGCCGCATCACACATTGGTGCTCCCCCTAGTAGCCTACTGAGGAACTACTCCTGTCGAGTACTGTGGGTCTGCCTCATCACACAGAGGCGCTCCCCACCGTGGTTCTGTCGCGTCACATAGAGGCGCTCCCCACTAGGCTCGTGAAGTCACTCCACGTCGAAATGGTCAGTAGTCGTCAAGTCTATTCCAGCTAATAGGTTCTCGCACTATGCTCACTCTTCTCCAGGAGGATCCACTACACAAGCTACTATTTGATACTCCAACTTCCATGAAGTCCCACAAATAAGTATCTCAAATGTCCGCCACATCATAGGGGTCTCAACGTAATAGACGGTGCGTCAATCGGACGCCCGGTCTGTCAGTTATTAGCCTTCTAGTCCCAAGGACCTGGTTGGATTCATTCTCGATCCAAACTGATTGTACCATATCCTTATCCAAAACTCTAGTGGGGTCTACCAAAAGGAACATCTTGATCTAAGGTTTCTGGTGCCGTAGACGGTTCGTCATCTTGACACCATATGAGGGAGATATATTTAATACAAGATCTCGCAATAATAATATTATTATTATTATTGGGTGTTTCGGGGACCCGGGCCATGAACCAGAATTTAATATTCAACATTATACTTAAATCAATCGTCTTAATGTCAGGATCACACCGCCACTTATAGTAATTCATTCGGACGTCGCACGAAGGAGTTATGGATGGTTGAAGATTTAATAATAATAATATATTATTATTATTTGAGAGTTTCAGGTACTCGATCCAAAAACTTGAAAAAGACATCCAATATTGGACTCATAATTTACATCTCATAGTCAGGGTCATATTGCCACTGACGGCTCATGAAACTGAGGTCGCACGAAGAAGTTACCGTCAAAACACAGTTTTCCCAACAAAAATTAAAATAATAATATTTTAATATTATTATTAATATTTTGGTTTAAACCTTCAATGTATTTTTTTCATCTCCCTTTTTTTCAAGTTGAGCACGCATCCCTCTTAATTGGAACTTTATATTCATTTTTCATATATCTATCAAAATATTTAACTTTCTCTCTAAAATCTAATTCCATATTCATTCATGATTTTTCCTTCTTCCGCACGGCCAGACCGCCGCCACCACCTCCGGCTACCTGAGCCATGGCGTCTCCAAACTAACACACCTTCTGAACGTTGCCTTCCGACTGTCCTCTGTTGCCGCACATCGCACCGTCTACCTCACCCGGAGTCGTGCCCTGAACACACACTAGAAATCACACTACCACGTCGCACCTTCCGTGGGCCACCGCATCTTCGTTCTAAACCAGAAAAAAAATATAATGATCACATATTCGTAATCCTTTGGTTGAGGTCTCTACATCCATATGTCGTGCTGAACAGAATATTGTGTTTCCAACACCAATAAATATTTGTCCGCCTTCTTCCTTGAGCCATTGTAGCTTCGTTCCAATTTAGAAAAATTAAACGATCGCATATTTTCGATCCTTGCATCGATGGATTCACGTCCATATATCACGCTCTGCAAAACTTCGTGTTTCTAGTGCCAATAAATATTAGGCGTTGTAGAATGCATGAAGAATAAAAAGAACGAGGAGCATGATTTATGTGCAATATGATGTCCATGTTCATTTGGTCATCATCATCATGAATTTAGGATATTAAGAATCAATAAAACAAATTCAAACATATATAAAAATCCCTACCTCTATAGGCCGTTGGAGGTGGCGTGAGGAAGAAGATGATGTTGATGATATGGTGAAATCAGTGTTCATTGCTCCCGCAAGATGTTTCCGATCCGGGCTCAAGCATCATCCTTGTTCTCCAATTTTGGAGTATTCTCTTCGTTGTAGTGGATGTTCTTCGTTGAACAATCTCCTTCCAATTCCCTAGAGATCTCCCTTTTTCCAACAATCCTCCAACCAAATGGTGAAGTTCCAAATGAGTTTATTAAATAAAAAAATTGATTTGGCACATCAATGAGAGGAAAACCAAGAGTTATCTCCCATTAAAGGGGGAGTTCAAGGGTTGGGTGGTCCCCATTTTGAATTTAAATTGGGGGTTTTTTTAGTTCAGGTGGTCCCCACCACTAAACATCAAATTGGAGGTTTTAAAAATAAAATAAAAGTTTTTCTTTATTTTATTTTTATTCTTTTAACTCTCCCACAAAATTCATGAAAAAAAACTTTTACCCTCGACCAACTGCGGTCAAGGTGAAGGTCTCCTTAAGTGAATATTGATGTTGTGAGCTCAACGGTGCCCTCAAATTTCAATTCTGAGCACTGGTTCAAAAGTTATATAATGCCGCTCTCACGTTTACTAAACGTACCCGAAAAAAAGTTTAGAAAAATTATAACAGTCACACTTGACCTGCGCTGGTCGAGTTTAGGCTCTCCCTAAGTGAAACATGCCCCAACGAACCTAAAGGTACTGTCATGTTTCAAATCCGAGTTACTATTTAAAAGTTATATATTTTACAATAAAATAATTGTCACTTAATTATTTTATTTATGGCCAAAAACTAACATTCACTAGTGGCCCACACTGGCCAAAGTTAGTATCTTCGTAAATAAATCATTCCCTCATGAGTTTAGCGGTGGTCTCATATTTTCAATCCGAGCAATCGTTTGTGAGTTATAAGCATTTGAAAAATAAAATAATTTATTTTATTATTTTATTTATGATTATGCCATTTTTGGGTTTTCTCACAGGAGGCTCGCACCTACTAAACTTAAGTGGCTCCTAGGGTAGACCCGCCATCCTGAACACAAATGTTCCCTCGTATTTATGATCTGAGTTATTGTTTAACAGTTATTACACTTTTTCAAGAAAACTACTTACGCGCGCTAATTAAAACTCAACCAAACTTTGATGGATCATTTCGGGCACTCCAGGCCTTGAAATTGCACACCGTTAGATTTCATGGTCTCGAAATAATTTCATATAGTTAAAAAAATTATATGGAATTTTGGGGACATTACATTCTCCCCACCTTAGGGATTTATGTCCTTGAAATCCACAATAAAGGCAGAACAGAAAAAAGTGGGTACTGAGCATGAATCTGAGCCTCCCGCTCCCATGTGCTCTCCTGGAGGTCCCCGTACTGCCAGCATATGTGCACCAGAGGTATCAAGCTCTCAAGAATGACCCACTCCTATCGATACTCAATCTCAACTGGAACCTCTGAAAAAGTCACCCCATCCTCGATGTCCAGCTCATCATGGTCGATGACATGGTATGAGTCATGCACGTATCCCCTCAGCTGGGATACATGGAAGACGTCGTGCACCCTATCTAATTGTGGTAGAAGATCCAAGCAGAATGTAACTTGTTTATCCTCTGAAGTATCAGAAAAGGAATGATAAACCTTGGTGGTAACTTGCCGCCTCGGCCAAATATCTATAGTCCCCATCGAAAAGAGACTCGCAAGAATATGTGGTCCCCCTCCTAGAACTCCAAGGGTCTTTGTATCCTATCGTCATAATAATTTTGCCAACTCTGTGTTTTATTCAATTTCTAGCAAGTGAGACATCGTGATACAAATTTTTCATTGCTTTCTTCATCCCTAGCCACCAGTACTGATGTCAGAGGTCCTGATACATCTTCACCAAACCATGATGTACCTCCATAGGGGATGTATGGAACTCCCTCAACACCTCCTCCTAAAGCGCCACTAGTACCATGGTACGTCCTCTAAAGAGGACGTCATGCTCCCCACCTTTAGAAAATTCATCAGGTGCATGTTCTGTGGATATCTGAGCACGTCGAGCCTCATAGTCAATACCCCCCAAGTTGTGCCTCCCCAACTTGCAGAAGAAGTAGGGGAGTGAAAATCATGGACTAAAGGTTAGAAGCTTCATCTCTATCCAAGAAGGATATCTGTAGCACGACTAGCTACTCTGAGAGCTCACTCAGCAACAGCTGACCAAACCTCATGCTGAGTGCGTCTGCTATCACATTCTGATTCCCAGGAGTAAATATTATCTCAAAGTCATAGTCCTGGAGGAACTCTAGACACTAATATTGGGAACTAAAAACTCAAAACTTCTTCTGCCATGAGGGTAAGTCTGGCCAACTCAAGAGTGATTGGTTGCACCCTCCTATTCATGAGTTTATCCTGTGCTGCCTGAGTTTCCTTTTTCACCAACCAAGGAGAACACCATTCTAATGTAGTAGAGAAACCACAACCTTTTTGCCTAATACAGTCAATCTGAGTATGAACTATGGATATCCAGTCCATTCCCAAACTAACTTCTTAAGGCCTCGACGCAACCACCAAGAGGTTACAACCGAAACTCTCACCTCAAGGGTCAGATCACACCGTCGGCGTAAGTGTGATTATCATGCCTCCCCCCAAATGTATCTCTAGACGTGAGGGTCAAGGCAACGGTTTAAACGGAAACTCTAGGTCTTGGACAAGATTTGTGGAAGGAAGGAATGATTGGTGCCTATGTATATTGATATGGTAGCTGGTAGTAGACACATAATGTACCTCGAATCATTCCTAGAGCTCTTGGGTCGCACTCCTTGACCGCATGCAGCTACTCCCTTCCTCTGTCCTCCAATTCCCAGAGCCTAGTGGGAACCGCATAGGGGTGGTGGTTGTAACATTTCCAAATGTAAACCACCTCATATTGCTCTCCAAGATCTAATTCCACATCAGCAGCCCTGCAGATTCATTTTTCCTTGACACTTCCTCTTCTCGAAACATTTTACACACCCAAGTCTCTGAGACTGGCGTCAGTTTCCTATTTTCCCACAGCTAACATTCATTGGCTACATCCACTCAGCCAATGAACATTCAGCCACAAAGGTACTCTCTAGAACCCCAAAATAAGTTGGAATGAAAAGAGTAATAGAGCTAGATCGGACGTCCTTAAACACACTGCGCTCAAATGTCCGAGCCCCGAAGCACTGATCGCATTGTATTCATCAAGAACAAGGAATGATCAGCACACCTCGATGAATACTCAGCTACCGACATGTCTTCCTTCCAAGCTGAAGAGGCTCCAGAGAACTCTCAACCACCTCTTCAAGCTATTCCTCAACCGCCTATGAGTCAGGCTCAACTCGGAACCTGATGGGTATCTGATGTCGAATCACGTGTAAGGCACTAAGACTATATGTTTCCACTATCGGTACCATCGGTTGTAATTGCTGACCAACGGGTAGTGATATAGCTGGCACACTACCCAAAGGTACCATCTCAGGTAATAGTTCACGTACCGAAGCCTCATCAGTATGCAGACCATCCTCATGGTCACTCACTGGGAAATACTAGTAGCTAAGATCACCGTCTGCTCTACTGGTGCCTCAACTAGGTGTAAAACTCTAGCAACCACCTCCAGCCAACCCTCAGATGCATGGGAATCTGTCTCACCTCAAAACCTCGGAGGCCTATGCTATTGGAACTCGTGCAACGGGTTCAGTTAGTGTGTAACATCCACCAGTGTTAATGGTGTTATCTACTTCCCAATGGGTGGTGGTGTTGCTGGTACACCACCCAAAGGTGGAAAAATAGTAAGAGGGCCCCACACTGGAGCCTCGTCGCTCGGTGGGCCGTCATCGTATACTCTATTGGGAATCATTGATGGTTGTCTACGCAGTAGCATACTGATAAAGAATAGGTGCTCCATGGTCATTAAGTTATACCTGGTGATTTGACTCAAAGAAAACACAAGAGAACTTTTCAAAACACACACACAATCAGTGTTTTCATGCACTGAGTAAGAAATCAGAAGTCAAGGTCCTAGTGTATGGATACTTCGGTCGTTGTACCAACACTGGATTCCCTAAACTCGTAACCACACTCATTACACTTAACACTATTGTCGTTAAAAAACTCAGATTCCTATGTTATATGGTAGTACCGACTCCTTTGATACCAATTTTTCACGACCCGTCCCTTGAGGCCTGTGTTGTGACTACCCCAAGCTCACCTTCCATAGGATAGGGGATGGCGACTAGCACCTATGGAATATTCCCTAAAACTGGGAAGTCATTTCCTTTATAACCTGTAAACACACGCAACCAAGCACACATAAAGATACAAACGCAAGCAAATTTTATATTAAATAGTGTGAGTACAGTATGAAAAAGGGTCCAAAATACAAGCCCAACTGGAAAGTACAAGAAACTGAAATTATACGAAATTGGAGCAAAAAGGAAGACAGTTGTTGGGTCATCCTCTGAGGTTCCTACTTGAAGGGTAGGTACGGATCGTCTCCTCATCACTCCACTTCCATCCACCTCCTTCGTGTATTGACTCGTCATATAGTCCACCTCTAGGCACCGTCCAGTCCTGGTACCCTCAGTCTCGATCAATGATGTCCATCGTCTGCACCAAACATAATAAGGTGCGGGCATATCCCATTTAGGGGTGAGTATAATGATACTCAGTAGGAACCCCGAGACCCTCAAGGTCTCACAAAATCTACAAAGGATAAACCTCAAAGTATGAAGTCAACTGTCAACCCTTCTTAGGTATATTCCCATACATATAACTAAGTTATCAAGTATACCCATCTCAATCATGAGGAAACATAGGGTCCAACCCAAAATTCCAAATCTCAATTGTTCTAAAAAGGAAGGAAAACCATAAATCTAAGTACCACATTGGTATGCCACACAGAAGAATACCACCAAGGTATTACCATGAAGGAAAGTACCACACAGGTACGTACTCATCTCACACCAGGATTTATTCTAGGGGTAGAAACAAGTAACATTCCGAACACATAGGTTGCTGGAGAACTCCCCCTCTATCGAGTACAGTGGGCCTTCTGCATCACACAGAGGCACTTCCCACTAACCTTGGACTGGTGAGGTACTCCTCCAATTGAGTACCACGGGTATACCGCGTCACACAATGATGCTCCCCACCATGGTTTGGTCATGTCACACAAAGGTGCTCCCCCTCGTGACTTGATGAGGTACTCCTCCTGTCAAGTATTGTGGGTCTGTCGCATCACACAGAGGCACTTCCCCTCATATCCTATTGAGGTACTCCTCCTGTCGAGTACTGTGGGTCTTCGGCATCATACAGAGTTACTCCCCATCGTGGGTCTTCCGTGACACACATAGGCGCTCCCCATTGAGCCCCTCAAGCCACTCTAAGTCGAAATGGTCAACAGTCATCAATTCTCAGCTAGCTACAAGGTTCCCACACTATGCTCGCTCGTCTACGAAAGTATCTGCTCTACAAGATACTGGTCGATACTCCAACTTCCATTAAGTACCACAAAGAAGTATCTCAAAGGTATACCACGTCATAGGGGTCTCAACGTAACAAACGGCGCGTCAATCGGACACCCGATCTGTGTGTAATTAGCCTTTTAGTCCCAGGGGCCCGGTTGGATTTGTGCTTGATCCAACCTGACCGTTCCCTATACATATCCAAAACTTTAGTGGGGTATACCAAAAGTACCATCTCAATCCAAGGTTTCTTGAGTCGT
Organism: Viscum album; assembly: GCA_963277665.1. NCBI lineage: Eukaryota > Viridiplantae > Streptophyta > Magnoliopsida > Santalales > Viscaceae > Viscum > Viscum album. The sequence continues at coordinate 1,673,609,780 of OY728126.1, forward strand.
AGATGGTTTGTCATTTCGACACAGTATAAGGGAGATATGTCAAATACAAGATCTCACAATATTATTATTATTATTATTGGGTGTTTCATGGACCCGAGCCCTGATACAGAATTTAATATTCAACATTAGACTTAAATCAACCGTCTTAATGTTAGGATCACATCTCCACTTACGGTAAGTCATTCGGGCATCATACGCAAGAGTTATGGATGGTCGAAGATTTAATAACAATAATAATAATATATTATTATTTGATCATTTCGAGTAACCAATCAAAAAACCCAAAAAAAAACATCCAATATTAGACTCATAATTTACGTCTCGAAGTCAGGGTCGTACTACCACTGAAGGCTCGTGAAACCGATGTCACATGAAGAAGTTACTGTCAAAAAACGGTTTTCCAAAAAAAAATTAATATTATTATTAATATTTTGTTTTAAACCTTCCATGTATTATGTTGCATCTCCCTTTTTTCAAGTTGAGTGTGCATCCCTCTTAATTGTCACTTTATATTCATTTTTAATATATCTATCAAACTATTTAATTTTTTCTCTCAAATATAATTCCATCTTCATTCACGATTTTTCTTCTTCCGCACGGTCAGACCGCCGCCACCACCTCCGGCTACCCAAGCCACGGTGTCTCCAGACTATCGCACCTCCTGGATGTTGCCTCCCAGCTGTCCTCCCCCACCATACATTGCACTGTCTACCTTGCCGGAGTCGTGCCCTGAACACACACTAGAAATCACACCGCCGCGCTGCACCTTCCGTGGGCCGCCGCATCTTCATTCTAAACACAAAAAAAAATAATTATCGCATATTCGCGATCCTCGTGTCGAGGGCTCCGCGTCCATATGTTGTGCTCAACAGAATATTGTATTTCGAGAGCCAATAAATATTTGGCAACCTCCTTCCATGAGCCATTGCGGCTTCGTTCCAAGACCGAAAAATTAAACGATCACATATTTGTGATCCTTACGTCGAGGGATTCTCATCCATATATCGCACTCAGAAAAACTCCATGTTTCCAGGACCAATAAATATTAGGCGTTGAAGAACGCACAAAGAAAGCGCAAAGAATAAAAAGAAATAGGAGCATGGTTTATGTGTGATACAATGGACATGTTTTTTTGGACATCGTCGTCATGAATTTAGGATAGGAATAATCAATAAAACAAATCCAAACATATATAAAAACACCTACCTCTATTGTACGTTGGAGGTGGCATGAGGAAGAAGACAAATTCGATGAAATGGTGACGTCAGCATTCATTGCTCCCGCAAGATGTTTCTAATCCGGGAAAAAGCATCATCCTCGTTCTCCGATTCGGGAGGATGCACTTCATTGTAGTGGATGTTATTCATTGAAGAATCTCCTTCCAAGTTCTCCAGAGCTCTCCATTTTTTCAACAATCCTCCAACAAAATGGTGAAATGCCAAATAAGTTTATCAAATAAACTAATTGATTTGGCATATCAATGGGAGGAAAACCAAGAGTTATCTCCCATTAAAGGGAGAGTTCAAGGGTCGGGTGGTCCCCACCTTTGAATTTAAATTGGGGTTTCTTTTAGTTTGGGTGGTCCCCACCACTAAAAATCAAATGGGAGGTTTTAAAAATAAAATAAAAGTTGTTCTTTATTTTATTTTTATTCTTTTAACTCTCCCATGAAATTCATGAAAACCAAATTTTACCCTCGACTAACTACGGTCAAGGTGAAGGTCTCCTTAAGCAAATATCAGCGTTATGAGTTAAATGGTGCCCTCAGATTTCAATTCTAATCATCGGTCCAAAAGTTTTTATAACGTCGCTTATGCGTTTACTAAACATACCCAAAAAAAAGTTTGGAAAAATTATAACAGTCACCCTTGACCCGCGCCGGTTGAGGTCAGGCTCTGCCTAAGTGAAACACATGCCAACGAACCCAACGGTACTCTCAAATTTCAAATCTGATTTACCTTTTAAAAGTTATGGATTTTACAATAAAATAATTGTCACTTAATTATTATTTTTATGGCCAAAAACTAACATTCACTGGTGGCTCGCACCGGCCAAAGTTAGTATCTTATTAAATAAAGCATTCTCTCACGAGTTCAGCAGTGGTCTCAGATTTTCAATTCGAGCTACCGTTTGTGAGTTATAATCATTTGAAAAATAAAATAATTAATTTAATTATTTTATTTGTGATTATTCCATTTTTGGGTTTTCTCACAGGAGGCTCACGCCGGGTAAACTTAAATCCTGCCTAGGGTAAACCTGCCATCTTAAACGCAACAGTGCCCTCAGATTTTTTATTTGAGATACTGTTTAATATTTATTTCACTTTTTCATGAAAACTTCTTACACGCACTAATTAAAACTCAACCAAACTTCGATGGATCATTCCGGGCACTCCGGGCCTCGGAATCACACGTCGTCAGATTTATCTGTCTCAAAATAATTCCATATAATTAAAAAAAATTACACAGAATTTTAGGGACATTATAACCTGATTAATGATTAAGTAATTATGGTACTAAATGGTTTCATGTCCTTTTATCCTTTTCACATAGTATGAAGGGAAATGGAATGAACCGATCAACATATTAAATGGAATGATTATTACAAATAATAAATTATGTATAAGTTTCATATTTCATATTGTATTTTTAACTTTTATTAGAGTGATCTGACTTGAGCTATGTCATGGATTACTAAGGGAATTCCTTGACCACATAGTGGAATCCATTCTAATTCAAGTATTTGGTTTCCAAGGGAGATAACCACCTTGAAACATGGTCCTTGTCTATTATCAGATGCCTGATATGATTCCACAGAGTCACTTCACTGTATTCCATATATAAGGATTCCTTGGATAGACTCCTTGGATCTAGTTTTATGTCTTTGGACCTATGGCACCATGGATACACCCCCTAGCCCTAGTCATACTTATCTTGTTTTACAATGTATTATATCCATGGGCTTGGTTTGAATTATTTATAGTGGAATTCCTTGGGAAATGATCCATTGATTACACTTAGACCCCTTATAGCCAGGATATAGGTTATTATTGAGTTGGATCAACCCCTCAGGTCAAGGATGCCTTGGTTATTACATTAGATCCTATTTGCTATAATCATTATAGGATTACTTGGTAATTACCTTGTATCATACTATTATTATCATCATTACAGGATTCCTTGTTATACATTGGATCCTTTATTATTATTAACATGATACAATTTTAGGGATGTTTTATCTGACATAACTTATTTATATAAATAGAACTCAAATGAATTAAATAATGTAATGTTAACATGTTCAAAAACTAGTTGGGGCTGAATCCAGTATTGGGATATTTATATTTCTATAATGCTTTAAATTTATATATTTTTACAGTTTGTTTTAGTTTATATTCATAGACTAGATGGTATAGACATTGTTGGTGGTGGACAATTGAGATTTATCTCACACACTATTAGAGCCTCCATTGGTACACATGAAGATTACATGTATGCAGGTGTATATTGGGGGAAGAATACCACTTTGGACACTAGATCTTGATTTCTTGATTTATAATGGAGCTTTGTAGAGATGACTGGACCAGTTCTTCATATACTAGATAGTTTTGGATTCTTTTTTACCAAACATTGAATTTTTATTTTTATAAATTCTAAAAGGAATGAAACAAGAAAAAAATATGGAAAGAAAATAAATAAATAAAAGAGAAATAAAATAGAATAATAAAAGAAACTATAGAGGGATAATGTAGTGGAGACCAAGTGTGTCCCCTCTGATGATGTCCATACCCTCTAATAGAAGGGACCCAAGGCTAGAGAATAAAATATAAATGACATATTGAGAATCCAGAGAAGAAAGATAGTACGTAAATTTATTTCCCTTGCACCTAACATAAATAACATAGGTATGACCTCAGATCATCCCCTTGAAATTGAAAATGAGATAAATTATGTACCAAAGAGTAGACCTTGACCTGAGTAGAGAGTTGTGAATGGATGATGTGTCTATCTCCACTACATCCAGATCAATATTCACCTCATGGAATATACAATGACCTAAGAGTAGTGAAATTTATTCCACATATAAGGAATCCCCACTTCCAAAGAGGGTAGAGAAAGTAAGAACAATAGAGTCATTGGGGTCCCATACCACATATCCTCCTTAAATAGCACCAAAAACAAACTAGACATCAATTTTTAACTTGAGGCCTAAGATATAAGGACACCATCGGATCCAACGACCTTGAGTACCTCTTCCTTCTAGGAGTCATGGTACCCATACAATCATAAACCGACCAAAATATGAGGTATTCCAATAGTTGGTAATGAGACAATACAATTCTATAAGAAGACTTTAGGATCTGGAAATTTGATCTGGTAGAGAAAAGGTAGTACCTTTATGCTGAGACAAGTTCCTTTCTTGCTAAATAATCTAGCATCCAACCAACTGTTATAGTGATTGGGCTTCAATTATTTATATATAACACCCAACCCCTAGAGACAACGATATGGAAAAGAAACTATAGTAGAGAGTTGGTCTGACTAATCCACGAATGAGTAGAGAGATCACTAGATGGTATGCACCCAATCGCTCCCATAAAAAGGTGGGAAACCATCTACTCAAGGGGGTTCTGATAGTAGTTTCACCAAGACACTAGAGGAATACCCATAAGCCAGATATTTTCATCCATTGGGAGTGACTGATTTCTAAACCTCTAAGTGAATAAGTTGTACCTTGCATAAATTTCCATGTTCTACAAAATATCCCCCCGCGTGTTGACTTCACGATCAACCAGAGTGTCTCTCTGATAATCTTTATCCAAGAATATTTTAGTTGAATATCTAGTAAAAACACACCAGTCTGACTCAGAGTTGAAAACACTAAGTTCAAAGGTGTTCCGCTGATTAGATCCCATCACTACCTAAACTAGGTCCAAGTACATACTGGCTTGTTTTAAGGTCATGAAAGGTGTGGAGCAGCCTAGAAAACTGATTTTGGAGCCATCTTAGTTATGGAACCAAAATTTGATGTCACATCTACCAACTATACACTAAGAGTGTGATTGTAGGTTTGATATATGAGGGTAAAGCATATGTAATAGGGGGAATAATGATTATTAGATAGGCCAAAGTCATTGCCATACTTCCCCACTATGAATTTTCCCTATAACGAGCGATGATCAATGAAGTCCATATCTTTTTTTGACTGTTGTTCATGAATATTAATGGAAAGCTCCTCAAATTGATTTCTACCTCCCCTACTGGTTTGGTTATTTCTCTCCAAGAGATCCAGTGATGTATCCCCTCTAAATGAGCATCCCATATGAAGGTTGTCAGGATAATTTCAATGCTCGATATTAATCCCTTCATTACCTTGATAAATGACATGACATGCATTGGAATGGAGGATAAAATATTGTTGGCCAATGTAATCCTACTACTAAAGGATACAAAATGATTCTTCCAATCTAGAATTTGACCCATGATTTTACTAACTAAATTATCATGGTGCTGAATATGAGAGTGATTTGGGGAAATTTGGGAACCAAGATAATTCATAAGAAAATAACTCTTAAGGGTTTCCAAGATTCTTTGTAAGATATCAACATGTCTCTTCGGGAAATGAGAGGAAATATAAAGGCTTATCTTGTATTGATTAACTACCTGACCACTCCAAGTGAAATATAATTCAATTATCTTATTGATGTGGTGAATGGATTTCTTGTTATTATTGGAAAATATGATGTTTTCATCCAAAAACATAATATAGAAAATTACAATTGTGTTATACTTGCACCAATAAGTATGAATTATAACAGAAGAGAAACACTTATTGATGAGATGACTAAGGGAATTTTGAGAGAGGATAAAAAGGAAAGTGGATAGAGGATTGCCTTGTATTATTCTTCTATCACCCTTAATGAAAATAAAGTTTCTTTACAAGAAATAAATAGAGATCCATGGAGAATAAAAACATCGGAAAAGAAAATCACTATCCAAAGTTGAAAATCCCATTCTAGAGAGAACCATGAGAATAAAGTTACACTCAGTCCAATAATAAGATTTATCCATGTTGACTTTAACTATAATGTTGGATCCCAAGGTCCTAACATTAATATCACTAATCATTTCTCGAGAAATGGAAATTACCCCTTATATATATCTCCCCTTGAAAAATCGGTGATGCTCATCAGAGATCAAATGGGGAAGGTACTCTGTAATCCTTTTGTTGATCAAGTAGTCCAGAATTTTATAAGGGAAGATTTGCATACTAATCATGTGATAATGCTAGAGTAGGGTTGGATCCTTATTAGAGGCACATAAAACCCATAGCATGAAAGCTCCATGGATGAAATCCAAGAATTATTCCATAATTTCAAGATTAACCAAGTCCCAGGAACCCCTATATAAAGATCCTAGTATTCCATTGTGGTCTGGATCACTTTGGGGGTTAAGGTTTCAAACAACCTCATGAATCTCCTTTTCATCATGGGTGTCTTTAAAAAATTCATTATTAGAAGTGGAGATACAAATTGGAATGGCCTCAAAGAGATCCTCCTAACCACTCAAATAATCTTCACTCCCCTTAGAATTAGGTCCTACAAGAAGTTATTTAAAATAGTATTTGTCCATACCTTTGATCACCTTCAGGTCATCAGTGAAGAAATCATCAACAAGGAGAATATTGGAGTTAATTTTACAATGTTTTTAATTGATTAATTAGTGAAAGAATATTGTATTATAGTCAATCTCCCTTGTCCAATTAACATTAGACTACTCACAATCTATGATTTCCTTCCTCATAATTATCTTAGAAAAACTACTCTTACGATTGTCTAGGACATTTAAAATGTAGTCATTTCACAGATCATCAAATCCATTTTATAGTCTGGAAATATCTGAGTTAAGGGAATCTAAATCCATGTTAGAGGAGGGTAAATTCTGGTTCTAACTCTTGATATCTTTCCCAAGAATATGTATCTTATAATATAGAAGCACCTAGGGACTCCCATGATAAGGGTTGTTCCAAGAATCAAAGAAAACCTTCTTATAATCTGAAATGGAAACCCATAGATGAGAGAAGATGAAACGGTCCACATCATTTATACAATAGGAAAAAAGAAATGTGAAGAGGGTAGTGGTATAAGAGACTATGGGGGAGATGATCAACTCCCACACTTGGAAATAATTAAAGAGCCTAAAGATTGGAAAGACGCTAGTCAAGTCTACACCAAGTGTGTCGGGCCCCTCTTTGATTTTTGCACTAGGTATACCGATCTCCTAAGTAGCCTCAGTCTGAAATACCATTCTGAGTGAAAAAATAGCAACGTCCCCTCTAGCCTGGTGGGGAAATGAACCACATCCCTTTTTCTCTAAAAATTAAAGCATAAAATTAAAATCACCACCAATGATCTAGGGATATACTCTCTGGTTGAAGCATCCCAAAGTCTTCCACAATAAACCCCTCTCATACGCATCACAACTAGTATAAACCACAGATAAGAAAAATAAATGACTCCCTTATATGACTTTGATAGTAACACATTAGCCAGAGGCATCCACTAACACAACATTGATGTAAGATTTCCAAAAGATCCAGATATGGTTGTTATGAGGAGAGTCTTGTAGAAAACTAGTACCCATGATCCTATGATAAAAAATAGTTATCTTTGCATAAACTTTCTTGGTTTTGAGAATAGATACCAAAGAAGTATGATTTTTGAGAGTTTAGAAGCTATGTATTCCATTTTATCCTATTCACCCTGGCCCTAATCATTACAAATAAGGAATGTATTCATTTACATGATGATCACATAGTATTATCCCTATAAGAAGTGGCTTACATGGAAATAAGTTTATAGGTAACTTAGGTTAAAAAATATGAGATCCAATGCACCTTCCTAGAGGAGCTTCAAATCCGAAGATGTTAAAACATTACTGTCCTTCTAAACTAGATGACTTATCCTTACCCACCTTGTGATATTTCGACTAAGAAATAGTGTGGGGTGGAGTTTTCAAGGGAGTGTTATTGGGGGATCTTGGATAGCTAGGTGGAGGGGAAGGATGATCATGGGATTTCTCATTTAAAAGCAGATAACTTGAACAATTCACTACAGAAGGAGGAAATCATGGATGGAGGAGTTCCCATGGATCTTCCAAATTGGGAATACTAAAAAACAAAGACATCTATACATGTAAAACATAAAACAACACACTATTCTAGAAAGAGGGATAAAAATGCCCAGTGGGATCAGGATCCCTGTGTTGGCCCTGAGGTGGAGAAGTAGTGAGGATGACACCCTTTCCCTTTGAAGAATAAATGTCTTCAAATCCTGAAGGAACTGACATAGGTCCATTAAGAGGAGTTGGGAGAATGTGTGCCCTATAAGAGACCAAATCAAGGAAAGGCAGTCATCGTGACTTCAACATCAAGATTCGACATAGGGGGATTTCAGACCTAACCACTAATAGGGTACTGAATGGTCTGTGATTTAGGCCAAAAGGTTCCCTCATTCAGCAGTGGTTGATCCAGAGTATCTAGAGGAGAAGATGAAATATGAAAGTTAGGGACCTCTTGTTTTCATCTATGATAGATATGCAACGAATTCTCTCGCAGGTGACAACATGAGCAGTAGGGAGGTGACATGAATATAATATCATGATGCCAGTCTTTCATGCCCTTGATCCTTAGACGGATCCATGCTGGGAAAGGCTTTGATAGGTCCATATCCATGAAAATATGGGCCGAAGAGGATGCCTCCATCTGAGTGGTATGCTGATCCATGCAAAGAAATCCCCTAGATGATTTCCAATGTTCCATAGTAAGGTAAAGTTATGAAAGGGCAGAGGGAGACCCAGAAGGGTAACTTACACTGCCACCCATGTTGGATCCATTTCGTGGTGAACCTCTATGCCCTATATGAAGAGATTAAATCACCAGTTCCCCCACTTTCCTAGGATTGTAGCACCAAGACTTGACAAAATATTCTATGGAGCTAAGAACCGCACAAAATTCCTTTCAGTTCAGGATTGAAACCCTATCAAGAAAAGAAAGATTGCTAGAATTGACTAATATTTGAAAGAGATCCATGGGATTATCCACACTGAATCACACTACCAGGGTCCAAGAAAGGATCTATGTGGCTTCTGTAAAGAAGGTAGCTGATGCACAGAGTATTGGTTCACCACCAACAGAAATGATGCCTGACGGATTCAGGTGAACCTAAATAATACATGAATATGAGGAGCCTAGGGAGGGGGTGAACACATGAAAATGGACTTTAAATAGGAGGAGACCATAGTAGGAGATTAATATCATTCCCTTTCCACCAGAGAACATTCTAAAACCCTAACGGTGAAGAGGCATGAGGAGGATTCCAAGGAGGGGTCATCGAAGTTGGAGAAAAATTTAGAGAATTTTGAAAAATGGGTGGCATGTATAGTGCATTCTGTAGAAAATAACCCATTTTATACTTAGAAATTTCTCTTACTCCCTCATGGATCTTCAATCATTATTAAAAAAGTTTTAGATATTTTTATTATTTTCTATAGCATGTATTTCCTACTACTTTGTATACCATTTTTTTCTTTCTAGTACAGCGGGTTACTGGCCCTACTGTTATGGTGTTTGTTTCTGTTGTTCCATATATTTTTTCTATGCTTCTAAAATTTATCTATTATTATCTATCTATTGTGTTCCCCTCTGGTTATGAAGTAATAGTCTCTCCATGGACACACCCTATCCCCTTACTATTATTCAGCAGCTTCTACTGTATGGGGAGGTGCGCTTGGGGGCCTATTGTCAACCCTCTTGGTGGAATATTTGAGTGGAATCTGAGTTGGGACAACTCAAAGTGGTATCATAGGATTTCCTTCTTGATATAATATTTTTGAGATAATATAAAAAAATGCTTTAGAACATGGTTATAAGTCATTCTTGGGCATAGTTATGTCGTGTTTGGGGTAAATACTGAGTTCCCTAAAATAATAATATTTGTTCTATATTTTTCCGATTATAGTTGATATACTTACACCATTTGGTGATGCACATGTTATGTGATGGTTATTATTATTGATATGATTAAGGTTAAATTTTATCCTTTTCCAAATGAGATGAGGGAATGGAATCATCAATCATGCATCATTAAAGGCACATAAAATTCACATGTCTTGTATATGCCCTTCCTTATAGGTGAATTTTATTACATGCATTTCCTTTTCCACATGTGATTGTTGAGTGAGATATGGTAGTAATATTATGAATTTACTACTGTTTGTCTATGATTGAGTGTTTTTTAGTTTCAATTCATGAGTTGTATGGGTCCTCATGGATTGGAATCGGTACTTTGCTAAGTCAATCCATCATATATTATCATTACATTCTGAGATCAAATGTAGAACGTAGTTAAATTGAAATTAAATGGGTGTCTATTTCAGTGATGAGTTTTGTGGACCCTTATTAACTGAGAATGGTGATCCATTTTAATCAAAACTTGATATTTATATATAGAAGAATAAAAACTATAAATGAAATACTTGTATTATAAAAATTAAATGGTTTTCAGTAAATGAAGAGGTAAGTAATAGTTGACCCTTCAACTACTGGAACCCTTGTAAATTAAACTTGAACACATAACAATACCCTGACCTTATAATCAGGTAGTTGGGATAGTTCCTTTGGAAGTGATCCCTTGTTCTTAAGTTCCTCTTCCGTTAGTGTTTCTATGTATTCACATATCTTAATCTAAGGCTTGTTCTTGGAATTTATAGAGCTATGATTCCACAATGTCCTTGTGTCATGCAACACAAGGGTTGTGATGACCACACTCCAAATATGGTAGGCCATGAGCTACCAATCTTACCGCCAGGATTTCTACTTGAGGAACCACCTATTATACCTAATCTTGTAACTAAAACTCAGCTTAAAGATATTTTTCTACATCTAAGGCATTCCATGATGGGTTCTCTATCACCTTCACCTACGATGGATAATCTGACATGTGAGTTCCAGCAGTAGAAGCCTCTCATATTTTTGGGGGATGGTGGTCCATAGGCTATTAAGTCCTTTCTAGAGACCACACTATCTATATTTTATCACCTTGATATGCCTCTAGATAGGAGGGTCAGGATTTCCACCTTCATATGTTATGTGATTCGAAATAGCTCTGGTGGGATATGATTACTCAGGCTAGTCATCATCAGGGCATGGTCTGGAAGGACATTCAAACTGTCTTTTATGATAAGTTCCTTCCTCAAACATTAATAGATGACCGAGAAAGAGAGTTCATGCCCTTGGATCAGGGTTCTTTCTCATTCATGTACAATTTGATTAATTTTACTGAGTTACAATGATTTTCATTACATCAATAAAGTGATGAAATATTGCATGTTAAATGCTTAGAGGATGGGCTTAAGTATACCATATGTACTCAGATGAATGTATTTTTCCTACCAACCTTTTCTAAGACTGTTAATTAGGCTCTTATAACTTATTGAAACCTGAGGTAAGGTGATAGTACCAGAAAAATAGATTAAGTGTTGAGGTAGGGTGGCAGTTTGTTCAGTAGTAGGAAGTGTTCCTTTGGAGTTTTTCATCAGAGCCGTGGTGGCTAGAGTATCCACACTGGAATCTCTATTGTATGCTATTAGTGTGGATGGTAGGGGAATCTGAAGCCTCAGTGTGATAGAGACCTATTGGAGTGTCATTCTTTTAGATACATGAGACATCATCAATGATTCTATAAAACCTTGCCATATGCTTCTAGTGAAAGAGGCTCTACACTAGCTCCACCTTCGAGGGTAGGATATTTTACGTTGTATCAGGCAAGAAGTTGGAGTAGCATCAGTAGGGATAGATAAAGAGGCATTCATGGATATGGTATCCAGACTTTTGATTATTAGTTCCATTATATTAGACCTTCTCATGGTAGTCTAATTTTAGCACTAGTCCATGGATCAGGTCAATTTCATGCCTTACAACCGATACCTGATGATCAGAGTGAAGGAAGTTCAATGGTATGAGGTATTATTCAAGTAGCCTCCACTATTGTGTCTGATATATTTGATACAGGTTCTTTTCATTCCTTTATCTCTTTATCATCCATGGAGAGTCTTAGATATATATTCAGCATAATTGTTGTGTGATGAAACTAGATGCACAGTTGGGAGTACGATCAGAGGGAATACGCCAATGTAGGTATTTACCCTTTATGGTAGGATGTTATCCATTATTATGGGACCTCTTCATCCTTGAGATGATGGTATTCAATGTAATTCACAATATGTATTGGTTGGTTCTTTATCATGCCTTTATAGACTGTTATCACTATAGAGTGTTGTTTACATCACATGATGGTAATAGTTATCTACACAATTGTTATTAATATATCTAGGCTAGTCGAGATATACCATGAATCATGGGTTATGTGGAGTGACTGCCAAGATTTATAGTCTTTTCATGGAGGAGTAGGGCTTTCCTCAGATAGATTTTCCTCCCATGGTATATTGTTTCAGGGATATCTTTCCCAGTAATTTTTTTTGGATTACCTCCTAAGATATAGGTAGAGTATATGATTCCATTTATTACATGTGTAGATCCATTTTCCATTACTCCTTATAGTATAGAACTTTCTAAGATCTATGATCTAAATATATAGATGGAATATTTGGACTCTAAAGGAATTATCAGACCCAATACATCATCTTGGGGTTCACCCATGGTTTTCACAAAGAAGGTGGATAAGACCCTTTTTTTATTCATGTATTAAATATTATTGAAATAGATTATAGTTAAGAATCAATATCCACTTCCTCAAATATATTATCCCTTTCACCATCTCTGTTGAGCTAGGGTTTTCTAAAATATTGACCTGAAATTGGGCTATCATTGGGTTCAAGTCAGGCCTTCATGAATAACTTATACATATTTCAATAGAAAGTATGGTACATATGATTATGTCATTATTTTGTTCAGTCTTATGAATGTTCCTTTCATTTTCATGGTTTATATGAATAGGTTTTTCCATCCCTGTTAGGATTCTTTTTTCAGGGTCTTTATAGATGAAATCTTGGTGTACTTTCATACTCGTAGAAACCATGATAGACATATTGAGATAATTTTGAATAAAATTATAGAGAGTCATCTTTATGAAATGATTTATAAGTTTTACTTCTGTGTAAATAAATTTCACTTCTTGGTTCATATTATTTAAGAATCAAGAGTATCTTTTGGCCCTAATATGGTAACTGTTGTGGTTTCCTAGAAGTATCCCAAGAAGTTTTTTGATATATGTATTTTCTTAAGAATGGATGGATATTACAATCATTTCATACAGAACTTATCAAACCTTGTTGAATGTCTTACTAGACTTAAAAATAATGGTGGGAAGTTTCTATGGTCAAAAGCGTGTGAGAAATTATTTCAGGAGTAGAAAGGTAGTCATGTTTCATCACTAATTTAGATTCTTATAGACCCTATAAGAGGCTATACAATGTTCTATAATATATATAGAATTAGGCTTGAATTAATTCTAATGTAAGCAGATTTAGTTGTTTCTTACGAATCTTAGTAGTTGAGGACTCAAGAGAGAAACTACTCAACGAACAACATTGAGATACCAGTTGTTGTCCATGCCTTATGTTTTTTCCAACACTATCTGATGAGAGATTTATTTATGGTGTATAGAAACCACAATATCCTAAAATATAACTTTCTATAATGTTAATTGAATCTCAGATAGTGAAGGCATGTCAAATATCTTCAATTCATTAATTTTGAGCTTGCTTAAATACCTGGAAAAGGTAATGTGGTAGTGAATGTGCGGAGTTGGAAAAGTCATGCACAGGCCGTACTGGATTCCAGTGATGAATGGAAATTGATGATCCACTTTTCTGATATGCATATGGTGTTTCATGAGAGTCATGATCAATCTTCTCTTACATACCTTGTTGTTACCCCTTCTTCCTTTTATAGGGTGAAGAGTAGGCAGTTCTATGATCTTGAAGGTTTGGCTATCTGGGAGAGTATTACTGGAGAAACTACTACAAATATGGTCTTTATCAGTGCTAGAAAAGGGGATTAACGACACTAAAAAAAGTGATGTTAATCGAGGGAAAGATAAAGGGGGTTCCCTTTTATAAGCGCTCTTTTTAGGCACTAATAAAAGTCAAAAAAAATTAAAAATAAGTTAAAAATAATATATAATGTGGGGGGATCTTTTAATAGTGCTTGACCCCCCCCCCCCCTATCATCACTAGGAGGACCCCCTCGCACTCTCTCGTGTGCTTACCATGACCACACCATCCCCCACATGCTCGCGCACCCCTTCTTGTTTCCACCCGAACTCAAACCTGCGACCTCCCCCCTTGCGCACCTGCACCTTTACCACTAAGTCATTTCGTTTTTTTCTCTATTTAATGATATATCTATATATAGTTATAGTTATAGTTATATTTATTCGTATATTAATATAGATTCATATTAATATAAATATATTTAGTTATATTCATACATATATATTTATTCATATATATATATATATATATTAGTATATTAATATATATTTATATATATATATAGTTGTATTTGTTCGTATATTAATATAGATTCATATTAATATAAATATATTTAGTTATATTAATACATATATATTTATTCATATATTAATATATATATATATATATATATTCGTATATTAATATATATTTTTATTTATTTATATATGTATATATAGTTATATTTATTCGTATATTAATATAGATTCATATTAATATAAATATATTTATTTACATTAGTACATATATTTTTATTCATATATTAGTATATATATATTTCTTCGTATATTAATTTATATTTATATTTATATATATATATATAGTTATAAATTTTTATATGTATATTTATTTTTATATTAATATATATTTATAAGATTAGTTTTAAATACATTTATAAAATATGTTTTTTTTTTGTGTTTATAAATAAATACATACATACATACATATATACAACACACACACACACACCCCGATATATATATATATATATATAAATACATATATATGTGTATTTGAAAAGCCATAGAATGTTAAAACGACTGTAACTCTTAATCCAGAAGTACGTTTCAATTCCACAACCAATAAAATCGAATAAAATGAAACAATATTCGATAGAATATGTAGTAAAGGCCTAGAAGACATCTGGATCAGATGTTATACCTATTGGAATATTAAAAAAGCAGGGTATCCCGACTAAAAACTCAGTTTTGGATGACTTCTGGGCCTTTTTGAGCCTCTAAAAATTTGAAATAAGGATCCTTTAGGTCACTATCACGTAGATATTAACACAATATTCGATTTAATATGTTGTAGATCTCAAACGGACACTTGGATCAAAAGTTATGGTTGTTTGAAGTTTGAGTTACATTTTCAACTTATTTTAGATCTTTTATTGTTTTTTTTTATTTTTTGTGTCTTCAAATTGTCATTAAATGATTATTAATAGATGATAATTAGAAAATAATTCATTGATAATATTTTTTAAAATATTTTAAATCCATTTTCACTAAATTTCTTATATATCAAATGTAATAATCTATTTATAATTATCTAAAACATATTTAAAATATATATATTATATTTATATCAATATAAATATACTTATATTGTAGGATAGTTGATACTGATTGTGGTATCAGAATAATTATGTAGATTCTCAATATATAAGAGGGGGTGAATTGTATACTTTAAAAAATTCCTTCGGAACTTTTAAAGTTGGTTAAAACCTTTTATGTTTAACAAAGTTAAACAAGTTAAATTCACAAGACCTCTATGTTCTACAAACTTGATTGATTCTGGAAATGTAGTTCTGAAAATGAAATTCTAGAAATGTGGTGTTAGAAATGAAACTTTATAAAATTTTACAACGAAAAATATTCTACCTTAAAGCGTATAGAATCTCACTAATCAGAGTATACATGTACAAGAAAGTATAAGACAGTTATACTTTCCTTATCAATCAAAATAAAAAAGAAAACAAACTTAAAACAATATAAGTAACAAGTATGAAATCTTTTAACCCAAATAGTAGGGTATCCAACAACCTTGGATAAAGGTCCCTTGATTTATACTTTCAAGAAATTATGTCTTATCCACACCAGGGTAAGCCCCCGATACCAATATCGGAGTTTGTCTTACTATCCCCGCAAGCCCTTGAACTTCAAGGTAGTTGGCACCTCTATATTACAATCCCCAGAAACCCTCGAATGTACTCTGCAACATTCAGAGTCACACAAAGCAATTCTAAACTAGATGTTCAGTACGCACAAAGCATGAAAGTATCTCTCTTTAGAAATCACTTCAATAACATTTAATCTCTAGATTTGTAGAACAATTCATCAATTCATCATTTCATCAGTTCATCAATTCATCAGTTCATTAGTTCATCGGTTCATAAGTTCATAAGTTTATCAGTTGTGAGCTTGTTCAAATGATCTTCTATTTATAGGCACATCTTCAATGGTTGGCTCTCTCCTCCAATGGTCATATTTTTCCTTGAATCTCAGAGGGACGTGTATACATGTCACTCAAATAATGGTTAGTAAATAACAGAATACAGGACATAGTTTTATACTTATAACAAAGGTAAGAAAAACAAGGTTGCTTAATAAAATCTAAATTTCCAGAGTCTGAGGAAAATAAAGTTTGAATTCTAACTAAAAAACCATTCGGTGTCTATAATTCATGAATATTAGGATTCTATCTTAAAAATAATTCAGAACCTGAATTCTATAGAATTATGGAGTCTGAATATAGAAATTTTAGAGTCTGAATTTAGAGAATTCTGAGTCTGAATTCATAATGTTCAGAGTCTTAGTTCAGAAATTTTGGAATCTGATCCCAGAATGTTCGAAGTCTGAATCCAGTGAATTTGGAGTTTGAACTCAGAAAGTTCAAAGTCTGAATTTAGAGAATTCGGAGTCTGAACTCTAAATGTTCGGAGTCTGAATTCAGAGAATTCGGAACCTGAATTTGGATCTTGAAAATATAATGCTCTATATCTAAGTATTTATAAGATTCTGAGGTTTTAGATATGAAACCAAATTTTATACGTAGAAATAAAAAGAGTTATATTTAGAGATACTAAAATATGAACAATGAAAATTCATGGTAAGGATAAATTTCTTTAGGGAAGGAAAATTTTCCTTATCAAGATGAAACTTATGGAAAATAAAATTTTCCTTATAATAGAGTGTTTGTGATTTTCAAAACATAAAAGAATGGAAAAGTCATAAGGAAACCTTATTGACTCAACAATCACCCCCTTTTTAGAAAGCACAAACATCCTTATGAAAAAGAATATAAGGACTTAGAAATTTTATAGACTTGTAAGTAAAACTTATCTCCCTTTACATATGGATCAAAATGAATACGATTAACTCCCCCTTTGTCCTTGGAAACCCTAAAGATCGTATTCTGAATTTCTTGATTGAGATTTTCCATTTTCTTGCATATGAAAAATTTTATGATGAAAAATCCCCCTTAGATGAACTCCCCCTTACATAGGGAAATTTATACTTTACTAAGTATTTTTTTTGACATTCCTTTCTCCCCCTTTTTTATTTTTAAAAATAAATACAGGGAATGGAAAATGAAATATGGTAACTAAAATATTATTACTAGACAACCAAAAATAAAGAACATCCAAAAATTTCATTAAGATTGGAAGAATATGTAAAACAAGGAAAATACAAAAAAAAAGACTGGATTTAGAGTGAAATTATCCTTACTTATCCTTTGGAATCAGCTTCTTCACAGTAGTCTTCAGCTTTTTGAGTTCCTTGTGATCCTCCTCTATACGTTAGAGAAGTTGATCTTGATCTTCCGTTTTTTTTTCTCTAAGGCTTTGATTTTTTCTTCATGAGCCTTAAGAAACTCTTCCTGAGCCTTCAATACTTCTTCCTAATTAGAAATATTCTCCTATACCTCAATCATAAAATCCCTTTCTCTTTTCCAACTCTGAGAAAATGAAAATAATTTCCCATTCAGTACTTTCACTTCTTGCTTCCGAGTATTTTTTTCAAGAGATAGATTTTCTTCAAAAGACATGGTGAGATCTTTGAACTTACTATCTTCAGTTTCAAATGAATCCTTGACATTATCTTGAAACTCATCAAGAATTCTCATGTCTTCCACAGTTTTCTTTGACCAGCTACACATCTTCTTGTAAGAACTTTTGTGGGCTTCATAGTTTATGAAAAATGTTTTGAAATCAGCCTCAAGTTTGACACACCTATCCATCACCATGGATAATGAATCCAATTTTTTATTTAAGGTATGCTGAATCATCTGGCATCTAGATTCTATGCTTGTAAATAGAGGGATAGTTCCAACAAGATTTTTCAAATACTGGACTAAAAAATCATGTCCAAGAGAGGAGAATTCCGAATCATAGATTTTTCTTGGTGAGGATTCTTTTTCAATATCAGCAGCTTTCCTCTTTGATGAAGCAGCCACTTATTTCTTCTTTACCACTGCTCTGCTAGGTGTATCAACAACCACCTATTTTCCCTTATCAGCTTTCGTAATGACTTCTTCTTGATTGGGTGATTCTTTTTCACTATAAGATAGTTGTACAATTTTATCTTCATCTACCTCTTCCTTCTCATCCCCTGCCTCTGCATCCTCTTGCTGAATGAAATCATGGTTGGAACTTTCTTTTTCAGAAACTTTTTTCACTTCTTATCCACTCTTATCATCTTTCCCTTGGGTAGAAAGTTTTGAAGACTCAGCTTCATAGGTTCGGAATGATAATTTTTCAGAAGGAATTTCCTTCTCATGAAAATATTCAACTTTATTTATCAAGTCTTTGGTATCACCACTTCCTTATTCTTATTCTTCTACATGTTTTTCTTGGACCTTTTCTAGAGTCACAAACTTCTTTCCCAAAGTCTTTGGGAAATGTTATATCATAAAGGATTCTATTATCGAAATATTCTTGTATTCTTTCTCAGCAGCCTTTAGAAGTGATTGGACAATCTCTACCTCAGAAAAAAATTTCTTTTCCTTCTTCTCTTTCTCTTTCTTCTCAAGCTCTTCAGCTTCCTTTTCCTTCAAAGATTTTTATTCAACAGGGTCCAAGCCAAACATGGGCTCCCATTATTTCTGATTTTTCTTATCTTCTCTCCACTTTTCTACTACTTTATTATGATAAGCTTTTTGTTTCTTTGGTTTCGAGGGTGCTGACTAAATTTCCTTAGCCACTGGGGTTTTTTCCTTCTCTTTAACTTCTTTCACCTTCCTCTTCCTTCCACCCTTTTTAGAGGTTTCATCCACCTCCTATTTCTTTGAAAGAGTTTCAACTTCTACTTTAGGAAAATCATATAATTATTCATATTCTTTGGAAAAAACTTATTTTAATCATTCTCAAAGTAGCATCACTCAACAACATGACTTTTCTATTCCTCGAATTAGAACTATAAGGTATTTTGAAGGATTCTAAACACTAAACAATCATCTTTGACAGAATGGATGGATACATAATAATCTGAGATTTCAAATTACAATTCTTGATATTATCAATCGTAATCAGAATGTAATTAACCAAGTTTATCTTCCTTAGATTCACCAAGAAATCCAAAATATAGATGTCACTATTATTTAGAGTATCCTTATAACATTTTCTCAGAATAAATAATCCTTGAACCCACAATACAATAATTCTAAAGTTTGTAGATAGGTGAAGAATCTTCGGAGTCTTTACTTATGAGAGACCAAGACAGGCCATAGAGTTTTCCTTAATAAAACTTCCTTGAACATCAGGTAGCTTGTGAGTACAGAACTCAGCTTCCCCTTCATAAGGAATACCAACCATGTTTACAACCTTGGTGTAAGAAAGTTAATATGTCTTTCCAAAACACTTTAAATAGAACTTACTCTTGCCTTCTTCCTTAAAGAAATTTATTGACTCATAAAACTCTACTAACAACTCCAGATATACCAAATCATGCGCTTTTGGTTTTGAAATACATACACTCTACCAGGATTTGAGTTTGATATTCTTGGAAACGATAGAGTCATATTTGGCATAAAACATTGAATCAACTAACCTTTCTCTGTATATCTTCCATTTAGAGATTGGCATGATAGTCAAAATTTCTTTCTAGGAAAGAGCTTCAGCATGCGATGTCTTGAGTTCGATGTGGGAAAACCATTGGAGGGTTCCTTTATATAATAAATTGGGGTGATATCTCAGCTCCCATGATTGAGCTAACAGTTGAAAGCTTCTTGAGAAGATCTGACGGTTGAGATGATAGTCGAAGAAGGATTTTGATTTAATCCGATCTTTTGAGGTTTTTTTAAGAAAAAATATTCGGAATTAAGGAAAATTGAATCTGAAAAATTTAAAACAAAATGAAGATACCAACAGGTAAAATATTATTAACAAAAATTTATAAAAGGAAACATACCTTTCGGATTTCGAGGAAGATTATTCATAATAAGGAAAATTCTTCTTAAAGAACATTAGATTCTGAATATTTTGATTACAAATACATTGACTATGAACAATCCAGCTACAACAATTTTCATTACGAAAAATTTTAAACTAAAAAAATTTAGACTGAGAAAAATTTAGACTACAAAAACGTTTCTAGACTATGAAAAATTTTTAGACTACGAAAAATTTTTAAACCACGAAAAAAATTTAGACTACAAAAAAATTTAGACTACAAAAAATTTTAGACTACGAAAAAAATTTATACTACGAAAAATTTTAGTATGAAAATATTCATTACAAAAAAAATTGACTACAAAAAAATTTAAAATACAAAAAAAATTTGTAATGAGAAATTTTCATTACAAAAAATTTCCATTACGAAAGATTTCATTATGAAAAAATTTCATTCTATCTAACAAGAATATTTACTCCCCCTATTAAAAGGATTTACTTACTATTAGGAGATAGGTTTCAAAAAGAAGTTAATATGGAAGATTACCTTACGGTTATCATTCCTAGATTCTATTTTATGTATTCAAATCTATCAGATAGTAAATATTTTGTAAAAATATCAGCAAGTTGATCTTTCATTCTGACAAATTAAAGACTGATAACTATTTTTTGTGTGTGATTCCTAATAAAGTGATGCTGAATATCTATTTGTTTTGCACAAGAGTGATGTGTAGGGTTTTTAATTAGGGTAATGGAACTAGTATTATCACACAAAATTTTTTGTTTTGGTAAAACTCATGCCATAATCTATTAGTGTGTGTTGCATCCACAATACTTAAGCACAAAAACTTCCAAGTGCTACATATTCAGCTTCAGTAGTGGAAAGTGCTACTGAGTGTTTCTTCTTTCATGACCAAGAAACTAATGAATCTCCTGAGAAATGACAAGTTCTGGGTGTATTTTTCTTATCCATTCTACATCCACCAAAGTCAATATCCGAAAACATTTTAAAAAAAATCATTTCCAGAAGTATAAAAGATTCCAAGATCTATGGTTCCTTTTAAGTAGAGAAAAATACTTTTCACTACCTTTAAATGAGATTCCTTAGGATTGGATTGATATCTTGCACATAAGAATACTGAAAACATTAAGTCTGGATGAATAGCTATCAAGTAAAGTAAACTTCCTATCATACCTCTAAAAGATGTCTGATCTTTTGGTTTCCCAGCTTCATCAAGATCAAGTGAATTTGAGGTACCAATGAGAGTACTTATACTATTAGTGTTTTCATTTCCATACTTTTTAAGAAGATCTTTAATATACTTATGTTGGGATATATAGATTCCTTCTGGTTTTTGAGAAATTTGAAAACCTAGGAAAAATGTTAACTCACCCATCATACACATTTCAAACTCATATTTCATTATATCCACAAAAGAATTAGTTAAAGATTGCTGAGTTGAACCAAATATAAAGTCATAAACATAAATTTGAACAATCAAAGAATTTTTCTTATCTTTATTTATAAAAAGGGTAAGATCAGCATTTTCCTTGGCATAATTATTTTGAAGCAAAAATCTTATAAGTCTATTATACCATGCTTTGGGGGATTATTTGAGTCCATACAAAGCTTTGGTAAGTTTGAAAACATGTTCAAGATATTTTGTATCTTCAAAACTAATAGGTTGTTCAATAGAAACTTCCTCTATAACATAAACATTAAGGAAAGCACATTTCACATCCATTTGAAAAAGTTTGAAATTGAAGACTGCTGCAAAGGCATGTAGAATATTAATAGATTCAAGTCTAGCTATTGGATCATAGGATTCTTCCTAGTCTATTACTTCTTTTTGATTATATCCTTTAGCAACTAATATAGCTTTATTTCTTATTAGGACTCCATTTTCATCACACTTATTTCTGAAGACCCATTTTACTCTAATAACAGAAGTTTCCTTAGGTATTTCAACCAAGGTCCAAACTTTATTCCTTTAAAATTAATTTAGCTCATCTTTCATGGATTTTATCCAATCATCATCACCTAAAGCTTCATTTGTGTTTTTTTGTTCTAATTGAGAAATTAATGCTAGATGTTCTACGTAATTTTTTAAGGAACTTCTAGTCCTTATAGGTTTATTTAAATCACCAACGATACTATCACTGGGATGATTCTTTAGAAACAACTGATTTGGGTTTTGTAAAACCAGTTCATCAATATAGGGTAAGAAATATTCTGGGGTAAATAATTCAGAAACATTTTATTGTGATTTGTCCTTATCATAAGGTTCTTCTATCAAGGGTTGATAATCATTTTTTGAAAACACATCCGATGATGTTGGTTGAGGATGTTTAAAAATAAAAGGATCAGTTTCATCAAATTTGATATGTACTCTTTCTTTAATAGTACAAGTTTTTTTATTGAAAATGCTATAATCCTTAGAAGTTGTGGAGTAGCCTAAGAAAATTTATTCATCAAATTTTGGTGCGAATTTGTGTAGATTGTCTTTAGTATTCAGAATAAATACCTTACAACCAGAATTATTGAAGTAGGAAAGTCTAGGTTTTCTACCATTCCATAACTCATAAGGATTTTTATTAAGAAAAGGTCTAATCAAAACATGATTTATAGTATAACAAGTAGTACTTACAGCTTCATCTCAAAAATTATTGTCTATATAATATTCACTCATAATGGTTCTTATTATCTCTTGAAGAATTATATTTCTTCTTTCAACAACATCATTTTGTTGAGGTGTTCTGGGTGCTAAGAAGTTATGAGTAATGCCTTTTTTACTACAAAAGGTTTCAAAATCAGAATTTTAAAATTCTCTTCCATGATCACTATGAATATCTTTCAAAGGAAAATTTTTCTCATTTTTAACTTGGGCTCTAAAAGTTTTGAAATAAGAAAAAGCTTTATATTTCTTTGCTAGAAAATAGACCCATGTAAATCTAGTGTAATAATCAACTATAAAAAATACATAATATTTTCCTCCAATGCTTCCAGTTTGTGTTAGAAAACAAATATCCATATGTACTAACTATAATGAATCATTAGTTGAGACTTCACTGATTGATTTAAAACTTGATTTGTGTTGCTTTCCATATTGACAAGGATCACAAACTTTTGAAGAATCGAATCTATGCTCCGGAAGATCCTTAACTAGTCTTTTCTTAGAGAGTCTGCATAGGTTCTTAAGGTTATAGTGTCCTAACCTTCTATAAAATTACCAAGAATGATCTGCCATTTCACTAAGACAAGGTAGATATTGGCTTATAAGGTCTTCTAAGTTTAGTGTGTAAACATTCTCTTTCCTATTGGCAGAAAGAATAAACTCTTCCTTTGAATTGTGTACTAAGCACTTTTCATTTCTAAAATTCACAAGGTAACCTTCATCACATAATTGAATTATGCTAATGAGGTTGTGCTTAATACCCTTAAAAAATAAAACATTTGAAATAAAAGTTTTTTAAAGAAGAACAATATTACCTATACCAATAATTTCTCCCTTAGAATTATCTCTGAAAGTTACTTTTCCTCCATTCATCTTAATAATATTTTCAAAGAAGTTTGTGTTACCATTCATGTGCATAGAACATCCATTATCCATGTACCATGTATTTCTATTGGTACTATCTTTATTTTCATGAAAATAAGAGTGTTAGACTTTCAGAATACAAACATTCTTGGACCCAGAAACATCGGAAAGAAAAATTTTAGAAATCCACGTTTTCTTAGAAAAATAATTTTTATGAAAACCTAAAGATTGATTTTTGTTTAAGGATAAATTTTTTGATCAATGCCCACCACACTGACACATAGTGCATAATGGAGCACTTTGAGGAACAAAATAATTGTTACTAAAAATTGGTTTTGAACTAGTATAACCAAAACCAGAATAATTCCTTAGAGGTCGAATTTGGGAATACCTTTTATCAAAACTTTCCTTACCTAAGGTAAAGTTTGAAAAACACTTCCTTAAGGAAAATATTTCTGAATTTAGTCTTATAACTAAATTCTTATCCTTAAAAATGTCAGTTTTAGAACTAGAGTTATGCTCGAAAACATTTTTCTTAGAAATTACTTTTTCTAGATCCTTAGAAAGTTTATCCTTCTCAAAATTAACTTCCTCAATATTTTTTGAAATGATTTCAAAATCTAGGGTTTTTTTATCAAGATCTTTAGAAAGATCTGATATTTCCTTAGTACGAATAAAAATCCTAGAATTTTCCTTATCAATATTTTTCTTGACTTTAGAATTTTTATTCTCAAGAATCTTAAAAAACCTAGAAACTTCTTCATAGGTAGGTAAAGTATTATCTTCATCAGAAGAAAATTATTCATCTGAGGATTCATAATATTTACTATCACTATAATTAGATTTTAAGGATACGTTGGTCATGGATTCATCATTTCGTACCTTTTTCATTAAACAATGATTTTCAATAGGTAAATTTTAAAGAAAACCAGGATTCTTATGACCAGAAGATTCATACTCTGAGGATTCATCAGAAGAGTATCCACCACTGGTACTCCAGGTGTCATTAGCTTTCAAAACATTCTTAGCTTTGTCCTTGTAGTACTTCTTTCTATTCCTCTCAGAATGATTTTCCTTTCTATCTTTTCTCTTAATCATAGGACAATGTGGCCTTATATTCCCTGCTCTGTTGCATTCATAACAAGTGACATCAGATTCATTCTTATCCTTTCTTTTTTTATTCTTAAATCTATACTAAAAGTCTTTATTCCAAACTATCTTGTTCATCCTTCGAGCAAGATTAGCTAGCTCATTCTCAGAATGTTCACTTTCACTTGATTCAGATAAAACAGTTACCTTCTTCAATGTAGATATTGTAATTCTCTCAAGATTATTAGATTTCATATGATTAAAAGTAGTTGTAAAAGAAACACTTCCATTCCCATTCTTCTTATTAGCATTGTCAGCATCTCTCTTCATTCTATTCTCATGTTGAAGAATAGTTCCAAAAATTTCATCAAGATTAATCTGTGAGACTTTCCTATTCTCATCAATAGTTTTTCTCTTTGATTCCCACTCATTAGGCATAAAGTTTATAATCTTGTCCACAAGCCCCTCATCATCCAAACCTTTTTCACCCATTGATTGTAAGATATTGACAATAGTAATGAATCTCTATTGTACCTTACATATAGGTTCTCTATAAGGAAAGAAAAAACCATGGTACTCATCTCTAAGTATAGCTCTTCTAGTTTCAATAACTTTGGAAGTTCCAAAATGATTTAATTCAAGTTTCTTCCAAATAAAATTTGTAGCTTCACAAGAAGAAATCTGGCTATATATATTCCTGGTCATATAACATAATAAAGTATTGCATACTATATAGTTTAGTTGATATTTTGTATTCTCTTGATTAGTAAAAGTTATGACTTTCTTATCAGAAATCTTGTAATCTCCAGTAAGCATAACAATGTTTTCCACTCCAGTATTACTGAAAAAATTCTTCATACGATCTCTCCAATATTCATAATCATTACCATCAAATATAGGTGGTCTATTAGGATTAAGATTTTCAATTGAACCAACTTTCATTCCTACCATATTAAATAAAAAATCATTCAACACAAACTAGTTAGTAATAATAGTTTGTAATCAAGGATAAAAATATCCTAAGAAAGGAAAATATAGAATAATGAAAACTTTGAGAGAAAAAAATTATTTGTGAATATAAGTATTTTAGAAACCTCCCTCATATAACAACTATAGGATCACTGATACCGATTGTAGTATTGGAATAATTATGTATATGCTCAATATGAAAAATGAGGTGAATTGTATACTTTAAAATTTTCCTTCCAAACTTTTAAAGTTGGTTAAAACCATATATGTTTAACAAAGTTAAACAAGGTAAATTCACAAGACCCCTAAGTTCTATAAACATGCTTGATTCTGGAAATATAGTTCCGATAATGAAATTCCAAAAATGAAGTTCTGGAAATGAAACTTAAGAAAAGTTTACAAAGAAAAAGATTCTACCTTAAAGTGTATAGAATATCACTAATCATAAGATAGTTATGCATTCCTTATCAATCAAAATACAGTGGAAAAAAAACTTAAAACAATACAAGTAAAAAGTATGAAAACTTTTAACCCAAAGAGTAGGGTATCCAAAAACCTTGGATAAATGTCCCTTGATTTATACTTTCAAGAAATTCTATCATACCCACAACAGGGTAATCCCTCGATACGAATATCATATCCTGTCTTGCTATCCTTGAAAGCCCTCGAACTTCAAGGTAGTCTGAACCTCTGTCTTCCTATCCCCGAATTCCCTCGAATGCACTCAACAACATTCAGAGTCTCACAAAGAAATTCTGAAAAATATGCTCAGTACGCAGAAAGCATGAAAGTATCTCTCTCTAGAAATCACTTCAACAGCATGTAATCACTAGATTTGTAGAATAGTTCATCAGTTCATCAATTCATCAGTTTATCAGTTCATCAGTTGTGAGCTTGTTCAAATAAGCTCTTATTTATAGGCACATATTTAATGGTTGGCTCCCTCCTCCAACAGTCATATTTTTCCTTGAATCTCAGAGGTACCTATATACGTTTCACTCAAACAATGGTTAGTAAATAACAGAATTCATGAAATCATTTTATAATTATAAAAAATGTAATAAAAACATGGTTGCTTAATCAAATCTAAATTTCTAGAGTCTAAGGAAAATAAATTTCAGATTCTAACAAAAATAACATTCGGTGTATATAATACATGAATATTAGGATTCTGTCTTCAAAAGAATTCGGAACCTGATTTCTATATAATTTTGGAGTTTAAATTTCAAGGAAATTTAGAGTTTGAATTCATAAGAATTTGGAGACTGAATTCAGAAAGTTCAGAGTATGAATTCAGAGAATTAAAAGTCTGAATTCATAAAGTTTGGAGTCTGAATTCAATGAATTTGGAATCTGAACTCAGAAAGTTCAGAGTCTGAATTTAGAGAATTCAGAGTCTGAACTCAGAAAGTTCAGAGTCTTAATTTAGAGAATTCGCAGTCTGAACTCATAATGTTCAGAGTCTGAATTCAGAGAATTCGAAACCTGAATTTGGATCCTGAAAATAGAATTCTCTATATCTAAGTATTTATAAGATTCCTAGTTTTTATATATGAAACCAAATTTTATAGTTGTAAATAAAAAGTGTTATTTTTAAAGAGACTAAAATATGAACAATGAAAATGCATGGTAAGGATAAATTTCCTTGGGGAAGGAAAATTTTCCTTATCAAGATGAAACTTATAGAAAATGAAATATTCCTTATGATAGAGTGTTTGTTATTTTCAAAACATAAAGGAATGTAAAAATCATAAAGAAACCTTATTGAATCAACATATATAACAATATTTTTTTCATGGTTTTTTTTGAAATATAAAATTTATCAGTGCTAGGAAAAAGCGCTGATAAATCCCCCCTTTATCAGCGCTACTAAAAAAACGCTGATAAAGGGGTCCCCTTTAACAGTGCTAAAAAAAGCGCTGATAAAGTATCACTTTTAACAACACTTTTTTTAGCACTGTTAAAACTACCCTTTATCAGTGATTTTTTATCACTGATAAAGTCCCACCCCCCTTCAGTGCTTTTGTTAGCACTGTTAAAGGGTGGCGCTGTAGAAACCCAGTTTTATGGTAGTGAGAGGACCTGCCTCCATTTCAGTTGACTGATGGAGATGATATCCTCTGTAATCATGGGAATGTATGGATTCCTACTGATACGAGAGAAGAAATTATGCAAGATTATTACACTTATACATGGTTAGTTCATCCAAGAATATCATAGTTGTATAGAGATATACAATGTCAATATTGGTAGCCTAGGATGAAACATTAGATATCTGGTTTTATCACTAGATGTTCTATCGGTCAGTAGGTTAAGGTGGATCACCAGTGACCATCTATATTATTACAGTTGTTTCTTGTCCTGGAATAGAAATAGTAAGATGTTGTTATGGATTTTTTAGTCAGCTTACCGATGTCACCTCGAGGTATGGACGCAGTTTGGGTAGTTCTGAAAAGACCGAAGAATGTATCACACTTATTATCCTGGATACTTTCTAATTTAATGACATGAGAAGTATCTATGTCTGTGATACCGTAAAACTCCATGGGGTCCCTCATACTATCATTTTAGATAGGTATTCTCATTTCAATTTGAGTTTTGGTTAGGGCTACTAAAGGATGTGGGTATACATGTTCTCCTAAGAATAGTTTTCACCCTTAGATCGATGGCCAATTAGAATGGATGATACATGTGTTAGAGGACATGATTCAAGAATGAATCCTTCATTTCAGATGGTATTTAGAGAATAATATCCCTTTAATTGAGTTTTATATTAATAATATCTTTCATGAAACAATTCATATGGATCCCTATGAGTCCTTTTATCGTAGTCCATGTAGTTCACCCCTGTGCTGGTTAGAGGCGGGAGAGGAAATGCTACTAGGTACTCATATTATTCAGGAGACATTTTGAGAAGTTTTAGTTGATCACAAAGAATATGTATACTGCACAGTCTAAATAGAAATCCTATTCCAATCGACATCGATGACCTCTAGTGTTCAAGTTCAAACATCGTGTTTTCTTACAGGTACCACCCAGATATGTGAATAGATAGATGTGGTGGAAAGCTAAGTTGTCACCTTGGTATGTTGGTCCATTTGAGATTCTTGATAGAGTTAGTCTGGTAGCCTATCGATTACTATTACCTCAAAGGAACCATCCCATGTACGATATATTCCATATTTTATAGCTTCACTGATATCATGTTGACTCGTATCATACTTTTAATTATAATGATTTTGAGCTATATGTTGATGCTTCTTTTGAGGAGTATCACATACATATTGTTGACTGGAGCACAAAGTCTCTCTGAGACTAGTATTTCCCTTTAGTATGGCTTCTATAGTAGCATGAACATGTACAAAATGAGACCTAGGAGTGGAGGTCTTTGTACATTCCCAGTGGTTAGGTTTATTCTCAGATGATGTTTTTCCACTGTTGGAAGGTGAACTCGGGGATGACTTCTTTTATGATGAAAAATTGTAGGAATCTAGATTTTTTATGAAGTATGAATCCTTTAAACTTTAGACTAATTATTTATTTAATCTATTATGGATTCCTATTGAGTTCCTAGTTGTTTCAACGGGTATTTTGGACTTTTTTTGAGATCAGAAACCTGGAAAGTGGAGAAAAGAACTGGGCCATGTGATTAGTGAAAACCATGTGAGAAAGTGTGCATTGTTTCCCCTAAATGTACGAGGCTTTTCAATGAGTAGTAGGAGACTGAATGGTTTGTTGAAACTATAAATATAAGGTTGCATGACCATATAGTTTTTTGTAGTTTCTAGAAGAGTAAAATAGCATGGTTACCTAAAAGGTCTCAAAAATGTGCAGTATAACCGTGAGGGGTCCCCCTTGAGGTAGTTCAATGGGCACGGTTGGTGCAGGGTTTGGCCAACTGTGTGGCCAAACTGTGAAACCCTTTTTTCTTGAGTTAAATAACCTTAATGAATTATAAATTTTACCCTTATAATTATTTTCTTCATTCTCCAACTATGGCTAGCTCTCCTCTTCCATTTGAGGTCCTTTTTGAGTCATAAGCTGGGATTTTCTCTATATTATTTTTCAACATCTGATCAAGGCACCATTCATCTCTTTAAATTCCTCCATGTGGGATTTTTTATCCTTAGTCTTGGTTCATCATTCTTCATTCTATTGATGATTCTATTTTGATGCAGGATCATATGCCCTATTTTCTGGGCATTCATCCATTATATGTAATCTTTTGATCCAATTCAAACTAAAGGTTGATACTAGATGGGGAGAGTGATATAAGATCGAGGTAGGTGTTTTATTACTCATTCCCCAAGTCTCCTCATTTCATAAACTATCATAATTGTTTACTCCTTTATTTAATTGGGTGTCGCATATTTGATTCATATTCTATGCTTAAAATCATCATGCTCATATTCTAGAGCCCCTTATATATGAGATCCTTTCATTATTGGAGGTTGAGACCTATACACCATCCACCCTAACAAGGTGATTTCTTAAATATGCCTTGGTAACCCATGTGGGTTAATCTATGACACCATTCAGGTGTGCGGTTTTCCCATGCTAATGGTAAGACCTGTTTAATTAAATTAATGAATTGTTAAGCATGTGCCTATTATTTATGTATCGCTTGACACTTCTAAGGTAAGTGTTTCAATATGATAAAATAATATCAAATATAAATTGAATGTATAATATATGTATCACTTGGCCTATTTGAATGTCTTTGTTTCATGTCCCTAACACACTAGTCCATGCTTAATAGAATGAAGTAGATTGAACCTAATTAATTATTAATTAATTAATGTAATAAATGGTTTCATGTCTTTGTAATCCTTATAACTTAATATGAAAGGAAACGGAATAAACCAATCAACTTATTAAATGTAATGATGGTTACATGGGCTTAAAATAATAAATTATGTATAAGGTGCCTATTACATATGGAATGTTTCACTTTTACATGAGTGGTTGGACTTAAGTTATGCCTTTAATTTTCAAGGGAATTCCTTGAGCACTCGGAAGATTCCATTCCGATTCAAGGAGCCAGTTTCCAAGGGAGATACCCATTGTATAATATGGTCCTTGTATACTAGAATATGTATAAAATGATGCCATAGGGTACCTTCACTATCTTCTAGATATTATGATTCCATTTATATACTCCTTAGATCTATATTGATTTTTTCAAACACATGGATCCATGGATACACCCCATTAAAAAAATTCATGCTTAGCCTATATTACCTTGGATGAGATCCTTGGACTCAGTTATAAATATTTACAGTGGAATGCCTTTGCTGATGCTTCTTGAATTACACTCTGGCCCCTTATGTCCAGGCTATAGGTTATTACTGAGTTGGATCTACCCTTGAGGTCAAAGTTTCCTTGGTTATTACCTTGTATCCTCCTTACTATTATCATTATAAAATTCCTTGTTTACTAACTTGCATCCTCTTATTATTATCATCATTATAGTATGCCTTTTCACCCCTTGGATCCTTTATTATTATTAACAGGATACATTGTCGGTGCTATTATATCTCCTGCGACTTATTTATATAAACTGAACTCAAATGAATTAATTAATAAAAAATTTACATGTTCATACACCAACTGTGGCTGAAGCAGATATTGGGATATTTATATTTATGTACTAATTTAAATTTATATATATAAATGCACATTGTTTTAGTTTATATTCACTGACTGGATGGTATAGAGATCGTTTGTGGTGGCCTTCGAAGACTTATCTCACACACTATATGGACCGCCATTAGTAATCGGTAAGATTACATGTATTAATGTATTGATAAGGGTACGTGACCCTATTTGGACACCTGATCATGAATTCTTGCACTTGGATGGATCTTGGTAGCCGATGAATGGTCCAGTTCTCAAGATTTTGGATAGTTTTGGCTTCTTTTTTATTCTTTTTTATAGCATGTATTGTCTGCTACCATGTATACCTATTTTCTTATTTTCTAGAGACATGAAATAAATTATCATCATCTTTTATATGATTCAGTTCCATATTCATTATTGTCATCAGTTACTTCTATTGTTTATTATTTATGTCTAATTTCACTACTTCTTGTTATTGGTCCTATTGTTATAGTTTTTGTTTCTATTTTTCCATCTGTTTACATATGATTTGGCTATTTATCTATTATTACCTCTCCTATATGGTTTAATATGGTCATATGGTCATAGACTCCCCATGGACACACCCTAGTCTCTCATTATTAGTCGAAAACCTCTGTTTTATGGGCAAGCACGCTTGAGACCATGTGGCCAACCGGATTCGGGGCACCTTTGAGTGGCACCCAGGTCTGGATGTCAGGATAAGAGTTAATATAAATGAGTGATATTTTCCAGTATCAAATAAAAAATCACTAATGATGAATTTATAGTGATGGTACGTGACACCCGGGTTTTTATTGTTTCCCTTGGGTCCAGTACATTTTTTTATCTTAGTTTTTTCCTCAAGTTATAGGTGTGACAGGATTGAATTTTGTGTTATTTCCTTTGGTTATTTTCAATATAGTGATTTTCTATGGGTTTCCCCATTTATTTCTAATTAAAATTTTATGTTTTTTGGTTGGAATCATGAAGAGCATGGTTGGCGCATGGTTTTTCAAACCATGTACCATTCTACAGGAAATTGGGAGGCCTATGAAAATTTTTGGGTAGTGGATAAATTCACGGTTAGTGCATAGTTTGTAAATTGAGTAGGCTGACAATGCATCATGGTCACCTTAGATATTAAGGATTACATGGTTGTCGAATGATTTGGAAAAGCATTTGGGAAAAATATGTGTGATTTCAAGGTCCATAAAAATCTGAAAATGACCTTTGTTTCCTCCAAGATTTAACCCCAAATCCCCCCCTTGATTGAACCATTCAGCCTCCACATCCCTAGGTACTTCCCCTTATCCTCTTGGATCCCTCAGGATCCCTCTATTTTCTGTATTTTATATGGATTCTTCAAGTGAACTCCACCTAAGTTGTTTCTCTCTTGATTCTCCCATATTTCTAGGGTTTCTCCTCTTCTTTCTTAGGGTTCCATATATCCAATTTGGGTTTTCCTTATTGGATTTAATATTGTTTATTAGTGTTAATTCTGGATATTTAGTGTTCAATATTAACATTATAGGTCCTTTTGGTTGTGTGGTTGAGTTTTCGCATCATTTTTTGAAAATTTCTACACATGTCATAGGTGGATCAAAGCCCTAACATTGCTATATGATTTTATTAGGCATGTTTGGGTATTTAAAAATATTCTATGGTTCAATTGTGATGTTTGAAATATATTTCAAAGGTGATTTTACATTCTATTGTAATAAAATGGTTTTCTAAATGAAAATGGTTATGTTTTGTGTAAACATTACGGTAGTGTTTCTTGAAAGTGTTTTGGGACATGTGTGGAAAGTGTGTAAGTGTTTTTCAAAGGAACTAATGGTGAGAACATGCTTGAAAGTGGGTTTTTAATGGTGTATGTACTATTTTGGGAATGTAATTTTTTTGTGCCTTTAAATGTGAATTGTGAATTTTGTAAATGATTTAAAGCACATTTTAAAGCAAACTTGGTTTATATGTGAAATTGAAAAGGGATTAGCCCATGGAAATGGTTGGAATCAATTTTGTTCTTTACTTTCATTTTTTCAAATGGGTTTTCTTGGTTGTTAAAGTGGTGAAAATGTGTCTTCGAATAATTTGGGTGTCTATGAAATGGAATGGGGTTTATTTATGAAAAATGGTGTTTTCTAAAAGAGGGTTTGTAAAATTAGAGATTTTACTGGTGTGATTATATGTCTTAAAATGTTTTTGTAAAAATTATTATTTGTATAACATTTGAAATGAGGGATTGAGAACAAGGTAATCCCAAGTATCTAGGTAGAATGACTAGTTCTAGTACGCTAGTGATTTAGAAGTGGAAAGTACCAGTTTCACTTAGCTGGATTGACGTTTACAACACTAACTAAACTATGATGATTAGAGACCACTATTACATTAAGGTGTCCCCCTCTTAGTGGATCATGCACAATAAAGATAATGGTTGTGATTATTATACCACCTTTCACCTATATATGAGGTTCTAGTGTCTCATTTGAGTTAGATTACCCTTATGGATTTACCCATCATGCTCTATAGTGAAAAGTTTCTTATATGGTGTGGTTCTATCCATCAGTATATGGTGGATCTTGTATGTTTTTTTATGTATTTAATTTTCAAGTAAGTTTTATTTGAAATGGATGACCCTTGAAATTTTTTTCCTATGAGAATTTGTTTTCTTAAAATGTATACATTAAAAAATTTAAAGCTTTTACATAAATGTTCACGTTAAATTTTCTTATAATGTTGTAGACTGGAATCATATATTTTAGGTGTCATTCTACTGGGATTTGGATCAAAACCAACATACACCTTTGAGTTTATGTAGACCTTGTTATGTATGACCCAGGTAGAGGCAAGAGGTGTCATAGAGATGTTGGTGGTTCAGGTTGCTAGTGTCTCCCTTGTTGCACGTGTTGGTAGTGGTAGCATAAGGGTTATGTTACTTATACTAAATAGATATTTTGAGAATGTTTTAAGTTTACCTTCTAATGTAGGGTTTTGGTTTTTGGTTTAAATTTGAAAAACATTGAATCCTAAAAAATTTGTACCATGTTTGGATTTGGTTATTATGTTATGTCTTGTTTATTTCTGTTGATTTTTTATTATTATAAAAATTGATGAAATCATTTGAAAATAATTTTTTTTATACCCAATAATTAGTTTTCATCCCATGGGGATCAGGAACTCCCTTCAATTCATGCCATGGACTAGTTCAGGTGTCAGGTTAAATGGAACTCTATATTGGTTCATGACAAAATGGTAATAGAGGACATTAAGCTCATTTTGGGTCATGTTATTTGTGGAAGAGTCTAGATAAACTGGATCTAGGATTGTCATGTATTGACATTCAGATCGCGATTAGGGTGTCTAGCCATCACACCTCATGAAAAGACTCAAGTTTCCATTGAATGTTTGGTTTAATTCAGTTCCTTTGGTTTTTATGGGTTGTTTTATATCTGGAAATGAAAAGAGAGTTGGTCTAATGGTCTCAGTGAGATCATAGGGATTAGAAATACATGTGAAGCTAGAGACATGGTCCTATAATACTCTCCATGATGGTTGTGTGATTAGTGTATGGCCACCAACCAAATGGTCAAACTACCCATCGACACTAGTTTTCTTTTAATAATTTATTTTCAACTTCTTGGGTACGATTTGTTTAACTCTTATTTTGGAAATTGTGGAAACTAGATTTTGAAGTGGAAATGGTTTGGTTTATAGAATATGGATAATGAATTTTTAGAATAATCCTAATGTAATATTTTGGAAATTGGATTTTTATAAAATTATTTTTGAATATATAGGGATGAGTTCAAAGAGAATTTTATTTTCATAATTAAAACTAGTGGTTTATTGAAATTTATTTATAGGAAAACATGAACTATTTCAAAGATGGTTTGGTAAAATCTATTTTAAGTGTGGTTTTTTGGGATATCAAAAATGTTTTGAGTGGGATAAAATGTTTTGGATTGACATTTGGAGTTTTAATATGGTTTTTGACTTAGTGTATAGTGGACTTTCTAAATTTTTTATGAATTTTTTAAATTTGAAAGTGTATTGAAAAGTTAAAAGTGTCGGTCGAATGTTTTTGTTGGAAAGTGTAAAAGTTTTTTTTGAACTTTGGTGTTTCCATGAGTAACCAAATTCATGTACATATGGATAAATTTGAGTGTTTGATGACATGAGATGATGGGTTCCTGGCTTTCCATGGGAATATGCATGTGTGAGGATCCATGGAATACCATTTATGAGTGTGCAACCCACCAAGCTTGTTTTCTTTTCAAATTTTATTTTTAAAGAAGGTATGATGTTTTTATAATCAATTATAATGTAGTGTGTCTTTATGTGAATTGGGAATGTCACATACATGGTTTTTTGAGTTTGATAACTCTTCATGATCAAATAGTATTTCAGGTTTTAGTTCTTTCTGAAAAATTAGTTTTGAGATAATGGTTTGTGGGTTCTATTGAGAAATGTTTTGGGAATCCCCTGAGTTGGTTCCCTCTTGTGTGTTCAAAGTTTTTTTCGGTGGTTCTTGATTGATGGATTTGTTTGATTGGGTCCTTGGTATACTTTTTGGATAGTGTACTCTCAAATAAAGAATTGGTTCATATTTGAAGCACGACCATAGGTGGTTCACCATTTGCAGACCCTCCAGTTGATCAATGTAAGGTCACTGTACTTGAGTTTTAAAATTAAATTCACCTCCCTTTCTTAGTTAAGTGGATACACTCAAATAAAAAAATGTATGTGGGTATAATTTAAAGAACCCTTAGTTTTCTTGAGTTTACTATGTTTTCAAAGGTGAATATTTCTACCTTATGCTTGAAGGTATGACCTTGAATTGGTAAAGGGAATTCTAGTAATGGAAGGTGGCCTAAAGAAATTGGTAACATCCATGATATTAAAAATTCATTTAGATATTTCACTAGTTTCTCTTGTTAATAGGATCATTCTATGAGATTTAGTGTGGAAAGTATATTCATAAGAGTTCATCTTGTATGTTTGCGAAAATAGAGGGTTGTTTAGGGATTGTTTTAAATTCCCTTTATTTTAAAGTCTTATTTGTTGGTAATGGTCATGTATAGTGGAGTTTCATGGTGTCGTGTTTTCTTTCAAATGAAAAATTGGATGTGGTGAAATATTTTGGTAACTTCTACTTTAATGGAAGTAGGTTTTTATTTAAAAAAAAATTAATTAATCTATTTTAAATGGAAGTGTCTTCTCTGTGTTCTTTATTATTTTTTTCTCATTTGAGGTGAAAAATGGATGATGTGTGCGAATATTATAATTCATTTTCTTGGTGAAGTGCCATGTTGAGGAAAATATAGTTCTATGGTGTATTTTATTATGCTTATTCTGCCTAGATTATTATGTGAATACTTATTGCACCAAAGAATGAGTTCTGATCAGGGATCATCAACTCTTGATTGTGAGGTAAGATATGCTTCAAACATCATTTCTCAATCCATATGCCTTGTACTAACGCTAGCATTTAGTTAGGAATCGTGTACAGTTTGAGGGACCCTAGTCTGGCTTGGTCTCCAATATTTCAGGGGGATAGTTCAAGATTCTTTATTGTAATTAATTTTTTTGTAAGGGTTCCATTTTTTGGGCAGTGGCATGAAGGCCTCTTTCTTTGTAGTGACATGTGTGTGTAGAAGAGTTCCTCTATGGTTATAAGGAGGTGTAGTTATATATTTTTCTTGAAATCCAATGGTTTTACCTTTTTGGGATGTGAATCTCCTTGTGGTTTTCCTTGGGTGATCATCCTTGTAAATTAGTTTCATTTTTTGTTTGTGATCATCTGAAGATGGTTACATACCATGGGGATGGTGGATGTCATAGTGTTTTCGACTTGGTTTAGAGTTTCTTTCATCAGGACCCTTATGGTGGGGATTTGATCTAGGGGGAAAGTTCCTTAGTTTCCCCATATCAAGTTCCCATGATATTTTGTGTTGGTTGGTTATGTCGATTGGTTATTATGGTAGGTATACCCACTATGAGTCTCACTAAAATTTCTTCTAGAGTAAGTTAGTGGAAGATCATTTCAAATGGTGGGGAGTCCATTCGAGAATACCCTATTGATAATTCAGTTCCATTTTTACAGTTATCTGGGCAATGGGTGGTCTCATTTGAAGCTATCTAATCTTGTTCCCCCCTGGTTATGTTTTGGTGTGGGAGTGCTTCTAACGGGTTGGATGAAGCTAGGTGGTTGGAGTATTTCTTGAGAAGTGGTTTGGGTTTGTTTGATCAATCAACTAAATGTGTTAGGTCTTTCCGAGGCCAAAACGCATTATGGTGGGGGAGAATTGTCATACCCGGGGTTTTATTTTCTCCCTTGGGTCTAGTTCATTTTTGGATATCAGTTTTTACCTTGAGTTATGAGTGTGACAGGTTTAAATTTTGAGGAATTTTATTCTGTTATTTTTAGTCTAGTTATTTTCCATGGGTTTCCCTCTTGATTTTTAATAAAAAAAATATAAGTTTTGTGTTGGTAACATTAGGTTCATGGTTGGTGAATGGATTTTCAAATCGTGGGCCACTCTCCAGAAAACTCTAATGCTTATTTCCATTTTGGGGTAGTGGATAACTGCACAGTTTGTAAACCATTCAGGTTAACTATGTGGCATGATCCTCTTATATAGTATGTGGTGAAATTTTTCCACATGGTTTCGAAAACCGTGCATGAAAACCATGCGTGATTTCCAATTCATTAAAAATACAGAAATGACCTTTGTTTTCTCTCATGATTTAGCCCTATATCCCCCCTT
Organism: Viscum album; assembly: GCA_963277665.1. Lineage (NCBI taxonomy): Eukaryota > Viridiplantae > Streptophyta > Magnoliopsida > Santalales > Viscaceae > Viscum > Viscum album. Next base: position 1,673,648,205 of record OY728126.1, read on the forward strand.
TCTCAACCCATTAATCCTACCCATACCTAGGAGCCCCCCCCCCCCCCCACTCATCTTAGATCCTTTGGGATACCTCCATTTAGTTTATTTTGATGTGTATTCTTCAAGGAAACTCCATGTAAGTGGTTTCTCTCTTGATTCTCCCATCTTTATAGGTTTTATCCTCTTCTTTCTTGGGGTTTTATATATCCAGTGGGTTAGGTTTTCATTATAGGTTTGAATCTTAATTATTAGGGTTCAATATTGTTTTTTTTTGTTCAATATTTTCTTTATAGGTTATTGTGGGGGTGTGGCTGAGGCTTCACGAAATTTTCTAAAAATTTCTAAACATGAGGTAGGTGGTTTCATGCCCAAACATTGTTAGATGATTTTTATATGCTTGTTTGTGTATTTAAACAAGTTCTATGGTTCAATTTTGTGGTGATAAATATATTTTGGATGTGATTTAATATAATACTATAATTAAAATGGGTTTTTATATAGGAAAATGGTTATATTTTGAGTAATCTTTATATTAGTGTTTCTTAAAAGTGTTTTGTGCCATTTGTGGAAGGTTTGGAAGGGGTTTTCAAAGGTACAAATTGTGAATACATGCTTGAAAGTGAGTTTTTAATGGTGTATGGATTATTTTGGGCTTGTAACTTTTGTTGTAAACCTTTAAATATGAATTTTTTTTTTGTAAATTATGTGAAGCACATTTTGAAGAAAACTTGATTTATATTTGAAATTGAAAAGGGATTGGCCCATAGAAATGGTTGAAATCAATTGTGTACTTTAATTTAATTTTTTCAAATGGGGTTTCATGGTTGTGAAGTGGTGAAAATGTGTTTTCAAATATTTTTGGTGTTTGTAAAGTGGAAAGTTGTTTATTTATGGAAAATGGTAGTTTCCAATAGATGGTTTTTAAAATTTGTGATTTTACTTGTGTGCTTATCTGGTCTGTGTTTGTGAAAATTATGATTTTTTATCATGTGAAATGAGGGATTGAGAACAATGAAATCTCAAGTATCTTTGTGGGATTACTATTTATAGTACACTAGGGATTTGGAAGTAGAAATTACCGGTTTCACATAACTAGATTTATGCTTACAACACTAACTAAACTATGATAATGATTGGAGAACACTAGGCCATTGGGGTGTCCCCTCCTAGTGGATAATGCATTAGAAAGCCAATTTTTATGGTTACTATACCACCTTTCACTAAGTTATGAGGTTCTAGTGTCTCACTTGAGCTAGATTACCCTTAGGGATTTAACCATGGTTCTCTATAGTGACATGATGATTATATAGTGTGGTTCCATCCATCCGTATATGGTGGACCATGTACGTATTTTTATATATTTAATTTCGAACCAAATTTTGTGTGAAATATTTTATCCTTGAATGTGTTTGTCCTTCAGATTAGTTTTTCTTAAAGAATTACATATAAATGTTTGAAAATATTTTATATGATGTGCATGTTAAATTTTCTTTTAATATTTTATGATGGAATCCTTTATTTTGGGTGGAAAAATACCGAGATTTGGATCAAACCTTACATTTACCTTTTTGTATTTTTAGAGAGTGTAATGTATGACCCATGTAAAGGAAAGAGGTGTCATAGAGATGTTAGTGGTTTGGGTTTCTAGGGTCCCCCATGTTTTAGGTGTTGGTGATGGTGGCTTGAGGGTGATGTTATTTATTTCAAAAGTAGGTTTTTAGAATGTTTGTAGTTTACCTTTCATTGTAGTGTTTTGGTTTTTGGTTTAAAGTTGTAAAAATTTGAATCTAAAATTTGGTGTACCATTTTGGGCTTTGGTTATTCAGTTATGTCTTGTTTATCTCTATTGGTTGTTTATGATTATGAAAATGGGTGAAATTGTTCCCAAAGCATTTTTTGAATACCCAAGCACTAGTTTCTAGACCATGGGGATCAAGAATTCCCTTAAGACCATGCCACAGACTAGGTTGGGTGTCAGGTTAAATGTAACTTTGTCTTGGTTCATGACATGGTACCTCTCACTATCAATGGACCTCTATTAGTTTCCTCTGGAGAATCATCTATTGTGTGAATAATCTTTATTCTGGATACATATGGGTAGAACCCCTTTGTTCATGGAGCATATTATTTCAACATAGTTTCATTTTGGTTCTGATGATCTTATTCCACTATGTGGGGCATAAAAGATATAACAAAATTTTTGTAGGTGACCTGAGCATTCACAAGAACTATAATCTTGGGTGCCTAAGTAAAAACCCATTTAGAATTCCAAATATTACCACACTAGAAGCAATTAAAATAGACTCTAATAGGTACTCCAAGATTTCTAGAGGTTTCCTTTTATCTAGATTCACCATGAGACTCATCACGGTTCCTATTTTATTTAATGTAACTCACAGAACTGCCACTAGGAGAAAAGGGAACACCCATAAACCTTGAATTACCAACCACATCAAGTTCAAAAATTAAATACTTATCCATCATGTCAACATATGAAGATAACTTTAATAAGAATACTTTTTAACTGATTTTGGGTCAAAGACCCATTTCAAAATTTCAAGTCATTGCCTTCTCATTTGATACAATCTCATGTGAAAACTACATAATCTTAGTAAAGTTGTTGGCATACTCCATCAAAATCTTGTCATCTTGATGTTGATTGAAAAACTCTATAGCTTTATGAAAGAGCACTGTCGTGGGTGCCCTCAAATTATTAGTATTATTTTGGGGTACTTAGGTGCAGCAGAGTGGCTGACCAAGTCGTCTCTCAAAGGAGGAAGTGAATTAAAACAACTTTCTAGAGGTATTCCAAAAATAAAATAAAAGAGAATAAAAACACTACTTGAAAGGATTGGGGTTGTTTTAAGTTTATAAAACTTGAAGAATTTTTCTGGAAGAAGATTTCATTTTTTTGTTTTTAATTTTGAAATGAAGTTTGATTAAAAAGACACAACAAGAAGATGTTTTTTTTAGAAAATATTTTAAAAGACGTAATCGATCTAACTCTACCTCTTAAATCATTTATTAATAATTATAATTTAAATTAATATTCACTTAATTATGATCCCTTAATTTGTTAACCCCCGAACCCTGTGAGAATTAACTTTACCACGAAGATGAAGTGAATTTAACCCTAGGCTAACTCCAGAACATGCAATCGTAACACCCTGCTTTGATTGATGTTATAAGATTAGATTATGGTCAGTGGTAAATTAAGGCACATATCCATTCTGGAAATGAGGACTAATTGAGTTTAGGTATTATGTTTGAACTCTACAAATTAATCCCATGTGGTTTTGAATTACCGGTTAAGGTTGCGCTCTCACAGTTCACACAATTCCCGACCTCGCGTGTTTTGTGTTATCTATTCAATTGCTTGATTAGTTTCATTTAAATTAAAACCTAAATTAATAGATAATAATATTTAAATTACAGTATCTCATTGATTAAAAATAAATTAATGAATAAGGATAGAGGTCAATCGATTACTAAAAAGAACTACTCTTCCATGGGTGGCGTAATCATCGTAGAAGCATTTTGAATGTGCAAAGGTTTATAATGGGTATAACCCAATAACGCTTCTACAAAAGAATTAAAACCCAATTAGGAAGATTAATAGAAGAATAAATTTAAACAAAACATAAGAAAATATGAGGAATAAAATAATATCAAAGAAGTTTATTACACAAAAGAAAACATTACAAAATGAAGAAGATAAGGAGGATTCGATGAAGGGATCCTTGCTTCAAGTGCTACCCCTCTTACAATGGTTGAAGAATTTGGGTGAAAGAAATTATCTTCTGACTAAAATATCCTAATTCACATCACAACCCCTCAAAATGAGAAAAACTCCAATTTATAGAGGGTAAGGGAAGAGAGGTTACAAGTGGTTTCAAGTGTGAATGTGGAAATTCGGCCAAATATTTTATTCCAACTTGAACCGCCCATTTGACCACCAAAACGCATGAATTGACCGGCCTTCCAGAAGGATCATATGTGAGGATATTGGTCCTCTATTGGATATAAATATTTGGGCTTCATACATTCCTAGATGAAGTAGTTATGGCCGGAATACATAAGCTTCTCCATTATGGAGTTTCCAGCACACCTTTGACTTTATGGACCAATTACTCTATAAAAATGCATTATTTTTATCTAGTGTCCTGAATAAAAGTTTTAGCCAATGAATTAAGGAAAACAGTTAAAAAATATTAAGTTCAAATAATTCAAATAAAAATATTTATGATTGAAATAATACAGTGATTTTGAAAGGGTAAAAATGGAATTTTCATCAAATATTCAAATGAATGATCTAATCCCAAATAATTTCTAATTGAACATATTTAACTCAATGTGAGGAAATTACATTATTTATTATCAATAAAATATTCAATAAAATAGTGTTTTATCAACTCCCCCATACTTACCCTTTTGCACTCCTGAGCAAAATTTCATATCAAGTAAACATCAATATCAAATCAAAACCAATTTTAAAACACATATACTTGAGATAAAACAATTACACACCAAGAAAAAAAAGGTATCATGCCTCATAAAAACCATTATTTAAAGTTCTTCATTTATATAATTCAATATATTTCCACTTTATTTATCCTCCCATGCACAAAACACTTACCTCACTTGAATTTTCTCTTATCACACAAATATCGTTTTTTTGCAATATCTTTCTCATCCAAACTCATACAAGGTTCACCATAGGCTTGATAAATTCCTACATCTCCACCTGATATGACTCAAGGATGTATTTTTATCATGAGGACTTTTCAGGTTTTTTCTGTGGCTTTCCGTTGGTAGGATTTAGATGTGAAAAATTCGGAGGCTGAATGAGGAGGGCTTGAATCTTTTTGAAGCAAAACTGCATTAATCTAATGTTCACTTAAATATGGTCTTCTCCTCAATACCCATAGTATCAATTCAACTCCATCATCATGAAAATTCATGAAAATTTTACACCATTCATCATTTCATCATCAAAAATGTCAATCTTCTCAAACATGATTTTCTTGAAAGCTCCAGATAGGCATAGCTTTCAATATAATGACTTTCTTCAACAACAAACACATATCTTAAGAAATTAATTTTCCACCCAAAGTATCACAGAATGTGGTAGCACAACACAAGATAGATTCCCCCACACTTAAGCTCAACTAGATTATGTAATTTCACTTCAAGAGTTGGTTGGATAGGGAAAATTGGCTTGTAATGTGGCTAACCTAACAGGTTGTGCATAGATTCTAAGGGATACAAGGATTAAATGTTCAAGTTAGGCCATTATGAAAAAGGATTCTTTGAAATAGGGGATTTAATACCAAACAAATGTCTCAATCATTTAAACATAAGTACCTCAAAACCTCAAGTTTTTACAGGAATAGATCAAATTCTGGTTAAATCAAGCATCGTTTGGTTTACTCAAGAAGTGAGGTGAATGTAAAGAATATGAAAATAATGGTTCATAAGCCTCACAGGAAAGTGATTTCAAATATAAAGATAGTGAGATGTGGCATGGGATTCAAAATTCAGTGTACTTTTCATGAAATTACTAAATATTTGAACTTGAAACAAAGTCATTTCATCATTCATTTAAGCTTAGTTTATTGGGATAAATTGTTTCACTCATTGATATGCATTTCAAAATTGTGATGTGAATCATTTTAGCTCAAAAATTTCAAAAACACAAAGAAAATTTAAAAATAAACACACAAAATTTCAAAAACACACAAAAAATTTGTTTTTTTTAATAGGAAAACAATTGAAATTACTAAACTAAAGGGTTCCCTCCCCTACACTCAAAATATTGAATTGTCCTCAATGTGAACCCATGAGATGATATATGCACATGAAATGTAGACAAATAATATAAAAGTGAAAGGGTTAGGAACAGCCTGATGTGCTCAAGTGATGATGGGGTCATGCAGTGTGATAAAATCCACTGCATTAGTAGGAAATCCCTCAATGTATCTCTTCAAATGTTGCCCATTGACTATAAAGCTCCTTCCAGTCTCCTCTTCTGTAATCTCCACAGGCATCAACTTCAGTCGTGAACTGTATAGAAGGACTTTATCTCCAACATGAAACTCCTTTTGTTGGATCATTTTATCATGAGCTTCTTTTGATTTTTCCTTATAGAGCCTTGAGTTCTCATATGAAGATAATCAAATCTCCTCAAGCTCTTGAATTTGCAACTTCCTTTGGATTCCAGCTTGGGCCAAATCCATGTTACATTTCTTTATTTCCCAATAATCCCGATGCTCAAATTCCACAGGGAGATGACATGATTTCCCAAAAACAATCCAAAATGGGTACATACTAATGGGTGTCTTGTATGCTGTCCTATAAGCCCACAATGCATCATCCAAGCGATTGCTCCAATCCTTCCTATTTGGCTACATGGTTTTCTCCAAGATTTTTTTCAACTCACTATTTGAAACCTCGGCCTGGCCATTTGTTTGGGGGTGGTATGGTGTTGATGTTTTGTGTGTCACCCCAAACTTTCGAAGGAGGGAAGAAAAATTCCTATTGCAAAAGTTTGTACCTTGGTCACTGATGATGGACTTTGGTACTCCAAACCTGCAGAAAATTTGAGCCTTGACAAAATCCAATAAAACATGAGAATCGTCAGTCATGGTGGCCTTGTCCTCCACCCATTTACTCACATAATCAACAGAAAAAAAAATATACAAGAAACCATATGAACTTGGAAAAGGACCCATAAAATCAATGCCCCACACATCAAAAATCTCACAGAATAGTATGGGTTGTTGGGGCATCTCGTGTCTCCTAGAAATGTTCCCAATGTGTTGGAAACGAGAGCATGACTTACAAAACACATGGTCATAATGGAATAAGCTAGGACAATATAATCCAGAGTCCAAAACCTTCCTAGCTATCCATTGGGGTCCAAAGTGTCCACCACAAGCAAGTGTATGACAAAAATGAAAAACAGACTCAAAATCATGATCTGGAACACACCTCCTAATGACTTGGTCACTACACATGCACCAGAGGTAAGGATCATCCCAAAAATAAAAGCTAGACTCACTTTTTAATTTTTGGGCTTGATGTTTCTTTAAATTTTTAGGGATTTCAGAGGCAAAAATGTAGTTCACTAAATCAGCATACCAAGGATGCGTACCTGAGATGGAATAAATATGCACATCGAGAAAAATGTCCTAAAGTGGTACATGGTCCAAGGTGTCATCCTCTAGTGTGTGAGTAAGACTACTCATGTGGTCTGCCACCAAATTCTCTGACCCCTTCTTGTCCTTTATCTCGATGTCAAACTCTTGAAGAAGTAGCATCCAACGAATAAGTCGTGGATTTGCATCTGGCTTCTTCAGAAGGTACCTCAAAGATGCATGGTCAGAAAAAACAACTACTTTAGATCCCAATAAATATGAATGAAATTTATCTAAAGAAAATATAACAGTAAGAAACTCCTTTTCTGTTGTGGTGTAGTTTGATTGGTCAGAATTCAACATCCTCGATGCATACGAAATCACATGTGAACGTACCTCCGCCCTCTAAGATAAGACAGCTCCAACCGTGAAGTTGGACGCATCACACATAAGCTCAAATGGAAGTTCCCACTACGGGGGTTGTATGATTAGTGGAGTGGTCAGACACTTCTTTATCTCATCAAATGATACCCTACATGAATCATCAAAATTTAAGTCAATATATTTTTGAAGCAATCGAGGTAAGGGTAGATCAATCTTACTAAAATCTCTGATGAAGAGTCTATAAAATCCAACATGTCCAAGGAATGATCGAACATCACGCACACATGTAGGATATGGAAGGGATGAAATGATTTCTACCTTAGATTTATCAACTTAAATGCCATGTTGTGAGACTATATGACCTAATACAATTCCCTTTTTGACCATGAAATTACATTTTTCAAAATTTAAGACCAGATTCTTCTCAATACAACGATGCAACATGTCACCCAAACTAGAGAGACATTCATCAAATGAGGATCCATAAACTGTAAATCATCCATAAATACCTCCATGCAGGTCTCAATGAAATCTGAGAAAATACTCACCATGCATCTCTGGAAGGTACCTAGGGAATTGCAAAGTCCAAATGGCATCCTTCGGTAAGCAAAGGTACCGAATGTTTAGGTGAATGTTGTCTTCTTCTGGTCCTCTACTACAATGGGAACCTGAAAATAGCCAGAGAAACCATCCATGAAGCAATAATGTGTCCTACCTACAAGTCTCTCAAGCATCTGTTCAATGAATGGAAGTGGGAAATGGTACTTATGAGTGGATTGATTTAGTTTCCTATAATCAATACACACTCGCCAACTGTTTTGTACTCTCACAGGAACTAACTCATCACTTTCATTTTTTATAACAGTGAAACCAGTTTTCTTTGGTACAACCTGGACAGGGATAACCCATTGTGAGTCAGAAATAGGGTAAATGATACCTACCTCAATTAATTTTTCAACCTCTTTTTTAACAACCTCCAGAAGGGTTGGATTGAATCTCCTTTTTGGTTGCCTCACCGGTTTAGCCCCATCCTCCAAGAGAATCCTATGCATGCAAATGGAGGGGATAATACCTGATATGTCAGCCAAGGTCCACCCGATTTCCCTAATGTTATCTCTCAATAAATTCAAAAGTTTTTATTCATGTTCAAAAGAGATATTGTGAGAAATGATAACAGGTAATCTATCACCACTCAGCAAGTATGCATATTTAAGATTTGGGAGAAATGGCTTGAGTTCCAATGTAGGGGGGTGATGTATGGATGGATAAATTGATGCAACAGACATATCTATACAATGAAAATCAGTATCAGAATAAAAATCATCAAAATTAGAAAATAATGTATCAAATCCATCAGCATACTCAACAGCCATGTCATAATCAGAGTTTATATGATCAGAATTTGAATCCACATCAAAATCAAATCCAAGAGAGGTTTGTCCATCAAAAACAGTTGTGGAATTACTCTTAGACATCAAACGAGAACCAATACTCATAATCTCTCTGAACATAGTACAATCAAAATCCATGGCATTTTTACTTGGTGGTTCAAAATGGGAGATAACAAAAGCAGAATGGTCCTCAGAGGGGTACTTCATGGAGTCCATAACATTAAATATCACAACTTCATCCCCAAATTCCATGGAAAGTGTACCCTCATTGACATTTATGATAGTTTTTACAGTTTTGAGGAAGGGACTACCTAAGATAATGGGGGCATGAGAACTTACCTAATCATCCTCCATTTTAAGCACATAGAAATCTACTAGAAATATAATGTATCTTAATCGGACAAGTACATCCTCAAGGACTCCCACTGGATATGTCGTAGCTCTATTCACCAACTGCACCACTACTCTCATCGGCTTAAACTAACCAACCTGTAAAGAAGAGAATACAGAGTGAGGCATCACATTTATTGAAGCTCCTAAATCACAAAGATCATCGGAGAAGTGCAACTCCCCTATGGTACATGGGATGGTGAATGTCCCAGGATCCTTTCACTTTGTTGGAATTGCTAGAGTTGGTGTAATGAGTGATGATAAATTCCTTCCAAGGTTGATCCTCTCATTTCCCATGATCCCTCTTTGATTGGTACAAAGTTCTTTTAAGAATTTCGCATACCTTGGAATTTTCTTAATGGATTCAAGTAGAGGAATGTTGATCTCCACACACTTGAATGTGTCCAAAATATCCTTTTGAATTTCTTCTTCAGCCATCTTCTTGGTTTGAACAACCCTGTTTGGAAAAGGAAGGGTTTAGGAGGAACATCATCAATCTTTTTCTTACCATTATCTTTCTCCTTGGATTGCTCATCAGTTGGTATGGAATGCAGCTTCTCTAAAGTAGAGGTGAATCCCTGTGGAATGGTAGGTACAGATGTATCGTTCATTTGCTTCCCACTTCTCAATGTGATGGCACTAACATTCCCCTTTTGATTTGGAGTGGGTTGGGAAGATAGATTTCTGGAATTCTTACTTACAAGTTCATGGAGGGCGGTGGAAATCTGGCTCATTTTAGTCTTCAACTCCCTCAGCTCCGAACTTTGACTCTTCAGCTCATTCTGTTGATTAAGAACAATTTTCTTCAAAAGGTCATCAGTATTAGAATCTACCTTTTTGGGGGGATTCCATTGTTGTTGTCTTGCTGATTCTTGGGCTTCAAATCTCCTTTGGGGTTGTTGGAAACCCTGCTGGTAAGGCGGAGGCTGCTGAAAGTTTTGTTGAAAGGGTGGCCTTTGTTGTTTTCTAGAGCCATACCTCATGTATGGTTGATCTTTCCACCCTTGGTTGTATGTTGGAGTAAATGAATCAAACTTCTTTTGGGGATATGGTTGTTATTTCTGTTGCTGATATGGTCTCCCAGGGAACACTGCTGCATAATATTCTGTTTCTTGGAGTTGTGGGCAAAAGTCAGTTGGGTGGCTTGTCTCAGTGCAAATACCACAAGGCCTTGAAGGAGGGGGTTGGGATGTCTTTTGAGCCAAAGCAATCTGCCTCACCATAGTGGTCAATACTTCCAACTTGGTATCAATAAAATGACTTTCAAGAGAAGAAGGACTTACCTGATGTACTCCCCTGACATGTGGTTTACCTCGATCGCCAAATTGTTGGGAGTTTTGTGCCATCTTGTCAATCAATGCACGTGAGGCTACTGGTGTCTTTTCCACCACTCCCCCTCCTGCTGCGGAATCCACCATGCTCCTCTCCATAGGTGTGAGTCCTTCATAGAAGTATTGAATGAGGAGTTGCTCACTGATTTGGTGATGTGGATAGCTTGCACACAACTTCTTGAATCTCTCCCAATACTCATACATTGACTCCCCTTGTTCTTGATTGATCCCCGATATCTCCTTACGAATGGAAGTGGTCCTTGATACTGGAAAAAATATCTTCAAGAAAAGACATTTTAAATCGTTCCAACAAGTTACATCCTCGGGTTGTAAATAATACATCCAATCTTTCGTAGCTCTATCAAGTGAGAATGGGAATGCTCTTGATTTGATTTGATCTTCAGAAACATTTCTTGGTTTATGGTTTGAGAAAACCACATTAAATTCTTTAAGTTTTTTTTTTGGATCCTCACCAGATAAGCCATGAAATTTTGGAAGAAGGTGAATTAACCCATATTTTAACTCAAAGTCTGATTCGAGATTTGGGTATACAATACAATTTGGTTGATAGTTAATATTAGGTGCAGCCAATTCTTGAATGGTTCTATTAAGTTAATTTCCATTATTTCCATCCATTGGTTCCTCTTTTATGTTTTAATTTGAATTGATTCCAATTTCAATGTTTCCATAAGAGAGGAATTCACCAACTGGTTGAATATTGAAACTTCCTGTAGACTGAGAATGTCTGATTCGAGCCCTAAAGCTACATTCAATCTCAGGGTCAAGATCTAAGAGATATTCGGGATTAGTTAGTGTCATAAATAAAATAAAAATGAAAAGAAAGAAAGTGGACAATAGTAAAATAAAAATGAGAAGTTTGAGTTGATGGTCCAAAAAGAAAAGAAGAGGATGAAAAAAATGAAAACTTGAGAAAGGAGAAAGAAGAAAGAGAGAGGTGAAGAAAATAATAAAATGAAAAATAAAAGAAATACCTCTAAATGGTTGAATAATTTACTTGCCTCCTCGGAAATGGCTCCAATTTGAAAGAGAACTGTCATGGGTTCCCTCAAATGATTAGTATTATTTTGGGGTACTTAGGTGCAGCAGAGTGGCTTACTATGGTCATCTCTCAAAGGAGGAAGTGAATTAAAACAACTTTCTAGAGGTATTCCAAAAATAAAATAAAAGAGAATAAAAACACTACTTGAAAGGATGGGTGTTTTTTCAAGTTTATGAAACTTGAAGAAGTTTTCTGGAAGAATATTTCATTTTTTTTTATTTTGAAATGAAGTTTGATTAAAAAGACACAACAAGAAGATGTTTTTTTTAGAAAATATTTTAAAAGACATAATTGATATAACTATACCTCTAAAATAATTTATTAATCATTATCATTTAAATTAATATTCACTTAATTATGATCCCTTAATTTTTTAACCCCCGAACCCTATGAGAATTAACTTTACCATGAAGATGAAGTGAATTTAACCCTAGGCTAACTCCAGAACATGCAATCGCAACACCTTGCTTTGATTGATGTTATAAAATTAGCTTATGGTAAGTGGTAAATTGAGGCACATATCCATTCTGTAAATTAGTACTAATTGAGTTTAGGGATTGTGTTTTAACTCTACAAATTAATCCCATGTGGTTTTGAATTACCGGTTAAGGTTGCGCTCTCACAGTTCACACAATTCCCGACCTCGCGTGTTTTGTGTTAACTATTCAATTGCTTGCTTTGTTTCATTTAAATTAAAAACTCAATTAATATATCATAATATGTGAATTACAGTATCTCATTGATTCAAAATAAATTAATGAATAAGGATAGAGGTCGATCGATTACTAAAAAGAACTACTCTTCCATGGGTGGCGTAATCATCGTAGAAGCGTTTTGCATGTACAAAGGTTTATAATGGGTATAACCCAATAACGCTTCTACTGAGGAATTACAACCCAATTAGGAAGATTAATAGAAGAAGAAATTTAAACAAAACAGAATAAAATATTAGGAATAAAATAAGATCAAATAAGTTTATTACACAAAAGAAAACATTACAAAATGAAGAAGAGAAGCAGGCTTCGATGAGGGGATCCTTGCTTCAAGACATAATCCTCTTACAATGGTTGGATAATTTGGGTGAAACCAATTCTAATCTGCCTCCAATCTCATAATTAACGTCCCAACCCCTCCAAATGAGAAAATCTTCAATTTATAGAGGGGAGGGGTAGTGGTTACAGGTGGTTTCAACTGTGAATGTGGAAATTCGGACAAATATTTTATTCCAAATTGAACCGCCCATTTGACCATTAAAACACATGAATTGGCTGGCCTTCCAGAAGGATAATATGTTATTATATGGGTCCTCTATCTTCTCTAACAAGTTGGGATTAATCCAGGCCCATATTAAGGAGTTATGGCCGGAATACAAAAGATTCTCCATTCTGACGTTTCTAGCCCACCTTTGATTTTATGGCCCCATTACTCTATCCAAATGCATTATTTTTATCCAGTGTCCTGAATAAAAGTTGTATCCAATGAAGTAGGGAACACAGTTACAAAATATTAAGTTCAAATAATTCAAATAAAAATATTTATGATTGAAATACTACAGTGATTTTGAAAGGGTAAAACTGGAATTTTCATCAAATATTCAAATGAATGATCTAATCCAAAATACTTTCTAATTGAAAAAATTTAACACAATTTGAGGAAATTATATCATTTATTATCAATAAAATATTGTTTTATCACTTTCGATAAACCCCAATATTATGGATAGAAATTATCAGTGAAAAGAACTCTTATTTCTTTCCACTCTAAAATCTCATACTTCTTTACCATCACTGTATAATACCACCATTTTTTTCTATGTCATTCTTGCATAAAGGTGACACATTTCAACTTAATCAAATAATAAATTTTCATGAAATAAAAAAGAAAATATCTCTTTCTAAATCAATTCTGAGCCTCTTGAGGATCATTAGAGCCTTGGAACATTGGTGGATTCTGGAAAATTAACTCTTGATCATGACTCTGGAATTCATCCCTCTGAGGTTAGAAGGTCGGTGCCTGGTTGGGAATGGGTGATGGTTCTTTTCCTATAGCTTGGATAGAACACACAATAATCTCAATAAGATTCTAGTACATGGGAGGATCCACTCATTGTGGTTCACTGGAAGCTTCCTCATAGAGCCTATTAAAATTTCTTCCCAGAGGCACGATTCTACAAAACATCAATAGACAACACTGAAGATATTAAAAGATTACTAAGATCAAAAACTTAAACAAGATTAATGGTAACATAAATCCCAATAGATAATACATCAATATTTTTATCCCAACCTATCCATATAAAAAGTTTGGAAAAGAATATATTTTGATCAAAATATTCATAAAGACACATTTCCCAAACCACCCATGGTGAATTAAGGATTCTTGCAATCATAAATGTCTAGGAACTCACTCGTAACTACCTCCTAAGTCCCAAAAATACATCTCAAATGGAATAATGACATAAAGGAAATATGAAAAGCCATAACCTTTGATACCACTTTGTCATGAAAATCACAAGTACACTGCTATACTTGTAACTAATATAAATGTAACATGTATTTAAGGGTATTACTAATCCCCATGGGTTAAAAACTAACACTTGTCATCATAAAAGATCAAGAAGGAACAAATTTTCCACACAAAAAAAGATAAAATATTATAGTTTCGTATTCACAACACTCTAATGGGACAAATTGGTATAAGAAAACCCAAATTAGTGCATCTCCAAAGTTTTCAATATCTAACATGATCAAAACTCAAACATCCTATGTAGTAGGTGGATAAGATCTCCATTGGTCACCTATATCACTCAAATCCCATGTAATTAATAACATCTAACACCTCCAAGTGGTGCTTTCCTTTTTTTCAAGCATCACATAAGAAAATATACAAAACACCTGATGAAAATGGAAGGTTATGAGCTATAAAACCTATTAGGGTCTCACCAAGTGTTCTATAATAGATTCCATAATAATGAACCAATCATGATTTCAATTTAAATAAAAAAGGGCATGACATGAAATACCATTTTCATATTAAAAAAACATATTTACCTTTCAGAAAATGGAAAACATTTGAATCACAACTTAAATAAAAAAATTATATAAATGAATTAATATAAGTATATTTTAATGAGTAAAACAGTTCTATAATCAATGGAATATATAATAAAAATAATCACAACACACACCGTAGTCATCTACCCTATAGTACATTATTTTATTTCTATAGAATCCTCATACTTCTCAAATCAAAAATCTTGTCTATGTATGTGCACACACGTCCCTTAGGCTCAGGATGAATCAGACTCATCAATATCCCATTGGGGATAATCATGTTGAACTCAGATTTTTCATATTTTTAATCATCAATCCAATGATAGGGTATCAGGATCCTAGCATACTTGTACCAAATAACCCACTAACTAACTAGTATCTTATTTGTTGTAACAATTAATAAAAAAAGTGAAAATAATATCCTTTCAAATCAATCATAATTTATAGTAAAATTTTCAAAACTATCAGTTTCAATATGCCAATTAAATTTAAAAATAAAAACATGTCTTTTATATTATTTAATGTATTTTAAATCCAAACTGAATCATAGGTTTTCAAATTTTTAATTTAATCCATTTTTAAAAAAAATCAAATCATTTTATCAATTACCACATTTTCCAAATGCACCCCTCAATTACAATTCCATTAAAATTGGTGTTTTTCCTAAAATCCATGACCTATCAAATTCCATAGTCAAATCACTCCAAATGAATGTTTTGTAATCCTACTAAAATATATTTCTAACAAATCAAGAAAATCATGGTTTTAATTACATGAATCATATCAAACTGATTTTCCTACCTTTAATCATAGAAATAAAACAATCAACACCCACAACAGGAATTCCTACATATATTGTAGGAAAATGAAAAAAGAAACCCTAGAATAATGATCTAATCAAATGGATGTTAAATCAATCCAATGCATGAATATCCATTAAACTATGATGACGGAATGAGAAATTATAAGAAACTATTACAGAGGATATCTACTTACCCGAAGGAGGTCGAATGAGATAAATTCCACATTGATCAACTAAGGAATGGTTTTGGAGGATCCAAAAATGCTTCTTGAGAGCCTCAAATAACAAGAAAATTGTGTTTGGGTCGAATGGGTAGGTTATACACTTAATCTAGGGGTTTTTTGATTTTAAAATAAAATTTTGGAATAAAATAAACCTACATGTATGGTTTCCTAGGTAGAGATAAATGGTTAGAAAAACCATTCACCCTAACCCTATGAACCTACAATATGGGGTGCATAGTTTCTCTTTGTTCAGCATACAGTTTGGTTAACCATGCACCGACTATAAAAATTCCTAATATCTAAGGCTGCACATTTTAGAGGTTCTAGACACACATTTTTTATAGTAGCCTCTAATTAATTTATTTGTTAATTATTTCCCATCATTATTATTGACTATTATATAAAAGATATTACTCCTAATTTTCTGCTTCTAAACACATTGCATCGAAACATTCCTATACAGTGTACACATATAGGAAAATTTAAATTAGTAAAATAAAAATTCCATTATAAAAAATTCCAATAAGAAACATAGTAATTAACAAAAGTCACCTTTTAATCATCAACTAATAATTTTTTTATTCTAATCAGGGCATGATGATTAAAAATATATCATTCATAGAAATAAAAAAAATAGAATAAAAACATTCTTTATAAATAATAAATGTTAATATCATTTAAAATTCCTGGCCTACATATGTTTCTCTACATAGAATTAGAGTTGAGATAGACAATTTTCCTCACTATTTTCTAGGATAAAGGTGATGGATTTGTAGTATATGATGTTAAACCAAAGGAAATGGAATTTAAATAATGATATTCCCTCACCAAGGATGGATGGGTTGTTTCATATTAAATATATTCCATGAAACTCATAGGATGTTGAATAATAATGGAATGTACAGAGACCTCATATTCTGTATGTAATGTTTTGTGGAATTTGTATGTGATACTTTTTTATGTTGAATATATGGTGGGGAGGTGAGATGGGGGGAGCATCATGTAAGGTGGAAGGGGAGGTGAGATAGGGGTAGTTTCTGGCCATCAGCAATAGCTGTCAGAGTTGGTCCATGACATGAAAATAAATGTAGCAATGGGAGAGGGAAATAAATTTAGGTAAAATAAAGGTAGATAAGGATTATACATAATAAAATGGTGGTGTAGAGGGGATTTTTCATAAAAATTTAATCTCTTGGGTGGAGGTGTTGGTTTCATTGTAGGACGTGGGTGAGTTTTGTAGTAAAGACGACAGCTCGAGTTGATGGTGAGCGGGAGGGGGATAGAATGGGATATGAGTTTGAGGATGTCACTGATGTCAAAGCTGAGGGATTTATGGGTGTTCCATTAGAAATGTGTTGTATAGAAATTGGATATGAGAATCATATATGAAAAACTAAAAAACAACATGTTGTGGTCCTATATTTGAAAAAAAAAGTAACATGCCACAAACCCGATTAAAAAATTGAAAACAAACATAGATTCCAACCTTAGTAACATCAAAAATAAATACCCAAACTATGCTAAAAATTTTAAAACTCATATATTACCATCAATCATTTAATTCCTATCATTTTTATTTTTTATAATTCTTTTTTGAAATAATATAAAATAGAACATGTAAATTCAAAATTATATTATTATTATTATTTTATAAAAAATTTCTTGTTAAACTATTTTTAATAGGAAACAATAATATCTTTTCCATTTAAAATATTATAAAAAATTATATTTTAATAGCATGGAGATTATTTGGTATCATCCATGGGTGCGTCACCTGGTCTTCCATGCAAATTTCCTATACATGCATCCTTTGACACACTTTTCACCATACACCCCCACCTATTCTCACCTTCCCAATACTCACATCCAATAATGATATCTAACCCCACTAATCATTATAGACACACACACACACCAACACATACATAATATCATTTATTTTATTTAAAAAAATAGTTTTAGGTTTAGAAAACCTTAGAAGAGAAAAATCTATAGTCAAAAATTTTGGTTACTCTATGGATACACCATTAAAGAAGGAAGGGAGTCATTTTTTATCTTGATAGCCTACCCAACTGAAGCATATATAAAGGTACAAATAAAACTTGAGTTGATACATGAATAGATAGTACATAATGAAGCTATTATAGTGATAATAAACTGGTCATGTTAGTTTTCCACTAAAATATGCATGTGAATGAATTAGTTTTAGGTTCATGAATCTTCTCTCATGGTTTCATTTGTTACAACCCATTATAAATGGATTAAATAAAACCTATAATTAATTTATTAAATAGATTGAATTCATCAAATTATGTTAATGAATTATTTTGATAAGAATAAATGTATGTTGATATGTTGAACATGGTCATCACATTTCATAAAATGAAACACATTATAGATGTATATATAATAGGTTGAGATCATTCTTGTTGGATATGAATGATTCTTTAAAAGCCTTATAATACTCTCTTCCTCTTGAGAAACAACTTTTTACTAGGTAAAGGAACCATCACCCCTTATGTGTTTAGGTATTTTCAAGAATTGTTTTTAATCATTTGGTCAGTGAAATTCCTTCCAAGAAGGTTTTTGTCTGCTGCTCCAATAATGTAACATCCCAAAATTCTACAGTAAGAACATTTTATTCAATATCATGTATGACACGCAATGAAAATTTTATCTAGGTAATAAATTTTTACTATAAATTGTTTTATTTCAACTTTTTTATGTAGATATACGTTTGACACACATAATATATTCATTGGATGACTCTCACATCAATGTTATTGTCTTTTCAAGGGTATAATTCACAATCTAATTTTATTCAATATTATTTACACTTGAATTTTCATTTGAGGAAATTATATGACAATTTTAGAATAAAACTATTCATTTCCTTATAGTATTGTTATTAGTGACCCTTTTCAAGTAATAGTACCATTTTCCACTCTTTGGAACTTAAAATGTTTTAAAAATGTTTTCAAGAAAACCTAACTTTATTTCCCTCTTTAGTCGGAGAACCTATTTTATTCTAAAAACCCTGTCTCATAAGAAGGATTTCATAAGTTTTTTTATCCTTTTAGAAATGATTCATTAAATGCATTTTTACCCTTTTGTCTTTTACAATTTTTTTCAAAGTAATCTTTTTATGGCTTTATGAACAAGTCATTTTCTAACCTTTTAACCGTGAAAAATAAATGTACTTTTTACCTTGAACTGCATGTATAGATTTACCCTCTGTCACTTCTTCAAATCATAATTTTAATGTTTAAATTGTTATTTTTATAGAAAATTTTTTCAAAATTGATTTTCAAAGGAATATATTTTTAAAATTTTTATTAAAATAAAAATTATATTTTCCTCAATAATGTTTTAAAAGATATTTTTATAGTATTTACATTCATCAACGATAAAACCATTTATTTTAATGCACCTTGGATATTGTGTATTGATACCATACTTATTCTTCCTATTGATGGTTTATTATTGATTTATAAAAGGATATTATTGACATTCACTTCCATGATTCCTTTATTAGTCCCCATTGAAATATTCAATTTCTTATGATTATTTGATGTTTAATTTTCCACAATTATCCATATTATTTATCATTTTTATTTTTATTTCCTAAACAATATATCATTTTACACACAATGTTTACATTAACATGTTATATCATGAATATCCTGATTCTCATGATATTTTAAGTTTCAATTAATTAATGGGGAATTATGATTCAAAAGTTTCAAAGTGGTATGGGACACTTTGTAATGTTAAAAGATTATTTTCCTCAAGAATTTTTTAATGGTCTTTCAATGGTATCACCATTCATAAACGTCAACAACCCTTATTGTTATTTATCCTCCACTAAGGAAATATTGAAAAAATCATATTCTGTATTCAATATAGATATTTTATAAGGAATATTTTTTATTAATTAAATTTATTACTCAGTATGATTAATTATTTGGATAGAAAGTAATATGTGGTTTGTTACTCTATATAGAACCTCAATGCATCAACTAGTTCCCATGAGATAAATAAGTTGTGTAAATTAAATGGGTTTTTACCTATTGTTTTAAAATATCTTGTGAAAGGTCTAGACAGTAGAGGTTTCCATGTTCCTAATACATGATATCTAATAATTAATAATTACCTTAATTTTGATTCAGTTATTAATTATCCATGATATTTTTCATCAACATATCTATGGATTCATGTCATTCTAAGTTAGTTTATTAAATGGAATGTGTTTCAATTATTTTCCTTTCCATATTGATTTTCCATATCTAGTTATTTTCATAGTGTGTGTTTCTAATTATCTACCTTGCTATATTTTTTATCCAGTTTCTTCTTAGTTTATTGATTATATGGCATGTGTCTTCAGTTATTACCTTGCGATATTGATTATTAGCATTGTTTCATTATTTATTCTGATGTACATTACCCTTAATGAGCATTTAATACCACCATTATTTATTTCTATTCCCCAAGAATCCAATAAGTATACTATGAAATATATGTAGGGATACTTTATATAGAATAAATTCATTATCAAAGAAATAAAAAAAATACGTTTTAATTAGTGTATTGATTTTTAATACATGTCTCGTGTATGTATCTATTTTACAAAACTAGTAAAATCTTCTTTCCTTCAAGATTTTATTCCTTGTAATCATTCAAATTTAATGGTAGTAAACCATGGCTCTGGTCTTTCTAGGTTCAAGTCACTAATGTTGGGAATAGAGGAAGTTTAGTACCAACCTTGGGAATAATATTTAGGAAAACATATATTAAAGAACATTTCTCTAAGTTATAATTTGAGGATAAGTGTTGAAGAAAATCCAATAATTTTGGTAAGGTATAGATTATGTGGGTATTTCCTAATAATAAATATCTATATAAATACTATAAGTGGGTGTTGTAACATCCCCAACATGGAAGCGACTAAATTGGTGTCTCAGGTCGGGTCTTCATATGACCTCTGGTGCAACTCCCCATATGCTAGAGGCTATTGACTAGTAGTGAGGGTCTAAAAGAAAAAATGGGGAGACTATACCTTATTTATCATAGTAATCTATATAATATAGCAATGAGAAATAAATAAAATAATAAAAAAATAACCAAAAACGAGCATTACTAACCATTTCCCAAAATAGGGTACAACCCACAACCAAATAGTAAATATTATTGTCACGCCACATAGTGTCATGTGATAAAAAACCCAAAATAAATATAAACATACAAATACCCATTATGGGTCCTCACTAAAATTTTGGATCCTCATCCATGCACATCACAAGACCTACTCAATTCCATAGAATAGGTACCTTTCCCTTATCCTGATTTTCCCCAAGAAATCTTCTTGGAGTACCCAATAGCGGCCTGAGCAGGGTGTGAGTACAACTCGGTATGCCACCACTATTGGAGACTACAAAATATCAATTCTAAACAGATAGTTCTTACATGTACTAAATAAATTACATGGTAAAAAAAAGACATATCTATTTTGATTAGTTGACAATATTAACTTTAACACTTTTTATTCACTAAAACCATTTTCATTACTTGTTATATGGGTTAGGTATTTAAAAAAATTACACAATAGACTAAGCTGTTTATTTACCATGAATAATGGGATAATTCAAGTTCCCTATCTCACTAGGGGTAGAAATTTCATAAATAAATAAATCACACTTACCTTGGATCCTTGATCTGTGTAATCTCATCAAATAAAATAGTTTTAGGTATAGATCGTCACTCCCTTTCCCTAACCCATGCATTATAGTTTTGGGGTTTATAGCCTCAGTCTCGCATAACCCATGGGTGTATATCCTCATTTCCAATACCCTTATAACTACCAAGACATGTGCACATGCTTATTTATCCATTAACCACATATACCATATCACAAACCATGCTCAAACAATACACATAACATTTAAAATTCACATTTAATTCAACACATGAATCATCGTCAAGATTAACCCATTAGCACATTGACCATTTATATCATATAGCCCATTTATCTTATTTTACATTTCATACCTTAACCAATTTAACAAATTCAACAATTCCCAAAACATAACCCATTTCCCATAATTCATCAATTCAAACTCATTATCCCATTTATGAAATTCAATTACCAACTCATAAGTCATTTTACACATTCACTTCATTCCATTTAACCATTTTTAAAATGTTTCCAAACAATCCCTTTTTTCCTTTCTAAAAACTAGACGCAACTACCATTAGTTTCCCTTTATAATTTTAACCAACATGTCAACACATTTATCATGGGATCTATTTCAATACAAGTGAACTTTTAGATTAACATTACAATTTTCCATGTTTGGGAATATTGGAACACCCCATGGGTGGACCTAAACCATCTAGTAAATTTCAATTCATCCCATGGGAATCATTAGGTGTATAAATCATCATTTATCAAACAATTTTACAAAATATTAATAAAGGAATCAAATGAAAAACAAGAGAGAACCAATAACTCAACTATACATGCACAATCAACAGTGATACCATGGGATATAACTTATAGACCACGTACCTCGAATCTAAAGATGAACATGTGGTTACCCTAAGCCTTAGATCTAGATTCAAACACCCTTTAAATCCCCAATCTAATATCTATTGGTAAAATAGTGTTTTAGGTATTTTGAAGGACAAGAACAAAACCACAATCCCTAATCCAAAAATGAGAAGAAAAAGGAGAATTAAACTTAACTGGAGCTTTGATCAGCAACCAATGAAACTCCAAACAGCCAATAATAGAAGTAGATTGATTATTGAGAATATTTGGGATCATTAGTTCATCACTAGGGATACTAGAGAAGAAATGGTTATAGAATTCAGTTGGGAACTTAAAATCTTGTGGGGGTAATTCCTCACTTTTTAATGGGGTGTACAATTAGGCCTCACGGTATTCCAAAACATGCACCAACCATGCACCTACCTCTTTCTAAGAGGGGTCCAAGTCACATGATTACCTATTAATCCCATATAGTTAGAAAAAACATGAACCAACTATGTGAAATTCCTCAATCTATGGTCTCATAGTTTGTATTTCCCCCATGCATGATTTACTCTAATAGTAATCAAACCATTCAACTTGCATTTGATGGATCAATTCATTTTCCCTTCATGTCTCGAACCCCTAGAACACCCCAGATCTTCCTATTACACACTATAATAATTTAGTTATCCAACTATAAGGGTTTCAAGAAAATTAAACAGGAACACACCTCCATAAATTCTCAGATCTTACAACCTCCCCACCTTGTAATGGTTCATCCTCGAGATGCCCTTCCCAAGAACCACAGATATTTGAAGGTAAAAAGATCAGGTCATTGAGCTTGAATATCCACCTCACTCTCCAATGTTTCATCCTAAAAATTACCATACTACTAAAAATATAAAACCAAGGGCACGGTTGTTCCCTGTAATACTTTGTCACCAAGATCCACAATACGAACCGAATGCTCCTCAAAGTACGCATCATCCCCAAGCTCAAAATCCTTAAAATAAATCACATAAGATGGGTTGGGTTGATACTACCAAAGTTGTGACACATGAAAAATATCGTGTATACCACTATACCATTTTTGGAATATCCAATTGGTATGCCACCATTATGATCCTATCCACAATATCAAATTGCCCCACAATCATGGGAACCAACATACCCTATTTCCAAATCTAATGGTGACCCAACCTTGGAGACAACTAAAAAAACTCAATCACCCACCAAAAATTCAATGGGGTCTACAATGATGATTTTCATATGACTTATGCCTACTCTGAATCATTTCCATACATTTTTTAATCAACTAAATTTGTTCTGACATCACCTGGACGAGACTCAATCCCAAAAACTCTAATTCCCCATCCTCCATCCAACAAAATGGATATCAACACAAAAAACTATAGAGTGCTTGAAATGGTTCCATCTGAATAGTATCCTAGAAACTATTTTTGTTGTAAAACTCAACCAATGAGAAATGATTTTCACATGATCCCCCAAAATCTAAGACAAAATACATCAAAATTTTCTCCAGTACATGTATAGTATTCTCTCACTACCCTTTCATCTACATGTGGAAGCATGTACACAAAAACACCTAGGTACCAAGTGCCTTTTATAATCCCTACCAGAATCACGAAGTCAAATGTGGATCATGATCTGAAACAATGATTCGTGGTACCCCATACAACCACAATACATCTCGAACATACAACTCACCAAAATAATCCATATTTAAAGTCTCTAAAATTGAAAATAAATGATCCACCTTAGTCAACCGATACTCAAGTTCCCAGATTACATCATTATTCTGAGACATCCTTAGTAGACCCATCATGAAATACATCATTATGTCATCTCATTTCCATTATGAAATGGATAAGGTATTTAATAAAAAACCTGGTCACTGATTCTCAACTTTTACCTACTGACATGTGTAGCATCGCGCCATGAAACCCACAACCTATTTCTTCATCCCTTCCCACCAATACTGCCTATGAAGATCATGATAAATTTTGGTCAAACCGGGATGCACTTCTTACTCTGATAAATGAAAATCGTGAATAAAATCTTCTCGCCTGCATGTTGTCACAAAAACAAGGCCACAAACATAAACAACCTCATCATCACTAACAGTTATATAGGAAGGTGGCTCCCCACCATCAAGACTTTACCTCAAAGGAAAGAACTCTCAATCCTCATACACCTCTCCTTGATCCATCTCAAAATAGAGGATTCAACTACCAAGGATGCAAGGGTCTTATGACCCTACCCATCTTGTACCTCTAGGTCCATATCAGAAAATACCACCATCATCTTCCACTAAAAACAAGATTCCTGAACCACCTGACTTTGAGTCCTCCAACTCAAATCATCTGCAACATTATTTCCCTTTCTTAGCATGTACATCAATTCAAATTCAAATTAATTCTTTTACTTGACACACCTTTTCTAATTAAGATTCAAATAAAATTGAGAGAAAATTTCCTTAATACCTTTATGATCAGTATACATGGTAAACCATTATCCCAACAAGTAACACCACCAAAAGATTAAAGCATAAACCATAATGGATAGCTTAGGATCATGTATAGGATAATTTCTTTCACGAGGCCTCAAATTTCATGAAAAATATTCCATATCATGATCATATTTTATCAACACTAACCCAAGGACAACACTAGATGCATCACAAAACAAGTTATACCCCTTACATGGCTTGGGTAAGATCAAAATCGGTGTGGTAGTCAATCACTTCATTAACTATTGGAAATCATTCTCACATGCCTCATACCATTCAAACTTTATTCCCTTCATGGTTAAGAATGAAAGTGGTGCTTCTAAATGGGAAAATATTTAATAAAACTCTTATAATATCTATATATACCCAGAAAACTCCAAAAATAAAAAATATTCTTAGGATGATTCCAAGATACAACTGTTTGTACTTTCTCTAGGTCCCTTGACATGCCTTCCTATGAGATAATGTGACCCATGAAATGCACCCTATTGATCTATAAATGAAATTTTGATAGATTTGTGTATAGCCTATGCTCTCTTGGTGTACTCAAGGAAATGTTGAGATGTTTTTCTTGATCTTCATGAGTCCTAAATTATACCAATATCTCATAAAAACAACTAAAAACCGATCTAGTTGATGGTGAAAGATTCAGTTTCTTAGGGACAAAAACATTGTCGGTGCATTAGTCAATGAAAAAAAACATCACAACAAACTCATACAACCAATACATGATTTTGAATATAGTATTTTGTACAATGGAAGGTCCCCCACTCAATTGATGATACCCTGATCTCAAATCAATCTTGGATAAAAATGAATTACCTCTTAGCGGGTCAAAAATACCATCAATTCAAGGAAGATGGTATCAGTTCTTAACCATCATCTAATTCAGCTTCCTATATTAGACACACAACTGAAATTATTCATCATCCTTCATGGAAAATAAAACTTGAGATCCCCAAGGTGACATACTTGGACGAATAAACCCTTTATTCTATAATTCATTCAATTGAGTTTTAATCTCCTAGAGTTCTTCGAATTCCATTCTATATGAAAAAATGGAAACTAGGTCTACTCCCGGTAGCAAATCGATCATGAACTCAACATATCTCTCGAAGTAAACCCCATTAATTCCTTAGGAAACACATCCTAAAACCAATCCACCACCAGAATAAAGAAAAGATGTTATACTCCCCCATCATCTAGCATAAGGAAAGCTACATGGACTGTGATTTCATCCAACTGCTGACAAACTATCCCTGCATGGCCTGCCTAAACATCACATTCACCTTGATGGACAAAAGTATTCCCCTCCCCGGATGTGAACATCACCCTACAGTTATAACAATCAATATGATCCAAGTACAACACTAACTAATCCATCCCCAAAATTAGATCAAATCATGACATCCCAAGAATAAAAATCCCCGTAGGAAATGATACCCATTAACCTCAAGGGAACATCCCTTATGTGGTTTGACATTTTATTCTTAAAACCTTAATGGTGTATCAATTGACATAACCTCACACAAACATTCCACCGCTAGACCCAACACAACCACAAACTAAGTAGAAATAGATTAATTTGAGGCAATTTTATCAAATAAAGCACTATAAAGCATATAAGATACAATGATCTTACCTCGAATGGTTGATGGTCTATCCTTTATACCCCTAGGTGTAGATTGAACCCCATGAAGCTGACCTGCCCCTTACCCTAGTCCCTGGTCTGAATCTCTAGTACTACATTTCCCTGCATATACCAAAAGTCCCTCCCCAGTGTACCACACCCACCACTTATAATAGTATTAACAGTATAGATCCAATTTATCACATGGAATGGGTTAACTTATCCCTTTCCTACACTCATCATCATCCTCAATCCTCCTTTTTTCCCATCTATGAAAGGTTCCTATAGACCCTATGCAAATGCCCCATTCTTCTTCACACTCATCACTCAACTGGTGGCTATGAAAACTACCCCCACATGTGTCTCTACCATCCAAACTAATTTCAAAACAACTGGTCACCTCCTTGATAGGTTTATCCTTTTTTCTAACTTCCTTACACACTTCCTCCCTAATGAAAATTTCTAAAATGACGCTTATTACCTTTAAAAGGCACACCACTGGTCCATCCAACTTGAACCACAAACCCAACACATGAATCCTCACTTAAGTTCTCTTATGAAAAAAGATATTGATCCACCACTTATTCAAACTACATTAAACAAAATATATTCACCTTGGGATTGATCTCATGTATAAGTGCATCCTGAAAGTGTCTTGTTGTAGTATCATCATCCCCTGCCAACTCTTGTATAAAGTATCAAAAATCTATCAAATGACCAGCATAATCCATCACCCACATGGTCCAATTAGTTATAATCCTTAACATTGTATCCCACTCGTATCACATATTATTCAGATATAATTTTTCTAAAAACATTTCTTGGAAGTCCTTATGTAACATACCATCAGCCTGCTGAGTCTAAACCAAGATATCCCACCATCAATTTGAAAGAGTTGGTGTCCTAGAACCCAATGATTGTACTTTTATTACATGGAAATTTTATGTATTTAAATATTAAACATCTTATTACATATTTTTCATTATTCTTCGTGAATATGATGTAATAATGTCCTAGATTATTTGTTGCATTGATAAGGTCATGTCAATTCCCTGCTATGATGAGAACCATGAAATGATATAACAATATTCTTAAATATAGTTTTATAGTTTGATGACATATTATGAAGGGACACATAGCATACAAACCTTCAGGTGAGAGTACTCATAAGAAGATGATACTTCTTCTCATGAATTTCTCACTTGGTAATCTCTAAAATAGTAGACTATGAGAACAAACCTGTCAGTAGGAATTCCACATGTTTTGGTGTCATTGGATATTTGTATCTGCGAGCATGTGTAATGATCCTTAGACTTTAAGATTATCATTAATACATGTCGTGACTCATGCACTTTTATTTACTGACAAAAATCGTCATGTAGATAGTTGGAGGGAAGTAGGGTACATTGGGTGTGTCATGAGTGACATGATATTAATGGATAAGTCGAGGAAGGATTTGTCTATTCCATTTATGGAAGTTGATATCCTGTCCCTTTGATTGAAATAGAACCATCGCGTGAAGTTCCATGTCTATGGTGTAACCATGAGTTTATTTCAGGTAGTCAAAGAATGAACTATCAAGCATAATGGTTGATGACACTATCATGAAACATGATTGATGATATATTGAGACAATGGTATTATATTACATAGTGAGTGTTCGTATGTGGATGTCATTGTTATGACTTTACATTCTTTCTCTTGGGTGACTTTACCCATTGCTAGATAATACTCTTGGACTTTAGGAAAGCTTGCCTAATGCCAATGAGAAATAATCCTAGAGGGTCACAGACTAAGTGTTTTTGGTTGTCTCAGTTTAATTATATATGAATTTAATTAATGAAATAAATATTATTCTTAAGATCATGGAATAATTTTATTCAAGTTAAGATTATCACATAAATTAAATTAAACATATTTATTTATTTTGTTAAACATTTAATAAATATTTATTTACTAGTTTGTAAATAAAATAAATATTTAATAGAATAAATTATTTATTTATTTATTTGGGAGTTCAATAAATGGAAGTGGAGTTCGAGTTAACCAAGGTCGTTCCGGTAGTAAAATAATTATTTTCAAGATGATAAATAATTATTATTTGGTACAAGTTAAAATAATAATGATGCTCCTATTATTTTTTGACATGGAATTTTATTCATAATTCTATTTTTCACAAGTTGGAACACTATAAATAATGATGTGGTATTATTATTATGAGAATATATTTTCTCTAAGTTCATGAATGTATTTTTTCGTCGGAGTAGAGTACTCAAAAGGGGGAAAATTGAGTATCTATAAAAATTTCTTTTTGAAAAGTATTCTTAAAATGTTCCCTAATAAAAATAAATACATCCCACTTAATCAAAGTAATATGGTTATGAAAGTTTAACTGTTTAAATAACTTCTCATAAGATTGATTAATTATCAACAATCTTAATGTCAGTTATTAATATTACTTTTGAAGTTATTATAAAAAGTAAAAACAACTATAACTTCTTTCTAAGATTAACTATCAAAGTAAATTTTTTGATTTCTGGATTATATCGTAAAATAGAGAAAACTAAATTAAACAAAACAGAGAATATAAAAAAAGTGGTTCAGTCTCAAGTTGAGACCTAATCCACTTCACATGGTTATCACCTTCCACCAAGAAGTTTATATTAAAAAACTTGATCCACACCCTAGATCAGGGTAAAAAACAGTACACAGTACTGTCTAGGTCACATGACCTCTTCCACAGTTCATTATGGGTATAAACTAACAGGTCACACAGGGACCTCTTCCACACTTATCTATGAGAGTAAACAAGTGTAAAAAGATATTAGAGGAAATATATCTTGTATCCTTCAGTTTAGTGCAGGAGACAGTGTGTGTTTTTATACAGAAACACACACACTATTCGAAATATAAAAGATAATATACAATAGAGAAAAGATGATGAAATAAGGTTATAAGTTCGATGAGTGTTATTCTTTGTAGATTTGGACTTTTAGGATGAAGAAGGTGTAAGAATCGGGTCCTCTTGCAAGAAATAGAGTATTGCAAGTCTGATTCTCTGGTTTCAAGTTAGATCGGGCTCGTGTTCTTCATAGAGTTGGTATTGCAAATATGTTCTTAACTTTGATCTATGGTATCCCATCTTTTGGATTCAATAACTCTTTGTGTGTTCTTCTGATGTATTGAGTTTCATGTGTCGGTTCTTTACTCAAGAATGCTCGTGCTTCTTTGTTATTGCACATGTTAGTTTCTGGGCTACACTTTTCTTTTTATTCATGGAGTGCATGTGTTGGAGTCGACATGATGCATGTGTTCTGTACCTCATACCTCATACTTTCAGGTGACATTTCTACAAATAAATATTAATTATTTCTGTGAATTTAAAATACTCAAATATGACTTTTATAAATTAAATTGAAAACAGAAAAACAAATTAAAGAACGACGTCACAATCTGTCTGGAAATGGTGTCACTTGGAAACTTTTTCTCCATGAAATGGTGTCTCTTTATTTACCTTTGAGTGGTGATACAGTTATGATGTCATAGTTGTATAGAGATTAGGAACCAATAGCACAGATGCAGTGTTAGGATCATGGTGTATAGTCATTTTCCAAACTTCAAACGATGTCTCGATAAGGAACTGGTGTCATGGACTTCAACAGATCTAAAACTGGTTTTGGTGTCTGTTCATGGTGTCTAGGTTAGTGTTTCTGGTCATGGTGTATGGGTCATAGTGTCTGGTCATGGTGTCTGGGTCACAGTGTCTGGTCACGGTGTCTGGGTCATGGTGACTGGGTCACGGTGTATGGGTCACGGTGTCTGGTTCCTTTTCTAGAAAAACATAACTGGTGGTAGACTCATGGTTTCTTAGACTTATCCAAATATATATATATATATACTTGAGTAGTGATATTCACAGAATTAATTAGACTTAATCATTCATCAAATAAATCATTACAGACCAAAGGTAAATATAGTTTACAATAATCAAACTTAATTTATAGCAATTAAGATCTTGGATAGGCTTATTAAAAGCATAAAGAAACCAATCATTTGTACACATGATTTGAGACAAATTAAACAAGATTAACAATCTTTATATAATGTATAGTATTTGTGATCATTAAAAAATGATTAACACGTGTGGAGTCCAACAATATCCGCCATTTTGATGATCACAAATCATGTGAGTGATATATCTATTCTTAGTGAGTGTGTCTCTCCCTTTGTGTGTAGTTAGAGTGCATGTCTCTCTCCCTTTTGGGATTATAAAAAAGAGTACAAAAATAAATAAGAGATTAGAAAATCAAAGTTCACAGTGCATTAGATTGAGAAAGAAGTGTCATTATAATCAGTAAGTAAAAAAATATAGAAATATCCCTATCAAAAGATAGTGTTCACTTTTCTTCAACACCGACAGTCTTCTCTTTTCCCTTAACAAAATAATCACTAGAAGCCATAGAACCAGATTTATAAGTGGAAGAAGGAAGTGAACCAACAGAAAAAGAAGGTAGAGGGAGTACTTTAAAAATAGAAGTGTCCAAGGAAGGTTTGGTGGAAGACTGAGGTAATTATTATTTGAGTATAATGGGTCTGATCTGACTCAGATCCTGAGAAATAGTCATAGAATTAGAGGAAAAGGTAGGGAATGAGGCAGGAGGCAAACCAGGTCACAAGGGTGCAGCTTTAGGAGACACAATAGCAAAGCTCTGCACATGAAGATAAGGCCTTAATAGCTTGATTAAGTCGCCAATAATCTCACCACAATACTGCATCACTTTATCAAAGTCATCCTTGTTCTCCATGAACTTTCCCAACAAGGGAGTGAAATCCTTCAAATTTTGAACCTGATTTTTGAAATCTTGATTTACTGGAGGGATTTTTAGTTTCTCAATAAGGTACTTGAAATGGTTTGTCATATCATGCTTCGAGAAAATCCTATTGAAGTAGAAATCCACCTTTTGAGTAATTTCTTCTTGAGCATCATTTGCAATATTGGAATGAATTCTTACCAAATCAAGAACTATGTCAATATTCTTGACAACCACAGATAGAGACTCTTTGTCAAAACCCCTAATCACTAATTGATGTTCTTATTTAACAACTTTTCTGATCAGATCATTGTCCAAGGAGGGTTGAGATGATTTTCCTAAGGTACTAGATACTGTAACAGCTTAAGTAAGAGACTTCAGTTGATTCAAAACTTTCTGGAGACAACCCTTATCTATCAGTCAACTTGTTATGACTAATAACAAGCTTGCGCATCTCTTGAACTATTTTCTTGTTTATTTTATCCACCTTGTCTATTAAGGAAGTTAGGTTAGGTTGAATCAGAGAGGAAACTTCATGTGGAATCTGACCACTAACATCATCAACATGATGAGAAACAGTTTTGGGTATTGATTTTAGCACTCTTTGTATATCTACAGCCATACCTCTGATGGAATTCACTTAATCGCTAAGTTTTTTGTTCTCAACTCTAACTTCTGGAATTTCATGAATCATTTTTGGCTGAATCTGCTATATGATCCTTTCTAACCATAGGGCAGCATCTCGTTCACTCAAGTTGGTCACAGGAGCATGTTGAGTGTTCAAGATATTTTCGACTCCAACCAATAAGGTAGCTCCAAAGGCTTTAAAATCATACTTACTTACTAAGTTATAAAGTTCTTGTGAAGGTTCAGGGATAAGATCTGAGACAGGATTAGGTTCCTTTGCAACTATAACATCAAGAGCAGATATTGGTTTCAATTGAAACATAGTAGACAGATCTATACCTTTAACTAAGGTTTCCTGGGAATCATTCACATCAAAATAGCTAGGGAATTTTTACCATGTATCCATAGATATTGGATCAATTAGATTAGGCACATCAACACTTTCTAGATTGGGGAGTGTTGGGAAAAAATCCCTCAAGGTAACATTGCATCATTTTTGGGTTGATTGTGTTTGTTGACAAAGCAGGTTTACATGGAGAATTTTTTAGTTTTAGAGAAGTTTTTGACAATCCATGTTTACAAATAATGATGACAAAGGAATGGATGGTCTAGAGGCGGTACAAAAGAGCAGTACAAGGTGGCGTCGTTTTCCAGTGTTAGCCAAATTTTTGGGGTCCCAAATTTGGAGGTTGGTGAGCATCACGAAAAGAGTATATCCTTCTAGATCTCATAAAATTATTGAAAATTCATGAATTTCACGAATATAGGCTTCATGGATTGAATATCATGAAGAAAAGAATAATGTTGACGGTGTTCTTCGCGATTACGTCAAGATTTGTGAATGGTAGAGGTTGAAGTGCATCGCGGTGGTGAAGGGATTTGTGAGGGAGATTTGAGGAGAAGGAGTTAAGGGATTGACGCTGATGCTCCGTGATTACGTCAAGCTTCACGATCGAAAAATTGTCGTAGTACTTCGTGAGATTGAGAGAATTTTCGGCAGAAACTTCGGAGCTTCGCGATTTGTGATAACGTGGCATTGAATTCGCGCGGAAAGTTCATGGGTCGGTGGAATCGCCTATAAATAGGCCTCAACCCCTTCAAGAGAAGTAAATGAGAAGAGAGAGTTTTTTAAAGAAAATATTTTTCTATCGGTTCGCGAAGGTGGTTTGAGAAGTACGTGTGCTTCGCAAAAGGAAGGAGATTCACGGCAGCTACTCTAGCACTGTGAAAGTCGTGTGCTCCGCATTGGCTCAGTGAGCTTTGCGAGGGAAGTCACTTTGTGATGACTTGAGCTCTGTGAAGGCCTAATAATTGTGAAGGCTTGAGCTTTGCGACGGTCTAAGCTCTGCAAAATTGTGAGCTTCTCGAAAAAGCAGGAGCATCGTGAAGGCTTGTTTGAGCTTCGAAAAATTGGGACCCTCGCGAAGTAGGGTGCTTTGAGAAGGTGTTTTTAAAGGTATTTTCCTAGTGTTTAGGGGAAAAGGGTTATTCATCCATGGATGAAAGTTGGACTTCAATAGAGAATCTATCAATAGTTAAAGATGTGTGCATTCATGCAAATGAAGAGACCTACAGGACTATAAACTATGAGTGGATCCTTTCCAGAGCAGTGAGCAAAGGAAGAGGAATAAGGTGATCCTCTCTACCGGTAGTGAGCCAGAGAGAGAGAAATAGGGAGAGACCCTTGGGAAAGTAGTGATCTAACCCTAAACATTGTAAAGTCAGTGAGCCTCGGCATAGAAGTGATCTAGCCCAAACATTATTGGCAGGGAGCCTTAGTGGATTTGGTACAGTGGCACATCGCAGTTATATGCTCCTTGGACATATCCTAGTGAGGGTGAACCAAGTAAAAATCTTTATGACTTTCTGTAAGCTTCCCTGCATTGCATTCAAAGAATCATCATCAGATAAAGAAGAAAAGAAGTGATCATAATAAAGACATAAGTGAAAACAAAGTGACCCTTGTAATAAAGTGGTCAAGATCTAGTAGGGAAGGAAGAATTTAGAAAAGAATATCCATACCCTGATTCACCCCCCCCCCCTCTCAGGGTATATAGGAAATTATTGGTCCTAACAGGGCATTTCTCCCCCTCAACAGGTGCATCCCTTACAAGACTAAGAGATTTATATCCTCGATCTGTTTCTAAGATTTCATCCCCAATAGCCTCACCCATTTACTTTCTAGATAATTGAAAAGCTTGCTCTATTATTTCTTCAGTAGATGGGATAATATCAAGAACAACTTGTTCTTCAAGGTGTTCCTCATAAGGAGATTCTTTCTCAATTGAATGATCTCCTTCAAGATGATCTTCTAGAACAGCCTTTTCCTTTATACTAACAGCAGACTCTTATTTAGAAGAAGATTCTTATACTAGATAAATAATTTATTCAGGAATAGGTATTTCCTTATCAATTATGTCTTGGAGAACAGATTCATTGTCTTTCTCATCCAGGACAGTTTTCCTTATAGGTTCAATAGCCTTTTTGTTCTTCTTCCTCATCAAAATAGTCAACAATTTCATCTAGTTCCAAATCAAGATCAGAAATGTCCTTAGGTCTTGAAGAATTCTCAACTGGGTTTAACTTTTCATAAACCCTATCATTATCCTCCACCCATGATTTCCTCCATGGATTCCAACTGATTTTCATTCTTTTGACTGTAACTTTTGAAATACAAAATTCATAGTCCTTAATGACTTATTTATCTACTAAAACCAACCCTTTTGCATGAAGCATAGATGAGATTATTCTTGAGTAGAACAGGGAGGTTGACTTAGAGGTTGTATTTATCAACTCACACATATAAAGTATAACATACTTACATAGGTTGATCTTGTATCCATTCATCATAAGATGTATCAAAAATACATTCTGATACTTGAGTGTAGAAAAATCACAATTTCTTGGATTGATCAGATTCTGGACAAACATAAACAAAAATATAGTTTCACTATTTAGCTTAGTATCTATAGCTATTCTCTTTATTTCATACTCAGTTAAGCTTCCTAAGTCTTCTTCCAAAACAAAGATCTCACTTGGAGGTAGAAGACCTCTATGGTAGTCCTCAAATATACCCTCATGAGGTATCCTTAGGAAAGCATCCTGTAACCTCGAAGAAAAGGTACATATTTTCCCATTGATCCAACTTCTTAGAATAAAACCAACTTCTGTATCAAAAAAAGAATTTAACAAACTGATAAAAATGAGTGAAAAGCTTTGGGTATATTTTCCTTTCCTCTTTTGTGAACTAATCCAGCCATATTTTCTCTTTTAGTACATTCAATAATAAAGACCTACTTGAAAACACCTACTTAGGGAAAATTTCCTTTTCAGGTACCACTATTTTGTTCACCAGGTTCGGATTCAAAGGGAATTTGGGTGCTAAATTTGGTGATATTTTCATCTTCTTCTTTGATCTACGCTTCTCAAGGGTTGATGATGATGGTTGTTTCATTATGGGCATTTGAAAAAGGTTTGAGAGGGAGATAAAGGTTGAAGGAGGGGTTACAGTTTCAGAGAAGAGAGCTCGGGTGAAGAAAGAAGTGAAACTTCTTTCATTTTTATCATTTAGGGATATCAAGCATCACAAAATCAAAATCATGGGAAAGTAAAAGAATAAAAAAAATTAATTACCATGATATGGGTTATAATATGTAAATAAAAAGAAAACGTGTCTTTATGGTGAGACTGGAACAGACTTTCATGGTGAGATCATAACAGGTTCTCACGGTGAGACCGTAATGGACTCTCACAGTGAGACCGTAACAGACTTTCATGGTGAGATGTTTACTGTGTGATTTATAAACTATGTGATTGTATTGTTTGAGACAGTAAGTACCAGATAGTAACCGAGAGATAGTAACTGTGAGACCGTAAACATGAAACAGTGAATTTTAAGATAGTAAAACTATAGAACTGTTAGAGTTAGACAGTAATCTTAAGATATTGACTTGTGAAACCATAAACTATGAAACACTAAGCTGTGAAATAGTACACTTACTACTTAAGATTTATCATTCCCAACTCATGAATGATGTAATTTATTCTTTCATAATTTAATGGTTTGGTGAATATATCAGCGAGCTAATATTCAGTTATAATGAATTCGAAAGTGATATCATCTTTTTGATAATGATCTCTCAAAAAGTGATGTCTTATATCAATATGTTTTGTCCTAAAGTGTGAAAAGTGATATTTGAGATGTTAATAGCACCTGTATTGTCACAATTTATAGGTACATCCCTGAATTGATATCCATAATCTCGTAATGTGTTTTTCATCCAAAAAATTTGTGCACAACAACTACCAATAGCTATGTACTCAACTTCAGCAGTAGATAATGCAATAGAGTTTTGTTTCTTACTACACCATGATACTAGTGACTTGCCTAAAAAATGACATGTTCCATAGGTTCTTTTTCTATCTAAATTACAACCACCGAAGTCATCATCAAAATATCTAACTAACTCAAATTATTTTCCTCTAAGATAGAACAGTCATAGATTGGGTGTATTCTTGAGTTATTTGAAAATTATCTTAATAACATTTAAATGATATTTCTTAGGGTTTTTTTGAAAATGATAACACATACATACACTAAACATAATGTTAGGTCGGCTAGCAGTTAAGTAGAGTAAGCTTCCAATCATTTCTTTGTAAGTGGTTTGATCAACAGATTTTCCATCTTCATCAAGATCCAACTTAAAGTTGTACATGTTAGAGTGTCACTACTTTTAGTTCTATCCAAGCCAAAAAAAATTAGAAGATCTCTAGTATATTTTATTTGATTTAAAATAATACCATAATTATTTTGAAAGATTTGAAATCCAAGAAAGAATTTTAGTTCATCCATTAAACTCATTTCAAATTCATCTTGCATCATTTTATAAAATTTGATACATAAATTGTTTCTTGAAGATACAAAGATAAAATCATCTACATAAATTTTGACTATTAAGACATCATTGGAAATTAGTTTTATAAAAAGGGTATGATCTGCTATTCCTTTTGTAAAACATTTGGAAATAATAATAGTACTCAATCAATAATGTCAAGCTCTTAGAGCTAGTTTTAAACCATATAAAGCTTTTTATAGTTTAAAAACATGATTTGGAAAATGAGGATTTGTAAACCTGGGGGTTTCTCAACAAAGAAATCCTCATCTATATACCCATTTTGGAATGCAATTTTAACATCCATTTGATATAGTTTGAAATTCATATGTGTAGCATAAGAAAGAATAATTATGATGGCTTCAAGTATAGCTACTAGTGCAAAGGTTTTTTCATAGTAAATTCCTTCTTCTTGACTATATCCTTGTGCAACCAATCTAGACTTGTTTCTAACTATGTTACCAGCTTCATCTACTTTTTTTCTAAACACCCACTTAGATCCTATGGTAAATGTGTCTTTGGGTCTGTCAACAAGTTTCCAAACTTTGTTCCTTTCAAATTTATTAAGCTCTTCTTTCATAGTCATCACCCAAAATTCCTCATTGATAGAATAATTAATGTTTTTAGGTTCAAGTTTTGACAAAAAGACTTTATGTTCAACTTGATTTCTAAGAGAAGTTCTAGTTTGAGTTACTTTATTTAAATATCCTACAACTGCATCTAAAGGATGGTTCTTAATAGTTCTAAAAGCTCTAGAAAAAGGACTTGTAATTTCATGTTCTTCAACAGGTTCGGGTTCATTATGACCAAAATCTGAAGAATTTCCAAAACTAAAAGTTTTCACAAATTCATTTATAGGATGGATAGATAATTTTTTATTGATGTCCATATTTGACACATCATCCTCCAGGTTCTCTAGAGAGGTCATAGGCTCATGTGGATCGGTTTCATCAAATTTAACATGGAAAGATTTTTCCACACATTTAGTTCTTTTTTTAAACACTCTATAGGCTTTACTTGAGATTGAATATCCTAGAAATATTCATTCATCACTCTTGGACATAAATTTTTCAATATTGTCCTTAGTATTAAGGATATAGACTTTGCAACCAAAAATTTTAAAGTATCTAACTTTGGGATTCCTATTGTTCAATAACTCATATAGAGTTCTTTTAAGAATGGGTCTAATCAACACTCTATTGATAATATAGCATGATAAATTTATAGCTTCAGCCCAAAAATAAATAGGTAAGTCATATTCACTAAGAATTATTCTAGTAATTTCTTGCGAGGTTCTATTTCTTCTTTCTACAACTCCATTTTTGAGGTGTTCTAGGGGAATAGAAATTATGATTATAGCCATTTTGTGAGAAAAATGATTCAAAATCTTGATTTTCAAACTCACAGTCATGATCACTTCTTCAGGATTTAATTCTAAGTCCACTAATATTTTCTACAGTTTTGGCACATTTGGTGAAATGAGAGAAGGCTTCACTTTTGTGAGCCAAAAAAAAGTCCAAGTATATCTAAAAAAGTCGTCTACAAGAACATAAACATAGTGTTGCCCATTTAAACTAGAAACTCTATATGGTCCAAACAAATCCTTGTGAACCAATTCAAGAGGGTGAAAAGTTGACACTTCTTTCTTTTATTTGAATGAAATTTTGTGTTGCTTTCCCTTTTGACAAGGATTACACACTTTATCATTTGGAAACTCAAGTTTGGGTGGGTCGTTGACAAAACTTTTTATAGTTATCTTTCTAATGGAGTGAATATTGTAGTGTCCTAGTCTCCTATTCCAAATACAAGACTCTTTATGAAATACACATAAACATGAAGCTTTTTGAGAGACTAAATAATAAAAGTTAAAAGAATATACATTTTCATTTTTTAATGTAGAAAAAACTAATTCATTTTTAGAATTAAAAACATTGAAAGCATAATTTTAAAATTTAACATGAAATACACCATCACATAGTTGTAAAATACTAAGAAAATTATATTTCAATCCATCAAAAAAAAGTACTTTGGAAATTAAAACTGAGTTATAGATACCGATTTGGCCAAGGCCAATGATATTTCCTTTGGCATTGTCACCAAAGGTGACATGTCCACCATAAATTTTTATGAAGTTCTTGAAGCATGAATAGTTTTATATCATGTGTATTGAACACCCACTGTCCAAGTACCATAAGATTTTATAGGATCTCTTTAAGCAACTTTCCTACAAAATAGTCAAATAAAAATAGACTATGGTACCCATATTTGTTTGGGTCCAGTAATATTAGTGACTAGTGATTTAGGAACCCACATCTTCCTCATAGTTTTACTATAAGCATTATGTAAAGTGCTTGAAAAATAAACTCAATTTGGTCCAGAAAATATTGAAACAGTAGATATTTTATCATAATTTGAACTAGCTGAATGGTTTATAGAACTAAGAGTAATGATGTATGTCCTAGACTTAGAAAAAAAATTATTTCTTACAAAATTTATTTTACCAAGTTGATAGCCAATACCAGTATTATATTTAGGATCAATCTGTTTACCTATCATTTGTACCAAAGTATATTTAACATCAGTAAACCTTTCAAGATCCTTTTTCAATTTCTCATTAGATAGATTTAGTTCATTGTTTTCTTTGATTAATTGAAAAAAAATCTCTCTTTCTATAGTAAGTTCATATTTAACGGTTGAGGTAAGAGCATTCTATTTATTTATAGATTTGCATTTATCTTTTAGTTAATTACATATATCTTCAAGCATATTATAGTACTCAAACATTTCTTCATTAGACATATTTTCAAAGTCACTCTCATATCCATAATAATAGGAATTGGGTATAGAAGATTCCATTGTTACGTCAGATGTGTTTTTCATAAAACACATATTGGCTTTGTTATCCTGTTCATCATGTGAAGATTCTGAGTCACTTGAACTATCCTCAGAAACACTCTATGTTGCTTTCATTTCCTTTTTATACATTCTATATTTTTCCTCATTTTTCGGTTTGTACTTGAGCTTGGGACTTTCAGACTTTATATGTCCCTTTCTCTTACATTCATAGAAAACTATCTCATCAGACTCTTTACTTCTTTTCCAATTTTTCCTCCATCTTCCTTTTTGATCATATCTTCCCTTGAAGTTAGGCTTTATAAAAAATTTATTCTTCTTGTAAAATCTATTAAAACTTATAGATAATTGATCCATCTCCTCATCACTTACAAGTGATGATTGTTCACTATTGGAACTTTCTATAGAGACTTATAATTTCCCTTCCCCTTTGTGTTTAGAGGTGGTGGTCTTAAATGTAACAGATTTTCTATTGGGTTCATCCTCCTATTCCTTGTTGACTTTCAGATCCTCTTCATACATCATTAGTTTCCCAATGAGTTATTTTACAGGTAAATTTATGATGTTACATGATTCTATAATAGAGACAGAGGTTCCTCTCTATCTGTTAGGTAGGCATTTGAGAATCCTCATAATTTTTTTTTGGTAGTAACTTCTCTTCCAAGAGAAATCATTGTGTTGACAATTTCGTTGAACATGAGATACATGTCAGAAATAGTCTCATCAGGTTTCATTTTAAAGTTATCATATTTAATCATATAATTATTAATCCTTGTTTCTTTCACACTATAAGTTCCTTTATGCGAAATAGACAAAGTAGCCCAGATTTCATGGACAGTTTTACATACAGAAATTTTTTTAAATTCCTCATCTCCTAAAGAGAAATATAAAGAATTCTTGGATTTGAAATTTTTATTATAGGAAGTCTGGGTCGGGTCATCCCAAGTGATTCTATCATTAGCAGGAATCTTATACTCATCTATAATTGAAGAGAAATTTTCAAAACCCATACTTTCTAAATGAATTTTCATTTTAATTTTCCATTAGGCATAATTGGTTCCATTAAAGAATGGTGGTTTGTTTGTTGTATCACCTTCTAATATATTATCCATAATAAATAAATACTTTGAAAGAGCCATAAATTTATAATTAACTTAAATTTACATATCTTTAAAGAACAACTAAAATCACAATTGAATAGGTTCAAAAATATATTCTTAATAAGTTCCTCTAATACCAAATGTTGGTCAGAGTAGAGTACTCAAACGGGGGGTGAATTGAGTATATATAAAAATTTATGTTTGAAAAGTATTCTTAAAAGGTTCCCTAATAAAAATAATTACAGCCCAGTTAATCAAAGTAATATGGTTATGAATGTTTGATTGTTTAAATAACTTCTCATAAGATTGATTAATTCTCAGTAATCTTAATTTCAGTTATTAATATTACTTTTAAATCTATTATAATAAGGCAAAAAAATTATGACTTATTTATAATATTAACTATCTAAGTAAATTTAGTTATTTCTAGATTATACAATAAAACAGAGAAAACTAAATTAAACAACACAGTGGATATAAAATAAGTGGTTCAGTCTCAAGTTGAGACCTAATCCACTCCACTTGGTGATCACCTAACACCAAGATGAGAGTACTAGTTTGGGATAAACCTAGCACTGAGAGGGGGGTGTGAATCAGTGTTGGGGAATTTTTAAACCAATTCCAACTTTTATCTATGTACCTCTAGACCTATTAGAATCTTGATTCTCTTATTCTCTTTCTCTATCGAAAGAAATAATAGAAAGTAGTAAAAATATGCACATGATATTTTTATAAGGTTAACCACTCAATAAGAGTAGCTACGTCCTTTCCATGCATAGATATGACCAGTGCATGGATTCTCCACTATGATGTGATATGAAATTACAGTGGAGTGTCTAGGAAAACAATACTCTAGTCAGTGTGAGTCCCTACACTTTATAGGGGGTGGGAAACAATCCACTTCCCTGGACTGGTGATAGCCTAGTCCAACTTGCAGCTTCTAGCTGGTTCTTTATACTAACTATGGAGACAATCTTCTTCCTTCTTAATAAGGTAGGTTCTTCTCTTGATCTTATTTAGTGCTCTTCACTTGATTACTTGCAAAGCAGTAGGCAAGCATTTCATCCTTATTTCCTTCTCTTCTTT
The DNA here is from genome assembly GCA_963277665.1 of Viscum album. Taxonomy (NCBI): domain Eukaryota; kingdom Viridiplantae; phylum Streptophyta; class Magnoliopsida; order Santalales; family Viscaceae; genus Viscum; species Viscum album. The sequence goes on from OY728126.1 coordinate 1,673,690,016, forward strand.
TCGAGTGCAACACCAAATTCACTAGACTTCTTATTTATTTTTCTTAGTGAAACAACCAAATACAATAAAACTTATTCTCTCTCCTTGGATAGAATCACATACACCAATGTGATTAATCAGGTAGTGAAGATCGGTTCACTTGGCATCATCTGAATCAAATTGCCCTGAATAATTGTCCGCCTTTAGTTGGGAATACTCTGTTCTTCTTCTTCTTATTTTCTTTCTCTTTGACACAGTATAATTGTAGTGTCTTAATCTCTTTCTTCAATTCTCAATACCAATATAGGAGTGTATCGTTATATGAACTTTATCCTTTGTGAAGATATGAATTAATTTGCACATCTAGTTCTTCTTCACTTCGCAAAGCACAATAAGAGTGTTAAACACTAGTCATGTGAGTTCGGATCTACTTCTCTTCGTGATACTAAATGGTTCACGGTACTTCCTTCTTCACAGAGTCACTTCGAGAGTTCTATGCACCTGTCGAAGGCCTGTGTGACCCTCAAATTTTTCACACATCCTTCTAGGTGACTTGCACGTAAAATTCAAACCTTGTGCATAAAAAACACCTTTTGGAGCGAAAACCCCTTTTCGTACAACTCTTCTTTTCCATGTAGAACTTCCCTTTTTCACACAGCACTTCCTTTTCCGCGCTTCACTTCTTCTTTTTGCACAATTATCTATACTTCAATTTTTCCACATGTCAAAGCTCGTGATTAGTCTAAGTGTTGAATCTCTAGAAATGAGAGGTGTTCACCTCATATTTATAGGCATTTTTGACTATGCACGTAAAACCCCTTCCTGCACATAAAACTATCTCTCACTTATTTAGATTACGCACACCTTCCTGGATTTTTTGCGCACCTCATGACTTTTCCATTTTTCATCATTCTAATCATGAATCCACTCTTGTACATAAAACATCAATCCCACATTTTGCGCACAACCAATTTTTTATGTGCACAAGTCTAATGTTTCACCCACCTTGCGCAAACATCTCTAATTTTTCGCGCACCTCTTGCCTTTTTCATTTTTCAACTTTCTAATCAAATGCACCAATTGCGTGAAAATTTCCACACCGCGTTCCACATTTCGTGCAAAACCAATATTGAACGCAACCTCTTTTTCATACACTCAGACCAATTTTCACGCAGTCCATGCCTTTGCCATATTTTTCTATGCTGGACTTGGAACTCCACTTGTGCACGAAATTCTAAACTACATTCCATAATGCGTGCAAAATCACCTTTCACACAACCTCATTTTCCGCACATTGTGCCCAAGATTTCGCGCAGCCTTTATTTTTCACGAATCCCACTGATTTTTTCGTGCATCCCGCTACTATTTTGCATGGCCTTTATTTTTTTACGCACTCAGCCCATTTTTTCATGCACATCAAGCCTTTGTCATTTTTAGATGTTCTGACCTTAAATTTTGCCTTGCAATCATAAATCTAAACCATCTTCAATCTTGCGTGCAACATCCATTTCCAAAAACACATCTTAATCTCCCAATTTTCAAGCATTAAAATTTGGAAAACACTGGAAAACGGTGCCACATTAAACTGTTCTTTTGTGTCATATCCAGATTGTCCATTCCTTTGTCATTTATTTCTTCACTACTTCCCATAACCATTCTTCAGGTTTCATCATGAACTCCACTTTCATGATATATATCTTTTGATAGACTAGATTTGGCATCGTCAGAATTACAATGGAATGTACTGAAACTTCCCTATTTTCCAGCAGCATCATTCCTTCCAATCAAAACTGTATATGATTGGAATCATTCTTTATCCCCCTTTCCTTCATAAGTCTTTCATAACAAGTTCTCCTGACTTATGATATTTTTGAAATACATATCATCAATGCATCGTCTGGTTTCATACAATGTGAAATGAATGGTTGTCTCAAAATTCCAATCCCTTCCACATTCTCTCTTCTTCTTCAACTATCATTCCACACTTAATGAAAATCATTTGGTTCTATTCTACAAGGTTGATCTTTCATAGAATTTATGCAATCATGAAAAATTTCATGCTCTTATTCAAATCCTCATTCTTCTTCAATCATCCTCGGATGGATGATACATCGTTATTCTTCATTGTTGTAAACAATGTGTCACCTTTGACACAAGTTCTTTGAACTGATAGCACAGATGCTGTGTTAGGATCATGGTGTCTAGTCCTTTTCCAAACTTCAAACAGTGTCTTAGAAAAGAACCGGTTTCATAGACTTCAAAAGATCTAATACTAGTTTTTGTGTCTGGTCATAGTGTCTGGGTCACAGTGTCTTGTCACGGTGTCTGGATCACGGTGTCTGGGTCATAGTGTCTGGTCACAGTGTCTGGGTCATAGTGCCTGGGTCACGATGTCTAGGTCACAGTGTTTGGGTCCTTTTCTAAAAAAACATAACTGGTGGTAGACTCACAGTTTCTCAGACATAGATAAATATCTATATATAGACTTGAGCAATGATATTCATAAAATGAATTATACTTAATCATTCATCAAAGAAATCATTATAGAAAAAAGGTAAATATAGTTTACAATAATCAAACAAAATTTATAGCAATTAAGATCTTGGATATGATTATTTAAAGCATAAAGAAACCAACCATCTTTACACATGATTTGAGAGAGATTAAATAGAATTAACATGTTTTATAGAATGTATAGGATTTTTTATCATTAAAACATGATTAACACATGTGGATTCCAACAGTATTTAATTACTATTATGCAATTAAATATTGTAACTGAAGTTCCATGCATATAAATAGACAAGTAATTCTATTATGCCTTAGATAACACACTGCACACTTGGTGAATTTAGAATTCATGAGATCAACAACTTATCTCTCAAATCCTCTTCCTCCCCCTCTCAAGAATAAAAGACGTTCTTCAAGGAAAAATAAAAAGTGATCACGAGCGACTAACACAAGACACTTGTTTCACCACGCTAGCACTCCGAGAATGAGTGGTGTCGATCGGAGGCTATTAGAGCATGTGTGGATCACTACTAGAGGGATTCTAGTTTGTATCCTCACAAGTGCAACAAGATAATTCAGAAGGGTCGTTCTGAATGATCAACATCATCAGTGAAGAAAATACCGAATATCCAAGTATTATTTTCTTTATGAAATTAATTAAATTAATTATAAAAAAGATGTGCTAGATCCTCCCTATATTTTTAGGGCCTCTTCCTTATTTATCTAAATCTTTGATTCTGTTCAGTAGATACTGGCATTCATCTTCGTATTAATATAAGAATAATCGTTGATCATGGTAAAAAATAAAGTTGGGTGTCATCCCAACCATGCTTCCACTGCGCTTGAAACCTATAAGTGGTGTCAGAGCAGTTACATCATAGTTTATAATTATTTAAATATCTCATTGATGATTTATGCATTTAATAATTTAGTTGTTTCAATTCAATTTAATCATTCTACAAATCCAAATCTTGAAATCTATTCCTCCTCTATCATTTCTTGTTAACCTTAAATAAACAATCTTTTCATTTAGTTTTGATTAAAATAAAATAGAGGATCTCATCCATAGGTTCCAAAGATTTCTGGTGGTACAACACCAGAACACACAACGTGTATTTGATAGTACACATTGTGTAGTCAAGATTCAATGCATGAGACCAGTTCTCCAAACCAAGACATGTTTTGGAGTCTTTCTAAGTCTTAATTTAATCCATGTGTTGACAAAGAAAAGTTGGCATGTGGTTTTCAGATTACACACCATATAGTCCACTGGACATGGCGTGTAGTCCCTTCGGGTTAGGTTTGGACCGTGTACCCCATACACGGCTTTCCTGATTGGAAACCATGTAACGTGGTTACTGCATGGCGTTGGCCCACTAAACATGTCGTGTACTCCAAAGATTTATGAAGTACATATACACGCCATATCCCCGGGCATGTACTTAGGATGGACAGTGAATGATAGTACACATTGTGTAGTCGAAACTACATGTTGTGTACTCATCCAAATTACGCAGATTTATTAAAATTTATTATTATATTATACAAACCCTTGATATGTGTACCATAGTGAGGATGTAAATCTAAGGCACAACATGTGATAGGTGTTTTCTGTATGTGTGTTTAATTTAACATTTGTGGAATGTTCATTTCTACTCATGGGTAATTATGAACAGGAATTCACCAGGTTTCCTCCAAGGTACAAGTTACGCACAAAGATAATTTTAAATAAATTTATTTGTTTAAAATTATGATGGATAATAATCTCAAGGAAATTCAGAAAAGGGTTTAAGATAAATGTATTGATTAATTAAAGATGATAATTAATTGATTTGAGCATGATTTATATTAAAAAAAGAATGATTAAATAATTGAATGCTAGTTTTATTTATGCATAAATATCATTGCATGTATGGATGATCATGAGCTAGACCCAGACCTTTATATGTAGATGGTTTATTTTAATTTATTTATTTAAATTAAATTTGTTGGCCTGTGAGCCTTATCCACATTAATATGTAAGGTTTGCATTCCCAAGGTTTATTTTATGTAAAACCCCTTTTTTACCCCTCACATATATGTGAGTTTAAAAAAAGGCATACATAATGGATGGAACTCCTAAGCTGGTGGAGGTGGTTCAAGATGGATCCGAGATGAAACCAATCCTAGGAGATACAGAGGTGGATAGGTGGAAATCTGTAAACATGAACCCAAAAGGTTTAATATGTTTATCCCCAACTTCAGGGTTAGTTTATCAACTTCGAGATAAACTAACCATTATAAAATCTCATGATCATGACCTTTATTTTATTTTTGTCAGTGTCATGGTTTATCATTATGGATGTGTTTTCACAATCGCATAATTAATGAATTAAAAAATCATGCATGATGTAACTAAAATAAACCAGACTTATGCATAAATATTATAAATACATGGTTAATCACTTAAGTAAGTTCCACTTAATATTTACAAGCATGCGATAATGATAATAATCAATTCATGCATAAGAGATAAAAATCCCTCAAATAAAATATTAAGTCAGACGAATCCTTCTATTGCTTGATTAAGGGAAAAACTCAATAAAACTATGTGTTTGACCAACCCTTGTTGGGAAACTTACTTTTATACAGGAAGCCCTTATGAAAGGATTCAGGTTGACTTAACCATATTAAATCAAGATGAGTAGCCCCTTCTTGACTTGGTGTAATATTGGAGGCAAGAGTTGAGGAAATCCAAAATTCATGATTTCAGGATTGGAGAGTCCACTCAACAGATCAAGGAGATTCAAGTCCGTATTTGGAAAAGACCTACCTACCTAAATAACTTCTACTATCTTGAACAACCCTTGTTAGGGTTATGTGAAGGGGAATATGGATCCTTTCCACTAGAATGTCATTAAAACTGGACATTATGAGTTTAAGAGTGAGGGCCATTGAGACTTGATAAAATGGTATCAGACTTAATAAAAATTTATTATTTCTCATAAAATGTAATCAAGAAAGTACTAATGATCTGATCTTTTAATTTTAGAACAAAAATGAAAAGCTCATCAGCCACACTATCCTTGAGATAAATTTTGGATAAAGACAATATCCTCACTGACAGTAACTTCCAGTAATGGTTTAGAATTTTTTAGTTTATCCTACAACATGAATGAAAGTCTTATGTTCTGGAGTCAGAATTACCTGATCCACTTTCCAAAGTGGTGAGTGATAAGGATTTATTATTCTATGATAAACATATGAACGGTGTGGTTGACGTTCAATGTTTGATGTTATCATCAATGTCTAGTGATCTCATGAAGTCTCATGATAACATTGAATCTTATAGCATGATCGACCACCTCCGTGGTCTTTAACAAGAGAGAGAAAGATAGGAAAGGTTTGAGATATCTAAGGAACTCTTTCAGAGTACGCTTGGAGAATGTTCCCCAACTGGGCCTCATGTAGTCAAGCTCATTGGCAACAATGAGTGCCTAGATGTTCTAGGGTTTAAACTCCCCAATGAACTGGGCACTGATCTCATTATCACATCACTCCCTCAGAGATTCTCTAACTTTGTTGTCAATTTCAATATGAACAACATTGAGAAGTCTCTATATGATCTTATTATCCAAATTCAACAAGTGGACAAAGTTATGAAGCATGAAAAGCCTACTATCCTTATGGTGAATAAGAGGAAAGGGAAGGTGAAGAGATTTAAGCCCAAAGCTTCTTCAAGGCCTTCCAAGAAAAGGAAGATCAAAGGGGAGGAAATGGAATAAGAGGTTGTTTGTTTCGCATGTGGAAAGAAGGGCCACTGAAAGAAGAATTTCACCCAGCCTAAGAAGAAAGGGGAAGCTTCAGGTGCATTTTTTATCGAATTAAATCTATTTGTTTCTACAAATTTGGTATTATATACATCTTTTGGTGATCACATATGTATCCAAATACAGGATCCAAGTAGATTCAGGATGATTGACCGAGGGGAGGTAGATCTATGAGCATCCAATGGAGCCAAACTTGATGTTTTATCTATCGAGGAATACCACCTCACATTCCTAACTGGGATGATCTTGGTGTTAATGGGTTGTTATTATGTGTTGTATGTTACTAAAAACATTATTTCTATATCCATATTAGATACAGATGGTTTTTTTGTCATGTTTGGAAATTAATGTTTCTTATTTTACAAATATAGAATTTGTTTTGGTAGGGAACATTTATACAACGGTATTTACATGTTGGATTACACAAACAAAGTAATGGAAATTGATAAAAAATCTACTTCACATGACTCATACCACACCCAAATTTGGAATCATTGTCTAGGTCATGTAAATGAGAAATGCTTGTCAAAGTTACGTCAAGATGGGTATTTAGATTCTTTCAAACTAAAACCACTTGGCGTATGTCATGCATGTTTACAAGTAAAAATGAACAAAGACCCATTTAGTGGGAAAGGTGAAAGGGATAGATAAATTCTTGAATTGGTTCATATTGATGTGTGTGGACCATTTCCAGTTGAAGCATGGGGATGGTACTCGTACTTCATAACTTTTACTGATGATTTTAGTAGATATGGATATATCAATTTAATGATGTATAAGTCGGATTCTTTTGATAAGTGCAAAGAATACAAGAATGAAGTTGAGAACTAGCTTGGTAATAAGATTAAGAAACATCACTCAGACTGAGGTGGAGAATATCTTAATCAAGACTTCATTGATTACTTACGGGAGTTTGGGATCCTATCCCAACTCACTCCTCCTTAAACTCCCCAGTGGAATGGTGTGAGCGAAAGGAGGAACTGTACCCTGTTAGACATGGTGAGATCAATGATGAGTCACATGAGTCTTCCATTATCCTTTTGGGGATATGCATTACAAATAGTGGTGCACATACTAAACCAAGTAACAACTAAATTGATAAATGGTATTACATACAAGTTCTGGAGTGGAAAGAAAGCCATTTTATTGAATTTACATGTGTGGGGAAGCGATGTGTTTTTGAAGGTCTCTTTAGGTAATAAACTTGCACCCTGAGGCACAAAGTGTACCTTTATAGGATACCCCTAGGAAACAAGGGGATATTACCTATACAATCCCTCATAAAAAAGCTTATAATGGAAATACACTCCATATTCCTTGAGAGGGATCACATCTCCAAAAGAGATAATGGGAGAGAGATAGACTTCGATGTAGTTGAGGATCAAGGTATACAAGAGTTGGTACAAGAGAAGATTCCCCAAAGCCCTGTGGAAGAAAGAACTGTTCCAGAGACACAAGAACTACGCAGGAGTACAAGAGAGGTTAGAGAATCATAATGATACATTTTTCTAGCTATTGAGGATGGTGACTCATTATTAGTTGATAATAATGATCCTATAACCTACAAGGAAGCAGTAAGTGGCATAGCTGTTTCCAAGTGTCAAGAATCCATGAATTCTGAAATGGATTCCATGTACCAAATCCAAGTAAGGATTTTGGTAGATCCTCTAGTTGATGTAAATATTTTTGGTTCAAAATGGGTATTCAATAAGAAATTGGACATTGAAGGAAAATTAGGTACCTATAAGGAACAACTAGTTGCAAAAGGGTTCAAAAAACGTCAAGGCATTGACTATGATGAAACCTTTTCACTAGTTGAAATACTGAAATCCATCAGAATTTTATGGGCCATTGCTGTAACGCCCCGACCCTAGCTACCCAGAGTCGGTGCATTATTACATAACATTGGCATGATCACAAGAAAGATCAAATCTCGAAAGATCGATTGGTTTAGTAGCCTTGGAAACACTAGATATATTCATAAGTTTTACATTACATCATAAAATGAAAAACTAATACAACAACATAATGTTTCCACAATCCACACTATTAACCCCTCATAAAATCCCTGCAGGTCATTCATAACTTACTTCTTCACATCCTGGGAAAAATAAAACATAGAAAAGGGGTGAGCTCAAATGCCCAGTAAGGATAACAATATAGCGGAAACTTTCATAAATAAGAATAAACATTTAAGGCAATGCATTACTAAAACAAAAGCCTTTTAAACTTGAACTTCAACATAGTATGGCAAAAGTAAAAATGAAATAATGCCATTTACTTATTCACATGGATATTCTACTAATCGAATAATCACATGCAGAAATCAATAACCACTTTCATAATGTTGGAATGCATAATGCCAGACTATCATAACCACATAGTCAAGGCCTCGTGCCAAGACTACAAATAAGATTTTGTCAAGGCCTTGTGCCAAGACACTAGTTTGTCTCATGAGACCTACCGATGCATCGAGGAGCTATAGCGGGCTCCACCCGTCACTTATTAAGTCCAATGCATTCCCATATGAAAAGGTTTAAACATAACATAAACATTCGTATTAAAACTAGCATACGAAATGTCAATAATTTCACCATAAACTATGAATGGTATAAAAATAGCACATCCATAGTCAAACATATCACAAAACCTTCAATACAATATAGAAGTTTTGTATCATAATAAATCAACTTCAAATAATCTTAAAATCCATCAAAGGATGTTGACATAGATGAAATCAAAATTCTTTTTAAAGAAATATCTCCTTTTATTTTGAAATCATTTAAGATCCATATAAAATAAAACATTTTCTTTGAAAATATTCTTATAAGATTGTAAGGAAAGCTTTGAAGATTTTATAACGGCATAAAATAACCGCACCCGCCGTATAAGTTAAAAAAACATTCTTACCTCAATTCTGTCGAAAAGGTTAAAAAGGACCTTGTTTTGAAAATGACGGAAAGATTCCTTTATAAACCACTTATAAAAGTCAAAAAGGGTATAAATGACTTTAACTCATATTTTAGTAAATAGTAAAAATGTTTTGAAATACATTTTTAAGAAACATGGATGTGGATGATAAAGAGATCCCAGTAGATTATTACGTATAAACAACCTCGGATAATGAAGAGATTGTGAAATAACCCTTACCAATTTGGTAACTTATGAAACATACAACCCATGAAAGAGGTATCATACAATGAATATGTAAATACACATAAATTAGAGTGTATTACACAAAGAATATAATTATGGGCAGTACATACACCACACAAAAGGTGATGGTGGCAATATGGCATGAATCTCACGGGAATAAGGAGTGAGATGAAAACCCCTTACCTTTTACTTTTCCTTGGTTGGGGTAAGTTAACCTCCTGTATAATGGTGAAATAATTGTTACTAAATTATACAAGAATCATATACATTAATATGATATCATATATGATCTTTTAATATCAATTTATAATAATATCTTAGTATTATCGTTGTTTCGGGTGTTAACTTACTTGTTTTCTTTTATATGTTTTGTTATGTAAGACATTTTTGTAAAGGATAGGTTGTATATTATTCATATCCAGAATGATATCAAGTCCTTAAACATCATTTTTAAATCATCAAATGATAATTATACTTGAATGGATACGATGGAGAATGAATATCATCGCGTTCGTGGAGACGGTAGTCCGTACGTACGCACGAGCGACAATATCATTCTTTTGATATTAAAATAATATATAAATGGATGGTATATCATATATACAGAATCATTAAAATGTTATATTTATTATTTACATGAGTTACACATCATTATTATACCCATCCAAATAATATTATATTGAATAACAATTACACCACGACGTGGAGACGGTAAGCCGTACGTACGCACGTATGGTGACATGTTATTCAAAGGGTGGATAGAATACTGAATATGGTTGTACCATATTTATAATAACATCACAGTATATGTAAGATACTGGAGTTATTATTTTAGAATGGTAAGAACAAAGAAAGAGGAAGTGGAAGAAGAAAGGAACTTAGAAAAGGGTGGTGAAATCATTACCTCTTCTTCGGGTTCTTCCTATTGATTTGATCAAAAGGGCTCCTTAGGTTGGATTTCTGATCAAACTAAGGCCTCTAGGTTGTAGTGAGGGATGTTGGGAGAGTATTTGGGCAGAGTTTGGCCGAACCAAAAGGGCTTTGAAGGTGTGAAGAAATGAGAAGTAGGAGTTCCCTTTTATAAGAGGGGTGAGGGGCACCTTTGGAAAAGCTAGAAATATTAATTTATAATAAATTCATATTCGGTTTCCAATGGCTCAAAAGTTGACTATTAAAAGGATAAGGTGGGGATAGGTCGAAAACCACTCAACCAATAGAATTTAGACAGGTTTGGGTACTTATATTAACCTTATCTTTAAGTATTAACTCTAAGTTAATTAGTTTCACTTTTACAATGTCTCTTTGTATTTTTATATAATATGGTTAATAAACTTACTATATACATCCAAGAGACCCAAAAGTGGTCCATTAATGATACACCTATCATGATATAAGTCTCTTGGCCGAACCTTAGATTTTTAGGAATTTAATATCAATTAATAATATAATATTTGTTTTAAAAACTCTTTTATGTCAATTTTGACACTATTCAATAGTTGATTTTTTTGAAACTCATAACAGGTTGATTACTTCGAAAAAAGTCAATTAAATCAATCCTAATATATCATATTATCCTATAAAATTAGTTTAATGCATTAAAAGTTTCATATTATATTTTTTTGGGTATTTATAATATCAATTATTTTAATGTTTCACTATTATAGTAATTACTGCATCATCATTGTGTCATAAATAAAATAAATTATTTAATGTCTAAAAATTATAAATAAAATATCATTATGTAGGAAATCTTTTTATCTTTCTAATGAATATTTATAATCTAAAATTTAACTTATATAACCCTATGTAACAATTGTTTTTCTAAAAGATATATGCTTGTGTCATTTTTGTATTCATTTTGACTTAATTAAAATAAATTGTCATTATCACTTACAAGTGGATCCATGGGGTCCCAAAATAGACCCAAAGATGCTCATGGTCGACCATGTATCAACTAATAGGTTTAAGACACGTTTTAGGGTAATTTAGTATTATTATAATATTATTTTTTAACCCTTATTTACCAGATTTACCCTTAACCATGGTAAATAAAATATATACCGCAGTAATTATTCAAAATGTCTAAAAATAAAAGTTACCTATTTACACAATTTGAACATCCTGATTCCAAATATGGAATCTATTTTCCTAAATTCAAAACACAGAAGTGGCAAAAATTAATTTAAAATTAATTCCCGCTGTCAAAACAAAAAGCGTGTTTTTAAGAGATAATAACTATCAAAAGATTGACACTTGTTTATGTTCGGTTTAATTGTAAAATTATGTCCAATGACCAACATTATATTAAATGGTAAAAATATATTCTAAATATACTTTAAAACCACTCAAATTCATAATTTATCACTATTAATTATTTTGATTAAAAAGTTGTTTTTAATTAAAATTTAGTAATTTTCACTATTCATCAAAATATGAAAGTTATCCGAAATGTACCAAAATTTCACCTTAGGCTAAATTCGATATTCCGAATCCAAAAATGAAGTCCATTTTCAAATATAAAATATATATAATTTCAAAAAGTAGGTATTACTATTCATAGCGGCTAGTTTGATTGGTTACGGTGTGTTAGAACTCGGTGTTGCGTACAACACACGCTAGCGTACCGTGGAAGCTTGGGATGTTTCATTTTAAATTTTTGATGTCCCCATTTAGTCAAAAAGTTTAAAATATAGTATCTAAAAAGGGTTCACTATTAAAATTTGGTAAAAGTGAAATACTGAAAATGAATTTGTTCTTACATTATGTCTAAGAAACTCATAATATGGATTCTAAAATTATAAGGATTATATAAAGTTTAAAATTTAGTTGACACTATTCATAACCTCTTTTGAACAGCTTGTTTGGTAAGTCATGGTGCGATTGAACTTTGTGTTGCGTGTAGTGAAAGTTATTTAATTATTTTGAAGAAATAACACACTATAAAATCTTGGGGTGTTACAATTGCCTCTAACCATGACTATGAGATTTGGAAAATGGATGTCAAAATAGCCTTTCTTAATGGGAACCTTTAAGAAGATGTCTACATGAAACAAACTAAAGGGTTTATGACTCCAAAGGATGCCAATAAGCTATGAAAGTTTCAAAAATCCATTTATGGATTAAAGAAATAATCCAGGTCATGGAACATTCATTTTGATGAATCCATAACGAAATTTGGTTTTATTAAGAAAGAATGTGAGCCTTGTGTCTACAAATGGTTTAGTGAGAGTGCAGTCTTTTTCCTAATATTATATATTGATGAAACATTACTTATTGGAAATGAGATACCAGTCTTATAGTCTATTAAGGCATGGTTGAATCAATGATTCTCCATGATGGACTTGGGCGAGGTAGTATATATTCTTGGGATCAAGATCCATCATGATAGATCCAATAGATTACTAGGCCTAAGTAAAAGTACATACATTGATAAGATACTAAAGAGATTTTCTATGGAATAATATAAGAGGGTATTATTTCCAGCATCACATGGAATTCATATTTCCCGGAAAATTTCTTCCCAGACACATGAGGAAAGAATGATAATGGAAATGACTCCATACGCATCAGCGATTGGGTCAGTCATGTATACCTTGCTATGTACTAAGCTGGATGTCGCCTATGCATTAAGTGCAGTAGGAAGTTATCAAGTTGACCCAGGTGACCTTCATTGGATGGCATTCAAGACTATCCAAAAGTATCTGAGGCATATAAAGGATATGTTCCTAGTTTATGGAGGAGATGAGGAACTAGTTATCAAAAGATATGCAGATGCTAGTTTCCAGACTGATCAAGATGACATGAAGGTGCAAACTGGATACATCTTCACTTTGAATGGAGGTGTAGTGAGATGGAAGAGCTCAAAGTAGAGTGTGGTCGCTGATTCTATAGTAGATTCTGAGTATATCACAGCTTCTGAGGCAGCTAAAGAAGCAATTTGGATTTGAAGCTTCGTCCAGGAGATAGATGTGATACTTATTAGTAAATATCCCATCACATTGTACTTTGATAATAATGTATCAGTGGCTCTCACAGAAGAGACAAGGTCGCATCAGTGGACGAAGCACATAATTGGGAAGTATCATCTCTTGGGGGATTTTTCTCATAGAGTTGAAGTTGTAGTGAGAAATATTTCCATAGAATACAATGTGGCGAACCCCTTGACTAAAGTCTTCACTTAGTATAAACATGATCACCATGTGAGTTCTAGCAGACTGAAAGTCATAGGTAGTTGGCTCTAATCCAAGTGGGAGTTTGTAAGAGTTGTTTTCTTAGAACCAACTAGTTGTATTTCCATTACATGTATATTTAATGTATTTAAATATTAAACATCTTATTATATATTGTTCATTATTCTGGATGACTGTGATTTAATAATGTCCTAGATTATTTTTTGAATTGATAAGGTCATGGACATTCCCTACTATGATGAGAACCTTGAAATGATATAACAATATTCTTAAATATTGTTCTAAGGTTGTATGACATACTATAAAGGGACACATAGCATGCAGACTATCAGGTGTGAGTACTTGTAAGTAGATGAGACTTCCTCTCATGAAGTTCTCACTTGGTAATCTTCAAGACAGGATATTATGAGAACAGACCTACCAGTAGGAATTCCTCATGTTTGGGTGTCATTGGATATTTCTATCTATGAACATGTGTAATGATCCTTAGACTTTAATATTATCATTAATACATGTCATGACTCGTGCACTTTTATTTACTAACGAAAAAAGTCACGCAGATAGTTGACGGGAAGTAGGGTACGTTGGGTGCGTCATGAGTGACATGATATTAATGGATAAGTAAATAAAGGATTTGTCCCTTCCATTTATGGAAGTTGATATCTCAGCCCTTTGATTTAAATATACCATCATACAATATTCCATGGGCATGGTGTAACAAAAAGTTTATTTCAGGTAGTCAAAGAACAATGTATCAAGCATAAAGGTTGATAACACTATCATGAAACATTCTTGATGAGATATTGAGAAAAAGGGATTATATTACACAGTGAGAGTTCGTATGTGGATGTCATTATTGAGACTTTACATTCTTTCTCTTGGGTTCCTTGACCAATTTCTAGATATTACTCTTGGACTTTAGGCAAGCCCACCTAATTCCAACAACAAAATAATCATAGAGGGTCACACACTAAGTTTTTTTGGTGGTCTCGGTTAAATTATATTTGAATTTAATTAATGAAATAAATATTATTCTCAAGACTGTGGAATAATTTTATTCAAGTTAAGATGATCACATAAATTAAATAAAATAAATTTATATATTTTATTGAACATTTAATAAATATTTATTTACTTTCTTTTAAATAAAATATTTATTTAAGAGAATAAATTATTTATTTATTTATTTATTTAGGTGTTCAATAAATGGAATTGGAGTTTGAGTGGACTAAGGCCAGTCTGGTAGTAAAATAATTATTTGAAAGATGGTAAATAATTATTAGTTGGAACAAGTTAAAATAATAATTAAGCTACTATTATCTGCTGACATGGAATTTTATTCATAATTCCATTTTGTGCAAGTTGGTGCACCATAAATAATAACGCGGTATTATTATTATGAGCATGGGTATTCTCTAAATTTATGAATGTATTTAATTACTGTTATTCAATTAAATATTGTAACTGAAGTTCTATGCATATAAATAGACAAGTTCTTCTATTGTTCCATAGATAACACACCGCATGCTTTGTGAATTAAGAATTATTGAGCTAAAAAATCTCCCTCTCGAATCCTCTTCCCTCCCCTCTTAAGAATAAAATATGTTCTTAAAGGACAAAAAAAATTGATCAAGAATGACCGACACAAGACACTCACTTCATTGTGCTAGCACCCGGAGAATGAGTGGTATCTATCGGAGGCCATTGGAGCATGTGTGGATCACCTCTAGAGGGATTCTAGTTGGGATCCTCACAATCACAATGAGATAATCTGGAAGGGTCATTCCAAATGATCAATATTATCAATGAAGACAATACCAAAAATCTAGGTATTTTTTCTTTATGAAATTAATTTAATTAATTATAAACATGATGTGAAAGATCCTCTCTAAAGGTTTCAGGACTCTTCCGTCATTATCAAAATATTTGATTCTATTCATTGGAGACTAGCGTTCATCGTTGTGTTGATCCCAGAATAATCAATGATCATGGTAAAAAATAATTTTGGTTGTTGGCCCAACCGTGCTTTCGCTATTCCCAGAACATACACAATTTTCCAGTCCCCACAATGTGTATACTGCCAAATTGACTATCTTTTATAACAAAGTCTCTATGTGATTAATAATTTTCTAGATATACTCTGTCTAAAACTCTAAAGACTCAAGTACACCCTCTCCATAAAACATTGGAGGGTGCTACAACTGAAACTCTTTGGTCAAATCAATCATACTTGGTATGACCCTCCCTAGGTCATGTTCCACCAACTAAATAAAAAGAGTGAATTTCTCATATAAATACTTTTCTCCTTGGTTATCTTGAACCAACGGATTCTCTTTTTATGCAACTAGAGGATCATTCACAGTGATATCCTCTTTTTTACTAACCATTATACATCATCATGGTGGAATTTATCTACATTTATAAACATGATTCTTAGAACATAAAACAAAAAGCTTCCATAGTCTACATAAAAGAAGGCTCCACACTATCCAAAAACAACCCATTTCACATACACTATCCCAATAGATATCATCACATAAAGTACACTACCCTAGACCATAGCTAATGCAGGTCATGACTAACCTAGGGGTAAACCAACGTACATAGTCACATTTATTTTATTATACACCTTTTTAAAACCATTTCCACACTCATAATGCAAATATTTTTTCATAAGAAAATTTCCTAATTCACAACTTGTTACAAGAATTAATTTAACTCATTTTTAACTTTTTAATAAACACAAACCTTCAACCATTATTTCACATTATTTATATTTACCCATTTTCATCATCTTTATTAGACACTATTTTCTTCAAGTTTTCAAGAAGTTAAAAGGAATCTTGTAATTCATTTCACATAGACCCATCTCATGTGTTCCTATCATGATGCATGCCACCTATATCCTTAGGTGATTAAAATGATGTATGAATGCAAAACCTCATGTCATTCCGACTATGAGAAAAATATCATAAAATAGTAACATCACACAAAAAGTGCATCACCCAATGGTGAAGTATCATTCGACTTTAACAACACATATCAATTACAACAATTCCTACCTTTGGTACTTGGTTTTTCTCTTGTACATGGGTTATCTACTCCCAAGAAAGAGCTCATTTTCAAGACCGAACACATCCCAATCTCCCATCTAACATCCCCAAATAGTAAAACCATATAGAATAACCTTCTATGATACAAATTTGTAACATCCTCAACTTGGAGTCCAATAAATTGGGTCCCCACACCAGGTCTCCAGATGACCTCAGGAGCACCTCCCTCTACACCTGAGGTTGTTGACTAGCAGTGAGGGTATAATAAAGGAACACCTGGGGAGACTATAACATATTTATTAGAGTAATAAAAAATAGATAAAAATCATAAATAAAGGTAAAAATAAAACAAAAATAATAATTACTAACCATTTCCATAAACTAGGTACAGCCTACAACCAAATAGTAAATATGCTATGTCATACCACACAGTGTCATATGATATAAAACAAAACATTAAAAATAAAATTATGAATCAATAAATAGGATCTTTTCTCCAAGTTTTTATCCTCATCCATGCACATACCAAGCCCAAATCAATTTCCCAAAATAGGGCCTTTTCCCTTGTCCTGATATGCACCAGGAAATCTTCTCGTGTACCCAATCGCAGCCCAAGAAGGGTGTGAGTACAACCCAATAGGCCACCGACATAGGTGCCTATAGAATATGGATTCTAAATATATAGTGCATGCATGTACAAAATTTATTACATGGTAAAAAAATACATCTTGGACACCATTAGATAACAATATTAACTTTAACGCTTTTTAATCACTAAACCCATTTTCATTACTTGTTCTATGAGTTAATCATTTACATCATTTACACAGTGGACTAAACCAATTAATTAACATGTATAATGGGATAAGTCATGTTCCATATATCACTAGGGGTAAAAATTTCATAAAAAATACATCACACTTACCTTGGATCCTTAGCCTAGTTATTCTCATCAAATGCAACAATTAGAGGAATAGAGTCTCATTCCCCTTCCCTAAATCGTGCATTATAGGGGTGGGGTTAAGAGTCTCAACCTAACCCAAGTTGTAGGTGTAGATCCTCAATTCTAATGCCACATAAATACCAAGCCATGTGAACATAATTATTTATCCACTAACCACATATACCACATCACAAACCATGATCAAACAATACACAAAACATTTACAATTCACATTTAATTCAATACATGAATCATCATCAAGACTTAACCCATTAGCACATTAACCTTTCATATCATATAGCCATTTTATCTCATTTAAAATTCCATAACTTAACCCATTTAACATATTCAAAAATTCACATACATTAACAAATTTCCCATAATTCATCAATTCACATGAATTATCCCATTTATGCAATTCAATTACAAACTCATAAATCATTTAACACATTCACTTTATTCAATTTATCCCTTTTTCACATTTTGCCAAAAAAAACCCTTATGAACTTGATAACAACTAGAAAACACATCCATTAGTGATTATTTTTAATTTCAACCAACATGTTAACACATTTATAATGGGATATATATCAATTCAAGTAAGCTTTATTCGTAACACTTCAGTGTCCCATGATCGGGAATATTGGCACACCCCATGGGTGGCCCTAAATGGTCTAATAAATGTCAACACATCACATGGGGATCATTAGGGGTGTAAATAATAATTCATCCA
Source organism: Viscum album (assembly GCA_963277665.1). NCBI lineage: Eukaryota > Viridiplantae > Streptophyta > Magnoliopsida > Santalales > Viscaceae > Viscum > Viscum album. Next base: position 1,673,708,390 of record OY728126.1, read on the forward strand.
ACTATTTTAATAAATATTACTAAGTGAATATAACACACAATAATAGAGAACCAATAACTCAACTACACATGCACACTCAACAATGAGACCATGGGATATAACTTATAGACCATCTACCACGAATATGAAGATGAAAACATGTTTAAACTCATCCTTATATATGGATTCAATAACCCTTTGATTCCTAGACCTAATATCCACTAGAAAATATGGTTTTATGGCATCATAAGGAGAATAAGAAAACCACAAGCCCAAATCTGGAAAAGAGAAGCAAGAGAGGTGTTTATCTTATCTAGAGCTTTGATCAGTAACCAACGACACTACAATCAGACTACAATAGAAGTATATTTATCCTTGAGAATAATTTGGAGATTTGGTTCATCACTTGGTCTTATTAAGAATAAATGGGGGGATAAATTAAATGGGACACATAAAATCTTGAGGTGGAAAATGGTAATTCATCACATTTTAATAGAGTTCACGGTTTGGCCACACAGTTTGTCAAAATGTGTGCCAACCATGTGCCTTCATTTATCCACGAGGGGTTACGTCACACAGTTACCTAGGAATACTTCATGGTTTGAAAAAACATTCCCCAACTGTGAAAAATTATTCTATCCATAGTAGTACAATTTGGATTTCCCCCTTGCACATTTTACTCTAACTTTGCACCAACCATGCAACATGCATTGGATGGCCCGATTCCATTTTCATTCATGTCCCAAACCCCTGAAACACCCCTGAACTTCCTCAAACACCCATTAATAATTTAATTAGCCAAAAATTAAGGTATTCTGATCAAAATTTAAACATGAACATACCTCCAAAAATTTAAAGATATTACAAATGTGGTTCTATAATAGATGTGCCTACGTGTAACAACTCCGACAATGTGCATTGGGCCTTACTCGAACGTAACCAGGTACCTTAAAAAGGGTTTTATTGTATACCCAGTTTGATAATCTTGGGGGATATTCATAAGATAATTCACATTTTCATTACAAACCATTATGAAGTATTTTAATATATGATGAAAATAAAAATTAAAGGTTAATCATAAGGTGTTTCAGATTTAAAATAATGTGTTAATTTTTATACGTCCTAAAAATTATTATATTATTTTTCCAATGTTATAATTGATCCTCACAATATGGATTTTGTTTTTAATAAATTCCCCCTTCTAAATGATAAAATATAGACCACATAAGTACTTATATTGAAATAAATGGTTGAAGTATTTATATATTAGGATTGTATTGAAAACCATTTTTAAAAAGATATTTAGTGATTAGGATTATTTCAAGGGTATAAACTATATTTTTTAAAAATTATATTAATATGATTTTAGGACATTTATAACTTGTATTCTGGGTGAAAACCCATCAATTCTAGCAAGGTCTTGGTACTAAAACCCTTGACCAAAGGATGATAAGGGTTTCATGCCAACCACTAACCTATACAATATCCAGGTTAATATGTAATTATTTATAGTTAAACAATTTTATGAATATATTTTAATGATGAACCATTAGTGTTACTTTTAAGTTTAGATATTAAGGTATAAACCATATTATATTTGGATAATAGTTATATTCATATATAATTACTTGTTTTATGATCTTCTAAAAGAACATTTTAGTGCCTAAAAAGGGGTTCATTCTCGGATAACCATTTCATGGTGTAAAGGATGAATTATAATTTTATTTATGTGAAACAAAAATATAAAAAATTTCATATAAAATTGAAATGTATCAAGTAATTATATTTCCTTTTATTAATAAGCTTTAAGATAATTACTCAAATTTAGGAAAATGAAAAAAAATGTTGTCTAAATACCTTTTTTTGAACCGATTGTCTTCTAAATCATGATAGATTTATGAATTTGATGCCCTCAAATTTATATTTATCATTCACTTGTTTATGATTTATGACATTAATAACACCCTATAAATATTTGTTCTTTTCCTATATGTATGTATCTCCACTTTCTACTAAGTTCTCTTACATAGAGACCTAGTTATATGTTAGTCCATGTGACCTTTGTAATTACCATTCTCTCTTTTATAGAGGATTTTTTATGAAACCTTATCATGATTTGGGATTTAAACATAGGAAATATCAAAAAAAATATTACCTATATTGAGTTTAAATTGCGAGGATGAAATTTATTTAAGGTGGGGAGAATGTAACACCCCAAAATTCAGAAGTAAGAACATTTTATTCGATAGCAAGTATGAAACGCAACACCAAGAGTGTAGGGGAATATAATATCCTGAGAATTTAAAATATAATTACCATTTTAAATAAATTAAATCTATGATATATATTTCAATTCATGCAATACTGAGTTCACTTGAGTTACATTCAAGAGTGAGTTTCATTGGGCAACAATATATTATTAAAAATATCATTATATAAGATAATAAGATATTACCTTACCGTTAAATTAGAAATTATAAATATTATTAACTAAATTATGAAAATATATTGTTTTTAAAATTATAAAATGAATTAATTGGTTACAAATATAATTATAAATGAATATAAGAACCAACTGAATATAAAGATAATGTTTTTATATAAAACTATTTTTATGCCCCCAAAGCTATTTTATCCCAATATATTAAATTAATTAAAATTATATATTGATATTAATTTAATATATATATTATATATTAAATAAAAAAAATTACATTAATCCAATATATTTGATAATAATATGATAATAACAAACCAAATATCTCGTATAAAAATCAATAATTTTCTAAAGGCACTTTTACCACCATTTAATAGAGAACATATTTTAAATCCAATTTTTTGACATTTATAGATTTTATATGTAAAAATAAACTAAAGTTTTTTAAATAATAACATAAAAATTATCTTATGTTGAATTTTTGGTATTTTTATTGGAAGTTTCATTTTTCGATGAATGGTGAAAAATACTGAATTTTAATTCAAAACTACATTTTTGTCAAATTTATTTTTAAGGATAAACTATATTTTTAATTGTTTTTAGAGTTATATTAGATCAATTTTACATCAAATAATTCAATTTTTTTCATTGTAATCAATTTCAATTTTAAATTGAACATAAAAACATAGCAAACTTTTGAACATTTTACTTTAAAACCCCTCTTTGTCATCCCATCTACGGGATTAAATTTAATTTAATTTCTACCACTTATGTGATTAAAATTTAGAAAAATGGATTTCATATTAGAAATAAGAAATTTTTATAAGTTATAATAAGTTAAAATTTGTTTTTGACCAAAAATATTAGTGAAAATAGTTAAAATTAATTATAATGATTAAGAGAAAATATAGTTTCACAAGGGACTAAACCTTAATATAAAGAGTAAAAATGACCTATAAAATTATTAAAATAGATTTATTTTAACTATTTAGACTCTATACTATATTTTATATAATTGGGTATATTATTAGATCCTCTTTGCATAGGAAAATTGAGGGTGGAATTCCCTTTCCAAAAATTTACAAGAATGTCACTTCTCCTCCACTATAAAAAGGCACTCTCCCCTCCCTCTTCCTCATACATCTAAATACACTTTGGATTGATTGAATCTCTTAAAAAGTATCTCCTAAACATCCCAACCCTCATCCTAGAAGACTCCATTGCTCATAAATTAATCCAAGGGATCCCTTTGTTGAAAACCAAAAGGAGTTACCTGAATAAGAGGTAACATCCTTCCTCAAGATCTTTGGTTTTATTTTCATTCTTCATCCCCTCAACTCTTCTTATTCCATGATTAAATAATAACCTAATTATCTAAAAAATACTGATAATATTTTATTATATGGTTTCAAAATTCACTTAAAAACACTTCCATCTAATGGGTAATGAACATGTTGTTTATGTGTATGGCGAACTATGGCCTCGCAAAATGATGTCGTTTATTTTTCCTTTAACATGTCACATATTTGGGAATTATGATGGACACGGTGTTTATATATAATATATATGATATTTATTATTTCATTATTATTATGTAATTTTTATATAGCACATACCTTCATTGTTTCTATTTTTTGGGAATACAATAACATGATCTATTCATTGGTTGAGTCTCACCAAAAGGAGTTACTTGAATAAGAGGTAACATCCTTCCTCAACATCTTTTGTTTTATATTCATTATCCACCCCATAAACTCTTTTTATTCCATTCATATATAACAACTGTAGTATCCTCAATATACTGAGATGTTTTTTATATGGTTTCAACCTTAAATTACACACACTTCCATATAATGGGTAATGACCATATAGTTTATGTGTACGGTGAACTACCACCTTGCATAATGATGTCGTTGGTTTTTTTATTACCACATCTCATGGTTAGGGTATTATTATGGACACATCATTTATCTATAATATATATGATATTTATTATGTCATTATTCTTCTAAAAAAATTATATAACATATACCTTCTTGTTTTATGTGGATTTACTTTTGAAACACATAATCTATTCATTGCTTGAGTCTCACTTCAGTGGCATGGTCCCTTCAAGGGTTTACTTCATAATATCATTTTATTCAGGATTTTTTAAACTTGAATTTCCATTCAAGAAAATTATATGACCATTGTAAAATAAACCCTTTCATTCCCTTATACTCTGGTTATTCATGACCCTTTTCATGTAATAGTACCATTCTTCCACTCTTTTTTACTTAAAATTTTTTAGAAAATGTTTTCAAGAAAATAAAACTTCATTTCCCTATTTAGTCAGAGAACTTATTTTCTTATAAAAACCATATTTTATAAAAAATATTTCAAAATTTTTTTTTACCTTTCCAAAATTATTTATTAAAGATATTTTTACCCTTTTTTCTTTGGAATTTTTTTTTCAAAGTAATATTCTTATTGTTTTCCAAACAAGGAATTTTTCTAACATTTTTACCTTGCCAAAGGAATATTGATTTTACCTTGTATGAAAGTTTCACCCACCTTCACTTCTTCAATGCTTCATTTTCAATTATAAAAGGTCATTTTTAAATAAAAATTTTTCAAAAGTGATTTTTAAAGAAAATTATTTTTGAAATGTTTATCAAAATAAAAATGATATTTTCCTCAAGAATGTTTTTAAAAGATATTTATTATCATATTTCCATTCATCAACAACAATAAACATTCATTTTACTACACTTGGTATATTTTTAATTGATATCATCTTTATTCTTCCTCTAGATGGTTTATTATTGATTTGGTCAAGGATAGTAATGACATTCACTTCCTTGATTCCATTGTTAGTCCCCTTTGAAATATTTTATTTCTTATGATCATTTGATGTTAAATTTACCTTAATTATTCATACCATTTATCATAGATATGTTTATTTCCTAAACTATATACATACAGTGTTCACTTTGACTTGTTATATCATTTCTATCATTATTCTCATGATATTCAATATTTCATTTAATTCATGGGGAATTGTGACTCAAATATTTCAATGTGGTATGTGAAAATTTGGAATGTTTAATGATTATTTTCCTAAAGAATGTGTTAATGATATTTTAATGGTATCTCAATTAATCAGCGTTAACAAACCATGTTGTCAGTTATACTCAACTGAGGAAATATTGATAAATCCATATTCTTTATTAAATATGGATATTTTATAAGGCATATTGTTTATTAATTAAATAGATTGCTCAATATGAGGAATGATTTGGAAAGGAAGTGAATAGTGCAGCCTGATTACACATTGATATAACATATATTATAACCCTTATACTTATGTATTAAATTTTTTATGGGTTTTAGTATCCCATTGTTAAATCCTTTTCCACTAATTATTTATTTTGAATTATTTTTTTGAAAAATTACTTTAAAATATGTAATTGAATAATGGACCAATTTGAAAGTAGTTCACTATTTATATGATAACATTAACTACGTTGAACTGAATATTATAGTTATATCTTTATGATTCTATGGTCATTGGGATTCAATTCATCTAACTGGACCAAAGGTTGAATGTGTGAAAAAGGGACCCAAAATAGGCCCATAATGTATAGAGATTCTGGGTGGGCAAGATTGGAAAAACCATCTATGTTTGGGAAATAACATGAGATTTGGACTTCCAATTGGGTTGATTCTATGTATATTAGATTTCTAACTAAAAGGTTCACATCGCTACCAAATTTGAAGACATTTTTATGAATTTTTTTCAGTCAATCAGTAGGATAAATGAGTAAAAAGTCTATCATGAATATTCACCTAGTCTCATAGATTCTTAACTTCTTTTTGTGGAATTTTTGTTGTATTTGTCCATATAACCACCCCTAAAACATATTATATAATTTCTCTTGACCAGAGTGTAGTATGGGAGCTCTTGGGAAGATATTATTCATATTTATGGATTTTTATTCTTCTATTGAGTTCTAAACTCCTTATGATCACCTCGGGAGGAACATGATAAAAATACCAAGTTTCATGTTTGTATTATTTTAAATGATATTTTTAATTATAGGTTTTTGTGTTGATTTTATTCATATTATATTCTTATTTAATTGAGTTATGTACCGGTATGTCATACTTAACTCGTGTGATCATGTTTGGGGGTACCCATTCAGGTGATGTTTTACACACCGTTCACCGCTTCTTATTCCTCATTTTAATTATGGTGTTTGTGTAGTACATATTGTTCAATTAAAATCTCTTAAACACTTCCATAAACATGTAAATTAATTTCATGGTAAAATATTAAATTAATATACAATCCTAGATAATACATAGAGTTATTGGTGTATTTATTTAGGGAGTTTTGGTTATGAAGTTGAACATAATTCACTCGATCATCAGCAGTAACCGATGAATCATTTTGTGTTCCTAGATAAACCCTACGAGGTATCCTATTATAATCACATAAACATTCTAGTTATATTTGTTAAAATCCAATTATTAAAATATCTATGACCTATCTCTTGAAGTGATGAATCATGAGCCTCACGAAATTTCCCCAGGTTGATCGTGCTTAATCAATTCTGTTAGTTTTCCTTTTTTTTGTTTACCTTTGTATATTGACTTAAAAAAATAAAAAAAAAACTCAAAATTTTATAAAATACAATTCCCCTTTTTCATAATTAAAACCAACATTTTAAATTAATGATTAAAGTCTCTATTGAGAGACTACCTATGGTTCCTATTATATAGTAGAAATTCTAGTAAAAACTAAACAACTAATTTGATGCACTCGATAATGTTATCAAATTTTAGTGCCATTCTTGGGGATCAAAGATAATTTTTTTACATTTTATTTATTTCTTTTTATTTTTATTTATTACCCATTCGATCTTAATCCCTTCCATTGTGGTTTTTTTTTTTTTTTTGTGTGTTTCTTCTTCTTCTTCTTATCTTTCTCTCTCTCTCTTCTTCTCTCCCTATTTAATTTTATAGTAACATTATATTTTATTTTATGCTTTAATTGTTTTTATGTGATTTTATTTTATCCATATTACATCATAAAAAATTAATACAAAAAAATATCACAACTTATTTTCTTGATCTTGTCAAAAAAAGGAAAATTGCTTGAATTTGACCCCAAAATTGAAAAGAAATTTTACTCACAAATAAGGTCATATAGAGTAATAAAGTAAAGGGACAATGTGTAACCCATTTTGGAACCTCAATTGGTCCCAAATAAATCAAAAATTCAACCAAGTCAAACTCCATCAATCATGGATGCAAATAATGGAACCTTAAAAGAACTGACCACCCCAGATGTGGATTACCAATCCATATAAATCCAATATCCTAAAGAAGTAGCCAATTTTGAGCTAAGATCAATCCTCATCAACCTTAATCAAAAATTACATGGTCTTCCCAGTTAGTACCCTCACAAACATATCAAGTACTTTCACAGAGTGTGCTCCACCATGAAACCACAAAATGTGAATGAGCATCTTATAAAGTTTAGGGCCTTCCCTTTCTCCCTTGAGTTGAGTATGGACATTATTTATTGCTTGTAGAGTCTAATTAGACTATAATAAATTCTCAATAATTGAACCTTTATTCTTTTTCACTCATTCTTCATGCACTTTCAATGATCCCATCAATTCTTCAATGGAAAGTTTTTCCAAGACCTTTGGTTCTTTGATTTTCACAACCACGTGATCAAAATTGGTTTTGAGAGATCACATTGAATTTTAAATGACACAAATATCCTCTACTTTTTAATCATTTCTTTTCAAATTTTTAATAATGATAATTAAACGTGAGAAGTAGTCAAAGATACTCTCACCTTCCTTCATGTGTGCTGCTTCAAACTCTGCTCTTAGAGTCTGAATACAAACTTGGTTCACTTGATCAACACCCTATAAGATTGTACCAAGGGTATAGTAGTCTTTATTGCTTTATGATGATTCAAAAATCTTTCTAGAGGCTGATTCATTCAACCCTTGATAGAGGAGTAAAATTTCCTTGTTTCCTTTAATCCTTTGATTTTTGAGTATAGTATTTTCTTCAATAGTGAAGGTGGATTATTCATCCATAGTGGGTAATATATACCCATCGGTGATGATATCCTATATTTATTTTATCTGAACAATGCCTTCATTTGTATACACCACCTTTCATATTTTTCATTAGGCAACTTAGGAACTTGTGGTGGGATTGTGGTGTCCATATTTGAAAAGTAGAGGATGCCTTATCACCTACCTCTGATAATAGTTTGTTGGATCTATAATCTTATACATGAGATAATAAAAATGTAAAAAAAAAGAACTAGATTTAAATCTTGATATTCTCACCACATAAATTATTTTACTATACATGCCAAAATTTTATAAGATTTTATAGAGAAATGAAAAGACAAAGCATGAGACCACATTAATGGAAGAAACAAAAAACAAGTCCAAATTATTAAATAGTTTTCATAGGAAATTGGAGTGGAAACTAGATTGAATAGCCATATGGGGAAGACAAAAAAAACACATCATGCTTAATCCAACATTGAAAACCCAACTGACACCTTTTTGGTTTTTATTTCCTAAAACCCTGTGGTGCAATGAAATCCATTCATAACTCAACTTCTTTATCTGATGAATCCATGCTCTTTTCACTGATGAAGGGGTCTGGTGAATGGGGATCACTATTGTTTATAAATACCCAAGTTTCCAAACTCCCAATTATTAATCTTCCTATCACCTTTTCTTTAAAGTGGAGTGGGCTAAATTGGTGTGGCACATTTTTGGTGTTTTCAACAGGCTTGATGTCCATGAGTTCACCAACAATACCTTACTTCATGCATAATTTCATAGCATGAAAGGAAATAATCCTGAGCTAAAAAAAGAGTGTTTTTCATGGTAGATTGTTTTTATGGCATATGGAATTCATGAAATGAGGTTCATCAAGAGGGGATACCTAATACACTATTGTCCTTGATGTTTAGGGATAGAAACCTAGAGGCTGAGATGGTTCATTTTTTTAAATAGTGGCATCTCTCCACCTCTATAAAGATGCTCATGGATGGTAGGATATTCATTACCATATATCAAAGACCATCCTCACATGGTAAATTAGAGTTATACACTTCTATATATATATGGATTAAACTTAACATTGACCGATCATGGGAAATGTTTTGATGCAGGGGGGAATTTTCCATGATCACATAGGTTCAGTCATTTTTTATTTCAATGATTTCTGTAGGTGAGGGGACTCCCTTATTCCAGAAGACTATACCATGATCAAGGGGGGTGGAGTTTTTCCACTCCCATGGGATTACTCTAGACTCAAGGGAAATTTACTCTTCTATTATCCATAGTTCTATCTAGCATATTTCCACTGCACGTTGGGCTATCACTTATTTTGTTTTCCGATGCAATAATATTTTCAGTAGTCAGATGAACCTCCTATGCACATTCCATAAGGGACTAATATTATACATAACCTTGATTATTGGTCTAATATAAATAATCATTGAATCTAATTTACTAGCATAAGATCACTTCCCCCTGTGAGTGTTAGTCTTATTATAGCTAAATCCATGTAGATTAACTATTTCATACCTCTTTGATATGTTGGTCCTAGGTCCTCAATTTATAAATATTTCTTAATGCTGGATGGATTTATTTTGTTTGATTAGATATGTTCTTTAAATATTAAGTGTTTAACTTTATTTGAATACATTTCTTCACATGCACTCTGTGTTGTTTTTATGTGCTTCATTTGTTTAATTTATGGTATACTAGAATATTGGATGTGATAATATTATAATTATATCTATCATATTTTTAATAATTATTTATATATATTTAAAAATCCTTTAGTGTTTTAATTTTAAATATCACATGGAAGTTTTTTATTTTAATATTTTATTTAATTGTAAGCTATAAATTTTTTCTAGTGTTATTTTTAAATTTCTTCTACTGTTATTTATAAATTTTACTATGGTAAGTTATAAATTTATTCCACCATCAGATATAAATTTAAGCTATTGTAAATTATAAATGTTTTCTATCATTAGTTAAAAATGTCTTCTAATGTAAGTTCAAAATGTATGTTTTCATTACTTCAAAATGTCAGTTATAGTTAGTTAAAAGTTTTTTCTACCATCAGTTCTATTAATTTTCTATCATCAGTTCAGAAAAATCATATCTTCAATTCAAAATTTATGCTACCATCATTTATGAATTTTACAACCACTGATCTTTTGAATTATAATAGTATTGAAAATACCTGGATTTTTAATCTATATTACCACTGTTAAGTCTAAATTATTTTTAATTAGAAAATATTTTTATACTTTGTTTTTCATGTTTTTAATATTTAATTAGTTTCTAAATTAATTATAAATTATTATGAGAATATGGGAATTTATTTTACAATGTTGAAAGTTATATTTAGTGATGATTTAGTACCTATTTTTATCTCCATTGAAAAAATTCACATGGTGCTTCCTTTACATTTGAATATAATTTTTAGTTGTATGTTTTTTTAAATGTTTTATAATTTCTGTTATTTGACTATAAAAATGATCCTTGTGTTTTTAATGTCATAAAATTATATATACTATTAAAATATTTAATGCATTAATTTAGAATTTATTTTTACATAGTCAATTTACTAGTGATATTAATGGATTTATTTGACTTGGTATTACATAATTATTTTGAACATTTAAATTTAAAAAAAATTACTATTTTTAAATTCATAAAATTATGTATTTAAATTAGTTTGATTTATTTGACTCATTATTTCATGATGTTTCTTGTACATTTGAATAGAATTTTTCTTTGAATTTTTTTTTAAATTTTCTAGAATTAATGTTGAATGTCAATAAAATTATTAAATGTGTTTTTAATATCATAAAAGTATGTTTATTATTTAAATATTTAATTCATGAATTTAGAATTTATTTGTATAAAGTTAATTTTATTTTGATATTCAAGGATTTATTTGACTCGGTATTATGGATTTTTTTTTGAGTATTTAATTTTAAAATTATTTGACTTGTTTTAAATTCATAAAATGATGTATTTAAATTAGTTTTAATTATTTAGATATTTTGGGAATATTTTTTATATCCAATAAAACTGGTTGAGTATTTTATTTTTATTGAATTATTTTAACCATTTGAACAAGTTCACTTTAGATGTTTTAGCTTTGCAGAATCTATATAAGAGACTCAAAGGATTATTAGAAGATATAATATTATGATATGACTATTACAAGAGTACATATGAAATAGAGTGATAAAAATTATTCTTAGTTTGAAAACCTTTGTGTGATAATGTACACTATGTTTACCATTTCTAAAATTCTCTCAAGGATTGAACCTAAACTGCTTCGACTTCTACTACCTTGACAAGATGAGATTATCTAATACTAAAGAAATAGTAAATGTTCTTTGTTTTTTCATTCTATTTCTCCTAGGTATCTTATTTCTAAAACAATTCTTCCCTTCTCTCATACCTTCTTTCTCCATCAGATTATGTTTTTCACAAAAAATGCATTCATTATTTTTAGGTTGTTACCACTAGATTCTAAAGTTAGTTCATTTGTTTTATGACTCCAAAATTCAAAATTCAGGTCATTTAGGTTATGACTCTAGGATTATAAAATTTAGGATAGGTTATAGATTCCTCAAAAATATTGCAAGCTTTTTTCCTCCCTATACAAAATTCAGTGTGTCTTTCTTGTTATACCTCAGCAAGAAACAATGTGTGTTGTGTCAGGTTATGATTCCCTAGAAAAATCAGGAACTGAAAACACATCTCTCACTGTGTAGAAGGGTGTAATAGCTGACTAGGTCCATTTTTTACAAAACCATTATAAAAAATATATGTGATCAGTTTAATTTTAATTTCATTTTCTTTATTTATTTTAAATTTTTCATAAATTCTATTCACCTCACCCCCCAATAGACTTTATATCATCTGTTAGAACATAATAATTGGTATCATAGTGAAACCCTTTTAGTAATTTTTATTTTATCTCTATTAAATTTTTACTAATAAAACATTTTATCAGAGGTTGAAGCATCGTAATAATGATTTATCCCTTCTCTAACTATTTTCTAACTCTTTTTTATAGAAAGTTCCTTTTAGAATTTAGCAATCCATCCATAGTATTTTCTGTTCCTCATTTATAAAGTTTATTATCATTGTGAAAACATGTTCCTGGAACTCATAAATTACGGATAAATATTCTCTAATAGGAAAGGAATAAATCCTAACAATTTGTGGATTCCTCAATAACATCCTCATTTCAAAGGTCATGATTATGGCTACTGAAATCCTTAATGTAAGCTTATCTGAAGAAATTGATCATTGTTCACTAGACACCAAAGGTAAAACCTTATAAATTTTCTGATTCTAATATTGATACTCTTAATGGAAAATATGTAGCTAAATATGTTCTGAATTATATGATTACGAATACTTTATACTATTCTATTAATTAAAGTTTTTTTAGTAATGTATTGGCATGTAAGATATCCTATTAGATCAAGAAGATTTTGCAACACATCTTGGATATGAAAAGCTGATTATAACCAAACATGGAATGCTTATAGAGGAGTACCATAATTTGGAAAGGCATGAAGATGATACAGTAAAAAATAATTTTCACTGGTTCACTGGCATTGTGAATGGAATTAATGAACTTGGAGAAATCTTAATGAAACGTGTACTTGTTGAAAGTGTTCTTAGAGCACTACCATGGAAGTTGGATGCAATGAAACAAGATATTAGTGGAATTAATAACAATAAGTATTACGTGCAAGATGAACACATTAGATCATTATTATAATATGAAATTGAATTGAAGAATACTGAAAAATAAGAAACTTCAAAAAAGAAAGGTATTTCTTTCATATCTCATATAAATGTTTCTCCTAACTCTTATGAATCTGATCCATATTAATATGGCAAAGGATAAATTTAAAATATGAGCAAACGGATTTGTAAAATAATGAAGTGAAAGAAAAGGTACAATAAATGACCAAGTAAAGATCAAAATAATAATCAAAAAGATAAGAATGGTAATATATGTGGACCAAATATGACCTAATATGAGTGAATAAATAAGGGAAATATCAAACCAAACTATCTAAAATTTAAATAAGGGAGATATTAGAAATATAATAAAGGATTGAAATATATACTGGATGAAGTTTCACCAAGGAATCTGATTCATGTGATGAATCCATAAGTGAGAATGAGTCATCTAACCATTGTTTTATAGTTAAAAATAAAAATGTGGTATGAAATTATTCTGATTATAGTTATTATTCTGATAGTTATGGTCATATCTTTAATGAGTATATAATTAAAACTAAAACCCTCAAAAATATATTTTGAGAGTTACTGATTTTTATAAATAATTTAAATAATAAAATAAGAGGCTTATCAAGGAATATATGAAATTAAATAAGGATAATGATTCTCTCAATGAAGAAATAATAAATTATGATTCATATTTAAAAGGAAAGATAAATGGATATTTTTATTCTATTAAAAAATTAAATGATAATATTAAAAATAAAGTAGTTATATTAAAAGAAAAATTATCTAATTTTGTTCAGGGAAAGGAAAATATAAAAATATGTTATATATGATGAAACCAAACAAATATAAGACTAGTTTTAGTTATAATATGTAGATTCCTATGTAATACAGGAATACTTTTGTTAAATTTATTCTAGAAATTTTCCTTCTATTAAATTCTTTAAATCTGGGTTTCATAGACATTATGCTAAGAAATGTTCTTCTAGATTTTATCAATCTCTTTGGTTTAATATAATTTTTGTTTTAAAGAATTTATTTTCTAGATTACCTTATAATAAATGACTTAAATCTATTGGGTATTAGATAATTCTATTTCTAATCCAGTTAGACCCAAAATAGCATGGGTATAAAAAAAATCCCTTCTTAATTTATATTTTTAGGATATACACCATAAGAATATCAAGGACTCATTTTACATGGATAGTGGTTATTCCTGGCACATTTCAAGATCTATTAAATTTCATCACTTATACCAAATGTGATTAAGGCTCTGTCACTTTTTTAGATAACTATAAAGACACAATAAAGGGTTTTAGTGAAGTAGTTGTTTATATTATTGTATGTTTTTCTAAATTATTATATGTTGAAGTGATTAAAAATAATATAATTAGTATATCACAACTTTGTGATTATGGTATGTATGTTAAGTCTGAAGAAGATTATTTTTTACTATTTAAACATAATTCCATTTTGTTTTATGTGAATATAAACCATAATATTTATTCTATTAATTTCTCTGATTTATCTAATAAAAATGTTAAGTTTATTAATGTTATTGAAATAGATGTTGTTAATTGGAATAGAATTCTTGGAAATGATCATTTTTGAATAATAAAAAAATTAACTCTATCTAAAAAAATAAATAAAAAGGAAATAATATGAAATATATAATCGATCGTTTTTTTTTCTTTTCTATCAGCTAATTTCTGTTTTAATATCGATTTTTTAGAAAAAAATCTAATTCGGGTGAATGGTACACATCGGTACTCCAATTCATTTCTCCCTTGGAGTTAGAATAGATATGTTTCTAAACCCTCTATTTCAAATTAAAATTAGATGTTCCCACATGAATTTCAGAAATCACATGTTATGATTTGACATATTGATCATTTTGAACTAATATTTACCCATGTTAAAGGTAAGAAAATATTTTTTTCTGATCCATTCTTAAAAGGTAAGCAGTATAAGAAATCATTCAAATCTATCAATCATGTTCCTTCTTCTAGACCTCATGAATTGTTATGTCTTTATTTTTTGGGTCCTATAAAAACTACTTTTTTAGGTCATAATAAATATGTTTTTGTCATTTTTTATGATACCATTAGATTTATAAGGGTTTATTTCTTATCTCATAAGCTTGAAACCTTAGCTAGATTTATTATTTTTTATAAGCTAGTTCAAAATATTAAAGGTTGTTTAATTGTTTCCATTAGAAGTGATAAAGGTGGTGAATTTTTTAATTTTTGATATTGATAATTTTTATGAATATAATGGTTATTGACTTTTACTTTTCTACTCTTAGAACTTCACAGTAAAATAGTGTTGTAGAAGGAAAACATAAAACTATCCAAGAAAAGGATCGAACAATGCCTAATGAATATAGTTAACCTAAATATTTTTAGATGAAATATTTTAATACTAAATTCCATGTCATGAATAGAGTTTATGTTAAAAAATATTTTCAATAAAACCCCTTTTTTATTATTTAATTGTATAAAACTAGAGTTCAGTTTGTTCAAAAAAAATTAAGTTATAATCTTGAATTTGAAGGATAATTTAGATAAATTTAATGCTAAAAGTGTTGTAGGTATCCTTCTTGGTTATTCTTATAAAATTAAAAATTATATATTTTATAATAAGAATACCATGACTCTTGAAGAATATGTGAATGAAAAATTTAATGAATCTTGTGATATTCAAAAATCCATTTTGGGAAATATTAAATATGATTTCAATGATTTCAATTTTGTAAAATAAAAACCTCTAGATAATATATCTTTTTAGGGGGAGAAAATTCTTCTTAATCTAATTCAAGACCATTGAAGATTCATAAAGATCATATAATTGAAAATTTTATTGGAAATTTTGGTTTTGATATGAAAACCAGAAGCTCTTCTTTAAACATCCTTATTGACACTACTTTTTTATTATGTTCTTAATAATGTTTTTGATGTTTTAAATGTTCAAAATTGGATTATTTATATTCAAGATGAGCTTAATAAGTTCTTTAGAAATATTTTTTGGTCTTATTTTGGATTGTATGAAGATATATTTGTAATCCTAACTAAATGGATCCTTAAAAACAAGTTTGATGAATCTAGAAATATTTTCAAATATAAATTCATACTTTTTTCACAAATATATTCTGAAGAAAAAGTTATAGATTTTAATGATTCATTTATACATATTTTCAGGTTAGATACTATTAGAATCTTGTTAACTTTTTCTTGTTTTAAATTATTTATGTTATATCAAATGTATTTTAAAATTTACTTATTAATTTGTTTTATATCTAATGAAATTTATGTGATACAACCCTTTGGTTTTGAAGATGAGGAATCTATTAATCATGTTTATAATGTATATAAATCTTTGTATGGTCTCAAGAAAGCACCTTGTGTTTGGTATTAGAGGATTTCAATGTTTATTTTGAATAGTATCAAGAAATTTAATATTGTTCCTTTTCTATTTATCAAAAGATTTGATGATAATATTTTAATTCTGCAAATATACAATGATTATATAGTTTTTTGTTCTTCTAGTGATTTATGTTGTAATGATTTCTCTGCATTGATGTCTTATTAATTTGAAATGAGATTAATGGAAGAATTAATGTTCTTTCTTGGACTTGAAATTTATCAAAGTAAATATTGGATCATTCCTAATAAATCCATGAATTCTAAAGAGTTTATAAAAAAATTGGTCTTGATTCTTTTAAATCTATAAAATCTATTATGAGTAACAGTTTTAAATTAGATGTTTATACTTCAAGTATATCTTTATATGTTAATTTTTATAGAGGCATGATATGTAACTTTATTTATTTAACTATATCTATACTTGATATCATGTTTAGTTCTTGTTTTTGTGAAAGGTGTTAAGTTGAACCTAAGGAGGTTCATATTAAATATGTGAAAAGAATAATTAGATATGATAAAAAAAATGGTAAATCATGTTTATTTTATCATAAGAATAATTTTTCTGATTTCATATCATATTAATAACATTATTTTTATATGGTGTAGAAATAAAAGAAAAATCACATTAGGTATGTTCCATTATCTTGGAAATGCATAATTTTTTGGTCTTATAAAAAGCAATTATCTATTACTTTATCTACTGCAAAAGTTGAGTATATTTTTTTATAGCTGCTCTCAAATAATATAGATTAATCTGACGTTATGTGAATTTTTTTATTAATTTGGATATATTGATTATTTATTAGGATAAAACATCTGAAATTTCTATTTCAAAAAATCCTTACAGCATTCTAGAATAAACCATATCGATGAAAGATTTCATTTTATTTGAGATCATGTGAATAAGGGTGATTTTTTTTAAATGTATCATATGAATCATCTTGTATAAATTTTTAATAATCCATTGTAATTTTATTAGTTATAAAAAAAATTGAGCATGGCATGTGGAAAGATTAATTGTTTTGTCTTTATAAATGTACAGGGGGTCTCTATTTCTTTTTTTTACATAAAAAAATGGGGATAATATAAATGTTCTTAATTTTACATGTTTTTTTTGTAATAAAACAAAAAGGGGAAGATTTTTTAGGTTTTATTTTTTTTATTACATGGGGATATTGTTGTCCATGTGCTTTAAATATTAATTTTTTGCATTTTTTTTAATTACATGGGTCTTTTAAATATTCAGTGTTTTATTTTTTTTAATTAGACTCCCTCGCATATGCTCTTAGCTGTTTTTATGTACTTTATATTTATAATTTATGGTATATTGAACAATTTAATGTGATTGTATATTAATTATATATATCATATTTTTAATAATTATTTATGTCTAATAATCTGTTATTGTTTTAATTTAAAATATCATGTGTTAGTTTTTGTATATTTTAATATTAATTTTTTTCTACTTTTATATATAATTTTTATTGTTAGTTATAAATATATTCTTATATTAAATATAAATTAATTCTACCATTAGTTTTCAATTTAGGAGACTATTATCGATAAATTTTTTCTAACATTATTTATAAATGTCTGCTTCTATTTGTTAAAAATGTTTTCTACTATTAGTTCAAAATTATTGCTACTATTTGTTCAATAAAATTTCTACCACTAGTTCAAAAACTGCTAGCTCAAAATTTATACTATAGTTCGTTCAAAGAATATTCTATAATGAGTTCAAAAAAAATATTTTACCATGAGTTCAAAAAGTATACCACCATGAGTTGTGAATTGCATGAATGTCAGAAATTTTTCTTCTAACAATACAAAAAATTATAAGTTCTTTAATTTCTTCTATCGTTCTTAAGGATAAATTGTTTTTATTTCAAAAATATATTTATACATTGTTTTTCATGTTTTTATTATTTAACTGGTTTCAAAATTAATTATACATTATTTTGAGACAATGTGAATTTATTTTATAATATTCAAAATTATATTTAGTGATTCTTTAATACCAGTGTTTATCTTCATATAAGAAATTCACTACATGTTTCTTATACATATGAATATAATATTTTATTACATGGTTTTTTTAAATATTTTATAATTAAAGTTAAATTTCTATGAACATGTTAAATATGTTATTGTTTTCATAAAATTATATTTATTTCAATATATAATGCATTAATTTGAAATATATGTTTACACAATTATCTTTCATATGATATTCATGAAGTTATTTGATGCGGTATTATGGAATTAGTTTGAATTATTAAATTTTAATTTTTTTGAATTTTTTTAAATGGTTCAAATGATGTATTTAATGTTTTTTGAATTCATTCGATATTTTTAGAATATATTTTATCTCCAATAAAGCTAGTTGACTATATTATTGAATTATTTTAACCTTATACACAAGTTTTATTTTGATATTTTTTTATAATCTATTTAGGGGACTCAAAGGATTCTAGGAATAGATTCAATTATGATATAACAATAACATATGAGTACATATGACTCAAAGAGATAAAATGTGATCACACTCTACAATACGTCAAGTGATCTTGTATATTTTGTTTACTATTTTTGACAATATCTTGAGGCCAACACTTAAACTGCATAAACTTCTACTGTCTTGGTGTGATGAGCTAATTTTATACTCAAGAACTAGTACCTATGCTTCTTTATTTTATCTTTATTTTTATTTTGGGTCTCTCATGTATGTAACACTTATTCTCATCTCTTACAAGTCCTTTATCTATTAGCTTATTATTTTCCCAAACACAATCAATCTCTCTGTTTGGGATGTGACTCCTAGATTTTAATGTTGGGGCATTCAAGTTGTGACTCTAGTATTATAATTTTAGTTTATTTAGGTTGTCAATATCATATTATAAAATTCATGATAGGTTATAGATTCCTCAAAAAGTTAGTAAGGGTTATAACAACTGGTAAAAAAGAGGGTTTTTATTTTTGGTTATACCTCCATTAGAAAAGGTGTGTGTTGTATCGTGTTATGATCCCACCCAAAAATCATGAGGTGAAAAAAATCTCTCACTGAGTAGAGAGGTATAAGAGTAAACTAGTTTTAATTTAAACTAATCCACTATAAAATTATTTGTGATCTATTTCATTTTAATATTCATTTATTTATCACATTTATGTTTTTTTGAGTTCTATTCACCACCCCCTCTAAACCCTCTTCCATCCATTCTGACCTAATAGGTTCAACACTGGAATAAGTACCTCATGGGTCGGTAATTTGAGATTTTTAATGAACATTGAAGCTTAAAATATTTTCTTATTTAGTGAGTTATCTAAATTCATCAACAATAAAAGAAATATAATCTATTAGGAAATGACTTTGAATTCATATACAAATAAGGTAAAAAAATGTGGCATATGATTCATTTTCACAAGTAACATCATATGGGAAAAATATTAATTTTTCATGGTTACAACATATATGGAAGGAGCTCCATATTTTAATGATAGAAGTAAACTATTGAAATGAAACGCATTCCTCACAATTATGTAGGATACTTAATTTATATATGATAAAATGATTACAATAGATAACCCAAATCGATGTGGGATAAAAATATTAAAATATAAAATATTATAAAACTCTTAACACTCCCCATCAAGTTGTGATATTTATATTTATCATGCCCATTTTTTTAAAAAAAATTGAAAAGATATCCAGACCCCCCTTTTGTGAGAACATTTGCTACTTGATCAGAGGTGTGAACATGGTCTAAGGTGATCTTATTTTTCTCAAATTTTTCTCAAATAGAATGAAAATCAACTTAAATATTTTTTTACACTCAATAAATATTGTATTTGTTGAAATATAGATTTCATATTGATTGAAATTCCAGATATGTGTTAGTTTCTTGGTAGTATTCTCAATCTCTTGAAAACAAAATTGTTCTCAAATAATATATATACTCACATATTTCATTTCATGATACTCCAAATATTCACATGATTGAGAGATAACTTTTTGCTTCTTATTTCTCTATGAGATAAAATTTCCCCCAATAAATAATGAAAAAACAAGACATAGACCTCCAAGAAGATAGACATCCAACATAATATTCATCACAAAATACCTCAATATCCATATTCCCATGATTGAAATATAGATATCTAAATCTTGTTCATTTTTCACATATCTAATTGTGCAAAGAATATACTCCCACTGTGTTTGTGTTAGAGATTCCATAAACTGAATCACTTTGGAAACCACACCACCAAAATCAGGTCAAGTCATCATTAAGTAGTTGAGCTTCCCAATAAGTAATATCAGGTTGATTCTTTATCATGTAGTTGACCAATTCCATCAGAATCACTTTTAGTAATAACAATGTCATCCACATATACTAACAAAATAATTTTTATGACTTTATATTGATGATAGAAAATATAGTTATACTTAATGATTTGACACATGCCAAATCTAAGCATAACAGTGAAAAAATTGCCAAACCAAGAACCTGGTGACTATTTGAGTCCATACAGTGATCAATGAGGGAAAAACCTTTGAATACCCCTCCCCCTAAGCAACCAACTTGGGTGGTTTCAATAACTAATCTTCTTAATTAAAAAAACCATGAAAAAAATAATTTTTAACATCCAACTAATGGAGATTCCAATGAGAGGAGTTAAAAATGGAGATAAGTAGGCAAACCGATGCCATATTTTCCACTAGAGAGAAGGTGATGAAATAGTCAAATCTATATGTCTAGGCATAACCTTTGGAAACATGTAGAGCCTTTATATGATTTTCAAAGCCATCGGTATTGATGTGAACTGTATATATCCATCTACAACCAACCTCCTATTTAATATATGGAAGAGGGACAATATCCAAGGTATGGTTGGAGACCAGATCTTGAAGTTCAACCTACATAACCTATAACCAACCAGGATGATATATGGCCTCGTTAATAGTGCATGATGTTAAGTGACAAATAAATGTCTCTATAACTAACGAGGTAACCACAGATAATCCATGATAAATCTAATCAAAGCATGATCCTTTGTGAAGTGAAATATGAAACTCGGTGATAGAGGATCAGGAGTAATTCAGTCTTCATATTTTGTAGAAATAGCAGGTGTCATGATGGTATATGTGTTAGGTCGGGGAGTATATACCTTCACAAATCATGATCCAACAACATCACTAGGAAGATATAGGTGTGGTGTTGTATCAAGATAATATGATAAAATAACATTGTAATCAAGAACAACAGATGGTGGTGGGAAATAAGGAACATAAATAAATAATTATTAGAAAAACGAAACACCATTAGAGATAATATAACAATGAAAATATGGATATAAGCATCGATAAACACGTTGGGTTCAAGAATAACCAAGAAAGATGAATTTTAGGGAATGCACGTCAGACTAGGTAATTGAGTGATAAATATCATGAAAATTACACACACACACAATGTGAATAGGGGTAGGGAATGAGGGGATGTTATTATAAATAAATAATGGAAATATTTATCCCCTTAAAGAATAGATGAGGGAAGTTTGTTGATAATATGGGTTAGTTTGAGAATAGCATCGCCCCACAAAAGGGTTGGAACTTTCTTCTAAAATAAAAGTTCTTGAGAAACTTATAATATATGGTAGTTATATTGTTTAGAAGAACCATTTTATTATGTGTGTTAGTTTAATAATTTCGATGAAAAATGTCATGGACATCTATAAGAGACTGGAGCGATCCAGATAAATATTCAAGACCATTTTTAGAACAGAAATAGTGATTTTTTTTTTGAAAAATTGGGTGGTTATTTTTTATAATAAGAGTGAAACACGATAAATATTTCAGAATGATTTTTCATCAAATATACCCAAGTCAAATATGAAAAATAATCAACGAAAGTAACAATATATTGATAACCCAATTTATATGTTCAAGGACTGGTACCCCAGATATTAGAATAAACCAAATCAAATGGAGTGGATTCATGTGGAATTGTTCAAGGAACATATATGACCCAGTAATGCTTTATATAGTGAAAATATCCTCATTCAAAAGGAATAAGTAGACCCAAGTATAAAAAATGTTTTTTAAGAATGGGGGTAGGTGGATGAACAAGGTGATAGTGAAGTTAGAGGGCATGATCATAGGTGTCAATACAGTAGAGATCTGGGGGTGATTCAAGTACATATACACCACCATGAAGATGCCCTCTATAAAGTACCCAAGTCTTTGAATGCTCCTAAAATATAAAAGAAGTTGTAAAGAAAACCCAACACTGTAAGTCAATTGTATTATTACTAATAGATAGTAAATTAAAGGGAAAACTTGGAACAAAGGAAATATAAGATAGTGTCAAGAAATGTATAATCATACAATGCCCATAACCCACAATCTTCATTATTTGGTCATCGACCTTAGAGAGTATACAACAGATATTGAGGACTATGTAGGATATATTAGATAAGCTAAAACATGAATAGTCGATTACCTATGCTAGGATAATGTATGGTTGTGGAAAACTAAACAACGATCATTACTCTGGATGCATGACAAGGAAGAGCATTTCATTCTAAGTCTCCTAAAAAGTATCTATATAGGAAAAAAACATTACTGACCAAACTCTTAGATGCATAGGAGTAAAAGGGAATAATAGAAGACACCACACCTACTTCTCCCTAAGATAGGGACCATTATCAAGTTCTAGACATGTAGTTTTAAGTTTAGTTGAAGATGATTTTACAAAGGCAGATTAGAATATTTCTTATGCAGGATTAAAACCTATTTTTCTAGAAGTTATAAATTTTAGAGCTACCAAGGAAGATATAGAATATATTGGTAGAGTTTCTTTCACCAAGTTCATAATTTTCACTAAATATGATCTATTTGACTATGAGAGAGTAAGGAGTGTTTCTCGTAGTAGATGAATAAAAAATGTCTCTTTCGTTTTTGGTATAGAGAAGCAATTTGAACCTGGTTTTTGATTGTTTCCTATGAAAGAAAACATACTGGGTGTTCTTACATTTGAACAAGTTTTGTGAGGGAATCAGGTGGTAGTGTAAGAACCATCATAGAAAAAATATTTTCTTTGTGTTCCAAATTCTCTTACTAAAGTGTAAGTGAATCCAACTATAGTTGAAATAGTGGAATTTCCTAGACTTTGTTTGAGATGGGTTAGATTATATCAATATGGTTCACTGTCATTTTTTGTTAGATTTGGAAAAGAGTTTATTTGGAATATATATTAAATAAGAATAATTATACCATTAACACAGGTTGGTTCATTGAGGGAAAAATCTTCATCGGTTTTGGACTCATTATTTGTAGTGGTGGAAGCAAAACCTTATGGAATTTTTGGTTTCACGTTGGTTTCTTTTTGGGGTAATTTTTTCCTAAAAATGATTGGGCATGTAGGTGATGCGTGGGGAAAATGAATCCACCTTTTTTTACCCTTGGTGTTGGATATTTTTTGGGAGAATCTATATTTGTTTAGATGGTAAAATGGGAAGATGATTCCAATATCCTAATGAACTAGATTGGGGGCATGTTGGTTCATTAGTAGTTGGTATAATGATTTTGGTTCTCATTTATGGAGCATTTAGCTTACACAAGAATAAAAAACCTAAATATGATGGAGAATATTACCAACAAATTGATCCATACACTTTTCACTCTCTAGAATTATGAGCTGTTATAGGAGACATTGTTCATAGTCACTCCGTTTCAAACGGTTTTTAGATTAAAAAAATTTCCAGTATAATTTTATCTGTTAATGAAAATTTTCATATAAAATACAATGTCTTTCATGATAGAGAGATAATTACAAATTTGTATATTTAATTCGGTCAAAAACTTACCCTCAATATAAAATCTAGTGAAGGTGATTCTTGTATTACTAGTGATCTCTGTTATTTCAACACAATAGGTGTTGATGTTTTAGCTGTTGAGTTCCATGGAAATGGTTTGGTTTCACCCATGGTATCAACATTATATTTTTTTTACAACCAGCTACAAATCCTAATGCACCCAAACATTCTATATATATGCTGAGAGTTAAAAAGATACCTTATGGTGATGAATTTCATTTGAGGCTCAACGTAACGACCTAGGTATTTATAGAATAATACTTTTTCATATCTATTAATATTTATGAATAAGATATTAATTTTATGTTAAAGAGTAAACTTTGTTAAATAGCATACACAACATGAAACAATTAGTTTCTTTGAAATCTTATGTTGCACACAACTTTGAGTTATACCGAAAAATAATATAATAATATTATTATTTTAAGTGGTAGTTAACGTATAGTAATTGTATTAAGGGGAATGAACATAACTAACTACATTATTATTAAACATGTTTTTTAAATGTCTTTGAATTTATCCAATATATTTTAGAGTCTTAAAATAAGAATAAATTTGATTTTAAACATGAAATACTCTGATATTCTTTAAAAGGCCGATTTACCGCCTTTTGATGGTGAACCCTTTTTAAAAATATTTTTTGTCACTTATATGTTACATTTAAAAAAATAAACTTCTTATTTATAATAGGGACATAAAAATTTACTTTTGGTAAATTTTTGATATTTTTCTGATAAAGTTCATTTTTTAATGAGTAGTGAAAAATACTGCATTTTAAGTCAAAACTGTCTTTTCATCACATTTATTTATATGATTATATTATCCTTTTAATTGGTTGTAAAATGTAATTATATTATATTTTTATCATTTAATCCAATTATGGACATTGTAAATAATTTCACTTTGAAATTGGACATAAACACAGGTCAATATTTTGATAGTTATTACTTATTAAAAACCTGCTTTTTGGTTTTAATAACAGGAAATAATTTTAAATTATTTACTGCAATTTCTATGTTTTAACTTTTGAAAAATGGATTCCATATTTGGAATCATGAGCTCTAAATTTTCTAAATAGGTACATTTTATTTTTATACATTATTAATAGTAACTTTAGTAATTATTATATGTACCTTGGTTGAAGGGTAAATCTGGTAAATAGGGGTAAAATAATAATATTATAATAATATTAATCTACCCTAATATGTGTCCTAATACTATTTTATTATACATGCACTACTAGAAAAACAGGTATTTGCGACGGGCTATTTGCGACGGGATCCCGTCGCAAATGGATTTTCGCGACGGGGGCCCGTCGCAAATCGCCTGTTGCGGAAAACACCATCGCAACAACAACTATTTGCGACGGGCCCGTCGCTAAAACTAGTAGTTGCGACGGGGATACTTCTCGTTGCAAATCTTACTCCGTATTTTTTGTAAAAAACTTTTAAAAGAGTAATTGCGACGGGGCCCGTCGCAACACGTATTTGCGACGGGGCCCGTCGCAAATACTGTTTTTAGAAAAAAAATAAAAAAACAATTATTAAATTATTTTAATGAATATAATAATAATAATATTTGCGACGGGCATAGTATCCCGTCGCAAATACTATAAAAAAATAAAAAAAATAAATTATTAATAAATTATTTTAATTAATATAATAATAATCCAATTATAATTCAAAAATAAAAAATAATAAAATATTAATAAATGATTTTAATTAATATAATAATAGAATTATAATTCACAAATAAAAATAAAAAATTATTAATAAAAAATTTTAATTAATATAATAATAATAGAATTATAATTCAAAAATAAAAAATAATAGAATATTAATAAATCATTTAATTAATATAATAATATTAGAATTATAATTCAAAAAAAATATTAATAAGTTATTTTAATTAATATAAAAATAATAGAATTATTTTACATTCAAATATTAAAATAATTCAAATATTACTAAAAAATATAATTAAATTATAATATTATAAAATTTTAATATATATATATATAATTTAATATTATAAAATATAAATAATATTATTATTCATATTAATATTTTATAATGAGATAGAAACTACGAATAGAAAAAAATTCATATTTGATTTTACAAACTTTATAACGTAAAAACAAACTCTAATCTGAAAGAGGGGGGAGGGGGGATCTGCAGATGCCGGTGGAGGAAACTCCATCCCTAAAGCATGAGTGAGTCGACGCATGTACTCCATCTGCTCCTGGTACTGCTGCTGCCACCGACTCATCTACTCCTCGTACAGCTGCTGCTGGCGTCGACGCTCCTCCTCATGCTGCTGCTGCTGCTGACGCATCTGCTCCTGCTCCTGTCGGAGACTCTCTATCAGTGCAGTCTGAGATCGCAACTGATCCTCATACTGTGTAGCAGAAGAAGATGCACGAGCTCCTCTCGAGCTGGACGTCGACATCGCAGCACTGCCATAATAATCTCCGGGAGTCAGTCAAGAGCTAATACCAACTACCCGGCCCTTCTCGAAGGCATACTGGGTGGCCTGCATCCATGCCGCCTCATCAAACTGACAGCCAGTGGTCTGATCTGATGACTCGGCCTGACTCTCAGGCCGGGTCTGTGACGCTGCGGCCTCATATGACTCATGTAGTTGCAATTTAAAATTAAAATTGTGAATATATTATATGCAGTTAATTTTTAAACTTGAAAACAAATAATACTAACCACGATGTGATGCTGACGATCACCTCTGAGCTCCCCAGTAGCAGGATCACTATACATCCTCTGATATACGTCGTACTCTGTAATATCGGGGTGCTCGACAGCCTATAAGAATAAAAAATAAACTGTTAATATTTATAGTTATATAAAATATTTATGAATAATGTACGTACCAGATGCTGTCTTTGAGTACTGAAAGAATGACTCCCAGCTCGATGAGTCACCTCCTGTCTCCCCCGATTCTGCCTCCCCACCGATGATCTCCTCTGAAAGGCACCACTCAACCAGTACGCACATAATCCATCCCATACATGGGATTAAATGTACTCTGGTCGGTGTGCTCTACATGACTCCTCAAAATATGACACTCCTGCTTTCTTCATGGCAGCTTTTCTTAAATTGTGCAAAAACTGACGAAAGCGATCACGCATGGACACCTCCCATGCCTTGTGGATGGCGTCACGCATGGTATCCTCGATCGGATACCATAAACCCTACAAATAAATCAAAATATCAAGTTAGAAATGAAATAATTTTCAAAATAAAAATTATTTATTTACGTATATACCAACCAATGGCCAAACATGGCCTGCTGCACATCAATGGGAATCTGCTCCCATGTGGTCCACGGCTGAGAAAAATAGTTGCGCAAAATAGCGCTGCCCTGTCCGACTGCTATATGCGGAAAACTGTAAAAATAATAAACATTTATTATGTGAATAGATTAATGAAATCTTAGTCAAATCCACAGATTATCACATAGGTTATCACACCTCCATGTGCGTGGATCAAACCCAAGACATGGACGTCGCTCGGGGACGGGGTCAGGAATCATCAATCGTGCAAGACCGCGCCCCCTCCGCGTACTCCCTGGAGCGCCTACAGGCTGAGGGTCATCTTCCAGCAACTCATCCGCATCGAAAGGCAGGTCAGCATCTGCCAACTCACGAAATGTGGCATCGTCCATCTAAAACAGAAAATGTTAATGTTGTTAGAAAATAATTGATAATTACTATTATATATACATATATACATATATACATATTATGATTGTATATAAATACCATGGAATTCTATCAGTGTTCATCTTCATCATCATCTTCATATATGTCAATGTCATCTTCATATTCCTCCTCAACATCATCGATATCCATTCGAGTTACAGTTGCTTCATCTCTTACCATTTCAAATTCATATGTGACATCATTAACATCATCGTCATCACCGACTCTTAAATTTGGGGTGTCTTCATCGATACTCATGTCTCTTTGTAAAAAAGATTGATCTTGAGTACTCTATTGAAAAACTTCAATTCTTTGCACATCAGTGAAAGCACATTCACTTTGACTAAACTGATTGTCTCGAATTTTGATTTTTATTACACTCCACCAATCAGTCAAGTATCTTGATGTAGCACAGTACTTTGCGTAATAAACTTGATGTGCCTGTTGAGCCAATAAGAATGGTTCATTTACTGCGAGAACACTTTTACATTTAATATCGATGATTCCATGAGTCGGATGAACACGCACGCCTCTCTCTGTATCCAACCACCGACATTTGAACATGGTTATGTAATGTTGTCCAAGATAACAGAGTTCAATGATTTCATCAAGTATGCCATAAAAGTCAACTTCATTTTCTCGATGATGAGATCCTCTCAAGCTAACTCCACTATTCATTGTTTTTTTCGATTCCCCATATTCATGTGTGTGAAATCGAAATCCATTCACCACATATGCATTATAAGTTTTAACAAGTTTGGAAGGTGGGTTACTCAATACACATAGCCGTTGAGGAAGTCACTAATTGTCCACATCAATGCTGCTCTCAGTATGAAATTCTGTTTCATTGCAACATCATATGTACTGACACTAGTACTCCACAATAAATTTAATTCATCAATCAATGGTTTCAAATAAACATCAATATTTTTCTTCAGATGTCCTGGAATTAGTAAAGTCAAAAAGATATATGGCTCCTTCATCAACATCCATGGAGGTAAATTGTATGGAGTTAAAAAAACAGGACAACATGAATATTGACTACCATAAGATCCGAACGGACAGAAACCATCAGTGGAAAGGCCCAGTCGAACATTTCTAGCTTCTAAAGCAAAGGATGGATGCACTCTATCAAAATGTTTCCATGAATCACCATCGGCTAGATTATTTAAGTTTTTATCGGTTGAAATATTCTCTTTATGACATGACATCATTGTCGCTGTATTCTTAGACATGAATAAACGCTGAAGTCTGGATGTAAGCGGAAAATATCTCAACTGTTTTACAGGAATCAAACCAGACTTCCCATGTTGTCCTTCTTTATATCTCAGTTTCCCACATGTGGGACAACTATCCAACGAATCATTTTCCCCAGAATATAAAATGCAGTCATTTGAACATGCATGAATCTTCTGACAAGTCCCAAATTTCGAACCAGCCTCTTACTCTCATAGTAATTTTCAGGCAAAACATTTCCTTCAGGTAACAGTGTTTTAAGCAAAGAAAATATCTGGTCAAAACAGGTGTTTGACATTCCGTTATCTGATTTGATAGCCATAAATTTTTCAACTGCTTCTAATTTGATCATCTTGCAGCCAGGATATAATGAATCCTCAGCAGACCTCAATAACTCATAAAATTCAGACGGTGCCAACTCAGGATTTGAAGCTATATCAGCCGGAGTTTCTATATGTTGAACAGATGAACCTGCAACATCATGTACTAAATCTTGAAACCGGGATGGATCTAGAATCAAGTTGGTATCACCTGCTCTGGAACTGCGTTCACCATGTTGATACCAAAAAACATAATCTGGTTGAAAACCAAAACGCAAGAGATGTCCCCCCACTTTTTCAAATGTGTCAAACGTTCTCAATGCACATTTTCTACAAGGGCATTTTATTTTACCTTCTGAAACAAATTCTGGATTTGATGCCGCAAATGATAAAAAAGTCTCCACACCCTCTACATATACTGGATTTAAACCAGAACCATTTGGATTTCTACGTTCATTTATCCATATGCGGTCACCTAATAATGATTGTTGACAACCTCGTTGTTCCATATTTTTCTATAAAATATAAAATCATTACTGGTTTTGAATAATTTGTTAGAAAAAACACTCAAGCAAGGATAATTATAGAGTTTACATCATACACGACTGACACAAACTTTTTATTGAGATAGACCTAAAAATTGACCCTTTAAGAATTGAATATGTTGAGAATAAAGCAAAACCTGTTACAAATATTGATAATTTTAATATTATATAAATTTTTTATTATTTTCATAATACAAATATTATTGGTAATTATTCCTAATTATTGGTAATTATTCCTAATTATTGGCAATTATTCCTAATTATTGGTAATTATTCCTAATTATTGGTAATTATTCCTAATTATTGGTAATTATTCCTAATTATTGGTAATTATTTCTAATTATTGGTAATTATTGGTAATTATTGCTAATTATTGGTAATTATTACTAATTATTGGTAATTATTACTAATTATTGGTAATTATTACTAATTATTGGTAATTATTACTAATTATTGGTAATTATTACTAATTATTGGTAATTATTACTAATTATTACTAATTATTACTAATTATTGGTAATTATTACTAATTATTGGTAATTATTCCTAATTATTGGTAATTATTCCTAATTATTGGTAATTATCGGTAATTATTGGTAATTATTGGTAATTATTACTAATTATTGGTAATTATTACTAATTATTGGTAATTATTACTAATTATTACTAATTATTACTAATTATTGGTAATTATTACTAATTATTGGTAATTATTACTAATTATTGGTAATTATTACTAATTATTGGTAATTATTACTAATTATTAATAATTATTACTAATTATTAGTAATTATTACTAATTATTGGTAATTATTACTAATTATTATTAATTATTGGTAATTATTCCTAATTATTACTAATTATTACTAATTATCGGTAATTATTGATAATTATTGGTAATTATTCCTAATTATTGGTAATTATTAATAATTATTGGTAATTATTACTAATTATTGGTAATTATTACTAATTATTACTAATTATTACTCATTATTGGTAATTATTACTAATTATTACTAATTATTACTAATTATCGGTAATTATTACTAATTATTACTAATTATTGGTAATTATTACTAATTATTACTAATTATTGGTAATTATTCCTAATTATTACTAATTATTACTAATTATTGGTAATTATTCCTAATTATTGGTAATTATTCCTAATTATTGGTAATTATTAATAATTATTGGTAATTATCGGTAATTATTGGTAATTATTGGTAATTATTACTAATTATTGGTAATTATTACTAATTATTGGTAATTATTACTAATTATTACTAATTATTGGTAATTATTCCTAATTATTACTAATTATTACTAATTATCGGTAATTATTGATAATTATTGGTAATTATTACTAATTATTGGTAATTATTCCTAATTATTGGTAATTATTCCTAATTATTGGTAATTATTCCTAATTATTGGTAATTATTCCTAATTATTGGTAATTATCGGTAATTATGGGTAATTATTGGTAATTATTACTAATTATTGGTAATTATTACTAATTATTGGTAATTATTACTAATTATTACTAATTATTGGTAATTATTCCTAATTATCAGTAATTATTACTATTTATCGGTAATTATTGGTAATTATTGGTAATTATTACTAATTATTGGTAATTATTGGTAATTATTCCTAATTATTGGTAATTATTACTAATTATTACTAATTATTACTAATTATCGGTAATTATTGGTAATTATTGGTAATTATTGGTAATTATTACTAATTATTGGTAATTATTACTAATTATTACTAATTATTGGTAATTATTCCTAATTATTGGTAATTATCGGTAATTATTGGTAATTATTGGTAATTATTACTAATTATTACTAATTATTACTAATTATTGGTAATTATTACAAATTATTACTCATTATTGATAATTATTACTAATTATTACTAATTATTACTAATTATTGGTAATTATTCCTAATTATTGGTAATTATTCCTAATTATTGGTAATTATTACTAATTATTGGTAATTATTACTAATTATTACTAATTATTACTAATTATTGGTAATTATTACTAATTATTACTAATTATTACTAATTATTACTAATTATTGGTAATTATTACTAATTATTACTAATTATTACTAATTATTGGTAATTATTACTAATTATTACTAATTATTGGTAATTATTCCTAATTATTACTAATTATTGGTAATTATTCCTAATTATTGGTAATTATTCCTAATTATTGGTAATTATTCCTAATTATTGGTAATTATCGGTAATTATTGATAATTATTGGTAATTATTACTAATTATTGATAATTATTACTAATTATTGGTAATTATTACTAATTATTCCTAATTATTACTAATTATTACTAATTATTACTAATTATTACTAATTATTACTAATTATTACTAATTATTGGTAATTATTTCTAATTATTACTAATTATTACTAATTAGTGGTAATTATTAGTAATTATTACTAATTATTACTAATTATTACTAATTAATACTAATTATTGATAATTATTGGTAATTATTACTAATTATTGGTAATTATTACTAATTATTGGTAATTATTACTAATTATTGGTAATTATTACTAATTATTGGTAATTATTACTAATTATTGGTAATTATTACTAATTATTGGTAATTATTACTAATTATTACTAATTATTCCTAATTATTGCTAATTATTGGTAATTATTCCTAATTATTGGTAATTATATGAATAATTACCAATAATTAGGAATAATAACATTATTAGTATATTTTATTATTAATATTAAAATAATATAATTTTCTATATTATATACAATTCTCTTTTCATCTGTGTGTTTTCTGTCTCCACATACAAATATTACATGTGGAGACAGAAAACACACAGATGAAATGAGAATTGTATATAATATAAAAAATTATATTATTTTAATATTAATAATAAAATATACTAATAATGTAATAATGTTATTATTCCTAATTATTGGTATTTATTACTAATTATTAGCATTTATTCTTAATTATTGAAAATTATTACTAATTATTCCTAATTACCATTAACTATGAACAATACTAATAATTTAAATTTATTAAGTAACAAAACAATGTAAACATAATTAAATTACAACTAATTAAGAATAATTGAAACTAATAAAAAATTTAAAATAAATATTAAATTAAAATGAACATAAATACCTTTAAAATTGATCTGAGGTTGATCTCTGATCGTTCTTGAAAACTTCAATATCAACTCCGGAGAAAAAAATTAAACTTAAGAAACGCTGAACTCTAGAAATAGAATTTTGAGAGAAGGAGAAGATGGATTTTGAGAATGAATTGAAAAAAAACGGATGGGGGTATTTATAGGTTAGATTATTTGCGATGAGTCCATTTGCGACGGGTATCCCGTCACAAATAATATTATTTGCGACGGGACCCGTCGCAAATACCTTAGCCATCATTTATTACGGTCAACGGTTATATAGTTATTTGCGACGGGTCCCGTCGCAAATAACAACCTGCCGACATACTATTTGCGACGGGGGAATATTCTGGTCGCAAATACCTTTTACCGCCGCCGGTTACTTGCGACGGGCAATAACCGCCCGTCGCAAATACGTTTCCCGCGATTTGGCGCGCAAAGCGCGCCAGTTCTTTTGCGACGGGGAAAGCTAACCCGTCGCAAAAGACTACTTATTTGCGACGGGCAAATACCCTCGTCGCAAATAAGTTTTTAACGGGGCTATTTGCGACGGGATTTATCCCCGTCGCAAATAACCCGTCGCAAATACCCATTTTTCCCGTAGTGATGTATGACCATGGGAATCTTTCGGTAGATTTTGGCACCCCATGGGGCCACTTGGATGTGAAAATGACATTTTATAAAAATTAATATAAAGTAAAGAAAAATGTAACATAAACATGTATATTTTAGTAAAAAAAATTATATGGGGTCATATAAGTGATATCTTAGAATATAAATAGTAATTATAAATATAAAAATATTTCTTACATCATGGTATTTTATTTATAATTTTTAGAAATCATATAAATAAATTTATTTATGATGCAATGATGATGTAATGATTACCTCATTAATGAATGTTTTAAATAAATGAGATAATAAATATTTAAATAAATTTATTTTGATAATTGTTATACCATCTACGAATTTTATGGATGATTATGACTTTTTATATTTGAATTAATGATGTTTTTTTGAATTAATCATGTTTTTATGAATTTTTAAAAAAGTCATGATATGAATAGTATAAAAGTTGGTATAAATGAGTTTTTAAAATCAATTAATAATTTATTAAATGATATAATAGTCCTAAAAATATAATATTTTTCCAACTGACATATATGATGTTAAAAATGTCATTCATGATCCATTTTGGTTCTCTTGGCCTTTTATCGTAACAATAGTAACCATATATTATGAAAATACAAGAAGACATTGTAAGAGTTAATTTATTTAACTAAGGGTTAAAGCTAAATGATAAGGTTAATTTTATAACCTAAAAATTTCTAAAACCCATTGTATGATATGATTTATACCCATCTTCATATGATATTCTAAATATATCACTTTGGTGTTATTAGAATTTGAAAATCAATTAAGAATAAAATAATACTTTCAAACTTTCTTAAAGTGATCCTCCTCCCTCTTATAAAAGGACGACACTTATAACCCTTACTCACACCACTCAAGCACCCTTGGATCGTCAATAATCTGCCCAAATAATCTCCCAACATCCCTTCCTTCCTCCTAGAATCTTTTTCCGAGGCATAAGTCAATTCAAGAAAGCTCTTTGGCTCAAATCAAAAGAGGTTACCCGATTTGAGGTAACGTCTTCTCTCAAGTTCCCTTCCATTGTTTTTACATCTTCACTTCATATGATATTATTATTATTTGTTTACATAAAAAAACCAGTATCCTAAATATACTAGGTTTTTTTTATGATAATTATTTGAACTACACTTACACACTCCACCGTCTAATGGGTATAGAACATATTGTTTCTGTGGACGACGAACTACTGCCTCATGAAATGATGATGGTTAAATATTCTTCTACCACCTATTATGGTGGAAATTATGATGGAACTGTAAT
Organism: Viscum album; assembly: GCA_963277665.1. Classification (NCBI taxonomy): domain Eukaryota; kingdom Viridiplantae; phylum Streptophyta; class Magnoliopsida; order Santalales; family Viscaceae; genus Viscum; species Viscum album. Next base: position 1,673,743,864 of record OY728126.1, read on the forward strand.
TAAATATTATATATATGAAAATTATTTTATCTCTATGATTCTTTAATTCTCATTTAGAACATACCTTTATGCTTTTCATGTTGTATAAATATGATAATTTCATTTGAGGAAGTGCAGACTACCACCCTCTCAAAGTGATATGACTCATTCATGCTATACATGGAACGTATAAAGGATGGAATTAATTAACTTATGTAACATATATAACATAGATATTATAATTGAGTTATAATATAGCTATTCATCATTTAGTTTTCATTCATTTAAATGTGAAAAATAAATAAAAGTAGTGTTCATGCGTACGTACGACTTACCGTCTCCATGGACGGTGCAATTTATTTATTATATAAAAATGTTATGGAATATTATAATTACATATATACTGTATATATATGATATATAAATCATTAATATCATTATGGAGACAATTTACTTTTGACCACATGGGAAATTTTTAAATATAACAATTTCATTTTTTACTCAAGTTTCGAACATCGAAAAAATGTCTGATACGAACTCAAATAATTAACTAATTGTTATAGTAAGGTAATATGTGATATAAAATGAATAATAAACTTGAAAATGGTCTGAATCAAGTAGAAATTAATTTAAGTTTATTATTCAGGAAGAACAATGAACATACGAGACAAGTCGGACTCGGTGTAAGGGAACTTTTCACCCTCCTCTTTTAGTCAAAGACTTCTTTTATGTTATATATTTTAATTTATATTTTCTTGTGTTGGGATATGTTCTTATATATCCTTATTTTTATAAATTTTATTTCCAAGTGATGAGAGACCATTTTCCCTCCCATCAACTCATTTTCTAAATTTTAAAGTGACGACTTTAGGATGCTGAATTTTCATAAGGGACTTCATCTCAATCTCCTTTCATTGAGGCATATTTTGATAATATGTGCCTCCTTCTTTTATAATATTTATAATAAAACCCTTTTAATTTTAATTTTATTCAAAAGGAATATTTTTCTATGAAGCATTTTACTAAACGACAAAATGAATGTTTTTAACCTATGCGGCAACAACGACCTTTCCAACGCCGTGAGCATTATATAATATTTGGCTTCCTTAATAAGTCGTGATATCTTTAAATGGAAAATAAGTACCATATACCCTTTTTCAATATTTTTTTATAGAAAATGGTTTTGAAAGTGGATTTACTATTTCAATATCTTTAAATTATTTCTTGTGATTTCAAATGAAATTTTATGATTGAAATGTTGACATTTTTAATCATTTATGTGTGATGGTTGTATAATGGTAATTGGACATTTGATGGGTGGTTACGTGATAAAACAAATGATGGTTGGTTCTATGATAAACTAAGGATGGGTTGTTATGTTATAACCCCCAATTCATTTGGTATGGAAGTCGTTCTTATGGCTATTTTATTTTTAATAATGATTTGTGGAAGTCGACCATATGGTTATTCCATTTAACTATGATTATGTCCCAATTTTACCTTTTATATGTTATGTGTGATTTATATGGTTTTAGGGTAATATTTTTGTTGTAAAAGGGTAATAAATGAGATTTTATTCAGTGAATACTATTTATTACTTCATAAAGGTGAAAAGTATTACTTATGATAAAGTATTCATGGTTTACATGTTGTTTTGAAAAACTAATAGTTTTCCTTTTTTTGTATCCCTTAATGAGATTTTTATGCTCATCCCAAGTTTTGAAATGTCTTTCACATGATTTAATGGCGAATAGATTCAAGTATGGTATCATGGAAAATTGTGATGTTTAAACATGAAAAGAAACCATGTTTTTTAAGATTTTTTATTTTATTAAAAAAATAGATAATGAGTAGAAGTGTCTATATGTAATATTCAAGTTGTTATGTATAGGTTATGACTTAATAATATAAATCTATAAACCTGAAAATATCATCAATGTGAATTATTAACAAAATTCAATATTATGTAATGTTTAAGGGTGGTTCCTTATAGTTGGTATCAGAGGCCGGTTTAGATATCTTTAGAGGTTAGGGTGTTATTTAAGAATAAGTGGCATAACCATAATTGTTAGCATATTATAAAGATTCCTAGTTATTATAGACAAATTTAATTATTTTAAGATAACATTAATAAGTATATCTTAGTGTTTACCCTCCTCATAAGATAGTATATGATGGTTTTACTGAAATAATCACATTGACCTTTTTGGTTTTAGTAAATGGTTGGATCTAGCAACCACCAAATTAAGAATGGATGTGAAAAAAATTGTAGTGTTTTCCTAAATGAGAAACCTAATGAAATAAGATCTGCAATGATAACTCTTGTGGTTATTCTTAAACAACTATTTGGAGTCATTATTGACCACTTTAACCTTGGTTATTTTTCTAAGGCATCATATATGTGATAAATGAATCACAATGGATGTTTATGTGATAATCATAAAGGTAAGTATATTCAAAAACCAATGTGTCAAGGATGTGGAAATAAACACTTTGTAAAATGATACAAATGGATGGTAATATTTTTTAGATGTGGTAATTAATGTCATAAATCAATAACCTTCCATGAAAAAAGGGAAGCATTTATTTGACTCCAGGAAATGGAAAGAAGTTCTTTCTGATGGATCAATTGAAAATTTTAAATTTTATGTGCATGGTAATTATACAAAGACTTATTTTATGTTATGTATTTTAATTTACATTTTCTTTTGTTGGGATGTGTTCTTATATATGCTTATTTTAGTAAATTTTATTTCCAAGTGATGATAGACCCTTTTCTCTCCCATCATCTCGTTTTCTAAATTTTAAAGTGACAACGTTAGGTTGCTGAATTTTTGTAAGGGAGTTCGTTTCAATATCCTTTTATTGAGGCATATTTTGATAATATACACCTTCTTATTTTATACGGTTTATAATAAACCCCTTTTACTTTTAATTTTATTCAAAAGGAATATTTTTCTACTAATCGTTTTACTAAATGAAAAAAAATAATGTTGTTAATGTATACAGAAACAATGACCTTTCCACCATCAAGAGCATTATTTGATATTTGGATTCCTTAACAAGTCGTGATGTCTTTAAATGGAAAATAAGTACCATATACTCTTTTTAAATATTTTGATATTGTAAATGGTTTTAAATGTGAATTTACTATTTCAATATCTTGAAATTATTTCTTGTGATTTCAAATGAAATTTTATGATTGAAATGTTGATATTTGAAATCTTTTATGTGTGATGATTATATAATGGTACTTGGAAATTTGACGGGTGGTTACATGATAAAGAAAATGATGGTTGGTTCTGTGATAAACCAATGACAGGTGGTTATGTTATAACCTCCAATTCATTGGGTATGGAAGTCGGTCGTATGGTTATTTCATTTTTAAGAATGATTTATGGATGTCGACCATATGGTTATTAAATTTAATTATGATTATGTCCCAAGTTTACCTTTTATATGTTATGTGCGATTTATATGGGTTTTATGGTAATATTTTTGTTATAAAATGGTAATAAATGATCTTTTATTCAGTGAGGAGTATTTACTACTTCATAAAGGTGAAAATTATTACTTATGATAAAGTATTCATGGTTTACATGCTATTTTGGAAAACTAATAGTTTTCCTTCTTTGTGTATCCCTTACTGAGATTTTTATGCTCATCCCATGTTTTGAAATGTCTTTTAGAGGATTTAAAGGTGAATTGGGACAATTATGGGATCAAGGAAAGTTGTGATATTTATGCATGAAACAAAACAATGTTCTTTTTTAAGATTTTTTATTTTATGAAAAAAACGGATACTCAAAAGAAGTGTCTACATGTAATATTCAAGTTGTTATGTATAAGTTATGACCAAATTCTATAAATATCTAAACCTTAAAAGATCCTCAATGTGAATTATTAACTTAAATCAATATTATGTATCGTTTAAAGGTGGGTCCTTATATTTGGTATCATAGGTAGGTTTAGATAACTTGAGAGGTTAGGGTGTTATTTAAGAATAATTGACATAACCATAATGGTTAGCATATTATAAAGAGTTGTAGATATTATTGATAAATTGAATGAGTTTAGGATAACATGAATAAGTGTGTCTTAGTGTTTACACTCCTCATAAGATAATATATGATGGTTTTACTGATATACTCACACTAACCTTTTTTATTTTAGTAAATGGTTGGATCTAATAGGCACCAAAGTAACAATGGATGTGAAGGAAATTGTGGTGGTTTTCTGAATGAGAAATCGAATGAAATGGGAGATGAAATGAGAACTCTTGTGGTTATTCTTAACTAACTATCTGGAGTCATGATTGACCATTTGAACCATGGTTATTTTTATACGGCATCATATATGAGAGAAATGAATCCCAATAAAAGTTTAGGTAATATTCATAAAGTTATATATATTCAAAAACATATGTGTTAGGGATATGGAAATAAACACTTTGGAAAATTCTTTAAAAGGATGGGAATATGTTTTATATTTGGTAATGAAGGTCATAAATCAATAACCTTCCATGAAAAAATGAAGTGTTTAGTTGACTCTAGGAAAGGGAAAGAATTTATTTCTGAGGGATCAATTGAATATTTTAAATGTGGTGTGTGTGGTAAATATACAAATATATGTAATATGAAGAACGTTTGGGAATAGGATCAGAAGGATCATAAAAATATGTGTTTACCAATTCCTAATGCCATTTCAACTGAAGATGAAGAAACTAAAAATGACCTATTAAAGGTATGGATTATTTCTTAGCTCATGTTTTGACATTACTAAAATCTTATAACATTATTCATGATTTTTTTGTAGGAAATAATTTTGAAATAATAAGGTAAAAAAATTGTTACGGGATCATGGAGAATGTTGGATGATTAAGATGTCTACATTTTATGAATTTGAGAGTTATGTTAGATAACTAGGTGATGAAATGTTTAAAAGCATTAATGTTATTTGTTTATGGGATTACATTAGAATACTTTTCACTTGTATGTGCAACCCTATTATTTTTTATGTGAAAATTATATTTGAGGAATTATTATCCTTTATTTTGTGGATATAGTTATAAATAACCATTTTGGTTTATATGATCCTTGAATTTGAGGAAATTACTGGTTCTTAATTTTTGGGATGAAAATGTGAGGTATGAAATAAAATTTTTGTTTAAAATATGTTATGGTTATTTTTTAGGAATTTATCTTGTTTTTTGGGAAAGTTATAAAATTATATATCTTTTGAAAAAAAAGGAAAATATGTGGACCATGTGACAACCCGTCGCGTCAGACAAAGCTGCGGAAATTGAATCCACAACCAAAGTGCGACTGGGATTTATTCGCTTTCCACTAGACTATATGAATTCCTTGGTTAGCATGACTAATTCTTTTTAGTTAAATGATTTTATGGATCAAGAATAATTTTATTTCAGGAACTTATGTTTTATCAAATGGATATCTTGAGTATAGGAAAATTATTTGGTGATTAAGTGATAAAGGTTATTTTAGAAGATGATCTATCTATTGGGGAACACTATATGCCTAAGAAAATTTGAATACTATGGGATTTCATTTTGAGGAGTAATGTTGGAATTTTATTTTGGGAAGAATATATGTTTTCATATTGGACATATGGTGATGTAAATGATTAACCTATCATAGAGAATATGTGATTAGGTTAATTACACTTCAGTATGAGACTTTAATAATAGTTTATGTTATTTGGAGATAAATGTTAAGATTTACAATGGAATACTATGTGATTAAATTCTTTTATGTTTTGGGTTTCAATATTAGTTTAGATTATACTATATAATTTTAAGGAAAATTTTGTATTGAATGGTCTTTATTGAACATTGGGTATTGTTTGTAGAATTTTAAAGATTAAGAGTAGTGTTCCTTTTTATAAAGGATTATCCTTTTGGGGATTATATGATCTCATACTAACCATTTTTTTAGTTAATGTCTAAAAATATGGGAAATATATAGTTAATATTTTGTGGATTATTTTATTTTCTAGAAGTTGATTATAGCACTTCATTTGAGGCCATGTCATCATGAATACTCATCGTTTGGAGAAAAGATGTGTTTTTGGTAGAAATTTAGTAAAGGATGAAATTATACATGACAATTAAGTATGTTTCCTTATGTTATTAGTCATGATCATAAATAAATTCCTAAAAATTATGAAATGTAAATTAAAACAAAAACATTTTCCATTTTATTTTCCTACTAGGGAATCAAAGTCTGTTTAACCCATCACAAGTTTGTGATTTTCTGGTGGTTAACTTTCTTTTAATCATGTTTTCAATCACTCTACATCATAACTATATGGTTAGTTTCTCTTCAATATACATGTCTTCCTACTTGGAATCCTAGTATGGGTTATCTCAGGTAACCTTTGTACTTATATTTCTTTCTTCTAAAGTGATATTTTTATTGACTCTTTTTCTGATGTTAGACTTTCGATGAAGTTTTCGAGCCCAATTTTAAAATTGCGAGGACACAATTTCCAAAAGGGGGGAAGGATGTAACGACCTAAGTATTTATAGAATAATAATTTTTCATATCTTTTAATATTTATGAATAAGATATTAATTTTATGTTAAATATAAAACTTTGTTCGATAGCGTACCCAACACGTAACAATTGGTTTCTTTAAAATATTATGTTTCACACAACTTTGAGTTATACCAAAAAATAATATAATATAATTATTATTTTAAATTGTAGTTAACGCATAGTCATTATATTGTGACGAATAAACATAACTAACTACATTAGGATTAAAAATGTTTGTTAAATGACTTTACATTTATCCAATAAATTTTAGTGGCATAAAATAAGAATGAATCTGATTTTAAGCATGAAATACTCTTATATTCTTTAAAAGGTCGATTTACTGCCTTTTGGTGGTGAAACATTTTTAAATATAGTTTTTTTCACTTTTATATATTTCATTTGAAAAAATAAACTTCTTCTTTAGAATCGGGACATCAAAATTTACTTTGGGTAATTTTTGGTATTTTTCTGATAAAGCTCATTTTTTTAATGTATAGTGAAAAATACTACATTTTAAGTCAAGACAATATTTTCATATAATTTATTTATATTATTAGATTGTCCTTTTAATTTGTTTTAAATTTCAATTAGATTATATTTTTATAATTTAATCCAATGATAGTCATTGTAAGTAATTTAACTTTGAAACTAGACATAAACACATGTCAATCTTTTGATAGTTATTACTTATTAAAAACCTTCTTTTTGGTTTTGACAATGGGAAATTATTTTAAATTAATTACTACAAATTCTATGTTTTGAATTTGGAAAAATGAATTCCATATTTGGAATCATGAGTTCCAAATTTTCTAAATAGGTACCTTTTATTTTTAGACATTATGAATAATAACTTTAGTGATTATTATATTTACCATGGTTAAAGAGTAAATCTGGTAAATAAGAGTAAAAAAATAATATTATAATAATATAAAACAACCCTAAAATGTGTCCTACTCCTATTGGATGATATATGTCTGATCATGGGAATACTTGGGTCAATTTTGGGACCCCATAGAGCCACTTGGATGTGCAAATGATATTTTCTTAAAATTAATTTAAAGTAAAAAAATGTAACTTAAACATGTATCTTTTAGTAAAAAAAAATTATATGGGGTTATATAAGTGATATATTTGACAATAAATAGTAATTAGAAGTATAAAAATATTTCCTACATCATGGTATTTTATTTATAATTTTTAGACATCAAATAAAGAAATTAATTTATGACACAATGATGATGTAGTGTTTACCTCATTAAGGAATGTTTTAAATAAATGATATTATAAATATTAAAATAACTTTATTTTGAAAATTTTATTCCATAAATAATTTTATGGATGAGTATGACTTTTTATCTTTGAATAAATGACGTTTTTTAGAATTAATCAAGTTTTCATGCATTTTTAAAAAAGTTATGATATAAATAGTATAAAAGTTGACATAAATGAGTTTTTTAATCAATTAATATATTATTAAATAATATAATAGCCATAAAAATCTAATATTCGTCTAACTGACATATATGATGTTGAAAATGTCATTAATGATCCATTTTGTGTCTCTTGGCCTTTTATCGTAATTATAGTAACCATATATTATGAAAATACAATAAGACATGGTAAGAGTTAATTTATTTAACTAAGGGTTAAAGCTAAAAGATAAGGTTAATTTTATTACCTAATCTTTTATAAAACCCATTAGATGAGATTATTTTGATCCATACTCATATTATCTTATAAATATATCACTTTGGTGTTATTAAAATTTTAAAATCAATTAATAATAAAATAATACTTTCAAACTTTCCTAAAGTGCCCCTCCTCTCTCTTATAAAAGGACGCCACTTATAACCCTTACTCACACCTATCAAGACCACTTGTCTCATCCATCCTCTGACCAAATAATCTCCCAACATTCCTACCTTCATCTTAGAATCCTTCCCATAGGCAGAAGTAAATTCAAGAAATCCCTTTGGCTCAAATCAAAAGTCGTTACCCGATTTGAGGTAACGTCTTCTCTCAAGTTCCTTTCCATTATTTTTCCTTCTCCACAACATATGATATTATTATTATTTGTTTACATAACAAAACAAGTATCCTCAATATACTAGGTTGTTTTTATGATAAGGATTCTAACTACATTTACACACACCTCAGTCTAATAGATGTAGAACTTATTGTTTCTGTGGACAGCGAACTACTACCTCACGAAACGATGATTGTCCAATATTATCCTACCACCTATTATGATGGAAATTATGATGTAAATTTAATTAAATATTATATATATGATATTTATTATATCTATATTATTATTTAATTATCATTTAGAATATACCTTTATTCTTTTCATGTTGTATAAATATGATAATTTCATTTTAGGAAGTGCGGACTACCACCCCCTCAAAGTGATATGACTCATTAATGATATACATGGAATGTATAAAGGATGGAATTAATGAAATTATTTAACATATAAAACATAGATATTATACTGAAGTTATAATATTCCTATTTATTATTTAGTTTTCATCCCTTTAAATATGAAAAAGAAAATAAAGTAGGGTTCAGGCATACGTACGGCTTACCATCTCCATGAACGGTGAATTTCATATCTTGTATCCAAATTCAATGGACTATTATAAATACATATATACTCGATATATATAATATCTAAAACATGAATATAATTCTGGATATAATTTACTTTTGACCACATGGACAATTTTTAATTATAACAAATTCATTTTTTACTCAAGTTCCGAACATCGGAAAAATGTCCGATATGAACTCAAATAATTAACTACTTGTTATATAAAGGTAATATGTGATATAAAAGGAATAATAAACCTGAAAAAGTTTCTGAATAAAGTATAAATTAACTTAAGTTTATTATTCAGGAATAACAAGGAACATACGAGACAAGTTAGACTCGACGTAAGGGAACCTTTCACCCTCCTCTTTTAGTAAAAGACTTAATTTATGTTATATATTTTAATTTCCATTTTCTTATGTTGGGATATGTTCTTATATATCCTTATTTTTTAAAATTTTATTTTCAAGTTATGATAAACCATTTTCTCTCCCATCAACTCATTTTCTGAATTTTAATGTGATGTCGTTTGACTGCTGAATTTTTGTAAGGGACTTTGTCTCAATCTCCTTTCATTGAGGAATATTTTGATAAAAATACACATCATTATTTTATAAGGCTTATAATAAAACCCTTTAACTTTTAATTTATTCAAAAGTAATATTTTTCTACTAATTATTTTACTAAATGACAAAAGGAATGTTTTTAACATATGCGGCAACAACGACCTTTCCACCGCCAAAAACATTATTTGATATTTGGATTCATTAAAAAGTTGTGATGTATTTAAATAGAAAATAAGTACCATATACCCTTTTTACATTTTTTGGTATTGAAAATGGTTTTTAAAGTGCATTTACTATTTCAATATCTTGAAATTATTTCATGTGATTTCAAATTAAATGTTATGATTGAAATGTTGATATTTGAAATCTTTTATGTGTAATGATTATATAATGGTACTTGGACATTTTATGGGTGGTTACATGATAAACCAACTGATGGGTGGTTCTGGGATAAACCAAGGATGGTTGGTTATGTTATAACCTCCAATGCATTGGGTATGGAAGTCTACTGTATGGCTATTTCATTTTTAATAATGATTTGTGGAAGTCGACTATATGGTTATTACATTTAAGTATGATTATGTCCCAAGTTTACCTTTTATATGTTATGTGTGATTTATAGGGGTTTTATGGTAATATTTTGGTTATAAAAGGGTAAGAAATGATCTTTTATTTAGTGATGAGTATTTACTACTTCATAAAGGTGCAAATTATTACTTATGATAAAGTATTCATGGTTTACATGTTGTTTTTAAAAACTAACAGTTTTCCTTATTTTTGTATCCTTAACTAAGCTTTTTATTATCATCCCATGTTTTGAAATGACTTTCACAAGATTTAAATGTGAATGGAGTCAAGTATGGGATCAAGGAAAGTATTTATGTTTAAGCATGAAATGAAATCATGTACTTTTTTTAGAGTTTTTATTTTATGAAAAAATTTGATACTGAGTAGAAGTGTCTACATTTAATATTCAAGTTTTTATATATAAGTTATGAACTAATTTTATAAATCTCTAAACCTGAAAATATCCTCAATGTGAATTATTAACATAATTCCATATTATGTAATATTTAAGGGTGGGTCCTTACAATTGGTATCAGAGGTCGGTTTAGATAACTTTAGAGGTTAGGGTGTTATTTAAGAATAAGTGACATAAACATAATGGTTAGCATATTAGAAATAGTTCTAGTTATTATAGATAAATTTAATGAGTTTAAGATAACATGAATAATTGTATCTTAGTGTTTACCCTCCTCATAATATAGTATATGATTTTTTTATTGATATACTTGCACTGACCTTTTTGGTTTTAGTAAATGGATAGATCTAGAAGGCACCAAAGTAACAATGGATGTGAAGGAAACTGTGGTGGTTTTCTGAATAAGCAACTAAATGAAATTGGAGCTTCAATGAAAACTATTTTGGTTATTCTTAACCAACTATCTAGAGTCATGATTGACCAATTTAACCTTGGTTATTTTTCTATGGAATCATGTTTGTGTGAAACGAATCCCAATGGAATTTTATATAATAATCATAAAGGTAAGTATATTCAAAAACCTATGTGTCATGGATTTGGAAAGAAACACTTTGGAAAATGCTTCAAAGGGATGATAATATTATTTAGATGTGGTAATAAAGGTCATAAATCAATAACCTTCCATGGAAAAAGGAAGCAATTGGTTGATTTCAGGAAAGGGAAAGAAGTTCTTTCCTAGGGATCAATTGAATGTTTTAAATGTGGTGTTCGTGGTCATTATACAAATAGACATCCTTTGAAGAAGTTTTAGGAATATTATCAGAAGGATCATACAAATATATGTTTACCAATTCCTAATTCCATTCCAATTGAAGACGAGGAAACTAAAAATGACCTATGAAAGGTATGGATTATTTATTAGCTCATGTTTTGACATTACTAAAATATTATGACATTATTCATGATTTTTTTAGGAAAGAATTATTACAGAATAAGTTAAAACAAATTACGGGGTCATGGAGAATGATGGATGATTAATATGTCTACATTTTATGAATTCGAGTGTTATGTGAGATAACTAGGTGATGAAATGTTTAAAAGTATTAATGATCTTTTTTTATGGGATTACATTAGAAGACATTTATCTTGTATGTGTAACCCTGAAGTTTTTTATGTGAAAATTATATTTGAGGAAGAATTATCCTTTCTTTTGTGTATATAGTTATAAAGAATCATTTGGGTTTATATGATCCTCTAATTTCAGGTAATTACAGGTTATTACTTTTTGGGATGAAAATGCGAGGTATGAGATAACATTTGTGGTTAAAATATGTTATGCTTATTTTCTAGGGATTTATCTCAATTTTTTGGGAAGTTATAAAATTATATAGTTTTTGAAAAAAGTACAACACGCAGACCATGTGACAACCCATCGCATTGAACAAAGCTATGGGAATTGAACCCACAACCAAAGTGCGACTGGGATTTATTCACCTACCACTAGACTATGTGAAGTCCCTGGTTAGTATGACTAATTCTTTTTAGTTAAATGATTTTATAGATCAAGAATAATTTAATTTTTGGAATATATGTTTTATCAAATGGATATCATGAGTATAAAAAAAGGATTTGGTGATTAAGTGATAAAGGTTATTTTGGAAGATGTTCTCTCTTTTGGGGAGTACTATATGCCTAAGAAAAATCGAATACAATGGGATTACATTTGAAGAGTAATGTGGTAATTTTATTTTGGGAAGAATCTAGGTTTTTATATTGGACATATGGTGATGAAAATTATTAACCTATCATAGATAATATGTGATTAGGTTAATTACACTTTAGTATGAGACTTTAAGAGTAGTTGATGTTATTTGGAGATAAATTTTAAGATTTAATATGGAATACTATGTGATTAAATTCTTATGAGTTTTGAATTTCAATATTAGTTTAGATTACACTGGAGAATTTTAAGGACAATTGTGTTTTTGAATGTTCTTTGTTAAACTTTGGGTATTGTTTGTTGAATTTTGGAGATTAAGAGTAGTGTTAATTTTTATAAAGGATTATCCTTTTTGGGAATATATGATCTCATACTAACCATTTTTTTGTTAATGTATAAAGATAGGGGAAATATATATTTCATCTTTAGTGGAATATTTTATTTTCTAGAAGTTGATTATAGCACTTCAGGTGTGACCATGTCATCCTGAATACTCATTGTTTGGAGAAAATATGTGTTTGTGGTAGAAATTTAGTAAAGCATGAAAGTTTACATGACAAGTATGTTTATTTCTTTATGTTCTTATTCAATATCATAAATAAATTCCTCAATATTATTATAACGAACTTAAAACAAAAATTTTGTTTGTTTAATTTTCTACTAGGGAATCAAAGAATGTTTAACCCATCACAAGTTTGTGATTTTCTGGTGGTTAACATTATCCTAATCATGTTTTCTATCACTCTCTATCAGAACTTGATGGTTAGTTTCTCTTCTATATCCACATTTTCCTGTATGGAATCCTAGTATGGATTATCTTGGGTGACCTTTGTACTTCTCTTTCCTTATTTTAAAGTGATAGTTTTATTGACTCTTTTTCCAATGTGGTACTTTCAATGAAGTTTCCAAGCCCAATTTTAAAATTACGATGACACAATTTCCAAAAGGGGGGAAATATGAAATGACCTAGTTATTTATAGAATAATACTTTTTCATATCTATTAATATTTATGAATAAGATATTAATTTTATGTTAAATAGGAAAAAAAATTTGATAGTGCACTCAACACGCAACAACAGTTTTCTTTGAAATATTATGTTGCACATAACTTTGAGTTATACCAAAAAATAATATAATATTATTATTATTTTAAATGGTAGTTAACGCATAGTCATTGTATTGCGGGGAATGAAAATAACTAAAAAAACTATGATTAAACATGATTTTTAAATGTCTTTACATTTATACAATAAATTTTAGAGGCTTAAAATAAGAATGAATCTAATTTTAAGTATTAAATACTCTAATATTCTTTTAAAGGTCAATTTACCACCTTTTGATGATGAACTGTTTTTAAATCTAGTTTTTTTCCACTTTTATATGTTCCATTTGAAAAAATAAACTTTTTATTTAGAAGTGGGACAACAAAATTTACTTTGAGTAATTTTTTGGTATTTTTCTAGTAAAGTTCCTTTTTAATGAATAGTGAAAAATATTGCATTTTAAGTCAAAACTGTCTTTTCATCTAACTTATGTATATTATTATATTTTACTTTTAATTGGATTTAAAGTGTAATTAGATTATATTTTTATCATTTAATTCAATTATGGTCATTGGAAATAATTTAACTTTGAAACTAGACATAAACACATACCAATCTTTTGATAGTTATTTCTTATTAAAAACCCGCTTTTGGTTTTGACAATGGGAAATAATTTTAAATTAATTAATAAAACTTCTGTGTTTTGAATTTGAAAAATGGATTCCATATTTGGAATCAATAGGTCCAAATTTTCTAAATAGTTGCCTTTATTTTTAGACATTATGAATAGTAACTTCATTAATTATTATATTTACCATGGTTAAAGGGTAAATATGGTAAATAAGGGTAAACAAATAGTATTATAATAATATAAAAATACCATAAAACGTGTCCTACTCCTATTGGATGTTACATGTCTGACCATGTGAATATTTGGGTCTATTTTGGGACCCCATGGATCCACTTGGATGTGAAAATGACATTTTAAAAAAATTAATTTAAAGTAAAGAAAAATGTAACCTAAACATGTGTCTTTTAGTAAAACAATTTTTATATGGGGTTATATAAGTGATATCTTCAACTATAAATAATCATCATAAATATAAAAAGATTTCGTACATCATGGTATTTTATTAATAATTTTTAGACATCTAATACAGAAATTTATTTATGATTCAATGATGATGTAGTGATTACCTCATTAAAGAATGTTTTAAAAAAATGAGATTATAAATATTAAAATAAATTTATTTTGAAATTTTTTATGCCATAATCTAATTTTATGGATGATTATGACTTGTTATCTTTTAATTAATGATGTTTTTTTGAATTAATCTAGTTTTTAAGGATTTTTAAAAATGCCATGATATGAATAGTATAAAAGATGACATAAATGGGTTTTTAAATAAATTAATATTTTATTAAATGATATAATAGTCCTAAAAATATATGATTCGTCCAATTGACATATATGATGTTAAAAAAGTCATTAATGATCCATTTTTGGTCTCTTGGACTTTTATTGTAACTATAGTAACCATATATTATGAAAATACAAGAAGACATGGTAAGAGTTAATTTATTTAACTAAGGGTTAAAGCTAAAATATAAGGTTGATTTTATGAACTAAACTTGTCTAAAACCCATTTTATGAGAGTATTTAGACCCATAATATTCTGATATTTTAAATATAACACTTTTTTTAATTAGAATTCTAAAATCAATTAATAATAAAATAATACTTTCAAACTTTTATAAAGTGATCCTCCTCCCTCTTATAAAAGGACACCACTTATAACCCTTAATCACACCTCTCAATCCCCCTTGTCTCATCCAAACTCTACCCAAATAATCTCCCAACATCTCTCCCTTCCTCTTATAATTCTTCCCCTAAGAATAAGGCTATTCAAAAAATCCCTTTGGCTCAAATCAAAAGACGTTACCCGATTTGAGGTAACGTCTTCTCTCAATTTCCTTTCCATTATTTTTTCTTTATCCACTCCCTATGCACTTATTATTATTTTTTTACATAAAAACACCAATATACTCAATATACTATGTTATTTTTATAAGAATTATTTGAACTAAACTTACACACACCTCCGTTTAATGGGTATAGAACATACTGTTTCTCTGGACAGTGAACTACTGCCTCACAAAACGATGATGGTAAAATCTTCTCCTACCACCTCTTATGGTGTACATTATGATGGAAATGTAATTAAATATGATATATGTGATATTTATTTTATATCTGTTATTCTTTAATTCTCATTTAGATCATACCTTTATGTTTTTCATTTTTTATAAATACGATATTTTCATTTGAGGAAGTGCAGACTACCACCCCCTCAAAGTGATATGACTCATTAATGCTATACATGGAACATATAATGTATAAAATTAATGAACTTATGTAACATATATAACATAGATATTATATTCTAGTTATAATATACCTATGTATCATTTAGTTTTCATTCCTTTAAATATGAATAAGAAATGAAAGTAGCATTCATGTGTACGTACGGCTTATTATCTCTAGGAATGGTGAATTTAATTTCATATATAAAAATGCTATGGACTATTCTAAATAAATATATACAGGATATATATGATATCTAAATCATTAATATCATTATGGAGATAATGTATCTTTGACCACATGGACAATTTTTAATTATAACAAGTTCATTTTTTACTCAAGTTCCAAACATAAACAAAATGTACAATATAAACCCAAATAATTAAATAATTTTTATAGAAAGGTAATGTGTGATATAAAAGGAATAATAAACTTGAAAAATGTTCTAAATCAAGTATAAATTTACTTAACTTTATTATTCTGGAAGAACAAGGAGTATAAGAGACAAGTCGGACTCGGTATAAGGGAACATTTCACCCTCCTCTTTTAGTCAAAGACTTATTTTATGTTATGTATTTTAATCTCCATTATCTTATTTTAGGATATGTTCTTATATATCCTTATTTCTGTAAATTTTATTTCCAAGTTAATAGAGACCATTTTCTCTCCCATCAACTCATTTTCTAAATTTTAAAGTGATGCTATTAGGCTGCTGAATTTTCATAAGGGTATTCATCTCAATATCCTTTCATTGAGGCATATTTTGATAATATACACATCCTTATTTTATATGGTGTATAATAAACCCCTTTTATTTTAAATTTTATTCAAAAGGAATATTTTTCTACAAATCATTTTACTAAACGAAAAAAGGAATGTTTTTAACCAATGCGGCAACAACAACCTTTCTGTCGCCATGAGAATTATTAGATATATGGATTCTTTATCAAGTCATGATGTATTTAAATGTAAAATAAGTACCATATACCATTTTTACATATTTTTTTATTGAAAATTGTTTTGAAAGTGGATTTACTATTTTAATATCTTTAAATTATTTCTTGTGATTTCAAATGAAATTTTATTATTGAAATGTTGATTTTTGTAATATTTTATGTGTGATGATTATATAATGTTACTTGAACATTTGATAGGTGGTTACATGATAAAACAAATGACAGGTGGTTCTGTGATAAACCAAGGTCAGGTGGTTATATTATAACCTCCAATGAATTGGGTATGGAAGTCAGCCATGTGTCTATTCCATTTTAAAGAATGATTTATGGATGTCGACAGTATGGTTATTCCATTTAAGTATGATTATGTCCCAAGTTTACCTTTTATATGTTATGTGTTATTTCTATGGGTTTTATGGTAATATTTTGGTTTCAAAAGGGTAATTAATGAGATTTTATTTAATTAAGAGTATTTACTACTTCATAAAGGTGAAAAGTATTACTTATGTCAAAGTATTCATGGTTTACATGTTGTTTTAAAAAACTAACAGTTTTCCTTATTTATGTATCCATTACTGAGTTTTTTATGCTCATACCAAGTTTTGAAATGTCTTTCATAGGATTTAAAGATTTATTGAGTCAATAATTGGATCAAGTAATGTTTTGATGTTTAATAATGAAACAAAACCATGTTATTTTTTAAGAGTTTTTATTTTATAGGAAAAATGGATAATGATTAGAAGTGTCTACATGAAATATTAAAGTTGTTATATATATGTTATGACCTAATTTATTAAATATATAAACCTGAAAAGACCCTTAATGTGAATTATTAACTTAATTCAAGATTATGTAATGTTTAAGGTTGGGTCCTTACACTTAAGGAATGAAACTGGTCTTCACCATCCACCATAGGGAAGAGATGTTTTTTCAGTATGGGAAAAATGTTGGGAATGTGGGGTTGATTTGGTTTTTTAGAGATATAGTTGTTTTGGGTCTATTTAGACTTTAATGTGAGGGAAGTGGGGTTAGCTACTGGGGAGGTCAGTTTGGTCTTTCCCTCTTTTTTAGTTTGTTATGATAGTTGGGCTGGAAGAGGATAATAAATACCATAAGGTGGTGGGTTATAGATTCTAATTTACTTAGTAGTAGGTCTATTGTAATAATTTTCTATAGTGAGGTGGTCTCTCTCTCAAGCACTCAACGCATGCAACATGGTTAAAGCCCAAGGAGGTGGTCTCTCCTAGTTCTTCCTATTGTATATATTTCTTTCTTTTTGCAACTATAACTCTCAAATATAGCAGCAATATACAGTGTCATGGTTTGTTTTTTCAATTCCCTATGTCTCTCTACTCTATTTATCACTCACGATAGTAATGGAGGCTATGTTATTTCCTCAAATTGAGTTTTATGATTATTGAAAGTGGACTGATCATGGATATTTGATGAGTAAGATTTTGACTTGATTAATGGGTCCATGAATTTTTTAGAAGTTATTACAAGTAAAAAAGAACCTTCGGAATAATTTTTGAACTATAGTGGTTCAACACAATAGAGATAGAGTGATTTAATTGAATGACAAGTCAGAGGATGATGTAAAGAAAAACACTAGACAAAGTATTTTAGGTTAAGATAAGAGAAAATTTTAGGTCATAACTAATTTAACGATAGTGAGAGAAAGATATCACGGTTTTAAAAAGATCATGATACATATTTCATATATAGATGGAGAATAACATATAATAAGTCATCAAATAAGGGATTTTTAAGACTTTATATAGCATAAGATAACAATTATAGAGAATATATCACAGTATATGTTATGATGTTCTGTTTCACGTGATTAGTGCAATGAAAGGTATCACAAACAACAATACAATGTTCTGAAGGTGGTGATATAAAATAAAATAAGTTGTAATGAAGAAAGTGGGGCTATCATATGTGTTAATAGGAGAAATCATAGGTAGTGGTAGAGAGATGTGAATAGTAATAAGGGAAATATACTACCCAACATGGAATCAAGAAAAATGATAAAATCATATCATTGTACATGAAAGAGAACAAATTTTACTCAAAATTAAATCTATGTGTGCCACAGCTAGCTATATGGATATATCACTAGATGAACATTGAAACACAAAACATAGATGATTTTAGTTGATACATAAGCATGTATAAGATATTTGATATATTACATGGATCAATGTATCATCAATGTTAGTTAAATGATGCTTGTAGAAAAAAAATAAGAATGTAATGCTTGCATGGACTCAGAAAATGTTAAGAGAGGCCACATGGAATTTTTAATGTGAAGATTATGGGTTAGGTAATGTAGGTTGATGATATGTATGATCTAAAAATAAATATTGTGGTTTTAATATTACAAAATTAATGAAGATAGTGATGTTTGATTAAAAAATTATCAAGAACATGGGACAGGTGATCTTCACACATGGAGAGAGAGAATAAGTATAAAGAAAGAGAATCATGAGACCATGGTTTCATGGTATCTAATAACCATTTAATGATGTTATTAGAGATTGGAAACCACTTTATCTTATATATTGTATATAGGATACAATTTGTATTAATTAAAAAATATAAGACATGCATGATGTATGGAGATCACTGAAGCATCATAGAAATAGTGTTGTGACTTAAGTTCAACCCACTGGACATTTAGGTGATGATGTTTTGAGTAGAATATCATGGAGTTATAGAGGTTGTGTTTGAACCAAGATGAAGCTAGAACCATCATCCATATGATGATGATTATCATGATGCATGACCCATTGAGAAAGTATCTTAAAATTATAGTGATCTGGTTGAGATATAATGTGGTAACGATTGTTCAAAGATAAGGGTCATGTGTGAAGATCCTACCATGGTAGGCCTTGGAAAATATCATGAAAGGAGATGATAAAAGAGAAGGATATGGTATAAAGATGTGTCGGTAGGGGGATCCACAAAAAAGATAGAGTAACACATTGTGATATATGAGAAGTTCCCACCAAGAGTGAAAGAGAATAAAGTGAGTAAATAATCTCATATCTGGTTAATAGTCTTTGACTGAGTGAAAAATAGTAGGTGAAACATTACAAAACTAAAATAATCAATTGAAGAATTACCATGAATAGGAAACATGATGAGTTATAGAAGATCTCTATTTTGATCATAGAATTTATCTCAGACTCATTTTTTATATTTATATTAGGATTATAGAGAAATAAGTCCATCTAGTAGCCCATGTAAATCCTAGTAAGTGTGCTTAAAATTGGCATGTAAAACACATCGGTTTATCTATATGGGAATTAAAGACTTAGTTTTAACATTTTTTTAAAATTAGAATAGTGTATAAAACTCTAATTCACCCCCAATCATGGATCATTGGAATCCCTCTACCTAAAACATTTCTATATTTATTATGTATTATTGACATATTTATTTCGTAGAACCAATATACAAACAGAAGACAAGTTTGATGTCATTATCAAACATTTCATATATGAATTTTGGTCAACGTAAAAGTTCCACTAAAAATACAAAATCACAATGGAATTTATATTTTAAATTCACAAAGGAAGATACATTGGGAATCCACAAAGGAACATCTATAGTAAAATCATTGGGAAATTTTCTTGAAAAATGGAACATTCATAATTACCTATATATGATTCAAGTTGATGATAATGTACTGCATATGTTCTACTATAAATCAAAATAAATAGTTTATATTGCACTAAATATCAATAGTATAAGTCCAAGTGAAAATCCACATAATTATACTTCAATAATTTTTTATTTATATTCAAGTTAAAAAATTATAAAGATAAATTATATGTGAATTCAATGTTGAAGTTCCAATGAAAATTAAAATCTATATATTGATAGGAAACCATTGATGGAGGTTACAAAGGAAATCCCTTGAGGAAGTTTCACTGGAAATCCATAGTGGAACTTCCACTAAAATATAAAAAAATAATTTACAATGAAAATGGTTTATTCATAATTATCAGTTTAAGTTCTAAGTAACAAATAATAAAATAAATTCATAATAAATAATGTTATAAGTCCATGTGAATTTAAAATGGAAGCTCTATTAGAAATACAAATCCATAAATGAAATTCCATATGAAATCAATAGTTGAGGTTCCACTAGAAATACAAGAAAGAATGCCACAAAAAATACATAGAGGAAGTTACATTGGAAAATCCCAATAGAATATCCATTTTGATAGAAAAGAGTTTAATCATAATGTTTTCCATAATAAATTTCACAGTTTTTTTTTCTATCTATAAACATCAATAGATGAGAGAAAATAAAAACATTCTGAATCATGTTTAAAATTTTAAAGTTTTTGAATAAATAATTCATATTTTTATTCAAAAATTAGTTTGATAATTTTAGGGTTTTGTGAGTAACTTTAACAAACAAAACAATAACATTTTATTTTATACAAAATAACACAAAAATAACCTTTTGTCTCATGTTTATTTGTGTTTTGTCCTTTATTTTCCTTCCACCCTCTATGTCATTCATAGATGGTGAAAAAAATCATTGTATAATTATTCAAAATATGCACCTCCTTTTCCCACTATAGAAAATGGAGCACAGAACATGTCATTTTCTTTGAGAGGAACAGAATTGTCTGAAAAAAATCCCAATGATCTATTAATATGGATGGTGATAGAATTTTGAGAGTAATAGATTAGAAGTATTAATATTAATATAAAAGAATAAACTCAATGGGAAAATTTTTATTTTTTTACAATATTCACTTGTCAGAAAATAATGTTTATAATATGACACATTTGTCATAGAAAAAATTTAATCAAACAATCCAATTATCCCACAAATTAGAGATGATATGAACCAATGATTATTTTGAACAAGAAATAATTATTGAATAGCGTGACATTAAGAGATTCTAATGTCAAATGAATATTCAAAAATTTCTTATAAACCTTGAATTAGATACCTTTAAATATTAATTGGAAGTCCATGATCTAATTTAAAATGCTAAAAAACAATGCTGATTAGAATAAATTGTATAGAACACTCATAGTGAGAGGACGCGTAATCATATTCCACAAATAATTCTAAATGTGCATATTTTTGGTAAGAATGAAATAATTATATATCATTATTATAAATAACTATAAAATACTTCATAATTCTTTTTCTTGAAAAAAATTACAAAAATAAAAACAAAAGTGATTCAAATATTCACAAATAATGCATCACAAAAGATAAAAATAACAAGAATATTTTTATACTCGCAATATTTCAAAAAAAATGAAATTGAGGTAGATAGAGGAATGATTATGATTTTCTACTTACTTCAACATTTTCATGGACCAATGTCTATTCTATAATCCATGTGCCAAGGGATAAAAGAGATAAGCATATGAAGGAATTGATCAAATGGAAGGTCCCAGAAGTTTTAGTAAAACTAAAATATTATGTCTATGTTTGGTACTGAGGAACTTGGGAATAGGAAATGTAAATGGTTAAATAATCCTTTGAGTAAAAATGCACCAATTATAGTATAGGAAGACTACCATGATGTAAAATAAAATTCACTTTTATTCTTCATAATGAAACATTTAGTATAATTAATATTAACTCAAAGACACTTACAGTTTAAAAATAAACTCCAAAGAAGCTATTAAAATAATTATAAAACATTTCCAACTTAAAATTCATATGACACATCCCTACTGTATCCAAATATCAAAACAAAGATCATTTCTCATTTATTTATATTTTTTCTCTATATTGATTCACATTATTTCAAATCTGTAAACTCAACCAACACCCAACAAAAAACTAAATTTTTTAAAGAAAACCACCAATAAATGTGGGGGAAATATTTTTTAATAAATAATTTCTAAAAAAATTCTAGATCAATTATTGGAAAAAAAATTCCTACCACCAATTCAAGTGGTTTTCATCCATTTTTTTAGTATACTTTCAGACACTTCCATCATCTCTATGAGAGATTAATCTTTCATTTTCACTTTACATCATCAATGTTTTTATCTTTCAATAAAATACGTTTTTACATAGGTTAATAGATCACCACATTCTACCTACTCCCAATAACATAAGAAAACTCATAAACCCACAATCTATTTACTCACCACCACATAAGAAGTATATCCAGGAAACTGGGATTATATACAACATATTATGATCTCAATCATAGATCCAGTAGTCCATAGAGAGGTAGGTACAACAAGTATTGAGAATAAAACTATATCAAGAATGATAATATAATACATAGTTAAAATAAAATCTAAAGTAATAGACTAATATGTTTTCTTATATAAATACTCCAGAAAAATGACATAAAATTAGAATCTAAAAAGTAATAATCTTCACAATAATTTACTTTATATGTGTCATGATGGAAAATCATGAATATTTATTACGAAATAAAAATTGATTAGTAGAATGACGTTTTAATGTGTTGGTTCCATGTTTCACCTTTTCATCCACTTCCAATTTCAAAATCCACCCTACAATTGTTTTAATATTAAAAAAAATATCTAAGACATATCATCCATTACACTCTTAACTTCATCAACATTTCTATGCCTAAAAAAACCTCATGATGAATTTCTATATGTCCATTGATTGGGTTGATAACTTTTTTGGCATAAACTGTTGAATATATTATAGGCACAATTCATTTTTTCAATGATTAATCTTCTCAAAAATTGTAATAGTAAATTTTAAGAGATAACTATAGATCTATTTCATTTTCCACACCCTCAATATGTGGTTTTTTAATGAATATAGTGAAGGAAACAATTAGGTATCCAAGCGCTCTAATATGAGGATAATTATCATTTTTCATAAATTAAACCCATATCATATAATTTTGTGTACTCTTTAAAGAATAAAATATAATTTTCATCTACATGAAGGAATAAATGTGGGATTTAAATTTACAAAACCCCACTGTGATATTTAACACTTTACCATACTCTTCATTTGATAGCATCAAAATTATAATTTCATCATAACAATAAAGACTAAGAGGCACTTTATTTTCTTTAACTTTAAACATATTCAATGTTGGTTCATTTTTATGAAGTTTGTAAAGCCCATAAATCATGGTATTATACAATTTATTTTCAATGGTTCCCCCTTGGAAAAACTGGGGGAAAAGGTTAGAGCATTGGCGATCTTACTAATAATTAGAGAACTCTATAAAAATATAAAAATATAGCTAAAACCTGGTTGAATCCCACTTACAATCATTATCTCAAATACTTATAATACAAGATTGGGTCCTTATACATTTTGAGCACAATAAATGAAAATGTTATAAGTTTGATATAAATGACCTTGTTTGGATTACTATAGATTTAGAAATCAAAAAAAATTATGCATCCTATATGTGACATAAACATCTAATAACATCTCTAAATAATTCCTTATTAGGGTATTGAAAATTCTATTATATTTCATTTATAATTTTGGAAAAAATGTTTCCTTAATGAGAGAAACATAGAATATGTATTAATTCAACAGACATTGTTTATTAAGCAACATTTTTAATTTTATTAAATTTCTCATGGATCAAATATGCACCTTCTACTCTATTAGATCTATATATGGTTGAAATAAACATGTTGTCAATTGAAGGACCAGACTTGAAATTTTGATCAAAAAACTATCATAATGAACTCCTTCCTTTCATGAAGCTTTCCCACCTAGAAAAGGGTGTTGGTAAGAATGAAATGATCCTTTTACTATGAAAATATCTGGAAATAACCTTGATAAACATACTTCGAAAATAGAATATTCTTCATCATTACTCTAATACAAAAATTTTTATTTTTTCCAACAAGGACATATCTGTTGGTGAAGGTAAATTTTATTTTAGTAATGTATTTTACCAAAATATATGTTCCTATCACTAAATTGTGGATAAAAATGTTTTCATTAAATATTATTGTGGTAGATAAAATATTTTTGTTACAACTATCCAAATACCAATATATAATATATATTTTGGTAGAAATATTTTTCAATGGATTCATATGAATGATTTATGAGTTGATAATATTATTAACTTTTGTAAACAATACCAACATTTAAAATTATATTTTAGTTACTATAATATAATCGACTCACTCATAGACCATAGCAGAAATATCATAATATAGTTTGTGTGTGTAAAGGAAACTGGCTATGTGAGACTCTACTATTTCAATATATGATGTATTTCATTTATGATCAATATACTACAGTTTGTGTTTCTCGGTTGGTATTACACATGTGTCTGTGTGTCTTATGTAATAGAAGCACAGTCAAAAATATTACACCATAGTAGAGTCTAATACAGTCTATGTGACTCTACTACTATGATATATGATGTATTTCATGTATGATTAGTCTACTATAGATTGTGTGTGACTTTTTTGGTATATGTGCATGTGATGTAATCACAGAAGGCATTTGGAATAAATTGGAATCAACAAAAGGACAGGGTCATTTCTAATGTGTGTGTGATGAAAATGAAAGGTTCATTTTTAAGTATGATGAGTTTTGTATTACAATTTGTTTTTGATTAGTGTTTGATTATGACAAAACCGATTCATTTATTTTCTACTTATTTAATAAAACATCCAACATACCAAGTATAATAGACCTATAGTAAACTAGTTTGAAAAAAAATAGTTTGAAAATAAAATATTTTGACTATTAAATGACATGTTTAAAATGGTTGAAAATGATGAGTATTTTGACAATATATTGATAATGAAAAACATAAATTTTTGAAAGAAACTTTTACTAAGAGGCCTGAAAAATGGGGTGAAGCATACTATGGTCCAGCAAATCAAAAATATAAGCAACATTCCCCACCTTAGAAATAATAGTGAATAGACTATAAAATATTAGAGAAATCTAAGGAAAAAAATTAGAAGTGGATATTGTAGGGTAAGTGGATCAATTTTTGAAAAAAATAAGATCACCAGGGTTGAAATAAACATTCCACCATTTTTTGGGTAGTAGTTTATTGAATAGATCATTATGTTGACATCAAATGAATTTTCAAGTGATAAAGAGCTTCATCCTGGTCAATTAATATTGTCGTGACCAATTATAGGGAATTATCGCCATCAGTATAATAAGGAATAGTAGGAGGATTCTGTCCACAAACAATTTCAAAGAGAATCTGGATAGTGGAAACATGGAAGGAGTTATTGTAACAAAATTCATCCCAAGTTAACCAATAAACCCACTTATATTTATTTTTTGAAGAAAAAAATGTAAATAAGTCTCATGACACTAATTTAAAACCTCTATTTGTTCATCCCTTTGAGAATGGTAAGAAGAGAACAGTTTAATCCTAGTACCATGTAAACAACACAATTCCTTCCAAAAAAAACTAGTGAATAGGGGATCTCGATTGTAAATAAACAAACTAGGAATTCCATGTAAACAAAAAAAATACCTTATGAAAATATCAGCAACATACTTTGATAAAAAAATGATGTTTTAGGGCTAAAAAAAGAGCATATATGGAAATAACGTCCACCAAAAAAATCACCTCATACCCATAATATTTATGAATCCTGAATATGAAATCTAAAGAGATTTCATCCTAAATCAATTCTTGAATTGGAATCAGTTGTATTAATACCACTAGGATCAAAGTTTGGTATTTTTTCAACTAACAAAAAAACACTCTTTAATAGATTAAATCATTTTTTGAGTCATTCCTTTCCAAAATAAACTTGTTGCCACAAATTTATAGGTTTTCAAATAACCTTTATGAACCCCAATTGGAGAATCATGGAAATAGTGAAGAGAAGTTGGAATCAGCTAAGTGGTTTTAGAGAGTAATATGAAGACTTTAAAATAAAGTATGAAATTATGCAGTGAATAACCCACAGGTTATAGAACCTTGTTTTTGTGGGCTAAAATATAGTCTAGGACAAAACCATCTTTATTTTTTTTTCTACTCAGACCAATGGCATGTCAATACAGTAAGACTCACAATGTTCCATTTGAAAAACTCATTGTTCATGAATCCTAGATGCAACATCCACAACAGAATTTTCCTTTTTATATTTATAAAATAAATCAAAGTTATATTCTAATAACTCTTATTGTAAACATTTTTGGTCTATAGATACAATTATTTGACTCAAATAAATGTTTAAGAATTTTATGGTTAGTTAAAACAATGAATTATCTACCTAAATGTAATTGTTTCCAATGAGTAACGATGTGTATGATTACCCTCAATTCCTTCTCATAAACATACTTTGTAGGGTGGTTGTAGAAAACCATTTTTTGTAATAATATATAGGTCCCCCTTCCTACATAAGTACTATACCAAGACCACCTTTTAAGTTTCACACTCAACTATAAAATACCAATAGAAATTAAGTAACTATAGAATAGGAGAAGTAACCAACTGCTGCTTTAAAATGTCACAAGAAGATTGAGCCTCTGGCCCCTATTGAAAACTATTATTTTTATTAAGTTCTGTTAGTGGTTCGGCTAACTTCTTGTGATCCTTAAAAAACTTATGTTAATAAATATAGAGTCATAAAAACCCACAAACCTCTTTTACATAATAGGTAAATAGTCAATCCAGAACTTTTGGAAATTTTTTGGGGTTCCATATAAATTCCCTGTTGAGAAATGTGGTGGATCAGATAATCAAATTTAGTTCTAGTGAGAAGCATTTCATTCAGTTAATATGGAATGTATGATTCTATGAAATTCCTAAAATACAAGCCATATGTTTAGTATTCTCTATTTAAATACTATTTTGAAAAGTATATCATTAAACAAAACTAAAACAAACTTTCTCAGAAATTATTTAAAGAAGATATTCATGGTAGGTTGAAATGTGGGGGATATTCATAAGGTCAAACAACTTAACCAAAAAACCATAGTGTTCTTCATGGGGTTAGAAATAAATAGTTTCAACATCCTATTCCTATACATGAACCTGGTAGAAACCTAACATAAGTTTTAATTTGAAAAAATATTGGGCTCCAAACAATTCAACCAACAATTCTTTAATAATAAGAATAGGAAACCAATCTGAATTTTTTTTTTCTTGCTCAAGGAATGGTATTAAACACTCATGTTCTAACATCCCTCTTTATTTTGGACCAAAATTATTAGACTAGAATAAGGACTTGTAATTTTTAAAATGACTCCATGTTGTAAAAAAACCCCACCTACTTCTTCACTTCATTATTCTTGAGTTAAGAAATTTTTTATGGTCAAACATTAATTGGGGACATTAGTTACCACATCCATATGGAATGATCAGAAGCATGGCTATGTGGTAGGCCCCTAGGCTCCTCAAAAGGCCGAGTATACCCAGCCAACAACTTCTACAATGTTGTAAAAAAATTCTGTATAGAGGAAGAATGATCATGAATGGTCTCTTGAATTCTATGATTCTTTTAGATTCCCTATAAAAAAATTATGTTTTGTAAGAATGGTATTCAAGGATAGAGAGACATCCTGATAGAGATGAATTCCCTAAAAAGTAACTAGATGACCGTGAAAGATGAAGTTCATAGTTACATTTATCCAATGGGAAGTTACATATACTGAGGTTTCTAAACAAGACATTCCCAAAATATGGTCGGGCCCTGACATGTTGAAAAGATATGAATCCACTTCAAAAACAAAGTCACCTAGCTGAACAGGTTAGGTCATGCACATTCCATTAGAAATTTATTCATTTATCATCACCCAAACTCACTCCAAGAGGATTATTTTAGGACATTGTAATGACCAAAATTTTAAGTAATGATCTTGAAACAACATTATGGTTGAATCCACTATCTATAATCACCAAAACATGCACTCTCAAAATTGAACCTTCAAGAATAATTGACTTAATTTCATTGAATTCCTTCTCAACCAATGTTCCACTGTATAAATCTTGATAAGTAATCTCCCAATTTTGTTCATCCTCATCACAAACAGGTGGTTCAGATGTTTTTAAATCATCCCCTACTGCTTGAGGTGCAATACACTCCCACACCATCAAATGAAAACTTTTATCTAGACACTTATGAGCTGGACCAAATTTCACTCTATAGTAATAATAAAGGACTTTATCCTTGAATTATTCAAATTATATATGAGAAATATTACCAGCCCATTTCCACCTCATATTTTTATAATTCCTTTCTACGAGTCTCCCATTATCTGAATTCCATAGGTACAGGACTGAATTTGACTATCCTACAACTTCTAGTTCGACCAAAAGACATAGGAACTATTTTTTTATAAACTTACTAACCATGAATTATTTATTTAACTATTAAATCCCATACCACATCCTAATTCAACAAAATAAGGCACACTTTTTTTCAAGGTTTGTGTTTAGATACTATACTCTCAATTTCCAAATGTAATCCTCCTAGAAAAACATATATACCAGTCATCAGGAAAATTTGATATTTGAAAAATGAAGAACCTTTGTGGTGTTTTTTTTAATAATGTTGTTTTTTTGTTGACAACTAACTCTATTTGTAAAAGACTGTTTTTATTTTCTAGGGATCAAACCCATTCCATCATAATAAGGTTATTTTCTAGACCCATATTTTCATATTGAGCTACACTAGAAACTTTATCATATTTAGGTCCATCGGTATGACATTGAAAATAATTGAATTCAAAAAAAATCAGAGGAAGAATAAAGTTGCTGAAGGGTTTTGAAAGAAGAAAGTGACGTCATGAGTTAGAAAGTTTCCATACTTTATAAAAAAATCAGACGATGCTTTATTGATCAATAAGTTCTCACAAATCATGAAAACATTCATGATAAAATATTTTTAATAAATAATGGAGAGGTTTGAAGAAATTAAAAAATTTAGAGTGAATAATTCCATCATAATGGGAATTTCATTAGAATGATAATTCCATCATAATGGGGTTTACATCATATTGAGGCCAATCGCTATTAGGGACTATCGCATCTGATATCTGTTGTACAAATTATAAATATCTCATGTCCAAAATAATCAAAAGATCATAATGGGATGAGAAATAAAATGATCATAAAGGGATGGGAAAGAAACAGATCGTAATGAGCTGATAAAGAAACAGATCAAAATGAATTGATAAAGAAAAGGATCATAATGAGTTGAGAAAGAAAAAAATCATAATAAAGATAAGAAAGAAAGAAATCGTAATGAGATGAGAATTGTATAATGAATTGAAGTATTCAAACATGAATTTAAGTTTTGTTTAAATATTATATAAATATAATTATGTTTGAATAATTCAATTTTGATGTTTTAAATGAGATAAATTTTTGATGATTTTGATATTTGAGGATGTAGGGAAACTTTTCAAGTTTCTCACCTTTGTTTTATGAGTTGATTATAATTACTTAATTGGATCACTTATTTATTCATATATTTTACACACACACAAAAGGTGGAGTTCTAGAGAATTAAAAAGTTAAATTTCCCATCGGATTGAAGAAATATTGAATTGAGAATTCTATCAGAGTTTGAATTTTGAAGATTGAGAGGGAGTTCATCATATTCAGAGAATCAGATCCAAAATTATCATATTCATGAATTAGGATCTAGAATCATCATCTTGAGAGAATCGGATCCATCATCATTGTATTGAGAAAATTGAATCTAGAATCCATAATAATTGTACTGAGCATAAATCAGATCTATCCAAATCAAACTAAATATTAAGAATGAGCAATTGTGGAGCTAATTCAATAAAGTATTTATTCTT
This sequence comes from Viscum album, assembly GCA_963277665.1. Classification (NCBI taxonomy): domain Eukaryota; kingdom Viridiplantae; phylum Streptophyta; class Magnoliopsida; order Santalales; family Viscaceae; genus Viscum; species Viscum album. The sequence continues at coordinate 1,673,774,388 of OY728126.1, forward strand.
TTGTTTGGATCAATTTTTTTATAAGAAAACATTGTAAACTTATGGGATTCAATATAATTATTCATATCAGGAGATATAAGGTTTCTAACGGGATTTGGCTAATGTTTTATTCACTTCTTCTTAATAGTGGATTTACATAGACCCACAAGAGTGGAAATGGAAAGGATGGAGGTTCTCACACTAAAGCCAAACCTTTTAAATCTTGTTTGATTTACTTACTTTCCTACTATTTCATACATTATTATTTACTAAAATTTGATAAGGATATAAATCTTAACTAGTTGTAGGGGTTAAGTTTTCAAATGAATTTAAACTTATAAAAGTGAACAACTAATTTAACCCCCACCCCCACCCCTTCTTAATTGTTATTAGATCCACCGGAACTTCAATTGGTATCAGATGGAATGTTCCCCTGTTGAATCCTTATCATGGATAATATCAATTCTATCAACAGTAGAGGAATTCATATATTCAATGGAAAAAATTATTATGTATGGAAAAATAGGATGATATATATATCTTTTCCTAGAATTTTTTGATTCTGTTAATATTGTTTTTCACCTATTGAGAAATATGATCCTATGGAGTTTACTGATAAGATAAATATATAATTTGATTAAAAGTCTAGAAATTCAATCTTGATGACTTTATCATAGAATGTTAATCAGAAGGTTATGGGTCTCAAAACTTCAAAAAGTGTGTGGAACAAGATGGAATGTGTTTTTGAAGGGAATACAAAAGTTAAGAAAAAAAATATAAAAAACTAGTGTAGTAAGTATGAAGACATAATAATGGGAGATGAAGAAACAACTGATGAATACTTCACCAAATTAAATAAAATTGTTTTCAACATCAGAGGATTTGGAGATGTCCTATAAGATTATCCAATTTTGAAAATACTTATGAGAAACTTTCCACATAGGTTTTATTATAAAATTTCTTCATTAGAAGATAAGGATGATTTATCTCTTGATTAATTTCATAACATTCATGTTACTTATGAAATGAGGAAATCTCCAATGTTTAAAAATAATATTAAATATGTAATGGATTTTGAAGTAATGAGAAATATGAAAATACAACATGTTTAAGAAGCTAATCCTTATGAATTTGAATATAAATAGGATGATTATTTGAATGAAAAAAAATAATCTCTCTTATATCTAAGAATAATATAAAAGAATGTAAAATGTATGGGGGTAAAATTCCTCTCAAATGCTTTGAGTGTGGTGGAATCAGACACTTTTCTATAAATTTCCCCAAGAATAAATCTAGATAATATCAAGATGATTCTAATGGAAAAACTCTATGGAAGAAGTGGAAAAAAAATTATGAATAGGAAAAATATTTCAATAGATACAAGAATAAGTTTACTGGAAACAAAATAAGTATGTTGAGTAATAAATTTTAATTGGAATCAACCAAAAACAATTATTTTGAAGATGAAAGTTCATATTAATTTAGAACCTTCATTGCAATAGTTGAGGAAAAAATATTCCTCATAGAGTGAAGAAGGTAGTGAAGAATCTTATAGAGAGTATCATCTTGGAACCAAAATTGTTTCATGTCTTGAGAAAAACAAAACACTAAAGAAATAAATTAGAGTTATAAAAAAATATTTTCAGGAATTTTATTATGGAAGAAAATATTTTATCAAACAGGAGGAAGAATACATCGAGGATATTTTAAGTTACAAACTTAGAATTACTGAACAGGGAAATATGATTGAAGATCTCAATAAGAAGCTAGAAACTAAGGAATAATAAGTTAACAAGTTTTAATAAAAACATATTAAGTTAGAAATAAACTTGAGAAAGATAAATTAAAACGTCAAAAAGGATTCAAAAGTAAAAGTTGAGACTTCTAAAGTTACTGAGAAGGGTCAATATGAGAATCAGGTGAAATCTTATCTTACCAAAAATAATTTTTCATCTGATTATTTTAACATTTTAGGTTCTTTAAAAAATTATTAAGAAATATTAGGCGAAAAAAAGTATCTAAGTAACCTATAAAATCTACAAAATTAGAAAACTTACTCAAAAGAAATGATTGTCCACATCCTGAGTGTGTTAGAGATGAAAAAAGTTACCAACCCCAATAAAGTTTTAATAGATAAAGATCTTATTTTAATAGAAAATCAATATTTAATGGTTATTTCTAGTGTTTTGGAATCTATGAGAACATGGTTTAAAATTTTTGGAACAAATTATACTTACACAAAAGAAGGTTTGAGAAAAGTGTAAGAAATAGTGAAATTAAAATGAGAAACTTTACTAATTTACAGAATTTGAAAAAGTGAATTATTAAAAAGTTAAAAAATTTCTAACAAGAAATCAATTTGAATGTCTATAAGAAGTTTGTGTAATTTTTATCAAGCTAGTCATCATGTCTAATGATGTATGACACTCCATCCAGAACAAGTTTCTTATGATAGAAAAGAAATGAAAACTAAAAAGAAAAATGTTGAGGAAAGAGATTTTGTTGTTGAAACATATTTGAAAGAAATTAAAAGGAAAAAACCATGGATACTTGATATTTTTTATTCTTCACATATGATGGGAGATATAAAAATCTTGAAACACATTTAAAGTCATGATGGGAGAGCAGTTTCCTTTGGGAATGATGGTTCCTTAAAAATCAAAGGAATTGGAATAGTTGAAATTGAAGTAGAAAAGTTGAAATATAAGGAAGTGGTATTTTTTGATTGGGTAAAACATAACCTATTCAGTGTAAGTCAAATTTTTGATGATGAAAAGGAAGTTTTTTTTAAATATTTATGTGTCATAAAAAGTGTAAAATATGGAAAAGTCATTACAATTGGAGAAAGAATCAGTAAGAATCACTTTCAAATATGAGAATTAAATAACTCATATTACTTGACTGATGAAGATTAAAAAAAATTATGGCATCAAAATCTTGTCCATCTTGGTAAGAAAAACATGAATAAAATTTATAACATTGATATTGTTCTAAATTTTCTAGAATTTTAAATAATAGATGAATATGTTTTTATTACTTTTCAGAAAGTAAAGATAACTAAAAAAGTCATAATAAAATTGAGATTCAATATACCAAACCACTTGATATTATTCATTCCAATTTATGTGGGATGATGATACATCAATCAAAAAAATATTATTTATACTTTATCACTTTTATTGATTATTTCACTAGGATAAAAAACACCGTGTTTGTGAAGAACAAGTTAGAGGCTATTGAAATGTTCAAATTCTTCATAAATGATATTGAGAAAGAAATGGGTGTCTCCTTAAAGAAGTTTAGAAAAGATGATGGTACCAAGTTCACAAGAAATACTTTTGAAACTTATATGAGAAATCATGGTGTCAAACATTATTGTAATTCTCCTTATACTTCATAAAAAATAGAGTACCAAAAATATAGAATAGAAGCTTGGTGTAAATAGGAATAAGTATGCTAGCTAAATACAAACTTTAAAAATTATATTAGAGGGAAGTTGTTAATATAACTATACGTGTTCAAAATTGATTCTTGTTGAGACCGGAAACTAACATGACTTCTTATGAAATGTGGTATAACAAAAAACCTTCATTGAAATTCTTCAATGTTTTTGGAAGTCTATGTTTTCTTGAATTCAAAAATCTATATTTGGGAGTGTTTGATGAGAAATTTGAGGAAAGTAATTTTATAGGTTATTCACTAAAAATAAGAAGTTACAAATTTTGGAAAAAACATTTAAATTTTTTTTTGGACTCATATGATGTTAAGGTAATTGAAAATCAACATTCCTTAAAAAAGTTGTTGAGAATGCTAAGAAGGATACATTTGATAATTCAAATAATAGTAAACGTTATCCAAAACATCCTTATCAAGATAAAAATGAGTCATGTGGTGAGGAAAGTGAAGCTTAGAGAGAAACTTTTATATTTCATACCTTAAAAAACATGTTGAATTTGAAAACATTATTTGGAATCTGAAGGATCTAGTTCAGACCATAAGGAGGTTGAGATTAGAAAATCAAACATCACTTATTTCAAAAGATAGACTAGAATCAGTTTCAGAGGCTATTCAACATAAAAAAATGGGTAGATGTTATGAATGAAAAGATGGATCAGATTGAGAATAATGAAACATGGGAAATTGTTCCAAGGATAGAAAATAAAAATAGTATGGGAACAATATTTTTTTAAACAAATTGAATTAGCATGGAGAAGTTTCAAAAAACAAATAAAGACTTGTTTTAATGGATATTCACAGGAGGATGGTGTGGATTTTGATGAAACCTTTTCCCCTGTTGTAATACTAGAAACTATTCAAATATTTCTTATAGTGAATGGTCATTGGAATTACAAAGTTTATCAGATGTATATAAAGTCATCTTTCGAAAATGGTGAGATTAAGGAAGAAGCTTACATTGAACAACCTTGTGGGTTTCTAACTGATGAGGATAAAAACAAATTTTGTAAATTGAATAAATCCTTGTATGGTCTAAAACAATCCCCCATTTTCATTTTATTCTAATCTTGAAAATTGTTTTAGAATTATGAACTTTTCTAAAGGGAAGGTTGATAAAAACTTATATGTGAACGATTTTGACTCCAGATATCTAATTGTAATTGTTTATGTGGATGATATAATTTTTTCTAGAGATAGGGAACATGTTTGTAAAAAAATTATAAGGAAATGAAGAATAATTTTTAAATATCTATGTTGGGAGAATTAACTTTCTTCCTTGGTTTACAAGTTCAACAAAAGGAAAAATACATTTTTTCTATCTCAAGAAAACTATGCTAGGTAATTGTTACAGAATTTTTGTATTTTATAATCCAAATAATCTTTAAGTCATATTTCAATGAGCACAAAGTTGATTAAAGATGAATATGGAACAAGGGTAAATCATAAAGCCTTTTGAAAGATGATAAGAAGTCATATTTACCTTTTATCCTCAAGGCTTGATATTGTTTATGATATAACTATGTGTTCTAGGTATCAAATTAATCCAAAAGAATCACATATATTGGAAAAAATGTAATTATGAGATATGTTAAAGGAACAACTTCACATGGGTTGTTATATAGAAGAAATAGTGGGATGAAGTTTCATTGTTATACTGACGTCGATTAAGCTGGATATTTTAATGATATAAAATTAACCTTAGGATGAACATTTTTCTTGGTTGAATATTGTGTGAGTTGGTATAGTAATAAACAATTTTTAGAAACTTTGAGCATAGTTGTATTCGAAAATGTTATAGCTAATCAATCTTGTACTTAATTACTATGGATGAAAGTTCAGTTGGAAGATTTGAAGGTAGCCGTTTATAAACCATTGAATATAATTTGTGATAATAAGAGTGCAATTGATCTTTCTAATAATCATGTACAACATTCAAGATAAAAAAACATTGATATAAATTTTCACTTTATAAAAGATAAAAATTTTACTGGAGATATTTTGTTGGAATACATTTCAAAAAGTATCATATTGTTTATATATTTACAAAAGCAATACCAAAATAAAGTTTTGTGGAATTGAGGACGAAACTTTATTTTCATCCTCCTCCCATGTCTTCCTAAACCACATAATAAAGGACCCCCACCGTGCTTTGGATTATGTTGATAAAGGGATAGAGAGAGTAACAACTTTTTTACTTTGTAATAAGTATTTACTCATCTATATTTTGTGAATATGAAGTTGTGGTTATCATATAATGGGGGAGAGAAAAGTAAATTGAGAGAAAAATAATGTTAGAAAAGAAATAATGGCAGAGATAAAAAAAGTTTCAAAACAAAAGTGAGGATAGTTTATCTTTACCTCACTATGAAATTTTCTTTCCACCTAGAGATGGAATTACTTCAAAAACATTACTTTATATGGTAGTCTGGTTTCAGGAAACTTTCTTTTGAGAAAGGTTATGTTTTGATAAAATTAAAAAATACATGGTTTGTTAAAAATTTTGAGAGTTTGAAAAGTTGTTAATGAGGGTTTTTGACAAATATAAAGGGGGATATTGAAGAACCATTGTGGTGCTTTGTTTTAAAAAAAATTATTGAAAACTTAATCTCTCTGTAAAATAATGTTTTGGTTTTATAGTAATCGGACCCAGTCCATCATAATGAGGTTATTTTCTAGACACAAGTTTCTAGACCTAGGTTTTCATATTGAGCTGAACTAGACACTTTATCATATTTAGGTCCATCAGCATGAAATTGAAAATTATTGAATTTAAATGAATAAGATAAAGAATAAGGTTTCTAAAAATTTTTGAAAGAAGAAAGTGAAGTCATGAGTTAGAAAGTTTTCATACTTTCTAAAAAAATCACGCAATGCTTTACTGATCAAGAAGTTCTCAAAAATCATGAAAAAAATCATAATAAAAACTTTTGAAGAAATTGAGGGAGAGGTTTGAAGAAATTAAAAAATTTAGAGTGAATAATTCCATCATAATGGTAATTTCATCATAATGAGAATTCCATCGTAATTCGGTTTACATTGTATTGAGGTTGATCAGCATCAAGGACTACATCATCTGATCTCTATTGTACCAATTATAAAACATTCATATCCAGAATAATGAAAAGATTATAATGGGATTATAAATAAAAAGATTGTAATGGGATGAGAAAGAAACATATTATAATGATCTGATAAAGAAATAGATTGTAATGAGCTGAGAAAGAAAAGGATCGTAATGAGCTGAGAAAGAAAAATATCATAATGAATCTGAGAAAGAAACAGATCGTAATGAGCTGAGAAAGGTATGATAAATTGAAATGGTGAAACATGAATTTAAATTTTGTGTAAATCTCAAAGAAATAAAATTAGTATTTAAGAAGTTAAATATGAAGTTTTAAATGTGAGATATTTTTGGAGATTTTGAGATTTGAGGAAGTATGGAAAGTTTCCAAGTTTCATGCCTTTGTTTTATGAGTCACCTATAAATACTTCCTCAAATCATTTTATCATTTGCAACACTCATAGATGTGAAAATGGTGGATTACTAGAGAATTCAAAAGTGAAATTCCTCATATGATTAAATAATTATTGAATTGATAATTCTATTAGAGTTTGAGTTTTGCATATTGAGAGTGAGTTCATCATATTCGTAGAATCGGATCCAGCATTATCGTATTCAAGAAATCGGATCTAAGATTATCATATTTAGAAAATTGGATATTGAATTATCATATTTAGGAAATCAGATCCATCATCATTATTTTTAGAGAATCATATCTAGTATCATTGTATTGAGAAAATCAAATCTGGAATCCGGAATCATTTTATTGATAAAAAATCAGATCCGGCCAAATCAAAATGAGGATTCAGACCTAGAAATTGTGGAGAAGATTTAAAAAAGTATTTATTCCTTTGTTTGGATCAATTTTTTTTAAGAAAACATTATAAACTGATTGGATTCAGTATTATTATTCCTATTGGGATATTGAAGGTTTCTAATAAGAGTTGGTACAAGTTTTATTCACTTCTTCTTAATAGTGGATTTTCATAGACCCATGAGAGTGGATATAGAAAGGATGTAGGTTCTCACACTAAAGCTGAACTTTATAAATCTAGTGTGATTTACTTTCTTTCCTACTATTGCGTGCATGATTATTTACTAAAATTTGATAAGGATAAAAATCATAATAGGTTTCAAGGGTTATGTTTTCAAAATAATTAAAACTTATAAAATTAAACAATTGATTCAACCCCCCTCCCTCTTAGTTGTTATTCAATCCTTTGGAACTTCAAAAATCAACCCTCTCAAATTCATTGATATAGTCTTCCATAGTACCTTCTAACATAATTCCTTTGACCTGTTTCAGAGGATCATTCTCTATTATTTCACCAAAACCTCATATAAGCTATTCCTTTAACTCCTCCCATTCTAGTGTCGACTACATATTAAGTAAAGAAAGAATCCAATGTTAAACATGAACTTCCATAGACGGTTTTGCAATTAGTACTAGAAAATAGTGGTGAGTTTTTTGGATCATTAAGTATGCCTCTTCCTGAGCAATCCAAACTATTGTATCTTCTATAGAGAAATTACATAATTCTACCCACTTAGCCAAAGTACTCAATTTTGAGTTCATAGAATCTCCAACATCACTCTTTTTATATGCTATCCGATATAATGTATCTATTCTCCCTTGTTCAATAGCATGATTACCAAAAAATGAATGTCTAAAAAACAACCATGTACCTGATGCACTGTGTCTATTTTATTCCTTTCCCCTCCTAACACCTCCAATGTTTCTAGGTGTACCTTTGACCACTCTGGTTCTTCCTCTACTCATTGTACTATTTTCAAAATTACATGTTATACATAAATTTCAATAATTTTCTTCATTTTCTCCTAAAGATAATGTAAATTATAATCTACAAATGCTTGTAACTGGTCTTGTAGGATTTGTGAGAGGCCCTCGACTGTATAATAAGCTCTCTATGACCACCTTCACTATTTTTTTGAAACTTCTACCACTATATAGTTTCTGCTATCTTTACCTACCACATATGATCCACCTTTTTCTCCATCACCGACACTCTCGCTTCTATCCTCATTGGAATCCACCAATTGATTTAGTACTATTCTAGAGTTGATTCTACTACACTCATTTGAATCTCAATGAAAGAACCTATGTTATATAACCAAAAAAATTTAACCGGAAAACTAAAGAAAATCATATGATCAAGCTATGAGTATTAACAATTCTTAAACTATAAGGAATTTTTCCAATAAATAATTACATGTATGAAGAGAAAGAAAGAAAAATTAACTCCCCTAAAAGTCTCTTGTGGAGCCTGGATGAAGCCCTTTGCAGCTGTTAATTCCAAAAATAATAACATTAATTCCCTCCCCTGAGACTTCATGACACTTTATAAACTATAGGATCAATATAAATATCATTTTACATTTCACTAAAAACATCTATTCACCTCTATATAACATATGTTTTTAATAGAGCTAGAGTCTCCCATTTCCCTACTAGAATAGGTGACTCCAATTAACTTGACAACTGATCACCCTCTCCATTAGATATTAACTCTAATTTTTCATAATGTTTTCTAGGATGACAATACTACAACTTATTGTCATGGTCTAATGATTTTGAGTAAAATCGTCTTAATATGAAGTTATTTTTATTAAAATTTGTCTTTAAATAAGTTGTCTCCTGAATGTTCTGAAGAATAAATTGAGGTAGATCATACTTCAACTCAGGGAGATTCTTCCTCAATGGAAAGTACCTAGTGATGTTATTGATCAAACTCTTACCATTGAACCTATTTCTATACAAATACCCAAAAAATTGGTGATATAAGAGGTGTTATTGATAATAAAACTATTTTTGAATGGAATAGAAGAGTAAGGGTTGTTTTTTAATCTAGATAAGGAACTTCTCCTCATGTTAGTTCACCTCCTTATTCTCTAATAGTTAAGTTTTATGTTTTACCAACTTATTTTGTTAGAAATTAATTGGCTTGGCTATTACTAGATTTATTAATGTCAGTCAAGGAAGGAACATATCAATAATGTCAGGTGAGATACCAATTTTTTTAATATATCCATTTGGGGATACTAGTAAAAGAGTTAGAAAAAAATATTTTTGTTTTGTAAGTCAAAATGATGGTGGTGGAAAAGAATATGAAGAAGAGGATGCAAATCATGTTGTTGTAAAAAGAACTGATAGATCGAAATATAAAGAACCATCCAATGTAGAGGATATTACTAATGCAGATGGAAACCAACACATTGATTTAAATAAATAGTTTTATGACACTTGAAGTATATAAGTTCATAAAGATACATTTTCTCATGAGCACCACATCCAAGTTTATAAATTCCTATATCAAAACTAGATACATCTAATAAAAGAGAATGAGAAAGATACTCTAAATTAATGACTAAATTAGGATCATTAAAATGCCAATTAACTGAGTCCAGAAGTTAGATTAAGACTCTTTGTGACCATGCAATTTTCAAACGTGATGTCCAAGAAATGAAGTCGTTGGTTCAATAGGTGTTGGAAAATTTTCAAAAGAACCAAATAGAGAAGATAAAAATTAGGTGGATATGAAATCAAGATTAGAAGGGGATTATTAATCTATAGAAATAATAACATATAACATTAATTCAATGAAAATATGAACTTATTTCTAGGAAAATGATTCAAGATCTTTAGAGATATTTGATTTCTGAAGTTAGAATATTGTATGTGTTTCTTCAAAGTTATATCCTATATATTGATAAATCTTGAATAGAAATGAACTCCATACTAAAGGAAAAGGAATATTAAATTCAGAATATTTCATTATAAGGGAAAAATGATACCAGTTTTATTATCACATAACTGCAAAGAATGGTTGGATCCTTAGTAAACAAAATCATGATTTGAATAAGAATTTTGAAAATTTACATTAATTAGTGATAAAAACTGTTAATCTTGAATCCTCTAAATAATAAGAATAATAGGTATATTCATTTTTTGAATTGTAGAAGAATCAATAATTTTTAAAATTAAAAGAAATAATTAATGCGGATCATCAAATTATTTTTCCTAAAAATAAGTTTGCTTCATTAAGTAAGCTAGTTATTTGATGTGATGGGAAAAGAGATTAACAAAATATCTTTGGAAATTTCTCTCAAAGGTTATATAATGGTTTCACAACTTTCATGGATTATTTCAAACATTCTATGGTAATGAAAATTGATTCATGTGTGGAAGCTCTATTTCAAATTAAATGGGTGATGTCTACCTAGAACACCTATTGTTTATCGTCATGTCTTTACCACTCAAAGAATCAAGAATCCATTTGTACCAACATAAATTTTCTTAAGGTAAAATCACAGGTTTGTAGAATAAATTTCAATACCTTTACTTAAACCCTCTTCTCTACTGTCCTTTTTACCAATAGATACATTTGAAATGGTGATATCTCAAAAAAATACTCTCAACATTCAGACCACCTTAGTTAAGATTGCTCAAAATGATCAAGAAGGACTTGGAGAATCTTTATAAATGTTGGCTGATGTTGTTGGAGAAAGTGTTGATCCTATTTTTCCAACATCTTATCTTCCATTTGTCTTGCCACTATCCTTCAAAAAACCCCTCCAAAAAGTTGTTTTCTATCTCAGAACAAAAACATTTTCACTGTATGCATGTTTAGTTGAGTGGTTGTTCTAAAAAACATTTTAATGGTGTTTGAAAAACATTTGAATGATTTCATTCTTATATTGCATGTCTTTGATCTATTTTCTTATTTTGTTTATATTATAGCTTTCATTAGATCTTTTTATCTATATATTCAGTGTTTTTTTACATTATTCACTATTATTTTTTTATGTTTCTAATTTTTTATTGATTTTATTTAATTTTTTATTGATTTTTGATTTTTAGTATTTTTGTTGATACAAATTCATTCTAGATTATTTTCTCATCAGTAGTACTAAGTATTTACATGTATTCATGTTCAGTATTGATTTTATTTTTCTTCCTTATTCTACTAATTTTTTAAATCAAAAAATGGGGGAGAGAAAAAATGAAAATATAAAATTAAAAACGAGGAGAAGAAAATTTAGAATAAAAAATTTAAAAATTTATTTTAAATCTCCTTTCTCAAAGTTCTTTGAGGTGAAACACCAAAATTATTAGACTTTTTTTACTGGTATATTCCAAGGTCTATTATTAAATTCATTTCTCTTTTATTCCAACACTATATAAAACAAAAATAAATAAAATTAAAATTTATTGAAAATTTACACCATAAAAAATTACTAATGAAATTAGAAGGTTAGACCAACCAAACATTCATAAGAGAAAGAAAGAGGAATCGCTTCTTCCAACATAAATGGCATGAGTGCCAGATAATATTATGGTTTCATTTAAATCATTAAAGTGTACAAAGAATATTTGAGAATAAAAAACTAAAACATTAGATAATTTATTAGAAAATAAAATTAATTAACTTATGAGATTTATAAAAATAAAAACCATCTTGAGTCATGATAGGGTATCAAAATCACTGAGTTTACAAATCCCAAAATCAGAGAAATACATTTGCAACTGGAAACTTAAAAGTTCTAGGGATAGTTGGTTACATTTCTTGATCACCAAAGTAACCACCCATTCTTATTTTGAATTCCCTAATCTGGGTAGGTTATTTTTTTAAAGAACGGTAAGAGAATCCACGTTCCTCAGTAAGGAACTAAAATCCTATAAAAATGGTTTAAGTGACCATATGAAAAAAAAAGTTTGTTTCCCCAACACCTAAGCATGTTTCAATGCCATATAAGACTAGTCCCTAGGATACGGTTCTTCACAAGGATTCAGAAAAAAACAACACAACACTAGTAAGAAAAAACTCAAAATAATAAGCATAAATGTAAAAAAAAAGCACTTGTCAATAGAGTATTTAAAAAATAACAATTACCAAAAATATTTTCTAAGTGAAAAAAGCACAAAAAAATAGATAAGAACATTTATAGTAATGATGAATTCCTTGGGTGCCATTATGTTTTTAGCTTCTTGATTGTGTGGATTCTTCCTCCATCACCTACCTTCTGTACATATTTATTTGTCTTCTCACAACCCTATTTACAATAAATACAACTTCATATTCAATTATCCATTTGGGTACTTCCGATTCAAGAAAACCATATTTCATTCATGGTAAAGGATCATGGTCATAGAAGCCAAAAATGAAGAGGTAAATTCACACTCATTGTGTACTTTAATGTTATATCTTCAATTTTAAAAATAACAACTAGTGGTCATAGTCACAAAAATCATATCATGAAATCATAAAATCACAATCCAGCTAAAATACTATAGCCATAAGTAAAAACCCATTAATATTAAATAAATAAAAATAAAATAATAATAAAATCATGATTTATATAAATATTTAAATAAAATATTTAACCCTTATCAAATCATATACAAACATGGTACATAAAAAAATAAAAGATAAACTAAATAAACCAAAAATATTTCATTGGTTGTCAATCCTAGTAATTTTTTAATCTTCCCAATTATCCAATATGTTTTTTCTATAAAATTATGGAATGAATCCCTATACTCTATTTAATATCCATGAAATAGTAATATTGAAGGGCAATAATTAACAAAGAAATTAAGAAGAGGCTATTACACTACATATAGGGGGATACTCATTGATTTTAGAAATAACATGCTCATACAGCATATAAAAAAATATTTTACATCAAAAAAATAATATAAAAATACTTTTTTATATCAATATACAATATTATGCTTAAAAAGGAAGTGACATACGCAACAAAAAATATATATTTATGATGAAATGGCATATGACCATCGATTAAAAATTCACTTGGATGTATAAGAAAATATACTGATTAAATTTTTATTTTGTTATGTAGATAAAAAAATTCACCATTATTTAATGGTGGAATTACATTGGAAAATCTATTAAAAAGTACAACAAGAATGTTAGGATACAAATTAACATGCATATAGAACAATATTTGATATGTAAAAGAAGATATGGTAATTAAAGAAACTCCAATGACTGGAAAAGACACTTTATATAATATAAAACTATTTCATTTAACAAAAATAATTTGAATTTGGTGAAGTTGTAAAATTAGGAAATGTTCACTCAAACCTGAAAAACATTTGGAATATTTTAATGTATCATAGTGATAGGTCCATCTTAAAAAACATATAATAAGTGTGCAGCAACATGCCCTAAAATCCATCTCATATGTATCTCACGTTAATTTAGTGGTCAGTGGACTTTGATACCACATTCTTAAAATTACAAGTGACTTAGAGTCTATCACCACATTCTATAAGATATGATAAATATTGATCTAAAGAATGAAATAATAAAAATCAGCATGATTATTTTTTCCTAAATTTTGAACCCTAGGAAACACTTTATTATGATCCATGTAATTAATAATTAAGGTAATATATATCAATTTATATAAAAAACAAAATAAAAAAAATATCTAGATTGATCTTACCATGTAACACATGGTATCTCTGGTATGTCTTGAATGAGAATCTCAAAAAATAACATCGTAAAATATAGATGAATCTAACTTAGCTTAGGATCCATCCAATATATTATAACCAATAAATACTGAATTAACAATAAATACAATCAATGAGATTTATAGAAAACAACATAAAAAATTAAAAAAATGAAATGTCATGAATCATACTTGAGAAGTCCTTGAATAATTTACATGTACCATAAATTTCAAGAAAATAAAAAAAATCAACTAAATTTTCATCATTATGTGGACTAAAACGAAGCACTTCTTCCAAAGCTACATTATTCACACACTATGTCCAAAATAAAAATATTCAACAAAAACATATATTCATGATAGTCTGATATAGATTGACCTCATCGAATTGTACATAGTGTTATGATATAAGACGAATGTCGCATATTTTTTATCTAGTTAATAACATTGGTTTATATAGTGTGGACATTATGTATTTCCTATTACATATAAAAACTGTAATTAATTTGACTAATTCAAATTATAAAATTTAAACATATAAAATAGGACTTAATTATCTTATACCAAGTGAAATTTATTCACATATTCTAGAAAATGATTTAGCTCATTTAGAATAATGATCATGTGGCTTTCAAATAGAAGAAGTACCATACTTTTAAAACAAATATAATCATTTTCAAAATCTTCGCAATCAGGGAGTCCAATATTTATTAGCTTTACTCGACCTATCACTATGCACACATTATCAGTATCAATTCATCCAAAAAAGTGTTTCTTTGGGACATTTAAGAATGGTAAGGAATTTATTATATCTCTAGATTATAAGTAAGTCATAAAAACTGATTATAAAATATAATAACTCATATAAATGAAATTTTTTATTAATGAAAACTATAAAAACACATACTTACCAAAATATCACTATATATTATAGATTCACAAGGTGAGAAGAAAAATTATATTAATGTAAAATTTTATTCTTTCGAAACAACTCCATAAGAGTATACATAAAATATTATGAGATAAAGTGAAGATCATGTCAATTATCATTTCCAACAATGCCAAACATTCTCAAAATATATGGATTTTTTATTTCCAATGAAAATTTATACTAAAAAATATTTTTATTTTTAATATCACAATAGCATTTGTATCTACATAGTTATTAAATATTATAGAAATGTTATTATTATTAGTGTTATGGTTCTGAACATATTGTTTTAGAACATGTCTCTACATTTCACACACATAAACAAATTCAAATTAGTAAAATAGAAATCTAAAATGAGAAATTTCAATCAATAAATAAAAAAGTCACATTTTCAATCATCAACTAATAAATACAATGAATTCTAATCAGAACATAATGATTAAAAACATATCATTAATATAATTAAAGAAAAAAAATGAAAATACATGTCATAAAATAGAAATATTGATATCATTTAAAATTTATCGCCTGTAGAGGTTTCTATACAAAGAAATAGATCTGAGATATACTATTTATCTCATTAGGTTCTAGAAGTAAGGTGATGGAGTAGTAGTCTAGGATTTTAAAACAGAGGACATGGGGGTTGATGGGTTTTTTAATATGAAATTTCTGCCCTGAAACTCAAAGGATGTGTAATAAGAATGACATGAACAGAGATCTCATATTGTGTATATACTAATGTTCATATTTTTTATGTGAAACTGGTGCATGTTGAATCCCTATTTGCGAGGGGAGGTGATATGTGGGTAACATCCTTTTTAATGGGTGTAAGGGTAGACGAGATGGGGGTATCATCCGACCATCGGTAATGGGTGTTAGAGTCGGTCTATGACACGAAAATAAAGATGACAATGAGGGAGAGAATTAGTGGATGGTAGAGGAAACAGAGATGAGGTTGATACACTAAAAGATAGTGGATGAAAGGTGACATGGAAAAAAATCAAATTGTCTGAGTGGGGGTGTTGACCACATTTCATGTCAATGGGTGAGTTGTGCATTCATTCTTTGAGTGTTTCGATTTCTGTAGCCAAATCCCCTACCTCACCATCTCCTATTGCATCAAACTCATCTCTATTCTACCTTCCTCTCCTTCCCTCCCGCCTTTTCCACTTTGTTTTAATTACATTTAAAGAGTCTAACTCCCCTATACTATAGTCATACACTACCCTCATATCACCTCCTCTCCCACCTAGGGATTCAACATGCACTAGTAGCACATACAAAATTTGTGCAGTGGTGCATAGAGAATATGATCTCTCTATGCATGTCATTCTTATTCAGAATCCTTTGAGTTTTAGGGAGAATATTTCACATGAATCAACTCATCAACTCCCCTGGAATCTGGTTTAGCATCCTAGAGTACAAATTTCCCACCCTTCTCCTGGAACCCAGTGAGGAAAATAGTCTATCATAGCTCAAATTCTATATAGAGAAACCTGTGTAAGTGAGAAATTTTAAATGGTATCAATATTTTTATTTTATCAAAATTATTTTCAATTTTTTATTTTCCTTTATATAAATGATACACTTTTAATCATAATGTTCTAATTAAAATAGATAATATTTATTAGTTGATGAATGAAAGTAAATGTTTTTTTCAATTACCGATTGAAATTTTCCATGTTTATCTTGTTATTTTACTAATTGAAATTTGTGTATGTGTGTGCATTGTAGAGTAATGTTTGGATTAAATATGTAAAGAACCATCACACAACAAATAGTATATTTTCTAGCAAATTAAACAATTGTGTGGATACAAATACCATTGTGCTATCAACAAATCAAAATACATTTTATTGCATAAATTTTCATTAGAAACCAAAAATACATATATTCTAAGAATGCTTTCCATTTTTTACAATGATGGGAGTTCTAAATTTTGTTTTATCACCAAATCCTTTGAATCAACTATTAAGGATTTTTTTCAAAAAAATAAAATATTTTATGAATATAATTCTATAACAGACCTTGTTTGTCCAAAATTAGTTTTCGATATTTTGGTGAGTATTTGTTTTTATAGTTTTCAATAAAAAAATATTTCATTTATATGAGTTATTATATTTTATAATAATTATTATGACTTACATAAAATCCATAAAATATCATAAATGGATTACTATTCTTAAATTTCCCAAGGAAACGTTATCGTGGATGACTTAATACTGATAATGTGTGCATAGTGGGAGGTCAAGTGAAGCTAATGAATATTGGACTCCCTGATTAAAATGATTCCAAACCTAATTATAGTTTTTTAAGAATTATGGTACATTTCTATTTGAAATTCTCCTGATTTTTATTCCAAATAAGATGGATAATTTTCTAGAATACATAAATAAATGCCACATGGCATAAGATAATTAAGTCCTATTTTATATTTTTACATTTTATAAATTGAATTACTCAAATAAATTATTTTTTATGAAATAAAAAAAACATAAAGTTTGCACTATATCATCCAACATTGTTAATGAGAGAAGAAATATGTGACATTCGACTTATATAAAAACATTATATACAATTTTATGAGGTCAATCTATATCTTACTATCATGGATAGATTTTTTTATTGAATATTAATCTCTTGGACACAATGTGTGAATGATGTCGCTTTAGAAGAAGTGTTTTTTATTGTATATATTGATGAAAAGTATATTGATTTTTTATATAAATTGTGTGGAACATATAAAATCTTCAAGGACTTCTCAATTAAGAATCATCACGTTTCATTTTTTATAAATTTTTTACATTGTGCTTTATTAATCTCATTGATAGTATTTCTTGTTAATTCAGTATTTATTGGTTATGAGAGATTATATGGATCATAAACTAAATTATTTTTATCCAAATTTTATGATGTCATTGTTTGAGGTCCTCATTGATGTTTGACTAGAGATATAATTTATTACATGGTAATATCTTTAGAGATATATTTTTTTGTTTATTTTTATATAAATTGATAAAGATTATTGTAATTGTTAATTACTTAGAGCATAATAAATTCTTTCATGGGATTCAAACACAAGAAAAAAAATATTCATGCTAAATTTTATTATTTCATTCTTTAGATCAATATTTATCATATGTTATGGAATGTAATGATAGTACTTGATTCTATTGTATTTTTAGAAATCTGGTATCAAAGTCCACTAACCACTAAATTAATGTGAGATATATATGAGTTGTATTATGGAACATGTTGTTTCATACTTATTATTTTTTAAGATGGACTTATCACTATGATACATTAAAATATTCAATTTGTTTTTCAAGTTTGAGTTAACATTTCCTAATTTTCCAGCTTCACCTGATTCATTTGATTGTGGTTTGATCGTACCACGATTCACTGTATTATTTTCACCCTTACAGCATTGTATTAAACTGAATTTGTATTGTAAATTCCAAACATAATAACAAAATGAACTTAATTTTTGATGCAGTTATTTTATTATTATCACTGTTAAAAAGGGAAATTTTACTTGTTTTAATAATATCATTGAATATGGAGGTGATTTGGAGGACCCATGATGAAGTCCAAGAAATATGGGCCAAACTGCGCAGGATCCAAGAACACCAGTGGATTAATCCGCAAACTTATACTAGACCGTGCATCCAAATGGGCTGACATTTTGTGGTCTGGTCCAAAATATAATTGGATACATTTCACCTCAAGGAACCCAATCCATATTCGGATTTTATGGGGCCCATCCTAACTGATATGTCCAAGCCACCGAATATGAACAAAGTCAAAAGTGGCATTCTGTAATATGTCAATATATCAAGTTGTGATTGTCCAAATGATGCCAAACATTCGGTGGTGATAGTCAAGACATATTTCTACAACTTTAAAGTTTTTTAAAAAGGGATATTCAACTGTCTAGTAGCCTAATACCATCCTCCAAGTGGTTTATCAAAATATAGATGACCAAAACCACTTCCCATTTTGGCTATAAAAAGGCACCTTGGGCACCCCATTTGGTAGTTCGAACCAAAAGTGAAGCTCTGCCATTTTTTATTCTTGGAGGATTCTTCCCCTCATCCTTGAAGTTATGTATGACCCTATCCTCATAGGGGGATAAATAATGAAGAAGGAGTTCCACCCGAGCTTCCTCCCCCTCCCGATGTCTAGCTAAACGGTGGGTGATCATTGCGAGGGAGCTACACACTTGAAGATGGATTTCTCGAACCTTATATTCTTCTGGTTTTGTGTAATTTGTGTTTGAATTATTTTACTTATGTTTAATCTTTATATTCTTCTTCTATGAATGCATTTATTTGGTTTAATTAAGTGAAACATTTCTCATTTCAATACAGATTGGGTTGAGATTCAAGTGGGAATCTTGATTTGTTCCTATTATACAACACAAGCATCCTCTTTCTCTAACACAAACATAGTATTTCAGTATGATTTGGTATAACTCACTCTATTCTTTAGTTCCAAACCTTTAAAACATGATTGTTGTGTCAAGGGGTGGTTCTTTGGGCAGTATTTTAAGAGGAAAGAGGGGAACCAAGATCTTGGTCATCCCTCAACCAAAGGATTACAAAAAAACCTAATAACCAATTGAGAACAAGGAACTCTTAAAGTTCTGTAGTAACTTAGAAATGATCACTTATTTATCTCATATTTTTCAAAATCCACTTTTTCTTTCAACATTACAACTCTTTACATTAAGTTTCTTTCTTAAAATTTTTTACAAAATCAGCCCCTCTTTGGTTATTCTTATTAAAAATACACACTCAAAACATATCAACGATCCTTAAGAGATGACCTAGGGTATGCCTTAGACTTTAAATCAACCTTAAAACATAATTATTTTGACATTTTATGACAACACGGTCAAATTTTGGTGCTGTTTCTGGAGAGTGATTTGGTTTTTAGTGCCTTTTTTTTATAAGTTTTTTGTAAATTTTGTAAATATTTATCTGTTTTATATTATACCTCTACCTATATTTTTGTATTTTGATCTATTTTTTGTGTAGTTTTGGTTCATGATGCATTCTAATCTGAGAGACTTACCTCCTTTAGAACCCAAAATGGAGAGGATCCTACATCAATGACACTGAGACATAGAAGAGAACCCTTCGAAGGAGGACACACAAAACATTGACACTCTTCTTGATCCTTCCTCTTCTTCTTCCAGAACCAAAATCAAAACTGAAATAATATTTCATAACATAGATGAAAATAACCGAATATTAAAATAACTAACCTCACCTAATGTTGATATCCATCCCACATATATTCAAATCCAAGGCGAGGCACCCAACTTTGAACTAAAATCAGGTTAAATTCATTTATTACCAAGATTTCATGGATTTCCTGGAGAAGATCCACACAAGCATTTAAAATAATTTTATACTGTGTGTTCTATATTAAAACCTTAAAATGTGGATGAAGAACAAGTAAAGCTAAGGGAATTCCCTTTCTCATTAAAAGATACTACAAAATATTGGATTTACTCTGTTAATTCACCAATTAGAGGTTGGGCGGACATGAAAGGTCTTTTTCCTGAAAAATATTTCCCAACCTCTCGCACTATAACTATAAGAAAAGAAATATGTGGTATAAGACAATCACAATGGGAAACACTACATGGATATTGGAAATTCTTTAAAATGATTTTTTTAAGTTTCCCACACCACCAAATAAGCGAACAACTTTTAATTCATTATTTTTATGAAGTTTTAATCCCTATTTATAGAAATATGATTGATGTTTCTATAGGTGGTGCACTAGTGGATAAGACCCCAATTGTTGTAAGAACCTTGATTGAGAACATGGAAAAGAACACTCAACAATTTGGTACAAGGTTTAGTGTACCCATTTGAGGTGTCTATGAGGGGAAAAGTACCAAATTTGAGAAGAAGGAGGACACAATGTTTGAAGAGGTAAATACCCTTCTATGAAAACTTGATCTTTCCCAAGGGAAATACCAATGTCCTCTTCCCATCCATTGTGGTATATATTCTTCTAACACCCACTACTCTGACCAATTCCCCCAATTGAGAGAAACTTCTGAGAGTTGTGAGGTAATCTTTCCAGGCCGCCCCTATAACCAACCCTTTAGGTAATAAACATATTATCCATCAAATCCTAGGTGGAAACACAACCAAGCCTATAGGAAAGGTGGTATTAAAACCAACCTCAACAACCATGGAACCAATAGGGTCAGAGTAGTCATCCACTACCACCACCCAAAAATCCTCATCCACCCTAAAGGCCTTTCCAACAACCCCTTCCAAAACCTGATCCTATCCTATAAGATATGATGAAACAAATGGATTTCAACAATCTCCAATTCTAGAAAACCACCCAGGCATCCATACAAGACCTCAAAACCCAATTAGTCTAACTAGCTAACTCGGTGGGGGGAATTCAAAGTCACGGATTGGGTAAACTACCATATCAACCATTAGTCAACCCTAGAGATAAAGTAAATGTTAGTCTCATCACCCTTAGGAGTGGAAAACAACTAGAAATTCAAATTAATCCTCTACTAGAGTCATCCCCTCCTGAGGAAACCTTCATCCCAACCATTAAAAATGTTCCAAATGTTTAAAAACCATGTCTTGAGAGAATCTATTCCAAAGGAAAGAGTGTGTATGTCGATGAGTCTCCTAGCCAACCCATTCCTCTTCCATTTCCCCAAAGGGCCATCCAACCTATAAAACAAAAGGAAACTGATCTAGATAAGAAGATATTGGAAACTTCCAAAAAATTCCTGGTAAACATACCCTTGATTGATGTTATGAAACAAATTCCAAGATATGAAAATTTTCAGAAGGAGATTTGTACACACCGAATGAAACTTCATGAAGATGAAAAGGTGATCTTGGGGAGGAACATATCAGCATTAATAGAGCCATCACTTCCCACCAAGTGCAATGATCCTAAGACATTCTCGATTCTATGCACCATAGGGGAGTATTCTTTTTCTAACGATATGCTTGATTTAGTTTCTTCTATAAATGTGATGCCTCACTCCATTTACTCTACATTGCAGGTCAGGGAACTGAAGACCACTGGAATTATTCTTCAACTGGATAATCTGAGTACCGCACACCCCTCTGGTGTGTTATAGGATGTTCTTGTGTGGGTTCAAAATTTAATTTTTCTTGCTGAATTTTATGTGCTTAAAAAAGAGGATTATAAGATGAATGGACATTCCCTGATTATATTGGGGAGACCCTTCTTGAAAACTTCCAAAACCATAATTAATGTCCATAATGGTACATTATCTATGGAATTTGGTGGTGACATAGTCCATTTTAACATCCTTGATGGCATGAAGCACCCCTCAGAAGAAAATTCATTTCTCTCTGTTAATTCAATTGATGTACGCCCTTCCCTTGAAAAAACATCATTTCATTCCCTTGATCCCCTTTCAGAGTTTTCTTCATTTATAGAAATTCTAGGAAATGATTCATGAATTTATTTTTGTAGTGGTCTAGAGAAATGTAATGCATGTTTGTTGATTGATGATTTCTTGAACACTGAGGATCACTTAACCATCAATGATACTGCTAAGCTTGTAAAAGATCATTCCTCATCTGAGGATGATACCATTAAGTAGTTAGATGAGATTAGTGACCTCTCATTTTAACACACACTCTCATAAATCCAAAATCCACCTGAATTGGAACTAAAACAACTGCCTCAAGATCTAAAATATTCATATCTTGAGAATGGAAACAAGTTTCCCGTCATCATTTCTAGTTCACTTTCCCTTAGCATGAATTGCGACTGCTTGAACTTTTGAGGGAGTATAAACAAGCTTTGGGATGGACACTTACTAACATTCCTGGTAGTATCCCATCAATTTTTACACATCATATATTGTTAAATTATGAGGATAAACTAGTGAGGTAGGCATAACGTCGATTGAACCCAAACCTCCTAAAAGTTGTAAAAAACGAGGTAACAAAATTATTGGATACTGGAATCATTTACCCCATCTCTGACAGCCAATGGATCAGTCCCATTCAAGTAGATCCTAAAAACATTGTCCTTACTATAATCAAAAATGAAAATAATGAATTGGTTCTAACTCATGTGCAGAATAGTTGGTGTGTCTGTATAGACTATCACTGACTAAACCAACACACTAAGAAGGACCACTTCCCTTTGCAATTCATTGACTAAATTCTTGAGAGTGTCGCGAGTAAGTCCCATTACTGTTTTCTTGATGGGTATTCTGAATAATTTCAAATCCATATTTCCCCTGAGGATCAGGAAAAGATGACCTTAACTTGCCCCTTTAGCACATTTTCATATAGGAGGATGCAATTTGGTCTGTGCAATGCTCTAGGTACTTTACAGCGATGCATGGTTAGTATTTTTTTGAATTACCTAGATAATTGCATGGAAGTTTTCATGAATGATTTCACTGTGTATGGATCCTCTTTTGAGGAATGTTTGAGTAGTCTTGCTTCAGTCCTACATCGCTGTATTGAAAAGAATCTCATATTAAATTATGAGAAATTTCATTTCATGGTGTGATAAGGTATAGTTTTGGGAAATGTCATTTCTGGGGATGGAATCCAAGTATATAAATCAAAAGTGGATGTCATTTATTCCCTACCATTCCCAAAAAAATTTATGGTATGTGTAGTCTTTCCTAGGTCATGCTATATTTTACCATCATTTCATTCATGACTTTAGTAAAATGGCACTCCCCCTCTCCCGATTACTCCAAAAATAAAAGGATTTTTTTATAATGAATGTGAGGAAGCTTTTAATAAGTTAAAATGGAGTCTCACATCACCCTCGGTAATCCAAACACCATAGTGGGATTTACCATTTGAGCTCATGTGTGACGCCTCTAACTATGCAGTTGGGGTAGTCTTATCAAAAAGGGTTGATCGATCTCAACATGTCATTGCCTATGTCTCATGTACACTGGACTCTACCTAAGAAAACTATACCACAACTGAAATATAATTCATTTCCATTTTTTGCCTTGTAAAAATTAATTTCATACCTTTTAGGGTCTAATGTCATTGTGTTCTCAGACCATGCAGCCCTCTGGTATCTCCTTAAGAAACCGGAAGCCAAACCACATCTCATTCGTTGGGTGCTCCTCCTTTAAGAATTCAATTTAGAAATTAGAGATAAAAAGAAGCATAAAATTTTGTGGCTGACTATATCAGTAGGATCCACCCATCCTCGGACATTGAATCATCCCCTAGTATTCCCATAAATGACATGTTTCCTAATGATCAATTGTACTGAGTGCAAGATTATATTCCTTGGTATGCTGAAATTGTAAATTATTTGGTAGAATCTTTCATTCCTAATGATTTCAACAAAAAACAGGCCGATCATCTAAAACATGAGTCCCGTTGGTACATTTGGGATGACCCATACCTCTGGCACACATGCAGTGATCAATTCCTTAGGTGTTGTGTCCCCGATAGTGAGTTTCAGTCTGTCCTTAGATTCTGCCACACTTTTTCCTGTGGGGGCCGCTTTGGTACCCAATGTACTGCTCGCAAAATCCTTGATTCTAGTCTCTTTTGGCCAACACTTTTTTGGGATGCCCATGATTTTTGTAAATCTTGTCCCCGTTATCAAAGAATGGGTAATTTCTCTAAAAGAAATGAAATTCCACAACAACCATTTCTCTTTCTTGACATTTTTTATGTTTGGGGTAATGTTTTTATGGGTCCATTTCCCAATTCCTTTGGAAACTTGTACATTATTCTGGTAGTTTATTACATGTCAAAATGGGTAGAGGCACGAGCTACAAGGAATAATGATTCTAAGGTATTTGTAGAATTTTTGAGAACCCAAATATTATGTAGTTTTGGCTTACCTAGGTTCATCATTAGTGACCAGGGTTCTCATTTATGCAACCAAACAATGCAATCAATTTTGCGTCAGTATGGGGTCGGTCATTGAGTGTCTACTTCTTATCACCCACAGACCAATGTTCAAGTCGAGGTGTCAAATAGAGAGGTAAAACAGATTCTTGAAAAACTGTTCACCCAATAGAAAATATTGGAGTCTTCGACTTGATGATTCATTATGGGCATACCGTACTACTTTCAAAACTCCCATTGGCATTTCACCATATCAGCTAGTGTTTGGAAAGAGTTGTCACCTCCCTATTGAGATTGATAATCAGGCCTATTGGGCCATCAAACAATGTAATTCTAATCTTTCTGGTGTGGGTACCCAAAGGAAGTTTCATATTTAGGAGATGAAGGAAATGAGAAGAAATGAATATGAGAACTCTAGGATTTATAAGGATTGAACCAAGGCTGACCATGACCGCCTCATCCTTTATCTTCAATTCCAAATTGGGAAAAAGGTCCTCCTCTACAATAAAAGGTTGAAGTTTCATCCAGGTAAACTTCGTTCCCATTGGTTTGGACCATACACTATTACTAACATCTCTCTATTTGGTTTTGTCCAGGTTCAAAATGAAGAAACCAAGCAAACTTTCACTATCAATGGGTAGAGGCTAAAGAACTTCCATGAATCCATTTTGGATTCCTCGATAGAGGAACCCCATGTTCAAGAAGCAATATATGAATGAAACTCACCAGGTTTTATCATTCCTTCCCACATTTTCTTCTATTACAGTGAGGAAACTACAAACTTTAGGTGTGGGGGGGATGGGTACATTCCTGGGTTAGTTAAGATTTTTCATTGTCTTTCTTCTTTCTTCTCTTTTTCTCCTTCTTTATGGTATTTTCACTTTTCCCCATCTTGTTTAGTTCATTAGGATTTTTCATTGTCTTTCTTCTTTCTTCTGTTTTTCACCTTCTTTATGGTATTTTCACTTTTCCCCGTCTTGTTTAGTTCATTAGATTTTTTATCTTATTTCTTCTTTATTATCTTTTTCACCTTCTTTATATTATTTTTACTCCCCCCCCCTTCTAGTCACAAAATCATGGAACTTACTGAAAATACATGTTGAAATTTTTTATTCCATGTTGATTTAACATTTGATAAAAACCTAATGTTGTTATGGAATGAATGTTTATATGAATTTAACATCAGGAAGTGATTTTTAGTGAATTGGTTTTCTGTAAATGATATAAATAGTTTTATCTCTGTGAAACCTCTAAGATGATTGATGCCCCTTGTGTGAGTACTTTTTAGGAAAATTGTGTCACTAGTATCTCCACACATTTTTGCACCAAACCACAAAGTGTGAATATTTCTTACTTAATAGAAGGTAAATATATGTTTGGTTAATATTTTTCATCTTAAATTGATATTTCCATATGTTTGTTCCTTATCTGATCTGTTTCATTACTATACCAGATTGACCTATGTGTTTGTACCTGATATCTGACTGTTGTACGCGCTCAAAAAAATCAAAAAAAAAGATCAAAATCAAAAAAAAATTGGGTTGTGTCTTAGGTAGGTCAAAAACCACTCCTCTTCAACCATTTATCTTGTTATAAATATTACAATTAGTGTCATGAGGAGATCAAATAAGGGTTGAGAGATGAGTGTGAGCTTTGTTCCAAATGCAACTTCTGAAGAAAAAAAATGAGGGGAGTGATGAAATGTTCAACATATGGGTATATCTAGGTTGGTAGCTTATGGTTTGACTTTTTGGAATGATTAAGTGATTGGGTCTTGAAATATGATTTCAAAGGATGTAGGTCAGGTTTGTTGGAAAAAATCTTTTAAGCTGAAATTTTTTAAAATAACCTATATTTATTGGATATAAAGTGGGAAGAATAATATGGAATGGTTTTCACACACACACATGGAGGTTTAGTGGCATAGTTGACTTCTAAATTCCTTGCTCAATATGGTATCATTAATCTCTTTGAATTTCACTGTGATATGATTTATGAGATATCTTTTTCAATTTTCACTAGTAAGAACTCATTGGTGTGGCTTGTGCATTGATCACATTACTTTAATGAATTAAAATTTCATCAGATGTTAAATCGTCATGATGCTTGTAATATATACATGCATAATTTCTGAAAATCTAACTTTTCCCAGGAGTTCAAATGTTTAGGTGTGGGGGTGTGATCGTACCACGATTCACTATATTATTTTCACCCTTACACCATTGTATTAAACTGAATTTGTATTATAAATTCCAAATATAATAACAAAATTCACTTCATGTTTGATTCGGTTATTTTATGTTTATCACTGTTAAAAAAATAAATTTTACTTGTTTTAATAATATCATTTAAGGTGGAGGTGATTTGGAGGACCCATAATGAAGTCCAAGGAATATGGGCCAAACTACACAGGATCCAAGCACACTAATGGATCAATTTTCACCCTTCTACTAGATCGTGAATCCAAATGGGTTTAAATTTTTTGGTTTGGTCCAAAATTTAATAGGATGCATTTCATCTCAAAGAACCCAATCCCTATTAGGCTTTTATGGGGGCCATCTGAACTGATCTATCCAAGACACCGAATATGCACAATGTCAAAAGTGGTGTTCTGTAATATGTCAATATCCCAAGATGTGATTTTCCAAATGATGCCAAACATTTGGCGGTGATATTCAATACATGGGGATACAAATTTACAGTTCTGTAAAAGGGGAGATTCAACTGTATAGTAGCTGAAAACCATCCTCCAAGTGGTTTATCAAAATCTGGGTTCCCAAAACCACTTCCTATTTTGGCTATAAAAAGGCACCTTGGGCATCCCATTTGGTAGTTCGAACCAAAAGTGAAGATCTTCCATTTTGGAGTAATAGAGGATTATTCCCCTCATCCTTGAAGTTATTTAGTCCCCTATCCTCATAGGGGGATCAATAATGAAGAAGGAGTTCCACACGAGCTTCCCCCCCTCCCGATGTCGAGCTAAACGGTGGATGATCATTGCAAGGGAGATACACACTTGAATAGGGAGTTATGGGACCTTATATTCTACTATTTTTGTGTAATTTGTGTGTGAATTATTTAACTTATGTTTAATATTTATATTCTTCTTCTCTGAATGCATTTATTTGGTTTAATTAAGTGAAACATTTCTCATTTCAATACTGATTGGGTTGAGATTCAAGTGGGAATATTGAGTTATTCTGATTGGACAACACAAGCATCCTATTTCTCTCAAACATACATGGGATTTCAGTATTCTTTGGTAGACCTCATTCTATGCTTGAGTTCCAAACCTTGAAAACACAATTTTTGTGTCAAGGGGTGGTTCTTTGTGCATTATTTTAAGAGAAAAGAGGGGAACTAAGATCTTGGTCATCCCTCAACCAAAGGATTACAACAAAACCTAATAAAAATTTGAGAACAAGGAACTCTTAAAGTGATGTAGTAACTTAGAAATGATCACTTATTTATCTCATATGTTTTAAAATCCACTTTGTCTTTCAACTTTACAACTCTTTACGTTAAGTTGCTTTCTTAAAATTGTTTACAAAATCACCCCCTCTTTCGTTCTTCTTATTAAAAATACACACTCAAAACATATCAACACTCCTTGAGAGAGGACCTGGGGTCTACCCTAGACTATAAAGAAATCTTAAAAACATAATCTATTTAACATTTCATGACAGCGTGGTCAGAGTTAAATGAAATAGTTTTATATTAGTTGATGTCTTTTTTCCAGTTATAGGAGTTGTTTAAAATATTTCAACTACTTATACATATGAATTATAGTTATATTTGCATGTTAATTTGTATCCTAACATTATTTTGTACATTTTAATAGATTGTCAGATGTAATTTCACTATTAAATTAAGATGAAAATTTTTTATATATATAACAGAATAAAAATTTAACCATGGTGTTTCCTTATGTATCCAACCCAGTTTTTAATTGAAGGTCTTATGTCATTCCACCATTAATATATTTTTTGTGGTGAAAGTCACTTATTTTTCAAGAATAATTTTGTATACTAATATACCTTACTCTGTATTTTTATATTATTTTTTTGATATAAAATATTTTGTTGTGTGTTGTATGAGCATGTTATTTCCACAATCAATGAGTAGCTCCCTATATGTTATGTAGTATCCTATACATAATCTCTTTGTAAAAAAATTCCCTTCAGTTTCACTGTTTATTGCATATCAACTAGAGATTAGTGACTCATTACTTAATTTTTCAGGATAAACATGTTGGAGAAACTTTTGAATGGTTAATGAATCCAATGAATTTTTGGAAGATGAAAAAATAAGGGAAATGATTGAAAAAAATTGAACTATTTTTTAATCCTTTAGTTTATCTGTTGTGTGATTTCAAACTCCCTCTTTAATCTCAGCAGATATACATAATGGTTCTTCCATTACCTCTCCAAAGTAAAGTTCATTCATTCCTCCATCTTTGTCATCCGGGTCCTGCAACCAACTTTATGATATTTTTTATACAACATAAGGGAGGTCAGAAGACAGTTGAGTTTTAACAAAATCAGAGAAATAAAATCCTTGTAAAGAGTCTCCCTTAATGATTTCAGATTTTTATTATTCTTCGATGTGAAAATCCACTGAGAAAATAAATTCAGGGGTGAACAAGGGTACATTGTATTTTTCTTTAAGCTTTCCAAGTTCTATCTCCACCATGATTTTCAGGACATGTGGGAACATTAATTTAGGTTCATACTAACGCCTGATAGTCTTCTTCTTATTATTCTTCCATAGGATCTTAAAAAGTGTCTTTGAGTTCATATTGTTGGTTCCTCGATTCATCCATGTTGAGGGGTTTTCATGTTTTTCTTCCTATACTAGGGAATATTTGTTGAGTTGATCCAGTTTATTCATTAATTCTTGCATATAAATTTTATTTTCTCTTCTTATTGACTTTTTCCTTGTCCAAGGCAGTTGTGAATTGGTTTTTGAGGGTGTTGATCCTCCCATGGAACTTATGGGACATATGGGAAGACAAATTGGTCATAAAATAAATGTGAAATGTGTGGGTTCACAACTTCTTCAATTCTATCAATCCCTTTAATCTAGGAATAAAATTTGTGATCCATTATATAGAACGATCACCTTTAATTATTTTAACCACAGTAGAGAAAAAAATATATAAATAACCTAACACAAAGAAAAACATTAAAAACTAAATATAATTGTGTTAAAGATGGTGAAAACTCGAACCTTCACCCCAATAAGAGCTCCATATTAATCATGTGGTTGTCACGGACCTCAGTAAAATAGAATTTATATTTACTCTTAATGTATCGTAGTGATTGGTCAAGGTTGTCTCTCAATGAGTAGGGTTTGGGAGTTTCACAATCTTAATCACTTATGATTTTCGATTTTTTTTAATGTATTGAAATTGGAGAGAAATGAGGGGTGTTTGTTTTAATGAATGAAAATATTAAAAATGAAAATGAAGGATGGAATGGATGCAAGAAGGGGCCTAAGTATCATTCAAGTCAAGGTATGACCATCTTTCCATTGAGCCCATCCATAGGGTCTCCTCTAGGGAACCAATATCACTCATATAGATGTAGAGAATCTGCCCTATGAGTCCGTCCAAATCATAATAGTTATCACCCTTGGTGTATTTACAATTCATGTAACATATGATCCAACCCTTGGTGTTCCATAAAAAGAAAACTCAAGTATCACTCAAGGCATGATACAGTCTCAACACCCTATGAGCCCAACCAAGATGTTCTATATGAAGGAACCCGAGTATCTCTTAAGTCACTCATGATTCATTTAATCATTTAAATTAATTAAGAATAAGTCCATGTTCATAACATGTCAGATAACTAATCAAGTACTTTAAGAGGGCCACGACCATTTACCAATTCAAAAAAAATAAGAAAGGATATGTACTTAAGCAAGTCATTTCCCTTTACAAGGACACTAAAAAGGTCATTCTCATAAACATGTGACTTAATACATTAAGTGGTCCTTCAATTTATTAAGGAATTCCAAGCATTGAATAAATTTCATAAGGCCAGGCAGACTGCTCATGGAATATGATACCATACATGCAGTGGTATAATATAGGTCATGCCAACATGCATTCCATACAAAATCATCAAGTTCATTCCATGAGAATTGGGCCATAACCACATAGGAGATTTTTTTTTTCCACAAAGGGATAACATAGTGGAGTATCACACCCTTCCACATTCCAATTAATCACCTCATTTACATTTTATAAGACAACGTACCTGAATGTGAGGTTTTATTAGAAAACAACTGATTAATAAAGGGAATTCCAAGAACACACCCTCAAGGGTGGATAGAACATAAATTCCATAACCTTCAAAAAATTTCGTTTGATATACAATGTCTATGAAAATTCGGGCATTAGGTTCTAAATAATTAATTTCATATTTAAAGGGTGTCGCACGGAAATACCGGAACATGGCCCAACGACGTACTATATAAATCAATGAAACGTTGGGGGAAAATCTATAACGACCCGGCCTTTTCTTACATTACTATTACATCGTTTCAAAGATAAACAACATAATAGTATTACACATAGAGGATCCAAAGGTTTAGTGTCTTGGGAAAACTAGGACCATACATAAAAAATACAACATCAAGCATAAACATTCATTTAATTTCTTCTTCTATTGATTCTTATTGGCACTTGTCCTCTCCTTAGTACATGTAGCCACCTGGAGATATACATCAAAAGGGGTGAGCTAAAAGCCCAGTAAGAGGATAGATAAGAACAATATATCATGGGGTGAGCATAATCATAACATATTCAAAAGATCATGAACATGAGAGGAGCATAAATAATAGACTTGAAGTGTGGCAATGCATAAAAATGAAACATCATGTCTTAGTGGTTAAATACCACACATACTTGTGAACCAAGCTAGCATCTTGTTCACACATCATTTCACATTTACTCATGAGATTCATCACTTTACCCAATGAATTGGAGTGCTATATAATTCTGGGCGCACCCGTCACATTTAAACATTCATATTGCGCTATATAATTCCGGGCGCACCCGTCACATGATAACATTATCATTATCATGCTTGCCACATAGAACACATATAAAACATGTAAATAAATAACCCATGGAAAGGAATGGGTTTCATCTCATAATAACACATTCATAAGCTTTGGGTTCCCAAAATAAAGAGGGAACAACATACTTGATACAAGAACCATCAACCTTGAATGAGAGGTAAAAGGTGAGTTCTTGAAAGAAGAGTTATTTTGGAAAACATTTTGATGGACATAAAAACCAGTGAAAAACATGTATATCCCAGAAAATTAAAGGCAATGATGAACAAATGATCTTTGAGGAGTAACCATATCAAAAATGGAGTGAAAGAGGGAGAACCCGAAGGAAGAAAATTGGGTTCGAGATTTTCCCTTACCTTGTACTCGAGTGCCTCCTTATCTTTAATGTCCTGTATAATGACATTATATCCATTAATTAGAAATACAGAACCATGTGTATGTTAATAGGGTTCATTCTGGTTTCATTATGTCATATTATGTTCCTTTTTATGACTTATAGAGTTTAAAAACATTGTTCGGGGATGTTCGTTTTTATGGTTTTTTTTGGGTGGTTCACATGTATTCTTAAATTGAAGTTTGGGTAGAACATGAGTAAACATCCAGAACTAATATTACATTTTATTAATGAGATTACAAGAGTTTGAATTATCTTATAATGAATCGCATTATATCCATATGGATGAATCATTAGATAAGAATTTAATGATGGTTATTTGGGTTAATTTGAGCGGTTTTTGGATCACAACGAACTTGTTTTAACTTTTAACTTGGTAATATGGCCATAGGTTATTTCCAGAACTTAAAATAGAACATAATACATATAAAATATTCTGGTTCAACCATAAAAATGGTTTCATGACCAGATCTGAAGGTAGAAATGGAAAAATAGAGCATGTCGTTTTTGAAGGTGATAAATTAACACCTCATGAACAACGTTCTCTTTAATAAAATAAAAGGAAGAGGGAAAGGGTGTGGGGTGATATAATATCCCATTAGAATCATAAAATTACAGTATATGTATAATAATTGAGTTACAAAACAATTTGGATGAATATAGGTGGGGAGAGATCAAGAAAGGAACTTGAACTTGAAAGGAAATTAAAGGAGAAGAGGGAGGGAAATTACCTCTTAAATCTTCCTCCTGAGATCCTCCTTTAGGAAGCTAGTCTTGGTCTTTTGATGAGACCAGCACCTTTTGGACGTGGGGGAGGTGCTAGGGAAGATGTTTGGGCAGAGTTTAGAGAAGTCTTGGAGCTTGAGAGGTGTGAGGAAAAGAGGGAGTGAAGGGTGGCTTTTATAGTGGAGGGGAGAGGGGTTTCCTTAATATAAAATTCATTAGTTTATTAATTTCTCCTAAGACAAGGAATAGTGAGTCTTGGATGACCAATAATAGTAATTTTATAATGTAATCCCGAACCAAGTGGGCTTACATCAGCAGAACATCATCGATGACTCAAATAATACATTATTTAGCATTTATTGTGAATTATCGGATTTAACTATTCATCAAAAATTCAAGTATCTCAGAAAAATCTCAAAAATTTACTCCAACCATTTTTCGACGTGTAGAATCCAAAAATGAAGTCCATTTTTCAAAAATAATTTTCTAAATATTATTAATTTAATATTCAATTAAAATCATAATTTACTTAAAAAAAACAGTTTTTAAGATTAAAACTGATTTTATAGTTCTTTCAAAAATTACATAGGGTCTCATAACATTATCTAAAAACTATTAGACATTGATTCAATAATTTATGAATACATTTCAGGGAAATAAATATTCTTTTAAATTAATTAATTAATTATAATTAATTATTTATGACTTATAAAATACCAAAAACGTTTACTAAGGTCAAATTGTCACTTTCTAATATGTCTAAATTTTATTTTATTATTCATAGGTAATGTTACTCTTATTTACTATTCATAAGGGTCATATTACTATTCATAAGGGTAGGTTACTATTCATAAGGGTAGGTTACTATTCACCAAAAATTATTTTTGTTTCATTAGACTCCAAAAATCATCTTGAACACAATCGTGAATGTCAGATTTTCAAAATTCCAAACATAGAAGTAACAAACTTATGTTTAAAAGTTATGTATCACTTAGTAGTTCATTTTGTTGTGTTTTCATGTTATTTTATGACATATTTATAAGAAGGAAATTTCCATTGAAAAAATTTGGGTCGTTACAAAATCTATAGACCACCTACCTTATACTAAGGGTGTTTCACTCGACCAATGTCAAGGCTTGAATCAAGCTGGTTCATGGGAAATCGAAGAAACGGACAAACGCCTTGAAAATATGGTGAATTAGCTCGCACCACGATAGCATTTAAGATGGTGAGAGAAAACGAGAATAGAGGGGAGAAGAATTGTAGACATACCGAGGGTTATCCAACTCACCTAATAGTGCTCAAATCCGACACCAGATCGAAGAAATCTCCTAATGTCGAGGAGAGAAGGAGAAACCCACAGAGGGTTGTTGCATATGGAGGAGGAGAAGAAAAAATGGGAGAATAAAAATAAAAGGAGGCAAGGTATTTTCAGTAAAATCACACCTTTAAATTAGATGCACGGTTCGACTACATGGTTGGGAAAATTGTGTGCCAACCGTGCATTTAACGCTGCCCAAGAAACCCCCTCGCAGGAGATGGTTGCACGGTTTAGGTAACCGTGCACAGCTCATGCAAAAGTCCTCTATCAAGATGTATGCAGCACCCGCACAGCTGTGCAACTCCTTTAACGCGATTAGACAAAACCGTGCGAGACCTCCGGCTCTATTGTATCAGTAGCACTGTTTCACCAGGTGGGTCGAACAGTTTCAGAAAAACCATAAGCCCTTACCAGCTTTCGCGGTTTTGAGTGTTCGGAGCCCGCCGCTCCCAAAACTCATCAAAACACTAGTGACGCCTCTAGGTCCTTAAATCAAGCCTAAAAAACACATTTAAGTGTCCTAACTCTAAATTTCATTCCGAAACTCGGTTTACAATCCGGTCTGTCTATCAAACTGAAAATTCAAATTCCTTCAGAAACTTCATCCGATCCAAAAACAAAGGACGTTACACTCTCCACCACTGGCGATCCTTGAGTTATTGGGAATGAGAGAATTATTTACAAATAATGGTCTTCTTATTCCTCTCTTTCATTGCAGCGAGCATCAAGTTCTCTTTCCTTGGATGAGTTCCATGTGCACTGCTTCAAGGGTCGTGATCGATTCAGTTGAGAGCATCTAAGTTAATCTTCTTGTTAGAAAAATCCGTCTGCCTATACAGGTGTGAGAAAAATCAGAGCCAAATTGTTTCTGCTCTTGGCAGCTCTAGTGGAACTCTTCAAGAATTTTCTCAGGAGATGCATTCTTATACATCGCAGGTGCAATGAAAAAGAATGCTGTTCGGTGTGATTTTAGCATTGCGCTTGATGGCAAGGAGGCCCGTTTTGGATTTGGGTTTTGGCTTCATGAAAATTTACGGAACAAAGGCTTGGGCTGGGAACATGATTGGTGCTGCAGGTCCTTAGTTATGCACATCTCGAGCTAAATGTATCTGAACTTGAAGTCCAGTTTATGGCTGAATGTTGTCATGTTGTTTGGATTAGCCGTGAGGATGGTTGAATGTTAAGTTGCAGTACCGAGTCGGTCTGATGCGACCATGCAAATTCAGGTGCGAAGGGGGGTGATTGGTGCCTCTTAGTTCGAACATCAGCTTGTCAAGATTATTGAGAAAAACGATCGAGCAATTGGTGTGCGGGAGTCTTCGCACATGCGGTCGGTGAGTGGGGATGTCTAGTGGCCCCTCTGTTTTCAGAATACCAGCACAGGAGCATAGTCAATAGCCATAAAATAAAAATCAGTTCTGGTGGCCTCTTTGATTGGCTTTGTTCCAGATCTATCAGGGATGGTGCGCCTTTTCTCCAATCTCATTCAGCTTCAGATCTTCTTCCTCCTCCGCGATACTGTGGCGCAGCTCGGTAGTTCTGTTTTGGCATCAAGGGCTTCGTCTTCAACTTGCAGCTCCGTCGTAGGATTGGTTCTCGTAAATCGTGGAACAGGGCGTCACGGCTTCAGTATTCTCCCGAGATTCGGTCAAGGTGCAGTCGGTGAGCTTTGGTTGCAACAGAGCGGCGCGGTCGGCTACTACAGAGTCCTTCAATTCGTCTTCAACAGTGGGATGGCTTCATCGGAACAGGCGGAACGGCTTCTTCTCTGGCCATCTTCATCGCGCGGCTAGCTTCAGATTTGGTTCGGCGCAAAGGGTATGGCCTTCACCAACCGGTGGCACGGTTCCTTCGCTTCCACCTCGGGGATTTCAGAGGGACGAGAATCGCAGTAGGTTCAGGTATTGAGGAGGCTAGGGCACAGGTGTTGTAGCTTATCCAAGGTTAGTAAAGAACAGTGGAATGGGAGCGTGGGATACCTCTTGAGAAGCGCGTGCGATGGGTTGATGGGAGGGGCCGAGTGACGATGTTTATTTTATGCAGCCATTTATAGACTCTCACACATTTCAAAAACATTTTTATTTAATAAAATATTTTTTTTTATTAATTTAAAAAACCGATATAAATCATAATTTCACCCTTCAACCAAATAATTTTCAATTCATTCCAAATTCATTTCAATCAACCTGATTTTTACAAAACAATATCAATTTCCACAATTAAAAATATCATTCTAATTCGAATTAAAAATCAAAAAATCCAAATTATTTAAAAAAAGTCAATTTCTATTTAAAAAAATGACTTCCTAATTTATATAAAAAAATGAGTAAATCATTAAAACCAATAATTAAGTCATTTATCAATTAAGATCCAAAATTTGCAATGTCAGAACAAATCCCAAATTTTCCCTGGGGTTTGGATAAATTTTGGTGTGTTTTTAATGAATAAGAAGCAATTTTTTTTGAAATTCTCAGCTCACATCGGTGTATATATATTATATATATTTTTTGGATGTTCTTAGTTTATTTGGTGGTATTTTTTTAAGAAATATTGATGTGTGCAAGTATAGATCAATTTGTTTATTACATATTTACCACACTAATTAGTTTGTGATATTTTATTTATCCTAAAGATTGTTTTTTCACGTGACATCATTATAAAAACATTTATAAATTTAGACTTTTATTTTGATCCAATCAACTCAATTAAATGCGTATCCCAATTTTTTTCATTAGTTACTTGATTTTGTTTTCATTTCTACATTCATTCTAGATTAAGCTTGTTTTTTATAAACATTCTAAAATTCATTTTATTTAAATACATGATCAATATTAGCAATCATTTATGGCTGATTTTATAAATCAGATATGTATTTAAAAAATTGTTTTTGTTCTTTTGAATGAGATGTTTCGTGGAAGACAGTTCCTTTTTAATCAATTTTTCTTACAAACTTAGAGTTGAATAATGTGAAAAGTGCATTAAAGTTGTTTTTCATAGATTATGATCTTTTCATGCTTGAATCGTACTGTTATTGTATGACAGGGGGGGTTATTTATTTTTTTCTGTATATTGATCAAGAAAATGATTGTGGGTAAGGATTCAATAAAATCATGATGTCATCAAGATTGACTACGTTGTTTTTCTATGTATCATGGAGCATGTTATCTTTAATGGTTATTTATTATCCATAGAAGGAAGATGTAACATAATCATTAATGCGTTTGAGATAATGGTGATAAATTTTTATCCCTTGATATCTTTAAAAATACATTTAGATGGATTAATCATATTCATTCTTCTATATGCTATGACGCTGTGATTTATTAGAATAAATTTCATTGGGCATTTAGTTAAGAATGCATATATTTCATTTATATTAATATTAAGCGGGTTTATTTCAATTTTCATGGACATGTATCAGAAAAGATTTATCGTGATAGAATGACAATACTACCTTAAATTAACTGCAATGTCACATCAACACCAATGTTATGATATCTTTATATTGATGTTATATGTCAAGCTCCATGTAACCAAATCAGGACATGTGAGCGATTATGCTAAGACCTCCTTTGGTTCTAATTGCAGATGTTTTCAAGGATTAACTTTGACTGGTGAGATCCTTTGGTGTAGTTTGAACCATGATGGTGATAGTGAGACTTGATATGTGAGAGAAACAAATTATGAATAAGGTTTGATGGAGTTTCATGTAAAGTAGTTTGGAGTTAGATCATCTTTAAACAGGTTTGTAACTTCATGTCTTTTCTTGGAGTTTGAACATGTTTTGAAATTATGTTTTTTTTATAGAATGATAGTTTTCCCAAAAGGACAAGCCTCCTTTATTGAATAAAAATAAATCTACAAAAATATGAAAGATGGCTTTTTACAATAGTCCCTTTGCCTACAAGAGAGGAGCTCCTCAGGTACGACTTTGAGCAAGATCAATTACGAAGCAGTGATCCCTTTATTAGCGAGCACATCAACCAAGTAATTTGACTTGTGGTATGTATGTGCGATAATGTAGTTCATCACTACGCCAAAATAGGCGTTTAGGAGCGGGTTTTTTGGTTTAGCAACGGTTTAAACCACTGCTAAATTGCGTCTAAGCATTCATTTAGCAGAGGTTTTCAAAACCGTCACAGGACGATTTAGCAGAGGTTTTTTCAAATCGGGGGAATCATTTAGCAGCGGTTTAAAATGCCGCTAAATGATTTTGCGGTGTTTTGTTTATTTTTTTAAAATTTTCATCTGTAATTTTTTTTATTTTATTATTATTATTATTATTATTATTAATTTTTTTAAATCTCGTATTTAATTTATTATTATCATTTATTATTCTCGTAATTATTTTATTATTATTTTATTTTTGCTAATTTTTGAATTCTTGTAATTAATTAATTAATTGATTATTATTTATTATTATGCTCATGCACATGCATGCATATGCCATTTATAGAAATTTTGTATTGGGAGATATTTCAATCTCTTACTTCTTGCTTATTCTCAAAAGACTTTACTACTCGAGTGAGCTCTTCATGTCACATATGTCATCAACATAGGGAGGACATCAATCATTTATTTTTATCTTGTGCCACAACCACTGCTCTTTGGAATTATATTACTGACATCTTTGACTGCAGATGGTTACTTGCTGACTCTATTTGCTCCTTTATCAAATGTTGTGTTGAGCTGGAATTTTCGCAACAAATCGGAAATCTCTTTCTTTCCACAATTGCAGAGCTCCTCCACGTTATCTAGTATGATAGAAATGTCATTATTCACAACAATTACTCTTTCAATCTTAATGTAGGTTGGGTGAGAATTCTTATTGCTATTAAGGATGCTTCTATGCTTCAAAAAGCCCACTACAATAACTCGGTTGTGACTTAGTGATTCTTCGACAGCTTGAAATCAAAGGGATCTACAAGCAGTTGAAGCTCTTTTTTGAAGTGTTATGGCAAGCCCCGATTCCTGGCTGGATAAAAATCAACGTTGATGGCGCTTCCAAAGGAAATCCAGGTCCCACAGGCTGTGGAGCCATTTCTAGGGACTCTCTTGGGCATTCTCATGGCTGCTTCTTTGGTGGTTGTGGGTTTGCCTCTTCCCTTGAGGTTGAGATGATGACTGTGATTCACGCGGTCAACTTTGTTAAGCTAAGAGGATGGAATAACTTTTGGATAGAAAGTGACTCTACCACCATTATCCAAGCTATCTAGAATGGTGTGGTTCACCTTGTGGGGTCACTCACAGCGTGTTGGAAGAAATGTTTTAGCTCACTACTGGATATTAGATATATTGCCACTCACGCCTATTGGGAAGCAAACATGGTGGCGGATGGTCTTGCCAACAAGGGAATCAACCAAGACATTACGTGGAGTGATGACCTACCGGTTGAGCTCTACCCTTTATATGAGAAAGATTGTAATAAGATTTCTTCTTTCAGTCTCATGTAATCTTCCCTTTCCTTTTTAATAATATTTTGTGTCTTGGTCTTTGACCAAGGAATTGCCTTAAAAAAATCATAAATCATAATTCATAATTAATAGCTAATAATTAATAATTAATAACTAAACATTAATAATTGATAATTAATAATTAATGAGAAATTATTAATATTTAATAATTACTAATTACTAATTAATAAATAAAATATAAATTAATAATAAATTAATAAAAAAATATATAATGTGGTAATAAGTGGTAAATAATTAATAGTAAATAATAAATAGTAAGTAATAAATAGTAAATAATAAATAATAAATATTAAATAATAAATAATAAATAATAAATAATAAATAATCAATAATCAATAATCAATAATCAATAATAAAAAATTAAAAAGAAACTAATAATTAATACATAAATAATAAACAAATAATAAATAAATAAATAAATAAACAATAAACACTAAATAATATATATAATAAAATAATAACATAATAAAATAAAAATGAAGAATAAATAAATAATAGATAAATAGTAAATAGTAAATAAGTAATAAATAAGTAATAAATAATAAATAATAAATAATAAATAAGAAAATAATAAATAAATAAATAAATAAATAAATAAATAAATAAATAATAAATAAATAAATAAATAGATAAATAATAAATAAATAATTCATAATTCATAATTCATAATTTACAATTCATAAATAAAAAATAAAAAATTAATGACTAATAAAAAATTAATAATTAATAAATAAATAAATAATAAATAATGAATCAATAAATAATAAATAAACAGATAATAAATAAACAAAAAATGAATAATAAATAAATAATGATTTTTTTGAAAATGTGACACACAATGATCCCTTTATTAATGTCAAAATGGAATGTACAATAGAGGAACAAGAAATACATAACAAGTTAGAGAACAATCAAGCAACACGTGAATGAGTACACATACTATGGTAAGAGGAACTCCCACCTTGACCATGCGGATGCTGTCCTCTTCTCCAAGTTTTGACCTGCAACCATGACCCACCTCCATCACCTGGAAGTCCAACACCAATGATATCCGATGTTTCTTCAACTTCAGAAGCCCGATTTTTTTGTTGTCCATCCTCCACATTGATTCACGATGTAAACAACTCAAAGGAATTATGAGTTCTAACCTTGAAATTTGGTTTATTCCTCACATGCTGAACCAGGTCTGAGCTCAAAGTAGCAGAAGAGGTCTTTGCCTTATCCATCATGGGAGTCTCAGAATTTGTAACCCCAGGACCATCTCTGTTAGGAGAAAAAACACTAGCATGGTGCTTGCAAGGCAATGCTACATCAATCACAGCCCCTTTAATACTGTCCAGAGAGGATGAGGAAGTAACATCCTTATGTTGTCTTCCTTTAAGAGGAGTTTAGATCATACTTGGTTCCTATAAATAAGCTGGAGTAGAAGATGCTTCCTATACAATAGGAAGTAGGCCACCAATAGTGGATTTGAATGTGCCAATCCCTTCAGAATTCCTCAGAGTATTAGATTTCACAACACTTGGGTTTTCTGATTTCTTGCTATAAACGGTATCAAACTCACAATAGAAAGACTTCCTAGGGAATTTTCCACTGCCCAAATGCTTTGTACCTTCATGAATGCTCAACATAGAGTGAGAAGAAACAATATTTGAAGGAATAATAGGAGTAATTGTAAGAAATGGATCTGATTTAACTTTTGTTTGACTTATAACACTAGCCACAAGAGGTTGGGATTCAAAACCTTCCTTATTAAGATCAATAGAAACCAAATTTATACTAGAAGAAGCCTTCCCCAAAGTAGGGTCAGAGAAACATTGCCTTTAGGAAGAATTGAAAGTCATTTTATTCTTGGATTTCACTGAAGTGGAAACAACAACCTTTTCTTTTCCTTTTTTTTGAAATAAATTGTTCTTTTATCCTTCCAAAAATTGATGTCCACATCATCCTGTGAATCAATTTCCATGGCATCTTGACTATCATCCAATTCTTCTCCAGCATGATCATCATTAATTCCCCTAGATAAGACACCTTTGAAAAGACTTTCCTTCAATGGCTAAGTGTGAATCCTCTACAATGTCAGCCGAAGATAAAGGGCTCTTCTTATTCTATTGAGAAGTAAATTACAAACCAAGAGAATATCAAGGAGAAGAGACAAATCAAAGAATAAAAAAATCAGTGCAACCATCTTTCAAGGGTTGATGGGGCTTTAAGGTTACCAAAGAAGAACCTTCTTCAATAAGGATTTATTCACCTGGGGATTTGAGAATAGAATTAGGCCCAACACTATCTTCCACTTTATTCTGATATTAGTCTTCAATGATCAGTTCAGTCCTCTGATTTCCTTTCTTCTAACAATGATGCAAGTCGGGACTTCTAATATGACAACGTGAGAAAATGAGATCACCTCTACATATAGATTTTGAATGAACAATAATTCTACAAGATTCACAAAATAGATTTTTTGTCTCATATTCAATACTAAGAGTGATTTCATCTTATGGAGTGGATAGAACCACCTTATCTATCAGTGTACAACTTAAGTCTTCTTCCATAAAGACTCGCACATAATTACCAATCCTCACAATTTTTGTGGCATTTTCCATCCTAATTGGAATACCAATTGCATATGCGATGTCATGTAGAATTTTAGGGTTCCATAATACCCAATTAAGACCATGAATTTTAACCCAAACCTATGCGCAAGTATCCCTAAAGTCATTCATATTGATGTTTAACTTCTAATCAAAAACTACAAAGTACTTGACCTTAGGTTGAAGGAGCCTGAACTCCAAGATCTCCCTTTTAGTTTAACCGATGGAAATAAAATGAGGAATAATCCACATCCAAGTGAAACACATTTGAAATATATAAAGCCCCAAAAAGATGCTGATTGGGAAACTAGGTTCGCAACCTTCTAGGGTTTTGAACATTTCAACAGCAATATGTGAGTAATAAATGAAAAATTACACAAATCAATCCTTTTTGAAATCACATCCTCCGAAGTCGAAACATGTGCGGTATATCCTTTCCTGATAATTCGATTCAAAGGGCGATTTGTGATGAAAAAAATGAACCTAAAAAAAACAAGATAAATCAGAGAAACCCTTTAGGGATTCCTCATCGAGCTCCTTGATTTTCTTTAAAGTAGACAATTTTTGTAGATAAACATGATGAAATGGGTTATACGAGAAGAGATTTGGGCTTCTTGGATGCTCAAGGAAAAACCGATCACCAGGGATCATTGGAAGTGACCTCTTCCATTTCTCCATCCTCATCAAATAATAAATAAATTATAAATGAATAATTAAAAAATAGTAAATAAATAATAAATAAATAATAAATAAATAATAAATAAATAATAAATAAATAATAAATAATAGATAAATAATAAATATACATTAAATAGTTATTTAACAATAATTGACTAATAAAAAAAATCAATAAATAATAAATCAATGATAAATAAATATTAAAATAATAAACAATAAATAAAAATTAATAAATAAAAATAAAAAATAAAAAATAAAAAATAAAAAATTAAATAAATAATAAATAATATAATAATATAATAATATAATAAAAATTGGATATAAATATATATAAATTTATATACACATCACAAAATTTACATATATATATATATAAACAAACATTTATGTTACATAAATATATATAAACACACTCATATATATAATTATACATGACTATATATATATATAAACACATGTAAATATAAATATCTCTCTATATATTTTTTCACATATATGATACAAAAATATATAAACATAAATATGTATAAATATTTTCAAATGTATATAAATATACACAAATATTCATAAATTCATATAAAAATATATATACAATTGATAATAAATTACCAAAATAGGGGAAAACACAATAATTGAAACACCATCAAATCAATAGGAATGTAAATCAATGGAATAAAATCATAAAAAATAGAAAACGGATATGAAGAAACTCTAAAATGAAGATGAAATCTTATTGAATGTGTATGATATATATATACTTAAATTTATTTAAATATATTATATATTAATATTTATTTACATATATTAGAATATAAATATAAATATATATATGTTTATCAATACACACACATATGTATATATTAACCTTATTTATATATATGTGTATATATATATATTCATATAGTTTTACTATAAATTCATTTATATACTATATTTAATGATAATGATATAATTATATAAAAATACATTTATAAATTATGTACACACATAATATTATTGAAACACAAGTACATATTTATATTTCTCAAATACACACACAAATATTTACATATATATTTGTATTTTTTTATATATATTAGAATATACACATAAATATAGATTTTATATTGACACACACATGTTTATATATAAACATTACTTGTATAGATATATATATACAAATTAATGCATTTTTATAAGGTAAATAAAATCAATAATTATTTATTTTAAATGAAATGAATAAAAAATATTTATTTCCATATGGTTTATATTTTAAAAAACACATTTCTATTTAAATATGAATTTATACAAGTGATTTATTATAAGTTAATATAAGAAAATATGTATATATTTAATTATTAATAAAACTACATTGTGAAAATTGATAACACTTAAAAACCATAATATCAATATGAATTTAATCACTAGGAATAAATTCATTCCCCAACGAAAAAATGAAATAATACTCTCTTAAATGAAGATTAAATTCTATTTAATGTTAAAAATTTGGGATACCTCAACTAAAAAATCAGTTTGGAGGCCTTTTGGGACATTTTTTTCACAAAAAAATGTTATTGGGGTTCCTTGATCACTAAGGCGTAGAGCTTGTTACAGGTTTTTATTTGATATGTGGTAGATCCTAAACACACACCCGAATCAAAATTCATGGTCTTTTGAAGTTTGTGTTTGACTTCTTACTTTTCTTGAAAATATAATAAATTTTATTCTTTTAATTATTACAAAATTTCAATCTAATGTGATTTTATATCATTTTATAAGCATTGATTTGACTAGTTGTGGAGCTAAAATGGACTCTCGGATCAAAAGTTATGATCAATTGATA
The DNA here is from genome assembly GCA_963277665.1 of Viscum album. Taxonomy (NCBI): domain Eukaryota; kingdom Viridiplantae; phylum Streptophyta; class Magnoliopsida; order Santalales; family Viscaceae; genus Viscum; species Viscum album. The sequence continues at coordinate 1,673,819,291 of OY728126.1, forward strand.
CCAAAGTTAGATTTTCAACTTATTGAAGATTTGTTTTAAGTTTCAAATTATTATTAACTAATAATTATAAATATTTATTAATTAACAGATTATAATTAATGAAAATTATAAATAATAAAATATATATGGTAGTAAAAAATAACTAATAAAACTTAATTAGGTATTTTATTTTTTAATTTTTTTCCTTCTATTTAGAGGTGATTTTCTAAAACTACTACTAAAAATAATATTTATTTTTATGTGAAAAAATTAAAAAGTATATATTTTAAAAACATTTAGCAGTGGTTTTTAAAATGGATGATAAATTTTTACCCAAAAAATATTAGCGGTGTTTTTCAAAAATGCCATGAAAAAACCACAACTAAATCATTTATTTCATGTAGTTCATGGATGCAAGATATTCCATACAACTGCCCCATCCGGTATTCAACTTCCATGAGATATGAATGTTACATTCTATGGTTGTTTTACCCACTGTAGTGGAGCCACATTCAAGACACAAGTTTAGGTAGCCTTGTTGATTTGAAAATTTCACTACATTAATTATCCCAATAATTTCTACATCAAGGTATGTATTAACTCCACAAGGACCATATAGGAATCCAAATTCGTCATGTATATCATTTCTAAAAATGAAACCATAACTAGAAGGACTTGGATTTCCTCTTGAATCTCCTTACGTGTTTTCTTTGACGAATCCAACAAGTGGAGGGGTCTACATGACTTCCAAGGTTCCAAAAGGAGGATGATATTTACCTGTAATACTGAAGAGATTAATTATTGGTGTTTTTTTTAAAAAGTTGATAATATTATCAAAACATAAATCCATCACATGTATATCTTGATAAAAATTCTGACCAACATATATATTATCTATTTGTATTACTATAATTATAACAGAACTATTTTATCTACCATAATAATATTTAACAATATGATTTTTACCAATAATTTCGCGATAAGAATATATATGTTGGTAAAATGCATTACCAACAAAAAATGTACATTTAACAATAGATATGCCCATGCTGGAGAAAGTTATATATTTTGTATGAGAGTAGTGATGGTGAATATTAAATTTTAAAAGTATGTTTATCAAGGTTATTTATTTTTTATTTCCATGGTAAAAGGATATTTTCAATTATTTTAGGCACCCTTTTCGAAGTGGGAATGATTGATGAAATGAAGAAGCCCATTCTAGCAGCTCTTGAGAAAAATTTCAAGCATAGTCCTTCAATTTACATCTTGTTTATTTTTACCCTATATATAACCAGTAGAGTATATGGTTCATATTTGATCCATGAAAAATACAATTGAATATGAAATGTTGTTTATAAAACCATGTATGTTTACTTAATATAAGTTTTACGTTTCTATCAATATAGAAACATTGCCACTGAACTTTTAAATCTAATACAAGAGAACAAACATTGCCCTACTAGGGAATTATTCATAGATGTGATTAAATGTTTATATCACATAAAGGATTAAAAAAATCAGTTTTTACAATTTATAAATATAGTAATCTAAACATGGTCATTTATATCAAACTTATAACAATTTTATTGATCATTATCAACATTCCCAAAGATCCGAGATTATATTAAAACTATTTGAGGTGATGTTTTGAAGTGGGATTCAACCTCATTTAAGCTATATTATTATGTAGTTATGGAGTTATCTAATTAGTAGTCAAATCCCTAATACTATAATTCAAGGTCCCACCTTCATTACTAAAGTATATATTCCTAGGGGAAAATCAACATATTCTTATTTTCATCTCTTCCTTTATCAAATCCAATCAAGAGTGTATGCTTCTGGATATCTTGAGTAGGCATAAAAAAGTAATTGGATGGACCATGTATGATATTCATGGGATTATCCCACTTATTTGAACCCATATGGTTATTCTAGAATTTGATTCTAAACCATTTTAGAAACCTCAATGAATACTCAATCCTAATCTCATGGATGTGGTAATAAAAAAACTTCTAATGTTATTGAAAGTATATATAATCAACCTTGTTTTTTAGAGTGAGTCGGTAAGACCTATCCAAGTGGTTCCAAAAAAGGATATAATTACCATGATTACCAATTAGGATGGTGATATTCTCTCCAAAAGGGTTAGTAGTGGATTTAGAGTGTGTATTCACTATAGGAAGTTAAACACTTATACTAAGAACAACCATTTTCCCTTTCCCTTTATTGAAATAGTCATTGAACAAGTGGTAGGCCATTATTTCTACTACTTCTTAAATGGTTTCTCAGGGTATAATCAAATTTTGGTCTCCTTAGAAGATCAAGTAAAAACAAGATTCCCTAAATTAAAACTCTGAATCATTCCCAAGACTCATAGAATTTTTCCCCTCATCTTGAATAAATGTAGCTATTTTTAAGTATTATCTTAGTAGACATTCCCATTGGATAAAATTTTCCCATATAATCACTTAACAATTGGTACCATCTTTAAAAAAGAACTTCATCCATTTAATGGAACTGAATACTAGAGTTTCCTATAATGAAAATTGGGAAACACTCAGCTTGATTTCAACTTCGCTAAACCCCCTATGTTATTGTTGATTCACCGAAATATATAATTATATAATTTATATAAGAGATTGTTCAATAAGTAGTACATTCTATGATAAAATTATAGAAAAATGGGATTTTTTGATCTAACAATTTCTCGACCAAGGGGAATTCATAATACATGATGAATTACTATAAAATATAGCACATGAAACTATTTAATCAATACTAACTCTACTAACTCATTCCTAGGTTAATGTTTATTAATGATTGATTTGATGATTATTAAGATTCTCCCAATCATCATCCATTTTTCTTATATTATATTTTATGGAACATAGATTTCTATGAATTTTAGGAGTAATGGGATCCAATATTTTAGTTTTTACCAAGTTTTCCTTCAAAAAATATATTTACTAAATTAATACTTTTGATTCCCATTAAGAATATATTTTATCATTGTTTTTTATTTATCTTGATAATTTCTTAATGATTCTTGGTCATATTTTCTTTCCTCTACAATAGCACGAAAATCAAACTGAGCATATAGGTAATGTTCAATAGATTAAATATTTTTAATTTTTTATGAAAAACTTGTATAGTTTAGAGAAGGTCGATCCACAATGATGGACATAAAAATGTGCACATGTGTGACGAAGGAAGCAAAGAATAACAAACACAAAATAAACATAAACATAGAAATAATTTTATATGAAGTAAGTGATGATTATAATAAACCAGTATAGGATTAAGTGATATAAATCAATGAATAACTAAATATTATGAAGAAGTTACAAATAATCAATATATGAAATAGAGGAATTAAATTGGACAGTTTTATAAATATTTTCCATTGTTTATACACAGAAATCACTAGATACTGATAACAAGTGGTTGAATAACTATGTCAATAGACCAACATGTGAGTGGGTGAATCTCAATGTCCTTTATATATTGAACTTTCTCGATGAAAAAATGATGAACACAACTTCCTCACTAATACCAAAATGTAGTTTGATCATAGTGTATGAATATCATGTGTTAATAATGTTCCATATTAATCAATAGATGATTTAGAAATTTAAAATTCAATTAGATCATGATCACCTATCCCCAATTCTTTATGGTTCATAGAAAAATAAGACTTGAAATGAAATTTATTTTGAGAGAAACATAAAGAAAAATAATACATGAATGATGTAAATAAATTACCTACATAATGAAAATCCCAAAATGAGGTTTTATATGATGATCATATCTGATTGAAAAACATTTTAGAAATTCCTTAAAATTAATATAGAACTCATGGCATTAAGTTGTCTTTAAACAAAAATTTAAGGTGTTTCTTTAGGTTTCCTGATTCATGGACTCCTACTATTAACCATTCCCTCTCCACCGGAAAAAAATATGTGTTTCATAGATAATTTATTTTTATATATTATAATGGAAAAAATATCAAACTTCTATCACACATAAATGATGAATTTGGAATCATTTCATTCTTAAAAAACTCACGTGGTCTAACTAATAGTCTAGGAAATGTAGTTATCCATTTTAAGTCATTAATTTCCTTTGTTTTATATTTTAAATTATTAGAACACAACATTGTTGGGGTCAATTTATTATATAATGATAGATAGTTTATAAACATATTTAATAACAAATGTTCCAAAAAAAGTTCAATTGGGGTTATGATATTCTCTACCAATAAAAAAAATTATACAATAGACATATAAGAGATATTATACTAGAAAATTAAATTCCTTAGTGAAATTAAAAATGATTCTCTCCATTAAAACATAAGGAGAGGAAATTAAAGAGTTTATAACATAAATAAAATCCTTAAAGAAATACCAAATGACTTACTAGATATTATGTTTGATTAATCTAAAGTTTTTTTTATCTCAACTAATAAAAAAATCAATATAAACCAATCTTTAAATAAGAAAATGAAGTCAATAAAATTTAAATCTATATAATTTATACATATTGATCATTTTGGGTCAACCAATATAACATGAATTAGAGGGAAAAACTGCATGTATATCCTATATGATAACTATTCCCAATTATGTTGATTTTATTTATTTATAAAAATATATATATATAATATTAGTGTGTATTTTAATTCATATTAGTTTGATATAATTTTTTGACTTAAAATATAATTATAATTATGTTATTTTTTAGGTTCTGCACCTTAGTTTTGAGAGGCACATAGTATACAATACACCTCACACCGTATCCTCAATTGATATCCATGCTTTACTACGATGCATGCCATTGATAACTATGAATCCATATATACACAAAATAATCACCAAAATATTCTAATGACAAAGAAAAACTCCCTAATAGGGATCCCATAATTCATGAACCACAATTATTTCAAAATTGAAACATATAAATTATGTAATGAATAAGAAAAATAGATTGAACTCAACAACATATGATATCTCCCAGGAGTGTGTACATATATTTTTTTATGTTCCATTAAATATATTTTTTATAATTTTTTATAAACATGTGAGTGATGATTAATTTTTATTATAGGAAACAATACATATCACATTAAGTTATTTTCTATATTATATATTCAAATTATTTTTATTTGACTCATGATGGAAAGAATTTGGATGTACAACATTGATTGGATCACTGATGAGTTTCATAATGAGTTATGGTATTATTTTGACTTCACATTCAATAATGATTCATATGGTTGATTGAGTCAATGCCCATGTTTTTATTGTGATGGAAGACCATGGTTAACTCATGAGAAAGTGAGTTACCATATCACTAAAAATGGTTTCCAAAAAAAATATCATGTATGGTATCACAATAGAGAAAAACATCAAGTAGAGAATGAAATTAATTCATCTAAAATGATTTGTATGAATATTTTGTTTTCTAATCATTTTACATTTGTTTCTAAATCCAATTACTCATATAAACCAGTGCAAGAGGAAATGAGTATCGGAACACTGTTTTTGTCTATTGATCATAATGATGACATTGATAGTGTTAGAAAAATGATGGGAGATGTGAATAACCCAGCATATCAAGCATGTGGGAAAATGAGAAAACTTGAGTTCTTAATGAGATTATATCATTGAAAATAAATGTATAGATTTAGTAATACTTATGGTTGAATATATATTTATATTTATTAATAATTTACAATATATAAGGATGCATGTATTCCAAAAAATTATTTTATAGAATCAAAGTTGGTTGAAAAAATTGATTTTTTATCTACTAAGATTCATTATTGTCCCAAATATTATTGTATGTTCTAGAAGAAAAAAACAAAGTTAGTTCAGAGAAAATAGTTTGGTACATCAAGGTGAAATGATAATAAATATGAAAATCATTCCTTCATACTATATAAAGTTATGTGAAACCTCCCATTAATTCTCAGAAAAAAACTATTAATGTTGGAAAAAATGGTAATAAATATCAGATGGAATTAAGATGAAATAAATAAGGATAATGATGAAAGAGAACATCCTGTAAATAGGTTATCTTGGAATAAATTTGATAGGTTACATCCTAATTTTGTATCTGACCCACAAAAATGTTAGATTTGGATTATCCTGTGATGGTTTTAATCTATTTCTCTAAATGAATAATACATACAATACTCAATGTGTTTTCATTTACCTTTATAACTTTGCTTCATGGATGTGTATGAAGAATCCGTTTACTATAATGAGTATATTGATATCTAGACCCAGTGATCCAAGAAATGATGTTGACATACACTTGTATAAATTAATAGATGATTTAAAGGAGGTTTGGATTTTTTTTCACAAGAATATAATGGCTTTTGGAAGGAGTAATTTATGTTTTGTGTAGATTTATTATGGACAATAAATGATTTTCCTTCTCAAGGAATGATGTTTGGTTAAAGAACAAAAGGTAAATTGTCCTACCCTATTTTTATGAAAAATACACATTCTCAAAGATTAAATTTTTGATGAACTTTCAACTTCATAACGCATCGATGATTTCTACCAATGGATCATCTATAAATGAAAAATTACAGATAGTTTGATAATTATGTCAAGACAAATGAAACACCTCAACAAATATCTAGGAATTCTATTTTTAAGGAACATGATGGATTAAATCATGTTATTGGAAAATTCAATCAAATATCATAAATAAAAATCATGTTAATTTAAATTATAATAGAAATTAGAGAAAGAAAATTATATTCTTTAAGTTTCTGTATAGGTCATTGAATTTAGTACATCTTTTTAGAAGTATTACATGTCAAGAAAAATATTTTTGAGATGTTACTTGTTACTCTTTTAAATTTTAAAGGGAAAAAAATGATTTGCGGTAACATAATGATTTGATGGATTTGGGTATAAGAGTAAGAATTTATCCTAAGTTAATTGGTCAAAATAAGCAGAATGTCACTTTTTCCAGTTATTCGATGAAAAAATCAGAGAAAAAATAATTTCTTCCAGTCTTGGAGTGTTTTATGGTTTTATATGTTTATTCAAGTAACATTTCGAAAACGGTGAATATACAAGATATTAAACTAAAATCTATTAAACCCATGATTACCATGTCTTTTTACATGATTTTATTCTTATTTCCATTATACATTTAATTTCATATACTGTTAGAGTTGTGATTAATTTAAGACATTTTTATAAAGAACTTTATACCAAATGACTGAGCAGAAGTGCTGTTCAGAAGTAATAGAGAGCTACATTGATTATTCTTTTCGTTTTGGATAAAATTTTCCCACTATCATTTTTCAGATGTATGTTACGTATGACTATGAATCATACCATAGAAGTTATTTTTGGTGGTCCTATTTTGAGTCAGTGGATGTATCTGATAGAAAGAATGATCTTTTCATTGAAATATTATGCAAGAAATAAATATCATCACAAAGTCTCTATTTTTAAATGATATTTAAAACAAGAATGGATGGATTTATGTTCATCATACTTGGATACCATCACTATGAGGTGTAATTGAATAATGATAAATAAAGAGGAGAAATATGATCCCATTGAGGCTGTATTTCCTTCACTTCCCCAAATAGGGGGGATATTTGGATCGTACTCATGTACTTTAAGTGAGGAAGAGTGGGAAATGGCTCATCGTACAATATTATTCAACTATGGTGTGCTTGATAGTTACATTAAGTAAGTACACTAATAAATATGCATTTTTTATTACTTGATTTATTTCTATATTCTAACATTTTTTAAACTTTCATATTTTTAGAGAACATTGGGGAATTATAAAAATGAGACATCATTATTTATTTATTAAGAGGAAGGAAAATTTCAAAACAAATAATTGACTGTTTGGTTAAAGTCTAGGTTATATATTTCCATTTTTTGTCATAAAATAATCACTTGTATCTATTTAATATTCGATATTGGTACCATTTAGTTTCTAACTGTATGAATGAATGATGTATTAGATGAAATAAGAGCATTTTACTTTTATCCAAACAATGTGGTACATGATTATAAGGTAATGGATTTCAGTGGATTTAAATTATTTATAATTATCTATGTAATAAAAATAGAAATGAAGCATGAAGGTGTCATGATAAGCACCACAATAGATTTTTATGAAAGTGCATCAGACAAGAAATATTGATAAAAATATATATCATATTATGAGGTTGATGAAAGAATCATTTTAATAGAATACTATGAATATGGTTGTGTCACAATGATGAAGTGTAAGTGGTTTTATTAAATGACATATAAATTAATTCATATAGAAAAATATGGATTTAGAGTGATTGATATGAATCATAAGATTCATAAAGATGAACCGTCAGCTTCATAAAGACGAACCTTATATTCTTGCATCACATTCTAGACATGCGTTTTATGTTATTGACCTGTAAAAAAAATTTAGTGTTATTTTTGATGTCATTCCAAGACATATTTTTGACAAAGGCATGGATGAAAATTATTTTGTGGATGAACTTCTTGGTATTTATTCAAAATTTTCATTCGATGAAACGTATTATTCAATTGTTAGAATAGATTTTGAATAATAAATTGTCACATATAACACGTAGTGTTGACACATTTGTAAGTATTTACCTAATATTATTGCAAATATGTATATATTTATTTAAACTTTAATACTTGATATCAAATTAAATAGTATTTCCACCTGTGTAATTTCACTATATATGTTTTGTTTTTTAAATAATTTTTTGATTATGAATTAAAAATATCAAACATTAGATTATACACAATACTTATTGTAATTAAATAATGATTTTTTAAGTTCACAGAATATTCTTTTTAATGAAAAGTAGAGTCCATAAATCATACTATAAATTTACATATCATGTTCACAAAATTAAATTTTACTTCTTAATATAGGGGTGTCTATAGAATACTCTATACCATTGAACCTAGTGAAACAAAATTTTTAGAAGTCATTGATCATTTTATATGAATGGTCCAGTCAAGGAAGAAATTATTATAATAATAGAGGATACAAAATTTAAAATCATGATAATTCACTTATTCCATTGAATATATTATTAACACTAAGTTCATGACCTAGTAAGTCTATATGAAACTAATTAGTAATGCATAAAAATAATTCTCACCACATCACCCATTACCATGGTGGAATAGATGTAAAATATATAATGAGACCATTGATCTTATTAATAGGAGAAGATAATTCATCAGTGGTCTCCCCTATTTTGAAACATTCCTATAATTCCTTGATGAAACCAATGGGAAATAGAATTATTTGAAAAAAATCCATTAATTATCCTAAATTACAATGATAATTACTTAATAATCATGGATTTATAAGTTTCCACATTGGGCTAGGAATGAAAATTCTAGATCTAAAAATAGGGAGGGAAAAAACAATGATGACATTAAAAAAATCCAATAGAAAGACCTATTTTAAAACACATTTCTATAAGTATGGAATCCTAATATATCTCAAGTATTTATTGTATTATATTAGTACAGAGAGATATCCAATCAAATTTTGATTTTTCTTCTTCTTCTTGAGTTAATAAAATTCAACCTATTTTGACACATTCAAAATTTTAGGAATGTATAGTTAAATGTTAAAATGATTGAAAGCTTTATATAAATGATCATATTGTGGATTAGTCCAAATTGTTTCCTTGAACTAGTTAGATGGTAGTTAGTATCAATATTATTGGTTGGAAAAATATTTTTTGGTGTGTTTTGTATGATACATTCATGGTTCCACTAAACTTTTATTTATGGCTTTGTGGTTTTCACGTGTGATGGGGGTAATGTATACCTTAATGGTACTAGTTAACACTTTTACACTAGCAGTCATTCTTTGGTGATGAGGGTATGTGGCCAAGACCATGAAATATTCTAGATCATCATCAAGGTCCGGTTGAAGTATCTAGGTTTTGTTGGAACATTATATCTAGGGTGATGGTTTGTTGTGAAATCTGATTTTAGAACATCCAGGATATTGGATAATTATTCATAAAAAATTAAATAACAATAAATATATAGAAGATTTCACATATTAAATACATGTCATAGATTAATGGATGACACATTCTATAAAACAAACAAAAAATATAGGTAAATTTATTTCGATAAAGTGAAAATCATAGTGTTTCCAAATGTAGAAAATGATATAATGATGAAAGATTTCATCATGATTACAGTACCAAACAACAAGATAGTCATAAAATTCTTGAAAATTTTATTCTTTTTTACCTAGAAGCTGGTTAAAATTTAAGATAAATTTATAGGAAGAAACTGGTATTTTTTAATGAAATTTATACCTCATCTGTTTCTAATTAAAGTTACTGAACATATGATTTTATAAGATAATTTATATGGACTACTCAACATCCTATTTCATATGAGTATTTGAACATTATATAATTGATTTGATTTGAGGTATCAATTATTAAAAATGTTTCATTCACAAGTAAAATAGACATGATGAATTTGAGAAAGAATACCAGAATGGGACCACTTCATGTAGCATAAAAAAATTCATAATTTGAATCTAAAACTAGCTAGGATTTGGAATAAAACTAGGTATATATCCAAAATATATACATTAAAGTTTTGAATTAGATTATGGATGACTATTCTATTCATGAAAATCATCAAGCTATATGATAAAACCTACCAGTCTTGGTAGCTGACTAATATAGAAAAAAAAATTCATACTATGAATTTTGGGATGATAGGTTTCGACTGAAAACAAAGGAGTTCAAAATCAACATGATCCATCTTAACCAGCATTGAAAATAATATGTGGGAGAATATAGATGAAGAAAATGCCTTCACCGAATTCTAGAATGTATAGAATTTTTCCTCCAGTGGTCTGAAGAATATCAACTCGAGTTCATAAACCCTTCTAATCTTAATGATCCAAAAATTATCCTTTGATCTACATATATGAAAAAATAGATTAAAAATTAGTTTTATAATCATATTATGCATTTTTTACAAATGTAAGATAAATTACTCAAAATAATTAAGGAAATGAAAGACTCATTCACCCATCAAGTCCCCTCTAGTATATTACCAATCACAATGCAAATGAAAAGTAATGATATAAATATGTTTAAAAAGCTTATGTAATAATTACCTACATTTTTTAGTACTAATATTATCAAGAAAAAACCCAAGATAAAATTCATCAACCACTTCAAAATTCTAGAATATTTTTTCTAGAACTGAAATTAATACTTCTGGATTGCTTTCTAAATTGTACATAATAACTTTTCAGATTTGTTGTTCTTCCCATTTTCCTACCCCAAACATGATGTTTTTGAAAAAAATCATTGAAAATAAATGTAAAAAATAGAAAAATATTGAAAAAACACCACAAAATTAATTGAGAACAAGGGTCATCATTGAGTGATGGGAATCCCAACCACCCCTAGTAATAAAAGGTTCAATATGAATAGTGTTGGCCAGAAACATACTCATACATATATCTTAAGATCTGTAAGTCCTATAAAATGTCCACCATGAATACCAAAAATATATAAACAAAACTATAATTTGAAAAAAATATACAAGGATCCAAGAAAAGATAATATTGAAATGCTTCTTCTCATTAGTGCTTGTTTTATGTTACATTTTTATTATTTATAATTTGAATCATTATTATTTATCTTAGAATTTTATTTTAAATTTCTAGGTCAAAATGTATAATTATGAAAATTTTAGAAGAAGAAAAATACATATAAATGAGAGAAGTATTAGATATTTAGTCATTCCACCTCTAGTTATCATTGTAAGTATAATTTATGTTTGGATATTATGTTATTTCTTATTCTTTATCATGTTATCCTTTGTTTTATTTTATCATCTATGTTATTTTCGGCTACATCGAGGATATGGATGGATTATGCTATAGAGGATGATAGTATGGAGGAGGTAAATGGTATAACTAATTCTAGAGTTCAGCCTACCAATATACTGCTTTATCCATTGATAGGTCATTTAGTTTAGCATCCCTTTACCCCTCTTCAGAACAATTTAAGGTTCTACAAACCCCCAATCTACTAGTATGTGTTTAATCATAACTAACAGTGATTAATAATAAATTATTATATATTATTTTCCTTTTCTTATTATTTTTCATGATTTTTTACAACCTCTTCAAAATAACGAGGCTACACAAAAACGAGAGAGGTATAAAATCAACACATTCATATAATGGTTCAATACAGGGAAGAAAATACTATAATTGTAAAAAATGGTAAGGAATGAAAAATATTTATGGGAAAACTTGATAAACACAATAATATCATTCTGGTTCATCCAATAAGTTGGAGAGAAGTTGGAGGAAAAATAAAGAACAATGTTTGGGCAGAGATTTGGGTAAGTATTTTTTATCAACTTTTATATATATTAATTTATAATATTTTCTTAACAAATATTTTTTTCAATGAAACTACGATATAATTTTCTTGATGGAAAAAATTCCAAGGCCCCAAGGTTAATGAAATTAGGTGATATGTAGCGAGTGTACAGCTATGACTTATATGTTGGTTGGAAAGAAAAATTTGATATGGAGCTTGAAGAAATACCAATCATTCATGATTTCCCAATATCAAAATATAGATAGATGATTGTATATTGGAAGAGTACAGAGTTTAATGTATTAATTAAATTTATATATATAATCATTTATTTATTTGAAAATGATTTTTAATGTATAAATTACTTATTTTATTTATGTTAATGGAATTATATAATTTCTTATTTATCGGTGAAATCAGACATAAATAAAAGAAATAAAAGTGCAATAAAATACATTCATACTCTTGGGCACACTTCAGTCCTAGATCATGAGAAAGTACATGTAATTGAACATTTAAAATATTCAAATGATCTTCCATTGTGCATTTATAATTTGTATATTATACAAAAAATCTAATCTATTATACCTAAATATTTTGTAGTTATAATAATTTCCTACAAACCATGTCCTTATTGTTTTTAATTTTTAGTGTTATGATTTTCTAAATTCGATAGAATTCTATTGTTGTGAATTAACTTTGGCTTGATAAGCCTCTTTTGGAGTACTAGAAATCAATATCCTTATACTATTAACCAATTAAATAGATGTAGAGTTCTTATAACTTTTCTTCATCCATATTATTAATGATTTGTAACTAAAACCTAAATCATTTCAGAAAAACATTCTTAATGGTCAATAGATTTAAATATATATGGTACATAAGAATTTAATCTCAAAATTTATTTTCTTACCTTTCATTTGTTCATGAGTAAACACACAATGTGGAATAGTAATTTACAAGGTTTACCATTGAAATGAAAGGCTTATAATTTTTTTAATAAGAAAATATAATCAATTAGAATATCCACTAGAAATAATCTATTGAATTACAATTTAAAAGAGAAATACTTAAAACCCATGTTTTCACCTTAGTCTATCAATATTCCTTTGGTTCCACCCACAAATAGGTGCCTCTTATACTATATGATGAATATGGTGTGTTTTCTTGTTCTTTTTCCTCTCCTTCTTACTTATATAGTTTCATACAAGAACATAAATATTCCCATCTTCCTTTATTATAATGGATGTAATATTTTATTATATATGTGAAAATATAAATATATTGCACATTTTTCTTCTTATTCATAATAGAGAATTGTAGTGTTGCTACTTCTTCATCACTTACATGAATAAAATACACCCCCTCTTCCTTATTCTACTTCTATGCCAACATAAAGCACATCAAAATCTTATTATCATCCCTCTTTCCCATTTTCTCATTCTTCTTTCATCAATTCATCTATAATTAATTTCCTTTTATCCTTATTTAGGGAATAAGAATATTCAATGCATCTTTTTTCCTCATTTATTTAGTGCATCAACAATATCACTGGTTATTTTCCTCTTCACTTTGAAACTCAAGGATTTCTTGATTATAGGTACAATAGTAGTTATTCTATCATTATTATAGTATCTTCTTCTTAGAATAACAATGTTACTTTATCAACCTATATATATATATAATAATTACAATATTGGTAGGTCCTCATCACCCTCTTCTCATTATTTTTCATTCACAGTACCACATTAATTTGTTATGTAAAATTACTAATGTTATATGTAATTTAAAATCCATAATATTTTACCATTTCAAAAACACCACAATCATTTTATTTTCCTCATTTTTTAGTCTTCATGTTTATTTTCCTTAATACATGTATGAATAATTTCCCCTCTTCTTATATTGGAATCATTCCTTGACCAATCTCAACATATACCTTTTCCAATCCATAAAATCTATATATTAATTGTTTTTCCAAATTCTCATTTTATTTATAGATTTATATTATTCTTATGGGTTCTCCATACTTTATGGTTCCATGCACATTGTTCTTCATTTATTTTCTTCCATCACATGCTAGATTTATCATTATTAGTGTTTTAATATTTGAAAACATATATCACAACATCATGGAGTCATCATATTAGTATAATAGGATTTTGGAAGTTATACAACAAGTCTATATTCAAATTAATATTATAAACATCATACAATGATGGTTTTACACCCAATTCATATGATGTGATACAGACACATAAGTCATATGAGCATCTATCTATTCATCCCGTGGGCTCTCAATAATCATGATATTCTAATGAAAATAACATTAATTTTAGTATTCTTTTTTTGGATAAAATAAAATAAGATTTTGATCACCAAATCATCAGATCATAAAACTGATGAAAAACATAAAGTCATCCTTAAATTATCTAATAATTTTGAATTCATGGATAAAATTCCTAAGGATATTTGAGTATTCTCACATTACTTTTTGTATTTAATCCTGAGATCTATTATTCTCTCCTTTAAAGTGAATAACCATTACACAGATCCAAATTTTTTTCATACAAATTGTTTTTTATTTGAATACCTTTACGCAAGTCTCAACAACCATTACATAGGTTTTGTTTTCCAAGATTACCTTTACATAGAATCAAAATACCATTAGAAAGATCTTGTATTTCTCATTTAACCTTATGTATGATGTTGATCACTAGAGTTACCTTTACATATAATAAAACATACAATTACATAGTGAGGGTCCAGTATTTAAATATCATTAATAAATTCTAAGATAATTTTACACACCCGAAGACCCTCCTGTATGTACCATTACACATGGATCAAATGTACTTTATGTATGTTCTTAAATGTTACCATTACATAGAATTAATAATCATTTAATTACTTTTATATAGAATCAATTTCACCCTTAAAAAATAACTTTATCATAGAGATATAAATTTACTAACTATATATACCCTATTGTACTATAAATCTTCAACCAACCTTGTTTTTGGTTTTTATATTCAAATATAATTAATTAAGATCAATCTGATTCATTTTAGCTTGGTTTAGTGTAATTTAATTCACATATAATGTTCCTTTATTTATTTATTTTTCTAGAAAAAGGCATTGAATATAGAGGTTCATGTTCCTTTTTCTACCTTATTTTGTACAAGTAGGAAAAAGATAGATGGTATTGTGGTAAATAGAATCACCGAGGAGATGATTGTAAGTATATTTCAATTTGTATTATTCTGAATGAATTTAGTTATTTATATTATTTAATACTTTTAATTTATGTCATATATCACTCAATATAATTATTTGGAGTTATTTATAGAAATTGAACCTGAGAATTTGGGTTTGAACGATCATTTTTATTAGGTATTAGAAGTTAAGAATCATGGAAGAGTGTGTTTTCGACCTGGGAAGAAGATTTTACCATCTTGATACTATTGTTCCTATAGTTTTTCATTGATTATTAGTTCTATTAGGGTAATAGTGGAACAAATTAATGATGAAATGAAACAATAAAATAAAAAATCCTAAGAAGACACTCAACATCAAAAGACAACAAATGAGCATATAATGAAAGAAATGTATTCTATTTATTATATACTTCCACCAGAATATGTTACAGTGGTTGGTGCCTATTTGATTTTGATTTGTTTTATTTATCTAGATTCCTCTTCTTTTTTTTGGTGTTGGTGTCGCTGCCACTTCTTCTACTGATTTCAACACAACTCTTGATGTTTATGATGATGATGATTCTAGTGGTGTGAGAGGTAGTGATGGTATTTCTATAGGAGGTGTGGATAAATATTATCATGGTTATAATGATACTAATATTGAGGCTGACTTCCGATGTAAATTGTATTTTTGGTTTGTTTATATATTTAATTTTATTATATAGTTAAGTTTTATTATTATTATGTTAAATTTTATTCTGGTGTGTTTGTTTGTATCTTCAAATATTGAATTATTTCATTATAGTGTTTGAATATTTCTTTAAGAGTGAAAAGGAGGATGGATATTTCTCTTCCTTATGGAGAAGTCTATAGCCACTATTAGAAACCGTGGAAACAAAACAATAAAAACAATTTTGATAGTGTCAATATAGTTGTAGCCATGGTTTGTAACCATGGATATATTCTAATGTGGAAGAACCAATAGCCACAGTTTACAACCATGGATATTGGTGTTCTTCCATGATGGAAATTGTGGATATTGGTCTATTTCCATAGTTTTCAACCGTTGTGATAAATTATAATATAGTTACCTATAGCTATAGTGGAAACCATGACTATTTTTGTGGACCTATTTCCACACCAATAGAAGCCAAGATCAGACGAACCATGGCTATTACAAATAGTATCAGTTTTTTGGCCTATATCCATGATTATAAACCATGGATATAGGTATAATTTCTAGTAGTAGAATTTAATAACCCCAAGGTTGATATCATTATTCACCTTTCCTCTCCAAAAAATATCAAATAAGTGAGGTTCCTTTTAGAAAATTTTGGTTTCTAGGGAAGATTCTTTAGGAACTTCAGCTCCCTTTCCCAACCACTTTGTTCTCTACTAGTGAAAGATGCTCCATTTAAATGCATATAAATTTATGATGAATCATTATTGACCCTCAAGTCATATCTTATCTCTCTACCTATCATGAAATCTTCTTATAGGAAACTTCCATCGGAACTTATGTGTGATGTGAGTGACTTTACTGTAGGAGACTTTTAAGAAAAAATACTGATAAAACTCCATGTTTTATTGTTTATGAAATTAAATTATTAAATTATTCACAAATCAACAAAACCACCAATGACAAAGTGTTTCTTGTTGTGCTCATTAACTTTGAAATGTTTTGGTCCCATATCTTAGGACCCCCCATCATGGTCTTCATAGATTATTCAACTATGAAATACCTTTTCCAAAAACAAGACACCAAGAATACATTGATTAGGTTTTTCCGTATTTTTGAAGAGTTTTATATAACAATTAAGGATAAAAGTGTTATTGAAAATTTTTTAGCAGATCAACTCTATAGGTTATAATTCAATGATAAATCATCCCATATTTCAACATCTAATTCATTCCCTGAAGTGCATCTGTATTCTGTGAGTGATTTCCCATGGTATAGTAACATAAAAAACCACTTAGTTATGGGTGTCATTAAAAAATTCAGAGGGACTCAAGTTAGAAGAAAATTACTTTTTTATGTCAAACACAATGTGTTTAATGATCCACACCTCTTCAAGTTCTGTATTGATCAATTAATTAGGATATGTATTCTTGAATTTGAGAAAGAGTCCATTATTAATTGTTTTCAAGGAGAGGAATGTAGAGGAGATTTTTATACAAATAAAACCACTAAAAATTTCTCCAAAGTAGTTTATTTTGGAATAAAACCACTAATTATTTCTACAAATTATTCCAGAGTTATCCTCGATGTCAACAATTAGGATCCACAACCAAAAAGAATCAAATTATAGTCACTCCCATTTTAGTTGTTAAAATATTTGATTATTAGGAAATTTATTTCATTGGACCCTTCCCAAACTCTAGGAGATATCTCTACATCCTATTAGCTATTGATTATGTATTAAAATGGGTTAAAACCATTCCCAAAAATTCAAATGACCATTAAATTGTAATATGATTCCTAAAATAGCATATATTTTATAGATTTGGAATTACTATGGATATAATAAATGATTGTGGATCCCATTTATTCAGCCGTCCCTTCTTATTACTCATGTATAAGTATGGGATCTCTCAGAAAGTTTCTACTTCCTACTACCCTCAAACCAATCATCAAGATAAGTTGGTGAATTGGGAAATTAATAAAATTCATGAAAAAACATCAATCCATCTAGTACATATTAGTCTGAGAAACTCTTGGATTATATTTGGGTAAATATTAATACGTTCAAAACCATCCAAGGAA
Organism: Viscum album; assembly: GCA_963277665.1. Taxonomy (NCBI): domain Eukaryota; kingdom Viridiplantae; phylum Streptophyta; class Magnoliopsida; order Santalales; family Viscaceae; genus Viscum; species Viscum album. Next base: position 1,673,837,631 of record OY728126.1, read on the forward strand.
TGTCACCATATAGGTTGGTTTATAGAAAATTTATCCATTTACCTGTTAAAAATGAACATATGGCCTTTAAAAAAATAAAAAATAATAAAATTTTCCATTTCATTGGCCGAAACAAATAGGAAATTTGACCTTAAAAAAATTGGGGAACATAATATAGAGGATTATAAAAATTCAATGATCAAAGAATCAAGATTTAAAGCCTACTAATCTAGGAATATTAAAGTCAAACACTCTGAACCAGGAAAATATATTCTCTTGTATAGTTCCAAACATCATGTACACCTAATAAAGTTAAGGTTGATATCTTCAGAACCTTACACAATGCATCATGTATACCCCCATGGGGTAGTAGTGATTCATAATCTCACTAGTGGTCATATATTCAAAGTCAATGGTCAAAGTTTAAAACCATTCATTGAACCATGCAGTAAACACAAAACAGAGGAGGTGTTAATAAAGAAAACCTATGAACTAGAAAATAGTTAACAGATTTATGATCCATATTGAACTAATGACATTAACAAAGCACTTTCTGGGAGGAAACCATGGATCTACGTGTACCTTGACTCAATGTTCGGTGTTACAAAATAAACAGGTATGTTTTTTTTATTCTTTTCCTTTTAGTTTTTTTGGGAACCTCAAGGGGTTTCCATTATGATTCTTATTTTGTGGATGTGCATGATTTAAGGGCTACCAAGGGTGAAGTATTTTATGTCAAATCACATTTCTTCTAAGAGTTCAACCACAATCTTCCATAATTGATGAAGCATCATCAAGTGATATTGAGGTTTAAAGATCAATTGGTTTCAATATAAAATTATTATTAAAGATACCTGGTGACATTGTTACATAATTTTATTTCAAATCTAATTTTTGGAACTCCTATCCTCCAAATATTCCCCCTTTTAGATTTTATTTTCATTAAACACTGGGGATAGTTTTATTCTATATTATGGGGTGAAAAGAAAAAAATTATATATCAATGAAATTTTTTGTGTGCACATCCATGGTTAAAAAATAGAATATTTTATGTGGATAAATGAGAAATAAATTTCTTTAACATTGAATATGATAATACACTTTTCAAAATTTTAAATAGAATATAAAATAATATTGCATGACTTGACTATAATTTGAATACATGTTTAAGTTTATGAGAATACATTTTAGAAAGTGTGGATATCTAATTTGATTTTACACATTTTACATTTTCATCAGTTTAATCAAAATATCAATTAAGCCGTCATTTGGATTGTTTGGAATTATTTTAATTAATTTGGGTCCTTTAATAAATATCACAAGTTTTATAATCATTTTAATTTTAACATGAGAGTATAAAAACAAAAAAAAATTAAATAAAAAAATAATAATTTTTTTGATAGATAAATTGATCGACCTAATGTATGGATTTTTCCGTTGGGGATCATGAATCTATAGTTGTATGGCTAAGAGTTGGGTATTCTATCTATATTAGTGGTAATTTGAATTTTTTTTTGATTCAGTTAACTCAAGTTGATGCCCGAGTATGTGAGCATCACTTGGTTCCTGAAGATATTTGATCCTAAAAATCATTGAAAATGTCTTACTACATGGGATGACTTGATTGAGTACAATTTATATTACCATGACAAAATTGAAAAAAAAAACAAAAAACAAAAATCCAAAAAACGAATACTCATTTATGATTAAAATACTATCCCACCAAGAACATTCATATTACCTCCTTTAATAAAAATGAACCCCCATTTCTATTGTGACATACAACACATCATCATTCTTAATTGAAATTGGTTGAAATGTGATGATGAATTTGAAGAAATTAATGGGATTGGTATTGGGGTATGCTTGTGAACCAACATGTGTTAAATGATTTTTATAGGTTTCATGATTTTTTGGAATGATTAATTTTTGGGATAATTATATGTAAAATTGTTTTTTGAAAAGATTATTAAATTTTCATACTTTTTAGAATCTATTTTCTTAGGACTAGAAAATGTAAATTGGTGGGGGTGTGATTAAACAATAAAATAGGCTAGTATTAATTGTTTATGTTATAATTTTCATAAGATTCAATTTTCATAAAAAAATTTTCTAGTTAATTTTACAATTTTAACTTATTTTCTTATCATGTATGTAATTAATTCTTCAAATTCACTATTACTTGGTATAATTTTTTAACACCTCCTAAAACACCCACTGGTTTTGATTTTAATTTCATATTTCATTTTCAGGTTTCTCATGCAATAAGGAACATTATTTCCTTATATATATATATATATATATTTTATATTCATTTATGATGATGAAAAAAGTGGTCCTTGAATCCATAAAATTATGGGTGAAGTGAACTAGAAATAATCCCAATAAAATTATTGTACAAGCGGTGATTCTATCCCAATGAATCAAAATTTTTAAACTCGAGAGAGAGGAAAACTTGGTAAAAATTTCATTAAATTGTGGGAAGAAATATTTTGAATTTTAAGGGACGGTCTTGGATGCCCAAGTGGAAGATAAAATTATAGCCTAGATTTGATGGCCCAAAATACAAACCTACCATTTTGATCATAAGTCAGAAGATATTAAAAAAATGGCTTGAAAATTTTAAAGATGTTAAAGGAAATCAAATAAATGATATAAAAAATATTAAAAGTAATATAATTTGAAATAATCAAGGAAATCTATAATTGAATATGAGATATTATAAATGTATTAAAATATTTGGTTTGAAATTATCTTGTTGTATTGGTTTTATTAAAGTCAAAGAAATGAATAGTTTAAAAATTGTCAATAATTATATTTTAAAAATATACTATTTATTAAATTATTTAAAAATAATAAAAATAATAGATAATCATAAAGGGGATAAAATATGGTCGAAAAATTCATTCTCTGTGCATTAATAGGCCATTTGGAATCATTGCGCTATAGTATAATCTTATTATTTTTAATATTTTTAGAAATTCCAAAAGTGCCTGTCACCTAAATTATAAAAGGGAACCCATTTATTCCCTTATTTACACCACTTTGATACATATAAATCAACCATAACCTACCAAATTATTTTATAAACATCCTTATCTATGTTCTATAGGCTTTGGTCCCTCCAAAATACCAACCCTAGATCTCTTAAGAAGAGATCTAAAGGAAGGCCATCGAAGAAGAGGTAATCATCTTTACTAATTGTTTCAAGTTTATTTACATTTAAACTTAATATTAATATAATTTTTACTTAATAATTTAATAAATAAAGTATAATATATACAATAAGGTGTTATCATGATTATTATACAACCATATTCAACCTTTTATCCATCCTATGAAAAACAAAAGCACTGCGTGTGCTTACGCATAGCTTACCATCTCCACACAGCGGTGTAATTATTTTTTCATGAAAAAATTACTTGGATAGTTATAAATATGAAACTAATGAATATATATTATTAATATTAAATAATAATAATTTTTTAAAGGTTAATTATTCTTTACCATTTTTTCAGTTTTTCTATCGACAAATGAAAACAGTGTTTATGCGTACATATGACCTACCGTCTCCATGAAAGGTGTGACACATTTTTATATCTATATATTTATCGATAAATATAAATTTCTACATAATTAATATATATAATATTTAAACCATAAATAATATTCAAGATATTATTGAACTATGATAAAATTATAAGGACCTGAACTACCGAATCAAAACAAACATGAAAAATGAAGCAGTTACCACCCAAAACAATGATTTTAACATTGAATTGATAATAAATGGGTGATAAAATATTATAAGTGAGTCATATATGGTATGATATATATTATTATGGTTATTTAATATATTTATAATAAATATATATTTATTATATAGGAGATTCAAATATGTACCAAGGAAATCAGACCTAAGGTAAGGGACTTTGTCTCAAAATTATTTCATTGAGGTATATTTTGATGTTATGCACCTATATTATTTTATGAGGAGTATATAAATGCATTTGAAATTTTATGTAATAAATTTATTTATTATAATTATATTTAATTTTTTGTTCAATTTTATTTATTCATGTGGAATACGATTTAACTGATTACAAAGTGGTAAGGGATTTTCATATCACTTTTATTTTTGTGGGACACATGCCTTACTCACCACTTATGGTGTATATACTTCCATTTTGATATATTATATCATGAATCTCCCAGTATTCAGGATTTTTAATGTTTCATTTGAAGTTATTTCTTCCATGGGGATTTCAATTCAAAGATACTAAAAATCTTTATTTTAAAATATCATCATTATTTGGGATTATTTATATTTATGTATCTACTTGAAAATATTTATCTTCCATGTCCATGATTAATAAAAATATTTTTAATAATCTCCTATGATATTTAAAATTAATTTTCACCCATGTTGATATTTTTATATAATATTTTAAAAGGAATATTCTTGTTATTTTTCTAATTAGGTACTTTGTGACTTTTTAGAAAAAAATATGAAAGGAATGTTTTTTAACTTATATGATATGAGCTGGTTTTTTCTAGAACCATCAAGATTTAATTCTTTGAAACTTACTTTACAATTTTACAAAGTTATTTTCAAATATTTCTTTTCCTTAATATCTTCACATTTTAAATTTAAAAGTGAATTTAAAAGTGAAAAATATATTTTTACTCAAAAATTATTAACGATATTTTAATAGTTCTTTTATTAATATGTGAAAAAAATCCTTTTTTAATTATTCACCAATGGGTATATGTTTAAATGATACTATCCTTTTAAGAATTCATATACTTATGATAATTGGATATTTCATTTCTCTTAAATATACATATTACTTATACCATTGATATTTTTATTTATTAAACCATATATCATTTCTACATATGATGTTCTATATTAAAATTAATTTATTTATCTGGGGTAATATTGAAAAAAATGTATTCTTTACTCAATAAGGACATTTTTTGATAAGAAACATTATTCATAAATTAAATCTACCACTCACTATATGAGGAATTATATGGACATGGAATACATGGGAAGGACCCAGTTATAGGTAGCCCCTTGATGAATTGGTAGGTCTCATGGGAAAAATCAGTTTTCCAAACCTGATTGGTTTGTACCTAGTAGTTTTAAATTATCCTATTATAGGTTTTGATACTAGATGTAAAGTTGTCCAAACTAGTTCGGTTTGTACCCAGTAGTATTAAACCATCCTATGAAAGGTCTTGACGATAGATGTATCATGTTCCTAAGACAGGATGTCTAATAATTAAGCATTTACTTATTTTATAATTTAGTTGTTACTACTATCCATGAAATTCTTTATATGATATTATCTATGGATTTATTTCATTCTCAATTATTGATTAAATTACATGTGTTGTTAGTTATTTACCTTACAATATTTATCCCGCCTTATAGTTAGATTATTTAATGGAATGTGTGTTAGTTATTTACCTTTCCATGTTGATTATTCTTATTGATTTATGATATCTTTCACTGTACTTAACCCTTACTGATCATCTAAGATTACCTTTTTTTCCCATTCAATAGGAATCCTTGAAGTGTACTATAATTCTTATGAAAGGATATAAAAGAGAAAATACTTGCATTATCAAATAAAATACTTTGTAAATTTAATGTTTGAAATAAAATGTGAATTTCAAGTATGTATATAGTTTATCAATACTGCTAATCTATTTTTTCCTTTGGGATGTGATTCCTTATATTATATGCCAATGTAATAAAGTAACCACCATCTTTGGGCTATTAGGGTCGTATTCATTACACTTAGGATTTATTTTGGTCTTTTTTTGGAGATATTATTTTTTTTAGCATTACACATGCATTGTGGGATGGTTTTATACTTCATTTTCCCTTTATTTGATGGATTTTATTGGTGGTTTTCATTCTATTTCATGATACTACTTTTTATTTTGAATTAAATGTCTTTGATATTTGTGATTTTATACCCTCAGTGATAGTATCCATCCTGGGTCCTATAGAGGGTGAGACTTATGGGATAATTATTTATCTTCCTTCATTGATGGCCTAGAAGGGGTACCTTAGAGTGGATGGGGTAATGACACATGAAACTAAAATGAAAAGAGTTTATATTTGTAGATTTGGGAATTATATATTGTCAATCGATATCTAACTTTTATTTGTGGGTATAATTTGTGGAATTAGGGAACAAGAATCAAATTTCTTTTCAGAATTATTTATGGGTTGAATTTGATATTAAAACTCCTCATTACCAACTTATTATGAATTTTATAAATGATCATGATATCTTGAGTGGAAGAAAATTTTTGATGCATATGATATCACATATAATGTAAAACATCATGCACTATAATACAATGTGTTTTCATTCACCATTTAATGGTTTATCCCAAGGTAGACCATAATTTTGTAAAATTCACTATGTTGTGGTGGTTATTATAGTTCAAAATTCCATCATAAATTGGTTGTGTAATTCAGTGTTGAGGTTATTAAACTTGTAAATTCCAAGTATATAGGGAATTTTTGGAGTTTCTATAATTAAATACCTATGACTATATAGAGGAAGATCTAGGTGTGATGCGATATAATTATACTTCCCCTAGACACAGCTATATATGATGTTGACCTAGGTGGGTGATTAAGTAAAGTTTCTAAATCCATTCATGGTGAATAATAATGATGATGTAGATTGAGATGTTATGGATAAATTATTATGAAATATTTTGATTTATAATGATAATGATTTGTGTTGCGATGGGGAGGTCCCTAGTGATAAAAAGTGTCCCTATATATGGATATATTCCCAACCATTACATTTATTTAAATGTGGGTGGAGGTCCCTAAAGTAGGGCACTTGACAACAGTGAAATCCCTATATGAGGTTAGTTGTCTAAGTATTATTGGTATTATAGTTCATTCATTGTTTGTAATAAATTTCTTGGTTACATCATTCAATGAGATCTCCATTGTGGAAAACTTTATGGAACTTATTTATTTAAACATTAGAAAAATGGGTTTCCATACAATGTGAGTTGTTTAATATTCCATGAATCAAGGAGTGTGGGTTATGAGGTTTGTGACAAGTAGGGATTTTATGACTGATATAATGATTAATTGATTGATTAGAATTTATATTCGTTTCATGTATTAATGAATTAACATGTTTTATTAACATAAACACATCAGAGTTTTGAGGATGAAATTACAAAGTATATTTTCACATTGTCCCCTTCTTTATATATACTATTTTCCAATCTTTTAGATATTCTTGATGGTGGGGTTGGGAGATATTAACTCACAAGAAATTTTTTGCCAAAAGTATTTTACAATTTACCTTTGTATAGGAATATAGGAGTGTTGTATATTTTCCAATACCCATTCTCTTTTTTACATGGAGTTGTTCATCATTAACCCATTATAGATTTGTTGGTGGTGGTATTATGTACTGTCATGAACTAGCCCAGATACCCTGGTACCCTGAAACCTGAGTCGGTTATGATACGGACCGAAGGGCATTCTAGGTCCCCATGAGTTGGAGACTAGAACCTAGAATCATACACAATCATAAAGGAACAAATTTGACACAAAACAATGGAAGATAATATTTTAAAAGTTAATATGATCAACACTCCAAAGGGAGAATGTACCAGAAACCAAACAGATATAACAAAACCTAAAAAAGTACATCATCAAATTACTTAGTGTCTAACAAGATGAAAACTCAAACATCCCCTTCAAAAAGTGGATAACATATCCACTGGTCACCTCTACCACTCTAATCCCAAGGGATCAAGAACATCCAACACCTCTAAGTGGCACTTTCCTTTGCTTGGACCTGGCCTAATAAAATCTACCAACACCCGAAGTCAAAGGTAGGGCATGATCTATAAATCTTGGTAGGGTCTCACCATGTGTTCCATAATATATTAAATAATAATAAAATAATCATGATTTAAATTTACATAAAACACATTTTCATATTTAATACAAAATATTATTTTCTTTCAAAAGATAAAAAAACATTTCAATAATGGATTAAATAAACATTTTATATAAAATAATTTAACAAGCGTAGAAAAGTTCTATAATAAATAGAATATATAATCAAAACAATCAAAACAAGAACTATGATCATCTTCCCTATAGTATGTTATTTTCTAAAAATAGGATACTCACACCTCTCAAATTAGCGATCCAGGCTAATAATGTTTAAACACATCCCTTAGAAACTAGCCGAATTGGACTCATCAACATCCCATCAAGGATAATCATTTTAAACTAGGTTTTTAGAGTTTTCATCATAAATATAATGATAGGGGATCAATTTCCTTAAATTATTTTCCCAAATAACCAACTAACTACCTATTATTGCATGTACTAAATCAATCAACAAAAAAGGGCAACTCATCTCATTTTAAATCAATCATCATTTATAATTCAAGTTCCTAAATTTTTAGTTTCAATATACCAATTCATTTTTAAAACCAAAACATGGGTTTTTTAGAATTTCATGCCTTGTAAATACAAAAATAATGATAGGTTTTCATCATTTCAATTTAATAAATTTTCCTAAAAAAATTCAAATTATTTCATAAATTCTATCATTTTCAAAATTCACCCCACAATCCAAATTCCATAGGAATTGGGTTTTTTTCTCAAAATCCATGTCATTTAAAATTCCATAATCAAATCACATAAAATGAAGGTTTTATAAATTAATTGAAATCCATTTCAAACAAATCAATAAAATTGATGTTTCAATTATATAGAGAATCTCAAATGGAACAACCTACCTTTAATAATATAAATCAATCAATCAACACCCACAATGTGAACACTAACATAGTTCGAAGGAGAAAGAGATATATAAATCATTCCTAAAATCAATATCCAATCAAACAGAGTTTAGATCCATCCAATACATGATGATCTATTAAACTCTAAGGAGTAAGGAAGGAAAGATCAGAAGAACCTATTAAAGGGGAGATCCACTTACATGAAGGAGATCAAATGAGATCAAAACTACTTTGATCCACCAACTAAAGGGTTTTAAGGATCCAAAAATAATTATTAAGAGCCTCCAAATCCATGGAAATTATTTTTGGGTTAAATGGGTTGGTTAGGAACTTAAAATGGTGGTTTCAAGATTTTAAAATAAATTTTCAAAATGAATTAAATCTATGCATATAGTTTGCTGGGTAGGGCTGTATGGTTAGAAAAACCATGCACCCTAACCATATAACCATATTATATAGGATAATAGTTACTATATGGTGGGTTCATGATTTGGTTTATAGTGAATAAATCCTAATAATTCCCATTTTCCAAGGCCACATGGTTTGGTGGTTTTATCCATATGGTTTTCTCTAACTATGTACCAACCGTGCATAGCCCAAAGGGATTCCAAAATTCTCTAAATTTTACCCAAAATAGCTCAAAAACAAGTCCCAACCAAAGTATGATAAAAAATAGGATCTAGGGGTATCTGAAAACATGTAACAGGATGTTACAACCTCCATATAAAAACCCAATTTTCCCAAAAATCCTATCAAGAGAGATCCATATCAAAGAGATGATGCCACTACTCTCTCATTATTTCATCATGATCCCAAGTCTCATGAGAATCAATTTTTTTTTATCATAACACACAAACCAAAGGTATCATCCTCTCATGAAGTAACTTTGTCTCAGAATCATCAATCCAGACTAGATGCTCAGTCATGGATAAATCAGGCTCAACATTAAGATCCTCCCATCTTAAGACGTGATATGGGTCAGAATGACACTTCTGAAGATACGTTACATAGAACACATTATGTATCGATATCATATATGGTGGAAGTGATAAAAAAGTAAGACACTTTCCCCACCTTCTCAACAACCTAAAAAGGTCCCACAAACTAAGGATTATGCTCCCCTTACCTCCCAATATCTCAGTGACCCAATTGAGGTGAAGCTCTCAAGAACACATAGTCTCTAACAAGGAACTCCAATGGCCTATAATGATGATCACATATGATTTATATAGGATATGAGCGGTAAACATTATAAGATGAATCAATTGAATATTTATTATTTTATCTTGGACTATACTCGATGCAACTAAGGAATTTTCTCTAATCTTTGACCAATACAACCGATATTTACATGGTCTTCCATAAAAGGAATCAAAAGGATCCATTCTAATTGAATACTAGTAACTATTATTATAATCATACTCAACCTATCCTAAATGGTTATCCCAAGATCAAAAAAAATCAAGTACATAAGAATGAAGCTTATCTTCAAGAATATGTATATCCCTCACCGTCTATCCATCTGTCTACAGATGGTATGCCATACTCAAACAAAATTCAGATCCCATCTTCTCCTAGAGGCCTCACCAAAAACAAGAAGTAATTTATAGATCACTATCAGATACTATAAAAAATGGAACTCCATGAAAACCAACTATATCTTTCATATATAGATTTCCCAAATGCTTAAAATTAGTTGTATCCTAAATGCGTATAAAGTGAGCCAATTTTTTCATCTAATAGATCACAAAACATATCAAATTATTCTTTTTAGGGGTATGAAACAACCCAAAAAAAAAGTTCTTAGAAATCTAGTATAACTTCTAAGTTGACACCGGAAGGGGATAGATAAAAAATGAAGGTTTTTGGTTCTCTAACTTGACTTTTTGGCATGTATAACAACATAAAACAAAGACAGTTATGTCATGTATTATACCTAGACACTAGAATCATCACCTCATATCATAAAACATATTTGTGGTTCATTGGTGTACAAACCATTGGGAATTATGTAAATTCCCCATTAAAAATTTTCTTACTAGAAAAAGCACAACTTACCTATTCCATAAACATAGAATACCCTATGTGAAAAAATACCACTCAATAACAATATCCCCACTATAAAGAGAGTCCCCAATGCTATGGAATTCATCATCAATCTACTGTCACTGAATAATCATCTCCATAATAGTTTATTTCAAATTAACCTTGTACAATACAACCTTAACCTCTTCTTACCATACTCATAAAAACATACAAAAATATCAATCATGTTCAACTCTTCTGATTATTATTTCAAAACTTGGGTTGGAAGTTTCCTGCTCAAAGAATCTGCGATGGAATTCCCCCTTCCAGAGGTATAAGAAATATTTAAATCAAAAGACTAGAGGTATTACACCAAAAACCTATGGAGAAAGTTCAAAAAAAAAATTATATAAGAAATGAATCATGCTATTGTGGTTATAATACATGGTAAAACTTTCTCAGAAAAGGTATCAACACCAAAATATAAGAACATGAATCATGATTGTGAGCTCAAGGTCATCGGTTAGATAATTATTTTCCTGTGGATAATTTTTTCAAGAAACACAGGCCATCAAGTGATTACCATAAATAAGAAAAAAACCCAAACACAAACTTGATGCAACACAAAAGACCACATAGCCCTATTCATCCTCTAGAAGATTCAACACCAGTGCAAAAGTCAAAAGATATTTCATCTCAACAAAAGAACACTGATTTTTTTTATCCCAAGTGAAATTTACTCCCTTCCAAGTGATAGTGGTTATAGGAGAAGAAAAATTTGATAAATAATTTATGAACCTATGATAACAATCCACTAGACACCAGAAGATATGAATCTCAAAAACATTCCACAATTTCTCCCATGTCATAACATCTTTCACCTTTTTAGGTTCAACTTAGATACCATGTTTTGAGACCAAGTTTCCCAAGAACTTCACTTCTAGAATCTAGAAGTATCATTTTTATAGTTTGGAATAGAGTCAATTATTTTTTAAAAATTCCAAAACTTCTCTCAGATGATGCACACGATACTCCTCAGACTGAGAGTAAACCAGAATTTCATCCAAAAATACCACCACCAACTTATCAAGATACACATGGTAGATCCTATTAATCAAATACATAAATACTACAAGATAATTGGTTAGACTAAATGACATGACAAAATACTCATAATGGTCATACCTGCTCTGTTTGGAGGTTTTATGAATGTCATATTCTTTTATTCTTAGCTGGTTTTTTGAATGTTGAGGGTAAATCCCCCTTTATTAAAAAAAATAAGAGATCCTCTTTGGACAAATGGGAAAAGAAGAAAAACCATTAAAAATAACCATGGAAGAATTCCAAAAAACCAAAACCAAAGGAGAATTCACTAGAACATTCAATGAGATAAAAAAATCAATAGAAGCATAAGATAAGATATCATCTCCCCCCTAACAGAAAATGTAGCAATGGAATCAATCAAAGATAAGTGTCACCCCCTACCAAGAAGTTGTTCTATTTTGGAAGCACAACATGGAAGATAACCCTTCCAAAACTAAAAATTGAAGGAAGGACCATATGATAGATCCCAACACATCTATCTATCTTTAGAGTTTCCCACCAAACAAACCTTGTGAAAAAAATCATAGTAAGTCAACCTGATGCAATATAAATCAAGACCAAAACCATTGTGCAGAATCAAGTCATAGTGCCCATATATTCAAAATAATAATAGATGGCTAATGATGGGTGTCAGTAAACCCATCCATTATGCAAGGTCACCCACCCAGAAGTACCCACATGAAGCTATACCACACCAGATGTAATAAAAACAGATCCAAACTCAAATCAACACATGCACCATCATGGAACCACCAGTCCCAAAAATCCAAAGGCTTTAAAGAGAAAACCCAAATATACTAGCATCAGATCCAAACTAATATCATAATGAACACAAATTCCATCCCAATAGTGTTTGAACGTAGGAAACCATATCTTCTCACCATCCTACCACCCTAAATCTCACCAGCACTTTCGAACTCACCAGACCTCACCTCACAAACCTGAACAACTATCATGCAAGGTCGTCTCTATCTAAGACTATCTCCCTTCAATTATAACATGCACTACCCATGAAGAATCTAGAACCACTAATTCCTCCACCCTAATATCATGTCACTTCTTGAATGAGCACCAAAAAAACAGGGGAGACCATATCCAAGGAAGATCTGATAAAAAGGGGAGACACACAGAAAAATCTAGGAGCCATTAGTGATGTTGAAACCACTAAGTAGAGGATGGAACAATATAATCCTTAAAAGAATGTGGAAGACCATATGTTTTACCAACCAATCCATCAAAACAAACTTGGAGTGGTGAATCTATTAACAATAGTATCCAATGAGACTGAAAGAGATTTGCAAAGGGGAACCAGAAACCCTAGGAGAGGGAGGCGCTCCTCCAGGTGAGTGGGGAGCCATATGATGGAACCTATTTTATTCTCATATAGTTATAACTAGATCAACAATCAATCTTTGAAAAAAAATTAACCCCTTTTCACTAGTCAAATAGATCATCTATCCAAGGAAACTGATATTTTTCTTCACTATAGATAAATTGAGTTTTTTGGTTATCAACACAAAGGAAAAGTGTTCCATCAGCTTTCTAATCAAAGATAATAGGTTCCACCAATGGTGAAAAACTCAGGAATATAAATACTTTCACTAAAAGATCATCGAACTGAGTCTTCAAATCTTTCAATTCAGATGGTTTCATATGGTAAGAAGGAATAAACACTTTCTAAGTACCATAAACTAAATCTATAGAAAATTATACCTCTCTTACCTGTGTAAAATAAAATAAATCAGAAGTAAAAACATTAGGAAACTCAATGAAAACTAGAGGGATATCATCACTCAAAGTCTCACACTGCATAACAAAAGAAAACAATGATATTAATTTCCCCAAATATGGATATAAAGGTCTATATCTACTCGACCTTAGGTACCATTCTCCCTATAAGATACCATACACCCCATCAGGTGTAGTAAAGAAGAACCATTGAGGATAAAGTAAATTCAGGCCTTATTGAAAATCATCCAATCCATCATAGAAGTGACATTAATAAGTTTGATGCTAAGAACTAGAAAAACCCAAGTAAGCTCGATCTTTGATAAAGAGAAAAAAGAAGTAGGAAAATAGATACCCTTATCTTTATTCATTCTAAGGGGTGTAGTAATATCCATCACATAATAAAAAATATTCATATGAAGATTTATAAAGTTCACAATACATGTAAGAACCTAGTTTTTATATAAGGTATGGATCCTATAAATTTTAGTCAAATAATTTTTTTAAACAATTATGGAATTATAATTAGTTTACAATATTTTCAGGGGTGTTTGGGGCTTGTTTGGAGCTTAGAACCCTATCCAGTTGAGAAAAGGACTGGGCCCCATGGTTAGTAGTAACCATTCCACCTAGTCTACATGGTTTCCCCTAACCGTGTAGGTATTGAAAGTAGGAATAATGAGGCTAAAAAGTTTGAGGAAATTGTGTATCCAAGGGTGCATTCCCATGTGGGATACCTATAGTTTTTAGCTGAGGCCAACAACATAGTTTCTGCATAGTTTCTCAAATTATGTGGCCTAGCCATTTGGGGTACCCATGAGGTAGTACCATGAGTATAGTTGGAACACAGTTTGGCCAACTATGTGGCCAAACCATGAGACCCTATTTTTCTTAGGTGAAATGACCAAAATTTTCTTAATGAATTATAATCATAACCCCTCTTTTTATTTTCTTCATTCACTAGTCATGGCCATCTCCCTTCTTTGACTTTAGCTCCCATTTTAAGCCTAATCTAGGATTTTCTCCCAATCATTCACCTAATGTCCAATCGAGGAACCATTTTCCTCTTTAGATTCCTCTAAGTGATACATTTGATCCTTAGGCTCGGTTCGTCATTCTTATTTCTATTGATGATGCTATTTTGATGTAGGATTATATACCCTAGTTTCAAGGCATTGATATGTTTTTCAGTTTTCTTCTGATCTAGGACAAACTAAAGGCTAATAGTTGATGATGAGAGTTTTATAGGCTCAAGTTATGTGGTCTATAACTCATCCCTCAAGTATAAACATTTTATAAACATTCCTCATTCTGCACACACTGATTTCATCGGGTGTTTCCTATTTAATAAATACCCCTTGCTTACCCTTTCTATATATGATACTTGCATCGTTGGAGGTTGAGACCTCAACACCTTCCACACCTAGTAGGTTAAATCCTTAATTATACCTTTATAATCCTTGTTGTTTTATCTATGACCCATTTTGGGTGTGTGTCTTGTCCATTATAAAGGTTAACCCTCATTAATTAAATGAATGAATTGTTAAGAACATTTTTATTATTTATGTATTTCTTGAACCTTATAATGTAATTGTTTCAATATAATAAATGAATATCAATTATAAATGGAAAGTATAATATATTTATCACTTGTACTATTTTAATGACTTGGTTTCATGTCTGTGGCACACCATTATATGTTTAATTGAAGGTAGTTGAGTGAAATCAATTAATTATTAAGTTTTTAAGGTACTAAATGACTGTATTTCCTCATTAGCCTTGTAATTTTGTATGAAAGGTAATGGAATAAACCAATAAAATTATTAAATAGAATGATAATTACCCTAAATTAAATAATAAATTGTGTATAAGGTGCCTATTGCAGATGAAATTTTTTACTTTTACAAGAGTGATTAGACTTAAGCTATGCCTTGGATTCCCAAGGGAATGCCTTGAGAATTAAGAGGATGTAATTATGATCGAAGAAGATAGTTTCCAAGGGAGATAAAAAACTTTGAACATGGTATTTGTTTACTAGTGGATGCCTTCACTATCTTCAGGATATTAGGATGTCTTGGATATAGTATTTGGATCCAACTTTATGTCTTCGTACATGTTTCACCAAGGATACAACCCATTGTCCCTAGTCATGCTTAGCATGTTTTACCATGGATGATATACTTGGACTCAATTAGAATTATTTATAGTGGAATGCCTTGGGTTATTCTACTTGGATTACACTCAGACCCCTTATAGCCAGGCTACAGGTTAATATTGAGTTGGCTTAACCCTCATGGTCAAAGATGGCTTAGTTATTACATTGTATCCTATTTACTATTATCATTATAGTATGCCTTGGATATTACCTTGTATCTTCTTATTATTATCATTAGCACCACTCCCGTCATAAGGAGTGGTCCAAATTAGAAATTTAAATCTCCCTTATAAACCAACTAACTAGGTATCTAACAACAGTCTAGGTCGATCCTACAGGGAGAATGAGAAGGCAATGAAGAAGCAAAAATTAGAAGAATCTTGGTTGGTAATCTAGATAGAAGGAGTGAAGGGAACAATCAACTAATTGAAAATATTTATGAAAATAATTAAAATTAAAACAAAATAAGAACAAAAAAACAGACAAGCATGTCAGGGTTACAGTACGATTAGGTTTTATTTTGAATTTCATTCTTTAGTATTTAGATTATAGATGAAAATAATTTACCATGGGGATTTAATTCTATAATAGTTTCATGGTCCAATAACTAGTAATTATGTATTTAAAATCTAATTCCTTAGGCTGATAATTGAACATTAAAATACACATTAATACCATAACCCTAAAATAGTGGCAACAGGTTCGCCCAATGGTTATGGGTTCATCCACTGCAACTCCTTTAGTGTTATCCATTGGTATTGTTTTTGGTCTGATACAACACCAATAGTGATTTTGGAATTAAGTTTAGTAAAGGAATTGTAAAATAGAATTCATAATAAAATTAACACTTCATAATTTAAATCACAAAAACTAGAATCTTATTAAAAACCCAACATGATGGAAACTAGCCTCTTATGACCATGCTCACGGTGCATGGATTCATCTGAAACTCAATCCCTACCATTGATATGAGAGGAAGATAGTGAAGGGAATACTTAAACTAAAAATAAATTAAAAATAGTAAATAAAAACTCAAAAATAGATCTGAGTGAGGTCTGAACAGCAGAGCGGAAACACCTACCCCTGAATGTCCAACATGAATTTAGAGGGATTCCATTTTATTTGTAGAAAACAATAATGCATGATGTGTACAAGAAAGTACACAACATGTAGTTAGGTCAACTAATTTTTTCTTTGTTTTCTCCGCTGATAGGTGATCTGTGTATCATTACTTGACTTTAAATGCATCAGGAGTTATTTGGTTAGGGTACACGATGTGTATCACCACCCTAAATGGCATGAAATATCAACTTCATCCATTAACCACATCTATAAGGGAAGACATAGCATGTGAATGGGTGGTACATAGTGTGTGATCTCTAGTCGGCTATAGGGGCATGTACTCGGTCTGACCGATCTGTGTCTGGGTAATGTTACAAAAAAATGTTTATAAAGTACACACCATGTATATTTAAAATTTTTTTTTTCTGATCTTTCCCGATTTATGAACTTGGCTAGAAAATAAATAAAAAGTACCATGAACACCCAAATAAATCATTTTATCTATAAAACAACCTATATCTGGTGAAAACACGTGTTTATACTCAATAGAATGTATGAAAATGTATACAAAAATCGGGTACATCAAACTCCCCCACACTTAGTCATTTTCTTGCCCTCAAGAAAAATATCAACATCTAATTAATAAAATCCATAATCTAAAAAGTGAATCATTAACCTAGTTATACTTATAAATACTATATCCATTGCAAAGGATTTTAAAAGGCACAAAACATATTTCAATTTTAAAGATATAATTCTCATTCCTCCTATATAACTCAATCAAATATTTTCATCCTCTTTTATTCACATTATTCAACTCTTTATAAATACACATGTCACTTGATGATTTACCTCACTAGAAAATACCACACTCATCACTCAAGATTACTTAAATTAGAGTTATGCTCAATCTCAAGTATATGTACTATATCCATAAGATTGCAAGTATTCCCATTCTCTACTTAATAAATCAAGTCAAAAAAATCATGAGGTCTTTCAATAAGGTTAAAATGATTATGAGGCTTCGATTAGGTAGGTAATTATGTGAAACATAATCTCATAGGCTTGAAAAAGGAGGCTGAATTCTTAAATAAAAATGCATGATTGATAATAAAGATTAATGAAAAAATGCATCCCCTAATCAAGATTTATCAAAGGGTATTTCCACCATGGTTGTACCTTTCCAACATAGGTCCATAAACCTTCAATAAAGTGCAATGAATGAATCTGGTATCTCTTTTGATTTTTTAAAATCAAGGGACCACTAAGAATACAATGAATAGTGGTTTTGGAAATCCTTTTTCCCAAATGAACAAGAGGTACTCTCCCCCACACTTGATATCATAGGCGATCAACAAAATATACCATGAATATACAAACTACCTCTTATAAGATCAAATGAATAATCATGAAAAATAATAAAATAATTAGGGAAGGAAGGTTAAATAGGCTTGTAATGTGTCTTCCTAACAAGGCAGTTCATGGTTTCTAAAGGTTTTATAAAGGTCATATGTAGGGTGGGTCTCAAAGTCAAAGGGGATGAAAACAATAAAATTATTCAATCATTTTTAATGTGATTCAAAATATTCATGTTTTGAAGATAAAAACTCACAATTTCTAGTAGTTATGCATATACCAAGAATCTCTCAAGAAAGAGGGTATGCGAAAGAACATGTCAAAAGGATTATAATACCTATCAGGAATGAGGAAAATAAAGGGACAATTAGGCCATGAAATGAATAAAAATGATCAATCTAATAAATTTAAATGTAAAATAATTTAAATATAAAATTAAACTATATCAACAATCATTTTAAAATAGTTTGAAATTTAAAATAATCATGTAACTTCTAAAATTCTCAACTATGTATTTATTATTTATAAATATAATTAATCAAAATTTTCCAAATTTTAAAATATTTCATCTATTAATGATTTCTCCTAGATCATATTAAGGGTGATTAAAAGTGTAGTCAGAGACTCTCCCCCACACTTAATATTTCACATTGCCCCTGAAGTGAAATACTAAGGAAGAGAAGAAGATGTATGGAAACACTTGTAGACCTGGAAGAAGGGAGTAATGAAATAACCAATGAAAAAATAAAAATGAAAATACACTCTAAAATATTACTCCCCTCATGGAGAGATCAAAAAGATGGGAATTATTTGAAAATAGATTCCAATGTCACTCTAGAGTACCTATGATAGTCGGTGAAATTGAAAAATAAATCTGCACACACGTACACCATCACATCACAAGCATAGAACAAAAAGAGAGAGAGATATATATATATATAACTAAAAAAGTGTGCAAAAACCAATCATAGGGTTGTCTTAGAGGAGGTATCATCTGGAATAGGGAAATATGATAGAGTAGGAACAACGACAGAGGAAGCGGGAGGCTCATGCTCTATACTCTATGTGGTGGCCACAGTGGGTACATCCGTTGTGATATTATAAGTAGAGGAAGATAGAGGATATGGATTTTTGTATGATGTATGGTTTTATTAAAATAAAAAATTATGGAACTTGGTTGGTTTTTAGGACTCAAACCCGAGTCTTTTTGATCCATGGATTATGAATTTTCCAACCAATTTAGCCTCATGTTGGGTTATCTTTTGTTTTTAAATGATTTTATTAATTTGAAAAATAACTAACATACCATTTAAAAAAACATATGTTTTAAAAGAATGATTTCTATACCAAAGTCAGTTACAAAGTTATTTAAACTGGGGATGGCTCAAATACATTCTAGTGACCTTTCCACAAGTACATGCATCATCCCTATTTATTATCTTAATTAATAGTTACATATACACAAATTACTATATTAAAATTCACTAAAAAGATAAGTACATGTCATTTAATAAGACACACACAGCGTGTTCTATCATTTTTATCTTATTAAAATAGTAAACATAAGAAAAGGGCGTACATGATGTGTTGAGTATAAGTACACATCGTATGTTTATTAAAAATAGAAAATATAGAAATAAAGAAGGGAAATAAGATTTTATGTGTTTCCTCCCAGGAAGTTCCTTTGTTTTAGGTCTTTTTCTCAACCTGAGTTAGGGTTACTTACCTATAATATGAAGGTGGATGTGGCTTTCGCAGTGTGAAGCACTACATGTGTCCAACACCCTTATTTTGTTTCCATAATTCTTGACCTTTAAGTAGTCTGGGATATGACTTACAATAAACTTGATCCATGTCCAGTAGATTCCAAATGTGGACATGGTTTGTGGTTTTATCATATACGTCCTCCACCTCCCGAGGTTCTTTCTTTGTAATTATGAATACCTGAAAGTAATCATAGGTATATTCCGAAGTAGGTGCATAATCAACTGAGGGGTTATAAAGAAATAATTGATCAAATTAAGTACTAGCATGACATGCTGGGGATCCATATTTAAAATTTTTTCTTTGAAAATGTTTTTTAGAAAGTACAAGTGAATTACATTTGGGGCCCATGTCATAGAATGCTTCCTCAATAGACATAAGGTTAGAGCACCCAACCATGGACTCAATCGGAGTGTCCATATAAGTGATCATATCTGAAAGTTTCTTAACCAGAGTACCAAGTCATCCCAACCTTTTAGTTTGGTCCAACTGGTGTGTGTTAAAGTCTTCCATCATCAATATCAGTTTCTCATTACTACCCAATAATGGTTCTAGAAGAGAAGTAGGAATAGGTTGGGTGAATAATGTACATGGGTAATCCTCATATTGAAACCCATCATCCATATACAGGTAATAATCTTCTAGGCATGGGTAAAAAAACACCGAATCATTCATATAAAAATCCATTCGAGGTAGATTGTACCACTCCCCAGTCAGATAATAATCCATAGGATGTGGGGTAAAGGTTCTCAAGAAAAAGAATCAATAAAATAATAAGAAAATTGGAAAACACTAGGTAAACCAACCTTTGAGTAAGACTCATGTTGTGATTTCTGTCTATTCCCTGACAACAATGCCATAATTTGGCACCACTCCCATCACAAGGAGTAGTCCAAATTATAAATTTAAAGATACCTTCTAAACCAATTAATTAGGTAGCTAGCAGTAGTTGAGGTTGATCCCACAGGGAGAACATGAAAGCAATGGAGAAGTGCAAATCAGAAGAATCTTGTTCGGTTATCCACACCGAAGGGGTGAAGGGAACAATCAACTAAGTGAAACTATTTATGAAAATAATTAAAATTAAAATGAAAGAAGAACATAACAAAAATAATACAAGCATGTCAGGGTTTCAGTCCGATTAGGTTTTATTGTGAATTTAATTATTTAGTATTTAGATTATATATGAAAATAATTTACCACAAAGATTCAATTCTATCACATTTTCATGGTCCAATAATAAGTGACTATTTATTTAAAATCCAATTTATTGGTCTGGTAATTGAAAATTAAAATACAAATTAATACTATACCCTTGAAATAGTGGAAACAGGTTCCCCTAATGTCCATGGGTTCATCCACTGCAACTCATTTAGTGTTCACCATTGGTATCATTCTTGGTCTGATATGACACCAATGGTGATTTTGGAATTAAGTTTACTAAAGTAATTGTAAAAGATAATTCATAATAAAATTAACAATTTAGAATTTAAACCACAGAAAACCATAATCTTATTACAACCCCAACACGAGGGAAATGAGGCTCTTATGACCATGGTCATAGTGTGCGGATTGAGCCGAAACTCAATACCTACCATGGATATGAGAGGAATATGGGGAATGAAATAATTACACTAAACATAACTTAAAAAAAGTAAAGAAAAATCAAAATGGATCTGAGGGAGGTTCTAATAGAAGTGAGAAAACACCTCCCCCTAAGTATCCAACATGAATTCGGAGGGATTCCCTCTTATTTATAGAAACAATACTACAGGGTGTGTACAAGAAAGTACACAACATGTAATTAGGTCAACTAATTTTTTATTTGATTTCTCTATCGGTAGGTGTGCTGTGCATCACTCCTTGACTTTAAATGTGTCAGCGGTCGGTTGGTGGGGGTGAACGGTGTGTAGAGCCTCCCCTCATTCCGTGTAGTATTGACTTCAGCCATCAAACACATCTATAAGGGTAGATATAGCATGTGAATGGGTAGTACATGATGAGTGATCTCTGGTCAGATACATGGGCATGTACTTGGTCTGACCAATCCATGTCTAGTCAATGTTACATGGAATGTGTTTATAAAGTACATGCCATGTATATTTGAATTTTTTTCTTCTAATCTTTCCCTATTTGTGACCTTGTCTATAAAATACTTGAAAAGTACCATGAACACCGAAATAAATCATTTTATCTATAAAATGACATGTATATGATGAAAACATGTGTTTATACTCAATAGAATGTATGAAAATGTATACAAAAATCAGGCATCAAACTCCCACACACTTATTCATTTGCTTGAACTCAAGAAAAATATCAGCATCAAATTAATAAAATTTATACTCCAAAAATGGAATCATTCAACTAATTATACTTATAAATACTATATCCATTGCAAAGGATTTTAAAATAAAAAAAACATATTTCAATTTTAAATATTTTCTTATCATGCCTCCTATATAATTCAATCAAATATTTTCATCCTCTTTTATTCACATTTTTCAACTTTTTATAAATACACATGTCACTTGATGATTTACCTCACCAAAAAATACCACAATCACCACTCAAGGATATTTAAATTAGAGTTATGCTCAATATCAAGTATATTCACTCTATCCATATGCTTGAAAGTATTCTCATTCTCTATTTAATAAATCAAGTCACAAAAATAATGAGGTCTTTCAATAAGGTTAAAATTATTCTGAGGCTTTGGGTAGGTTGGTAATGATGTGAAAAATAATCTTAGAGTCTTGAAAAAGTAGTCTGAATTCTTAAATAACAATGCATGATTGATAATAAATCTTAGTAAAAAATGCATCCCCAATTAAGATTTATCAAAGGGTATTACCCCTGTGGTAGTCCCTTGACAACATGGGTCCATAAACCATCAATAAAGTGTAATGAATGAATCTGGTCTCTCTTTTTATTTTTTTTAAATCAATGGACCACTAAGAATACAATGAATAGTGGTTTTGGAAACCCTTCTCCCAAAATTTACAAGAGGTACTCTCTCCCATACTTAATACCATAGGTGCTCAACATAATATACCATGAATATCCAAACTCCCTCTTATAATATCAAATGAATAATCCTGAAAAATAATAAAATAATTAGGGTAGGAAGGATAAATAGGCTTGTAATGTGTCTTTCTAACAAGTAAATTCATTATCTCTAAAGGTTTTACGAAGGTCAGATGTAGGGTGGGTATCAAGGTCAAAGAGGCTGAAAAAAATCAAATGCCTCAATCATTTTTAATGTGATTCAAAATATTCATGTTTTTAGGAGAAAAACTCACAAGTTCTAGTAGTTATACATATGAAAATAATCTCTAAAGAAATAGGGTATAAGAAAGAATATGTCAAAAGGATTAGAACAACTCTCAGGAATGAGGAAAATAAAGGGTCAATCAGGTCATGACATGAATAAAAATGATCAGTCTAATAAATCTAAATGTCCAAAAATTTAAATCAAAGATTAAATTAAGTCAAAAATCATTTTAAAACACTTTGAAATTTAAAATAAGCATGTAACTTTTAAAATTATCAACTATGTATTTATTATTTATAAATATAATTAATCTAAATTTTAAACATTTTAAAATATTTAATCTATTAATGATGTCTCTTAGATCAGTTTAAGGGTGATGAATAGTGTAGTCATAGACTCTCCCCCACACTTAATATTTCACGTGGTCCCCCAAGTGCAATACTAAGGAAGAGAAGAGGATGCAGGGAGACACTAGTGGGCCAAGAAGAGGGGAGAAGTGAACGAAGTAATTCCAAAATAAAAATGAAAATACACTCTAAAATAATACTCCCCTCATGGCGAGCTCAAAAAGATGGGAAATAGTAAAAAAGATATGCCCATGTCTTTCCAGAGTACCTATGATAGTCGAGGAAATGGAAAAATAAATCTACAAGCACATACACTATTACATTACAAGAATAGCACAAAAAAAGATATATAAAACAAAAAAAGTGTGAAAAACCAGTCACAAGGCTGCCTCAAAGGAGGAATAATCTGGAATAGGGGGATCTGAAAGAGCAGGGGAAGTGGAAGAGGAAGCATGAGGCTTGGGCTCTATGCTCCGTGTGGTGGCTGTAATGGGTATATCTGCCGCGATAGCAGAAGTAGCGGTAGTTGGAGGATCCATCTTTATGCATGATTTGTGGTTTTATTAAAATGAAAAATTATGGAACTAGGATATTTGTTAGGACTTAATCCCAGATCTTTTGGATTTTTGGATTAAGACCTTGCCAACCGATTCAGCCCCACCACGAGTTTTCTTTTGTTTTGAAATGATTTTATTAACTTGAAAAACACCTCACATGCCATTTAAATAAAAAAATAATTTCTAAAAGAACGATCCCTATACCAAAGGAAGGTGTGGAGTGATTTGAATCGGTGATGGATCAGATACATTCTAGTGACCTTTCCATTGACATAGGCCTCATCCCTATTTGTTATCTTAATTAATAGTTAATTATAAAAAAATTTATATAATAATATTAACTAAAAGGATAAGTACACCACATGGAGTAAGACACACAAGACATGTTTTTTCATTTTCTCTTATTAAAATAGTGAACAAAAGGAAATGGAATACATGATGTGTTGAGTATAAGTAAATTCCTTGTGTTTATTAAAAATAGAAAAGAAAGAAAGAAATAATGGAAATAAGTGTTTTTGGGTTGCCTCCCAGGAAGTGCCTTTGCTTTAGGTCATTGGATGAACCTGAGTTAGGGTTACTTACCTATAATCTAAAGGAGGAAGTGGCTTTCACAGTGCAAACCACTACATGTGTCTGGTTCCTTTATTCTATTTCCATAATTCTTGAACTTTAGGTGGTCTGGTGGTGGCTTTCAATAACCCTGATCCTTGGACAATAGATTCTGAAGGTGGACTTGGTTTATGGTTTGATCAGGTACGTACTCCACCTCCTGAGGTTCCTACTTTGTAATTATGAATAATTAAAAGTAATAACATGAATCCTCTGAAGTGGGTTCATAATAAACTGAGGGGATAAAAATAAATAATTGATCAAATTCCATAGTAGCATGACATGACAGGGATCTATATTCAAAATTCATGATTTAAAAATATTTTTTATAAAGTAAAAGTGAATTACATGTGGGGCCCACATCATAGAATGCAACCTCAGTTGACATAAGGTTAGAGCACCCAACCCCATACTCAAATAGAGTGTCCATATAAGTTATTATCTCTAAAAGTTTCTCGACTAGTGTACCAAGTTGTCCTAACCTTTCAGTTTGGTCCAACTGGCGTGTGGTAAAGTCTTCCATCATCAATATTAATCTCTCGATACTACCCTAATATGGTTCCAAAAGATAAGTAAGAATAGGTGGGGTGAATAATTTACATGGTTAATCCTCATATCAAAACCCATAATCCATATATGGATAATACTCCTCCACGTATGGGTACGACAACAATAGATAATTCAGATAAAAATATACTCCAGGTGGATTGTACCACTCCCCAGTTGGATAATAATTCATTGGATGTGGGGTGGAGGTTCCTAAGAAAAATAATCAAGAAAACAAGAAAGAAAATTGGAAAACTATAGGTAAACCAACCTTTGAATTAGACTCGGATTGTGCTTTCCGTTTGTTCCCCAGCAACAATGCCAGAACTTGGCACCACTTCCATCACAAGGAGCAGTCCAAATTAGAAATTTAAAGCTCCCTTCTAAACCAACTAACTAGGTAGCTAGTGGTAGTCAGGGTCAATCACATGGGGAGAATGAGAAAACAATGGAGAATCACAAATTAGAAGAATATTGGTTGATTATCAAGATAGAAGGGGTGAATGGAACAATCAACTAAGTGAAACTATTTATTAAAATAATTAAAATTAAAATAAAATAATAACATAACAAAAAGAATAAAAGCATGTCAGGGTTTTAGTCTGATTAGATTTTATTATTAATTTCATTCATCATTATTTAGATTATAGATGAAAATAGTTTACTATGGGGATTCAATAATATCACATTGTCATGGTCCAATAACTAGTGATTGTGTATTTAAAATCCAATTCCTTGGTCTAGTAATTGAACATTCAAATAAACATTAATAACATAACCCTAAAATAGTGGCAACAAGTTCCCCCAATGGCCATGGGTTCTTCCACTAAAACTCCTTTAGTGTTCTCCATTGGTATATCTCTTCATCCAATATAACACCAATGGTGATTTTGGAATTAAGTTTTGTAAATTAATTGAAAAATATTATTCATAATAAAATTAACACTTTAGAATTTAAATCACAACAAACTGGAATCTTATTACAACCCCAACACGAGGGAAACCAGCCTCTTATGACCATAGTCACGGTGTGCATATTGAGTCGAAACTCAATGCCTACCATGGATATGAGAGTAATATGGGTAAAGGAAGAATTACACTAAATAGAAATTAAAACTAGAAAAGAAAAACTCAAAATGGATCTGGGGGAGGTCCGAATAGTAGAGTAGAATCACCTCCCCAAGAATTTACAACCTGAATTTGGAGGGATTACCTTTTATTTATAGAAAACAAGACTACCTAGCATATACCATAAAGTACACATTTTTTAGTTAGGTAAACTACTTTTTTTATTGATTTCTCTACCGATAGGTGAGCTAGGCACTACTCCTTGACTTTAAATGAATCAGTGGTTGGTTGGTGGGGGTACACGACATGTAGCACTACACCACATAGTGTGTAGTATCAACTTCAACCACCAACTGTATCTAGAAGGGAAAACACAACATGTGAATTGGTAGTACACGTGTGTGATCTCTGGCTGGCTACATGGATGTGTACTCAATCTGATCGATCCAAGTCTGGGAAATGTTACACGACATGTATTTATAAAGTACACACTGTGTATATTTTAACTTTTTGTTATGATCTTTCTTGATTTGTAACTTTGGATAGAAAATACTTGAAAAATACCATGAACACTGAAATAAAGCATTTTATCTATAAAAAACATTTATCCAGGGAAAACACATGTTTATACTCAATACAATATATGAAAATGTATGAACAAATCAGTCACATCAATCATCATTGACTTATTTTTATAAACTAAACTCGAATGAATTAATTAATGATATATTTACATGTTTAGACACCAGATGAGGATGAAGAAGAAATTGGAATATTTAATTTTTTATACTAATTTACATTTATATATATTTTCACATTATTTAAGTTTATATTCATATAATTGATGGTATAAACACTATTAGTGTTGGATTACTAATTTTTTTTTCACTCCCTGTCTGGGTCACCATTGGTACCTAGGAAGATTACATGTATGAAGGTGTTGATATGGGGAAGTGTCCAAATTTGGACACCTGACCTTGATTGGTTTCATTAGGATGTAGCTTTGTAGCAGATGACCATGCCAATGCTTGGGATGCTTGATATTTTTAGATTCTTTTTTATTCTTTTGTATATAATGTATTTTATGCTTCCATGTCTACATGTTTTTATCCTTTCTAGATACATGACATAAATTATCATCATCTTATATATGGATCCATTTTATCTTGATTACTAATATCATTTTCTTATGTTGTTTATTATTTATGTATGATTTCTCTATGTCGAGTTATTGATCCTGTTGTTATAGTGTCAGTTTCTATTGTGCCATATATTTACATATACTTTAACTATTTATCTACTATTACTTATCAGTTGTGCTCTAATCTGGTTATGATGGCATAGTCTCCCCACAGACACACCCTAGTCCCTCACTGCTAATCAGCAACCTCTTGCATAAGGGGAGGTGTTCTTGAGGCCATGTGGCCAACAGTCTTCTAGGAACCTTTGAGTGGGACTTGATATGTAACAAAGTGGTATCATAGTTTTTCCTTTCTTGATTTACTATATTGAGACAATATATAGAAGATTAAGAATTATTTGGAACTTATATACATTCCATTATTGGGCATATCTAACCCATGTTTAGGGTAAATACTAAGTTGTCTGAAATAATATTTTTTTTGTTTTTTTCCTATTAAAGTAGATATATATACATCATTGGGTGATTTACATGTTATGTGATGGTTATTATTATTACTATGATTAAAGATTTCATTTTATCATTTTCTATATGAGATGAGGGAAATGAAGCATCAATCATGCATCATAACAGGCACCTAGAATTCACATCTCATGCACATGCCATGCCATATAGGTTCATTTTACTTCTTGTATTACCTATGTTTCATGTGATTATTGAGTGAGATATGGTATCAATATTATGCATGTTATTCTCTTTAATTATGATTAAGTGATTTTCAGTTTAAATTCATTAGGTGTATGGGCCCTCATGGATTGTAATGGGTAGTTTACCGAGTAAATCCATCATATATACCCATTAGATTATAAGAAAAAATTTAGATGTGGTTAAAATGAAATTAAATTGGTGAAGATTTTAGTGATGAGGTGTATGCGACCTTATTAACTGGGAATGGAGATCCATTTTAATCAAACCTTGATATGTGTATATAAGTGAATTCCCACTTTAAATGAAAAAAATGACTTAAAAAATAAATGGTTTCCAATAAATAGAGAGGAATGGTATAGTTGACCCTTTATCTACTATAACCCCTATAAATTAAACATGAACACTTAACAATAACCTGTTATTTTATGAAGGTAGTTGGGATAATACCTTGGGTTGTGAGCCCTTTTTCTTACATTATTCTTCTATTAGTGCTTCTATCTATTCTCAGATCTTTTTATAAGGAGTGTTGTTTGAATTTTAAGAGCTATTCCACCATGACATCCTCATGTCATGCACCAGGAGGGTAGAGACCATCACACTCCAGAGATGGTGGGCCCTAAGCCGCCAGTCTTACCACCAAGAGTGCCTCTTAAGGCACTACCTTTTATAACCGAGTTAGGAAACAATGATCAGCTTTGAGATAGCTTTCTATATCTATTGCAGTACATGATGGGTGCTCCGTGAACTATACCAATAATGAATGATTTGATAGATGAGTTCTAGTAGAATCATACTATCCTCTTTTTACGTGATGGAAGTCCATAGGCTAAGAAGTCTTGGCTGGAGGCCACTCTATCTATCGTCGATCATATGGAGATGACTACAGAGAGTATTTTATAGCTTTACACCTACATGATGCATGATTCATCCAAGCATTAGTGGGATGTGATTTCCTAGGATGGTCATCATTAGGGCATGGTCTGGGAAAACTTCTAGACTTCCTTCTATGATCACTTCTTTCCTTGGATGCTGAAAGCTATTTGAGCTAGTGATTTCATGAAATTGGAGCAGGGTTATATTTTATTCATGGATTATTGATCATGTTTTACTAATTTAAGGTGAATTTCACCACTTCTAGCCAATAATGAGCTATCACATGGTAGACTCTTCGAGGATGGGTTTAATTATTCCATCCGTACTCATGTGAATGTATTTCACCTACCTACCTTTTCTGAGACTGTTAATCAGGCTCTTATCACTAAGAGAAACCTGAGGGAAAGTGGTAGTACTGGGAAAAGAGGTTCAGTACCAAGGCAGGGCAACAATTCTTCTAATATTAGGAAGCATTCCTTTGAGGTTTCTCATTAGATTATTGGTATACAGAGTATCTATACTAAAATCTCTATTATAATTCATTAGTTTGGATGAAAAGGGAATCTGAATCCTAAATATGATAGAGACCTGATGGAGTGTCATTCTTATGGATAAATGGGACATCTATAAATATTCTGTCAAGACTTTCCATTTTTCAATGGGAAGAGGCTCCACACCATCTCCACCTTCAAGGGAAAGATCTTTTACACTGCTTCGGGTAGGGAGTTAGACCTTCTTAGGGTAGTCAAGATGCAGGAAAGGGTCATGGATTAGTCTAGTTCCATGACACACAGTCGATATCCAAGGATCAGAGTGTGGGAGTATAAACATTATGAGTTAATATTCTAGTATCCACCACTATTATATCTGATTTATTCGATACATGCAATTCTCTTTCAATTATCTCCTTTTTGGATGTGGAAAGTATTAGGCTGTAAATTCAGTATTATTATCGTGTGATGACCCTGAATACACCATTTTGAGTTTCGTCAGATGGTATACACCAATAAAGGGACTAACCCCTTGAAGTAGAACGTTATCCCTTCTTATGGGACCTCTTCATCGTTGAGGTGATAAGATTCGATGTCATTCATGGGATGGATTTTTTAGTTCCCTATCACACCTTCATGGACTGTTATCTCCATAGGGTTTTGTTTACATCACCAAAGGCATAAAATTATCTACAAAAGGGTGAGTGGGATGTATAGGATAGTATATATGAACCAAAGAATCACGGGTTAGGTGGAGTGACCACCCAAATTTTTAATCTTTTCATGGAGAAGAAGTGGTTACCTTGGACAAATTTTCCTTATGTAGTAGATCATTTTAGGTAAGTATTTACCAATGATTTTTTGGATTAAATCCTGAGAGAGAGGTAGAGTTTATGATTGGGATTGTTCCAATAGTATCTCCAATTTCCCTTCCTCCATATAGGATGATGCCTACTGAGCTCCACAAGATCAAGAGAAAATTGGAAGATATGTAGTGTAAGGATTTATCAGAACCAATACATTTTCTTTAGGTTCACTTGTGATTTTCTCCAAGAAGGAAGACTAGAACCTTCATTTATGTGTGGATTACTAATAGTGTAACTAGCTTACAATTAATAATCGGTATCCACTACCTCAAATAGATGATCTCTTTGACTAGATCCGAGGATCTAGAGTGTTCTCAAAGATCAACCTGAGATCAGAAAATCATCAGTTGCATGTCTAGCCTATAGATATACCTAATACAACTTTCCATAGAAGGTATGATATATATGAGTATCTCTTTATGTTTTTAGATCTTACAAAAACACCCACCATTTTCATGGATTCAAATGATAGGTTTTTCCATACCAATCTGGATTCTTTTTTCATGGTCTTTGTGGATAGAATCTTGGTGTACTCTCACACTCATTACGAGCATGCTAGACATATTGAGATCATTTTTATTATATTGCGAGAGAATAAAATTTATTCAAAAATTTCTAAGTTCCACTTTAGGATGGTAAAAGTTCACTTTTTGGGATATATTATAATAGAATTAGGAGTATCTTTAGACATAGAGAAGGTGAGTGTTGTGGTTTCCTAGGAACATCCAAAGAACAAGTTTGATATAGTAGTTTCTTGGTACTAACAGGATATTATTGGTATTTAATATATGAATTATCATTACTTTTTTCACCTCTTACTGGTCTTACAAATATGTTTTTGATGTTTCTATGGTCAGAAGCATCTGCGATAGCTATTTAGGAGCTGAAAGGAAGGATTTTTCCAACACCAATTCTGATTCTTCTAGAGCCTAGAATAGGCTATATAGTGTTA
This sequence comes from Viscum album, assembly GCA_963277665.1. NCBI lineage: Eukaryota > Viridiplantae > Streptophyta > Magnoliopsida > Santalales > Viscaceae > Viscum > Viscum album. The sequence goes on from OY728126.1 coordinate 1,673,869,056, forward strand.
TGTAGTGCATATGGAATCAGCATATGAGGAGTTCTGATGTAGGAGTATAGAGTTTTTGTGTATGGATATTGATAGTTGAGGCCTCATGAGATAAAATACCTGACACACGATGTTGAGCTAGTAGCTTTTGTTCATGAATTAAATTTCTAGAAACACTATATGATGGGAGAGTTCTTTGTAGTGTATAAGGACCAAAAGAGCCTAAAAATATCTTTATTCAATATGAAATGAATATCAAAAAATGAATATGGGTCAAATATCTTCAATACTTTGATTTTGAGATTTCCAATATTTCTAGAAAAAACAATATAGTAGTGGATGCATTGAGTCCAAAAACTCAGGAACATACCGTACAAGAAGCCAGTGATGAATGGAAATTGATGACCCACATTTCTGAGATATATCTGATATTTCATGAGATTCATGAATAGTATTATCTTACATCCCTGGTAGTTACCTCTCCTCTCCTTGATAGGTTGAAGTGAAGGCAGTTCTCTGATCTTGAAGGTTTGGTTCTTCGGGAGATTATTGTTGGAGAGGACCCAAATCTAGAGTGGTTTATTGATGGGATGATATAATATGCATTCTTAGGAATTTCTATGTTCTTACTTATATGAGATAGAAAATAATGCGAGTGTCCCATTTTTCCCATTTGGTAGTTCATCCAGGAATCACCAAGCTGTATCGAGTTATACGACGCCAGTATCGGTGCCCTGGGATGAAATTTTAGACAACAGGTTTTATCACTAGGTGTTCTATCTGTCAGTAGGTGAGGGTGGAGCACCAATGACCTTATGTATTTTTAAAACCATTTCTATTCTTAAAATTTAAATGATAATATGTTTCTATGGATTTTATAGTTGGCTTGCTGAGGTTTCCTCTAGGTAGTGACACTTTTTGTGTAGTCATGGATAGACTGATGAAATTAGCCCACTTAATTCTTATTTGAGAGACATTCTCAGTTGATGAACCGAGGAACTGTATGCCCATGACATCATATGGATATACAGGGTACCTCATGCTATCATTTCAGGTATGAAAACTAATTTCACATCGAGGTTTTGGTAGGGGTTAAAGAATATTATGGGTACATAGGTGCTCCTAAGAACATTCTTTCACCCTGAAAATGATAGTCAATCATAATGGATGATACAGGTGTTAGAGCACATGCTCCGAGTGTGAGGACTTAATTTTGGTGGGCCTTAGTTGAGTCATATCCCTCTCACTAAGTTTAGAAATCCATCTAGAGTCTTTTATAGTCCTCATTTATAATATTAATTATCATTTTACTAACCTATTCCTAGAACTCATAGTATAAGGATAAGTATTATTTAATATGGAATAAATAAATCCTAACAATGGGTGGATTCCTCAAAAACCACCTCATTTCAATGGTAATAATTATGGATACTATAAATCGGGAATGTAAGATTATTTTAAGCAGTTGAGCATTATTCAATAGATGCCAGTGGTAAAATGTTATAAATATTCTTATTCTAATCCAGATACTCTTACAAGAAATGATGCATCTAAATATGTTATGAATTATAAGATTATGAATATTTTATAATATTATATTAACAGAAGTGTTTTTAGTCATGTATCTATATGTAAGATAGCCCAGGAGATCTATAAGATTTTACAACACATATTTGATATGAATAGCTAATTAGAACAAAAAATTAGAATACTTCTACTAAAGTAACATGATTTAAAAATGCATAAATATGAGATAGTAAACTCAATATTCCACTAGTTCACTAGCATAGTGAATGGAATGAATGTACTTGGAGAAATCTCAATGAACCATTTACTTGTCAAAAGTGTTCTTCAATCACTATTGAAGAAGTTTCTTTCAAAGAAGCAAGATATTTATAGAAGTGAGAACATCAATGAGTACATGAAAGATGAACTTATTAGATCATTATTACAATATAAACTTGAAATTAAGAATATTTTCAGAGAAGAAACTTCAAAAAAGAAAGTTATTTATTTCAAATCTCATATAAATCTTTCTCTAACTCTTCTGAATCTGATCTATAGAAATGTGACGGAGGAATTTAAAATATAAAAAAAGGGTCTTATAACATTATGAAGTGAAAGAAAAAGTACAAAAAATTCCCAAGTAATGATCAAAAGAATAATCAAAAGTTATAGAATGGTACAAAATATGTATCAAATATAACATGATATGAATGAAAAAAGAAGGGAATATCAATTCTAACATTCTAAAATTTAAATAATAAGGGAGATATTATAAATACAAGAAAGTATTGAAATGTGTTTATCATACTAGATGAAGTCGGACTTAAGAATTAGATTTAATTGATAAATATAAGTGAGAGAGAGTCAGCTAACCTCTGTTTCATTGAAGTAAAAAAAAATTTGGAATTTAATTATTCAGATAATAGTTATTATTCTGATTTTTATGGTTATAGATTTGATGATTATATAAGGAAAATGGAAATATTTAAAAAGATATTTTGAGAGTAAATGAGTTTTTTAAATAATTGAAAGAATAAAATAAGAGGCTTATCAAGTAATGTAAAAAATTCAATAAGAAGAATGTTTCTCTCAAGGAGAAAATAAGAAATTATGATTATGTTTAAAAGAAAATATCTATGCTGATTTTGATTCTATTCAAAAGTATAATGGTGATATTAAAAAGGAATTTTTAGATTAAAATAAACATTTTCTACTTCTGTTCAGGTAAAACAAAAATATAAAAAGACGTAAGCTATGATGAAACCAAATAATGATAAGATTAGTGTCAGTTATAATATATATATTCCTATGTTATAAAAGACTAATTTGGTTAAGTTTTTGCTGGAAAATTTCATTCTATTAAATTATTTATGTGTATGTGTAACACCCCAATCTTCTACGGTACATTTCCCTTTGAATAATGCAGTAGCCTGCGTTGTACGCAACTTGGAGATTTAACAAACCACGACCAATCAAACCAACCGTTATGAATAGTAATGCCCAATTTTTAAAGTTTTATAAATTTTAATTTTCAAAATGGACTTCATTTTTGGATTCTTAATATCAAAATTATCTTAGGGTGAATTTTTGGTATTTTTCTGAAAAAATTCAATTTTTGATGAATAGTGAAAAACACTGCGTTATTGTTTAAAACCGACTTTTTATTTAAATAATTAGTTATTTTATTTTAATTTATTTTAGGTAAAAATAAATACATAATAATTATACATGTTCAATGTAATTCATTGGAGTCATTTTATAATAATTTTAGATATATAAAATTTTATTGAACTTTTTACCGTTTTTTACCCACCTTCTAAGAGCATTTGAAAATTTTCATAAAACTTAATTTTACCGCTTATGTGAGTTGAATTTCAAAAATCCAAGAGACATGGTTAATATAAGTTAGTAAAATGTGGTTCAATAAGATGAAAATAATTTTTGGTGAATAGTAACTTTTGACTTATTTACCACAGTTAAAAGTAAATAGGGTAATTAAGGGTAAAAATGATATTATAATTACCCTAAAAAATGTCCTAATTCTATTAGATAAGTGTAATTCGACCAAAAACAACCTTATTGATAAAATATGGTTCTATTTGGTCCACTTGGATAAGATTAGAACATTTATTATTATTTTATTTAAAGAAGAGTTAAAAGTGTTAAATTCAAAGTTTAATAACTAAACCATTTTTAATATAGGGTTATACATAAGATAAATTCGACTATAAATATTAATTAGAAAGATAAAAATATTTCCTACATAATGGTATATTATTTATAATTTTTAGACATTAAATAATTAAATTTATTTATGACATAATGATGATGTAGTAATTACCTTATTAATGAAAGATTAAAATAATTGATATTATAAATATCCAAATAAATTTAATTTGAGACTTCTGATGAATTAAAATAATTTTATAGGTTAATCTGACATTTTAGGGTTGATCAAATAATTTTTTTCGAAGTAATCAGGTTGTTATGTTTTTCACAAAAACCAAATACTAAATAGTGTCAAAATTGACATAATTGAGTTTTTAAAAAAAATACTATATTATTAATTGATATAATATTTCTAAAAATATAAGGTTTTTCCAAAGGACTTATATAAAGTTATATATATTAATAATGAACCACTTGGGGTTTGATCGTCTTGTTATAGTAAGTTTATTAACCATATAATATAAAAATACAAAGAGACAAGGTAAATGTCAAACTATTTAACTAAGAGTTGAATCTAAAAGATAAGGTTAATATGGTGACCTAAACCAGTCTAAAACCTATTTGTTGAGAGTTTTTCAACCCGTACCCACCTTATACTCTAAATAAATCATTTTAGAGACATTAGAAACCGAAAATGATTTTATTATAAAATAATATTCCAAGCTTTTCCTAAAGTGACCCTCACCTCTCTTATAAAATGGTACTTCCCATTATCTTAATTTCACACCTGTAAAGCCATTTGTATCGTCCAAAACCTTCCCAAATATCCTCACAACTTCCCTAAAATTAACCTAGAGTCCTTACTTTGATCAGAAATCCAACCCAAGGAGCCCTTTTGATCAACTCAAAAGGAAACACCCGAAGAAGAGGTAATAATTTCACCACGCTCTTTCAAGTTCTTTTATTCTTCCACTTCCTATTTCTTTGTTGTTCCCATACCAAAATAATAACTATAGTAACTCCTACATAATTTGATATTATTATAAATATGGTAAAACCATGTTATTTATTCTATCCATCCTATAAATGAAAAATTCACCACATGTGCGTACGTACGACTTACCGTCTCCACGTCGTGGTGTAGTTTGTTATTCAAACACTTCATTATTTGGATGGGTATAATAATGAGTATAACTGATATAAATAATAAATATAACATGTTAATGATTATTTATATATTATATACCATCCAATTACATACAATTTCACCATTAATATAATGATATTGTCACTCGTACGTACATACGGATTAACGTCTCCACGAACGCGATGAGATTCATTCCCCATCGTAATCATTCAAGAATAATTTTCATTTTATGATTAAAAATAATGTTTAATAACTTAATATAATTATGGATATGAATAAAATACATCCAATCCACAACAAACATGGATTACGTAACCAAGCATATAAAGTAAAACAGATTAGTTAACACCTGAAATGATGATACTACTAAAATATTATTAACAAAGAAATATTAGAGGATCATATATGATATAATATTTATGTATATAGTTATTTTATAATTTAATAAATATGATTTAACTATTATACATGAGTTTAACATACCCTCAACCAAGGAAAAGTACAAGGTAAGAGTTAATTCTACAACCTCTTTACTTATTAGAGGTAGTTAATACATAAGTATCTACTATGACCTCTTTATCATCCAAATCCGTGTTTTATTAAAAATGTAATTCAAATTTTTTTAATTATTTACTATAATATGGGTTAAAGTCATTTATACCCTTATTTTACCATATATGTTTTGAAAGGAATCTTTTCATCATTTTCCAAACAAGGTACTTTATGACCTTTTCAACAAAATTAAGGTAAGAATGCATTTTTTAACTTATATGAAGGGTGTGACTATTTTCCACCGTTATATCATCATTGAAGCTTCCCTTACAAGCTTATAATAATATTTTCAAAATAAATGTTTTCTTTTATAATTATGTTACTTTTAAATGATTTCAAAATATAAAGAGGTATTTATTTCAAATAGTTTTCATTTCATCTATGTCAATATCCTTTGATGGATTTTAAACTTATTTGAAGTTGATTTATTATGATACAAATCTTCCATATTGTATTGAAGGTTTTGTGATATGTTTGACTATGGATGTGTTATTTTTAAACCATTCATGGTTTATGTATAAATTATTGACATTTTGTATGCTAGTTTTAATACGAATGTTTATGTTATGTTTAAACCTTTCATATGAGGAATGCATTGGACTTAGTAAGTGACGGGTGGGGCCTGCTATTGCTCCTCAATGCTTCAGAAGGTCTCATGAGAAAAACTAGTGTCTTGGTACAAGGCCTTGAAAAAATATTATTTGTAGTCCTGGTACAAGGCCTTGACTATATGGTTATGAAGTCTGGCATTATGCATTCCATCATTATGAAAGTGGCTATTGATATTGCTTGTGATTATTCAACTAATAGATTATCCATGTGAATAAGTAAATGGAATTATTTGATTTTATATTTTCCATATTATTCTGAAGTTTAAGTTTAAAAGGCTTTTGTTTTAGTCTTATACATTGCCTTAAATGTTTATGCTTATATATGAAAGTTTCTACTATATTGTTATCCTTACTAAGCATCTGAGCTCACCAATTTATTTGTTTTATTTTTCCTAGGATGTGAAGAAGTATTTTATGGTTGACCTGTAGGGATATGATAAGGATATAAGTGTGTTTAAAGGGGACAAAATGTTGTTGATGTTTTTATTTCATGATGTAATGTAAAACTTATGAATGTATCTAGTACTTACAAGACTACTAAACTGATAGGTCTTTCGGGACATGATTCCATGTATCATGACAATGTTATGTAATAATGCACTGACTCTGGGTAACTGGGGTTGGGGAATTATAGTTGGTATAAGAGGAAGTTTAGTACAAACCTTGGAAACTAGATTTAGAAAAACTCTGATTAGAGAACACTACCCTCAGATAGACTTTGAGGATTAGTATAGAAGAACTTCCTAGAATTTTGGTACTATAGAGATTTTGTGAGTTTTCCAAGCAATACATCCCTTTCTGGATACAAGAAGGTAGAGGCAGCTCTAGCACAAATGTACCTATGGGTAAAACCCAAAAACACCACTTTGAGCTAGACTCGAATGGGAACTGGTGCACAACAACGGGCCTTGCTGCACTCTTGGTTACGAAACTCCCAGGGGATATACTTAGGATAATTATCATATTTTACAAACCATTATGAAGGATTTATGAGTATATACTTACTCAAAGAAAACATTTTTATGATTATGGATTATATCCATAAACTGTTCAATTTATTCTAACCATTTTAGAAGTTTGGAATCATGTATTGCGATTCATAAACTAATATAGTGTATGCCATTATTTAGAAATGGTGACTAGTGGAAGGAATGGAAACCATATCAACCCACGTAATCCATGTAGGGATTTCCATATTACTCAAGATAATTATAATGGAGCTGGTGATGCAATTGGTGCTGATTATCTTATCACCATACTGGGACAACTAACTCAGGTTATGAATAATAACCTTACCCGTATGGAGCACCCTGATCCACAATGTGGAGGACCAATGTTAGACTGCTTCATGAGGCAACAACCACTAACATTAAATAAGAGTAAAAATACATTAGTAGCTGAGTAGTGGATAAGTTCCTTAGGGAAAATATTTCATACTTTGGGGAGTAGCGAAAGGGAAAAAGTTGTCATGACAGTTTATTGCCTCACGGGAGATGCAGATCAATGGTGGTCATTAATCCAAAACACAAAGGAAGATGAAGAAGTATCAAAAATGGAATAGAGGGAGTTTAAAGAGATTTTCTTAAAAAAATACTTTCCTCTTGACCATTGAGCGAATATGGAAAGGCAATTTCTGAGTCTGAGGAAAAAGGAGGATGAGAATGTTGCAATTTATGAGGCTAACTTTACAAGGTTAGAAAGGCATACAATATATTATATACATAACCCAAGGAGTAATATTGATTGATTCTTTGATATTTTAAAACCATTTCTCCACCGATCATTAGTCTCACAATCCTTCTCATCATATGAAGATATTATCTCATGCGCTATCAAGGCAGAAAAGGAATTCTCTATGTCTTACAACTTCAAAGAAAAGAAAGAGAAGAAGAGATCCACTGAACACTCTGGAAATGGAAATAAGGGGAAGAAGGGAAAAGTTAAATATCCATCCTATAGTAAATGTGGGAAGAAACACCCTAGTACTTATTTGAAGGGAATGAGAGTCTGTTACAAGTGTGGTGAAAAATGCCACCAAGCTCGTGATTGCATGGGGAAGAAAGAGGCAGTCAATGTTGAATGCTACAATTGTAGAGAAAAAAGGCATTATACAAATGAATGTCCTAATAACCAAGGAAACTTACCTCATAAAAGGCCAAGGGAGCAAGACCAAGCTTATGCGATCACTAATACTGAAGTTGAAGCTCCAAAAGACGTGGTGGCAGGTAATTTGATGGTTTCCTCAAGTTTAGCCAATGTTTTATTTGATTTTGGATCATCAAATTGTTTCATATCTTCCCAATTTTCTAAGAAAATTAGATATTTTCAATTTGAATTAACAAGGGAGTTTTCAGTAAAAACTCCTAAGGGAAGTATCATTGCAACAAATTTTTGTGAATTAGTTCCCATTAGGGCATATAAATGTTCTTTATCTACTGATATCATCATCATACCCATTATTTAATTTGATATAATCCTCGGTATAGATTGGCTTTTGGACCATGATGCAGAAATTTATTGTAAGAAGAAGGATGTTACAATTTTTGATGATGAAAAGGAGTACCTTATCTTTAGAGAAGAAATGTCACCACCTGATTCTTATCTAGATCCACCCCCAGTAGCTCAAATAAATTCAATTATCAGGCATGAAGATAATGAAATAACTATGAGTTAAAAAAATAATGTTAAAATAGATGATGTACCTATTATGCAAGAATATGTTGATGTGTTCCCAGAGGATTTACCTAGACATCCTTCAAAATGAGAAATTGAGTTTTCTATTTATTTTATTCCTGGTTCAAGGCCCATATCGAAGAACCCTTATAGAATGGCCACTATGGAATTAGTGGAACTAAATAAACAACCATAGGAATTGAGTAATAATGGATTTATTCACCCTAGTATTTCTCCATGGGGAGCCCCTGTCCTTTTTATTAAGAAGAAAGATAGATCTATGAGGTTGTGCATTGACTACAGGGAGATCAATGCTATAAAAATAAAGAACAAGTATCCCCTACCTCACATTGATGATTTATTTGACCAACTTCATGGAAATAAATATTTTTCAAAGATTAACCTTTGATTTGGATATCATCAGTTGTGTGTGGAGAAGGAATACATTTCAAAAACAACATTTCAAACCAGGTACGAGCATTACGAGTTTACAGTAATGCCTTTTGGATTGACTAATGCACCCTCTATCTTTATGGATGTAATGAATAGAGTTTTCAAGGAATATCTTGATGAATTTTTAGTGGTATTTATTAATGATATCTTGGTATACTCAAAAATCTATGAAGATCATGAAAATAACTGACGCACTATTCTGAAAACCCTTAGAAGAAATGAATTATATGGGATGTTTAGAAAGTGTGAATTCTGGCTTCAAGATATTTCTTTTCTTGGCCATATTATCTCTAAGTATGGAATCTCTGTCGATCCTTCAAAGACCAAGGCAATCCAAGAATGGCCAGCACCAATGAGTATAACTGAGGTACACCATTTTATTGGTTTAACATGTTATTATCGATGCTTCATCCAGAATTTTTCCCGATTGGAAAACCCATTAATAAAGCTCACATGTAAAGGGGTTAAATTTGTTTGAAAAAAAGAGTGTGAAGAATGTTTTTAAGAACTGAAGAGAAGATTAGTCAATGCTTCTATATTGACTCTACCATCAAGGAATGATGGGTATGTTATTTATAGTGATTCTTCAAAGAAAGGACTTGGTTGTGTCCTTATGCAGAATGATAGAGTTATTACCTATGCACCACGACAGCTAAAAATTCACAAAAAAAACTATCTCACTCATGATATTGATCTAGCAGCTGTAATATTTACTTTGAAGATATGGAGAGACTATCGCTATGGAAAAAATGTGAGATTTATACTAATTACAAGAGTTTGAAGCATATTTTATCACAAAAACAACTCAACATGAGGTAAAGGATGTAACACCCCGAGCTTCCACGATACGCTTCTCATTCAATAATGCAATAGCCTGCATTGTACGCAACTTCGAGTTCTAAAACACCGCGACTAATCAACGTAGCCGTTATGAATAGTAATAACCACTTTTTAAAATTATATAAATTTTATATTTCAAAATGGACTTCATTTTTGTATTCGTAATATCGAAATTATCCAAATTTTAATTTTTTGTAATTTTCTGAGAACTTCCAATTTTTTATGAATAGTGAAAAATACTTAAAAACAACTTTTTTAAACAAAATAATTTATAGTGATAAATTATACTATTTAGTGGTTTTAAAGTATAATTAGAATATATTTTTACCATTTTATCCAATGGTGGTCATTATAATTAATTTAACATTGAAATTGGACATAAACAATTGCCAATCTTTTGATATAAATTGTTTCTTAAAAACACGCTATTTGTTGTGACAGCGGGAATTAATTATAAAATTAATTAATGCAAATTATATGTTTGGAATTTTGTAAAATAGACATCATTTTTGAATTCGGAATATCAATTATAGCTTAGGGTGAAATTTTGGCATTGTTCTGAAAAACTTCAATTTTTGATGAATAGTGAAACCACTAAGGGTAGTTAAATAACTGATTTTTCGTTTAAATGAAATATTACCACTTCTGTGATTTGATTTTCAAAAATCTGACATACATGGTTGTCATTAAGAAGTAAAATTTGGTTCAATGAGATTAAAATAATTTTTTGGTGAATAGTAACTTTTAAGTTCTTAATCGCGATTAGAGGTAATTAGTGTAGTTTAAGGTAAAAATAATGTTTTAATAATATGATATGAGATTGAAACTTGTCCTAATCCTATTGGATGAGTCATGGCCGACCACGAAAACCCATGGGTCAACTTAGGGGACCCCATGGAGCCACTTTGGTTGGAAAAAGACATTAATACATATTTATTTAATGTTAAAATTAAATTGACACAAACATGAGTTGTTTTACTAAAACAGACTTTAAGTGGGGTTACACAAGTCCAAATTTTGACTATAAATATTCATTAGAAAGCTAAAAATAATTCCTACATCATAGTATTTTTTTTATAATTTTTAGACATTAAATAAATTAAATTATTTATGACATCATTATGATGCAGCGATGACCTCATTATTTAACGATTTTGGTAAAATGAAAAGATAATGTAAAATCCAAGGCTTACACTTGTCCAAAGACTATTGGATGGGTAGATTTAGAACCCTTATTACCTTATCCACTAATTATATAAGTTTGGGACCTTTATAATCCGAAAAAGCATTGTGTAATAATGTAACATTTCAATCTTTCCAAAAGTGCCCCTCCTCTCCACTTATAAAAGGCCCCCACCACTCGCACCTTATTCACACCATCAAGCCATTTGGCTCGGCCAAACTCTGCCCAAATACTCTCCCAACATCCCTACCTTACTCCTAGAAGCCTCACTTTGGGCAGAATTCTTCCCAAGGAAGCCTTTGGCTCAAATCAAAAAGAGCTACCCTATTTTTAAGGTAATGTCTTCTCCAATGTTGTTTTGTTTCATTTTGCTTCTCCAACCCCTTAAACTCTTTTCATTCCTTTCTTTTGTAACAACAACAGTATCTAAAATATACTAGGATGTTGTTATGATAAGTATTTGGTTTACACTTATACACACATTCGTCTAATGGTTAAATAACATACTGTTTCTGTGGGTGGCGAAATACTGCCTCACGAAACGATGATTGTTCAAATTCTTTTAACACCTATAATGGTGGCCATTTTGATGACACTATTTTCATATATGATATATATATTATGTTTATGTTTTCCTTATGCTTCTTTATTTCTCATTTATGGCATACTTTATGATTTCCATTATGGGTAAATGCGATAATTTCATTTTAGGAAGTGCGGACTACCGCCCCCTCAAAGTGATGTGAATCGTTAATGCCATATGTGGGATGTATAAAGGATGGAGTAAATGATATTATATATGATATTATACTGTAATTATATTATATATTTATATAATTATGATTTCATTCCATTAAATACGAAATAGAAATGAAAGTAGCGTTCATGCGTACGTACGGCTTACCGTCTCCATGAACGGTGCAGTTCATTTCTTACCTCTAAATGTTACGTAATATTATAAATGAATGTATATACTGGATATATATGATATATATGACATATAAATCATGAATATAATTCTGGATATAATGGATATTCTACCACATAATCAACTTGTAATTATAAGAAATTTATTGTTGATTCAAGTACCAAAGATCGACAAAACGACCGTTATTAACTTAAATAATTACATAATGTTCATATCATTGTAATAAGTGATATAAAAAGGATAATGAAATTGAAAATGGTTCTTAATAAGGTATATATTAACTCTAGTTTATTATTCAGGAGGTTAAAGAACGGTTGAGTCAAGTCAGACACGAGGTAAGGGAATTTCATAACCCAACTTCCATTCTTTGGGTTAATCTCCTACTTTCAAATTATGTCATGATATTATTATGTCGTATATTGTATTTATACTTTCTTTATGTGTACATATAGTGAATACACATAATAGATATATTTTATTTAAAAATGATATTTTTAAGGGACTTCGTCTCAATCTCCATTCATTGAGGCATATTTTGTTTTATACACAAATTTCTTTTGTACAGTGTATAAACCCCTTTGACTTTTACGTTTATTCAAAAGGAATCTTTTTTATATGAAGCGTTTTTCTAAACGACAAAAGGGAATGTTTTTATTTCCGTACTTATGCGGCGACAACGACTTCTCCGCCGCTGTGACCATTATTTGAGTTTCAGCTTCCTCTACAAGCCATCACTTTTTTTAATGAAAAATAAATACGAAGTTTTAACTTAATTTTATTTTGGTATTGAAAATGGTTTTGAAAGCGTTTTTATTATATCAATGTGTTGTATTGATATTTTGTGATTGAAATGTGGAAATGTTATGTTTCCTTTATGCATGTTTTATGTGATACGATTATGTTATGGTTTATGATATGTTTAAACCTATTCATATGAGGAATGTATTGGACTTAATAAGTGATGGGTGGAGCCCACTATAGATCCTCGATGCATCGGTAGGTCTCATGAGACAACTAGACGTGGAATTGGCCGAGGCCCTTTCCCAATTTGATTTATGGTTTTGGCCGAGGCCTTAATCATTTTAGACGTCTTGGTCGAGGCCTTGACAAAATGTTTCAGAATGTCTGGCATTATACATTACCTCATTATGAAAGTGGTTATTGATATTGCATGTGATTATTCGACCAGTAGAATATCCATGTGAAGAAGTGAATGGAATTATCTCATTTTACTTTTTCCATATTATGTTGAAGTTAATGTTTAAAAGGCTTTTGTTTTAGTTATACATTGCCTTAAATGCTTATGTTTTCTTATGAAAGCTTCCGCTATATTGTTAACCTTACTGAGCATCTGAGCTCACCCTTTTCAATGTTTTAATATTTTTCCAGGATGTGAAGAAGTATTTTATGAATGACCTATAGGGATAGTCCGAAGAGGATAGAAGTGTGGACTATGGAGACTATGTTATTATAGTTTTTCACTTTGTAATGTAATGTAACATTTATGAATGTATCTAGTGTTTCCAAGGCTACTAAACTAATCGGTCTTTCGAAACTTGATCTTTTGTGATCATGCCAATGTTACGAAGTAATGCACCGACTCTGGGTAGCTGGGGTCGGGGCGTTACAGTTAGTATCAGAGGCAGTTTAGTACTAACCTTGGAAGCTAGATGTAGATAAAATCTGATTAGAGAACATAGCCCAAAGATAGACTTTGAGGATTAGTATAGAAGAACTTCCTAGAATTTTGGAATTATAGAGATGTTATGAGTTTTCCGAGCAATACATCCCTGTCTGGATACGAGCAGGTAGAGGCGGATCTGGCACAGATGTACCTAGGGGTAAAACCCGAAAACACCGCTTTGAGATAGACTCGAACGGGAACTGGTGCACGACAACGGGCCTTGCTGCACTCTTGGTTACGACACTCCCGGGGGATATGCTTAGGATAATTCTCATTTTCTTTACAAACCACTATGAAGGGTTATGAGTATATACTTCCTCAAAGGAAACATATCTTTTTATGATTATGGATTATATCCATAAATAAATCAATTTATGTAAAGTATTTTACAAATATGGAATTATGTATTTTATTTCATAAACTAATATAGTTTATGCCATTGTTTAGAAATGGCGCCTAGTGGAAGGAATGGAAACCGTATCAATGCATGCACTCCGTGTAGGGATTGCCCTCCTGCTCAATATAATTATTGTGGATCTGGAGATACAACTGGTGCTGATCAACTTATTACCATACTGGGACAACTCACTCAGGTTATGAATAATAACCTTACTCGTATGGAGCACCCTGATCCACAACATGGAGGATCAATGTTAGACCGCTTCATGAGGCAACAACCACCAACCTTCAATGGGAGTACAAATCCTATAGTAGCTGAGCAATGGATAAGTTACTTAGAGAAAATATTCCACGCCTTGGGGAGTAGTGAAAGGGAAAAGGTTATCATGGCAGTTTACCGCCTCACTGGAGATGCTGATCAATGGTGGTCATTGATTCAAAACACAAAGGAATATGATGACATATAGAATATGGAATGGAGGGAGTTTAAAGATCTTTTCTTAGAAAAATACTTTCCTCATGACCATAGAGCAGATATGGAAAGGCAATTTCTGTGTCTGAGGCAGAAGGAGGATGAGAATGTTGCAAAGTATGAGGCTAACTTTACAAGGTTAGCAAGGCATGCTGCAGATTATATACGTAACCCAAGAGGTAAGATTGATCGTTTCTTTGATGGGTTAAAACCATTTCTCCGTCGAGCTTTAGTATCACAATCGTTCTCAACATATGAAGATATTGTCTCATGTGCTATCAAGACAGAAAAGGAATTCTCTAAGTCTTATGACAACAAAGTAAAGCAAGAGAAGAAGAGAACGGTGGAACAAGAGACATATAAAGGGAAAAAGGGAAAGAAGGATTTTCCATTATGTGATAATTGTGGGAAGAATCACCCTGGTACGTGCCTAAAAGGAATGGGAGTTTGTTATAAATGTGGAGAAAAGGGTCACCAAGCTCGTGATTGCAAGGGAAAGAAAGAGGTTGTCAAATTTGAATGCTACAATTGTAGAGAAATGGGGCATTATGAAAATGAATGTCCTAAGCGTCAGGGAAACTTACCTCAGAAAAGGTCAAGGGATCAAGGACAATCTTATGCTGTTACTACAGTTGAAGCAGAATAATTAATGTATCGGTGCTTTTGGACTAATGGATTATATTCTGGTTGTTAGAATAATGTGATATATATATAAGGATTGTACTACAGTACTTGTTGATTTCAGTAAGGTTTTAATATTTTTAGCATGTGACAATAAGAGAAACTTTACTTTGTTTGGGGAATCTGATAAATTGATTTTGGAATTAAGAGACCTTTTAGAGAAAGTCTGGACAGAGGTATTTTGGATAACTATAAAGGTTGGAGTGGATTAAGTTGATCTTTGGATAGTATTGTTTAAGGTTAAAAATTTATGAAGATTATTTTTGAATATTATAATACTATAGTTTTAGGAAAAGGACAACCTATAGGGTGGGGCATAACCCGTCGCGTCGGACAAAGCTATAGGAATTGAACCCACAATCATAGTGCGACAGGCCTTTATTTCCTACCACTAGCCTACAGGAAGTCCCTGGTTATTAAAAAATAATTTTACTAATCTAAATGGTATGTGTTAACATTTGGAACCTTATACAATTAGGATAAATAGAATATTTTTGAGTTCCGTTACCATTTGGAGTAAAAGTTGGGTTTGTGGTAAAAATTTATTAACGAATGAAAGTATACATAACAAGTATGTATATTCCCTTACGTTCTTAGTAAATCTCCTAAATAAATTCCTCAACATTATAAAAGTTAACTCAAAACAAAAATGTTGTCGGTTAAATTTTCCTACTGGGGAATCAATGATCGTTTAACCAATCACAAGTTTGTGATTTTCTTGTAGTTAAACTTTCTCCTAATCCTGTTTTCTATAACTCTCCATCAGACCTTGATGGTTTGTTTCTCCTCCATATCCATATTTTCATAGGATCCTAGAATGGGCTATCTCGGGTGACCTTTGTACTTATCTTGCTTTCTTTTAATGTTATATATTTATTAACCTCATTTCCGATGTGGGTTTTCCACAAAGGTATTTTCTCTTTTCAACCTTTTGTTTTCAAATTAAAATTTCAAATTGCGAGGACGCAATTTATTGAAGGAGGGGAGAATGTAACACCCCGAGCTTCCACGATACGCTTCTCATTCAATAATGCAATAGCTTGCATTGTACGCAACTTCGAGTTCTAAAACACCGCGACTAATCAACGTAGCCGTTATGAATAGTAATAACCACTTTTTAAAATTATAGAAATTTTATATTTCAAAATGGACTTCATTTTTGTATTCGTAATATCGAAATTATCCAAATTTGAATTTTTTGTAATTTTCTGAGAACTTCCAATTTTTTATGAATAGTGAAAAATACTTAAATTTTTTTTTAAACAAAATAATTTATAGTGATAAATTATACTATTTAGTGGTTTTAAAGTATAATTAGAATATATTTTTACCATTTTATCCAATGGTGGTCATTAGAATTAATTTAACATTGAAATTGGACATAAACAATTGCCAATCTTTTGATATAAATTGTTTCTTAAAAACACGCTATTTGTTGTGACAGCGGGAATTAATTATAAAATTAATTAATGCAAATTATATGTTTGGAATTTTGTAAAATAGACATCATTTTTGAATTCGGAATATCAATTATAGCTTAGGGTGAAATTTTGGCATTGTTCTGAAAAACTTCAATTTTTGATGAATAGTGAAACCACTAAGTGGTAGTTAAATAACTGATTTTTCGTTTAAATGAAATATTACCACTTCTATGATTTGATTTTAAAAAATTCGACATAAATGGTTGTCATTAAGAAGTAAAATGTGGTTCAATGAGATTAAAATAATTTTTTTGGTGAATAGTAACTTTTAAGTTCTTAATCGCGATTAGAGGTAATTAGTGTAGTTTAAGGTAAAAATAATGTTTTAATAATATGATATGAGCTTGAAACTTGTCCTACTCCTATTGGATGAGTCATGTCCGACCAAGACAACCCATGGGTCAACTTAGGGGACCCCATGGAGCCACTTTGGTTGGAAAAAGACATTAATATATATTTATTTAATGTTAAAATTAAATTGACACAAACATGAGTTGTGTTACTAAAACAGACTTTAAGTGGGGTTACACAAGTCCAAATTTTGACCATAAATATTAATTAGAAATCTAAAAGTAATTCCTACATCATAGTATTTTTTTTATAATTTTTAGACATTAAATAAATTAAATTATTTATGACATCATTATGATGCAGCGATGACCTCATTATTTAACGATTTTGGTAAAATGAAAAGATAATGTAAAATCCAAGGCTTAAACTTGTCCAAAGACTATTGGATGGGTATATTTCGAACCCTTATCACCTTATACACGAATTATATAAGTTTGGGACCTTTAGAATCCGAAAAAGCATTGTGTAATAATGTAACATTTCAATCTTTCCAAAAGTGCCCCTCCTCTCCACTTATAAAAGGCCCCCACCACTCCCACCTTATTCACACCATCAAGCCATTTGGCTCGGCAAACCTCTGCCCAAATACTCTCCCAACATCCCTCCCTTACTCCTAGAAGCCTCACTTTGGGCAGAATTCTTCCCAAGGAAGCCTTTGGATCAAATCAAAAAGAGCTACCCTATTTTTAAGGTAATGTCTTCTCTAATGTTGTTTTGTTTCATTTTGCTTCTCCAACCCCTTAAACTCTTTTCATTCCTTTCTTTTGTAACAACAACAGTATCTAAAATATACTAGGATGTTGTTATGATAAGGATTTGGTTTACACTTACACACACATTCGTCTAATGGTTAAAGAACATACTGTTTCTGTGGGTGGCGAAATACTGCCTCACGAAACGATGATTGTTCAAATTCTTTTAACACCTATAATGGTGGCCATTTTGATGACAATATTTTCATATATGATATATATATTATGTTTATGTTTTCTTTATGCTTCTGTATTTCTCATTTATGGCATACTTTATGATTTCCATTATGGGTAAACGCGATAATTTCATTTTAGGAAGTGCGGACTACCGCCCCCTCAAAGTGATGTGAATCGTTAATGCCATATGTGGGATGTATAAAGGATGGAGTAAATGATATTATATATGATATTATACTTTAATTATATTATACATTTATATCATTATGATTTCATTCCATTAAATACGAAATAGAAATGAAAGTAGCGTTCATGCGTACGTACGGCTTACCGTCTCCATGAACGGTGCATTTCATTTCTTACCTCTAAATGTTACGTAATATTATAAATGAATGTATATACTAGATATATATGATATATATGACATATAAATCATGAATATAATTCTGGAGATAATGGATATTCTACCACATAATCAACGTGTAATTATAAGAAATTTATTGTTGACTCAAGTACCAAAGATCGACAAAACGACCGTTATTAACTTAAATAATTACATAATGTTCATATCATTGTAATAAGTGATATAAAAAGGATAATGAAATTGAAAATGGTTCTTAATAAGGTATATATTAACTCTAGTTTATTATTCAGGAGGTTAAAGAACGGTTGAGTCAAGTCAGACACGAGGTAAGGGAATTTCATAACTCAACTTCCATTCTTTGGGTTAATCTCCTACTTTCAAATTATGTCATGATATTATTATGTCGTATATTTTATTTATACTTTCTTTATGTGTACATATAGTGAATACACATAATAGATATATTTTATTTAAAAATGATCTTTTTAAGGGACTTCGTCTCAATCTCCATTCATTGAGGCATATTTTGTTTTATACACAAATTTCTTTTGTACAGTGTATAAACCCCTTTGACTTTTACGTTTATTCAAAAGGAATCTTTTTTATATGAAGCGTTTTTCTAAACGAAAAAAGGGAATGTTTTTATTTCCGTACTTATGCGGCGACAACGACTTCTCTGCCTCCGTGACCATTATTTGAGTTTCAGCTTCCTCTACAAGCCATCACTTTTTTTAATGAAAAATAAATACGAAGTTTTAACTTACTTTTATTTTGGTATTGAAAATGGTTTTGAAAGCGTTTTTATTATATCAATGTGTTTTATTGATATCTTGTGATTGAAATGTGGAAATGTTATGTTTCCTTTATGCATGTTTTATGTGATATGATTATGTTATGGTTTATGATATGTTTAAACCTATTCATATGAGGAATGTATTGGACTTAATAAGTGATGGGTGGAGCCCGCTATAGCTCCTCGATGCATCGGTAGGTCTCATGTGACAACTAGACGTGGAATTGGCCGAGGCACTTTCCCAATTTGATTTATAGTTTTGGCCGAGGCCTTAATCTTTTTAGACGTCTTGGCCGAGGCCTTGACAAAATGTTTCAGAATGTCTGGCATTATACATTCCCTAATTATGAAAGTGGTTATTGATATTGCATGTGATTATTCGACCAGTAGAATATCCATGTGAAGAAGTGAATGGCATTATCTCATTTTACTTTTTCCATATTATGTTGAAGTTCATGTTTAAAAGGCTTTTTTTTAGTTATACATTGCCTTAAATGCTTATGTTTTCTTATGAAAGCTTCCGCTATATTGTTAACCTTACTGAGCATATGAGCTCACCCCTTTCAATGTTTTAATATTTTTCCAGGATGTGAAGAAGTATTTTATGAATGACCTATAGGGATAGTCCGAAGAGGATAGAAGTGTGGACTATGGAGACTATGTTATTATAGTTTTTCTCTTTGTAATGTAATGTAACATTTATGAATGTATCTAGTGTTTCCAAGGCTACTAAACTAATCAGTCTTTCGATACTTGATCTTTTGTGATCATTCCAATGTTACGAAGTAATGCACCGACTCTGGGTAGCTGGGGTCGGGGCGTTACAAAGGATATGACTTGAACTACTCAAGGATTATGATTGCACTATACACTACCACCCGGGGAAGGAAAATAAGGTGGAAGATGCTTTGAGCAGAAAGGATCATGGAGTTTTGAACAAGATGAGAGTTGAAAGGGATCCTATTTTCATGGATCTAGTAAAGATGGATATTGGAATAACCATGGAAGGTGAAACATCAATAATTTTTCAAATGGTTGCCAAACCATATTTACTAGAAAGGATAAAGATTTCTCAGACTGATGATGAAGAGTTTTAAAAGAGTATTAAAGCTGTGAATGATGGGAGATTGAGTGAATTCGTATATGAAGATGAAATTTTGAAATTTTGGAAGGGGCTTTGTGTTCCTGACATACCTAATCTAAAAATGGAATTATTGGATAATTCCCATAGCTCCAATTTTTCTATACACCTTGATAGCAATAAGATGTATAGATATTTAAAAGAACATTTTTGGTGTGACAATTTGAAGAGAGATATTGCTGATTATGTGTTAAGATGTATAGTTTGTCAACAAGTGAAAACTGGAAGACAACATCCTAGAGGAGTCATGCAACCTCTTCCCATACCTGAGTGGAAATGGGATGATATTATGATGGAATTTTTCATGGGGCTACCAAAGAATCCTAGAAGGAATGATGCAATATGGGTCATTGTTGATCATCTTACCAAGTCAGCCCATTTTCTTTCTATAAGAGAAGCTTTAACACTTGAACGTCTGGAAAGACTATATATTAATGAAGTTTTAAGACATCATGGTGCACCCCTATCTATTGTTTTTGATCATGATCCCCGTTTTACATCAAGATTCTGGAAAAGTCTTCAGAAGGCCCTGGATACTGAACATCATTTGAGCACTACCTACCAACCTCAAACTGATGGACAATCATAATGGACTATTCAAAACTTAGAAGACATGTTGAGATCTTTCTCACTTGACTTTCAAGGTATGTGGGATCAATATTTACCTATGGTAGAATTTTCCTACAACAATAGCTTCCATTAAAGTATTCATATGGCACCATATGAAGCATTATATGGAAAGAGATGTCGCACACCAACTTGTTGGGATGATGTTGGTGAAAGAAAACTCGTAGGCCCAGAACTTGTTGAGGAAACAATGGAAAAAGTGAAGATTATCCAAACCCACATCAAAGCAGCCCAAAGTAGGCAAAAGAGCTATGCTAATAATCAAAGGAAGGATTTGGAATTTCAAGTAGGAGACCATGTTTTCTTGGAGGTATCTCCATGGAAGGGTGTTATATGTTTCGGTAAGAAGGGTGAATTGAGTCCCAGGTATATCAGACCTTTCGAAATTCTAGAACAAATTGGGGCTGTAACTTATTGTTTGGCAATGCCTTCAAGTCTCTCCAAAGTCCATGATGTGTTCCACGTATCACTATTGAGAAAATACATGCCTGACACAACACATGTACTCACATATGAAGAAATAGAACTAAAACCCAATCTGTCTTATTGTGAAGAGACTATCAGAATTCTTGATACCAGAGAACAAGTGTTGAGAAACCAAACGACTCTTCTGGTGAAAGTTCTTTGGAGAAACTATAAGATGGAAGAGGCAACATGGGAACCCGAGGAACTTATGATGAAGAACCACCCAAATATTTTTATGTAGTAATATTCTTGAAATTTTGAGGATGAAATTATTTTAAGGAGGAGAGAATGTAACACCCCAAGTTTCCAAGGTACATTTCCCTTTGAATAATACAATAGCTTGCGTTGTATGCAACTTGGAGATTTAACACACCACGACCAATCAAACTAGCCATTATGAATAGTAATACCCACTTTTTGAAATTTTATAAATTTTAATTTTCAAAATGGAATTCATTCTTGGATTCAGAATATCAAAATTATCTTAGGGTGAATTTTTGGTATTTTTCTGAAAACTTTCAATTTTTTATGAATAGTGAAAACACTACGTTATTGTTTAAAACCAAACTTTTATTTAAATAATTAGTTATTTTATTTTAATTTATTTTATGTCAAAATAGATACATAATACTTATACATGTTCAATTTAATTCATTGGAGTCATTTTATAATGAGTTTAGATATCTAAAATTTTATTGAACTTTTTACCGTCTTTTACCCACCATCTAAGAGCATTTGAAAATTTACATAAAACTTAATTTTACCAATTCTATGAGATGAATTTAAAACATCTGAGAGACATGGTTAATATTATTAAGTAAAATGTGCTTCAATAAGATGAAAATATTTTTTGGTGAATAGTAACTTTTGACTTTTATTTACCACGATTAAAAGTAAATAGGATAATTAAGGGTAAAAATGATATTATAATTTCCCTAACACATGTCTTAATTCTATTGTATAAGTGTAATTCGACCATAAACAACCTTATAGATAAAATATGATCCTCTTTTGTCCACTTGGATTAGATTAGGACATTTATTATTATTTTATTTAAAGAAGAGTTAAAAGTGTTAAATTCAAAGTTTAATAACTATAACATTTTTAATATAGGGTTATAAATAAGATAAATTAGAATATAAATATTCATTATAAATCTAAACATATTTCCATAATGGTATTTTATTAATAATTTTTAGAAATTAAAAACTTAAATTTATTTATGACACAATGATGATGCAATAATTACCTTATTAATGAAAGATTAAAATAATTGATATTATAAATATCTAAATAAATGTAATTTGAGAATTTTTATGAATTCCAATAATTTTCTAGGTTAATATGACATGTTAGGGTTGATGAAATAATTTTTTTTCAAAATAATCATGCTGTTATGATTTTCACAAAAACTAAATACTAAATAGTGTCAAAATTGACATAATTGATCTTTTAAAACAAATACTATATTATTAATTGATGAAATATTACTAAAAATATAAGGTTCAGAAAAATGACTTATATAAGGTTATATATGTTAATAATTTACCACTTTGGGTTATATTGTCTTGTTATAGTAGGTTTATTAACCATATAATATAAAAATACAAAGAAACATGTTAAATGTGAAACAATTTAACTAAGAGTTAAATCTAAAAGATATGGTTAATATGGGGACCTAAACCAATCTAAAACATATTGGTTGAGAGTTTTTCTGACCATACCCACCTTATACTTGAAAAAAATCATTTTGGAGCTATTATAAACCGAAAATTATTTTATTATAAAATAATATTTCAAGCTTTTCCTAATGTGACCCTCACCTCTCTTATAAAAGGGTACTTCCACTTATCTTAATTTCACACCTCCAAATCCATTTGGCTCAGCCAAAACCTACCCAAATATACTCCCAAATTACCTTAAATAAACCTAGAGTCCTTACTTTGATCATAAATCCAACCTAAAGATCCATTTTGATCAACTCAAAAGGAAACTCCCGAAGAAGAGGTAATAATTTCACCACTCTCTTTCAAGTTCTTTTATTTTTCCACTTCCTCTTTATTTGTTGTTCCCATACAAAAATAATAAATCCAGTACCTCATACACAATATGATGTTATTATAAATATCGTATAACCATATTATTTATTCTATCCATCCTATAAATGAAAAATTCACCATACGTGTGTACGTACGACTTACCGTCTCCACGTCGTGGTGTAGTTTGTTATTCAAACACTTAATTATTTGGATGGGTATAATAATGAGTATAACTGATACAAATAATAAATATAACATTTAATAATTTTTTATATATTATATACCATCTAATTACATATGATTTTACCATTAATATAATGATATTGTCGCTCGTGAGTACATACGTATTACCGTCTCCATGGACGCGATGAGATTCATTCCCCATCATAATAATTCAAAAATAATTTTCATTTTATGATGAAAAATAATTTTTAAGAACTTAATATCATTATGGATATTAATAAAATACATCCTATCTATAACAAACATGGCTTATGTAACCAAACATATAAAGGAAAATGGACCAGTTAACACCCAAAACGATGAAACTACTAAAATATTATTAACAAAGCAATATTAGAGGATCATATATGATATAATATTTATGTATATAGTTCTTGTATAATTTAATAAAAATGATTTAACTATTATATAAGAGATTAATGTACCCTTGACCAAGGAAAAGTATAAGGTAAGGGTTAATTCTACAATCTCTTTACTTATCTGAGGTTGTTAATACGTAACTATCTACTGGGGCCCCTTTATCATCCACATCCTTGTTTTCTTAAAAATATAATTTTTTTATTATTTACTATACTATGGGTTAAAGTCATTTATACCCTTATTTTACCATATATGTTTTTAAAGGAATCTTTATATCATTTTCCAAACAAGGTACTTTATAACCTTTTCGACAAAATTAAGGTAAGAATGTCTTTTTTTAACTTATACGGAAGGTGCGGCTATTTTATGCCATTATATCATCGTCGAAGATTTTCATACAATCTTATAAGAATATTTTCAAAATAAATTTTATATTTTATAATTATTTTACTTAAATTATTTCAAAATGGAAATAGGTATTTATTTAAAATAGTTTTCATTTCATCTATGTCAACATCCTTTGATGGATTCTAAACTTGTTTGAAGTTGATTTATTATGATACAAATCTTCCATATTGTATTGAAGGTTTTGTGATATGTTTGAATGTGGATGTGTTATTTTTACACCATTCATGGTTTATGGATAAAGTATTGACATTTCATATGCTAGTTTTAATACGAATGTTTATGTTATGTTTAAAACTTTCATATGAAGAATGCATTGGACTTAGTAAGTGATGGGTGTAGCTCTCTATAGCTCCTTGATGCATCGGTCGATCTCATGAGAGAAACTAGTGTCTTGGTACAAGGCCTTGAAAAAATATTATTTGTAGTCTTGGCACAAGGCCTTGAATATGTGGTTATGAAGTCTGGCATAATGCATTCCATCATTTTGAATGTGGCTATTGATATTTCATGTGATTATTCGACTAGTAGAATATCCATGTGAATAAGTAAATGGAATTACCTTATTTTATGTTTTCCATATTATTATTAAGTTTAAGTTTAAAATGATTTTATTTTAGTCTTATATATTTCCTTAAATTTTTATGCTTATTTATGAAAGTTTCCGCTATATTGTTATCCTTACTGGGCATCTGAGCTCACCCATTTCTATGTTTTATTTTTCCCAGTATTTGAAAAAGTATTTTATGGTTGACCTACATGGATAGGCTAAGTATATAAGTGTGTTCAAAGGGTAAAAATGTTGTTGATGTTTTTTATTTCATTATGTAATGTAAAACTTATGAATTTATCTAGTACTTCCAAGGCTAATAAACTGATCGGTCTTTCGGGACATGATTCCATGTATCATGCCAATGTTATGTAATAATGCTATGAATCTGGGTAACTGGGGTTGGGTCATTACAGTATGTTTCATAGACACTATGCTAAGAAATATTCTCATAGATTTTATCAGTCTCTTCGGTGTACAAGAATTTTCATTTCAAATAATTTATCTTATAGAGTACATTACAATAAATGTCTTAAATATATTTGGGTATAAAAGAATTTTATTTCAAACCTAGTTGGACCCAAAATATCTTGGTTACCAAAATTGTTACTTGCTTAATTTATATTTTTAGGATATAATCCTTAGAAATATCAATGAAACATGGTATATAGAAAGTGTTTATTCCTATAACATGTCCAAACCTATCAAATTTCCTCACTTATACCAAATGTTATTGAGGCTCTATCACTTTTGGAGATTACTATAAAGGTAAGATAAATGGTTTTAGTGAAATAATTATTTCTTATATTTGTTTTATTTCTAAAGTCCTATATGTTTAAGGTCTTAAACATAATTTAATTAGCATCTCACAACTTTGTGATGATGATATTTATGTTATCTATTAAGATAATAAATGTTTAGTGTCTAGACATAATTCTTCTTTTTTATGTGCATATAAACCATATTATTGATTCTATTAATTTATTTAATCTATATAATCAAAATGTTAAGTGTCTCAATGATATATAAAGAGATTATGTTCATTGGCATAAAAGTCTTGTACATTCTCACCTATAAATAATAAAAACATTAGCTTTATCAAATAATAATAAATAAATAGTAAATAAAATAAAAAATATAATTGATATTTTTCATTTCTTTTCCATCTATCGATTTCGTGTCTAATTATGATATTATAGCAAAAAATAAAATTCAGGTGCATGTTTCAAATCGGTACTCCAATTTATTTCTCCCTTGGAGTCAAAATAGATATGATTTCGAACCCTCCCTTTCAAATTAAATATTGATGTTCCCATGATAATTTCAGAAATTACCTGTTCTAATTTGACATATTGATAATTTTAAACTAATATTTACCCAAGTTAAAGGTAAAAAAATATTTTGTTTATGAGCTATGCTTAAAAGGTATACATCATATAGAATCTTTCAAATCTATCAATCATGTTTCTTCTTCTAGACCACTAGAATTTTTGAATCTTTATTTATTTGTTCCAATGAAAACTACTTTTTAGGTGGTAATAAATATTTTCATATTTTTGTTGATGATTTTAATAGATTTAGAAGGGTTTATTTCTATCTCATAATATTGAAACCATATCTAGATTTTTTATTTTTATAATCTAGTTCAAAATATGAAAGTTTATTTAATTGATTAAATTAGAAGTGATAAAGGTGGTGCATATTTTAATTTTGTGTTTATAATTTTTATAAAGATAATGGTTATTGATTTTATATTTTCTACTCCTAGAACCCTATAGTAAAATAGTTTAGTAGAAATAAAAAATAATGAATTTCAAGAAAAAGACTCAAACTATGCCAAATGAATATATTTAACCTAATTATTTTTGTATTAAATCTATTAATAATTATTTTTATATTGTGAATAGAGTTTATGTTAATATTTTGTTGATGAAATCCCCTTTTTAGTTGTTTAATGGTAGAAAATTTAAGGTTGGTTAGTTTATTTTTTTTGTTGTAAAGTTTTTGTCTCAAATTTGAAGGATAATTTAGATAAGTTTGATGCTAAAAGTATTGAAGATATATTTAATGGTTATTCTTTTATCATTAACACTTATTGAGTTTATAATGAGGATACCATTACCATTGAATAATATGTTCATGTAAAATTTGATGAAACTTGTGACGTTCAAAAATCTATTTTGGAACATGTTAAATATGATTTTAAGGATTTTAGTTATGTAAAAGAAAAAACTATAGATAATATATCTATTGAGGGGGATAAAAATGGTTCTGAATATAATCCTAGATCATGGTGGATTCATAAGGATAATATAATTTACAATGTGATTGTTAATGTTTATTTTGGTATAAAAACCAAAATCTATTCTTTAAACTTCATTATTGACTCTATTTTGTTTCTAATTATGTTCATAATAATGTTTTTGATGTTTTAACTATTCTAAATTGGATTATTTATATTCTAGATGAGATTAATTAGTTTTTTAGAAATAATGTAAAGACCTGTAATTTTCAAGGAAAAGTTTTTTTCTTAAATTCTTTGGGATTTTACGAGTACGCAGTTTCTGACGGCACCTGATTTCGAGGCCCGGTGTGCCTGAAATCAATTTCTGAAGTTTAGCTCGGGTAAGTTCAGTGAACGAATGAGAGGGTTTTCCTAACTTTTAAACCGGTGCTTGGAATCTAAATCCGAGGGCACTGATGAAACCAAAATGCCGGTAATTTCTTAGGAAGACTTTTTCTGGAGTTGCGTTTTCTCGGGAGGAGATGTCAAAAATGTGAGGAATAAAAATAAAAATTGTTTTAAAATTTTATTTTTATTTCTTTACTGATGGTTTAAGTGTTATGGGAAAGGAAGATGTGAGGAAGTTGGGGTGGGGCCCACATGAGCCCCCACCTCCTTCAATTTCCCCAACACCCCATTAAACCCCCCTCTAGCAATTAATTTTGTAACTCTTCCACTCTTCCACATTAAAATACATGCCAATAAAATGCCTAATTAATTGGACAACGCAAGTTAATTAATTTGGGGAATTCAATTGGAATTTTGAAAAAGGTTGGGATGAGTAATAAAATAAGGCAAAGCCTTATTTTTTTATTATTGAATCGTTGTGTGGAGATTTTTGGAGAGGAGGGCTCTAGTCTTGAAGAACGTCATCTTCCACATTTAAGAACATGAAGAACGTCAAGACCTCGACGAAGAATGCCGTCACCGAAAGGAGTGATCATCACGCCTTTCTTATCATCTCTGCAGCCGGTGTGAGACGCCGCTCCACCTCAGACGTTCTCCATCAAGCACGTACGGAGATTTAACTCGCGACGCCGTTTTCTGCGACAATCTTCTTTCGACAACTCCTTCAAGGTAGGGGTGTGTTTTTACGATGTGATTATTCTTTGCGTTCATCGTTAAATATTTGGCCACCTATTATCAAATTAACGGGAGGAGGTCGGACCACATGAACACGGACGATCCTCCTCCCCCTTTGTTGATGTTCACCGTTGCAGTTTGGGACGAAGGCAGCGCGGTGCAACGGTACCGCGTAAAAACAAGGAATATCACCGCGACGAAGGAGCGCGGCGCCGTCACGCGGTGCTGTTGAGGCCGAAAGAGGCCGTGGCCAGAGCGGGGCCATGGTGGAGGGGAACGGCGCCATCGCGCTATGCCGATCGGACCAAGGCCACGACCTTTGGCCGCGGCAGAGCAGGGGAGGGTGGCTGGAACCACTGGCCGTCGGTGCTATAGGAGGTGGGACCAACCGGTCCCGCGCGGCATAACTGGCCGGCTGTTACGGCCGGCCAGATCCGAAAAAACCGAGGGTTTGAACCCCCCCATTAGCGCAGCAGGGCGGACCCCCCGCGGGTCCGCCGTTCGGTTCGAAGGGGGTGGTGGCTCCCCCCCTTCCATGCCCGCTCAGTATGCGGGTGCCCGGACCGCCCGTGCCGGGCCGGGCCGCCCGCGCCGGGCCACGCTGCCCGCGCTGGCCTAGGCCGCACGCTGGGCCAGGTCGTACCCGCTGGGCCGAGCTGCGCCCAAGTGGGCCAGACCCCGAACCGGGTCGGTTTGACCCGGTTTGGGCCGAACCAGGGGTCTTGGGCCAGGTCGGTCCGGGCCCAAAACCCCCTAAAATCGGACAGCTTTGTTCAAAGGCCCATAACTTAGGCTACGAACCTCCAATTGACGCACTGTTAGTTGCGATGAGATCCTTGGATCGAGAAGGTAGTTTAGATATATTATAATCAAGGTTTTGGAGAACTTTGGGTATGGACGGGTTGGTTCGAACACGAAACCAATCGGGCCCTCGGAGCAGAAACGCTTATAACTTGAGCTCCGGACGTTTGTTTGATGTGCCGTCGACTTTGTTGGATTCCTCTTAGTGATACGGTTCTTTTGGCTTACTCCGCTCGAGGTTTGGACGTAGTTGGTGTATGGTCAGGTTGGTTTTGACTTAAAAACCAACCGCCCCCTTGGGATGAAAAAGCCAATAACTCTCAGACCGGGCGCCCAATTGACGCACCGTCTATCGCGTTGAGTTCCTTTTGTCGAGACGGAACTTTGGGATACATAAAATATGGACTACGTGTCAGTTGATATATCGAACCCCCTTGTCTCATGGAGTGGACCCTCCCAGAATCGAGCATGCTGTGTGCAGGAACCCTAGAGCTGGCTGCGACTGCGACGATGACGACCACTGTACTGGGATCCTCCGTGGGTTTGGTAGCGACGACGACTATACTAAAATCCTCCATGGGTTCGATGGCGATGACTAATTTTCTTGTATACTATGTGGGTTTGGCTGTACGTGACTACTGTTCTTGTATCCTACGTGGGTCTGACAGTGTTTGACTCTGTACTTGTATCCTACGTGGGTCCGGCAGAGTATCTGGTCTTGTATCCTTTATGGGTCCGATAGCTTAGCTGGTCTTGTATCATACGTGGTTCCGACATCTTAAACGAATCAATGGCTACATTTGACTATCTCTATCGTCTTACGAAGAAGTATACCTGTGTGAGCTGAGTCTTGACTTTCAATCATTGTCTTCGATATGATTGTTTTGCTATCCTGTGTGGATTGTTTTGTGTTATCCTGTGTGGATTGGATTGTGCTATCCTGTGTGGACTAGATCGAACTTGGGCTCGGATTTTGGAGTCGAACTGGAATTGATGACTTAGGTATATATATGGGCATATACCTAAGTAGAGTTGGTTGTTACTTCGTGATTGTATCTTTCCTTTGTGGGTTATCCTTTGTGGATTCTGGGAGACCTTCGGGGGTCTCGGGGTCCCTACTGAGTAGCATATACTCACCCCTTCATGGGATATGACCGCACTACGTTGTGTTGGATGCAGACGACGGACAATGCTGATCGTGATTGAGGCTTGTGGAGCAAGTTGGTACCTGGAGGTGGACCACTGGGCGGGACGTACACGGAGCGGACGACTGGACCCGAGGAGCTGAGGAGACTATATGTACCCACCCTTCAGGTGGGATTTCCAGTGGACGACTTGACATTGCTGCTTTAATTTTCAGTTGCTGTACTTTCTTTTCAGTTGTAATTTACTTTTAGTTGAGTTTTTATTCTGGCCCATTTACTTTCCAACACTTACAGTTGTACCTAGTTTACTTAGTGTTTACTTCATCTTGCTTACTATGTGGTGTTTGTTTACTTTATAAAGGAAATGCATTCCCTTTTTATTGGGATTTACGCCTTTGGTGCTAGTCGCCAACCTTTGGCCTAAGGAAGGCGGGCTTGGGGTAGTCACGACACGGGCCCCGAGGACGGGTCATGACAAATTGGTATCAAAGGAGTTCGGTTCTACCGCATAACTCAAGACTATGATCTTTCTTCTATGTGAAGCAATAATGTTAAGGGTATTGAGTGTGGATATCAGTCCAGGGAGTCCAGTGTTGGTGCGGTGGCCGACGTATCCATACACCGGGACCCTGAATTTTGATTTCTGACTCAGTGCACGAAAACATTGATTGCATGTGTGTTTCAAAAGTTTTATTTGTGATTACTTTGTGTCTGCTCACCAGGTATACTGTATTGACCATGGCGCACCTGTTTCTTTTCAGGATGGCCCCATGATGGAAGGCAGCTAGGGTTCTAAGATTTGTGCGAGATGACAGCCCACCGAGTGATGAGGCCTCGGTGCAGGGCCCTATTAGAGCAGAGGCACCGGCGGTACCTCTACCCACCGAGACACCGATGCCACCAGCCCCAGCTGCTGAGAGTGCACGTCGCCTTAGTGCACTGCACAAGTTTCAGCGTCAGAGACCGCCCAGGTTCTACAGGGAGAGGACCCTCAAGCAGCCGAGGATTGGCTGGAGGATGTTTTATGAGTTTTCAGGTTAGTGGGGACACCAGATGACCTCATGGTGATCCTTGCAGCGAGTCTCCTGCACGCAGAAAAAGGCAAATGGTAGAGCCTGATGCTTCAGGAGCACGACGAGGCATCTCTCCTTTGGACGGACTTTGAGAGCCTCTTCCTCTTAGAGTTCATCCTAGCCAACCTCCGTGCGGTGCACATTTAGGAGCTACTACAGCTGCGGTAGGGAAGTATGGAGGTAGCCCAGTACGCAACGATATTTACCGATCTCTCATGCTATTCGACGGACATGGTACGGGACCCATTCTTCCGGGCCCGAACCTTTGAGCAGGGACTGAGGCATGAGACCAGGGCATCGATGATATCCCTCAACATTCCGACGTAGGTAGGAGTACTGGAGCGAGCCCTTCTCATAGAGAGATTTCTTGCTGAGCCTACACCAGCAGCGAGACCTACCGCAGGGCGACACATAGCAGAGTATTCTGCAGCTGGCAGTCGATGGATGTCACAGGGATCCAGGCAGACCAGACTATCAGACGAACAACCTCAGGACACTGGCTCAGAGGTGCGGGGCACACGGCACAAATCCAGTCTTATGAGGACCAGATAGTGCTATGCATGCGGCGGGTAGGGCCACATGGCTCGTGACTGCCCGACCCGCCGTGCATAGGAGAAACAGACGGTTGAGGGACCACCCAGGCAGAGGCAGAGGGTCGACCGTGGTAGTCCACATGGAGCAGGCGGACGAGGCAGAGGAGATGGCCAAGCAGCAGGTGGTGGGCGACGCTTTGAGGCTTTACCACCACCACCACCAGGAGGTCCACCCCGACCACAGGGAGCTGGCGGGCAGAAGCAGGCTCAGCTTCAGGCAGTGGAGGCCTATGACCATGGTGCACCAGAGCTGATTCAAGGTACTATCTGTGTCTACTCCACCCTGCTGCAGTTTTTATAGACATAGGAGTGAGTCATTCTTTCATTGTCGCTGCCCTTGTTCGGAGCTCGGAGATTCCGACGGAGCCGTTGGCTCAATCCTTACGGCTAGAGACTCTTATGGGAGTAGACTCGATGATTACACACTGGTTACGGCAGTGTGAGCTTACTCTAGGAGGCGAGAGCTTCGGCTAGGATCTTCTTGTAGTGGCGTCGAGGCCTTACGATGTCATCTTGGGCATGGATTGGGTATCTATAGTCCATGATCAGATCGACTGTATTAGGCGCAAGGTGCGGTGTGTTCGCACCGATGGGAGTAGGTTCACCTTCACTGGTGAGAAGGGAGCCTTTGCAGTGTAGGATAGACTCACATAGAGGAGAGGATAGACGATCACTCATGAGTTGGCTAGACTCATCCTAGGAGCAGTTGACATGCAGAGTCTGAGTTTTCCTGTAGTGGTGGATCAGTATGCAGATGTTTTTCCTGACAACGTTCCAGGACTAACTCCCCGCAGAGATGTAGACTTTTATATTGTCCTGTACCCCGGGAAAACCCAGATATCCACTCCAGCATATCGGATGGCTCCCGTCGAGCTTCGAGAGCTACAGGTACAGCTGGAGGACTTGCAGGGAAAGGGATTCATCCGACCTAGTGTTTCACCCTGGGCTTCCCTGATTTTGTTCGCCAAGAAGGCAGATGGGAGCTTGTGACTGTGTGCCGACTATCGTCGCTTGAACCAGGTGACCGTGAGGAACAAGTATCCACTTCTGAGGATTGACGACCTCTTCGATCAACTCAAGGGAGCACGGTGGTTCTCGAAGATAGACCTCAGGCCAGGCTATCATCAGCTTAGATTTCGAGACGAGGATGTGAAGTAGACGACCTTCAGATGTCGGTATGGACACTATGAGTTCTTGTTCATGCCTTTCGGCATTACCAATGCTCCAGTAGTGTTCATGAGTCTCATGAACAGGATCTTCCAGACTTACCTCGATCGATTTGTCATGGTCTTCATCGACGACATTTTGATATACTCGACCAGTGAGGAGGAGCATGCCTACCACTTGCGGGTTGTACTGGACACACTCTGAGAGCACCAGCTTTATGGTAAGCTCTCGAAGTGTCAGTTCTGGATACGTGAGGTTCACTTCTTGGGATACATCATCTCTGAGGTGGGAGTTACGGTGGATCCGGTGAAGATCGATGCAGTGCTAGCTTGGGAGCCACCCAGGAGCGTGATGGAGGTGCAGAGTTTCCTAGGAATGGCTGGATACTACCAGAGGTTTGTGCCAGACTTCTCCAGATTGGAGACACCACTTTCAGCTTTGACGAAGAAGGGGAAAACCATTCATGTGGTCAGATAGATGTCAACAGAGCTTCCAGGAGCTGAGACAGAGATTGACCAGCGCACCCATCTTGAGGCTACCAGAGGAGGGAGTAGGGTACGTAGTCTACTGCGATGCATCAGGGACTAGACTCAGATGTGTCCTAATGCAGGAGCAGGTAGTGATCACTTATGGATCACGAAAGTTGAGGTAGCATGAGCAGAACTACGCTACCCATGACCTAGAGTTAGCAACGATGGTCTTTTCTATGAAGATGTGGCGACACTATCTGATGGGAGATCGCTTTACAGTCTACTCTGACCACCAGAGTCTCAGGTACATCTTCTCACAGAAGGACATGAACCTGAGACAACAGCGATGGCTCGAGTTCCTCCAGGACTGTGACTTTGAGATAGTCTATACTCTTGGAAAGTGGAACGTAGTAGCCGATGCTCTCAACAGGAGGACGGGCATTCAGCTACTTGGGGAGGCAACATAACAGATAGCCGCTTTGCAGATATCCTTCGTGGATAGAGATGGAGCAGCCTTTCTTCAGTCACTTATAGTCACTCCTCCACTACTACAGTGGGTCAGAGAGGCACAATGTGGGGACGTTGACTGTGAGAGGCGGCGTGCACAGATATCCTCAGGACATGCACCTGATGGATTATATGTGGGAGGAGAGCACATCATCCTTTTCAGAGGACATACCATGGTACCAGTTTCTTTACAGGAGGAGGTGTTGAGAGAGTTTCACACCTCCTATTTATTGGTACATCCAGGAGTGGCGAAGATGTACTAGGATCTCAGACGACATCACTGGTGGCCGGGTATGTAGAAGGCTGTAGTAGAGTTCGTTTCTCGATGCTTCAACTGCCAGCAGGTGAAGGCGGAGCACCAGGTACCAGCAGGCTTGGTACAACCCTTGGTGGTCCCGGAGTGGAAGTGGGATAGAATATGTATGGATTTTGTGACTGGACTTCCACGTACTTCCAGAGGTCACGACTCCATTTGGGTGATTGTCGACCGACTCACCAAGTCGGCCCACTTCTTACCCATCAAAGAGCAGGTCTTAGTAGAGAGCTTGGGATGTCTCTACGTTCAGAAGATTGTATGGCTTCATGGTGTGCCATAATCTATCGTCTCTGATCTAGATGCTCGATTTACTTCCTGGCTTTGGAAGGGGTTGTAGGAGGCATTCGGGATGCAGCTACGTCTGAGCACCACCTTTTCACCCTCAGACGGATGGTCAGACAGAGAAGACCATTCAGAATCTCGTGGACATGCTCCGTGCATGTGTCCTTGACTTTGGTCGTAGTTGGGAGGATCACATACTCTTGGTGGAGTTTGCGTACAACAAAAACTACCACTCCACCATCGGGATGACACCATAAGAGGCATTGTATGACCGACCTTACAGATCACCGCTATGCTGGACAGACCCTGGGGAGTCAGAACTTATGGGACCAGAGATGGTCCAGGCCATGACAGAGAAGGTCCAGGTCATCCAGGAGCGGATGAGGACAACTCAGAGTTGATATAAGTCTTATGCTGATAGGATGCGGAGACCACTGAAGTTCGAGGATAGCGACCACGTTTTCTTGAGGGTCTCACCTCGACGTGGATTACAGGGATTTGGCTGGGGTGGCAAGTTATCTCCACGCTTCATCAGACCATTCCAGGTTCTCAGCAGTATAGGTGAGGTGGCTTATCGCCAGGCTCTACCACCTCAGTTGCACCGGGTGCACGACGTCTTCCACGTATATCAGCTGAAGAGATACGTGCATGAACTGACGCATATCATCGCCATGGGGATCTGGACATTGATGATGGGGTGAATTTTTCAGAAGTCCCAGTGGAGATCGAGGATCTACAGGAGCGGTTCCTACGTGGGCGGTCGATTCCTCTAGTGCACATCAGGTGGCAGTACGGGAACCTCTAGGAGAGCACTTGGGAGCGGGAGGCTCAGATGCATGCTCAGAACCCTCATTTGTTACCCTAGTTTGTGATGTATCTTTACGGGGATGTAAATCCCTAAGGTGGGATTTATGTAAAGACCCATAATTTTCAAGGATTTTTTTCTTAATTTCTTTGGGATTTTACGAGTACGCAGTTTCTGACAGCACCTGATTCCGAGGCCCGGTGTGCCTGAAATCAATTTCCGAAGTTTAGATCGGGTACGTTCAGTGAACGAACGAGCGGGTTTTCCTAACTTTTGAACCGGTGCTCGGAATCGAAATCCGAGGGCACTGATGAAACCGAAATTCTGGTAATTTCTTAGTAAGACTTTTTCTAGAGTTGCGTTTTCTCGGGAGGAGATGTTAAAAATGTGAGGAATAAAAATAAAAATTGTTTTACAATTTTATTTTTATTTCTTTACTGATGGTTTAAGTGTTATGGAAAAGGAAGATGTGGGGAAGTTGGGTTGGGGCCCACACAAGCCCCACCTACTTCAATTTACCCAACACCCCATTAAACCCCCCCTCTAGCAATTAATTTTGTAACTCTTCCACTCTTCCACATTAAAATACATGCCAACAAAATGCCTAATTAATTGGACAACTCAAGTTAATTAATTTGGTGAGTTCAATTGGAATTTTAAAAAAGGTTGGCATGAGTAATAAAATAAGGAAAAGCCTTATTTTTTTATTATTGAATCGTTGTGTGGATATTTTTGGAGAGGAGGGCTCTAACCTTGAAGAACGTCGTCTTCCACGTTGAAGAACGCGAAGAACGTCAAGACCTCGACGAAGAACGCCATCACCGCAAGGAGTGATCGTCATGCCTTTCTTCTCCTCTCCACATCTGGTGTGAGACGCCGCTCCACCTCGGATGTTCTACATCAAGAACGTACGGAGCTTTACCTCACGACACCGTTTTCCATGACAATCTTCTTTCGAAAACTACTTCAAGGTAGGGGTGTGTTTTTACGATGTGATTATTCTTTGCGTTCATCATTAAATATTTGGCCACCTGTTATCAAATTAATGGGAGGAGTCCGAACCGCACGAACACGACCAATCCTCCTCCCCCTTTGTTGATGTTCACCGTTGTGGTTTGGGACGAAGGCGTCGCGGTGCAACGGAACCGCGCGGGAACGAGGAATATCACCGCGGTGAAGGAGCGCGGCACCATCGCGCTGCGCTGTTGAGGCCAAAAGAGGCCGCAGCCGGAGCGAGGCTGTGGCGGAGGGGCGCATCGCGCCGCGCCGGAGAACCATGGAGGGATGCAGCCGGGGCGGGCCACGGCGGAGGGGCGCGGCACCGTCGCGTCGTGCCGATCGGACCAAGGCCGCGACCTTTGGCCACGGCAGAGCAGGGGAGGGTGGCTAGAGCCGCCGGACACCAGTGCTACAGGAGGCAGGACCAACCGGTCCCGCGCGACACAACTGGCCAGCCATTACGGCCGGCCAGATCCGGAAAAACTGGGGGTTTGAACCCCCGGTCAGCGCAGTAGGGAGGACCCCCCGCGGGTCCGCCATTCGGTTCGAAGGGGGCGGCGACTCCCCCCCTTCCATGTCCACTCAGCACGCGGGTGCCCGGACAGGGCCGGGCCGGGCCGCCAGCGCCGGCCCGGGCCGCGCGCTGGGCCGAGCCACACCCGATGGGCCGGGCCGCACCCAAGTGGTCCGGACACGGACCCGGGTCGGGTCGATCCGGTTTGGGCTGACCCAGGGGGTCTTGGGCCGGGTCGGTCCGGGCCCAAAACCCCCTAAAATCGGATAGCTTCGTTCAAAGGCCCATAACTTGGGCTACAGACCTTTGATTGACACACCGTCAGTTGCGATGTGATCCTTGGACCGAGACGGTCGTTTCGGTATATTACACTCAAGGTTTTGGAGAACTTTGGGTATATCTGGGTTGGTTCGAACAGGAAACCAACCGGGCCCTCGGAGCGGAAACGCTTATAACTTGAGCTCCGGACGTCTGTTTGACGTACCGTTGACTTTGTTGGATTTCTCCTAGTGATACGGTTCTTTTGGATTACTCCTCTCGAGGTTTGGACAAAGTTAGAGTATGGTCGGGTTGGTTTTGACTTAAAAACCAACCGGGGCCCTGGGACGAAAAAGCCAATAACTCTCAGACCGGGCGTCTGATTGACGCACCGTCTGTCGCGTTGAGTTCCTTTTGTCTAGATGGAATTTTAAGATACATAAAATCCAGACTATGTGTCAGTTGATGTATCGACCCACCTTGGCTCATGGAGCGGACCCTCCCAGAATCGAGCATGCTGTGTGCGGGAACCCTAGAGCTGGCTGTGACTATGACGATGAGGACGACTGTACTGGGATCCTCCGTGGGTTCAGCAGCGATGACGACCGTACTGAAATCCTCCGTGGGTTTGACGGCGATGACTGCTTTTCTTGTATCCTATGTGGGTCCGACAGTACGTGTCTACTGTTCTTGTATCCTACGTGGGTCCGACAGTGTTTAACTCTGTACTTATATCCTACGTGGGTTCGGATGAGTAGCTGGTCTTGTATACTTTTTGGGTCCGACAGATTAGCTGGTCTTGTATCCTACGTGGGTCCGACAGATTAGATGAATCAGTGGCTACATCTGACCATCTCTATCATCTTACAAAGAAGTATACCTCTGTGAGCTGAGTCTTGACTTTCAATCATTGTCTTCGATATGATTGTTTTGCTATCCTGTGTGGATTGGGTTGTGTTATCCTGTGTGGATTGGATTGTGCTATCCTGTGTGTACTAGATCGAACTTGGGCTCAGATGTTGGAGCCGAACTAGAATTGATGACTTAGGTATATGTATGGGAATATTACTAAGTAGAGTTGGTTGTTACTTCGTGATTGTATTTTTCATTTGTGGATTATCCTTTGTGGATTCTGGGAGACCTTCGGGGGTCTCGGGGTCCCTACTAAGTAGCATATACTCACCCCTGCACGGGCTATGCCCACACTATGTTGTGTTGGATGCAGACGACGGACAACGCTGATCGTGGTTGAGGCTTGTGGAGCAAGTCGGTACCTGGAGGTGGACCACTGGGCGGGACGTACACAGAGCAAAACGACTGGACCCGAGGAGAGGCGGAGACTATCTGTATCCACCCTTCAGGTGGGATTTCCAGTGGACGGCTTGGCGTTGCTACTTTACTTTTCAGTTGCTGTACTTTCTTTTCAGTTGTACTTTACTTTCTGTTGGGTTTGTATTCTAGCACATTTACTTTCCAGCACTTACAGTTGTACCCAGTTTACTTAGTGTTTAATTCATCTTGCTTACTCTGTGGTGTTTATTTACTTTATAAAGGCAATGCCTTCCCTTTTTATCGGGATTTACGCCTTTGGTGCTAGTCGCCAGCCCTTGGCCTATGGAAGGCGGGCTTGGGGTAGTCACGGCACGGGCCCCGAGGACGGGTCGTGACAAATAATTTCAATCTTTTTTTTTTGAATTATATGAAGATAAGAATATATACAGAACTAAATAGATACTTAGAAAAAGATAGTTGAATCAGGACCGAATGTAAAAAATAATATCATAATTTTTAATCAATAATATGTTCAAGAAAATTTATATATTTTGATAATTCATTTACGTCTATTTTCAGGTTAGATACTATTATAATCTTGTTATCTTTTTATTATTTTAAGGATTTATGTTATATAAAATAGATGCTAAAATATATTTTTTAATTGGTTTTATATCTAAAAAAGTTTATGTTAGAAAAGTCTTTAGTTTTGAAGATAATAAACTTTTTAATCATGTTTATAATATATCTAAAGCTTTGTATGGTTTCAAACAAGCACCCCATGCTTTGTTTAAGAGGATTTAAATATTAATTTTTAATGGTTTCAGGAAATGCAATATTGATCCTAATCTTTTTATTAAAATATTTTCTTACAATAATTTAATTATGAATGTATTTATTGATTATATAGTTTTTTTATTCTGTTAATGATTTACTTTGTAATGATTTTTCTGCATTACTATCTTCTAAATTTGACATGAGATTAATGTGAGAATTAAAATTATTTCTTGTAATTAAATTTTTTTAATGAAAATATTGGATCTTTCTTAATCAATCCATGTATTCTAGAGAGTTGATGAAAAGGTGTAGGATCGATTATTGTAAATATTTAAAATATCTTTTGTGTACTAGTTTTAAATTAGATGTTAATACTTTTGGTAAATCTTTTGATGTTAATGTTTATAGAGGCATGATAGGTAGATTACTTTATTTAACTATATCTAGGCTTGATATCATGTTTAGTGTTTTTTTGTGCAAGGTATTAAGATGAACCTAAAGAGATTCATATTAATTATGTGAAAATAATAATTAGATATGATAAAGGAACTATTAAATCATGTTTATTTTATTATAATAATATTTTTTATTTCACATCGTATTAAGACCATGGTTTTTAGAGGGAGTAGAATTAAAAGAAAAAACACATCCAGTATGTGTCATTTTCTTGGAAAATTCTTAATTTGTTGGTCTTCTAAAAAGAAATTAGTTTTTTTCTTTATCTAATGCTGAAGTTGATTATATATTTTTTATATTTTTCTCAAAAAATATAGATTAAGCTAATTTTTTGTTATTTTTTTACTTATTTAGATAAATTTATTATTTATTATG
Organism: Viscum album; assembly: GCA_963277665.1. Lineage (NCBI taxonomy): Eukaryota > Viridiplantae > Streptophyta > Magnoliopsida > Santalales > Viscaceae > Viscum > Viscum album. The sequence continues at coordinate 1,673,909,258 of OY728126.1, forward strand.
ACAATACATCTGAAATTTATATTCCAAAATATTCTTATAGAATTATAGACCAAATCATATCATTTAAATATTTAATTTTATTATATATCATTTGAATAAGGGTTATGTTGTTTTATAATTTATCCTTACTAAGATCATCTTTTAGAAATATTTACTAGTCCATTAAACTTTTCTCAGTTAAAAAAAAATTAAATTTGAGCATAGAACGTGGAAAGATTAATTGTTTTATATCTACATATGTATGGGTGGTTTCTATTTATTTTTGTTTACGTACAAAAAGGTGGAGAAAATAATTATTTTTAATTTTACATGTTCGGTTTTGTAATCAAATAAAAAGGGTGTGATTTTTTATGTTTAATTTTGTTTGATTACATGGGGATATTGTTTTAAATGTTCTTTAAATATTAAGTGTATTTATTTTGTTTTATTACATGGGTGTTTTAAATATTCACTATTTTATTTTATCTAATTACACTCCCTCACATGTGCTCTTAGTTGTGTTTATGTACTTCATATTTTTAATTTATGGTATATTGTTTTATTTAATGTGATTATATATATATATATATCATTTTTTTAATATTTATTTCTTAACATTTAATAATCATTTATTGTTTTAATTTAAAGTACCAGGTATCCATTTTTTTATATTTTAATATAAATGTTTTGCTACTCTTATAGATTTTTTCTACTATTAGTTATAAATTTCTTCTTCCATTAGTTATAAATTTATTATATTACTAGGTGTAAATTTATGTTACATTCAGCTATAAATTTCTTTTACAATCGGTTATAAATGTCTTATACCATTTGTTCAAAATGATTTCTACTATTTGTTCAAAATTCCTACTACCATTAGTTGAAAATGTCTGTTTCCACTAGTTCAAACCCGCTAGTTCAAAAAATTTGCTACTTTTTGTTCAAATAATTTTATACCATCATTTCAAAAAAAATATTATACCTTCAATTCAAAAAGTATGATACCATCGGTTATGAATTGCACAAACGTCATACATGTGTCTTATAATGGTACCACAAAAACCAGGTTCTTTAATTTCTTCTATTTCTCATAAGTCTTTTTTTATTTAAAAATTAAATTTATACATTGGTTTTCATGTTTTAATATTTTATTAGTTTCAAAATTAATTATTAATTATATTGTACCTATGTGAATTTATTTTAGAATATTTAAAATTATATTTAGTGATACATCATTACCCATGTTTATCTATGTATAAGAAATTTACTACATGTTTCCTATACATTTGAATATAATTTTTCATTTCATGTTTTTTAAAATATTATATAATTAATGTTTAATGTCTATGAACATGTTCAATGTTTTTTTAATGTCTTAAAAGTATATTCATTTCAATATGCAATGCATGAATTTAGAATGTATTTTTACAGATTCAACATTCTTATGATATTCATTGATTTATTTGACTATGTATTATGTAATTAGTTTGAATATTTAAATTTAATTTTTTTGACTTGTTATAAATGTTTCAAATGATGTATTTAAATTTGTTTGAATTATTTTTTATATTTTTAGAATCTTTTTTATATCCAATAAAGTTGGTTGACTCTATTATTAAATTATTTTAACCATTTTCACTAGATCTCTTTAGCTGTTGCAGATTTTCATAATCTATTTAATGGACTAAAAGGATTATAGTAATAGATTCAATTATAATGCGATGATTATATACAACTATATATGAATCAAAGAGATAAAATGTGCTCACACTAAAAACCTTCATGTGATCTTTTACACTTTGTTTACCATTGTTTAAAATCTCTCGAGGAAAATATCTAAACTGTTAAACTTCTACTGCCTTGATGAGATGAGATTATTTAATACTCAAGAACCAGTACCCATTCTTATTTGTTTTATTATTATTTTTCTTCTGAGTATCTTGTGTATTTTACACTTCTTCCCATAACATACATTTTATTTCTCTTCCGGCTTATGCTTTTCCCAAACACAATCATTTTTAGGTTATGACTCTCATATTCTAATGTTGGGTCATTCTGGTTGTGACTCTTAGATTTTAAATTTACGTCATTCAGTTTGTGAATCTCAAATTCTAAAATTCATGACAGGTTAGAGCTTCCTCAAAAAGTTTTTAAGGGTTATGAATCCTGATAAAAAATTCATTTTTTTTCTTTATGGTTATACTTATAGTAGGAAAGGTATGTGTTGTACCAGATTATGATCCCCTTCAAAAAACATGCAGTGAAAACACATCTCCCACTGAGTAGAGTGGTGTAAGAGTGAAATATGTCTAATTTAAACTAAAACACTATAAAAATTATTTGTTATCTCTTTAATTTTAATTTCTATTTATTTATCAATTTTATGTCTTTTATATGGTCTATTCCCCACCCCCCTCTAGACCGTTTTCCATCCATTACAACCTAACAGGTTTAACATTGGAAGCAGTACCTCATGGGTCAAAATTTTGAGATTTTTACTGACCATCAAAGATCAAAACATTTTTTAAGTGTATGAGTTATCTCAATTCATCGACAATACTAGAAATATAATCTATTGAGATATAAATTTTAGGTTATATAAAAACATGAAAAAAAAGTTGTGGTTGATGCTTTTTCACGGGTAGCAGAAGATGGGGAAATGATGATTTTGGTGTGGTCACCACATAGATGAGAGGAGATCTAGATTCTAATGGGATAAGTAAACCAAGACAAAACATTAAAGGAATTTTTTTACGGTTTATAGTAAGTAAATGTAGTGATACAAGATATATTTATTAAAATGTAGTGTTATATTTATAGAACAGGTTTTTTTGGCTCATAAATTAGTTTTGATAAAAAAAATTCTATAGTTTTATCATTGCTCACCAATCAGGGACATATGGACTATTTAAAAACATAAAAGAACTCCAATAAAGTGGTTTTGTGGGTGGGAAATCCGCAACATGTGTAATAGTTTTTATGGGACTATGAAATTTTCTAAAAAATGTGTTTGATCCCTTAAGTACTGTTGGGTTACTCCAATCACCATGGATACCTAAAATTATTTAGAAAGATAAATCAATTTATTTTTTCTCTGGGTTATCAAAATCATATGAGTTTTATGTGGTGTTCATGGTGGTTGATTGGATGAGAAAATATTCACATTTTCTACCACATAATAATCCATTTATAGAAAAAATAGTTATAGACATGTTCATGTGAGAAATCATACTGTTTCATGGAATGCATTGGGAGATAGTTAGTGATAGGGACCCGATGTTTACTTTTATTTTCTAGTAGGAGTTCTTAAAATTACTAGAACAACACTAAAAAGAAACTCTTCATACAATCCCACACTGATGGGCAAAGGGAGGTGGTCAATTGGTGTTTTGAGGCTTGATTGTGGTTTTTTTCAGCAGAGAATCATTAGTAGTGGATTAAACAACCATCTTGGTATAAATACATTTACAATACATCATTGCATAAATCAACAAGGAAACCCAATTTTAGGTAGTCAATGGTCATAAAACCCCATATATTTTTTCACTATTCTAATGGGTAGACAATTGTGGAAGTTGTAGTTTTTTCCTCTATTAACTGAGATGAAGACCTTAAACAACTCTATGAAAATATCCACAGAGCACAATAAAGTATGATAAAACATGTCAATCATTGGTCATGTGTGGTGTATTATGATGTGGGATAACATTTATGGGTGATACTATGAATGAATGGACCTGAAACAAAACCTAAACTTACCTAGAAACTAACTTCCAAATCTTATGGACCATTTCTAATTGAAGGAAAAGTGGACATTATCGCTTACTAAATTACCTTACCAAAACACAAATAGATACACCTATATTTCTTCATGTCCTAGGTGCAAGAAATTGTTGGGCCACACTATGTCACTAGTATTGTATCCATTTCTTATACAGATGGTGGGGAATATCCAGAAAAGGTTTTTTCAGCATGCAATTTGGGAAACATCTTTTATTGGATGGTTTGATAGAAATGAATAACTACTGAATAAGAGACTTGGGAAGATGGCCGCATGATTTTTCTATAGTTCCCAAACTTCCACCTTTATGACAAGGTGAAAAATGGGTGGGTGTTGATATAAATGAGTAGGATCTCGAAAGACAACAAACTATCCATGAGACTAGCCACCCATTTAGTTTACCTATCAAAGGGGGTATCATTAGAGGGGTTGGGTATTGGGGGTAAATTTTTATGTTTTTATTAGGTCCAATATTGAAAATAAAAAATTTAATGGTGATTTAGCAAGTTATAAATGGGGAAGAGGGGGTTATCAAGAATAGTTGGGTAGTTGGTTATTTGAGGGCAGTGACTAGGCTTAAGGAAGATTTCTCTCCTTAGGAGTGTCGATTATATGCAAAAGAATTACACCTTACTAGATTAGAAAATTGTTTAAGTTTTATGTATCTATCATAAAATGATGCATCATTGAGGTTTTTAAATGATAAAATACTTCTCTAGGATAGTGATTGATTAGATGTGTGGTACAAATTTGAATTCTCTATTTTAGGAGAACACTTGAATAAGGGATATCAACAGTAAAAATAGAATTTTCCATGGGAAGTAATACAGTGTAAATTTTAGTCATGATGGAGACAGTTTGGTTTTTTCATGAAATAACCAAAATAATTTCAAGATTCATTAGAAAAAATGTGTAAATCAACAAAGAAACTACACTTCCCAACATGGAATTGTGAACAGTAATAAGATCATATCATTGTTCTTAACTAAAAATAAATGTTTATTTAAAAACATGAGTAATATCGATATATCATTAGATGATTTTTTTGATGAAAAATATATATTTTGAGTTTATATAGAAACATTCATAATATTTATGATGCATTCTATTGATAAAAGTATTATCAAAGATCTTTAAATGAATCTTAGAGAAATCCATGAATCATGAAAAAATTTCATGGGCAGTGAAGGTTCTGAGAGGGGCTATTTGGAATGTCACATAAAGTGAATATCATGGGTTGAATAAAGGAGAAAAATGATATATATGATACATTAAGATATTTGTTTTCATGTTCTGCAAAAAAATGCTAGTGGAGTTCGGTACTAAATTGCCAACAATGTGGGGCAGGTGGTCTTCACTCATGAAGAGAGAATGGTCGTCGATCAAGAAAATCACATTATCATTGGTGTCTTCTAATTAAGCATCATTTATTTATGTTAGTGGATCATGTTTGTTTCTTGATCTATTATATTTTATGAGGGATACAAGTAATACTGATGAAAACAAGGAAGACATGCAAGATACATAGAGATCAGGGGAGCAACATGAAGAAGATGGTGTGATCAAGTTACAACTCACTAAACAATAAGGTTATATTTATTATAGAAGAATTTCACAAAGCTTGGGAGGTTGGGTTTGAGAATAAATAAAGCTATAAGTATTAAAGAGATATAAGAACCATCAACATGAGGATAATGATTTTGTACTAGCTAAATACAAAGTAGGTTGAGCATATATTGAGTGGGTAGAGATATGAAGTTACACCAATTTGTGAAATATGTCAGCCATAGTAATTATCCCACCATAGTAAGTCCTCAAAAATAGAATAAAAAGGGATATAAAATAGAAGGATATGATGTGAAGATAATGGAATGGGGGGATACACACAAGAGAAAGAAACACACTTGGATATCCTAGATGTAACCACCAAAGTGAAAGAGAATAAAAAGAAAATGATTGAATATCTGATTACCAATTTGTGTGAGTGGGTAAATAAAAAAAGGTTGATCATTGAAAATTAATATAATTCAAGTGAAGGTGGGCTGAGTGAAGGTGGAATGTTGTGATTTTGGGATCAAAATATTAATCATTGTATCTCTTAGTCTGTAAAATAAAACTCTTGGGGTCCAAAAAAGCAATAATTGTATCTCTTAGTCTTCCGAGTCTGTAAAATTCAGTGTCACATCACTTAGAATTTTGGCTCATAAAATCATGAAATGTATCTCCCAAATTTTTGTGTTTGAAAAATCAGGCGCCATTTTACTTATGCCTTTTGGTTTATAAATTAGAAGCTAATTCACTTAAAAATCTTAAGTCCACTATTCAGTCCCCATTTCATCACGAATATTCAGTAATTATCATCATTATCATGGGAGTTCTATGGTGAAAATATCTTATTACCCAAAAAATTTTATTTATAAATCATTTCTATTATGAGGATTTCACACATAGGAGGTTAGATAAAAATAATCAGGTGATTCATTTGAGGATGTTATTATTTATTTTATTATTTTTTATGTATCAAGATGTGCATGTCTTTCATATAGGGGAGTATTATGAGAGACATTCTTTTAATCATCTAGGTAATTAGATATTTATAATATCAGTTAGTGGTCACATTTTTTTTTCCAGATTAGAGGGATAACTTATATATATTTTCCATATATTGATCCACATTTATAAATGAAATAATTATAACTCACTCCGACAAACAGACTCTGGGTATTATCATTCTACACAATGCATCAAATTCCATTCTCTACTAGGTGAACCTCTATCAATGACTATTAAATCTATTTTCATTCAAGAAAGAGGTTATAGAAAACCATTAATGAGAATATCAAAGAGATCAGTGATTTTAGTGGCCTATGAATATCTTTGGAGGGAAAAATTCATCAGTTATTGCCAATGAGACTTGATTAAAATCACTGCTAGAAAACATCACAATAATAGAGAGTGAGACTTTCTTATTTTATGTTTTTATTGATTCATCTTTCTGATTAAACTCACGTTTGATCTTGGAATGGGTTTTTTGTATTATTATAGTATAGAAGGTAATAGTAACATCCTATTAAACACTTTATTTTTATCAAAGACAAGGCTGGTGATTAATTTATATAATGAAGATCAATTATTTTTGAGAACTATGGGTTTCTTAAATTGGAGAAACCCAATCAACCCAACCTCACCCAATTGAGTTAGGTTTGTTTACACACTTGATATTGATGTCTTGAGTTAATTTGGGTCAAGCTGGGTTGAGCCATGGGTTGGAAAAATAATGAATGAAATCGACCCAAAAAATCATTAACTTATTTCTTCTTAGGGTCGGTCACACTACTCCCCTCATATCAGCACTCATAAAAGTAATATTTATTGATTTTAATAGTTACCTATAATTTTTTTTGATGGATAATAAAATGTTAAAATAAAATACATTTTATGTCAAAATAAATTTGTTAGAGTGTGTCTCACACATTGGACTTGGGTGTTTTGATATCATTATAAATCTCAATAAATAAACTCCAAGTCCTCTCTTTTAAGATCCATCTTGGGTATTTTGTGATCACTTTTCCATTTTAACCAGGAAATAGAGAATATCTAACCCAAAAAACCCCCTCATGTTTTTCCTCTCTCTCCCCTCTGATATGTTTCTTAAGAATTTCCCCCAGTTAGAGATGGCATCTCCCTATCGAATCATTTTAGTTACCCCACCCCCTCTATCATTACTCACCCCTATGTAGAAATCCTCTATACATGAAATATTATGTGATCACATATTCCCCTCAAGCTGGGTGTGTCCATATTGGGGTGGGTGGGGGGGGGGGGGTCTAGCAATGATTTTTTGTGTTGTTTGTTTTCATTTCTGTGTTTTCTTTAATTATCTATCCAAGCTATGTAGATCTAACTTTATGGGGGAGTGTTGGAGTGTATTTCCCACATCATACATAGTTGTTTTTTTATCATTATAATTTTCTATAAATAAACTCCAGGTCTCTATTAAGTGGAATATTGGGTATTGGGTCATCAAAATTTCATTTTAACAAAATTCAATAAATGTTTTTTGAATTTGTTTATTTGAACTTTTTGGCTAAGAGAAATGATTATTGATTTTTTTATGATTTTTTATTTGATTTTTTTATTTGATTATACAACTTATATGTCATTTTATAGAACATGCCTAATTTATTTAGACATTACATACATGTAATGTTTTTTTAGTTGATAGAAATGGATTGGGTGCTCCATGTGATGTTGTATTTCTTGGTTTTTTAAGAATAATGTTTTAAAATTTTGAATTGATTTTAATGGGTATTTTTTGGTCTATTTGTATTTGAAAGATATTGAATGTTCTAATTTTTTTTACTTTTTATTTAATCAATAGTTTTATATATTTTTTTTATTATTTCCTATAATTTTTATTTACCTAACACAATATGCTTGACCTAACCAACCTTGGGTTAGGTCAGGTGAGGGCATTACAAAAACATGTTTTTCCCTAACCTTACTCAATTTGAAAACGTTTGATTATATCTGTTGAAATTTTTTTCCGAACCTGGACCAACCTAACCAATGGACACTTCTAACAAGAACCATGATCTTGGTTATATAACCATGTCATGATCTATTGTGATTTTCCTCAAAATGATGTCCCTATCTGATAACCATATCATAACATGTTAATATTTATAGGTAAAATAGCATGGATTAAGGGAATATGTCATGGTTTCTCTAACCATAAAATAAGGTATCATATTTGAAATCACAATGATGTGGTTATCCGAGGACTTTATTGCATTTGGAGTCACTATGAGGGTCAACCACATCATGGTGGATGTTAACTTTTTGTGTTTATTGGGGAAAAAATAGAACCAAAATTCCATTTTAATATACATTATTTCATGTTTCCTTTGAGCTATGCATTGTGAAATATGGTTTTCATTATTCTATATGTCATGGATCCTCATAACGGTGCTTAGAATGAGAGGGTATTTTCAATTTCTCTCATTAATCATGTTTAGTTGTTTGAACTCCTATATTTTTTACTTTTATAGTCAAAGGTTTTGAATAATTTGAAGTATTTTTTTAGAAAGATCATCTATAATCCATGTTTGTTCCTGCAAGGACTACTATAACTTATTATTATTGCACATAAGTTCTATCTATCCTTGAGAAAGATTGTCAATGTTAGTATTGATGTTACCAGGGCATGAAAATGAAGTTGGTGGTCTAGGGATTTAAAAAATTTCATTACTGGAGTGATGAAAAATTCTTCATCTCTAGCAATCTAAGCCTCAATATGGTCCGAGGATCTCATCTAAATTAATCAGAGCATGGAAATTAAAATTGATATAGTAACTCATTTGAATCGAACCGTGCATGTTTGTCGAACATAATAGGTGACCATTTCTAGAAACATCTAAATATGAACCCCTATAGATCATCTACACATGCTTCAAGAATATGAAAAAAATGTCATTATTTGAATTCTGGTTGCAAGCGTGGAGCTTCTACATTCTCTTCGACGCCATGAAGATCACCTCGATCTCGTGCCTTTGATCAATGAAGGCGTTCTTGGATCGTTTGCCCGGTTAGAGAATTTATCTCTCTAGATTCAGAAGGAGAGAGAATCTTTCAATTCTTGACCAATAAATAGTACATGAAATGAGCTTATCCTCAACTTATATAGTGGATCTCTAAAATACTTGGTTAGGGTTCCTTGACCCCCCGTATATTTAATGTCCACAAAGTAAGTAATAAATAAATAATTATGATGAAACAATTTCATCATAAATATTATATATATTTTATCACATACTTGTAATATATATCATGTGATATACCAAAGTCATTAACTTGACTCTCAATTCCTTATAATATTAAATGAATCTTGAATATTAAAATAATATTTGTTCATATAATATTATTCCTTTTATTTACATAAACACTTGTAAATACATTCAATAAATAAATTCAACCCAATTATTCTATACTTGAGTAATAAAGAATTTATTTATTTATTGATGATCGATAATGCTTGGAAAAATCTCGAATGATGTAGTGGGGCCCACCATTTCCTATATACATATTCAATAGAATATGGGTAGATTCTTGAATACGATACAATGTGTGACCCTATAAGAACCTAGCTTGATAGTAGTGAATAGTATAATAGACTAAGAGTGAAGTATATAAACTCATCAAATCGCCTAAATAGATAAGGAATATTTATAGCAATGAAAACCACCCTACTAACATGAAAAATGTAATATTATCTCTTTATCATACAATTTCTCATAAATCAGGACACACGCATATCTCATCTCTTTTTCTTTACATTCTAATACCATGGTAATGGATTTATGAAGGTACTACCATCAGGATGAACCAGGCCTGAGATATCACTTCCTCAACTTGGAGGTGAAAAATTCTATCTTGATCATTCAATTAATGTTATGCCCCCAATGAAGAACCCAACACAAGCTACCTCACACTGAATTCAATGTCATTATTTTTTTCATGAATCAAACTACATGATCAAATAGAACACATTGATAATGATCTCAATTTAGGAGACCAATACACATGTTTAAAGATATGATATACCAAGGAAACCTAAAACATGCATTGTTACTATTGGTGGGTATTTTCTCATGATCTCACCTACTAGAGATAAACAAGTGAGAACTTGTCACGAACCAGCCCGGGTACCCTGGTAACCCGATAATCGAGCCGACCCTGACATAGCCCGAAGGGCGTTCCCAATCCCAAAGAGTCGACGACTAGCACCTGGCATTACACAACATGCAAGTGGGAATGATTTTTCCACCAACAATGTAGAAGAAAAGAAACAAGAAAGTATGCATAACAAAAAGAAAATCCACTGGGAGTAATGTACCAGAATATAAAGAGGCATAAAAATACCAAAGTACTACAACCCAAGTACTAAATAAATGGGAAAACAGCCCCAAGGTCCCTAAGGACACAACTCAACAAGACTAAATATCAACAGCTGGATCCACCTCCAAGAGATCCCTTCCCTTTGCTCGAACCTGGAAGAAGAAAGTATACAAACACCTGAAGGAAAAAGTAGGGTGTGAGACTAAGCCTAGTAGGATACCACCAAATATTCTGTAAAAAATTCCAAATATATATTATCCAAATAAAAGTTTTCAATTTTCAAATAAATAGGTTTGGAAATTCAAAAGAATATTTTAACAAAACATGCTATACATTTTCAAATGATGGAAATAAATATTTTTTAATAAATGATTTTACAAATGATGGAATATTTCTAAAATAATGGATTAAGTAAAACATTTATATAAAACAAGTTATATAAATTTAGAAGGCATGTAAAGCAGTTCATAAGTATTGGCATACATTTATATATCAAATATAAATAAACAAGTGATAAACATGGTCATCTGCCAAAAGGCATGATAGTATTAACCAGTTATAGGATTCCACACTCTCTATGTGAACACAGAAAAATGTGTATACACATGTCTCTATAACACTGGACAAAGGAGACTCGTCACCAACCCATCGGGGATGTGACCTTCCACAAGTATGTTTTAGAACGTTGTCATAGCATAGAGTGTATCCAAATAACTCACTAACTACCTAAGGCTTGCTTGCGTTCTTACATGATGGGAGAACTATTTTAAGAATGCTTAAAAATACGATCAATCCCATTCTTCCATTTCAAATGTTCTAATTTCTTTCCATTTAAAACCAAAATAGGTTTTACTCAAAAACATGCCTTTTTCACAAGATAAAACCAATGAGTTTCTATAAAATCATTTTAATCCATTTTCACCAGTTTGAAATCCAATCAAAACTAATTCAATCATCACACAATTTATTTCGATAATTAAATTCAACAATTTAATTGAAATCATTTCCATCAAATGCACAATTTAAATTAAACAAATTAAATCAGAAAATTTCCATAAACACACCCAATTAAATGGACTTGGGGTTTTTCCAAATTTTCATGCCAAAACCATTTCAAATACCTCGATTCACTGGAATCAAATTTTTATCAATTTAATTGAAAGAAAATTTGAGCAATTGAATTTAAATCAACAATTAAAATAAATCAAGAAATACAAGGATGGTTAATTTTGAAAGTTAGGATGGAACCACATACTTCGATTTATTGAAGGGAGCTAGCCCAACGAGAAACCCCAAAAACCGAGCAGCACAATGTCATCGATCAAGTTATAGATCTAAATCCTTAAAACAAAAAAATATCAATGGAATCAAGATCTAGTAAAACTAGATCTATATTCACAATCCTAGATTTAGATATGAACACATAGGTTTAAATCCATAGAAAATGGTAGAAATATCCCATGAAAAGATCAAGGAAAGATAGAGGAAATAATGGGAGAAGTAACAGGTTGAAATCCACTTACCAGGAGGAGATAAGATCCGAAATATGAGCCTTCAATCTCAAAGGAAGAAGTTTGTATCAATTTTTAATATCTCCGGGAGGCTTTGGAAACACCTAGAATGTTTCAAGCCCAATCCAAGGTTGGAAATATGGAAGTATTAGGGTTCAGGTGGTTTTAAGAAGGATTTTCGGAATTAAAAAAAAACCGCGTGCACGATTACCTGAACAGAGGCACACGGTCAGGCAAACTGTGCGCCAACCGTACGGAACCAACTTTCTAGGTTTTCAAGGTAGGCATAGTTTGGTCGAATGGTCTGTCAAACCGTGTGCAAACCATGAATACCTCTCTATCCAATTCTGCATGGTTGGCACGGTTTGGTCTCACGGTTTGTGAAATCGTGCGCAAACCGTGCACAACTCACTATCCTTTATTTTTTTCCTTAAAAGTTCACCCAAACACACCCCAAGTCACTACTCCAAAACACAGGTACTTAGAAACATTAAAATTACCAGAAAATGTAACGTGGTGTTACAACCTCTCCACCATAAGATCTTTATATCCTTAGAAATCCTATGAAGAAACCTCCACATCAAAAAGATGAGGCCACTGATCTCTCATTAGTGCCTCCCTTTCCCATGTCTCATGATAATTAGAACCATGCTACCATAGTACATAGACCATAGGTATCATTATACCGTGAAGTACCTTGGTCTCAGAATCAACAACCCTAACTGATTGTTTAGTCACAGATAAATCTGGTTCAATCTCAAGATCACTCCAGCTCAAAACATGAGATGGATCAGAGAGATACCTTTGCAGCTGCGTTACATGGAACACTTTATGTATCAATGTCAACTATGGTGGTAGAGCTAAACGGTAAGAAACTTTCCCTACACGATAAATAACCTCAAAAGGTCCCACAAAATGAGGAGAAAGCTTCCCTTTCTACCCAAGCCGTCGATGACTTAATCAGGGTGAAACTTTCAAGAACACCTGGTCACCAACTGAGAACTCTAAAGGTCTACAGAGACGATCAACATAAGAATTTTACTAACTCTGTACTGTCAAAATTCTCTAACGAATCAACTGGATCTTAGCTGACCAAACTCGGTCCTACCAAGGAACTTTCACCAATCTATGGCCAACATAAAAGAGATTTACAGGGACAGCCATACAATGACTCAAAAGGAGCCATTTTGATCGTAGAATGATAACTGTTGTTATAAGAAAACTCAAATAGCCCCAGATGATCATCCCAAAACCCACCAAAGTCGAGAACACATGCGCGGAGCATATCCTCAAGGATCTGAATAGATTTCTCTGTATGGACATCTAACTGTGGATGGTAGGCCGTGCTCAAATGGACCTGAGATCCCAGTGCCTCCTGAAGGCCTCTCCAAAAGTGATAAGTAAACTGAGGATACATATGAGAGACTATAGTAGACGGAACTCCGTGTAAATGAAAAATTTCTTTCACATACATATTTCCTAACTCCTCAACTTTGGTTGTATCTCGAATAGGTATAAAGTGATCCGACTTGGTCAGCCTATCGATCACAACCCATATCACGTTCTTCTTCCTCTGGGTTTGAGGTAACCCAACCACAAAGTCCATAGATATTTTATCCCACTTCCATGTAGGGACTAGAAGTGGTTGAAGCAAACCCAAATGTTTATGGTGCTTAGATTTCACATGCTGGCATGTATAATAATGAGATACAAACTCAGTAATGTCTCGTCTCATACCTAGACACCAGAACTATTTCAGCATGTCATAGAACATCTTCGTGGTTCCTAGGTACACAACCCAATGAGAGTTATGAAAATACCCCATCACATCCTTCCTTGATGATAATGGCACAACGTAATGGTTTCGATAACACAGAACACCCTATTTGGAGAACTACCACTGGGTGTTGGTCTCCCCACCATAAAGAGAGCCCCTAATGCTATGGAATTTATCATCTAGTTGTTGTTCCTGAAGAATTAACTCGAGAAGAGCAGATTTCAACTGGACACTGGCTAAAGAAACTTCATTCCACCTCCACTGAACTCCAATATGCAACTGAGCAAAAAGAGCCATCAAACTACACTCTTCTGAAGATTCTTTCACAGACCATGATGTAAGTTTCCTACTTAACGCATCTGTAACTACATTCCATTTCCCTAGGGTATAGTCAATGTTAAAGTCGAAATATTGCAGGTACTCCACCCAACGCCTTTTGCGGAGATTCAAATATTTTTGAGAGAAGATATAACTCAAGCTCTTGTGGTTTGAATACACAGTAAACCTTTCTTCATAAAGGTAATTTCTCCAACACTTAATTGCATGCATTACAGTTGAAAGGTCAACGTCATGGGTAGGATAGTTCTTCTCGTGAGGCTTAAGCTGACGAGATCCATAGGAAACAATATGATTACCTTAAATAAGGAAACATCCCAAACCTAAACCCGATGCATCATAGAAGACCACATAACCTATTCCAGCCTCAGGAAAATTTAACACTGAAGCAGTAGTTAAAAGACACTTTATCTCAACCAAAGAACTCTGAAATTTATCATTCCAAGAAAAATTCACTCCCTTTCGAGTCAAAGCATTCATTGGAGAAGCTAACTTTGAGAAGTCTAACAAAACAATGATAATATCCTGCTAAGACCAAGAATATCTGAATCTTGGAAACATTTTGTGGTTGTTCCAAAGTCATAACAGCCTTCACCTTCTCAGGATCAACTGATATTCTTTGTTCTGACATGACATGTCCCAAGAATTTTACTTCTTGAATCCAGAAACCGCACTTTGAAATATTGGCATAATGTCAATGATTTCTTAGAAGACTCAAAAATGTTCTCATATGATGCAAATGATCCTACTTAGACGTGGAGTTAACAAGAATGTCATCTAAAAAGACCACCACAAAAGTGTCTAGATACTCATGGAAAACCTTTTTCATCAAAGCCATGAAAACTGCACGAGTATTTGTTAGGTCGAAGGGCATAACAAGGTACTCATAATGGCCATACCTACTCTGAAAAGCGGTCTTATGAATGTCAGATTCTTTTATCCTCAACTGAAAGTAACCAGATCGAAGATCAACTTTTGAAAACCAATTTTCCCCTTTCAATTGATCAAAGAAATCATCAATTCTTGGTAATGTATATTTGTTCTTTATCGTAACTCGATTGAGCTTTTTATAATCAACACATAAGCGAAGAGAACCATTAGCCTTCTTGGAGAAGAGAACTGGTGCTGCCCAAGGTGACACACTCAGGAATATAAAACCTTTCTCAAGAAGATCGTCTAACTGCAACTTAAGTTCTTTTAGTTCTATTGGATCCATTCGGTAAGAGGGAATAGAAACCAGTTGAGTACCGGGCATTAAGTCAATAGAAAAAGCAACCTCCCTTACTGGTGGAAAGCCAGATAAGTCAGAAAGAAACACATCAGAAAACTCAGCGATGACTAAAGGAAGATCACCACACATTGAATCTCTCTCTAGATCAAAATCAAACACTGATATAACTTTCCCCAACTCTGGACAATAGGGTCCAGCTCTGCTTGACCTTGGGTCCCATTCTCCTTGAAAAAAAGATGCACACCACTGGGTGTAGTAAGGTATACCCGTTTAAGATAACAATCAATCCGGGCTTTATTGGTAATGAGCCAATCCATCCCAAATATGGCGTCAAAAGATTTCATGTCAAGAACCAAAAAAACTCCAAGAATGATCAACATCTGATAGAGAGAAGACACAAGCATGACTATGGAGACCCTTCTATCTCATTGTACCAAGGTTTATAGTAATATCCATCGCACAAGATAAAAGCTCCATAGGTGGATTAAGAAGATTAAAAATATGGGTTGAAATAAATGAGTGAGATGAACCAGTATCAAAAAGAGCGGTCAATAAAGATGAAGCTATATAGTAATGGTACCTCTCACAGTTGCAGGACTTGTATTAGCTACCTCTGGCGACTATTCCACTGCGTAAAGAATCTTCATTCCAGATTCCTGTGGCTGGAACCCTTTTGTACGTGAAGCATTTGATTGCCTCACAGTTTTTGGAGGTGCTGATAGTCCTGTTCCACTACGAGGATTAGAGAAGTGATGGAAGAAACTCTGTAAGTACCCTAAAAGTCCACAGGAGCTACAGTTCTTGGGTGCCTCATTGCAAACCCTCTTAGAATGTCCTAGCTTTATACACTGATAGCAAGTCAATGAAGCCCCTCCTAGTGATATCGTAGGTCTGGAATGACTCTGTTGTCAAGAACTACCATGAGAAACATCGTGCTTCCGTTTTCCTTTAAAGGAACCAACACTGCCACTAGGAGTGAAAGGAACTTCCTTCAACCCTAACTTTCCTACCAGGTTCATCTCAACCATTATCACCCTATCCATTACATCAACATAAGTGGGTAGCTTTAGTAAGAAAAAATGAGAACAAATACCTGATAGAAGTACCAACTCGAATCATCGATCATTCATATTCTAATTAGATACAATCTCAGGAGCAAAATGTACCAACTTAGAAAAGTGATTTGAGTAATCAGTCACAGTTTTGTTGGCCTGTTCAAGCTTGAAAAACTCCACAGCCTTGGCCAAAACCATTGATTATGGATTGAATTGGTTAGTGAAAATAACCCTAAAGTCTTTCCACTCCAAACCCCCATGTTTCCCAGCCGTCACCATCGTGTACCACCATCTCCTACTTGGTCCCTCCAGTACGAAGGTGGCACAATTCACCTTGATCACACCAGGTGTCTCCAAGAACCCAAACAAACGTTCAATCTTACTCAACCATTCCTCAGCATGTTGAGTGTAATGCACCGACCCCAGTTACCCAAAGTCGGTGCATTATTTTAATACATTGTCATGATTATAAGGAATCAAGTCCCGAAGGACCGATCAGTTTAGCAGTCTTGGAAAATAGATTACATACATGAACGTTACATTACACATTTGAAAATAAAAAACAACATAAATGATCCTTTTAGAACTCCATTAATCCCCAAGCTTAACCCTGCTTATCAATCATAATACACTTCTTGGAATCCTGGGAAAATAAAACATAAGAAATAGTTTAGCTCAGATGCTCAGTAAGGGTAAATAATTTAGCGGAAGCTACAAACTTTTAAAGAAAGACGTGAGATAAAAAACATCCTTTTTAAACATAAAATTGAACATAATATGGAAAAAAATAAATCAAACATTACTATATAAACATGCACATGGATATTCTACTATTCGAATAATCACATGTAATAACTAATTTCATAATAAGGGAATGCCTACCACCGGACATCATACCACATATTCAAGGCCTCGAGCCAAGACCACAAATAAAATTTTTGTCATGGCCTTTTTCCAAGACACTAGTTTTTCTCATGAGACCTACCAAAGCATCGAGGAGCTATATCAGGCTCCACCCATCACTTAATAAGTCCACTGCATTCCTCATATGAATATTTGAAACATAACATAAACATTCGTATTAAAACTAGCATACGAAATGTCAATACATTAACCATAAACCATGAATGGTATAAAAATAGAACATCCACAGTCCAAAATATCATATCTCATTCAATACAATATGTAAGATTGTATTATAATAAATCAACCTCAATAAAAAATAATATCCAGTAAAGGATGCTGACATAGTTGAAAATGATGAGTAAAACTTTTTGAGAGAAATATACTTTTTGTAAAATCATTTAAAAGTCATACATTTATAAAGGAAGTAATTTAAAATATATTTTTGAATCAAAGTGTCCCATAACACTTTGAAACTTTTGAAAATAATTATCATTTCAAAACATTCATGTCCATATAAATAAATCCTTAAAATCATTTTGAAAACATGGACATTAATTAAAACGATTTAGAAAGATAAATCTTTAAAACATTTAAAATTCTGATATTGATAAAGAGTACCTTTAAAAAATCCTCAAAAAATTCATTTTGAAATCATTTTTATGAAAAATCGAAATGGATGATAAAAATGTCCCAGTAAATACTTACACATAAACAATCTCGGATAATAATGAGATTGGGGAATTAACCCTTACCTTGAACATTCCTTTAGTCGAGGGTATGTTTAACCTCCTTTATGAAGATAGTAGTATGTTATTAAATTATAATATAACCATATTAATATTTATGATATCATACATGATTAATTTATAACTTTATACTACCCATTTAATAATAATTTCCATGTTAAATTAACATTTCGGGTAGTAATCGCTTTCTTTATCGTACGTGTTTTAACTTGTTACTCTTGATTGTATCACATAGATGAAGATATAAATACTTACAGAATATAAAACATGATTTATATATCATATATATTTAGAATATAAATATTTATAATAGACATATATGTGAAATTAAAACACCATTTATGGAGAGGTTAGTCCGTACGTACGCATAAACACTGTTTCTGTTTTAATATCGTATTGAACGAAACTAAGTGAATAAGATATATGAAAGTACACACACACACACACAGAGATATATATATATATATATGTCTCCAGTATCATTATTATGTCATATATTACATACTTATTAGTAATATATATTTTTATAATCATCGATGAATGGTGAACGTGGAAATGAATCTCATCGCGTCGTGGAGACGGTAATCCGTCCGTACGCACGAGCGACAATATAATTTCTTTAAAGGTGTGGAATTGGATGTTATATTAATTTTTCAGAGACATTATCATTTTATTTTCATTATTTATATACATATTACTCATAATTATATCAATCCAAAAAACATAGTGTTGAATAACAAATTACACCACGGCGTGGAGACGGTAAGCCGTACACACGCACGCATGGTGACATTATCATTCATAAGATGGATAGAATAATGAATATAGTTGTTCCATATTTATAATAACAGAAAATTATATATAATATACTAGAGATATTATTTTATAATGGAAATAACAAAGAAAGAGTAAGTGGAAGAATAAGAGAACTTGATAGTGGGTGGTGAAATCATTACCTCTTCTTCGGGTTATTCCTTTTGATTTGATCAAAAGGGCTCCTTAGGTTGGATTTATGACCAAAGGAAGGCCTATAGAAGGAATTTAGGATAGTTGGGAGGATATTTGGGCAGGGTTTGGCTGAGTAAAATGGCTTTGGAGGTGTTAATTTGAGAGAAGGTAAAGTTCCCTTTTATAAGAGGGATGAGGGGCACCTTTGAAAAAACTTAAAATATTATTTTATAATAAATTCATATTCGGTTTATAGTGGCTCCAAAGTGACTTATATAGACTATAGGGTGGGGATGGTTCAAAATCATCTCAACCAATAGGTTTTAGACAATTTTAGGTTACAAATTTAACCTTATCAGTTAGATTTAACTCTAAGTTAAATAATTTAACTTTTACCGTGTCTTCTTGTATTCTTACACTATATGGTTAATAAACATACTATATACAGCCAATCGAACCCAAATTGGTTAATTAATGTCATATATATTATTATATAAGTCTTTTTTCTGAACCTTAGATTTTTAGTATGATTATATCAATTAATAATATAATATTTGTTTTAAAAACTATTTTATGTCAATTTTGACACTATTTGGTATTTGTTTTTTTGTTAAAATAATAACAGCATTATTAATTCAAAAAAAAAATACATTGAATCAATACTAACATGTCATATTCACCTATAAAATTCGTGTATGTCATAAAAACTTTTAAATTATATTTATTTTAATATTTATAATACCATTTATTTTATTCTTTCATTAATAAGGTAATTACTACATCATCATTATGTCATTAATAAATTTAATTATTTAATCTCTAAAAATTATAAATAAAATATAATTATGTATTAAATATTTTTATCTTTCTAATTAATATTTATAGTCGAATTTATCATATTTATAACCCTATATTAAAAATGGTTTAGTTATTAAACTTTGATTTTAACTCTTTTAACTCTTCTTTAAATAAAATAATAATAAATGTATTAATCTAATCCAAGTGGAACTAAAGGATCATATTTTATTTCTAAGGTTGTTTTTGGTCGAATTACACTTATCCAATATAATTAGGACATGTGTTAGGGTAATAATAATATCATTTTTACCCTTAATTACCATATTTACTTTTAACCGTGGTAAATAAAAGCAAAAAGTTACTATTCACCAAAAAATATTTTTATCTTATTGAACCACATTTTACTTATTGATATCAACCATGTCTCTCGGATTTTTGAAATTCCACTCATAGAAGTGGTAAAATTATTTTTTATGTGAATTGGAAAATTTTCCTAGGAGGTGGGTAAAAGACGGTGAAAAGTTCTATAATTTTTTTATATATCTAAAATTATTATAAATTGAATCCAATGAATTACATTGAACTTATATAGATATTATGTATATATTTTGATATAAAATAAATTTAAATAAAATAATTAATTATTTAAATAAAAATTCGGTTTTAAACGATAACTTAGTGTTTTTTCACTATTCATCAAAAATTGAACATTTTCAGAAAAATACCACAAATTCACCCTAGGATAATTTCGATATTATGAATCCAAAAATGAATTCTATTTTACCAAATTCAAAACATATAATTTTCATTTATTAATTTAAAATAAATTCTTGTTGTAAAAAAATAGCATTTATTTAAGAAACAATAACTATCAAAAGATTGACACTTGTTTATGTATAATTTCAATGTGAAATTAATTCCAATGACCAACATTGGATTAAAGGGTAAAAATATAATCTAATTATACTTCAAAAACAATAAAATGTATAATTCAACATTATAAATTATTTTGATTAAAAAAGATGTTTTTAGTTAAAATATAATATTTTTCACTATTCACCCAAATATGAAAGTTATCAGAAAAACACCAAAAATTTATTGAAACTAAATTCTTATGTCCAGATTCTAAAGAAGAAGTTTATTTTGTCAAAATGAATATATAAAAGTTTCAAATATTATATTTAAAAAGGGTTCGCCATTAAAAGGTGGTAAAATTGCATTTTTTGAAAAATAATTCTTTTATCTGAACAAAATGAATTTGTTCTTAAATTATGTCTAAGAAAATCATAATACAGATTCCAAAATTATAAGGATTATATAATGTTCAAAATTCAGTTAATACTATTTATAACCACATTTGAACGGCTAGTTTGGTAAGTTGTGATGCGCTTGAACTCAGTGTTGCGTGTAGTACAAGTTATTGCATTACTTTGAAGAAATAACGTACTATGAAATCTTGGGGAGTTACATTCTTCCCTCCTTCAAAAAATTGTGTCCTCGTAATTTGAAATTGTTCTTCAAAAATAAAGGGTTTGAAATAGAAAATACCTTTGTGGGAAAACCCACATCGGAAATTGGGTTAATAAAATTTAGTCTTATTAAGAGGAAAAAGGGGAATGAAAAAGTCACCACCAAATTATGATCTCGATTAGGAGAACATTGGTGGTAATTAGAGACACATAATTGGAGAAAAAGAGTAAATATTTATAGGGAGTGATTGAGGTCATCCATCACAAACAATTTTAGAATTGTGGGCCTCAAATCCACCAATCTATAATGATTTAAAATACCATCAGTTCAAAAAAATGTAAGGTATTAGGATAACACATTTTTGGTTTTAAGATCCCTTCCATAAAGTTTAATAATTTATTTATCCATAAAATAAGAGGGATATATATATATTTATATATATACTTGACAAGTAGAGTTTAATCCTTTAACTAATTCCTACCACAAACTCATCTTTAACTCTAAAAGATTTCAAAAAAAAAAATACTCTATTTATCCTAATCGTATAGGGTTCCAAAAATAATGAATTTATAATTAACATATCAGAACCTTTAAAAAAACTACATTATTTAATCTAGGACATCAGGTGGGTCAGTGATAGGTGATACACCCTTGCCTCCCTTCGGTTGTAGGTTCAAGTCTTGCGGCCTTGCCGGACGTGATGGGTTGCCGCCCGACCTCTGGGTTGTCCTTTTTATGGAAATCCAAAAATAACATTAAAAATAGTATCCAATTTCAAGATTAATCCATTCCAACATTTAGAATTATTCAAAATACTTATATCCAAACATTCAGTCCAAAGTGTATAAGGAATTTAAACATAATGAGGATCCTTTTTTCCAGGTAATAAATGTGAATGCCTTCATCGTGTATTTTTTTACAACACCGCAACATCCTGAATTACCAAAATCAACCATCTCTTATTCCAAAATCACTATCTAATTATCAAGACCATATTAAGGATTACCTTTCCTTCAACCATTTATTTTCCAAAGAGTGTAGCTTACTATTAAGTCACTTTTCTTAGAACCATATAATCTCAAATCCTCAATAAAATAGTACTGCAGAACAATCCTTATTTATCTCCATAATTCATGTAACCATTATACTTTTGATACAACACTCAAATTAAATAATTCTATAATAAAAACATAAGAACACTAGTCATTCTTATTCATCTGAGGTTGTATCATAACTTGATTATTATCCAATAACATCATTTGCGGTATAATCTTATGAATGAGACATTGATTTGCATAGTGTCTCAACACCTTGAAGATAAATCATTTTACATTTGAAAACTTTTTCTTACCCTTGAAATCACGTACATGGTGTTCTTTTTCTCCACACTTATAAAAAACTCCCATTCCCTTCAAGCATTTACCAAGGTGATTAATTCCACATTTACCACATATTGGAAAATCCTTCTTTCCCTTATTACCTTTATCCATATTTCTTTCTACCATCCTTTTCTTCTCTGGCTTCCCTTCAAAGCCATAGGATTCAAATAATTCTTTACTGATCTTATTAACTCATGATACTATTTATTCATATGATGATAATATGTGGGTGACTATTTCCTATATAAATGTTTTCCTAATACCATGAATGATATGATCCTTCTTACTCTTTGGATCATATGTATTGATGGATTTCTCATTCCTTATAGTGGGTGCCATTTCTAAACAATGAAATACACTAGGTCAGTTTATGAATCACAATTCATAATTCCAAACATGTAAAATACCTAATGTAAATTGAACAGTTTATGGATATAATCAATAATCATAAAATTTTTTTCCTTGAGGAGGTATATACTCATAAACCCTTCATAGTGGTTTGTAAAGAAAACGAAAATTGTCCTAAGAATATCCCCCGGGAGTGTCGTAACCAAGAGTGCAACAAGGCCCGTTGTCGTGCACCAGTTCCCATTCGAGTCTAGCTCAAAGCATTGTTTTTGGGTTTTACCCTTAGGTACATCTGTTCCAGATCCACCTCTTCCTGCTCGTATCTTGATAAGGATGTATTTGGTTGGAAAACTCACAAAATCTCTACATTACCAAAATTCTAGGAAGTCCTTCTACACTAATCCTCAAAGTCTATCTTAGGTCTATGTGCTCTAATCAGAGTTTATCTGAATCTAGCTTCCAAGGTTATTGATAAAATTCATCTGATACCAACTGTAACTCCCTGACCTTAGTTACCCAGAGTTGGTGCATTATTTTGATACTTTGGCATGATTACAAGGAATCAAGTCCCAAAGGATCGATCGGTTTAGCAGTCTTAGAAAATAGATTACATACATGAACATTACATTACACATTTGAAAATAAAAAACAACATAAATGATCCTTTGAGAATGCCATTAATCTCCAAGCTTAACCCTAATTATCAATCATAATACACTTCTTGGAATCTTGGGAAAATAAAACATAAGAAAGGGGTCAACACAGATGCTCAGTAAGGGTAAATAATTTTGCAGAAGCTCTAAAATTTTAAGGAAAGATGTGTGCTAAAAAAAAACCTTTTTAAACATAAACTTGAACATAATATGGAAAAAATAAATAAACACTACCATATAAACATGCACATGGATATTCTACTAGTCGAATAATCACATGTAATAACTAATTTCATAATGAGGGAATGCCTAATGCTGAACCTCATTACCACATAGTCAAGGCCTCATGCCAAGACTACAAATAAATTTTTTGTCAAGGCCTTGTGTTAAGACACTAGTTTATCTCATGAGACCTATCGATGCATCGATGAGCCATAGCGGGCTCCACCCATCACTTACTAAGTCCACTACATTCCTCATATGAATAGTTGAAACATAACATAAACATTTGTATTAAAACTAGCATACGAAATGTCAATACATTAACTATAAACCATGAATGGTATAAAAATAGAACATACACAGTCCAACATATCATAACTCATTCAATACAATATGGAATATTGTATTATAATAAATCAACCTCAATCAAAAATAATATCCAGTAAAGGATGATGACATAGTTGAAAATGATGAGTAAAACTTTTTGAGAGAAATATCATTTTTGTAAAATCATTTAAAAGTAAAAAATTTATAAAGGAAGTAATCCAAAAGTTATTTTTGAATCAATGTGTCCCATATCACTTTGAAACTTTTGAAAATAAATATCATTTCAAAACATTCATGTCCATATAAATAAATCATTAAAATCATTTTGAAAACATGGACTTTAATTAAAAAGATTTAGGAAGATAAATCTTTAAAACATCTAAAAATCTGATCTTGATAAAGAGTACCTTTCACAAAACATTAAAATATTCATTTTGAAATCATTTTTATGAAAAATGGACATGGATGATAAAAATGTCTTCGTAAATACTCACACATAAACAATCTCGGATAATAATGATATTGGGGAATTAACCCTTACCTTGAACATTCCTTTAGTCGAGGGTACGTTTATCCTCCTGTATGAAGATCCTAGTATGTTATTAAATTATAAAAAAACCATATTAATATTTATGATATCATACATGATTCATTTATGACTTTATACTACCCATTTAATAATAATTTCCATGTTAAATTAACATTTCAGGTAGTAATCACTTTCTCTATCGTACGTGTTTTAACTTGTTACTCTTGATTGTATCACATAGATCAAGATATAAATACTTCTAGAATATAAAACATGATTTATATATCATATATATTTAGAATATAAATATGTATAATAGACATATATATGAAATGAAAAACACCATTTATAGAGACGGAAGTCCGTACGTACGCATAAACGCAGTTTCCGTTTTCATATTGTTTTGAAAGGAACTAATTGAATAAGATATATGTAAGTACACACACACACAAAAACATATATATATATATATATCTCCAGTATCATTATCATGTCATATATTACATACTTATTAGTAATATATATTTTTATAATCGTCGATGAATGGTGAACGTGGAAATGAATCTCATCGCGTCGTGGAGACGGTAATCCGTACGTATGCACGAGCGACAATATCATTTCTTTAAAGGTGTGGAATTGGATGGTATATTAATTTTACAGAGACATTATCATGTTATTTTAATTATTTATATACATATTACTCATCATTATATCCATCCAAAAAACATAGTGTTGAATAACAAATTACACCACGACGTGGAGACGGTAAGCTGTACGTACACACGCATGGTGACATTATCATTCATAAGATGGGTAGAATAATGAATATAATTGTTACATATTTATAATAAAATCATGGTATATATAAGATACTGGAGATATTATTTTATAATGGAAACAACAAATAATGAGTATGTGGATGAATAAGAGAACTTGAAAGAGGGTGGTGAAATCATTACCTCTTCTTCGAGTTATTCCTTTTGATTTGATCAAAAGTGATCCTTAGGCTGGATTTATGACCAGAGGAAGGCCTATAGGATGAATTTAGGATAGTTTGGATGATATTTGGGCAGGGTTTGGCCGATCCAAATGGCTTTGGAGGTGTGAATTTGAGAGAAGGGGAAGTGCCCTTTTATAAGAGCGGTGAGGGGCATCTTTGGAAAAACTTAAAATATTATTTTATAACAAATTACTATTCAGTTTATAATGGCTCAAAAGTGACTTATTTAGAGTATAGGGTGGGTATGGGTCTCAATAATCTCAACCAATAGGTTTTAGACAAGTTTAGGTTTCCATTTTATCCTTATCATTTAGATTTAATTCTAAGTTAAATAATATAACTTTTACCGTGTCTTCTTGTATTCTTACACTATATGGTAAATAAACTTACTATATACAGACAATAGAACCCCAATTGGTTAATTAATGTCATATATATTATTATATAAGTCTTTTGGCTGAACCTTAGATTTTTAGGATGATTATATCAACTAATAATATAATATTTGTTTTAAAAACTATTTTATGTCAATTTTGACACTATTTGGTATTTGTTTTTTGTTAAAATAATAAAATCATTATTACTTAACAAAAAATACATTTAATCAATAATAACATTTCATATTCACCTATAAAATTCTTGGATGTGATAAAAACGTTGAAATTATATTTATTTTAATATTTATAATACCATTTATTTGATTCTTTCATTAATAAGGTAATTAATGTATCATCATTGTGTCATTAATAAATTTAATTATTTAATCTCTAAAAATTATAAATAAAGTACCATTATGTAGGAAATATTTTTATCTTTCTAATTAATATTTATAGTCGAATTTATCTTTTGTATAACCCTATATTAAAAATGGTTTATTTATTAAACTTTGATTTTAACTCTTTTAACTCTTCTTTAAATAAAATAATAATAAATGTCTTAATCTAATACAAGTGGAACTAAAGGATAATATTTTATTATTAAGGTTTTTTGGTCGAATCACACTTATACAATAGAATTTGGACATGTTTTAGGGTAATAATAATATCATTATTACCCTTAATTACCCTATTTACTTTTAACCGTGGTAAATAAAAGTAAAAAGTCACTATTCACTAATTTTTTTTATCTTATTGAACCACATTTTACTTACTGATATTAACCGTATCTCTAGGATTTTTTAAATTCTACTCACAGAAGCGGGAAAATTATGTTTTATGTGAATTGGTAAATTCTCCTAGGAGGTGGGTAAAAGAGAGTGAAAAGTTCTATAAAATTTTTTATATATCTAAAATTATTATAAATTGACTCCAATGAATTAAATTGAACTTATATAGATATTATGTATCTATTTTTACCTAAAATAAATTTAAATAAAATAAATAATTATTTAAATAAAAACTCGGTTTTAAACGATAGCTCAATGTTTTTTCACTATTCATAAAAAATTGAACGTTTTTAGAAAAATACCAAAAATTAACTCTAGGATAGTTTTGATATTCCAAATCCAAAAATGAAGTCTATTTTACCAAATTAAAAACATAGAAGTTGCATTTATTAATTTGAAATTAATTATCGTTGTCAAAATAAATAGCGTGTTTTTAAGAAACAATAACTATCAAAAGATTGACACTTGTTTATGCATAATTTCAATGTGAAATTAATTCCAATGACCAAAATTGGATTAAATTGTAATAATATAATATAATTATACTTCAAAAACATTAAAATTTGTAATTAAACACTATAAATTATTTTGATTAAAAAATTTGTTTTCAGTTAAAATATAGCATTTTTCACTATTCATCCAAATATGAAAGTTATCAGAAAAACACCAAAAATTTATTGAAACTAAATTCTTATATCCAGATTCTAAAGTAGAAGTTTATTTTGTCAAAATGAATATATAAAAGTTTCAAATATTGTATTTAAAAAGTGTTCTCCATTAAAAGGCGGTAAAATTTCATTTTTTGAAAAATAATTCTTTTATCTGAAAAAAATGAATTTGTTCTTACATTATGTCTAAGAAACTCATAATATGGATTATAAAATTATAAGTATTATATAATTTTCAAAATTCAGTTAATACTATTTATAACCACTTTTGAATGGCTAGTTTGGTAAGTCATGATGCGCTTGAACTCAGTGTTGCGTGTAGTACAAGTTATTGCATTAATTTGAAGAAATAACATACTATGAAATATTGGGGTGTTACATTCTTCCCTTCTTCAAAAATTGAGTCCTCGCAATTTGAAATTGTTCTTAGAAAATAAAGGGTTTAAAATAGAAAATTCCTTTGTGGGAAAACCCACATCGGAAATTGGGTTAATAAAATTTAGTCTTATTAAGAGGAAAAAGGGGAATGAAAAAGTCACCACCAAATTATGATCTCGATTAGGAGAACATTGGTGGTAATTAGAGACACATAATTGGAGAAAAAAATGTAAATATTTATAGTTAGTGATTGAGGTCATCCATCACAAACAATTTTATAATTGTGGGTCTCAAAGCCACCAATCTATGATGATTTAAAATACCATTAGTTCAACAAAACGTAAGGTATTAGGATAACACATTTTTGGTTTTTAGATCCCTTCCATAAAGTTTAATAATTAATTTATCCAAAAAATAAGAGGGAAATATATATATATATATATATATATATACTTGACTAGTAGAGTTTCATCCTTCAACTAATTCCTACCACAAACTCATCTTTCACTCTAAAAGATTTTAAAGAAAAATACTCTATTTATCCTAATCGTATAGGGTTCCAAAAATAATGATTTTATAATTCACATATCAGAACATTTAAAAAAACTACATTATTCAATCTAGGACATCACGTGGGTTAGTGATAAGTGATACACCCTTGCCTCCTTTCGGTTGCGGGTTCAAGTCTGGCAGCCTTGCCGGACATGACGAGTTGCCGCTTGACCTCCGGGTTGTCCTTTTTATGGCAATCCAAAAATAACATTAACAATAGTATCCAATTTCAAACTTAATCCATTCCAACATTTAGAATTATCCAAAATAATTATATCCAAACTCTCAGTCCAAAGTTTATAAGGAAGTTAAACATAATGAGGATCCTTTTTTCCAAGTAATAACAAGTGAACGCCTTCATCGTGTATTTTTTTACAACACCACAACATCCTGAATTACCAAAATAAACCATTTCTTATTCCAAAATCACTACCTCATTATCAAGACCATATTAAGGATTACCTTTCCTTCAACCATTTATTTTCCAAAGAGTGTAGCTTACTATTAAGTCACTTTTCTTAGAACTATATAATCTCAAATCCTCAATAAAATAGTACTGGAGTACAATCCTTATTTATCTCCATAATTCATGTAACCAGTATACTATTGATACAATACTCAAATGAAATAATTCTATAATAACAACATAAGAACACTAGTCATTCTTATTCATCCGAGGTAGTATCATAACTTGATTATCATCCAATAACATCATTACCGGTATACTCTTATGAATGAGACATTGATTCACCTAGTGTCTCAACACCTTGCAGATAAAGCATTTTACATTTGAAAACTTTTTCTTACCCTTGCAATCACGCACTTGGTGTCCTTTTTCTCCACACTTATAAAAAACTCCCATTCCCTTCAAGCATTTACCAAGGTGATTCATTCCATATTTATCACATATTGGAAAATCATTCTTTCCCTTGTTCCCTTTATCCATCTTTCTTTCTACCATCCTTTTCTTCTCTGGCTTCCCTTCAAAGACATATGATTCAAAGAATTCTTTACTGATCTTGTTAACACATGATACTATTTATTCATATGATGATAATACATGGGAGAATATTTTCTTTCTAAATGTTTGATTAATACCATGAATGATATGAACCTTCTTACTCTTTGGATCATATGTATTGCTGGAGTTCTCATTCCTTATACTGGGTGCCATATCTAAACAATGACATACACTAGGTCAGTTTATGAATCGAAATTCATAATTCCAAACATGTAAAATACCTAATGTAAATTAAATAGTTTATGGATATAATACATAATCAAAAAAATGTTTTCTTTAAGGAGGTATATACTCATAAACCCTTCATAGTGGTTTGTAAAGAAAACGAGAATTATCCTAAGAATATCCGTCAGGAGTGTCATAACCAAGAGTGCAGCAAGGCCCATTGTAGTGCACTAGTTCTAGTTCGAGTCTAGATCAAAGAGGTGTTTTCGGGTTTTACCCCTAGGTACATCTGTGCCAGAGCTGCCTCTACCTGTTCGTATCCAGACAGAGATGTATTTTCTTGGAAAACTCACAAAATCTCTACATTACCAAAATTCTAGGAAGTCCTTCTATACTAATCCTCAAAGTCTATCTTAGTTCTATGTGATCTAATCAGAGTTTATCTAAATCTAGCTTCTAAGGTTATTGCTAAAATTTCGCTGATACCAACTGTAATGCCTCGACCCCAGTTACCCAGAGTCGGTGCATTATTTTAATACATTGGCATGATTACAAGGAATCAAGTCCCGAAGGACCGATCAGTTTAACAGTCTTGGAAAATAGATTACATACATGAATGTTACATTTAATATTTGAAAATAAAAAACAACATAAATGATCCTTTTAGAATTCCATTAATCCCCAAGCTTAACCCTGATTATCAATAATAATACACTTCTTGGAATCTTGGGAAAATAAAACATAAGAAAGGGGTCAGCTCAGATGCTCAGTAAGGGTAAATAATTTAGCAGAAGATATAAACTTTTAAGGAAAGATGTGTGATAAAAACAAAATCCATTTTAAACATAAACTTGAACATAATATGGAAAAAAATAAATCAAAAATTACCACATAAACATGCACATGGATATTCTACTAGTTGAATAATCACATGTAATAACTAATTTCATAATGAGGGAATGCCTAACGCCGAACATCATTACCACATAGTCAAGGCCTTGTGCCAAGACTACAAATAACATTTTTGTCAAGGCCTTGTGCCAAGACACTAGTTTGTCTCATGATACCTATCGATGCATAGAGGAGCTATAGCGGGCTCCACCCGTTACTTACTAAGTCCACTGCATTCCTCATATGAATAGTTGAAACATAACATAAACATTTGTATTAAAACTAGAATACGAAATGTCAATACATTAACCATAAACCATGAATGGTATAAAAATAGAACATCCACAGTCCAACATATCATAACTCATTCAATACAATATGGAATATTGTATTATAATAAATCAACCTCAATCAAAAATAATATCCAGTAAAGGATGCTGACATAGTTGAAAATGATGAGTAAAACTTTTTGAGAGAAACATCCTTTTTGTAAAATCATTTAAAAGTCACAAATTTATAAAGGAATTAATTTAAAGATATTTTTGAATCAAAGTGTCCCATACCACTTTGAAACTTTTGAAGAGAAATATCATTTCAAAACATTCATGTCCATATAAATAAATCCTTAAAATCATTTTGAAAACTGGACATTAATTAAAAAGATTTAGAAAGATAAATCTTTAAAACATTTAAAATTCTGATCTTGATAAAGAGTACCATTCACAAATCCTTAAAATATTCATTTTGAAATCATTTTTATGAAAAATGGACATGGATGATAAAAATGTCCCAGTAAATACTTACACATAAACAATCTCAGATAATAATGAGATTGAGGAATTAACACTTACCTTGAACATTCCTTTAGTGGAGGGTACGTTTATCCTTCTGTACGAAGATATTAGTATGTTATTAAATTATAACATAACCATATTAATATTTATGATATCATACATGATTCATTTATTACTTTATACTACCCATTTAATAATAATTTCCATGTTAAATTAACATTTCGTGTAGTAATCGCTTTCTTTATCGTACGTGTTTTAACTTGTTACTCTTGATTGTATCACATAGATCAAGATATAAATACTTCCAGAATATAAAACATGATTTATATATCATATATATTTATAATATAAATATTTATAATAGACATATATATGAAATTAAAAACACGATTTATGGAGATGGTAGTCCGTACGTACGCATAAACACAGTTTCCGTTTTCATATCGTATTGAACGGAACTAAGTGAATAAGATATATGTAAGTACACACAAAAACACATATATATATCTCCAGTAGCATTATTATGTCATATATTACATACTTATTAGTAATATATATTTTTTTAATCGTCGATGAATGGTGAACGTGGAAATGAATCTCATCACGTCGTGGAGACGGTAATCCATACGCACACATGAGCGACAATATCATTTCCTTAAAGGTGTAGAATTGTATGGTATATTAATTTTAAAGAGAAATTATCATGTTATTTTAATTATTTATATACATATTACTCATCATTATATCCATCCAAAAAACATAGTGTTAAATAACAAATTACACCACGGTGTGGAGACGGTAAGCCGTATGTACGCACGCATGGTGACATTGTCATTCATAAGATGGATAGAATAATGAATATAGTTGTTCCATATTTATAATAACATCACAGTATATATAAGATACTGGAGATATTATTTTATAATGGAAACAACAAATAATGAGTAAGTGGATGAATAAGAGAACTTGAAAGAGGGTGGTGAAATCATTACATCTTCTTCGGGTTCTTCCTTTTGATTTGATCAAAAGGGTTCCTTAGGTTGGATTTATGACCAAAGTAAGGCCTATAGGATGAATTTATGATAGTTGGGAGGATATTTGGGTAGGGTTTGGCCGAGAAAAATGGCTTTGGAGGTGTGAATTTGAGAGAAGGGGAAGTGCCCTTTTATAAGAGGGGTGAGGGGCACCTTTGGAAAAACTTAAAATATTATTTTATAATAAATTCATATTCAGTTTAAAATGGTTAAAAAGTGACTTATTTCGAGGATAGGGTAGGGATGGGTCTAAATAATCTCAACCAATAGGTTTTAGACAAGTTTAGGTTATCATTTTATCCTTATCATTTAGATTAACTCTAAGTTAAATAATTTAACTTTTACCGTGTCTTCTTGTATTCTTACACTATATAGTTAATAAACTTACTATATATAGACAATACAACCCCAATTGGTTAATTAATGTCATATATATTATTATATAAGTCTTTTGGCCAAAACTTAGATTTTTTGGACGATTATATCAATTAATAATATAATATTTGTTTTAAAAACTATTTTATGTCAATTTTGACACTATTTGGTATTTGTTTTTTGTTAAAATAATAACAGAATTATTAATTCACAAAAAATACATTTAATCAATCCTAACATATCATATTCACCTATAAAATTATTTTATGTCATAAAAAGTTTGAAATTATATTTATTTTAATATTTATAATACCATTTATTTGATTATTTCATTAATAAGGTAATTACTACATCATCATTGTGTCATTAATAAATTTAATTATTTAATCTCTAAAAATTATAAATAAAATACCATTATGTAGGAAATATTTTTATCTTTCTAATTAATATTTATAGTCGAATTTATCTTATGTATAACCCTATATTAAAAATGGTTTAGTTATTAAACTTGGATTTTAACTATTTTAACTCTTCTTTAAATAAAATAATAATAAATGTCTTAATCTAATCCAAGTGGACTTAAAGGATCATATTTTATTCTTAAGGTTGTTTTTGGTATAATTACACTTATCCAATAGAATAATGACATGTGTTAGGGTAATAAGAATATCATTTTTACCCTTAATTACCCTATTTATTTTTAACCGTGGTAAATAAAAGTAAAAAGTCACTATTCACCAAACATTATTTTTATCTTATTGAACCAAATTTTACTTACTGATATCAACTATGTCTCTATTATTTGTGAAATTCCACTCATAGAAGCGGTAAAATTAAGTTTTATGTGAGTTGGCAAATTCTCCTAGGAGGTGGGTAAAAGACGGTGAAAAGTTTTATAAAATTTTATATATATCTAAAATTATTATAATTTGACTTCAATGAATTAAATTGAACATATATAGATATTATATATCTATTTTTACCTAAAATAAATTTAAATAAAATAAATAATTATTTAAATAAAAATTCTGTTTTAAGCGATAGCTTAGTGTTTTTTCACTATTCATCAAAAATTGAACGTTTTCAGAAAAATACCAAAAATTAACCCTAGGATAACTTTGATATTCAGAATCCAAAAATTAAGTCTATTTTAACAAATTAAAAACATAGAAGTTGCATTTATTAATTTAAAATTAATTCTCATTGTCAAAACAAATAGCGTGTTTTTAAGAAACAATAACTATCAAAAGATTGACACTTGTTTATGTATAATTTCAATGTGAAATTAATTACAATGACAAAAATTGGATTAAAGGGTAAAAATATAATCTAATTATACTTACAAAACATTAAAATGTATAATTAAACACTATAAATTCTTTTGATTAAAAAAGTTTTTTTTCAGTTAAAATATAGTATTTTCACCATTCACCCAAATATGAAAGTTATCAGAAAACACCAAAAATTTATTGAAACTAAATTCTTATGTACAAATTCTAAATAAGAAGTTTATTTTGTCAAAATTAATATATAAAAGTTTCAAATATTGTATTTAAAAAGGGTTCTCCATTAAAAGGCGGTAAAATTGCATTTTTTGAAAAATAATTCTTTTATCTGAAAAAATTGAATTTGTTCTTACATTATGTCTAAGAAACTAATAATATGGATTCTAAAATTATAAGGATTATATAATGTTCAAAATTCAGTTAATACTATTCATAACTGCTTTTGAACGGCTAGTTTGGTAAGTCGTGATGCGCTTGAACTCAGTGTTGTGTGTAGTACAAGTTATTGCATTACTTTGAAGAAATAACGTACTATGAAATCATGGGGTGTTACATTGAGGTTCAGTGGAGCCTTTGAAAACTTGTGGATTATGGCGTAGGAAATCTTGAGAATGATTTCAGAGAATATCACTATGAACATCTATAGCTGGAGCCTGAAGAAGAACTGGAGGTGGTGCCTGTCCTAGAGCTTGAACAGTGTGGACAATCACCTCAACCAGACTCAGATCCACAATAGGACTCGCTTGCTGAGATTCAGTAGCAGCCTCTTTTTGGATCTGATTCCCACGTCTTCTCAGAGGCATGAAGCAACAAAACATAAAAAGACATTATATTAACACTCAAATAGAGTAACAAGGAAAACTATTCTTAATATAAGGGATAACAAGATTTGGATTCCATTCTATCCAAATAAAAATAGTGAAAATACTAGAACTAATCCACAAGTTGTATTTCCCTCACCAACCTTGGTGACTTAAGGTTCATTGTGGTGAGAGATGGCTAGGAACTCAATTACAACTACCTCCTAAGTCCCTAAAAGAAAACTCAAATGCATATTGTCATCAAGGCAAGATGCTTAACCTCCCTCTGATACCATTTTTTCATGAACCAGCCCAGGTACCCTGGTAACCTGATAACCGAGCCGACCCTGACATAGCCCGAAGGGCATTATTGATCCCCACGGGTCAACAACTAGTACCTAGAATCACACAACATGCAAGTGGGAACGATTTTTTTCACCAACAATGTTGAAGAAAATAAACAAGACAATATGCATAACAAAAAGAAACTCCACTGGGAGTAATGTAACAAAATTAAAAGAGGCATAAAAAGCCCAAAGTACTACAACCCAAGTACTAAAAAAAGGGCAAATATCCCCAAGGTCCCTAAGGACATAACTCACCAAGGCCAAAGATCAACAGCTGGATCCACCTCCAAGAGATCCCTTCCCTTTTCTCGAACCTGGAAGAAGAATGTCTAAAAACACTCAAAGGAAAAAGTAGGGTGTGAACCTAAGCCCAGTAGGATACCACCAAAGATTCCATAACAGATTCCAAATATAGATTATCTGAAGAAAATATTTCAATTTTTAAATAAAAATGTTTGGCATTTCAAAAGAATATTTTAACAAAACATTCTATACATTTTCAAATGATGGAAATAAATATTTTTTAAGCAATGATTTTACAAATGATGGAATATTTATAAAACAATGGCTTAAGTAAAACATTTATATAAAATAGTTTATATAAATTCAGTAGGCATGTAAAGAAGTTAAAAAGTATTGGCATACATTTATATCTCAAATATAAATAAACAAGCGAGCAGCATGGTCATCTGCCAAAAGGTACAGTAGTATTAACCAGTTATAGGATTCCACATTCTCTATGTGAACTCATAAAAATGTGTATACACACGTCCCTATGACACTGGCCAAAGGAGACTCATCACCAACTCATCGTGGATGTGACCCACTACAAGTATGTTTTAGAACGTTGTCATAGTGTAGAGTGTATCCAAATAACTCACTAACTACCTAAGGCTTGAATGCGCTCTTACATGATGGGTGAACTATTTTAAGAATTCTTATAAATACAATCAATCCCATTCTTCCATTTCAAATGTTCTAATTTCTTTCCATTTAAAACCAAAACATGTTTTATTCAAAAACATGCCTTCTTTACAAGATAAAACCAATGGGTTTCTATCAAATAATTTTAATCCATTTTCACCAGTTTGAAATCCAATCAAAACCAATTCCATCATGAAACAATTTATTTCCACAATTAAATTCAACAATTTAATTGAAATAATTTCCATGAAATCTATAATTCAAATTAAACAATTTAAATCAACAAATTTTCATAAACACACCCAATTAAATGGACTTGTGGGTTTTTCAAATTTTTATGCCAAAACCATTTCAAATACCTTGATTCACTGGAATCGAATTTTTATCAATTTAATTAAAAGAAAATTTGAGCAATTGAATTTAAATCAACAATTGAAATAAATCCAGAAATACAAGGATGATAAATTTGGAAAGTTGGGATGGAACCACCTACCTCTATTTATTGATGGGAGTTATCCCAAAGAGAAACGCCAAAAACCGAGCGGCACAACGTTGTCGATCAAGTTATGGATCTAAATCCTTAAAACCAAAAAAAAGATCAATGGCATCAAGATCTTGTAAAAATAGATGTAGATCCAAAATCCTAGATCTAGATCTCAACTCATAGGTTTAAATACATGAAAAATGGTGGAAATATCCCATGAAAATATCAAGGAAAGATAGAGGAAAGAACAGAAGAAGTAACAGGTTGAAATCCACTTACCAGGAGGAGAGCAGATCCTCAATCCGAGCCTTCAATCTAAAAGGAAGAAGTTTATATCACCTTGAAATCTCTCCAGGAGGCTTTGGAAACACCTATAATGTTTCAACCCCAATACAAGGTCGGAAATATGGAAGTCCTGGGGTTCAGGTGGTTTTAAGAAGGATTTTCGGAATTAAAAAAAATCGCGCGCATAGTTACCTGGACAGAGGTGCATGGTTAGGAAAACTGTGTGCCAACCGCACGGAACCCACTTTCCAGGTTTGAAAGGTTGGCATGGTTTGGTCGCACGGTCTGTCAAACCATGGACAAACCGTGTGGACCTCTCTGTCTAGTTCTGCATGGTTGGCATGGTTTGGTTACACGGTTTGTCAAACCATGTGCAAACCGTTCCCAACTCACTGTCCTTTAGTTTTCCTTAAAAGTTCACCCAAACACACCCAAGTCACTACTCCAAAACAGAGGTACTTAGAAACATAAAAAGTAACTGAAAAAATATGGTGATGTGACAGAACTTCATGATAATAAGTATCAATGCATATGATCCTCCAACACTAGATAGTCAGACATCAATTGTGTCCAGTTAGTATAATGTATCTAGATCATATGAGATATGTTTAATATTAATGTCACAGTATCTCGAGGTTCTAATTATAGCATAATAACTTATATAAAATTTTTATATGATAAATAATATATGAAAATTACTATTTAAATAGTGGAAACAGAAATAGAAACACTATAATGGAAAGTGTACATCGTGTATAACTCACTGTACACAATGTATGGTAATAAAAAATTACTAATAAAGTTGGGTCTATAGAACCCACTTTTACAAAACTCTCCCTTGCACTGGATCCAACATGCTAATAATTATTTTTAACTCTCACATGATAATATCATGTTTCTATTGAGTTATTTCTTTATTCACAGGAACTTCCACATATTTGTTGCATGGAAATTATGTTATCTATGACTTTAAATCTTTGAGTAAGACTTCTCAAGATATGATATCCCCAATTAAATTATATTTTTTCCACTATATAAACATGAAATCATGGATAATATTAGTAATAGAATTATCATAATGATAAAAATTTACTTACTAGGTTCAATTCCAAGAGTTGGAACAAATCATTGTGTATTTAACACTGCTTCTTAACCTGCCTCAGAAGCTGCAACACACTCGGTATTTGAAGATAAGGCCACCACTAGAATTAATGTGATTGTTTTTCTCATTAAATTACCATAAATATGCTATTATATCATAATGAACTTGTAGAAAGACTAGTTTGTTTCACCTTATAACCAGTATCCCTTCCTATCCACATACTAGTTACATATATTTTTTACTTTCTCAAGTATAATCAGATATCTCTGACTGCTTCTATTGTAGTTCTCCTAGATATAACTAATATTTTTATACTATAAAGTATATATTGAAAATATCATATCTTATACATATCATGGCATACATGATTGGTCCATCTCAAAATCATATGGAATTCAACTCACCTCATTAATCTTATCCTATATCCCGTACATGTCCACTTGGATAGATTTATGCCACATGACATTAGTAATAATTCTCTCTCAAAATTTCCCAACTTTTATTTTTCAATACATTTTTAGTATATGTACTATTTACTTGGACTAAGAATCCATTTGATCTACCTTAGTAGATCTCATTCCCTATAACTTTGGTTGCTACTTTAAGTCAATCAGTGGATAATTTCTTTTATCCTGGTCTTAACTAACCGTAAGACTAATAGTTATTTTCCATATGTTATCAAACATATTTTACATGTAAAAAATGGAACTCCCACTATCACATAGTATAAAAATGGAATATATTCATTACAAATAAATATTCTATGATCTGGTTGCTTACTTTAATCCTAAACCAGATTTCAGTAACTCGTACCATTATTGGCATTCTACTGGCTAGCCACATTAACTCACGGCTCCTTGATCTATTGAGTGAAGTCCCAGCTTCTAAAATATTAAATATGATTTTCTCAACACTGGACTCTAAATTTTAAATAAGTTAACTATGTATACACCTTTTCTGCTGAATTCACTTTTTTTAACCCACCACTCTCATAGGAACACACCAGTAGTAGGAGAAACCCACAACTATGGATGACGAGCACCCTGTACACCCAATTTTGTTCAAATTCAAATGATGGAAGCCATTGGTGACTTAATATTTTTTTGAGGGTTCTAATATTTTTTGATGAATGTAATTCATTTCTATAAATATGTTCATACAATGTTGTTTCACTCACAACTGGACATTAATAGAAAAAAAAATCATTGTGTCTTTATGCATTATTCCTATTAATTATTTTATGTGTTCTTGAATTCAACATGAAAATGAATAAAATTATAAATGCATAAAGGAAATAATTTTACACACCAGATCTTGAGCATCTAATATTGGTTGATCCATTTAAACTCAATGGATCAACCATGACCTAGGGGAATCATACCAGATTCGGGTATTAACTCATGAAGAAGCTCACTCTGAGTCTAGTGTGTCAATATCTCATCTAGGTTTTTTCCTCGAATTGGCATGCTCCATGTCATAGATTGTCTTCTTTATAATACAAATGTACTCATACGCAGGCGAAGGGGTCTTAGGAAGGGAAATGCATATACCGAAATACTAATAGATGCACAAGCCCTTATACATATTTAAATGAAGAAGTTTCTATGTAAATCATTACAAAAATAAACTACTTATTACAAACATCATAGGAAAATAATAAATAATTAAATGAAATTAACTATACATACACATAGTCAACCACTACTGAATAACAGTTGGTATATTAAATAAATGAGCGATATAATTAAATTGCAATAAATTTAATGTATGAAATAATTTAAATAATTTAAATGAATTATTTACATTCAAATAATTTATTCAAATAATATATTCTCATTTCCTCTGGTCATTAATTTAATTTCTATAAAAAAAATTAATTTATTAATTAATTTAATTTAATAATAAAATTAAATTAATTTTCGGAATATTAAAATATTAGTATTTTTAACCAAAAACTATTTATTAATTATATAATTTTATACTAAAATTAAATTAATTTTTGATTATAAAAAAATTCACCAGGCCCCAAAACCCCGCGTAGGCCCATTCCAGTCTAGGAAAACCCTGTGAAGGGGTATTTTGGGCCAGGTGGACCTACCAGGTCCCATTCTGGGTTAGGAAGACCCACCTAGGCCTATGCGGTCCTATACCTCACAGTAACCTAGAGGTATTGGAAAGGGTCTTCTCTGGTGGGAGGAGAATATGGGTGTGATGCAGGTTTCAACTGAGATATAGCTGGATTAGTGAAAGGGTTTACCCAAGGTCTGGCTAAAGCAGCATTGGTTGAGTTGGAAAAGGCCAAGCCATAAATAGCTAGAAGGGGTGATCGAAATTGACCAGGGATAATGGCATAGTGGTCTCTTGATGGGGTGGAAGCAGTCGATTGGGCCCATTCCAGTGACTGACGCATGATGGTGGTTAGAGAGGCCAAAATCGATGACATTGGGTGGTGGTGACTTGTTGGTTCAGGAAGGTGGAAATGATTGACCAGGAAACGAAGTTTCAATGATAGCTGAGGCAAGTTGTGGTGCTAGATGGGGCTAGGATGACGAGACATCGAATGGCGGTTGCGGAGGGAATAACTCGCTGCGGACGAACTACCTATGGGTGGAACCAACAATTGTCTAGGGAGGTAGTGAGGAGGGATGTGGCCAGTGGGTATTGCTCCAATGTGGTTCAGTGAACAAGATATGGAGGCAGTCAAAGGTGAAATGAAAACCCTAACAAGGGTGTCCCATGTACAGAGACAAACCCCTTTGTAAATATTTTTTTTAAATATTACCCTTTTCTTAATTTCAGGATGCCCGCTTAAAAAAACACAAAAACCATTTCCTTTCTTTTATAAGTCCAATTGATGCATAATTTTTTTCAAAATATTTGGGTTATTTTTTTAAAACAACCCATTTTTAGGATTATTTTAAATAATAAAAAGTCTGTTTTTTATTCTTCCACTATCATTTGAAACAAACTTCACTAACCAGATTAAATCTGGAAACCAGAATCTGAAGACTGAAATCTAGCTGGTTAGATGCATGGAAATTAAAGTGAACAATATATATATACACATATATTGTTCATCATTTTTATATCCAAAAAGAACCTTTTTTGATCCATAAACAAAAATTTGGATGACCATAACTTATCCATCAGAGACTGGATAAAATTGTGGTCCGATCCATTGATATAAAATTAATACCCTATACTTAAATTTAAATGAAAATATTTTTCCTGGATAATAAAATACATGAGATCACTCTGATACCAATTGATTGCACTAGGGCATGAAACAGAAGTAGGTGGGTTGGAGATTTAAAATTTTTCATCACCTGAGAAATGAAGTCTTGTCGTATACAGTAATTGGAACGTCGATACGGTCTAAGGATGTTGGGTGAATTAATCAGATCGTGGAAATTAAAATAGAATGGGTACCTCATTCGAATCAAAGTGTGATTCTATACTGAATGTCACTCACGACCATTGCTCAAAGGATTCTAACCCGACCCCTCTAGATCATCCACACACACTTCAAGAATCTACACACACACCATCCATCGAATTCCTAGAGCTAGCATAGAGATCTGATGTTCTCTTCAACATCACGATGATAACCTCAGTCTCATTCCTTTTATCAAAAAAGGAACTCTTGTATCCTTCACTCGGTTAGATCATTTATCTCTCTAGGATTTGATAGGAGATAGAAGATCTCAATTCTGAATGATAAATTGTAAATTAAATGAGTTTCGCCTCGACCTATATATTGGATGTCTAAAATACTCAGTTAGGGTTCCCCATCCCCCATATATTCAATGTTCACTAAATTAGTAACAAATAAATATTTATAATAAACTAAATATATCATAAATAATATTTATATGTTATCAAATACTTGTAATATATATTACATGATACACTCGAGTCATTAAGTCAACTCATAATTCCTTCTTATATTAAACGATCCTTGAATATTAATATAATATTAGTTAGTATAATATTATTCATTGTATTCACTAAAACACTTGTAAAAATTTGCAAGTATCAACTGACTACAGACATACTTGGTGTGTCTACAAACCATCATTCTATTTCTGAAAATCAATGCCTCATTCTTGTATATACAAACCCATGATTGAACTTTTAATTTTCACTAATGCAACTCTATACTCCATTTGAGAAGGAATTCAAAAATTTCAACCAGATAACTCAATAGAATAACCAAAATAATAGGATCGTAGGTGACTGTTTAATGAAAATATAAGAATCTAGGGAGAAATAGAGAAAAAATATTTGTAATTAGCTGTAATATCTATATCGATAGTATAAGTATATAAAATTATAGAAGAAATAAATTAATAAGATGATGAGATAGAACTCTCTAGGAAATTCCCCCAAGGCCAAGGTCATAGCCACCAATAAAAAGTATGAATACTAATCGAATACCCATCCCTTCTCCCATAGCATGATATATATAGAAATAAAAAAATACAAATACTTTTTCAAAATTACCCTTGAACATTTTAATCCTTCCCCCATTCTTTTAAGAATTGGTTTTTATGAATGGAGTTTCAACAAAACTACCAATGATGTTCAGTCTTTTGAATCATGGTGATGTTCACTGAAATGGATTTGATAAAGACTATAGGGATAAATTAGGGGAAGAAGTAATATTTTTAGTATTATCATAATAGGTGATATACCAATATATCATGTGGTAATAAAACAACTTGTAGAATAGAGTTTAAATGAAATACATAACAGAACATAAAATATTGATGTAATGTAACCTACGAGAAGAAATTATCATAGTTTTCAACTAGGAATTTGAAAAGGTGATGCATCTATCATAAGAAAAAATAAAAAGTATTGTGGCCCACATATAGTAACACATGTGGTAAAAAAGTGTAGGCATGAAACATTTCTTTGAACTGGGACTGAGGATCACATATGGTGAGAGTAGATACTGGAAGTTTTGAAACAATTAACAGATAGGGATAAGGGTATATTGTGCTACACATAATGATGTATAATGAATATTTTCTTTACAGAGGTGCATATAATAGTAATCGATTGAATCATATCAGAAAAGGATATTCTAAGTTGTTCAGAATGTGGGGATGGTTGGGGATATCATAGATAGAGTTAGTGTGAGACTATTAGGGTAGTAATGTGTGGGTAGTAGGGTTAGCTCCTAGGGATGGAAATTTTTTCTTTCTCACTTTATTTGTTTATTACGATAGTTGGGTTTATAAGGGATTATAAATATAGTTCTGTGGTTAGTTATAGATCAGTTTTTATAATTTACATGAAAGTATTTCTATTCGAAGAATATTGGCTAGTGAGGTTGTCTCTCTCTAACACTCGACACACACGATAAGGTGGTAGCCCAATGAGGGAGTCTCTCATGGTTCTTCAAGCTGTATATCATTATTTCGTATTACTATTATAACTCTCAAACCTAGTAGCATTATACAATGTTGTGATTAGTTTCTTTAATTATATATTTCTACCCTCTCATAATAACTCACTTTTCTAACATTTAGTGACTCTATTGGGGAATTTTTTTCACTGGAATTCATGATCACCACTAAGGAAATCGCAATTGGAACTATTTTATACTTTCTCTACCTAATTTTATACTGTGAGATCTGATGTGAAACCAATGTTAAGATCTCTATGATCACTATGTGGATGTATGGAAGATGTTGAGAATTTAGAGTAAGTTGATAGGAGAGCAAGATCATAGCTAGATGATAAATGATGAAGAACATAGTAGCTTTTATTGGATCAACATTGGAGATTATACAAAAGGCATTGATGACTGTGTATGATAGTTTGGATAAGTTGAAATAGGAACAGTTGAGTACCTGTGCTTGGTGAATTTATAGTTGTGAAAAAATGAAGAAATATAAACACTATGTTTGCATAAAAATTGGATCATTACGTTCTAGGTCACTAAACAAATACTCTTACTGGGAAATAAACAGAACTGACCAATCTCTTTGATACATAGGAGCAGTAGGGAATAGAGGAAGATTCCACACCTAATTTCTCATATGATAGGGAACATTATTCGGTTCAATACATGTAATCTCAAGAATATTTTAATATTATTTTGAAAAGGTGTATAAAAATCTTTATTATGCAAGAGTGGGACCTATTTTATCAAAAGTGATCAATATTGAAGCTGCCAAAGAAGATGGAGAAGTTATTGGTAGAGTTGGTGTTAGTAAGATCATAAATTCCACTAATGATGCTCTATTTGGCTATGAGAGATCACAGAGCATTGCTCAAAGTGGAAGAATAAAAAATATGTCTTTGGTTTTTGGTATGGTGAAGAGATTTGAACCAGGTTTGTGTTAATTTCTAGTGGAAGAATGGAGATCGGGTGCTATTCTAGCTGAACATGTGTGGTGAGGGAATGAGGTTGTAGTGTAATAACCATCACATTGAAAGTAGTTTCATTTTGTTCTAAATTATATTTCTAAAGTGGAAGTTAAGGATACCGAGTATAAAGTTAGGAGTCTCTTGGAATTCCTTCAAGAGGGGTTGAA
Organism: Viscum album; assembly: GCA_963277665.1. Classification (NCBI taxonomy): domain Eukaryota; kingdom Viridiplantae; phylum Streptophyta; class Magnoliopsida; order Santalales; family Viscaceae; genus Viscum; species Viscum album. The sequence goes on from OY728126.1 coordinate 1,673,953,970, forward strand.
TTATATCTATATATATTTCATGGTCAATTTTTGTTAGCATTAGAAAAGAGTTTATTTTGGAATATTTATTATAGAAGAATCATTATACTAGTAACTCATATTGGTTATTCAAGGAAAAATTCTGCATCGATGATCGACTTATTATTTGTAGCGATGGTAACAAAGCCTTATGGAATTGTTCATTACCTCTTATTTTATTTTGGGGGATGCGTTTTCCTAAAAAAGGATTGGGTATTCATGTTCTTCATAGGGAAAATTATGAAAACTATGTTTACCCTTTTCATTTTCAAGGTTTGGGGAGAATCTATATTTTTTTGGATAATATAGTAGGAAGATGATCCCAATATCATGATTAAGTGGATTGGTGGCATGTTGGTTATGTAGTAGTTAGTATAATGAGTTTTTTTCTCATTTATGGAGAATTTTATTTCTAAAAGAAGAGAAAGCCTAAATAAAATAGAGATTATTACTAATGAATTGATCCATACACTTTTTTATTTATGGAATTCTGAGCTGTTATAAAATACATTGCTTATAGTCACTCCATTTCAGTCAGTTCTTGGATTAAAAACACTGACAGTGGAATTTTAGCTAATAAAGAAAATTTGAATATGAAATAAAATTGTTTTCATGATAGAGAGAGAATCATTGATTTGGATATTATTGTTTCTCTAGAACTCATAGTCAATGGAAAATTTAGTGAATGTGTTTCTTTAATTTGTAGGGATATCTATGATTTTATGAAAATTAGTGTTGATATTTTAGATGTTAAGTTCCATGGAAATTTTTTTTTGTTTCATCTATGGGTTCAAAATTATATTTTGTTCCACAACCATCTATAAATCCTAATGCATCAAAAATTTCCATATAGATGCTGGGGAGTGAAAAAGATTCCTTACAGTGGCGAATTACATTGGAGGATTAAGGAATGAAACTAGTCTTCATGGTCCCCCTTAATGACAAGGTGGTTTTTTAGCATGGGGAAATGTTGGGAATGTGGGGTAGATTGGGTTTCTCAAATATATAGTTTTTGTGGGGATATTTATGCTATCATGTGAGGGAAGTGGGGTTAGATTCTAGGGAGATATGTTTTTTATTTCTATATTTATTAGTTTTTTATGATATTTAGGTTGGAAGGGGATAAAAAAATGGGAATGTGGTGGGTTATAGATTTTCATTTACTTGGTAGTGGGTCTATTGGTAGTAGAAGGGCTGGTGATGTGGTCAATCTATCTGGAACTCGACACACATAGCAATGTTAAAGCCTAAAGAGGTAGTCTCTATCGGTTATTACAGTTTTATATATTTCTTTCTTCTCCATACTATAACTCTCAAATATATAATAAATATACATTTCTATAGTTAATTTCTTCAATAACACCTCTCTTCACTCTATTTAGCACTCATGGTGCTAATAGAGGCTATGTTCTTGCCTCACATTGAGTTTTACAATGATTGAAAGTGGAATGATCATGTAGATTTTATGAGCAAATTAGTAGGATGTTCCACCAGAAGACTCTATACAACTAAGGAGAACAATGATTGGGAAGATATCATAGTACATGTTATGATGTTTTTTCCAATGATTATTGCAATGAGAGGTATCATGAACTATAATAGAATGTTCCACTAGAAGTGATATATAGTAAAAGTAGTTGTAATGAATAAATTGTGTCTATTGAATGTAGTAATATGAGAAATCATAGGAAGTGATAGGGAGATGTGAATATCAATAAGAAAAAAACACTACCCAACTTGGAATCATGAATATCCGTAATAGCATATTGTTGAAAATGATAGAGAATAATATTTAAGATGAATTAAATATATGTATATCATAGCCACTGATATAGATATATCACTAAATGAACAATGAAATACAAAACATAGATGATTTTAGTTGATACATAAGCTTATAGAGATCTTTGATGCATTGAATGGATCAAAGTATCCTCAAGGATACTTAAATAAAAGCCTAGAGAAAGAATAGAATCATGTAACACTTTCATGGACTCTAAAAGTGTTAGGAGAGCCTGAATGGAATGTTTAAAGTGAATATCGTGTGCTATGTATAGAGGTTCATGATATGTATGAACTATAGAGAAATATTGTGGTTTGAATATTCCAAAATTAATTACTATAGAAAATTTTGATTGAAAACTATCATGAACATGGGACTGGTGATCTTCACACATGGAAAGAGAATAAGTATGAAGAAAGAGAATCATGAGACCATGGTTTCATTGTTGTTGAGATTTATTTTATGATTCTAGTTTAGAATATAAATCACTTGATATGTTATGTTGTATGAAAGAAACAATTTATCTTAACTAACAAATAGAATACATGCATGAAGTATGGAGATCATTGTAGCATCAAAGGAATGGTGTTGTGACTTAAGTTCAACCCACTGGATAAGTAGGTGCTACTATTTTTAGAATAAGATCATAGAGCTATGTATGTTTAGGATGAACCAAGGTGAATCTTAAACCATCAACTATATGATAATTATTATGATTATTCATGGTCCAATGAGAAAGTGGCTTCATCTTATAGTGATCTAGTTGAGATATTAGGTGGTAACAATCGATGATAGATAAGGGTCATGTGTAAAGATCCCACCATGGTAGGTCTTGGATAATATCATGAATGGGGATGATAAAAGATAAGGAGATGGTATAAATATGTGTCATTAGAAGGTATTCACACAAAATTGAGAGTAAAAAATTGTGATATCTGCGAAGTGCCCACCAAGAGTGAAAGAAAAGAAAGTGAGGAAATAATTTCATATCCGATTAACAGTCTTTGAGTGAGTGAAGAATAATTGGTGAAACATTACACAACTAGATGGATCAAGTGAATCCTTACCAATAATTGGACACATTATGAGATATATATGAGCTCCATTCTGAGTGTGATATTTATCTCATACTCATTTTTGTATTTTTATGATGATGAAAGAGTATTGAGTCTCTCTAGTATCCCATGTAAATTCTATAAATCCCATTTTCACATTTTTTTGTGAACATTTTGGAATTGAAAGTTGTTTAAGTAGTATGAACAATAAGTAAGAGTGCCTAATAAAATCCCTTAAATATTATAGGTAGAACTAAATAGGAATTAAGGACTGGGTGTTAACAACTTTTACAGATTAGAATAGTGTCACACTCTAATTCACCCCTTGCCTAAATCACTATCATACCTTTGCCTAATTTTTTTTATATTTCTTATGGATTACTAACATATAAATCACACATTACTAATATTCAAATAGAATAAAAGTTTTATGTCATTATAAAAATTTTGTATGTGAATTATGTGCAAAGTAAAATTTCCACTGAAAATCCAAATTCACAGTGTAATTTCCATTGGAAATCCAAAGAGGATGATCTATTGGGAATCTACAAAGGAACATCCACAATAAAATGATAGGGAAAGTTTCCTATAAAAATTGGACATTAATAATTACCTATTTATGTTCCAAGTCCATGAGAATTCCTTATGGAAGTTCTATTGGAAATTCAAATCCATGACCTATGTTCCACTAAACAAAATTGTATAAGTCCGAGTGAATATTTATATAATAATAATTCAATAATTTTTTTTAATATTATAGTTGGAAAATTACAAAGTTCAATTATATGTGAATTCTATGCGGGAGTTCAAACAAAAATTCAATTATGTAGTTTCATAGGAAACCAATGAGGGAGATTCCACAGGAAATCCATAGAGGATGTCCCACTAGAAATCTATAGTGGAACTTCTATTATAATATCATAAAATAATTTAACCTAGAAATGGTCCATTTATAGTTATTAGTTTAAGTTCCAAGTAAGAAATCATATGGTAAATTCACAATGAATAATGTTACAAGTCCATGTAAATTTCAAATAGATTTTCCATTGGAAATCCAAATACATAAAATAAATTCCATAGCAAATCAACAGTGGAGGTCCCGCTATAAATCCATGAAAAAATACCACTAGAAATCTATATAGAAAGTTCCACTATAAAATCCCAATAAAAGTCCCATTTTGTACGAAAGGAGTTGCATCATGAAGTTTTCAATAAGACATTTCATAGTTTTCTTTCACTTATAAAAACATCAATAGATGGAAAAAATCAAAACATTTAGAATCAATATTACAATTTTAATGTTATTTAATAAATCTTTCATCTTTTTATTCAAAAATTACTTTGATAATTTTAGGTATTTGTGAGTAACCTTCACAAAGAAACCTTTAAAATTCTATTTTATACAAAAAACTCAAAAATCACCAAATGGATCATGATCGTATGTGTATAGTCTATATTTTTCATTCCACTCTCCATGTTATTCATAGATGGTGAACACATTGACTGCTGAATGAGATCGAAGATGCACCTCACTTTCCCACTATATACAATAGAGCACATAACATGTTTGATGTCTCTTTAATAGATCAATAGGTTAATTGAAAACGAATTTTCAATTGTTAAATAGATTCATCCGGTCAATTATTGTTGTGGCCACTGATTCCTGAGCATTATTTCCAGCAGTATAATGGGGAAGAGTTGGGGGTTTCATTCCATAAAAAAATTCAATGGGAGTGTGGCTAGTGGAAACCTGAAAGGAGGTATTGTAGAAAAATTAAGCCCAAGGTTACCAATAAACTCACTTCTTTAGTTTATCAGAATAAAAACACCATAAATAATTCTCAAGACTACAATTAACAATCTCCATTTTTACATCTATTTGAGAATGGTAATAAGAGATCTGTTAATCCTAGATCCATGTAAATGAAAAAATTAATTCCAAAAAAATAGAGTGGATAGGGGATCTCAACCACTAATAATCTCACTAGGCATTAAATATAAATGAAAAATTTCTTTCATGAAAATATCAACAACATCTGTTCCCACAAAAGGATATTTAAGGGGTAAAAATTGATCATACTTGGAAATATGGTCCACCATGAAAAAAATCACCTCATAACCTTGAGATTTATGAAGGTAATAAATTAAATCCATATATATATTTCATCATAAATCGAGTTTGGAATTGGAAGTGGTTGTATTAATCTCTCTAGGATCAAAGTCTTTTATTTTTTCTAATGAAAAACAACACATTATTTAACAAATTTAATCATTATTTGAGTCATTCATTTCCAAAATAAATTTTTTTCCAAATGTTTATAGGTTTTCAAATGACCTTGGTGACCACCAAGTGGATAAGCATAGAAATAGTGAAATAATGTGGGGATGAGCTGATAGATTTTAGAGAGAACTAAGTGTCCTTTAATATAAATCAAGACTTTATGCAGTGAAAAACGTTTAGGTTATGAAACCTAATTTTGGAGAGATAAAATATTTTACTGTACAAAACTATATTTTTTATTTTATACTCTGACCAATGGAATATAGATCCATCAAGTATCAGAAAGTTCCATTTGAGAAATACATGGTTCATGCATCATAGATAGAGCATTCAAAACAGAATTCATCATTTCATATTTATAAATGGCATACAATATATATCCTAATTGCTTGGATTGTCAAAATTGTTGTTCCATATATATAATTATTTTAATCAACAAATTTTTAATACTATTATGTTTTGTAAAAACAAAAAATCATCTTCCCAAAATAAACTACTGCCAATGAGTAACAGCGTTCACGAGCACCATCAATTCCATATCACAAACAGACATGTTTATGGTGGCATCAGGTAAAGATTTGTTTTAATAAATCTATAGGTCCCCCTTCCTTCTTAAGTACCACATGAAGATAACATCCTTAAGCATCACACTCAACTGTAAACTATCAAGAAAAATCTGGTAACCGTATCATAAGAGTTTTAACCAACAAAAACTTCAAAATGTCAAAAGCATATTAATCCTCTGGACCCCATTAAAAACTATTATTTTTCATATGGTCTATCAGTGGTTTTGAAAAATTCTATTAATCCTTAAAAAACTTAAAATAATGACCAAAGTGGCCTAAAAACCAATGTACCTCTTCAAAATTATGAGGAAACATCCAATTCAGAATTATGGAAAATTTTATGGGGTATATAGAAACTCCCTGTTGAGAAATGTGGTGGCCCAGATACTCATCTTCAGTTATACTAAAGAAAAATTTCTTTTGGTTAATATGGAATTTATGATCCTATATAATTTCAACAACATAGATAATATGTTCACTATGTTCTATCCAACTGCTACTATAAACTAGTATATCATCAAATAGAACATAAACAATCTTTCACAGTAAAGGTTTAAATAGTATATTCATGGTATCTTGAAATGTGGTGGGGGGAATTCATTAGGACAAATAGAATAAACAAAAATTATTAGTGTCCTTTATGGGTGTGGAAAAAATCCTTTAAATATACTTTTTCTGGACATGAACCCGATGGAAACCTGACTTAGGGTCTAATTTGGAAAAATATCATGCTCTAAAAAATTCATCCAATAATTCATCAATAATAGAAATAAGAATAGGAAACCGATCTGAAATATTTTTATTGTTCAAGGCATGTTAGTCAACACACATGAATCAACAACCCTCTTTATTTTGGACAAAAATGATTGGAATAGTATAAGGACTTGTACTACTATGAATGAATCCCTACTGTAAAAAATCTACCACCGACTTCTCCACTTAATTCTTAATGAGATAATAAATTTTTTAAGGATGAACATTAAATGGGGACACTAGTCCCCACATCCGTATGGAATTATCGGAATCAAAACTAGGTTGTAGGCCCATACACTCCTCAAAATCCGAGTATAACCTACCAATAGTTTTTTTGAAATTTTGTAAAAAATTCCAGTATAGAGCAGTGAACATATTTGGTCTCATGAATTCTAAGATTCCATTGGATTTCCTATGAAAAAATTACATTATGTAAGAATGGTATTCAAGTCTAGAGGGGTGTCCTAACTTGGATGAATTCCATACAAAGTGACTGAATGGATATGAAAGAAGAATCTCATAGTTATGTTTCTCAAATGGGAAGTTACATATCTCGAGGTTTCTAACCAAGACATTCCCAAAACAAGATCAATTTCTGATATATTGGAAAGATAATCATCCACTTCAAAAACTAAGTTTCCTAGATTAACAAGAAAGGTATTGAATATTCCATAATAAATTATTCATTGAAAATCTCCCAAAAACACTCCAAAATGTTTAGTTTGGGAGACTGGAATGGCTAAAATTTAAAGAAATTATCTTGATATAGAATTGTGGTAAGAACCACTATCCACAATCACCAAAACTGAAAATCTTAAAATTGAACCTTCAAGAATCACTGAATTAGTTTCTTAAACTCTTTTCTCAACCAACATACCATGAAATAAATATAGGCATTTCATCCCTTAATTTAATTTTCCATCATAATAAATAGGTAGTTTAGATTCTATCAAATCACCCCTAGTGCTTTAGGCCCAATACACTCCCAAACTAATAGATAAAAAACTTTATCTAGACCTTACTAAGCATGATAGAATTTCAATCCACAAGAATAAGAAATGATTTTATCCTTGTGTTCTTAAAATTACATATGATAAATATTATGATGCCTTATCCACCTAGGATTATCATCCTTCATTTCTACAAGCCACCCCTTATCTGAATTTGAAGGTACAAGACTAAATTTGATCATCCCACTATTTCTAGTTTGACCACAAGACCTAGGAACTACTGTCCTTTGAACTTCCTACCCATTAATGATGCCTTTAAATATTATCTCATGTTACAAATTCTGAGTTAGTGAAATAAGTCATGATTTTGTTCTAGGTTTGTCTGTAGATACTGTACTCTAAATTTTCAGATACAATCTTTCCATAAAAATATATATAACAACCATCTGGAAGACTTGGTATTATCAAAGAAAACCTCTCAAATTAATTGATGTATTCTTCCATAGTACCTTATTTTTTAATTCTTTTTAACATTTTTAGAGGATCATTCTTGGTTTTTGTACCTAAACATCCTAGAGTATTCACCATTAACTCTTCCCATTCCAATGTAGAATGCATCTTAAGTAAAGAAAGAATCCAATGTTAAACTTAACCTTCTATACAATGTTGTTTAACTGGTACACTACGACAAGCTCGTCATGTGGTTAATAAACAGAATTTAATATACTTATATATATTAATTGAAAAAACAAATAATACATAAATAATAGATATAAACTCAATAATAATAAATAATAAATAATGAATAATAAATAATAAATAATAAATAATAAATAATAAATAATAAATAATAAATAATAAATAATAAATAATAAATAATTAATAATAAATAATAAATAAATATAAATAATAAATAATAAATAAATAATAAATAATAAATAATAAATAATAAATAAATATAAATAATTAATAAATATAAATAATAAATAATAAATAATAAATAATAAATAATAAATAATAAATAATAAAGAATAAAGAATAAATAATAAATAATAAATAATAAATAATAAATAATAGATAATAGATAATAAATAATAAATAATAAATAATAAATAATAAATAAATATAAATAATAAATAATAAATAAATAATAAATATAAATAATTAATAAATATAAATAATTAATAATTAATAAATATAAATAATAAATAATAAATAATAAATAATAAATAATAAATAATAAGTAATAGATAATAAATAATAAATAATAAGTAATAAATAATAAATAATAAATAAATATAAATAATAAATAATAAATAAATATAAACAATAAATAAATATAAATAAAAAATAAAAAATAAAAAATAAAAAATAAAAAATAAAAAATAAAAAATAAAAAATAAAAAATAAAAAAGTAAAAAATAAAAAATAAAAAATAAAAAATAAAAAATAAAAAATAAAAAATAAAAAATAAAAAATAAATATAAATAATAAATAATAAATAAGAAATAAATATAAATAATAAATAATAAATAATAAATAATAAATAATAAATAATAAATAATAAATAATAAATAATAAATAAATACAAATATAAATAATAAGTAATAAGTAAATATAAATAATAAATAATAAATAATAAATAAATATAAATAATAAATAAATATAAATAATAAATAGTAAATAATAAATATTAATAATATATAATAAATAATAAATAATAAATAATAAATAATAAATAATAAATAATAAATAATAAATAATAAATAATAAATAATAAATAATAAATAATAAATAATAAATAATAAATAATAAATAATAAATAATAAATAATAAATAATAAAGAATAAATAATAAATAATAAATAATAAATAATAAATAATAAATAATAAATAATAAATAATAAATAATAAATAAATATAAATAATAAATAAATATAAATAATAAATAATTAATAATTAATAAATATAAATAATAAATAATAAATAATAAATAATAAAAAATAAAAAATAAAAAATAAAAAATAAATAATAATAAATAAATAATAAATAATAAATAAATATAAATAATAAATAATAAGTAAATATAAATAATAAATAATAAATAAATATAAATAATAAATAAATATAAATAATAAATAGTAAATAATAAGTAAATACAAATAATAAATAATAAACAATAAATAAGTAAATATAAATAATAAATAATAAATAATAAATAAGTAAATATAAATAATAAATAATAAATAATAAATAATAATTAATAAATAATAAATAACAAATAACAAATAATAAATAATAAATAATAAATAATAAATAATAAATAAATATAAATAATAAATATTTAATAATTAATAAATATAAATAATAAATAATAAATAATAAATATAAATAAATATAAATAATAAATAATAAATAAATATATAAATAATAAATAATAAATAAATATAAATAATAAATAATAAATAATAAATAATAAATAATAAATAATAAATAAATATAAATAATAAATAAATATAAATAATAAATAATAAATAAATATAAATAATTAATAAATATAAATAATAAATAATAAATAATAAATAATAAATAATAAATAATAAATAATAAATAATAAATAATAAATAATAAATAATAAATAATAAATAATAAATAATAAATAACAAATAATAAATAATAAATAATAAATAAATATAAATAATAAATAAATATAAATAATAAATAATAAATAATAAATAAATATAAATAATAAATAATAAATAATAAATAAATATAAATAATAAATAATAAATAAATATAAATAATAAATAATAAGTAAATTTAAATAATATATAATAAATAATAAATAATAAATAAATATAAATAATAAATATAAATAATAAATAATAAATAATAAATAATAAATAATAAATAACCACTAACAAATATTATTATTAATAATAATATTTTATTATTAGTACTAATAAATAATTAATAATAAATAATAAATAATAAATAATAAAAATAAGTAAATATAAATAATAAATAAATAATAAATAATAAATAATAAAGGTAAGACCTGAAAAAGAAAGAAAATACCTGGTAAGGGATGAAAAATCATGAAAACGCATGAAAACGGATGGAGAAGCATATGAAGAATGAGGCATTCGAAAGAATGAGAACGCATAAGAACGCATGAAACCTCATGAAAACTTTGGAAAACCCCTTAATAATTCAACATAATCATCATAATAACCCACAAAAAACCATTGATAAATATAACAAGTCATGGAAACCCAAATAAACAGTAATAAATGAAGCAACCGTTAAAACCCGTCAAAAACGGTCATAAAGAGACAAAAACACTGAACTCACATTAACGAAGATAACTTATGATCCGAGAGTCTGTTTTAGATCCACGACCAGTCAAATCAAAGATCCTAAAACGATCTTCGACCTGATAGGTGAAAGAGTCCGAATAAACAGGCGGATCGGATGTTATGACCAGTTAAAAAAAAGATGACGGGGAACATGTGTTAGAAACGAGGCGTCGAAAAACATAAAAAACCCGATACTCACTAAAAAGGCCATAACATATGATCCAGGAGTGTATGTGGGCACCGCGACCAGTAAAACTAAATCTCATGGAACGAGCTATGATCTGGCAGGTGGAGTTGTCCGAACTGACACGCAGATAGAAAGTTAGGTCCGTTTGAAGACAAGTTCGATGGGACACCGGTGACGGAAACGGGGTTTCAGAGGCCTTCAGAGGGGTTTTTGGGGTCGAAAAACACGACAGAATCTTTCTTGTGTCAATTTGGTGTGTATCTCTCTTTGCTGGCTTCGATTTGATTTGTGGTAGAGCCCAAACGGACACCCGGAGCGAAAGTTATGGTCGTTGGAAGTTGGAGAACTTTTTTCAACATTCTTATAACACTAATATCTTCTGAACCTTATACCGTCTCATGGTTTTGATTATATGTTCCTCTATATCTCTTCATGAGCTTCGATTTGACTGGTCGTGGCGCTCTAATGGACGCCCGAATCAAAAGTTATGGTCGTTTTAGTGATTTCGGGGTTTCTCGTGTTTTTTATTTTTTCCTTTCATTTCGCGGCGGTTTTACCGAAACCGCCGCTATTTCGTGGTAGTTTTTTAAAAAACCGCCGCTAATCCTCGAAAAAAATTAAATTTTTTTTTTTTTTGGCATTTCGCGGCGGTTTAAAAACCGCCGCGAAACGTCGGCCCGAAACGCGTTTAGCGGCGGTTTTTAACACCACCGCGAAAAAACCGCCGCTAAACGGCCACTTTCTTGTAGTTGTACTTGAAAATAGAGGTGCGTTTTGTGGATTATAATGTATGCCATCACCTTAGATATCCAAACAATTGGATCTTCTTTATAGAAAGTAGTTAATTCTACTCTTTTAGCCAAAGTACTCAATTCAGAGTGCATAGACTCTCCAACGTCACTCTTTTCATACATTTTCTGATCAATCGTATCTATTTACCCTTGTTCAACCACAATATATACACAACATGAACATAAAAAAACATCCATGTACCTAACATATTGTGTCTATTTTATTCATCTACTCTTCTAATGCCTTCTAAGTTTCTAGGAACACCTTCGATGACTCTGGTTCTTCCTCTACACGCTGTACTAATTCAGTAATTACTTACCGTAAAAACATTTCAGAAATTATCTTTGTTTTCTCCAAAATAGAATGTGAAATTTCATCCAATGATGCCTAAAATGGTATTTTAGGTTCTGTGAGAGGCTCTAGACTATCTAAGAATCTCTCTAATATTTCATTCATTATTTTTTTACAACTCTGACTACATCATAGTTTACGCAATCTATGCTTTCTTCATCTGATCTACCTATGTATCCATCACCGATACTCTTGATTCCATCCTCATAGGAATCCACTAACTGACTTGATACTATTTCATAGTCAATTATATTATACTTATTCGAATATTAATGAATGTTCCTAAGTGATAGAACCACAAATTTTTAACAAGAAAACTAAACAATTTTCACACGATCAAGCAATGAGTATTCAGAATTAATCAATTAGTAGCCATTTTACTAAGAATAAATTACATGTTTGAAGGGAAATAAAGGAAAAATTAACTCCCTTGAATTTCTTTGCAAAAGCCTAGCTAAACCCCTTTACAACTACTTTAACCATAAAGAATAAGCTTCATGACCTCCCATGAGACTTCTCAACACTTTATAAACTGTAGGATCAAGACAAAAAAAATTACCCTTAACTTAAAATATATAATCACCTCTATCTAATAATAAGTTTTTATTAGATTAGGATTCTCCCACTTCTATTCCAGAATAGGGGACTCCAATTGATGCTCCATTTGAGCACCCTTCCCATCAGAAGTTAACTCTATTTTTTCATAATGTTGGTGTTTCTATAAAAGACAATACTACAATTCATTGTCCTAGTCAAACAATTTTGAGTAAAAGAATCTTAATAAAAACTAGTTTTTATTAGAATTAATATTTAAATAAATTTTACCCATATTTTTTGAATATGAAATTGAGGTATATCACTCTTCGAATCAGCAGAGTCGTCCTAAATGGAAAATTCTAGTGATGTTATCGCTCAGAATCCTTTAGTTATACCTATTTATGTAGAAAGACCCGTCATGACCCCCTCCCCACAAAGTGTACCCCTCCTGGGCCGACAATGTGAGAAGAGAGATAATGAACCCTGAGTCCCGCCTCCAGTAGGCCCCGGGTTGGCGACTAGCACCGAGGGTATAATACAACATACAAATGGGAGGCATTACCCTCTAAAAGAACACATGCGGAAGAGAGAGATAGAATAGACTCCAATCAACTCCCACTCATAACTGAAATACAAAAGAAACCCAAGTACATATATGAAATGTCATGCAAAAGTACTACAACTGAAAGGGGAAACTTAAAGTACCCAAAAGAAAGTAAAACGGTAGGGACCACAAGCCCGAACAACTCCTCCTCCAACCACAGGCTAGTAGTAACCCGCTTGATCTCCAACCTGCTCCAAGTGACCTGAAAACCAGTTTATATATATATAGGGTGAGTATAACAGTATACTCAGTAGGATCCTCCCCAAGCCTCTCGTACAAAAGTAAAGAAAGCATTCTAAAGCCCAGTGAACAACATGTGAAACTAACTCGTCACCTAAACAGGTATACTAAGTTCCCAACCTCACCATGGCTACTCTCACTAAGTAACGCATACAAGAATATAACATATAGTAAAGAATATCAAGGGTACCCCGCTACTACTTCCCCACTGGTTTGCTGCTTTTCCCCAATGACATACGTCCTGTGCATCTATCTCCAATGCTTGCCCGCAGACACTTGGGCTAAGCTCCACCATCTGCACCTCGTGCACCACATAGGCTTTCCCACAGACACCTGGGCGAAGCACCACACTGTCCTCACAACAAAAAGTAACCAGGTAGTTTCCGGGAGCCACCACAACTCGCATAACATGTATCATACGTCGGGTATAATACCTCAATCCATTACAGCCCATACTCTGAGTAAGGATCCTCAACCCATCATATCCTATACACATTACACCTATAGTAGTCCATAGGATGCTATATCCATAATATATGTGTGTGAATAACCACAAGCCATTACAGCCCTCTACACACATATATGGGGTAACTAACCGCTGTGCCTCATGGCACAAGTATCTACCAAGAGAAGAGAGCGGGCCAAAGGGGGTAGTCAGCCATTCGACCTCCCATCATAATGTTGGGGAAAACACCCCCCCAGGGCTCAGAATCCCCGGGGTGTCAGTTTCCCTTACCGACAGGGTGGAGTAGCGTATAGAAACACAAAAAGTACAGAATATATATGTAACTCACATCCACACTATGGTCATTTACCTAGTCTTAGATACAACTCCAGCTAACATCTCTCAGACTCCAGGCTGCTACTTCTAAGACTAGGTATCCTATAAGCACACAACATCTAAAGAGCTTTATTAGATTACTCTGTTCTCATTTTATCAGTTCCACTGTACATTAATTAATTCTTTAAACATTAATTAACCATGAACAATTCCACATTAAACTGAATTGGAATCACATTCAAAAACAACTGCTCCTTTTTAAGATTCACATCGCCTTTAAATTATAGTAACTCCATCCCCATGGATTTTCACCATTTAATCAAACATTTATTACAGAATTACTTTTCCATATTCCTAGGCATTCTAGAAAAGAATCCTATGCTTCTAAACACAAAGGAGGCTCAACACAGTGAGTAGATATACTACCCGTCGAGTCTTTTCCACCTATAGAAAGAGCATAGACCCATTCTCCCTCGAGAGGCTAAACACGGAAAGCCCATGGCATACCCCGTGCATCTTCGCCTCCTTCGGAAGAAGGGTAGCAAGACCAGCTGCCTTGAGTAGTGGGGAAAAGAAAAGAAGATTAACATTCAAAGAAAACCACAAGCAACTAGCAACCACATCCATCCCATTCCATCACCCCTGATGTCCTCCCCGACACCCACATGCATAAACTGATGCATCTCGCCACTCTAGGCATCATCTGCTGCCATAACCACAAGGCCTCCATGCCTCCACATATCACAACAGCCATCCATGCTCACATCACAGCACAAACAACAGGAAAACAAACATCACATCATGGGCTCTTGACCCTTTAACAAACAAGAGGGTAACTCAGAACCCTTTTAGAAATTCCCACATAATCTGTTCTTTAATCCATATTGAATTAGCAGATTTTTTATTCGTAGGTTCCAATTACGGGATACCTAATCAGTAAGCTATCACAATTAAATAACCATGCTTACTTCCCTAATTTGATTATCCTCAAATTAGAACGACTACAAAAACTGCAAAAACCAGAATAATTTACATGCCTATTTATATTTAGCCAATTAATTAACAACTAATTCCAACTTTACGTTCATTATCAATTTCTATCATGAACGAACAATAAATCAAAGAAAACATAGATATCACTCTATCTAGAAAAACATGAGGCAACCGTTATCACGGTATAAAGAAACAACATGCAATCAACCAATTCTCTTAATCCGGTTCAAGTATTTAATTAGGTCAATTTCATTGTGATCCAAAGGGATAAATCATTCCAATTCTACGATTGCACATATATAATTAGAGAAGCCATGAATCCCCTACCTGGAAGAGTTTTTGACGTCCTTTATCCACACAACGGGTCACAATCCTCCTCTCACGACAACTTCATCCACCGGAGGATGCCACAGTACGATAGTACCAACCAACCCCAAGAAAAACCCATTAGAATCTTGGAAATTACATGGTATAATATGGAAGGGAGAAACAAGAGAAGATGATCCCATAAGGAATGACGATAAAACATACCTTATTGGGAAGATTGACCGACAGAGTTCGGTTGCATCCAAAACAGAGCAGAACCAATCCTTGGAGTAAAGATTGATTGTGCAACTCCTACGGGAAGGATTGGAAGGTTCTAGCATCTCTTAGTTGATAACAAAGGGAAAGAACAAGGGAGAATGATATCTCATCCCTTTTTAAAGATTTAATGGGGTGACGGTTTAAGATCCGGTTAATTCTCCATTAAAAACAGATGGTATTAACCCACGTGGTTTGACCAAGTAAAATACATCCCGGCCATAAGAATAATTAATATAGGATTTATGGCATTTGTATCGTCCTTAAGAGTCCTTAAAATAAGGCTTTAAATGTATTTTACACCAAAGGAAATGTCAAAAGGGAAAAACTGTAGGAGTCTGGAAACACTGTTCACCCACCGTTACTGTACATGAAACCGATCTGTGAAACCAATCTGTGAAACCGATCTATGAAACCGAACTGTAAAACCGAACTGTGAAACCGATCAGTGAAACCGATCTGTGAAACTGATCTGTGAAACCGATCTGTCAGACCGATCGGTGAGAGCGATCTGTCAGACCGATCGGTGAGACCAATCTGTGAGACCAATCTGTCAGAACGATCGGTGAGACCGATCTATGAGACCGATCTGCCAGACCGATCGGTGAGACCGATCTGCCAGACCGATCGGTGAGACCGATCTGTCAGACCGATCGGTGAGACCGATCTGTGAGACCGATCTGTCAGACCGATCAGTGAGACCGATCTATCATACCGATCTGTGAGACCGATCTATGAGACCTATCTGTCAAACCGATCGCTGAGACCGATATTTCAGACCGATCTTTTACTATTCATAAAACTGGAAACACTGTTCACAGAACTGAAAAAATTGGCAAAGTGTTGGGGATAAGTCACCTTGACCTCCCGGAACACCTCCAACACCACATTTTCACAAAGTAATGGACCAGAGAGGTCTGGGCCATTACAAGACCAGTGAAAAATATTGATGTAAGAGATTTTATTGATAAATAAACTATTTTTGAAAGGTGTATAGGGGTAAGGGTTGTAGTTAAATCTATAGAAATAACTACTCCTCAAGTTAGTTCACATCCTGCTTCTATAATAGTTTAGTATGATGTTATACCCAATTATATTGTTATATAATAATTGGTCTTAGTTACTACTAGGATAGTTAATGTTGGTCAAGGAAGGATCATATCAATAGTTTCATGTTTGATACCACTATTTGAAATATATTTGTATGGGGAGTCGTGTAGAAGAGTTATAAAAAAATCATCTGGTTTTTCAAGTAAATGAGCTGATGGTGGGGAAAAACAAGAAGAAGAAGATGCAACTTAGATTGTTTCAAATAGAAGAGATAGATTGAAATCTTAAAAATTGTACCATGTGGAGGAGATACCCAATTTTTATGGAAATAAACACATTGATAAAAATAAACAGGTTGATGACACTCGAAGTACATAAGTTCATCAATATACATTTTCTCATATGCACTACATACAAGTTTAGCAATTTCAACAACACAAACGGATACTAATGTTTAGGGAAAAAAAGAAAGACACTATAAATTAATTTTTAAAGTAGAATAATTGAAATTTTAGTTAATTGAGTGCTAATGTGTGATTAAGAATCTCTATGAGAACATAATTTCCAAAAAATATTTTCATGAAGTAAAGTAGTTGGTTTAATAAGTGATGGAAATGTTTTCAACAGAACCTACTGGAGAATCCAAAAATCAGGTGGATATAGAATCAAGATGGTAATGAGTTTATTTAGATATATACACAATGAATTATACCATTAATTAAATTAAATACAAAATTTTTCATGGAAAATGATTCAATATCTTCAAAGATATTTGATTATTGAAGATATAAGATTATCTGCATTTCCAAAAAGTTTTGTCATATCATTCAATATGAAAAAATACTTAATATAATAAATAGTACCTAAAATTAAAAATAATTCATTAAAAGTTCAAAATTATACCTTTTATATTATCACTGGACTGAAAATAGTGTTTGTATCCATAGAAAACAATTTTTATATTTTAGAGAAGAAGTTAGCAAATTTTCATCAGTTGGTGGTAAGAAACCTTAATCCCAAATCCTCTGAAGAAGGCAAAAATGAAGTCGAAGATTCATTTATTGAACTAAAAAAGAATCAATAATCTTAAAAAAGAAAATAAATTATTCATGTGGATCATCAAATTATTTTTTCAGAAAATTAGTTTGATTCATTGAGGAAGCTAGTTATTGGTTATTTTAGGAAAGGATATTTAAAAAATCTATTTGTAAATTTCTCTCAAAGGGCCTATAATGGTTTTACAACACTCTTGGAATATTTCAACCATGATATGGTGAAGATAATTGATGTATGTACAGAAGATATTTTTCAAATTCGAGGGATATATTTACTAAGACCTTCAATTTCTAATCTTCATGCCTCTACATCTCAAAGACACAAAGACACATTTTACTTAGTAGAAATTTACGTAAGTGAAAATCTTAGGTTTGTAGAATAATTGTAAATAAATTTATCTAAACCCTATTCTAAGCTATCCTTTTTCCCTAAAAACATATTTGATATAGAAATAGATTAGTAAAATGCACTCAACATTCAGTCCAACTCTGTTATGATTGCTCGAAGTGATTGAGTAGGACTTGAAGAATCATTACTCACACTAGATGATGTTGTTGGAGAAGGTGTTTATGCTCATTTTCCTATATCATCTATTCCTATTGGTCCAAAAATATCCTTCAAAATAACCCCTACAAAAATTCATTTCATGTCTCAGAACTTACACATGTTCAAAATTTGTGTGTTTAGTTGTATGGTGGCTTTAAAAAACATCTATATGGTGTTTCAAAAACATTTGAATGCTTGTATGATTATATTTTATGTCTTTAATCCATTTAATTATTTCATTAGTGTTAAGAGTCATGTGTTTTTTAATATTCATATCCAAATTTAGTGTGGGTAATCTTTTTTACTCATTTTATCTTTTATTAATTAAGCACCATACCTCATTGAGTGGAACAAGATTCCATTCTAACATAGTATCAGAGGTTTAGGTTAGCCTACTAATCCTCCTTGCATGATGGCCGCCTACTAGTCCATGCTCTATCTATGTGATTTGTATGCATGAACCTCCCTGTAGAAAAATCTCTATAATTAAGGATTCCCATACCATCACCCCTCCCATGTGAGGAAATATCCAACATGCCACCTCCCTACACAATGGATGATGAAAAATACATTTTACCATAAGCCCTTGTAAAATGATTGAGGATGGACCCTTCTGCCTATATTCTCCTATGATAGGACCCCCTTCCTCATCTATGCCCTACAAAATAGACCCACACACCTCCAATGAAACCCCCAACATGTTTACCCCTATCCAAAGACTACTTGCATGTTTCCCTCCTTATGCACCGACATGACCCCTGGAGGGCTCCACTCCATATGCACCACACCCTTAAGCATATCCCCTCTATATGTAGTCGTGCCCCAACCGTTAACCTCTCTTGGTGTGCCTAATATATCCAATTTCCTCTCCCCATGATAATCTCCATACTACACTACATATCCCCTCCTCTATTTGATATGTATCATGATCATGTTAGTATTATCAGGGATTATCTGTGGTTGCCTCACAATTTATTGAGACACTAGATGATCACTCAACACCAAACACTATTTTATAGGCTATATATCATCCTGTATGGTTTCAGGACATGTAGGATGAACTTTATGTTCTAGACACCAACCATAATTGGGATCTTGTCCCTCTTCCTTTGAGTAAGAATATGGTTGGTTACAAATGGATCTATATAATACACATCGATGTTTATGGATCTCTTAATAATATTTAGGATAACATTATTTCAAAAGGATATGTGTATCCTTATGAAGTTGATTATTTTTACACATTATATATAGTGGAAATGATGGCCTTGGTTCACCTACTTATATCTCTTGCTGCCTCATCTCACTGGCTACTCTATCAGTTTGATGTTAAAAATTATTTTCTTTATGGATTTGATAATGAAGAAGAATATGTGGAGAAAACACCTAGGTTTGTTAATAAAATAGAGTATTCCAAGGTTTTCCATCTTCATTGATCATTGTATGGACTCAAGTAGTCACCATGTTCTTAGATTGGTTGTTTTAGTGCCGTTATTCTTAGCTATGGCATGCGCAAAATCATAAAATATTCTTCTATTTTTTATCACCAATATGTAGATGGATACATTATTTTGGTGTTCTATGTGGTTGAAATTATTATTAGTGGTAGTGATGATTTTGGCAGTGGTTGACTCATGTATTTTCTTCATTATAAATTTCAAAAAAAATATTTTCCTTCCACTATGTTATTTATTTGGAATTGAGGTATCCAGATGTAATAAAGGAATTTTTCTATCTCTGAGAAAGTATGTTCTTGATCTAATATAGGATACTAGAATGACTCAAGCTAACTCATTCAAATAAACCATTAAAACTAAATAAAGGTCACTTCATATTGGCAATGATATGTTTTCATCACCTAATAGATATAGATGTACCATTGGGAAATATAACTTCTTGATAATGACTCGTCTCTATATTTCTTGTACGGTAAGAAAAGTGAGTCAGTTTATGGAATCTATAAAAAAAATAGTGTGATTATATTATTTGTGTTATTAGCTATGTGAAAAAGGAACCAAGTTTTGGTATTCTATATTCTGATCATGGTCATGCTGATATTGAGGCATGTTTTGATGTATAGTATGATGGATATCTCACTCCTAGGAGATCTACATCTTATTTTTTAGTATTTGTGGGAGAAAATTTGATCTCATGGAGAAGAAAGAGGTATATAGTTATTTATAGATCAAGTGTAGAGCTTGATTATCATGAAATGATATATGTGACTGGATATATTATTTGGTCACAAAACATTCTACAAGAGATTGGGTATCCTTTCAAGAAACCAACACATATCTGGTGTGACAATATAGTTTCTTTCATGATTTCCAAAAATCCAGTCTTTCATGAATGAGAAAAGTGTATTAAAGTTTATTTCCATATCATTTGATAAAACATTGAGAAGAATAAGATCACCTTTATCCATGTCCACACCTATAATCAACTTACATATATTCTCACAAAAGGGGTTTCTAGACCACGTGTCTAGTTTTTGTGTAAGAAGCTAGGAATAATAAATATATATGTCCCACCTTGAGGGGGAGGGTGATGAGTTAGATGTTTTTTAATATTCATATCCCACATCATTATGGGCAGTCTATTGTATAATATTATGTTCTATAAATTAGGCACCCTACCTCATTGAGAGGTATGAGATTCCATTCTAAAAGTTAGTATTACAGCTTTCATTGGATTTATTTATCAATATATTTAATGTTTTTTACTTTATTCACTATTATTGTTTTATGTTTCTCCTTATTTATTTATTTATTTTTTCAAAATTTTGATGATTTATGATACATGATAATTTTTTTAAAACAACTTCATGTAAGATTATTTTCTCATTCAGTGTTATTAACTATTTACTTGTATTCATGTGTGATATTGATTTTATTTTTCTTCCTTGTTATAATTCTTTTTGAAATCAGAAAAATAGAGAGAATAAAAAGGAGAATATAAAATTTTAAAATGGGATAAGGAAAAATAGAATAAAAAAATGAAAAATTTATTTTAATGCTCCTTTCATAAAGTTATTTGAGGTGAAACACTAAAAGTATTAGAAAATTTTGACTGGTAGATTCCAAGATCAACTATTAAATGAAATGATATATGATTTCAATACCACATAAAACATGAATAAATACAATTAAAATATATTAAACATTTATTCCACACACATTTACTAAATAAATCATAAGGTTATCTCAACAAAACATGCATAAGAGAAAGAAAGAGGACTCACTTCTTCCAACATAAATGAATTGAGTGCCCAATGAAATTAAGGATTAATTTAAAGCTTGAAAATTTATAAAGAATATCTACGATGAAAAATCCAGATCATTAGAAAATTTATTAGAAAATAAAATGATTTAACTGAAGATATTGAGAAAAAGAAAAACCATCTTTAGTCGTGACATGATATCCAAATCACTTAGCTTAGAAACCCCAAAATCAGAGAGAAACATCTATAATTAGAAACTAAAAGGCCTTAGGATAGTTGGGTACATGTATTGATTACCAAGTTAACCACCCATTATACTTATGAATACATTGAGCTAAGTAGGTTTCTCTGTTGAATCATGATAAGAGACTCTACATGCCTCAGTAAGGAACTAAAATCCACTATAATGGTTAAGTTACCATATGAAAAAATTGTTCATTTCCCTAATCCTATGACATATAACTATATTACTCCAACATATATGCATGTTTCACCATCATATAAGATAATTCCCCATGAAATTATTCTTCATTAGAATCCACAAAAAACACAACAACACTAGTAAGCATAAACTTAGAAGAAAAAAGTAAAAAAATAAAAAAATAATTACTTATCAAATGTATATTTACAAATTTTTTGACCATAAATATGTTCTAAGTGAAAGAAAGGAACAAACAAGTAGAGTAGAAATTTATAGTAAAGAAGGCTTCCAAGGGATCCATGAACTCTTCAACTTCTTGATTGTGTGGATCATTCCTCTACCACCCACCTTTAGAACACATTGATTTTCCTTGTTAGAATAATATTTACAAAGAAATAAAAATTTATATTAAATGATAAATTTGGTTACTTTAGATTCATGAAAACCATATTTCATTCATGGTAAAATATCATGGTCATAAAATCCCATAATGAAAAGATAAATTCACACTCATTTTGTAATTGAATGTTGTATCATCAATGTTAAAAAACAAACTAGTGGTCATAGTCACTCAAACCATATCAAGACATCATAAAATCACATGACATATAAAATACTATATCCACATATAAAAATACATTAATATCCAATAAATAAAAATGAAATAATAATAATAAAATTATGTTTTAGATAATCCTTTAAATAAAATATTCAAGCTTTATCAAATCATCTTCATACGAGTTACATTAAAAAAAATAAACGAAAGAGAAAATAAATAATCCAAAAACAATTAAGAGGTTTTAAATCCTTTCCCTTTCTTCATCCTTCTAAAAATCATTAAAGTTATTAACAATATAAAAGTTTATCCATCATGGTTTTCTTATCAAATTAAACACTAGGTCCCTAAAATCTAGTGAATATACAATAAACATTAAAACTAAAGAGAGAAAATTAAAAGAGAAATTAAGAAGAGGCTCCTACACTAAATATAGTCATCTACTCACTTATTGTGCAAATAATATGATCATGCAACACGTAAAAAAATTTTATATCAAAAAAATAATATAAAAACACTAATGTATTTTAATATAAAATATTATTCTTGAAAAAGAAGTGACATACACCACAAAAAATATATATTAATGGTGGAATGACATATAAATATCAATTAAGAATTGGATCAAATGTATAAGAAAATACCACGGTAAAATTTATAGTTTTTTTTCTATAGAAAAAAAATTTCACCTTGATTTAATGGTGGAATTGCATAAGATATTCTATTAAAAATAAAAACAAGAATGTTAGGCTAAAAATGAACAAGCATATATATCTATAATTCATATGCATAAGTAGATGAAATAATTTAAGTAAATTCTAGAACTAGAAAAACCCACATAGGCTAATATAAAATTATTTTATTTAAGCATAATCAAATTAATCTGGTGAAATTGTATAATTAGGAAATATTCACTCAAACTTAAAAAAAACATGGAATATTTAAATGTATCTTTGTGACAGGTCCATACTAAAAACATATAATATGTGTGAAAAAACATGAACCATAATCTAGATCATATGTATTTCACATTAATTTAACGGCCAATGTACATTGATACTACACTTATAAGCTTACAAATGAATCAGGGTCTATCATTATATTTTATAACATATGATAAATATTGATCTAAATAATGGAATAATATTATTTAGAAGGAATGTTTTTTCTTATGTTTGAACACCAAGAAACAATTTATTATACTATATGTAATTAATAATTATAGTCATCTATATCAATTTATATGAAAAAAATAGCTAGAAATATCTTACCATGTAACACATGGTTTCTCTAGTCTGAATTCTATTAGAATCTCGAATGACAACATCATAAAAGTTGGATGAAAAAAATTTAGTATATTATCATTCAAATATTTTGAAACCAATAAATCCTGGATTAATAATAAATACTATCAATGAGATTTATAAAACACAATATAAAAAATTAATAAAAAATGAAATGTGATGTTTCTTACTTGAGAATTCCTTAAATATTTTACATATACCACGAAATTTCTAGAAAAAAAAAACATAAATCAACTTTTCATCATTATATGAATTAAAATGAAGCACTTATTCCAAATTTACACCATTAAAATGATGTGTCCAAGAGATAAATCTTCTATGAAAACATCTATCAATGATTGTCCAATATAGATTGACCTCGTCAAATTGTGCATCAAGTTATGACATAAGTGTAATGTCACATAATTATTCTCTAGTTAATAATATCGTATGACACAATAAATACTTTTTGTAATTCCAATTACGTATAAAATATTTATTTTATTTGAGCAATTCAATTTATAAAATGAAAATATATAAAATAGTACATAATTACCTTACACCACATGAAATGTTTTTATATATTTAAGAAATTTTTTAGATCATCGAAAATAATGATCATGTGGCTTTGAAATAAAGAATTTTCATACTTTTAAAACAACTATAATCACCTTTATAATCTTTGAAATTAGGGAGTATAAATTAATTAGCTTTTCTCAACCACCCACTATGCACACATTTTTATTATTAAGTCATCCCCAACCCCATTTAGTTGGGTTATTTATGAATAATAAGTCATTTATGATATCTCTAGATTATATAAAAGTCATAAAAACATAATATAAAATCTAATAACTTATAAAAATAAAATATGTTATTAATGAAAACTATAAAAAATCATTCTTCCTGAAATATCACTACTAATTATGAACTTAAAAGGTATGTTGATAAACTATATTCATATAATGTTTTTTTATTTTTAAACCACTCCTTATGAGTGAACTCAAAAAATTCTTAGATAAGGTGTAATTTAGAATGATCATCATTTTCAATAATTCCAAACTTTCTTAGAATATATGGATTTGTGATTTCCAATGAAAACTTATGATAATAAATTATATTTTTATTTTTAGATTGAATAATGGTATTTGTATCTATATAGTTGTTTAATCTGATAGAGAAGATATTATTCTTGGTGTTATGGTTCTGAAAGTATTGCATCAGAACATGCCTCTTCATTGCACACACATACTAAAATTAAAATTAGTAAAATAATATGCTGAACACAATAAATTTCAATCAAAAAATGAAAAAGTTGAATTTAAATCATCAATTAACTAATATTATCTGTGATAATCAGAAGAAAATGATTAAAAAAATATAATTACATGAAAGAAAAAAACTCATATGAAAATACTTTTTATATAATAGAAATATTGATACCATTTAAAATTTCTTTCATGAAGACATTTCTCTATATAGAATTAGAGTAAAGAAAAATTGTTTTGGTCATTGGCTTCTAGGAGAATGGTGATGGAGTTATAGAAAAGATGTTAAACCAGGGGCCATGTGAGTTGATGAGTTGCTACATATAAAACACATGCCATGAAACTCAGAGGATGATGAATAAGAATGGAATGCACAGAGATCTCAAATTATGTATGTACTATTGTATAGATTTTTTATATGCAATTGGTGCATGTTGAATCCTTGGGTGTGACGGGAGGAAAAAGTGGGGAATCATCAATCTATATGTGTGGTAGGAGAGTTGAGGTGGGGAAAATGTCTGACCATCATCAAGGGGTGTTAGAGTCATAGATGACATGAAAATAAATGCGTTAATGGGGGGAGGGAAGGAGAGGATGGCTGAATTAAGGAAGATAAGGCCGATGCAATAAGAGATAGTGGTGGAAAGGGGATCTGGACAAAAAAACCAAATTTCCTGAGTGAGGGTATTTTCTATATTGTAGGGTAGTGGGTGACTTGTGCATTCATTTGTCAAGTGATTTTATTTCTTCTACTAAATCCTCTCCCCTACCGTCTCCTGGTGCATCTAAAACATCTCCCTTCTACCTTCCTCTCCTTCCCTTCCACACTATCATATTAATTTTCATTTCATAAATCTAATCTAACTCTCCTATCCAATGGTTGGATGCTCCCCCCATCTCACCACCCCTCCCACCCAGGGATTGAACCCACACTAGTAGCACATACAAAATCTACATAGTACTACATACAGAATATGAGCTCACTATAAACATATTTCTTATTCATAATCCATTGACTTTTAGGGAACATATCTCACATGAAGAAACTCATCAACTCACATGGACTTTGGTTTAATACACTTGACTATAATTCCCTCACCTTTTTATTAGAACCCAATGAGAAAAAAAGTCTGTCTCAAATAAAATTCTATGTAGAGAAAACACTGTATGGGAGAAATTTTAAATGGTATAAATATTTATATTTTATCATAACTATTTTCATTTGTTTTTTATTTCTAGGAATGATATATTTTTAGCCTTCTTGTTCTGATTATAATAGATGATATTTTTTAGTTGATGAATGAAATGCGACATTTTTTTCATTTGTTGATCGGAAATTTCCTTGTTTAGGTTGTTATTTTACTAATTTTAATTTTCTATATGTGTGAAATGCATAGACCTGTTTGGAAGAAATATGTTCAAAACCATCACAATAAGAATATAATATTTTCTAGAATATTTGAAAACTATGTTGATAAAAATACCATTGCACTACCATAAAATAAAAATACAATTTATTGCCATAAATTTTCATTAGAAATCACAAATATATATATTATAAGAAAATTGGGCATTGTTGAAAATGATGATCATTTTGAATTTCACCTTATCTTAAAATATTTTGAGTCCACTATTAAGGAGTGGTATCAAAAGAATAAAATATTATATGAATATAAATTTTCAACCAACCTTGTAATTCCATAATTAGTAGAGATATTCTGATGAGTATGTATTGTTATTGTGTTCATCAATAACAAATTTCATTTATATGATTTTTTATGTTTTATAATTAGTTATCATGACTTACATAAAATATAGAGATATCATAAATGGATTAAAATTCATAAATATCCCTAAAGAAATGCTATTGTGTATGACTAAATACTAAAAATGTGTTTATAGTGGAAGGTTTGGAGAAGCTAATGAATATTGGACTCCCTGATTTAAAAGATTCTGAACATGTTTATATTTATTTTTAAAGTATGGAAATTATTGTTTTTGAAAGTTACATGATCATTTTTATAGATAAGATGAATCATTTTCTAGAATAAATGAGTAAATTTCATGTGGAGTAAGATAATTAAGTTTTATTTTATATGTTTACATTTTATAGATTGAATTACTCAAATAAATTAATTTTTTATATATAAGAACACGATGCACAATTTGACAAGGTAAATCTATATCAGAATAACATGGATAGATTTTTTTGTATAAGATTTCTTCCCTGGACACAACATGTGAATGATGTATATTTAGATGAAGTGTTTCATTTTATTGAATATAATAATGAAAATTCTATTGATTTTTTTCTAGATTTTTTTTGGTACATGAAAAATATTCAAGGACTTCCTAAGTAAACATAATGGAATTTCATTTTTTTTTAATTTTCACATTGTGTTTTATAAATCTCATTGATATTATTTCTTGTTAATTTGGGATTGATTGGTTATGATTAATTTTTTGGATCATAAAATAAATTTGTTGCATCCAAAATTTATGATGTCATTGTTTGAGTTCCTTATTAAATTCAAACTAGAGATACCATGTTTTTCATGGTAGGATATTTCAATCTATTTTTTTTATTTTTACTATTTTTATATAAATTGATATAGATTAATTTATTTTTCAATTACTTGAATTATAATTAATACTTTCTTGAAGTTTTAACACAAGAAAGAAAATTCCTGCTAAATTTTGTTGTTTTATTCTTTAATTGATATTTATCATATGTTATGGAATGTGGTGGTAGAACCCATGTTGCTTGTAAGTTTAAATATGCGGTATCAAAATCTATTTACTAGTAAATTAATGTGAAATACACATGGGTTGGATTGTGATGCATGTTTTTTCACACTTATTATATACTTTTTAGGATAGATCTACCACTATAATACATTAAAACATTCCATATATTTTTTAGGTCTGAGTGAATATTTCATAATTTTCCAATTTCACCAGACTCATTGTATTGCGGATATATAAAATAATTTTATATTCATTAAAGTGTATTTTCCTAGTTCTAGGTGTTTCTTAAATTACTACATCTGATTCTTCATATGAATTATAGTCATATATTCATATGAATTTGTAGCTTAACATTCTTGTTTTACTTTTTAATATATGGTCATATATAATTTTACCATTAAATTATGGTGAATTTATTATCTACATAACAGAATAAAAATTTAACCATGGTGTTTTCTTATGCATCCAACCCAATTTTTAATTTATGGTTTTATGTCATTCCACTATTAATACATATTTTTTGTTTGGTTCATGTCACTTATTTATCAAGTATAATATTTTATTTTAATACACATTAGTATGTATCTTCTACATTATTTTTTTTGAAATAAAATATTATGTTTTGTGTCGTATGAGCATGTTATTGACCTAATCATTGAGTAAATCCCTATATGTTATGTAGTTTACTATGTTTAATTTATTTTTTAAATGTTTCCCTTTAGTTTCGTTTCTTATTACATATTCACCATTGTATAGTGACCCGCTGGTTAATTTTTCTGGAAGAATATGCTAGATAACTTTTGTATGGTTAATAGCCCCATTTATTATTGGTAAAAAAAATAAGGGATGAGATCGACATCCTCCAAACTATTTTTGAATTATTTAGTTTCTATTTTTTTTCCTTTCCAACTCCCTCATCAATCTCAGTGGGAATCCATAATGGTTTATCCATTCCCTCTCTATAGAGAAGTTCATTCATTCCTCCATTTTTTCATCCAAGGCCTACAACCAACATTCTGATCTTTTCTGTATAACTTAAGGGATTTCAAAAGACAGTTGAGTTTCAATAAAATCAGATAAAGAAAATTCCAATAAAAGGTTTCCCTCAATAATTTCAAATTTTAATTCCTCTTACATGTGAAAATCCACTGAGAAAATGAGTTTAGGGGTGAATGAGGTCGCTTTATCCTTTTATTCAATCTCTCTATGTTCCATCACCACTATGGTTTTCACAATAAGTGGGAACTTTAATTTAGGTCTGATAGTCTTCTTATTCTTCTTCCAAAATATACTGAAAAGTTTATTTGAGTTCATATTATAGGTTCTTCAATTCGTCCATGTTGAGGGGTTGTTCATTCTTTTCTTCCTACACTAGGAAATCTCTAAGATGAACAAGTTTATCCATCAATTCGCACATATAACTTTTATTTTTATCCTCTTCTTAACTTATTCCTTATATAAGCTAGTTTTTCATTGGTTTTTGTGGATTTTTATCCTTATATGGAACCTATGGAGAATATTTGAAGATAAATTGGTTAGAAAATAAATGGGAAATGTGTGGGTTTGTGACTTCTTCAATTCTATCTATCTCTCTAATCTAGGTATAAAATTTGTGATCCATTATATAGAATTCTCACCATTAACATTTCATACCAGAGTAGAGAAAATAAGAATGAATTACATTAATAAAAAAAAGAAAAACATCAATTACAATTGTGTTAAGGATAGAAAAACCCCAACCCTTCACCCTAGTAATAATGTGAAGTTGATCACGCAGTTTTCATGGGCCTTAGTCAAACAAAATTTATATTCACTCATAATGAATCTTGGTGAATGATCAGGGTTGTCTCTAAAGGAGTAAATCTTGGGAGTTTCACTATATTAATCACTTATGTATTTTTTTTAATGTTTTGGAATATGAGGGTAATTAAGGGATATTTTTTTGATGAATGAAAATAGGAAAAATTAAAATTCAGGATGAAATTGATGAAAGAAAGGGAGACACCCCTAGATTAAACTTTGTGATCCTTTTCACACAACCTTAACCCTTAAATTGTATTCTCTATGTGTGTCAACCATCTATACACAACATTACTACTTAAATTGTGCGAATGAACATCACAATCAAGGAAAATTTCATAAATGATCAGCTCATCACTCTCTATAATGGGTCACAATCATGATCAATATTCCTTTCAGATCACTACCCCCATTATACAACATTGATGTCTATAATGGGAGAGGAAAGAGTGTTCAATAGTAAAAAAGAAAATTGTAAGGTAAGAGACACGAGGTATGATAATCTCATCAGCCTATCACTATCCAAATATCCTTAAAAAAAGTAGAAGAAATCAGATAGGGTTCATGGACTCTATGAGCATCCTGACTAGACTGACTATAA
This sequence comes from Viscum album, assembly GCA_963277665.1. Lineage (NCBI taxonomy): Eukaryota > Viridiplantae > Streptophyta > Magnoliopsida > Santalales > Viscaceae > Viscum > Viscum album. The sequence goes on from OY728126.1 coordinate 1,673,984,350, forward strand.
AACCAGTAGATGGACTAATTACTACATAGCCTAAATCTTTCCTCCCCTTACAATAGAGGCTGATGACTAGTAGAGAGGGTCCAATGATGGTATAGTAGTGAGACTATACAGTCATGATCAGAGTAGCACAATGGTATAATGGACAATAACTCAATCAATCAATAATAAAAATAGTATGAAATATAGACAGTGCAGCGAAAGAAGATAATAGACTAAGTAAACTTGTCTAATTCCAAATATAATCACGAATGCATGTCTATGTGATGCTATAAAATCCAAAGCAGGAAACATAAAACATGTATATACAACCAAATACATGAACAAGAAAAATAATAAAATGTACGAATGGAATTCTCCACAAGTATCTATAGTACTAGCTCAGTCTTGTTCTCAAAATATCTTATGTACAATGCACATCACAAGAAATACACATTGGACTTGAACCTACAAACATGAGGTATGTTCGAGTACACCAATGAAATGGATTCCTAGATAGAGTGTGGGGTATAATCAGTAGGCCGTCACAAATAGTGTTTAATGTATGCATTCTGTGAATATAAATGATAGGAAAGTGCATGAAAAGAAGAAAATAAATAAAAGTAAATAAGTCAGCTCAGGTTCTCTAGGGACACCTATCTGATCATGCCTACTTTAGCCTAATAAATATATGTTTTAACCATAGAAAACCTATAAAAATATAATATGAGTGTGATAATTTGTCATCATAAATTAAGAATCATAAGAGGAATGATCATAATCATGTCATTTAACATGGAGGACCCATCCCATTGGTTATAAAATATTCATTCTCAATTTTTAATAGGAAATTCAAATGAATTTAATAAAAGGAACCCTAAGCCCATCCAAGGAACCCTAAAAAAGAATTCCAATTATGACTCCAGGGGAACTATAAATACACAACACCCTAAGATTCTGTCTAAGAGGAACTATAAATGGAATCCCAAGTATCACTCTTAGCATGGTGTTAAGAAAAAACCCTATGAGCCCATCCATGGTATCTCACATAGGGATTTTAGTATCGTTTATAGTATGGTATGACTATATTTCCATCGATCTTATCCACAGGATCCCCCCTAGGGAAATGGTATCACCTATTTGGAGGTGGAGAATCTTCTCAATGTGCTCTTCCAAGGTAAACCAAGAATCAATCTTGGCTTGTTTACAATTAAAGTAACCTATGAGACCATCCTTTGAATTACATAAAAAGAAAACCCAAGCATCTCTCATGGAATTATACAGCCTAAACAGCTTATGAGCCCATCCAAGGTGTTCCGTAAGGAAGAACCTAAGTATCCCTCAAGGTGCCCATGATTTATTTACTGATTTAAATTAATTAGAAAGAAGTTTATGTTTATAACATGTAACATCACTAGTCATTTACTTCAAGATGGAAATGACCATTTACCAATTCAAGAAATAATAAGAAAGGAATTGTACATAATCATTTCATCACCCATTACAAGGAAACTAAAAGAGGTTCATTCCCATGAACATATCACTTAATTCATCAAGTGTTCCTTCCCATTATTAAGGAATTCCAAGTGTTGAATAAATGTAATAAGTCTAGGAATAATGCCCATGGAAGATGACACCATACATGAAATGGTATAATATAGGTCATGAAAACATGTATTCTATACAGAATTAAGAAGTTTGTTCCATAAGAATCAGAAAATATCCACATCATAGATTGTTTGTCCATGGAGGAATAAAATATTGGAGTATCACACCCTTCCACATTCTAATTAATCACCCCATATACATTTCATAATTAATCAATCCTCAATGATGGGTTCTATTAGAAAAAAATTGATTAATTAAAGGAATTCAAGGAACAAACCCTTAAGGGAAGTTTGATATTGAGATACATGACCTTCCAAAATGATTTTTTGATACATAAGGAAAGCCAAAATTAAGGAATTAGGTTATACATAATTATTTTCATATTTAATGGTTATCACATGGAAATAATGGCCTGATGAATAATGGCATACTTTATAAATCAATGAAACTTTGTGGGAAAATCTATAGACCACCTACTATATACCAAGGACACTCCACTCATCCAATATCAAGGCTTGTATTGAGCTAGTTCTAGGGTAATCAAATAAATTGACAAACAACCTAAAATAGTTATAATTTTATTGAACCAAAATAGAATTCAATATGGAGAATGAAAATGAGAATATAAGAAATAAGATTTTTATAATTACCAACAGTTATCCAACACACATGACAACACTATCATCTGAAATTGGATAGAAGAGATATTCCTATGCATAGGAGGATAAGTGGAGAAATCCATAGAGGGATTCTATGCACAGAGGAGGAGAAAATAAGAGGGGGGGGGGAGAAAAATAAAATGTGTCATGATAATTTTAGTAAAATCACCCCTTTAAATGATGCGAACTGTTTGGATGCATGGTTGGCCAAACCGTATGCCAACCATGCGTTCAGTTCTGCCCAAGGAACCCCCTCGCATGGGATAGTCACACGATTTGGATAACACAACCCATGAAAATGACCATTTTCATTATGTCTGCAACACCTATATATCCATTTCATTCCTCTCGCATGATTATACAAAACTATACGAGACCTCTAGCCCCGCTGGTTCAATTGCACAGTTTTACCTAGTGGGATGTATGATTTTGGACAAACTGTGCATCCTTATTAGCTTCTCCCGATTTTGATTTTTTAGATCCTAATTCTGCCAAAACTCAACGAAACACCCTAGAAACCTATCATATTTGAAACCAAGAATAAAAAAACACATTTATGTGATACAACTCTCTGAATTTCATTCTAAATCTCAGTTTACAATTCGATATGTCCACCATACTGAAAATTCAAGTTTCTTTAGAAATTTCATTTGGTCCAAGAACATGGGATTATGCACTCTACATCACTGGTTTTCTCTAAAGGGTAATCCTCAGTTTTTTCTCTCACCATTGAGACAATGAGATATCAAATGACTTCATAGTGGGCAAAAAAATCGAATAACAGAGGTAAATAATGAAATCATAATTGAGTAGATTGAAAATGTATTAAAATTAAAATTGTAATAGCTGTTATTGGCAGGTTATGGATAATTACAAAGTGGGGAATAAGAGAATAATTTACATATATAGGCCTTCTTTTTCCTCTCTTTTAGTGCAGTGATCATCGAGATTCTCCTTTATTGGATGAGTTCTATGTGAACATCTTCAATTGTCATGATATATTTAGTTGAGAGAAGTAGAGAAAATCTTCTTATTGGAAATATTTATCCCACTATCGAGTTCATACAGAAATGAAAAAAATAATAGCAGAAGTGTTTTTGTGCTTCAATGATCTAGTAGAACTATTTAAATAATTTCCAAGTAGATGTGTTCTTCTATATCACACATGTAGTTAAAAAGACTGTTTTCGGCATGATTTTATCATTTCCTATAATGGAAAGGAGGCCCACTTTGGATTTGGGTTATGGATTCAAGAAAACTAATTGAATATTATCTTGGTCTAGGAACTTGATTGGTGGTGCACTAATCCTTAGTTATCCACATCTCATGCTTAATTTATATAAACTAGAAGTCCAGTTGATGGATGAAGTTGTCATGTTTTTTGGAATAACCATGAGCATGGATGGATGTTAAGTTATAATATCTATTCTTAATGACATGGACATGAAAATGAGGGTGATAAGGAGTAAATTTAGTGCCTCTTTGTTTGAACAATAACTTATTAGGATTTTTGAGAAAACTGATCAAGTAGTCAGTGTGTTGGAGTCTTTGCGCTTGCGTTCGATGAGTGGGGATGTCAAGTGGACCCACCATTTTTAGAATACCTATACATGAGCATTGCCAATATCCAAAAAAAATTCAGTTTCACTCAATCATTCTCATTCATATTTACTCAGTTTTAGTGGAATCATAGATTGAATTTATTCCATATCTAGCAGGGATTGCATAACTTTTCACCAATCTCATTTGGATTCATATAGTCTTTATCCTCAATGGTACTGTGGCACATCTCAGTAGTTCTAGTTTGGAATCATGGGATTCATCTTCAACTCACGAATATGGTGTATATTTGGTTCTAGTAAATCATGGAATATAGCATCATAACTTCAGTATTCTCTCAAGCTTTGATCAAGGTATTTCCGGTGAGCTTTTGTTGCTATAGATAAGTGAGGTCGGTTACGATAGAGGCCTTCAATTCATCTTCAATAGTGGGATGGATTCATCGGAACAGGTGGCATGAATTTTTCTATGTTCATCTCTATCACACTGCTAGATTCATATCTGCTTTATCACAAAGGGTGAGGTCTTTGTCAACCAACAACATAGTTCCTTTTATGATACCTGGGGGATTTTAGAGGAATGAAAATCATAGTAGATTCACACATCAAGGAGGGAAGGGAATATGTGTTGTAGATTATCCATGCTTATTAAGTAATCATGGAGAGGGAATATGAGATAATTTTGGAGAAGCACATGGGATAGGTTTATGGGAGTGGTCGAGTGGTGATGTTTAATTTATGCAGTCATTTGGAGATAGTCACATTTCCAATCAGCATTTCAAAAACATTTTTATTTAATGAAATATTTGTTTTAATGAATTTAGAAAAATAATATAAATAATAATTTCATCCTTCAACCAAATAATTTCCAATTCATTTAAATCGACCAATTTAAAATCTAATTTTTATAAATCAATATTAATTTCCACAATTAAAATGAACACTCTCATTCGAATTGAAAATCAAAATTCACAATTATTTTTTCAAACAATTTCAATTTCAATTTCAAAAAAATAATTCATTCCTAATTTATATAGAAAATGAATAAATAACTAAAAACTAATAATTGAGTCATTTATCAATTATGTTTCATAATTTATAATTTCGACAGAAATCATAATTTCCCCCATAGGTTTGGATAAAAATATGTGTATTTTCATTGGATAAGAGATAAAAAATGTTGAAATTTTTAGTTCACATTATTGTATATATTTTCTCTATTTGTTCTGGATGTTGTTTGTTTATTTGGTGAATTTTTTAGAGAAATATTGATGCGTACAAGTATAGGAAAAAAATTTATTATAGAATTATTGCACAAAAATATTTTGTGATATTCTCTTTATATTAAAGTTTTTTTTCATGTGACATCATTATATAAACAATTTTAAATTTAGAGTTTTATTTTGATCAAATAAACTCATTTAAATATGTATCCTAATTTTTTTTCATTAATTACTTGATTCGGTTTTCATTTCTACATTCATTCTATATTAATATTGTTTTTTTATAAACATTATAATAATTTTTTTAAAATACATAATCAAGATTATCAATCATATATTTATGGTTTTATAAATCAGATATGTATTTTAAAAAATGTTTTTGTTGTTTTGAATGGGAGGTTCCCTATAAGACTATTTCTTTTTAATCATATTTTATTAAAAACTAATAGTCAAATGATGTGAAAAGTTAATTAATTTTGTTTTAGACCATGATCTTTTCATTCTTGAATTGTAATGTTATTGTATGACAAGGGGCATTATTTATTTTTTCTTGTATATTGATCAAAAAAATGATTGCGGGTTAAGATTCAATAACATCACAATTTCCTAAAGATTGGTAACATTTTTTTTATTTGTATCATAGATAATTTTAGATTTAATGGTTATTAATTATACATATAAGGAATATGTAGCATGATCATTAATTCATTTGAGTTGCAGCATTGAATGGTGATAAATTCTGATTCCCTAATATATTTAAAAATACATTTAGATGGATTTATAATATTCATTATTCTATATGTGTGTATTTCAATGTTATGATATCTTTGTGTTGATGTTATGTATCAAGATCCAGGTAACCAAATCAAGAAATTTGAGCTACTATGGTAAGGCCTCCTCTATTTCCAGTTGCAGATGTTTTCAAGTACGTTTAACTTTGATTAGTGAGATCTGTTGGTGTAGTGTGAACTATGAAAATGAAAGTGAGAGTTTATATGTGAGAGAAAACAATTTTTAATAAATTTATATGGAGTTTCTTGTAAATTATTTTTGAGTTTGACCATGTTTTAGCATTTTTGGAGCTTCATGTCTTTTATTAGAGCTTAAATTTTTTTAATTGTGTTTTTTAAAGAATAAGAAATTGCCCAAAACATAAATCCTTATTTATTGAATAAAAATAAATCTAAAAGATTATTAAATATGGATTTTTTACAGTAGTCTATTTCTAGAAAGAGAATATATCATTAGGTATATCATTGATCCAGATCAATTATGAAGCAGTGATCCATTTATTAGCAAGCCCATAATACAAGTAATTTGTCTCACTGTATTTGTGTGATAATGTAGTTCATGGATGCAATATTGGATGTGTAGTTGTTATATCTAGAATTCATCTTCCTTGAGAGATGAATATTACATTTTCTGACTGCTTGCACCCGAGTAGTGTAGTCACATTCAAGCCACAAGTTTAGGTAGCCCTGTATTTTTTTGAAAATTACACCACATTAATTATCCTAGGAATTTCAGCATCAACGGATGTATTGAATCTACAAGGACCATAGAGGCATCCCAATACATCACCTATATGATTTCTGAAAATTTCACCATAGTCAGAAGGACCTAAATTTCCTCTAATAGTTTTATATGTGTTGCATTCAAACCAGCCTGGGAGTAGAGGGGTCCACATGAATTTAAAGGCTCTAGAAGGTGGATGATATTTACTTATAACAATAATGAGCTTAATTGTTGGTATTTTTTACTAAAGTTAACAATATTATCAATAAATATATCTGGTGTATGAATCTTTTTATAGTTTTTGACCAAAATATATATGACCAGTTAGTATTATTATAATTGAAACAAAAATATTTCATCTACCACAATAATATTTAATGATAGGTTTTTTTACCAACAATTTAGCGATAAGAACATATCTGTTGGTAAAATGAATTACCAACAAAAAAATATATGTTTATCAATAGATTTTCCCTTAATGGAAAATGATAAATATTTTTTATGAGAGTATTGATGAAGCATATTATATTATCAATGTTCAATTATGAAGGTTATTTCTGGTTATTTCTATGATAAAAGGAGATTTTTAAATTGTTACATATTCCCTTTTCCAAGTGGGAATACTGGGTTAAATGAAATATCTCATTCTGGTATCTCTAGAGGAAAATTTCAAGAATTATCCTTCAACTTATATCTTGTTTATTTCTACCATATATAGAACCGGTAGAGTATAAGGTGCATATTTGATCCATGAGAAATTAAATCAAATCATAAATGTTGTTTATAAAACCATGTATGTTAACTTAATATATTTTTCATGTTTCTCTCATTAGGGAAACATTGATGCCAAACTTTTAAAGGAAATATAAGAGAATGGGATTTATCGTACTAGGGAATTATTCAGATATGCGATTAAATGTTTATATCATAGGGATGATCCAAAAAAGTTGTTTTTTCAATTTATAAATATATAGTAATCCCAACATGGTCATTTATATCAAACTTATAACATTTTCATTGACCATTCTCAACATTTATAAAGACCCGAGCATATATTAGAATTATTTGAGGTGATGTTTGGAAGTGGGATTCAACCTGGTTTATGTTATGTTAATATGTTGTGACAGATTTATCTAATTAGCAGTTAAATCTCCAATGATTAAATTTGTAGCATCCCACCATGGGTTCCACTTACCAGTTACCTGAGACTATGAGCCACATGACCTCAAGTGCATCTCCCAGAATTCTAGAGGATTCTATCTAGTAGCGAGGGATTTGGGAGTGTCTAGGGGGAGACTATTCCCTCATAGATTAGAGTAGGAACATTAGTTGAAAACAAAATGTAAATAGAGGAATAAGAAATAAAAAATAGTAAAAGAATCATAATTATAATAATAAACCATGCTAGAGAAATAAATAACTGGAAAAATCCAAATAAATAACAATAGTTAAAAAATTATGATCATGTTCATGATTCTATACAAAAATAAAAGTACAAGGGTATCAAGGGATACCTTAATATACTATATTCTCTCAAAATATAAAAAAGTAAAACAATGATATAATAAGCATGTAGAGCATAGTCTTGGTCCTCTACCCCAAATTCCATCATAAGTTGTAAATAAATCAAGATTTGGAAGCCTCAAGCTTCCCTTTTTTCCATACCCAAAATCAAAAAAACTTCTTGGGTACCTAAGGAGGCTAGAGAAGGGTGTGAGATACATTCTCAGTAGGCTTCCACCCACAATTTATAGGCCAAAAAACTTCATGCAATAAATAAATTATATTATTCCATGAAATGATAAACACATGAAATAATTAAATAAATTAATAACCACTTGGTTTGGGTTCTTAATTGGAAACCTAGCTGATACCACCTACATTGGCCTAAGCTGGAAGTTTGAAAATAGGTGCATGTGAAAGTCACATTATGTATATCGGGGCCTTTATAAATAAATAAACTAAGGTTGAATGAACCTAATATGGTGAATTATATTAGATGTTACATTTACAAGTCATCAATCAATCTTGCTCAGGATATAAATAGGAGACATAAAAATGTGCAATAAAATGATTCATCAAATCCAACGGTGGAGCCTTGAGCCTATCCAAGGCAGTTTAAAATAATACCATGGCTCACTACAGGTGTCTCTAATATAACCATGACCACCAAGTCCATCCAAGGAAACCCATAAAGGTGTCCCATATATCACTCATGGCATTGTGAACTCTGATCCCATACCTTGTATCTTATATAGGGTACCAGGTATCACCCGTGGCCTGGTGTAGCCATCTTCCCAATGGGTCCATCCTCAACTGCTCCCTTGGGGAACTGGTGTCACTTAAGAGCATGTTTATGTTTTCTAGAGATATTGTATATGGTATGAAAATGTATCACTCCTAGCGCATTAAGGGAATCCAACTAAACACAGTGAGTCTATCCACAACATCCTTAAAATGGTACCCCTATTATCTCCTTGCCTATAACAGGTGAGTCATAGCATCCAAATCACATATCACTAGGTATGACATATACAATTTCATGTTATCAATAATACATGAAAAATGTCATTCTAACAAGCTATTTCATGCTTAATCATTGAATTCATTCTGATCAACTATGGAATAATCACAAGTTCAAAACACATGGAATGAAATAAACATAGAACAAAAGAAAAGATGCCGCAAGGCATGAACACATGGAAATGTAATTGGGTTCATTCACAAGAAATGGCATATAATTCATGTGGCATCAATTGTTAACATTTATAATAATCCAATAGGTATAAAATCAACTTGCGTAAGTGATAAGCATGATTAATGGTGTATAGAAATAAGCACAATGCTAAAAGAGGCTACTCATATCCAACCAACATATCAAAATTTAATTATATATTAAATTCATTTAACCAAGCAGTAACTAACATGGGATCTAGAAACCCAAACCATAGAAAAAATAGGCCACAAAGGTGGGAACACCCAAAGGAATGGCCAATGGAAAGGCGAACACCCCATGGATGAGTTTCTCCATACATTAGGGTCACAATGGAAATGAGATCCAATTAAATTATTTTATTTAACAAATTAGAGGTGTCAACGAAAGGTTCTGGTGAGTGGAATAATTAAAATTCATTTAAAAATAAATGAAACGAATGAGAAGTACTGAGATCACCTACCTCGATGTAGTATCACCCTACTCATCCATTTTTGAGGCTTGAATCAACCTAGAATGGGAGAAAATAAAGGAATCATCAAACTCCCTGAAAATAGGGAAAAATTGGTCACAACTAAATAGAACAATAGAGGATAGAAGGAACTAAAAATATAATGGAAGAGATCTAAGAGATTACTAAGGGATTTCCATTGCTTCCAATGGTGATAGAATTAGATGATAAATGAAGGAGTTGTCTTGATCCCTAACAAGGAGGAAAAAAGAGCTCCATGTATTGAGAGAGGAGTAAAATTACACTGAAATAGATAAAGGGATAAGAGGGTTCAATTAAATCATGAAAGAAATAAATTTTGGGCATTTCACCTTAAAAAACAAGGGTGCATAGTCTGTATACATGGTTGGCCAAACCATGCGCCAATCGTGCACCATATTCTACATCAAAGGGGAACCCTACACAGTTTGGGGAATGATTTGTCTATCTGTGAAAAGATACACTATCCCAAACCTATGCAACATAGAAAGACCATGCTGCCCCAGAACCCCACTTTCTACAGCTGTACAGTTTAGGGAAACCATGCAGGCTAGGCTGTACAGTTTCTACTAACTATGTGGCCTAGTCTTTTCTTCAATTTTTTGGACTCCAGGATCCAAATGGGCCATGTACACACCCTAATTCCTCCTTGAATTCGTTAGGAATCATTATAAGGATCTTTTTAGATAATTTAAACAAAAAATAAATGGTTCGTACCTTTGAGAAAAGTCAAGACGTTAAAACATCCCCTCCTTAAGACAACTCATCCTTGAGTTTCCCTTCCATGGATGGTACGATCTCATCTGAGAAAAGTTACATCCACTGCATACGTACATCGTCCTCTCACTCCCATGTCTCTACCTATATGCCTTTGTGTTGCCAGATCACCTAGACTATATGAATTAACCTACCTCAAAGAACCTTCATGCTATGATCAATGACATGTATTAGATACTCCTTGACGGAAGCACCTACCTCCATCTCAATATCCTCAGGTTCAATAAAATTAGATGGGTCTAGATGATAATGTTCAATCTGTGATACAAGGAAGATGTCATGAATAGAATGACAGATATGAGGTAATAGAAATCGATAGGATACCAACCTGATACTTTCCACTATCTTGAAAGGCCCAAAATATTGATGTGATAACTTTCCCTATATACGAATCCATTTGTGAGCCAATCTAGGTGATACATGCAAAAACCCAATGTACCAATTAAAAATTTAGAGTTATACGGTGTGATCAATATAATAATTCTTCAAGGACTGACCTATTTTTCATATGAACCTTAATTAGCTTGACTTTCTAAGAAGTCTCCTGAACGAGATGAGGACCCATAAGAGCTACCTCACCTGCCTCAAGCCAGCATAATGGTGAACGAAATGGTCTACCATAAAGGGCCTCATATAGATCCATATATATCATTACCAAAAAGATGTTGTTGTATGAAAATTCAAAAAGAGTAATATGATTTTCCCATAAACCTCTAAAATAAAAAATTCAGGCCTGAAGAATATCCTCTAACACCAAAATTGTCTGCTCAGACTAATCTTTGGTTTGATGGTGATATGTTGTACTCTACAGAACCTGTGAACCCAATGCCTTTTTCAACTCTTTATGGGATTGTTTTGTAAAAAAGGAATCTAGGTACAAAACTATAGAATGTGGAACACCATAAAGTCACACTATATTCCAGATATAAAGTCTTTTTAGCTCATCAATAGAGAAGGTCTCCTAGATTAGTAGGAAATGTGAAACCTCGGTCAGTCTGTTGATGACTACCTATATCACATCACTACCTCGAGGGTATCTTGACATGTATTTCATGAAATACATGGTGGATTAATTCTATTTACACTCCATAATAGAGTGGTGTTGTATAATTACAACAAATCACTAATGCTCAGCCTTCACCTGCTGACAAGTGGAGTACTGAGTGATGAAACCTACTATCTGCATCTCCTACCTGGCCACCAATTCTGACAACATACATATCTATATATCTTGGTAATCCCAGGATGAACTTCCCAAATAGAGGGATGATATTCTCTCATTGACTCCTACTGTATATCAGAAAGAACCCAAACACGACCAATGAAGAGAAAATATTCGTTAACGTTGATGACCCAACGATGAGGTAGGTTCTCACTTATGAAACTCTCCCTCAAAATGAAACACTTAGAATTTGATATCTATATCATTTAGACCCACTCTACAAGGGAGGATGCCACTACTAGAGTTGGTAGAACTGGATGCCCGTGTTGTTTCTAAACCTCTAGATGCATATTTGAAAACCAAGCCACCAACTTCCACTCACTGTGGGCCTCCTTGATGTCTTTCATTTGAGTCTTCATGAACAAGAAATTAGCTATGAAATTTCCATTTTTTGGTGTATAATAAAGGCCAAAATCGAATGATTGTAGGTATTCCACACACCTGTACTACCTCAGATTCAAGTATCGCTATGTGGAGATGTATTTTATACTCTTATGATTTGTGTAAACAAATAACCAGTCACCCATAAGATAGTTCCTCTAAAATTTGTGATAATGAAACAAAACTTCTAGTTTGAGGTTATATATAGAGTAATTGAATTTTTTAAAAAAGGTTAAAGTGGACAAGCCCCCTTATATTGATAAAGAAAAAAATCTCCTTTTGAAGGGAAAAAGGAGTAACCCAATACATCGACAGATGAAAAAACATCTTGAAAAACAGGCCAAATAGCGAACAAGGATCCAAAAGTCAAAAGGAGGCAAAAAATCAAAGCGAGAACAAGCCAGAAGTTCTCATCACCCCCCTAGCCGAAAAAGCAGCACCGAAATCCTCCAAGATGAAGCGTCACCCCCTCTGCGATGAGTGTGTCATGATGGCAATAAAAAAAAGCAGAGCACTCCTCTAACTCATACAGAAGTTTGAGAGGAGTACTGGCCAATAGGCGCCAGCACACCTATCTCTCTTTCGGGCCACCCCCCGACGATGCAGATGAGAAACTCACTGGACCATCAACCTAATGCGCCGCAACATCCTTCAGAAACCACCATGAAAAATCAGCCAAGGTACCCATCCATCCAAAAGAATAGATGGCTGAATGATGGATGTCAAGACATCCATCCCTCTTTTGAGGTCTCACACCTGATGAAATCTACAAAACAGAGTACGCCAACCAAATGCAACAAGACCAACATCATGCTCACACCAGAAAATTGCATCCCAAAGACAGTCCGATCCAGCAGAAGCAGAAATGGGAGTTCCAAAGAAAATAAATAGAGCAAACACATCCCAAATCAGCCAAAACCATGCCTGTATCTTCCCCATGACAATCCACCACCAACAAACTAGAGAAGACCGCCTCAAGAACCAAGTAGAGGAACGCTGCACGATCCTATACAACGACCATCCGAAGACGCCACCATCCAAGATCCCACCTCCCGGCAAACCCGAATCGGACCAATATGCCACGAATCGATCACCCTATAATAGAACTTCCCCAAGCATGATTCTTGAAGCATCATTGTATACTATATAAATTATTCCAGGCCCTGAAAAAACCAAGATCGGTGTTGAAGTCATTTTTCACTTTAAATCCTAAAAACCTATCTTTAAAGCTTCATACTCGAATAATTTCTCACCCTTTTTGGTCAAGAACTTATGTGGGACTGTGAAGCATGAGAAATCATGGATGTATCACCTATAACATCCAGAAAATCCTAAGAAGCTATGTATATTGAATATATTCTTAGGATGCTCCTAGGAAACCATGACACTCAACATCTTTAGGTCAATAGATATTCCTGCCTTAGATATGATTTGACCTAATAATTGAACTTTATCGATCCAAAAGTGGCATTTACTAAGCTTCGCATATAGCCGGTTCTCTCTCAGTGTATTCAACACAATCTCAAGATGATTGGGATGGTCGTATCTAGTGATATAATACACTAAGATTTTATCTATGAATACTACCATAAAGTAATAAAGATAATGGTGGAAAAATAGATTCAAAAAAGCCATAAAGACTAATGGCATGTTTTTCAGAGAAAACAACATAAAAATATACTTGTACAAGCCATACCTACTCCAGAATGTTGTACATGGTATATATAATGGCCTATCACACACTTGATGTTAGATCAACCTCAAATTAATCTTAGGGAAAATAGTTTCATATTAGAGCTAGTTTAAGAGGCCATTTATATGAATAATTGGATAATATTTCTTCATTGTAAGCTAGTTTAGTCACCAGTAATCCATGGAAAATCTAAGGTCACTATATGCCTTCTTAGAGAAAAGAACATGAGAACCTCTTAATGTTGTGATGGTTCATATGAAACCATTTTCTTTTAATATATTAAATATACTTTTTTAGTTATTGAAGCTTGGTAGGTGCCATCCTATATGGAGGAATAGACACTAGTTCCACACATGGCACATTATTGATGGTGAACTCAATCTCTCTATCAAAAGGTAATCTAGATAAATCATCAAGCAAAGTTTCCCAAAATGATCAACTGAAGGAGGGAATTCTACTATCTGTATTCCCTGATCACTCATAAGGGGGATCACCAACTATGTTATCACTACACCTAATCCAACACTCTTGGGTCCATATCAGATTTCATGTATATCCTATTCACCCTTATGGATATATTTGTTTCCCTTAGGTGATTTGAAAGACACTCTTTGGTGATAGAAATCCACATAGGGATTGATAAGGCACAAGACCATCCACACTTAGAGTGAAATCAAAGCTAGTAATCTCGAGGAAGAAGAAAATATAGAATAAACAACACCCTTCTATTTTGAGGGGGAACTCCTAAAATTGGTGCATGAACTCTATTATTTTCCCTAATGGCATGTTGAGAGACATTATGACACAAAAGTAATCAATTTCATGGCCAAGACTTTCCAAAAATTCAAAAAATATTAAATTGTGTAATGAACCTATATCAAATGAGGAAGAAAATAAAGTATAAGATACCAAAATAATACCCTAACTGTATATGACCCTATAATATTCTTCTATGGTGCTGAATGAAATGGATAAATATGTCCTGAACTGCGGCCCTAAGATTATGCTTTACTATCCTAAGTAGATCCCCTCTTATGATGCTGATGTTATGGGGCCTCACTGTCTTAGCCACGACCACTACCACCTCAGCCTGATTGGACTGAAGAAGACCAAGTTTTAGCCTAAAATTGAGTCATGGATCTTGTACCTGATATAGGTATTTTTACTACTCCCCTCTCACTAGATTCTTGAGTAAGAGACTAATAGAAGCACTGAAGGTGACCCACATTACCGTAAGAGCGACACTCGATTGGGTTCCTTATGAACTGAGTCTTCTTATGGACAAGCCTGCTACACTACAGACAAACTATAGAGCTGTCAGTGTGCTCCAACTGGCTTGAACCAACCCCACATGCACCCTATAAATAATGATTCTTACTACCATAAGAACCATGGACTTACCTCAGAATTGAACTATCCTGGCTCACATTTCACACTTCTCTGAGATTTAATTTTGTAATTAGGGCCTGGTTCACTATCTCTATAAAAATATTCAATTGTAAGATGTACACATGTGATAAAATAGTGTAACCAATCCCATCCTTAAAAATCCTTGCATTCATTAACTTATCACTGGTCAAAGAAGGAGAAAACTATGAAAATTAGTGCAGTGGGAAGAATAATCCAGCACAGTCATAGAACCCTACATAAGATGCATGAACTTTGTGGTGTGATCCAACGTGATAGTATAAGGGAATAATTGATCATAGAAATCCTTCTGTAAGTCTTCCTAGATCATACACTAATATCACTCAGACAGAGATACAATTTACCATCAGTGTTTGGTGGAGTCACACAATATGCAGGTAGTGAGTTTGACACTCCTCTCTAGAGGCATCTCAAGATGGTCAAAGATAGACACTATAACTTTTAACCATGATTCAGCTGCATGAGTTCTTACATACCCTAAAAAAGTGGTAGGATGATACCACTAAAATTCTTGAGTTATCCCTTCTATATTCGGGGCAGGATGGGGAACACCCTGAACATAATAGATAAACCATATAAAACAATAATGAAACCGAGCATCAGTTCCAAGTGGAAGATAAGTGAGAGGTTCTTTTGATGGCCCTATAGAAGGTATCAGGGGTGGAATAGAGACCACCACCTTATGAGTGTTCTCTTATACCCTATCTAGGTGTACAACATGAGGATGTAGTGGTGGTATAAATCTAACATTTTCAAGTGCACTCCTCAGAAAAGATTTAAAATAGATAGGAAAATCTATTATAGAAAGAGATAAAGATTGGGCATGTACATGACCTTCCAATAATCATTCCATAATAGACACAATTCTTCAAGATCCAGGCTTAAGTGATAGGATAAGGTCACTAAAGACATAAGATACATAGAATATTGCCCATTTCTAGGGTTGGGTAAGGGTCAAGGCCTTATTTTTCACATATATGGTGACCATTTCATTTAGAAGGTGGTATTCATTTTAATTCATTTATGTGTTTAGACCCCCTTGAATTGGTTGAGTTAGTTGGATTATGATTCCAATTTATATTGGCCCATAAACATTATAAATTGAAATATGGTTTCTACTTAATCCTAACCATAATAAATCCCAAAAAAAATAAGTGGTAAATTTCCAGATGTAACAACTAAAGCACTACAAGGAACAATAGAAATCACACAAAAAATAGGCAACACACGTTGATAAGTTGATATGGGATGGAACACTGTATAAAATTTAAATGCTATAGTTACTAGTATGATGCATTCTTTGAAATTATATCTAATGATCAAATTATGGAAAAGTAAATATCATAATTTTAACAGTTTAATCATTATTATTAATTACATATGGAAAGTGTGTCACCCAATGGTGAAATCCATGAAACTGTAATAGTGAAAACAATAACAACATTTACCTATCCTCAGAAATTTGGGTTTTCCTAGTACATGGGTTAGATAATCCCATGTATAGGCTCATGACCAAATTCTAATATCCATGTCTCATGTCTATCCCATATAGTAAGATGAAAGTAAAAAAGACCTGATACCACTTTTTATCATCCCACCCATGTTCCACTTATCGGTGCCACAATACGGTGTGGCACATGACCTCAAGAACATCTCCCTGAATTCCAAATTATTCCAACTAGTAGTGAGGGTCTTAAGAGTAACCATGGGGAGACTATTCCCTCATTTATTAGAGTGATAATAGTAGTTGAAAATAGAAAGTAAATAGAAGAAGAATAAATCATCAAATTAGAAGCAAAATAATTATAATAATAAATTATGAAAGAGAAATAAGAAACTAGTGGAAGATCAATAAACCATAATAATTATAAAATGATGATTATTTTCATGATTTTATACCAAAATTAATGTATAGGGGGTCAAAGTATCTACAAATATACTACATGCCATCATAATATACAAAAGGGTTGAAAAAATGATACAAAAAGAATCTAGAGCATAGGCTCAGTCAACTTCCCCAAAAATCTATCCTAATATGCACATAAATCAAGAATTAGAAGTCACATTCTTACCATTGTCCATACCAATAATCATAAAATCTTATTGGGTATCAAAGGTTACCCAAGCAGGGTGTGATATAAAATCATGATAGGTCGCCACCCACAGTGTCTAGAACAATCTATTTTATGAAATAAATAAATGAAAGTGTTCCATTAAATGATAAATGAAGGAAATAATTAAATAAATGAATAACCACATGGTCCGGGTTTCTAATTGGACACCCGATCGATACCACCAACTTTTCATAACCCAAAAGTTTGAAAAGAGGTACCTATGAAAGTAACAATATGTATACTAGGTCTATTGTAAATAAAGAAACTAAGGCCAGAAGACCCGAAGCTTGTGCTTTGGCTTCATGGTCACATTTCCAAGTCATAAATCAAGCATGCTCAGGATATAAATAAGAGACATCACAATGTGTAATAATATAATATGTCAAATCCAAAGTTTTAGCCTTGATCCCTTCCAAGGTGATCTAAAATAACCCCAAGGGTCACTATATGTGTCTCCAATATAACCAATTCCATTGAGTCCTTCCAAGGAAACCCATAATGGAGTCTCTTGTATCACTCATGGTATGGTGAACACTGATCCTATACCATGTATCTCACATTGGGGACTGAGTATCTCCCATGGCATGGAGTAGCCATATTTATAATGGGTCCGTCCTTGGTTTCTCCCCTAAGGAACCGATGTCACTCATGAGTATGTGAAATCTTCTTAGAGCGCCTGTACATGGAAAGACAATGTATTTCTCCTGGAGCATCGTGTAAATCCAACTAAACAGAGTGAGTCTATCCATGACATCCTTAAAATGGGACCCATTTTCTCTCCTATACCATAGTAGGTGTGGTAAAATAACCAAAGAATATATTACTATAAATAATATATATAATTTCATGTTGTCATTAAGACATGGAAACATCGCATGCTAACAAGATATTCCATGATTAATTATTAATTTCAACCCCATCAACTATGTAATAAGAACAAGTTCAAAACAGACGACATGGAATAAACACAAAACATAATAAAGGAGGCCACAAGGAGTTCACACCTGGAAATTGAATAGGTATCAAGCATAATAAATGACATATATGCATGCAGTATAAAATTTGAAGCTTTTAGCATAAGAAAATAGGTATAAAATCAACTTGCATAAGTGATAAGAATGAGTAATGGTGTATGATCATAAGAACCAAGCTAAGAGGGAAAAATCAGGGCCTAACAACTTATCACAATTCAATAATATATTAAATACATTTAACCGAGGAGAAAATAACATGGTGGATATAAACTCAAAGAATGGAAAAAATAGTCCATAGAGACGGGAACACCCAAAGGGGTTGGAAATGGAAAGGATAACACCACACAGATAGGTTTAACCATATGGTAGGGTCATAATGGACATTAAAAGAAATTTAATTAATTTATTTAACAAATTGGAGGTGTCTCTAGAAGGGTCCATCGAGAGGCATAACAACACACCATTTAAAAAGTGACGAAATGAACAAGAAATACCTAGATCACCTAACATGATGTAGTAGCACTCCACTCATATGTTTTTCAAGGATTAAATAAACCTAGAATGGGAGAAAATTATGGAATAATAAAACTCCCTAAAAATAGGGTGAAAATGGTCACACCTAAATAGCACAACACAAGACGAAAGAAACTCAAAATAGAATAGAAGAGATCTAAAATCTTGATAATGGATTTCTGTTTCTTTTGACGATGAGAGATTCAAATGAGAAAAAAAGGACATGTCTTAATCCCTAGTAAGGAGGAGAATGGATCTCAATGTTTAGAGGGTGAAGTAAAATACCACTAGAAGAGATAAAGGGAGAATATGATTTAATTAAATCATTAAATAGGATAATTTTGGGTATTTCACCTTTAAAACCACGTGTGCATGGTTAGGCCACATGGTTGTCCAATATGTGCACGAATTTTTGATCATATTATGATTCGAAGGGGCACCCCACATGGTTAGGTGCACGGTTTTTCTAACAATACAAAAATCATGAAAAAATACACTGTACCAATCCTCTATAGAACCACACATCCATGTTCCTGTGTTCACATGGTTTCTGGAAAACCTTAAATCCCCCAACACCCCACTATCTACAACTACATGGTTTAGAGGAAATACACAGGCCAAGGTGCACAGTGTTTACTAATCGTATGATCCGGTATTTTATTCAATTGTTAGTACACTAAGCTTTGAATGAGCCCCAAAAATACATGACTAATACTTGACATCATTAGGCATCATTATAAGGTCCATTTTAAGGATTATAAAAAAAATGGCCCATACCTTTTAGAAAAGTTAGGACGTTACATAATTCAAGGTCCTAGTATCATCACTCAAGTGTGAATTCCTAATGTAAAATCAAACACTTCCCATTTTCATATCATCCTCTCTCAAATAAAATCAGGAGAGGATTCTTCTAAATATCCTGAGTAGGCATAAAAAATTAACTGGATTGACCATGTATGATATTCCTAGCATTATCCCTCTCATTGGAACACTTAGGATTATCCTAGAATTTGATTCTAAACCATGTCAACAAACTCAATGAATACTCAATCCTAATATGTTGGATTTTGCAAGGAAAACCATATAATGATATTGAATATAGGTATAATCTACCCTATTGTTGAGAGTGAGTGGGTAATCCCTATTCAAGTATTTACTAAAATTGTTGGAATTACTATAATTGACAATGAGGATGGTGATATTCTCCCCAAATGGGTTATTATAGGATGGAGAGTGTGCATTGACTCTAGGAAGTTAAAATATTACACTAAGAAAGTCATTTTATCATTCCCTTCATTTATCAAGTCCTTGAATGAGTGGAAGGCCACAAGTTCTACTAATTCCTAGATGGATTATTAGGGTATAAGGAAATTGAACAATTATCAAAAGATAAAGTAAAAAAAAAAGATTCAATAAATTAAAACTATGAAACATTCCTATGACTCGTAGAATAGTTTTCCATCATCTTGAATAAATATAGTATTTTAGGTATAAATTTAGTATAAATTACCATTTGATAGAATTTTCTCCCAAAATAACTAAACAATTGGTACCATATTTCAAAAAATAAACTTCATTCATTTAATGGAAAAAAATACTATAACTTCCCTTAATGAAAATTGGAAAAATACCAATTTTAATTACAACTTTACTAAACCCTCTATATTTTTGTTGATGCACCACACTATATAATTAACTAATTTATTCAAGACCTTGTTCATTAGGTAATTCATTGTATGATGGGATTATAAAAAGAAGGATTCTTTAACCTCATAATTTCTAGACCTAGGGGATTTCATAATACATTATGGGTCACTATAAACTATATCACCTACAACTATTTAATACTTACTCACTCTACTAAATCATTCCTAGGTAAATGTGTATTAATGATTATAATTTTATTATAATTCAGATTCTCCCAATTATCATCCAGTTTTATTATCTTATATTTTATGGAACATAAATGCCTATGATCTTCAGAAGTAATGGGAACCAGTATTTATATTTTGACAAACTTTTTCTTCACACAATAGATTTATTGAAATGATAATTTTAATTCCCATTGAGAATAGATTTGATCAATGTTTTTTATTTATCTTGAGATTTTATCAATGATTCTTGGTCATATATTCTTTCTTCCACAATAGAAAAAAAATTAGGATGAGTACGTAGTTAATTCTAAATATATTAATCATTTATATTTTTACGTAAAACTAGTATAGTTTGGAGAAGGGTCTATCTATAGTGATGGTCATAAAAATGTGTGCATGTGTGAAAAAGGAAACAGATAAGAACACCCAAAAAAAACATAGAAATAATTTTAGATCAGGAAAATGATGATTATAATAAATCAGTATGGGATTAGGTGAGATAAATCAATGAAGAACTACATATTATTAAGAAATTACAAATAGTAAATTGATGAAATAGGGGAATTAAATTGGATTTTTTTATAAATATGTTCCATTGTTTGTTAAAAAAATCTAATAGATAATGGTAAAAATTGGTTTGAGTGAAAATGTAAATAGATCATACTCTTAATGGGTGAATCTCAATATCTTTCATATATAGAACTCACTTGATGAAAAAAATGATGAACAAAACATCCTCAGTAATACCAACTTGTAGTTTGATCTTAGATTATGAATCTCATGTATTTCAAACATGTCTGATTAATCCATATAATATTTAGAAATTTAAAATTCAATTATATCATGATCAACTATCCTTGATTCTATATGGATTATAGGAAAATAGAACTATAAATGAAATTGATTTTGAGAGAAACATTGAGAAAAAGAAGCTGAGAATGATGTAAATTGATTACTTACAGAATCCCAATCCCCCAATGGGGTTTTATATGATGATCATATATAATTGATTTTTTTCAAAATTACTTATAATTAATATAGATCTCTTGGAATTAAGCTGTACTTAAATAGATATTTTTGGTGTTTCTTTATTTTTCCAAATTTATGGACTCCTACTATTAATAGTTCCCTCACCACCAGGATAAAATCTTTGTTTCATAGATAATGTATTTTGATGATATATAATGTAAAAAATATTAAACTTCTATAAAACATAATTGATGAATTTAGAAACATTTCATTGAGAAAAAACTCATGGGGTCTAACTAATAGTCTAAGAAATATAGTAATCTATTGAACGTCATTAATTTATTTTGTTTTATATATTAAATTATTAGAATATAACATTGTTCGGGTAAATATATTTTACAATGAAGGATATTTTCTAATTTTTTTAATAATAAATGGTAAAAAAAGTTCAATTGGGGTTCTTAGAGTATCTACCAATAAAAAACTTTATTATACAATAAATATATAAGAGATATTATACTAGAAAATTAAATTGCTTAGTGAAATTGAAAATTATTATCTCCATTCACATATAATTAGAGGAAATTAAAGACTCGATAAAATAACTAAAATCTTTAAAAAAACAACCATCAAATAACTTACTATATATTATATTTTATTAATCTAATGTTTTTTATCTCAACTAATAAAAAATCAATATAAAACTAGATTTAAATAAGAAAGTGAAGACAAAAAAAATATAAATATCTATAATTTATAAAAATGGATCATTTTGGGACAACTTATATAACATGAAATTAAGGGGTAAAGTACATGTATATCCTATATGATAACTATTACCATTAATCTTGTATTTATATACTTATAAAAAATATGTAGAAAGTATTTTTGTGTATTTTAATTTATATTATTTTGATATTATTTTTTTTGATTTAAAATAAAACTTTAATTTCTTTTGTTTTCATGTTCCATTACTTAGTTTCAAGAAGCACACACCCCACATCATTCCTCGTACCACAACCTCAAGTGGCCTCTATGCCTTACTACGCCACATGCCTTTGAAAACTATGATGTAATCTACGCACAAAATAATCACCAAAGGATTCTAATGTAAAAGAAAATATTTCCAATAGGGATCCCATAATTAAAGAACCATAATTATTTCATTATAGGAACATATAAATTATGTAATTCATATGAAATATATATTGAACCCGACAACATATGATATATCCCAGGAGTGTGTACATATATTTTTTCACTTTCCATTTAAGATATCTGTTATAATTTTTGTATAAAAATGTTAGAGATTTTTATTTTTTATCTTACAAAACAATTCATATCACCTTAATTAATTTTATATATTATTTATTTAATGTATGTTTATTTTCCTTAGGATGAATAAAAGTTGGATGTACAATATTTATCAGATAACTGTTGAGTTTTAGAAAGAGTTAAAATATTTTTTGGACTTCTAATTCAATAATGATTGAGATGGAGGATTGATTTGATGCCCGTGTTTTGATAGTGATGGATGACCATCATTAACTCATGAAGAAGTGAGTTACCATATCACTAAACATGGATTCCAAAAATAATCATGTGTGGCATCAAAATTGAGAAAAAGTGGAGAATGATATTTATTCAGCTGAAATGATTGGAATGGAATTTTTTATTTCTGATCAGTTTCTATTTGTTTCTAAAGCTAGCTCTTTATGTGGAACAGTGTAATAAGAAATGAATACTGACACACAATTTTCATATATTGATCAGAATGATTACATTTAATGTGTTAGAAAACTAATAGAGGATGAAAATACCCTAGTATATGAAGAATGTGAAAAAAATGAGAAAATACGAGTTTATAATGTGATTATATCGCAGGAAAGAAATGTATGAATTTAGTAATACTATGGTTTACTATATTATTACATTTATTAAGGAATTACTACCTGATGATGCATGTATTCATAATAATTATTGCATGGAATCAAAGTTGGTTGAAAATTTTGGATTTCTTCTATTAAGATTCATGCTTGTCCTAAAGATTATTATAAGATATGGAAGGAAATTTTAGAGTTATGTCAGTTAAAATAGTGTGGTACATCAAGGTGGAAGGATAATAAAGATATAAATCAATCCATCATACCAAATAAAGTGATGTATAACTTCCCTTTAATTATAAGAAATCAAGAAAAATTTATGTTAGAAGAAATTGTAAGAAATATGAGATGCAATGAAGATGAATTAAATAAAGATAAAGATAATAGATTTCATCCTACAGATAGGTTAACTTTGAATAAATTTGATAGGTTACATCCTGATTATGAAACTGACCCAAAAAAATTTAGATTGTGATTATCCTTTTATGGTTTCATGGAATTTGACTAAATTCATAATTCACACAGTACTTGGATTATTTTAATTCACATTTAAAACTTTCCTTCATGGTTGTGTATGAAGAATCCATTTACTATCATAATTAAATTGAAATCTAGACCTAGTGATCTTGGAAATTATAGTGAAATATACTTTCTGTCATTAATCGATGAGTTAAATGAGCTTTGGATTGTTGGTTCACAAATGTATGATGCATATAAGAAAGAGTAATTTATGTTTTGTACAACTTTATTATGGAAAATAAATGATTTCTTTGCTTATGGAATGTTTTTTGGTTTGAGAAAAAAGTAAAATTGTCTTACCCTATTTGTATAAAAAATACACATTTCAATAGATTATAGTTTCAATGAACTTTCAAATTCATAGAGAATCAGAAATTTCAACCAACGGTTCATCCATATAAGAAAAATTAGAGATATTTCAATAATGCCGTCAAGACAGTTGGAACATCTCAATGAATGTAGGGAAATGATATTGTTAAAAACATAATGGTTTGAATTATTTTCTTGAAAAAATTAAATCAAATATTTGAAATATAAATCATTTTAATTAAAATTCCAATACCAACTAGAGAAATAAAAGTATATTCTTTGATTTTCCATATTGGTCATTGAATTTATTTCATTATTTTTTGTATGTAATACATGTTGAGAAAAATATTTGCGAGGTGTTAATTTTCACTCTTTAAAATATAGAAGTAAAAATAGAAAATTTTTGGTCACCGAATGATTTTATGGATTGGGGTTTAATAGTAATACTTCATCCTGCGTTAGTTGGTAAAAATAAGTGTAAAGTCCCTTTAGCCTATTATTTAATGAAAAATACAGAGAAAAAATAATTTTTTCATATCTTAGAATGTTTCAAGGTTCCAGATGGTTATTCAAGTAACATTTTTAAAAGGTAGAATACCCAATATGTGAAACTAAAATATCTTAAAACCCATGATTATAATTTATTTTTACATGAGATTATTTTAATTTCCATTTGAAATTTACTTTCACATAATGTTAGAGTTGATTTGATTAAGTTATTCTATTTTTATCAAGACCATTGTTCCAAAAGAATTAGTAGAAGTGTTGTTCAAAACTTGTAGAGAGATATACCTATTATTCTTTGTAACTTAGATAAGATTTTCCCACCATCATTTTCACCTAAATGTTACATATAGATATGAATATTTTTATAAAAGTTATTTTTTATGGTCCTGTTTCAAGTTAGTGGATGTATCGAGTAGAAATATTTATGTTTACATTGAAATCTTATGTGATAAATATATACCATCAAGAAGGATCTACTGTTAAAATATATTTATCACAAGAATTCATGGATTTCTGTTCATCATACTTGGATAATGTCACTATGATGTCTAATCAAGTAATGAGACCCGAAGAAGAAAAATATGATCCCATTGAGCCTGAATTTACTTTACTTCTCCAAATAGGGGGTTATATGGATTTTACTCATTGTGTACTTTATGTAGGTAAGAGTGGGAAATGACTCATTATATAGTATTATTCAACTGTGTCATTCTTGATGATTACATAAATTAAATAAACTAACAAAAAATCTTTTTTCATTGTGTGATTTATTTATATCTTATTACATTTTAAAGATTTCATATTTTTAGAGAACATTTCGAAATTATAAAAATGAGACATAATTATATATCTATTAAGATGAAGAAAAAAGTCTAAAAAATGAATTTACTACTTTATTAAAGTCAACTGTAATATATATATTTTTTATCATAACATAATCACATATATCTGTTTAACATTCATTGTTGGTATCTTTCAGGTTCAAACTGTACCAATGAATGATGTATCAGATGAAATAAGAGTGTTTTCATTTGGTCCAAATGATGTGGTGTGTGATTGTACGACAATACTTTTCAATGTATTTAAATTTGTTACAAATAGCTAGAAAAAAATGGAAAATGTAACATGATAGTGTTGTGATAAGCACCATAATATATTGTTATGAAAGTTCATCAGATAAGACACCTCAATCAGAAAAGATATCATATTATAGGGTTGTTTGAAGATTCATTTTATTAGATTAATATTCACATGGTCATGTTATAATGATAAAATGAAAGTATTTTGATTAAATGACATGAAAAGGAATGCATATAGATAACTTTGGATTTAGAGTGATTGATATGAACCCTCAGCTTCATAATAATAAACCTTTTATTCTTTCATCACAAGATCGATCAATGTTTTATGTAACTGACCCATTAAAACAACAATTTGATTTCATTGTTTATGTCATTCCTAGACATATTTTTGTTGATTTAATGAATGATAATGTTGTTTTGGATGAACCTATTGGTAGTTATTCAAATTTTTAATTTGATGATGCAAAAGTTTCAATTTTTAGAACAAATTATGAACCATAAATTATCATAGGGTGCACATAGCATTGAAATATTTGTAAGTATTTTCCTAATATTGTAGTAATATTTTATGTTTTTCTAAACTTTCATACATGATATAAAATTATCTAGTATTTACCCCATGAAATTTCATGAGATATGATGGGTTTTTTTAATAATGTGTTGATTATGAATTAAAAATATCAAATATAAGACTATACAGAATACTTTTTGAAATGAAATACTGATTTTTTTATGTTTCTAGAATATTTTTTTTGACGAAAAGTAGCGTCCAGATGTCTTACTATAAATGTACAGGTTATGTGAACAAAAGTCAATATAACTTATTCATATATGGTTGGTTATAGAATAATTTATACCAATATACCTAGGGAAACCAAATTTTTAGAAGTTATAGATCATTATATATGTATAGTCTAGTCATGGTTAAAATGATTATACTTATAAAGGAGTGAAAATATAAAATCATGATTCTTCATTGAAATGTCCTAGACTCGGATGTCACTCAATAGTTCCCCAATCCCAATTGGCCACATGGCCTTAACTACATCTCCCCAAATTTCAGAGGCATATGACTAGTAGTGAGGGCCTAGGGTGTGTTTGTGGGGAGACTATTCTCTATTACCAGAGTGTAACACAGTGTAATAGAAATAATGGTTAATAGTGGAAGAAAATATATCAATCAGACAATATAAAAATATAGTAATAGATAAAAATTTCATAAGGTATCTCATATACAATGATGATCATGTAATGTATCTACAAAGCATCCAAAATAGGTATAATGAAGTAAATTACCATACATGTACCAAAATACCAAAAAGACCAAAAAGTGTTATCTCTAATGAAACTCCTCTATAGTTTTCAATATGGAAAAATTATAAGGATGCATGTCTAATGAAATTAGGTGATATGTGGTGAGCATACAAGTATGACTTGTATGTCGGTATGAAAGAGTGAGTTGATATGGATCTTGAATAAATATCAATCATTCATGATTTCCCAATATCATATTATAGAGAGATGACTAACTATTAGAAGATTCCAAAGTTTAATGTATTAGTTAAATTTATATATATAATCATTCATTTATTTGAAAATGATTTTTAATGTATACATTAATTATTTTATTTATGTTAATGGAATAATATAATTTCTTATTTAAAGTAGAAATCAGACATAAATAAAATAAAAAAGAGTGAAATTAAATATATCCATACTCATGGATACACTTCACTCCTAGATCGTGAGGAAGCATATGTAATTTAACTTTTCAAAATATTCAAACAAGCTTCCATTATGCATTAATGATTTATGGATTATACAAAAAATCCAATCTATTATGCCTAAATATTTTTGAGTAGAAATAATTACTTATAAACTACATCCATATTCTTTTTAATTTTTAGTGTTAGGATTTTCAAGGTTGGAGATAATTCTATTCTTGTGCATTCGCTTTGGCTGGTTGTGCCTCTCTTTTGGAAATAGAAATTAATCTCCTTGTACCATCAACCAATGAAATGGATGCATAATTCTTATAACTTATCTTCATCCATATTATTAATGATTTTTAATTAAAACCGAAATCATTTATGAAAAATATTTTGAATAGTCATTATACAAAAATATAGATGGTATATATGGATTTAATCTCAATTGTTATTCTCTTACATTTTGTTTATTCATGAGTAAACAAACAATGTGGAATGGTAATATACAAGGTTTACCTTTAAAATTTAAGGCTTATACTTTGTGTTAATGAGAAAATATCCACAATTAGAATACCCACTAAAAATAATCTTTTAACTTCCAATATAAAAGATAAATCCTTGAAACTCATGTTTTCACTTTATTATATCTATATTACTTTGTTTTTTCCCACAAATAGGTGCCTCTTGCACTATATAATGAATATGATGTGTTTCCTTATTCTCTTTCCTCTACTTCTTACTTATACAGTAGCATACAAGCACATATATATTCTTTTATTCTTGTCTTACACTAGATGTAATATTTTATTATATATGTTAAAATTTTAATATATAGCATATTTTACCTTTTCTTCACAATAGATAATTGGAGTGTTTCTACTTCTTCTTCACTTCCAGGAATAAAATAAACCTCCTCTTCCTTCTTCAGCCTCTATTCCAACATAAATCACATAAAACTCTTATTATCTTCACTCTTTCCCATTTTCTCATTTTTATTTCATCATTTCATATAGAATTAGTTTTGTTTAATCCTTATTTATGGTATAGGAATTTTCAATGCATCTTCTTCTTCATTTATTCAGTGTATAAAAAATATCACTTATTCTCTTCCTCTTTGATTTGAGACTCAAGAATTTCTTTATTATATGTATAGTAGTAGTTCTTGTATCATGATAGTAGGATCCTCTTCTCAGAATAACAATGTAACTTTATCAACACACACACACACACACACATATATGTAATAATAGCATTGTTGGGTCCTTATCACCATCTTCACATTCTACTGCATTCACAGTACCACATGAATGTGTTATTTTAAATTACCAATATTATAGGTAATTAAAAATCAATAATATTTATTCTTTTAAAAAATATGACATTCATTTACATTTATTTATTTTTTATCCGTAAATTTTATTTTCATTATTATTTAGAAGAAGAATTTCCCCTCTTCATATATTGGAATTATTCCTTGAACAATCTCAACATATACCTTTTTTCAATCCACTGAATCTATTTATTAATTTTTATTCCACATTTTCATTATATCTAGACATTTATAGTGTTCCCATTTTTTCTCCATAATTTATGGATCTAATCACATAGTTATTCATTTCTTTTCATCCATAATATTCTATAATCATGATTATTAGTGTTGTGATATTTGAAAACATAGATCACAATAACCTGCAATCATCATATTAGTATCATAGGAATTTTGAAGTTATACAATCATCTTATCTTCAAATCCATATGACAAATATCATATGATGAGAGTTTTATATCCAATTAATATGATGTGATACATATATATAACTCATACTAGCATCTATATATTCATCCCATGAGATCTCAATTATAAATATCTTCAAATGTAAATCCCATTAATTGTAGTATTAATTTTCTAGATAACATACAACATGATTTTGATCATCAAATCATCATATCATACAACTTATCATAAACATAAAATTAGCCTAATGTTTTCCAATCATTGTGAATTCATTTATAAATTTCCTCTTGATCTTCAAGGATTATCACATGACTTGTTTCATTGAATTTTGAGATATATTATTCTCCCATGTCAAGTGAATAACCATTACACAAGATCAAATTGATTTCACCCAATTTTTTTTTCTTTGAATACATTTACATAGGTCTAAACAACCATTATGTAGGTTTTTTATTTCATGATTAACATTACATGGAATCAAAAGACTGTTAGGTGGCTCTTGGATTTCTTATTTAACTTTATGCATCATGTAGATCACTATTGTTACCTTTGAATAGAATAAAACATAAAATTACATAGTGAGGGTCCAACATTTATATATCATTAATAAATTATAAGATAACATTACACACTAGAAGTCCTTCAAGGATATAACAATATACAAGGATCAAATGTACTTTTTGTTTTATCTTCAATATTACCATTATATAAAATGAAAAATCATCTAATCAAATTTATATTGAATCAGTTTCACCCTTACAAATACCTTCATCATATAGATAGACAGTTAATCATTATAAATCCCTTATTGGACTCTAAAACTTCAACCAACATTTTTTTTGTTTTTATATTTAAACCTATTTATTAAGATCAATATGATTAATTTTAGCTTGGTTTAGTGTAATTTAATTCACTTATAATTTTTCTTAATTTATTTATTTTTTCATAAAAAGGAATTGAATATCGAGGGTTGTGTTTCTCACTTAACCATGTTTTGTACAAGAAGGAAAAAGAGAAGTGGTATTGTAGGAAATAGTGACACCCAGTAGATGATTATAAGTATATTTCAATTTATTTTAGTTTGAATTAATTTAATTATTTATATTATTTTATCATTTTAATTTATGTTATATATCAGTAAACAAAATTCTTTGTAGGAATTGGAAGAAAAAGAACCTAGAAATTTGGGCCCGAAAGATCATATAAATCAAGTATTAGGATATGAAACTCCGGACAAAGTGAATTGTTAGTCTATGAAGAATATTGTACCATCAATATACTATTATTATGATAGAATTTATTCTATTATCAGTTCTGGTATGTTCATAGTGGAAAAAATTAATGAAACATTCAAATAAGAAACTAAAAAATTAGAAAAATATTCTCAACATCAAAAGGTGATAAATGAACATATAGTGAATGGTATATCTTCTCTTTATTATATAATTCCACCAGAATATACTATAGTGGTTGATGCCTATTTGATTTTGACGCATTCTATTTATGTAGATTCCTATTTCGGTACCAGTTTTGGTGCCATTTCCAATGTCAATGATGTTGTCGATGTTCACAATGATGGTGATTCCAGTGATGTGAGATGTGGTGAGGGTATTTCTATAGGATGTATGGATGAGGTTTATCATGATTCTGATGATATTGATATTGAGGCTCACTTATTATGTAAATTGTATTTTTGGTTTTTAAATATATTTAATTTCATTATATAGTTAAGTTTTATTATTCTTACATTAAATTGAATTTTGGTGTGTTTGTCTGTATATTCATATTTTGAAATATTGAATTATAGTGTCTGAATATTTATGAAGAAGTGATAATGAGGTTGGATATTTCTATACCTAGTAGAGAAGTATATAGCCACAGTTGGAAACCATGGATATATTCTGATGTGGAAAAGCCAATAGCCACAATTTACAAATGTGGCTATAGGTGTACTCCCACGATGGAAATTTTGGCCATTGGTCTATTTCCAAGGCATCCAAATATGAAGATAAATTATAATAGAATTACCTTTATCCATGGTGGAAACCATGGATATATCCATGTCCTTATTTTCATGAAATTAGGATCCACGATTAGCTGAACCTTGGCTATTGTATATAGAAATGGTTTTGTGGCCTATATCCACTGTTATAATCCGTGGTTATAAGAATAATTTCTAGTAGTATAAGTTGATAACACCAAGTTTGATATCATTCATCACCTTCCCTCTCTAAAAACTACCAAAGAATCATGGTAATTTTTTTGGACATGCTGGTTTCCTTAGAAGATTCTTTAGGAACTTCATCACTATTTCCCAACCACTTTGTGATCTGACAGTGAAAGATGCTCCATTTATATGGATAGAAAGATATGAAGAGTCATTATCAACACTAAAGTCATCTATTATATCTCCACCTGTCATATAATATCTTAATTGGAAACATAAATTTGAACTCATATATGATGTGAGCGAATTCACTATAGGAGAATTATTAAGAAAATATAGTGATCATACTCCATGTGTCATTATTTATGAATGTAAATTATTAAATAATGTGAAAACCAACTACAACACCATGGAGAAAGAGTTTCTTGTTGTGTTATTTTCATTATAAAATTTTAGGTCCCATATTTTATGATCCCCCATATCTTCAAAAATCATTTGGCTATAAAATACCATTTCCAAAAATAAGACCCTAAGGATAGATTGATTAGGTGGATCCTTCCTTTTTAATAGTTTGAGATAACTATTAAGGAAAAATGGGTGTTAAAAATGTTTTATGGGATCACCTATCTAGGTTAGAATTCAATGATAAGTCATACCATCTTTCAATGTCTGATTCATTCTAGGATGAGCATCTGTATTCTATGAGTTATTACCAATGGTATTATGATATAACAAAAATCTTGGTTATCTTTTTCATTCAAAAATTATTAGGGACTTAATATAGTAGAAAATTATCTTATGATGTCAAACACTATGTGTTTAATGATCCATACCTCTTCATGTTTTCTCCTGATCTAGTTATTAGGAGACATGTTCTTGAATCTAAGAAAGAGTCCATTCTTAAATTCTATCATGGAGAGGCATGTGGTGGACACTTTTCTACACATAAAACCAATAAAAATTATCCAAAGTTTTTTACTTTTGAAAAAAACTCACAAAGGATTCCTACAAATTCCCCCAAAGTTATCCTAGGTGTCAAAAATTAAGATCTATATGAAAAGAAATCAAATGCACCTTATTGTCATTATAGTTGTTGAAATCATTGATTTCATGGAAATTAATTTCACGGAACTTTTACCAAACTCTATGGGGTATCTCTACATCCTATTAGATATTGATTATATCTCAAAATGGGTTGAGGATATTACCATAAATTCCAATGACCATGAAGCTGTGATCTGATTCCAAAAACAACATATCTTTTCTAGATTTGGAATTCATAGGGCTATAATCAATGATCATGGAACCCATGTCATGACCTATCCCCCAGTGCCAGTGTCATGACTCCCTAAGCCCACCTCCCATAGACCAGGGGTTGGAGACTAGTGATGAGTAGGAATTTCCCACAAAGGGGGGCATTTTCCTATGAACTTGCACACACACACCCATCCCCAACAAAGAGTAATGAAACCAAAAACACTAAGTAAACTGATATGCATACCACTAAAACAACTACTAAGAGTAATCATGAAAATAAAAAGGTAAAAGGTCCAAAATAAAAGTGAAACTAAAATAGAAAAGTAAAATCTCATGGATCTCATTCACAAAAAACCCTACCTGAAGGGTAGGTACAGTAAGCTGTCTGGATTTTGCTGAAGCATACCACGTTTGTTAGGTCATATTGAAGCACCACCTGTATCCTTCCCACCAAGGAATCTATCAAAGTAGTAGATCATCTATACAAGACATGATATGATCAGACTAATATTGTGTAGGGGTGAGTAAACCAATACTGAGTAGGGACCCCAAACCAAAAAGGTAAACCACAAAGCAAGGCATAGGGTAGACTACCAAAGTGGTACACAAGGAGTAGCCTCTAAGAAGTATAGTCAAGAGAGTCACTAGAGTCATATCACACTAGGATACATATAATAAGAAAGTCCAGGAATATCCAAATCCAAGGAGACACACTCTGTAGGATACACACTCTGTGTAGGTGTAGGAGACACACTCTGTGTAGGCGCAGTAGACACACTCCATAAGAGAGACACCCCATGTAGGAATAGGAGATTCACTACATAGGAGTCACACATCGTATGGGAATAGGAGACACACTCCTTAGGAGACACACTCTATGTAGGTGTATGAGACACTCTATAGGAGACACACTCCATATAGGTCACAACAAGTCATAGGATTCCTTCTTTAGTGTGCTCATTCCAGAAGCACCTACTCCTAGATCCAATATATCGCACTCCAAAATCCACTAAACACTACATAGAGTAATCCAAAAGGACCTCATAATCGTGAGGGTCCCAACGCTGTGAATGGATCACCAAACTGACACACGTTATAAGAGTTATGAGAATTTAAGTAAAAAGAGTCTGGTTGGGTCCGGTTCTGGTCTAACCCGGTCAGACTGACCAGACCAGACCCGAACCAAGTCCCGCCTGACTCGACCCACCAGTTTCGACCCTACCTGCTGGGTCGACCCAACCTGCTGCTGACTTGGCTCGCCAGCTCCATCTTGGCCTGCCAGCTGCAGCCCGGCCGGCTCGAACACTAGCCAGTTTGATCCACCCAGACGCGGCAACTGCCGTGTCCACTCCAGCTCCATGTGGTAGGCCCTCAAGATGGACACTTCTACCACACATGGTCAACACGATCACATTCCAACTGATCAAATGTGGTATCCTACCACATTTCAGTCTCCTCTACCACAACTTGTAGCTCCCGTCATTGCCTGCGGCCACACTGCCATGGGCCCCTCTGACATCGACCACACCATCGTGGGACCATCCTATACCAGTTTCTAGGCTGAAGACCACCTCCTACTGGGTGGATTCATTGCTACATGCCCCCGCCAACTACTGTCCTTTCACGGGTCGCCAGTTACACTGTGGTGCTCTATTTTTCAAAATAGAGGCACGCCTGTGACCCTCAGGTCACATTCCTTCTCGTTATAGGATCTAATATTCGTTGCACCCATTCCACCAGTAAATGCTTGATTGATGTTATTTCTTATGTCGCTTGGATCCATCCATCATCATTTCTATCACAACTCTGCTAGGTCATCATGATGCCGAATCTTTGATTCCAAATCATTGCACCAAGAAATAGTTTCTCAACTATTGTTCATTCATATTCCCATGAAGAATGAAAGGAACACATATAAAAAGGAGGGGGAACAACACAAGTAACAACCCATAGAACAGACCGTGAACATTTTTCATTCTAGCCTTGATACATTCAATTAGAAGGATCAAGAAAAATGATAATCAAATTCAGATACACAACAATATGAATAAGAATTATCATCTCCAAAAGAATTCCTGCAAAAGAAAACATCCCACAAGAATGAGTGATCCATGGGTCAACCTGTCTATTGGTTGATTTGTGTTCGTCATTAATTCCATGAACTAGGAAAGAAGGAATTGAAATAAATCCCCTAACTGGAAAGAGGGTCAATCAGAGGAGAGAATTATTCTTTGACGTAAATACATCAATAAACATCCTTGATCCGTCATTCATCGACGTCCGTTGTCGCCGGTGGGAGAGATTTCTTGTCATTTCTTCAGTGAAAATTTAGGGTTCAAGGGAAAATTCTCTAGCGTTATGAATTCTAACACTGTTCCCTTCCTTTGATTAATGTAAAAAACATGTTAATGCATTTTAGTGTTTCCACAACATTTCATTGTAGCGTCGCTGAGTCACCGCATCACAGTGCTGATGAGTCGCTGTGTAAAGTTGAAGGAATAAAATAAAATAACTTTTTAAATATATTTTATTTTTCTCTTAAAACATAAATAAATTAACTTTCTCAGTTGACCCACACTGGCTGATGTTAGGCCCTACCTATGGTCAACTCACTATTCTGAGCTCAATGGTTCCCTCATATTTTCAATCCGGGCACCCGTTTAGATGTTACTAAAACCACACACACACTCTAATTTTAATAAACATAAAAACTTTTCGTACATTTATTCCAGGGAAACTGGGCCTCAGAATTACATGTTGTCTTAGCTACAGGCCTTATAATAATCCCATATAATTTTCAAAAAAAAAATTCACATGGAAAATCCAGGACATTACATTTTTCCCACCATAGGGATTTAAATCCCCGAAATCCAAAACAAGGGATAAACAAGAAAATGGGGATACTGAGTATGAATCTAAGCCTCCCACTCCAATGTTCTCTCTTAGAGATTCTCTTGCTTCCACTAAATATGAACTAGAGGAATCAATCACCCCTAGAATGTCCTATCCTGTCGATCATCAATCTCTATAGGGAACTTCATAAAAGTCACCCCATCATCAATGTCCAACTCACCCTAGTCAATGACATGTGAAGGGTCATGTACATATCTCCTTAGTTGGGATATGTGAAAGGCGTCATCCACCCACTATAGATGTAGAGGTAGAGGCAAGAAGTACGCCACCTCACCCACTCTACATAGTATTAGAAAAGGTATGATAAACCTCAGAGATAACTTTCCGCCCCATCCAAATCACTATACCCCACTTTGAGGAGAGACTCAAAGGAACACATTTCCCACCTACTCTAACTCCAAGGGTCTCCGTCGACTATCTGCACAGGACTTCTAATAGCTCTATGCAGTCTTCATCCACTCCTGGATGACCTGCACCTTCTCCGTAGTAGTTTACACCAACTTCGGGCCCACGATTACTAACTCTCCAGGGTCAGTACAAAAAAGTGGTGACCTGTAGGGTCATGCATACAAGGCCTTGAATGGTGCCATACCGATGGTGTAGTTATAGCTACTTTTGTTTGAAAAATACACCAGAGGTAGGTGATCCTCTTAACTACAACCAAAATCAAGGATGTTATCACATAACATGTCCTCTAAGACCTGAATGGTCCACTCCGTCTAGCCATCTATCTACAGGTGGAAAGTTGTGATCAAGCATAGCTGAGTCCCAAATTCCTCCTAAAATCACTTCCCCAACTAGGATATGAACCAAGCATCTCAATATGATACTATCAGTGATGTTACCCCATGGATTCAAACTATCTCTTGCATATAGAGGCATCCCAAGCTCTCTTTTGAACCCTGTTCTCGAATAGCTAAGAAGTGGGCCGACCTGGTGAGTCAGTCAATGACCACCCATATGGTATTGTGCCCCCTAGATGTACGTGGTAAAAATATCACGAAGTCTATTGATATTCCATACCACTTACACTCTAGAAACTCAAGGGGTTGAGTCAAACCTGCTGGAACCTGGTGCTCAGCTTTCACTTCCTGACAAGTGAGGCATCTAGAGACAAACTCTATCATTGACTTCTTCATCCCTAGCCATTAAAACTAATGTCATAGGTCCTGGAATATCTTTTTCACACTTGGATGTACCTCCAAGGAGGATTTATATAAATCCCTCAATACCTCCTCCCATAACATCACTGGTACAACTGTTCATCCTTTTAAAAATATTATGTGCTCCCCACCTTTCAAATATCCATAAGGGGCATGCCCTATAGACATCTGAGAACATGTATTATCACACATGGTAACTCTGAGATGTGCCTCCCTAACTTGCTGTAAGAGTGGAGGGGTAACCAACATTGAATAGAGATAATATTTTCAATCTACATCCATGAAGTATATATGAACCGAGGCCAACTGCTCTAAGTCCTCGTTCAGTAGTTGTGAACTCGATCTCCAGTTGAGAGAATCTGCTACCAAGTTCCCCTTCCCAAGAGTATATAATATATATAAGTAATAGTCCATGAGGATCTATTGACAATGACATTGTATCAGGTTCATATCCTTCTGATAAAAGATATACCTGATACTTTTTTGTTCTGAGTAGATGATAAACTGCTCGCCCATAAGGTAGTGTATCCACATCTTCAATGAGAAGACTACCACTAAAAACTCTCGATCATGGGTCACATAGTTCTATTCATGTGGTATTAAATGATGGGAACCATAATTAATCACCGAGTTCCCCTAAATTAGGACACAAAAAATCCCAATCCTTGATGCATCACAGAACACCACATACTCGATACCCTCCACTGGAAATCTCAGGATGGGAGTGCTCATCAAACTTTATCTCAACTACTGAAAGATCTCCTGGAACTTCTCCATCCACATGAAAGGTTTCACATTTTATGTAAAGGCTTTCATGGATGCTGCTACTATGGAAAATTCAAGCACGAACCTCTGATATTACCCAACCAACCCAAGGAAACTTTGTACCTCGGTAAATTTATTAGGTGGCTCCCAAGAAAACACTGCCTCTATCTTTGCTGGATCTAATTCAACTCCATCTTATGAGATGACCTTTCCTAGAAAGTAGAACTCTTGTATCCATAA
This sequence comes from Viscum album, assembly GCA_963277665.1. Classification (NCBI taxonomy): domain Eukaryota; kingdom Viridiplantae; phylum Streptophyta; class Magnoliopsida; order Santalales; family Viscaceae; genus Viscum; species Viscum album. The sequence continues at coordinate 1,674,022,287 of OY728126.1, forward strand.
CTAACTCTTTTAGAGATTTTTATAAATCCAGTGCTCTTAGAGTAAGTCCATGACCATCATCAAGTGTATCCCGTGCTCCTCCTCGGACACTGAGTACACCAGGATGTCATCAATATAGACCACTAAAAAATAGTCTATGTAAGGATAGAATATCCTATTAATTAGTCCCATTAACACTGCTAGAGAGTTGGTCATTCTAAAAGGCATAACTAAGTACTCATAGTGGCCAAAACGACATATGTAAGGCATCTTCAGAATGTCCGCATCCTGCACTTGAAGCTAATGATAGACTGATCTGAGGTCTATCTCCGAGAACCATCTTGATCCCTTCAGATGGTCGAAGAGGTAATCAATCCTTAGTTGTTGATACTTATTCTTCAAGGTCACTTGATTCAAGCATTGAATGTACATAAATAACCTCAAGATCCTCTTGGACCTCTGTGTCAGCTATCGGCTACCTAATGCTGAAGACCCAACTACCTGACGTCTAGTGGTAGCTCCCACCATCGGTGCCTGCTCCACAAGAATGATATCTACTAGTAGAGATCTCTCAAGAACCTCCACATGCATAGTGATGCTAAGGGATATCATTGATGCCCAAATCTCTTGGAGTAGTCCCTAATTGAAGGTACGAGCCTAGAAGAATGGGTCCCACACCATGTATATAGAGTAGCAAAAAAGACCTGTGAATATCACTGATTACTCTACCACTGTCTGGCTTCCCTGCTACAGATGCATGAGCACCTGTATATGCACAGAGCATAACATCACTGGAAATAAATCCTCCTTGAAGAGATTATCAAAGTCTATCTAGAAGAGGGTCGCCTCCTCATGTGTATAGATCGTCAAGCTCCACCATCTCCCTACTGAGCCCTGTAGAAGACTCACGGCTAGGACTACCATTTGGTAAAGAGGCATCCTCACTAGGTAGAAAACTCATGTCACCACCTCCAACCAGTCCTCATCTACCTGAGGATCTATCTCACCTTGGAACCTAAGAGGTCATTATCTTTGAAACTCATGAAATGCACTTATCCTACATGCATCCTCTACTATTAACACCAGTAGGAACTAATTCTCTCTGGGTGGTGGTATCATTGGTACACTGCTAGGAGGTGATATCTCTAGAAACATCCCCTGTACCGATGCCTCATCACCCAATAGACCGTCCTTGTGGTCATTCCTTGTAATCCTAGCTGTCTGCCTCTGTGGAAGCATCCTGAAAAAGAACAAGATGTACCACAGTCAATAGAGTATACCTGGTGAGATGAATATAACTCAATAAGGACATGAGAACATACTCAATTACTATATGATGCATGAACCATTAATTTACCATGCAAATATTGTTTTCATGTACCGGGTTAGAAAGAAAAATTCAAGGTATTGATGTATGGATACGTCAGCCACCGCAACAACACTAGGTTCCCCAGCTTGAAAGCCAAACTCAAAATACTTAACACTATTTCCCCCCCAAAAAAGTAAAACTTTATTCCCTCTGATACCACTCTATCACGACCCATCCTCTGGGGCTCATGCCGTGACTACCCCAAGCCTTCCTCCCATAGGCTTGGGGTTGGCGACTAGCATTGAGTATGAATTTCCAACAAAGGGGAGGCATTTTCCTATGAACCTACACACACACACACACCTGTCCCCAAGAAAAAAGTACTAAAACCAAAAACACTGAGTAAACATATATGCATTCCACTAAGACAAACACTAAGAGTAATAGTACAAACTGAAAGGTTAACATGATAGAATAAAATCCAAACTAAAATAGGAAAGTACAAGCTCTTGGATCTCATCCGCAGAAAACCCTACTGGAAGGGTAGGTACAATAAGTTGTCTGAATGTTGCTAAAGCATACCACGTCCGTTGGGTAACCTTGAATCACCACCTATCTCTGGACCACCAAGGACTCTGTCAAAGCTATTGATCATCTACATAAGACACGAAACGTGTGGCCGGAGCCCGTGTAGGGGTGAGTAAAATAATACACAGTAGGGACCCCAAACCACAAAGCTAAACCAAAAATAAAGACACAAGGTATACTACCAATGAGGTACATGAGGTAAAGCCTCTATGAAGTAAAATAATGAGAGTAACTAGAATTATCTCACACCAGGATACATATACTAAGAAAGTTCAGGCATATCTAAATCCAGGGAGAAAAACTCCGTAGGAGACACACTAGGTGTAGGCGCATGAGACACGCTCTGTAAGAGGCACACTAAGTGTAGGTGCCTAAGAAACACTCAGTATAGGCGTAGAAGACACAATCCATAGGATAAAAACTACATATGGATGTAGGAGCCCAAATTCATGTAGGTTTAGGAGACACACTCCATATAGGTCACAACTAGTCATAGGATTCCTTATTTAGATTGATCGTTCTGGAAGCACCTACTCCTCAAGAAAATAGGTTTTACTCCAACCTCTATGAAAGTTCATGTAGAGTATCCCAAAAGGACTACCTCATTGCAAGGGTCCCAATGCAGCAAAACACTCATCCAATGGACACACAATTTGAGAGTTATGGGCATTTATGTAAAAAGGGTCCGGTTGGGTCTAGGTCTGGTCCAACCTAGTCAAACCGACCTAACCATACCCGACCTGGCTGAGCCCATACCACTGTCAAACCAGCCTGCCACCTCTTGTCCGGATTGCTCGGAAGAGGGGCAATTTAGTCCACCCGGACTTTGTGGCTGTCCCATCCGATCCAGATCCTTGCAGTAGGCCATTGAGTTGACTTTTTCTCCCACACGTGGTCCACAGGACTGCATGCTAGTTAGTCCAATGCGGCATCCTATCACGTCGGTAGACTAGTCTACCGCGAACCGCCTTGAATGTGGCTCCCATCGCCACTGTAGGCCCATCCCCTACTGGCCGTCGAGCTGATAGCCGCCTTCTACCGGGTGGCTACGCTGCCGTGCGCTGCTACCACCGACTCTCCTTCTGTGGGTTACTGATCACAGTTTGGTTCTCCTTTCTTCAAAACAGAAGCACTCCTGTGATCCTCGGGGATCATTCTTCATCTCTATGGTCTTGAATCCACGTTGTGATCCATTCCTATAAGAAATTCTTGAGTGACGGTATCTACCGTGTCACTTTTATCTATCTATCACCATCGCTATTGCACCTATGCTAGGTCATCACGAGGCTTGATCTTTGATTCTAGATCATTGAACCATGAAATGGTTGTGCAACAATCATCTATTCATATTCCCATGAAGAATGAGAATAACGTGTAGAACAAGAAGGGGAAAAGGATAAGTAACAACCCATGGAACGAACCTCAACTGTTGTTGGTTCTAGCCTTGATCTATTCCATTAGAAGGATCAATAAAAATTATAATCAAATTTAGATACACAACAATCCTAATAAGAATGATCAACCCAAAATCAATTCCTACAAAAGAAACCATCCCATAAGAACGAGTGATCTACGGGTCAACCTGTTCATGGATTGATCTCTGTTCATCGTTAATTCCAAGGACGAGGAAATAAGGAATTGAAATAAACCCCCTACCAAGAAAGAGGATCAGTTAGAGGAGAGAATTCATCTTTTATGGCGATCCATCTAGGAACATCCTCGATTCGTTGTTCATCAGCATTCATCATTCATCAATGTCGGAAGGAGAGATTCCTCCTCTTTACCTCAGGGAAACTTCAGGGTTATAAGGAAAATTCTCCAGTGTTATGAAATTTAATGTTGGTCCCTACCTCTGATTAATGGAGAAAATGTGTTAATGCATTTCAGCGTAGCCACGACGTTGCATTTCAACGTTGATGAGTCACCACATTACTATGATGTTTAGTCTCTATGTAACTTTGAAGAAATAAAATAAAATAAATTTTAAGGTATATTTTATTTTTATCTTAAAACTTCCATAAGTTAAATTTTGCAGTTGACCCATGCCGACCAAGGTTAGGCCATCCCTAAGGCAAACTCGTTGTTCTGAGCTCAACGATGCACTCAGATTTCTGATCCGAGAACCCATTTAAAGGTTATTACAACTGAACATCCATTCTATTATTAATTAACATAAAAATAGTTTGAACATTTATTTCGGGCACCCTGGGCCTCAGAATCACATGTCGTCTCAGCACCAGGTCTCATATTAATCACATATAATTTTTAAAAAAACATTTACATGTAAAATCTAGGACACTACAACCCATTTCTTCCACCATCCCTTCTCAGAAATCATGTATAAATATGGGATCTCTTATAATGATTCCACTACCTACTACCCTAAAACTAATCGTCAATCAAAGTTGGAGAATAAGGATTTTTTTTTACAAAAAAGTCAATCCTTATAGAAAATATTGGTCTGAGAAACTCTTAGATTCACTTGGTGTATATCATATAGAATTAAAAACAATCCTAGGCATGTCACTATATAGGTTTACTTATTTAAAATATTTCCATTTTCATATTGAAATTGAACACAAGGCCTTTCAAGAAATAAAAAAATGAATTTTGACATTCCCTTGGTCGAAACAAAGTGTAAATTTGACCATAACAAAATTGAGGAAATTGAGATTGTAAAAACCTGGAAATTCCATGTACATTTTTTTAATTATATGGGAATTTTATGAGTCCATGAAAATTTATGGCGTGTGATTCTGGGGTCCGTTGTGTCCGGAGTGAATTTTTGAACTTTTTTTGGGTACGTTTAGTAAACGTGTGAGCGGGTTTTTGTAACTTATGAACCGGTCATCAGAATTGAATTCTGAGGACACAGTTGAACTTACAGCGCTGATATTCGCTTAAGGATATTTTTACCTCGACCACAGTAGGTCAAGGGTGAAAGTTATTTTTCGTGTTTTACATGGAAATAAAAATAAAATAAAGGACAATTTTATTTTATTTTTATTGAAACCTCTCTACATGGGTTATGGTGGTGGGGACCACCTGAACCCTCTTTAATGGCAGAAAACCATTCAACTCACCATTTAATTAGTTTAGCCAATGGAAATTTATTAAATGTGTCGACATTTAATTGTTCCAACATAAATTAATTGTTTAAACTTATCAAATACTAAGTAACAACATCGTTGGAATTTAGGAAGGTTCCTATTAAATGAACCATGATAAATTCCACGATCGTTAATTACCCTACCCCTCTCCTATTTATATGGAGCTTGGGGGGAAGGTTTTGTCATAGCTTCACCAAGAGACAAAGCTCTGGTAAAGTTCCACGACGCCCAACACTTAGATGACGGAGCCGGTTCCGGCAAGTGGTGGCGATCGACACCGAAACCCCAAATGAGGATCAACGGTCAAGAGACATCGTTGGACGCTGTGTGGGAATGGAGAACACCGAACCAATTCCTCAAATATGGGATTTTTTACATTGTTCACGACGTTGGGTTTGTTGTTGATTTATACCCCCTTACCCATTCTTGGCGTTCTTCGTGATTCAAGAATTATTGAGCAGCTTGTTACCGCCCTAACTCGGAGGGTGCAGGCCAAATGAACATGGCCCGACCTCTCCACAATTATTTGTGATTATTGATGTGTTATTCAAGATGGAGGATGATGGTGACCGAAACCGGTGGGGATCGAGAATGGTAGTTGGCACCACGTCTGGCCACGACGAAGGAGGCGGCACAACCGCACCGCCGGAGAAGGGTTGCGGCAGTGCAAGGGCGGTGGCCGGATGCACGAAGGGAACGACAGCGCGTGTCTGCGCTGCCCAGGGAGCGAGATCTGCAGCTTTGTGCCATGGTGGAGAAGGGAGGGTGGCCGGCTGAGCCGGCCACTGGAGAAGGTGCAACGCATGACATGTTGCACGGGAAAGGTGGTTTGCCGCCACACCATAGGTCGCGCCGCCCCGCGCTGCACTGCGGGCACCGCCCCGCCCGGCCACGTTCTGCGACTCAATGCGGGCCCCACCCCACCGGGGGCCACGCTGCACCACGTTACCCACCCCGCCGTGGGCCGCACCGCACCGTGGGCCGCGCCGCCCCTCGTGCTGCCGCACTGTGGGCCACACCGCACCGCGGGCCACACCACTCCGCGGGCCGCCTCGCCGTGGGGTGCCGCACCGCGGGCCGCCCCACCAGGGACCGCCACACCACGGGCCGCCGCACCAAGGTCCAGACCCAGGGGGCTTGGTCGACCCGAACTGGGTTGGGTCGGCCCCGGCTGGGTATGGACGAGTCGGTCCGACTGGGTCGGACTGGACCCGCACCAACTTCGACCCATTTTTTCTCTTTCGTACATATCTTGAGCTACAGGCGTCCGTTTGACGAACCATTAGTGGCGATAGAAACCTTGGAGTGAGATAGAACTTTCGGTATACCCTAATTTAGTTTTGGATAAATTTGGGGTACAACCAGGGTGGATTGAACACAGATCCAACTGGGCCCTCAGGACTAAAAAGCCAATAACTTACAGATCAGACATCCGATTGACGCACCATCTATTACATTGATACCTCTTTTACGTGGTGGTACTTTGGGATAATTATCAATGGGAATTCATGGAAGTTGGAGTATGGACCTGTGGCTTGATGAGCGGATCCTCCCGGAATCAAGCGAGCATAGTGCGGGAACCCTGTAGTTGGCTGTAACATGAGAAATGGATCTTTGTGTGTCTGTGCTAAGGATCCTTTGTGGGTCTATGTTTGAGAGTCTAACTTTGATATACTCTAGGAATCTATGTGGGACTACTCTAGGATCCTGTGTGGGTCTGCTGTACTAGGATCTTGTGTGGGTCTGATGATGTACTAGGATCCTATGTGGGTCTGTTGTACTAGGATCCTATGTGGGTCTGATGATGTACTAGGATCCTGTGTGGGTCTGATGATTTAGGATCCTACGTGGGTCTTCCTCTTAACAAAGTAAGATGATTCAGTAGTTACATCTATTCATCTCAACTACTATACCTAAGTTATACCTGGCGCGAGCTGAGCCTTTACCTTTGTGGCATTCTTATGTGTGGTGTGCCTATGTGGTACTTACCTTCATAGTGATACCTATGTGGTACTTACCTTCACGGTGACACCTTTGCAGTATTCTTCTATGTGGTGTGCCTGTGTGGTACTTACCTTCATGGTGATACCTTTGTGGTATTCTTATGTGTAGTATACCTATGTGGTACTTACCTTCATGGTGATACCTTTGCAGTATTCTTCTGTGTGGTGTACCTGTGTGGTACTTAACTTCATGGTAATCTTTCCTTCATGGAACAGTTGTTCTTTGGCTAAGGGTTTGGGCCTTGTGTTTCCTCATGAATGAGATGGGTAATATTTGATAACTTAGGTATATGTATGGGCATATACCTAAGTAGGGTTGTCACTAGTTTACATGCTTTTTGGTTTATCCTTTGTGAATTTTGTGAGACCTTGAGGATCTCGGGGTCCCTACTGAGTATCATTATAATCACCCCTACACAGGCTTTGCCCACACTTTTTTGTGTTTGGTATAGAAGAATGACAGCGCTGATCGAGGCTGAGGGTACTAGGACTGGATGGTGCCTGGAGGTAGACCATACGGTGTGTCAGTATGCTGAGGAGACGGGCGGATGTGGAGTGCTGAGGAGGCGATATGTACCTAACCTTCAGGTAGGAACCTCAGAGGATGACCTTGTAGCTGTCTTTATCTTTCTTCAGTTGTATTTTATTTTTAGTTGTACTTGTACCTTTACTATTGGGCTTGTATTTCGGCCCCTCTTACTTTCAACAATATTTTTTCTATAGAGTTTACTTGTGTTCGTATCCTACTGTCTGCTTGGTTGAGTGTGCTTACAGGAGATAAAGGCAATGCCTTCCCACTTTTAGGTGATATGCCTTTCGGTGCTAGTCCCCAACCCCTGCCCCATGAAAGGAGAGCTTGGGGTAGTCACGACACATGCCCCGGGGGATGGGTCGTGACAAATTGGTATCCGAGGAGTTGGTTCTACCATAAAACATTGGACTTTGATATTTTTAATGACAATAGTGTTAAAAGTAGTGAGTGTGGTTATCAATTTTGGGAATCTAGTATTGGTGCGGTGGCTGACGTATCCATACACCAGGACCCTGACTTCTGATTTCTGACTCAGTGCACAAAAACACTAATTGCATGTGTGTTTCAAAAAGTTTTCTTTGTGAACTCTTTGAGTCAGCTCACCTGGTATAACTTATTGATGGTGGTGCACCTGTTTCTTTTCAGGATGCCTCCACATAGACAGCCAGCTAGGGTTCTAGGTATAGTACACGATGATAGCCCACCGAGTGATGGGGCCTCAGTGAAGGGCCCTTTATCAGTAGGGGAACCAGTGGAGAAACCACCGGTACCATTACCCGTTGGGCCACCGATGCCACCAGCCCCAACAGAAGATGGTGCACGCCGCTTGAGTGCGTTGCATGAGTTCTAGCACTAGAGGTCACCTAGGTTCAGTGGGGAGATGGACCCGCAGGCGGATGAGGATTGGTTAGAGGCCATGGTGAGAGTCTTATGACTGGTAGGGACACTAGCCGATCTCATGCCGATCCTTTCCGCCAGTCTTCTACAGGAAGAAGCAGGCCGATGGTGGATCTTGATGCTCTAAGTTCAGGATGAGGCGAAACTTCTTTGGGAAGAATTTGAGAGCCTATTTCATGCAGAGTTTGTCCCAATGACCCTTTGAACAGTGCACATACAGGAGTTTCTTCATTTGCAGCAGGGAAACATGACTATGGATTAGTACTCAGCGAGGTTCACCATCCTCTCGTGCTACTACACTAATATGGAGCGGTACCAATTCTTCAGGGCATGGACCTTCTATCAGGGACTCAAGTGGGAGATCAAGGCTTCGATGATTTCTCTCAGCATCCCGATGCAGGAAGGGGTGTTAGAGAGAGCCCTCTTAGTGGAGAGTTTTCTTGCTGAGCAGTCGCTAGCAGCGAGACCCACCACCGGGCATCACGTAGCGGAGTCTTCTACAGATGGAAGAAAAAAGATTTCATAGAGGTCTAATAGGACTAGACCTATAGGTGTAAAATTGTATGATTTAGGGTCTTTTGTGCGGGGCACTGGAGACAGAGCCAATCATGCGAGGAGCAGACAGTGTTTCACATGCAGCAGGCAGAGTCACGTGGCTCATGACTGCCTAACCTGCCATACGGATGATCAACATACTATTGAAGGACCACCCAGGCAGAGATAAAGGTTCGAAAGAGGTGGTCCATAGGGAGTTATAAGACATGGAATAGGAGAAATTCGTGCAGCTGACGGTGGGAAACGATTCGAGACATTACCGCCACCACCACCAGGTGGTCCACCCCGACCACAAGGAGTAGGTGGACAGGGGAGAGCTCTACTCCAGACAGCTGTGGCATACAACCGTGGCTCTCCGGAGATGATATGAGGTGTGATATGTGTCTAATACACCTTAGCTGCAATACTTATAGACATAGGTTCCAATAATTCTTTTATTGACACTTCCCTCGTTTGGAGCTTAGAGATTCCGGTGGAGCTTTTGGCTCGATCCTTACAGCTAGAGACTCCAACAGAAGCATATTCGATGATTACACACTGGTACAGGTAGTGTGAGCTTACTCTAGGAGGCGAGAGATTCGACTAGGATCTCCTAGTAGCGGCGTCTAGGCCTTACGACTTCATCTTGGGTATGTACTGGTTATCTACAGTCTATTCCCAGATCAACCGTATTAGGCACAAAGTGCGGTGCGTCCTCATAGATGAGACTAGGTTTACCTTCACCAACAAGAAGGGAACCTTTGTAGCACAGGATGGAATTAACCAGAGGAGAGTGTAGCCGATCACTCATCAATTGTCTAGCCTTACTCTCAGAGCAGTTGATGTGGAGAGTCCGAGTTATCCTATAGTGGTGGATCAATACGTGGATGTATTCTTTGATGATGTTCTGGGTCTACCTCCACACAGAGAGGGGGTCTTTTTCATTGAATTATACCCTGGGACGACACCGATATCTACTCCAGCGTATCAGATGGCTCTCAAAGAGCTTCGTGAGCTGCGGGTACAGCTGGTGGACTTATAGGGGAAGGGATTCATCTGGCCCAGTGTTTCGCCTTGAGCAACCCTGATTTTGTTCGCCAAGAAAGCGGATAGGATCTTGAGACTTTGTGTTTACTTTCGGCACCTGAACCAGGTGACCGTGAAGAACAAGAACCCACTTCCAAGGATTGACGACCTCTTTGATTAGCTAAATGGGGAACAATGGTTCTAGAAGATAGACCTCAGGTCAGGCTATCACCAGCTCAGAGTATGAGATGAGCATTTGTTGAAGATGGCTTTTAGATGTCGGTATGACCATTATAAGTTCTTGGTTATTCCATTCGGCATGACCAACACTCCAGCAGTGTTCATGGGACTCATGAACATGATCTTTCAGCTATACCTTGATCACTTTGTAGTAGTCTTCATTGACGACATCCTGATCTACTTGGATACTGAGGAGGAGCATGCCTATCATCTGCAGATAGTTCTAGACACACTCTGAGAGCACCTGCTTTATGGTAAACTCTCAAAGTGAGAGTTCTAGATCTGAGAGGTTCAATTTCTGGGACACGTAATCTCGAAGGCTGGAGTTGCAGTGGATCCATTGAAGATCGAGATGGATAAACTTTTCTTCAGTCTCTTATATTCACTCCCCCACTTCTTCAGTGAGTCAGGGAGGTGCAGCGCAGGGACACTGACTGGGAGGCTCGACGTGCTTAGATATCCACAAGACGGGCACCTGATGGATTTTTTAAAGGTGGGGATCATGTTATCCTCTTCAGAGGACGTACTATCATATCAGTTTTTCTTTAGGAATAAGTATTGAGGGAGTTCTACAAATCCCATCTAGCGTTACATATAAGAGTGGAAAAGATGTACCTGGACCTCCAACGACATCACTAGTGGCCGGGAATGAAGAAATAAGTAGCATAGTTTGTCTCTCGGTGCCTCACTTGTCAACAAGTGAAGGCGGAGGATCAGGTACCAGCAGGCTTAGTTCATCCTTTAGAAGCACTAGAGTGGAAGTGGGACAGGATATCCATGGACTTTGTGACATGACTTCCATGTACATCCAGGGGTCATGATTCTATTTGGGTGATCATCGACTGACTCACCAAGTCAGCCCACTTCCTACCGATCAGAGAGCAGAGTTCAGTAGAGATCTTGGGACGCCTCTATGTGTAGGATATTGTCCGACTACATGGAGTACCCTCGACGATTGACTCTGATCGTGATGCATGTTTCACTTCCCGGCTTTGGAAGGGGTTGTAGGAGGCTTTTGGGATGCAACTTCGTTTGAGCTCCACCTTCCATCCTTAGACGGATGGCCAGACTGAGTGGACCATTCAGACCCTCAAAGACATGCTGTGTGCTTGTGTCCTCGACTTCGATCACAGCTGGGAGAAACTCTTTCCTTTAGTGGAGTTTTCATACAAAAAACTCTATCACTCCACCATTGGGATGACACATTTTGAGGCTCTATACGACCGACCTTGCGGATCTCCTTTGTGCTGAACTAACCCTAGGGAGTCAGCACTCATGGGACCAGAGATGGTACGAGCTACCACAGAGAAGGTGCAGATCATCTAGGAGTGGATGAAGAATGCACAGAGCAGGTAGAAGTCTTATGCCGACAGGAGATGGAGACCTCTAGAGTTCGAGGATGGTGACCACGTCTTTCTATGGGTCTTACCCTGATGAGGTTTGCGGAGATTTGGCCGAGGTAGAAAGTTATCTCTGAGGTTCATCAGACCCTTTTAGGTCCTCAGAAGAGTTGGTGAGGTAGATTAATGCCTAGAACTTCCCCCTCAATTTCACCAGGTGCATGACGTTTTCCATGTATCCCAGTTGAGGAGACACATGCATGACCTATCACACGTCATCGACCACGACGAGCTGGAAATTGACAATGAGGTGATGTTTATGGAGGTTCAAGTAGAGATTGAGGATCGACAGGAGAAAGTATTTAGTGGGCCGTTGATACATTTGGTGCACATATGTTGGCAGCATGAGAACCTCCAGGAGAGAACATGAGAGCAGGAGGCCCAGATTTATGCTTAGTACCCCCACTTGTTTTCTTAGTTATTATGATGTGGCTTTCAGGGACGCAAAGCATTGAGGTGGGGAGAATGTAAAGACCTAGAAATTACATGTTTTTTTAATTATATGGGAATTTTACGAGTCCGCAAAAATTTACGGTGCATGATTCTAGGGCCCGGTGTGCCCAGAGTGAATTTATGAACTTTTTTTTGGGTACGTTCAGTAAACGTGTGAGCAGGTTTTTGTAACTTATGAAATGGTGCTCGGAATTGAATTCTGAGGACACTGTAGAACTCACAGCACCTGTATTCACTTAAGGAGATCTTCACCTCGACCGTATTAGGTCAAGGGTGAAAGTTAGTTTATGTGTTTTACGTGGAAATAAAAAAAATAAAGGACGTGTTTTATTTTATTTTTATTGAAACCTCTCTACATGGGTTATGGTGGTGGGGACTACCCAAACCCTATTTAATGGGAGAAAACCTTTCAACTCACCATTTAATTAGTTGATCCAATGAAAATTTATTAAATGTGTCGAAATTTAATTGTTCCAATGTAAATTAATTGTTTAAACTTATCAAATACTAAGTGACAACGTCATTGGAATTTAGGAAGGTTTCTATTAAATGAACCATCATAAATTCCATGATCGTTACTTACCCTCCCCCTCTCCAATTTATATGGAGCTTGGGGGGAAGGTTTTTTCATGACTTCACCAAGTGACGAATCTCTGGTAAAGTTCCACGATGACCAACACTTAGAGGAAGAAGCTTGTAAGAACCCAAATCTTCTTTTTCAGGTACGCTTTTCCTTTTTTTGGAGTTTTTGAGAAAAATGCACTTTTTGGAAGATTTTGAAGTACATGCCGTGTACTTTCTGAGTACACGCCGTGTACTCTTTTTTCCACCGAAGTCATGTACTAGTCGTGTCCGGGCCACACACACGGTGTGTAAGGGTGACGTGGAGGCCGATTTTGGTGGAGTACAGAAAAGACCTAGTACACGCCGTGTACTCTAAAAGTACATGTTGTGTACTTTCTTTTTTTCATTAAACGGAACGAGGTCGCACCTGACGCACAGAAGCGTCTTCTTCTCCAGGTCTTGTTCGTCTGAGAGCGACCGTATGGCTGAATCTTCTTCGAGTCGTCGTGCCTCTGTCTGACCTCCATTCTAGCCGCCGTCAATTGCGTTGGAAGCGTAGCGGTGAGTTCTCCGTTATGCTTTAGCCTTGTTTCTCGATTCCTCCTCGTTTTCAAGTTATCGTAGGTTGAGAATTTTGTGCGTTTTCTCAGATCTACATCATTCTAAGGGGAATATTTCATCGTGGTTCACATATATCGATCTACTGGGATCGAGGTAGGTGGTTTGTTTCCCTACGTTGAATGTCTTTGAGTTTTTGGTGCAAAAGTGCCGGATACCCATGTATCGGGTATCTCGGGTTAGGGTTTTGATATTGTTTTGTTATCTGCCTTATATTTCTCGTACACTTGAGGTTATTAGATGATTAATAATTTCTTGTTAGCATGTTTAAAGATCACCCCATGGGTGTTTCCCCTTGTTTTGGCTATTTATTGCCGTTTGGCGCGGTTTGCCTACGAGGCAACCCTATTGCACATTGCTAGTATGCCCGTTGACTTGATTGCATGTATTTTGCCTGATATTTATATGATTGTGGATGCATTGTAGTTATTATCCAAGTAGTTGTTGAACTTACTTAGGCTACTAACAGTCGATTACGCACGACTAAACTGCTCAGGGCTGAGTGAACCTGGTGTGGTAGACTAAAGGGGGAATTGATGATTAGGGCTTCCCTAGAGAGTCTGTTATAATTAGTATCGATCGCAGGACCTATGGGAATGGGACTTTGTGCTTCCTCAGAGTGTCCTTAGTTACATAGCGAGACTATAGGGGGAATTAGATGTAAGTGCTTCCTTAGAGAGTCTATATCTTTCGTTGCAAGACCACAGGGGAATTGACGGTGAGAGCTTCCCAGAGTGTCTGTGCCTTTGTACGCCTACTTGACTAGAGGTTTTTGCTAGTAGGAGCCACCCAGAGAGTCAATGCTTTATTTTTTGGTTGGTTGTGATGAGTCCACCAAGACAAAGAACAAGCTTGGGTTTGTACTGCTTTCTTTTTAGGTAGACTGCTGAGTTACCTATTGTGATTACTTGCTTGCCTTGGGAGTATAGATATGTTACTAGGTTCCATGGTTGATAGCTAAATGATTGTACTGAACTAATAAATAACTGTGAATGGAGTTTGGTAGGATTTCTTACTTCTGTGTACATCTTCTTCTCTGCTGCATTTATTTTCTTTACTTTTTCTATATTACTCACTGACAGTAGGGCACAGATCTTGTGGTGATTGACTACTAGGATTAGTCTCACACCCTGTTTGGGTCTTGGTTTTCAGCCCAAATAGGTTATATGGTTGCAGGTGTGGACATGGATTGTGGCCCTTCTACTTCTGGTACATGATTGCTGGTTGGAGTTGGAGAGCATAGGACCGAGCTTAGGGTTCCGATGCTGCTGGAGTTGCTGTTTACTTTCGTACTTTGTTTTCAGTTGTATTTCAACACGTTTTTGTGTTTGATGCTTTAATTAGATACTTGTACCTACTGCATCATTATCATTATCATTGTATGTTCATTGCTTCTGTTGTTTAGTTTCAGTGGTTGTATGCTGTTTACTGCTTCCGCTATTGACTGTTGTTTTTCTTGCCTTGTATACCTTACCAAATGAGGGCATCGTTTCCCCAATAACTTACCAAGGCCCTCGCTGCTAGTCGGTAGCATCTGGAGTTTGGGGAAATGTGCTTAAGGTCATGTGGAAAACTGGGTGCGGGTCACCAGTGGAAGGGCTCAAGATTCAGGTCGTTACAGAGCTGGTTCCAGCGAGTGGTGGTGATCGACACCGAAACCCCAAACGAGGATCAAAGATCAAGCGACATCGTTGGAGGATGTTGCGGGAATGGAAAACACCGACCCACTTCCACAACTGAGGGATTTTCTAAATTGTTCACGAGGTAGGGTATGTTGTTAATTTATACCCCCTTACCCGTTCTCGACATTCTTCATGATTCAAGAATTATTGAGCCGCTTGATACCGCCCTAACTCAGAGGGTGTGGGAAAAACTAACATGGCCCGACCTCTCTGAAATTATTTTTCATTATTGATGTGTTCTTCATGATGTAGGAGAATGGAAACCGACACCGAAAGGGCTCAGGAACAACGACTAGTACCACGACCAACCACGACGAAGGCGGTGACTCGACCGCGCTACCGGTGAAGGTCCTTGACCCATCAGCCATGGCGGAGCAAGGGTGGAGGACGGTGGAGGCCGAACACATGAAGGGGATGGCGGTGCGTGTCTGTGCACTCGGTGAGAATCCGTGCCGCCCAGCGAGCGTCCGTGCCGCCCGGCGAGCGTCCGTGCCGCTCAGAGAGCGTCCGTGCCGCCCGGCGAGCCTCTGCGCCGCCCGGAGAGCGTCCGCGCCACCTGGAGAGCGTCCGCGCTGCCTGGAGAGCGTCCGCACAGCCGAGCGAGCGTCCGCGCTGCCCGAAAAGAGTCAGCGCCGCTTGGCACGCGTCTGTGCTGCCTGACGAGCGTCTGCGCCACCCGAAGAGCATCCGCACTGCCCGACGAGCATCCGCGCCGCTCGACTAGCGAGAGGCGCAATGCACGTGGAAGGTGGCTGGCTGTCCAGACCACTACGACGGGATGCCACACCATGGGCTGCACCGCACCATGGGCTACGCCACGTGGCGGGCCGCGCCGCACTGCTGGCCGCCGCACAACGGGCCACGCCGCACCGCGGGCAGCGCCGTACCGTGGGACACACCGCACTGTGGGCTTCTGCACCATGAGTCCAGCGGGTCGCCGCACTGCGGGCCGCCGCTCCATGGGCTGGGCCGGACCCAACGGTCCGAGTCGGGCTGACCGGGTCGGACCGGACCCGGACCACCTTCGACCCATTTTCGCTCTTTCAGCCATATCTTGAGCTACTGGCGTCCGTTTGACGAACCGTCAATGGAGCTAGAAACCTTAGAGCGATTCATACCTTTTTGTATAACCCAATTGAGTTTAAGATAATGGTGGGGTATGGCTAGGTTGGATCGAACACGAATCCAACTTGGACCTCGGGACTAAAAGGAGAATAACTTACCGACCATTGGTCCGATTGACACATCGTCTGTTACATGAGAAAGGGTTCCTTTGTGGGTCTGTGCTTGGGATTTTTTATGGGTCTGTGTTTGAGAGTCTCACTTAGATGTTCTCTAGGAATCGACGTGGGACTACTCTTGGATCCTGTATGGGTCTGTTGTACTAGGATCCTGTGTGGGTCTGATGATGTACTAAGAACTTATGTGGGTCTGATGTACTAGGATCCGATGTGGGTATGATGATGTACTAGGATCCTATGTGGGTCTGATGATTTAGGATCCTACATGGGTCTTTCTATTAACAGAGTAAGATGATTTAGTAGTTACATATAATAATCTCTACTACTGTAGCTAAGTTATACCTGGCGTGAGCTGAGTCTTTACCTTTGTGGAATTCTTCTGTGTGGAATTCCTGTGTGGTACTTACCTTCGTGGTGATACCTTTGTGGTATTCTTCTGTGTAGTGTACCTGTGTGGTACTTACCTTCATGGTGATACCTTTGTGGTATTTTTCTGTGTGGCGTGCCTGTGTGGTACTTACCTTCGTGGTGATACCTTTGTGGTATTATTCTGTGTAGCTTACCTGTGTGGTACTTACCTTCACGGTGATACATTTGCAGTACTATTCTGTGTAGCATACCTATGTGGTACTTACCTTTGTGGTAATCTTTCCTTCGCGGAACAGTTGTACTTTGGCTAAGGGGCTGGGCCTTGTGTTTCCTCATGAATGAGATGGGTAATATTTGATAACTTAGGTATATATATGGGAATATACCAAAGTAGGTTTTTCACTGGTTTACATGCTTTGTGGTTTATCCCTTGTGGATTTTGTGAGACCTTGAGGGTCTATAGGTCCCTAATGAGTGTCGTTATACTCACCCCTACATGGGATTTTCCTGCACCTTGTTGTGTTTGGTGCAGACAACGGACAACACTGATCAAGCCTGAGGGTACCAGGACTGGCCAGTGCACAGAGGTGGACCATACGACGTGTCGGTACTCAGAGGAGACGGGTGGACGTGGAGTGATGAGG
Organism: Viscum album; assembly: GCA_963277665.1. Classification (NCBI taxonomy): domain Eukaryota; kingdom Viridiplantae; phylum Streptophyta; class Magnoliopsida; order Santalales; family Viscaceae; genus Viscum; species Viscum album. Next base: position 1,674,039,476 of record OY728126.1, read on the forward strand.
AGGCAATATGTACCTATCATTCAGTTAGGAACCTTGGAGGACGACCCAATAGTTGTTTTTCTCTTTCTTCAGTTGTATTGTATTTTCAGTTGTACTTTTACCTTTACTGTTGGGCTTATATTCTGGCCCCTCTTACTTTCAGCACTCTTTTTTCTATACAGTTTACTTGTGTTCGTATCTTGTTGTGTGCTTGTTTATGTGTGTTTATAGAATATAAAGACAATGACTTCCCGATTTTAGGGGATACGCCTTTTGGTGCTAGTCTCCAGCCCCTGGCCCATGGAAGGCATGCTTGGGGTAGTAACAGCACGGGCCCCAAGGGATGGGGGTTGTGACAGTGATGGAGGATTATGAAAATTCAATGATAAAAAAACTAAAGAGTTTAAGTCTAACAATCTAAGAATCATAAATTTAAACACTTTGAATAGTTAAAATATGTTCTATTGTATAGTAACAAACATTTCTTACACATAGGAATGTTATGTTCAAGATTATCAGGGCCATACACTATAAATCATATGTACCCCCATGGGGTAGTGGAGATTTAGGATACCAATAGTGGACATATCATTAATTTCAATGGTTAGAGGTTAAAACCATTCATCTAATCTTTGAATAAGCATGACATAGAGAAGGTGTTAAATAAGACAACATATGAACTAGGAAACATTTAACAGATTTATGGTCCATGTTAAACCAAGGACATTAAAAAAAGTTCTTTCTCAGATGCAACCCATATTATAAATGTACATAGACTCAATATTATGTTTTATAATATAAAAAAGTATTTTTTTTTATTTTTTATTCATTTTTTTTTGTTTTTTTGGGGTGCTCAAGTAGTTTTCATTTTAGTTCTTATTGTGTTGATGTATAAGATTCAGGGGCTAATGATGTTGATGTATTTTCATTTGAATCACATTTCTTCCAAGATTTCAAACAAAATCATCCATAATGGATGAGGAATATTCAAGTGAAAAGGAGTTTTAAGGATCAATTGATTTAAATATGAAATTATTCTTTATGATACCAGGTGACATTGTTCCATAATTTTATTTCAAATTTATATATTGGAACTCCTATCCTCCATATATTTCCCCTTTTAAATTTTCTTTTATTTAATCATAAGGGATAGTGTTATTATATGTTATGGGGTGAAAAGAAAAAAAATATGTATCAAATAACATTTTTGTGTGCACATCCATTGTGGAAAGAAAAAAATAGAAACTTTTGTGTTTTTAAATTTAAAATAAATTTCATTAACCATGAATATGATAATACAATTTTCAAACATTGAAACTGAATATTAAATAATTTTTCATTACTTTAACATAATTTTAATTCACTTTTAAGTTCATGATCACAAATTTTGGAATTTATGATTATCTAATGTCATTTTACACAGTTTACATTTTCATTTATGTAATCAAAATATCACTAAAACCTTGCTTTGGATTGTGGGTAATTAGTACAAGTACTTGGGGTCTCTTAAAAAATATCCTAGGGTTGGTAATAATTTTACTTTTAAATTTATTGTTAAAAAAACAAACAAAAAATTTCAAATAAAAAAACAATATATTTGACTATATATAAATTGATTGATCTATTATGTGGATTTTGGCACATAGGGATCTAGAATCCATAGCCAAGAGTTGGTTATTTTATCTATGTTAGTGGAAATTTAATTTTTTTGATTGAGTTAACTAGAATTGATGACCGATTATGTGACATTAACTTGGTTCCCTAAGGTATTTGAGCCTAAGAGTCATCAAAAACGTTTTTCTATAGGGGTTGAATTTATTGAGTACAATTTCAATTACTGTGAAAAAATTGAAAAAATAACAAAAACAAAACCAAAACAATAAATGAATAATCATCATAAAATTAAAAAATTATTCTACCTAGAACATACACAAATTCCCATTGAATAAAAATGAACCACCAAGTCTATTAGGAAATACAAAAAATCATCATTCTTAATTGAAATTGAATGAAATGTGATGTTGAATTTGAACAAGGGAATGGGATTGAGATTGGGATATACTTTTGAACCTAGTTTGTGTTAAATTATTTTGATAAGTTTCATGATTGTTTGGATTGATATATTTTTGATATAATTGTATGTTAAAAAAATTGGAAAATAGAATTCAATCTTCATACTTTTTAGATTTTTTTTTGCTCAGGACTATCAAACCTTGATTTGGGGGGGGGGGGTGATTAGACAATGAAATAGAATAGTTTTCATTACTTATATTATAATTTTCATCTGAATCAATGTTCATAAAAAGTTTTACTAGTACATTTTATAATTTAAACTTATTTTATTAGCATGGATGTAATTCATTCTTAAAATTTACTATTACTTAGTAAAGTTTTTAACTCCTAAAACACCCACATGACTTGATTTTAATTTCATATTACATTTTTAGGTATCCCATACTATGAGGAACATTATTTCTTTCTAGATACATTGAAGATTAATTTGTATTGATGAACAAAGTGTTCCTTGAATCCAAAAAAATTCTGGGTAAAGTGAACTAGAAATAATTTCAATAAAATGATTGTATAGGCTATTGTTCAATCCCAATGAATCAAAATATTTGAACTAGAGATAGAGGAAAACATGGGAAACATTTCATTAAATTTTGGAAAGATATAAATATTTTTATTAAGGGATGATCCAAGTAGCCCATGTGGAAGTTAAAATTATGTCCTAGAATAACAACCCACCAGTTTGATCATAACTTAGAAAAAATTAAGAAAAATGGGATGAAATCTTCAATGATATTAGAGGAAATCAAATAAATGATATTAAAAATATTAAAAGTAATATTATATTAATTAATTAAGGTGATATATGTATTTTATATATTAATATGACATATTAGGAATGTATTAAAGGATTTTATTCAAAGTTATCTAGTTTTCTTGGTTTTATTAAATTCAATGAAACGAATAGTGTCAAATTTGACAATAATGATATTCTAAGAAAATAATATTTTATTAAATTACTTAAAAATCAAAAAAATATTAGATAAGAATAAAGGGGATAATATATGATAAAAAAAATCATCCCATGTGCATTAATAGACCATTGGGAAGCATTGAAATATATAATAGTCTTATTATATTTTAATATTTTGAGAAATTCAAAAAGTGACCCTCACCTCAATTATACAGGGGAACCAATTTCTTCAATTATTTATACCACTTTGAGTCATATAAATTGACCATACCCTAGAAAATTATATTCTAAACATCCTTATCTAAGTTTTATAGGTTTTGGTTCTTCCAAAAACCAACCATAGATCTCGTAAGAAGACATCTAATGGAAGTCTGCCAAAGAAGAGATTATCATCTTTACCTAATATTTCCAATTTATTTATTTTTCAAATTAATCTTCATATATTTTTTACATAATAATTTAATAAATATAGTATAATCTTAATAATAATGTATTATTATTATTTTTAGAAAACCATATTCCACCTTTTATCCATCATATGAAAAACAAAAGCATTGTGTGTGCGTATACATAGTTTACTGTCTTTACGTAGTGGTGTAATTCATTTTTCATTAACACCGAAATTGTATGGATATAAATATGTAACTAATGATTAAAAATGATATATATGAAATAATAATAAATTTTTAAAGGATAATTATTCTTTACTACTCTTTCATTCTATCTATAAAAAAATGAAAACAGTGTTTATGCGTACGTATGACCTACCGTCTCCATGAACGGTGTAATTCATTTTTATATCTATATATTTATGTATTAATATATATATATATATATTTAATATATATGAATTTTAAACCATAAATAATATTCTGGATATTATGGAACTATGATAAAAATATAAGGACCAGAACTACTGAATCAAAACATACATTAGAAATGAAGCAGTTACCACCCAAAACAGTGTTTTTAACAATGAATTGATAATAAAAAGGTGATAAAATAGTATAAGTAAATCATATATGGTATGATATTCATGATTTTGGTTCTATAATATATGTATAATAAATCTGTATTTATTATACGGGAGGTTCAAACACATACAAATGAAATCAAACATGAGGTAAGGGACTTCAACTCAAATCTATTTCTATGAGGCTTATTTTGATGTTATGCACATATATTATTTTATGAGGTGTATATAACACCTATTTGAAAAGTTATATCATGAATTTATTTATTATCTTTATATTTAATTTTTTGTTAAATGATATCCACTCATTTGGAATATGATTCAACTGATTATAAAGTGGTAAGGGATTTTCATCTCACATTTATTTCTATAGGGCACATGACTTATTCACCAATTATATATTTTTTGAAGTATATATAGTACCCCTTTGATATATTATATCATGAATACCCTAGTATTAAATATATTTAATGTTTTATTTGATATTAGTCCTTCCATGGGGAATATGATTCAAAAGTTACTAAAAGTGTTTATTTCATAATCTCATCATTATTTGTGATTGTTTATATTTATGTCTTCACTGGGGAATATTTATCTTCGATGTAAATGTTTTAAAAAAAATTCAAAAATGTTTTTAATATTCAACTATGTTTTGTAAAATTATTTACACCCATGTTCGGAATTTTATATATTGTTTAAATAGAAATCTTCTTATTATTTTCCAAATGAGGTACTTTGTGAATTTTCTGACAAAAATACAAACATATTGGTTTTTTATATTATATTAAATGAGCATATTTATTCACCATCATGATGATTTTATTATTTGAAACTTAATTTATAAGTTTACAAGTTTATTTTGAATTAAATTATTTTTATTCATATTTGCACAATTTATTTTTAAAATTTAATTTCAAACTAAAAAATATATTTTTACTCAAAAATGTTTTTAATCAAATTTTCATAGTACTTTTATTCATAAATGATGGAAAACCATTATTTTACTTATTCAAAACTTAGTATATGTTTCAATGATTCAATCCTTTAAAGTATTATCCTACTTCTAATAATTGGATATTTCATTTCTCTTAAATACCACATTCCTTGTACCATGAATATGTTTATTTATTTCACCATATATCATTTCTACATATGATAATATACCTTAAAATTCATTTGTTTATCTAGTTAAATACTGATAAATCTGTATTACTTACTCAATGTGGATATTTTAATATAAGATACATTGTTAATGAATTAAATCGATTATTCAATATATGATAAATGTTATGGACATGCAAGACATTGGTGGGGCCCAGTTATAGACAACCCCTCGATGCAACAATAGATATCATGAGAAAAATGAGTTCACAAAAACTAATTGGTTTATACCTAGTAGTTTTAAACATTTATGTGATTGGTTTTGATAGTAGAGGTAATATTTTTCTAACCATAACATTTTATACCTAGTAGTATTAAACCATCTAGTGAAAGGTCTTGACAATAGAGGTATCATGTTCTTGAGGCACGATGTCCAACAAATTATAATTTCATTATTTTATAATTTATTTATTATTATTATCTATTATATTTTTTATATAAAATTATCTCTAGATGCATTTAATTCACATTTATTGATTAAATGACATGTGTTTTCAAAAATTTACCGTTCCATATTGATCACTCCTCATCTTATCATGATAGTCAAGTTATTAAATATCATGTGTGTCAGTTATTTAAGTTTTCCATGTTGATTATGCTCATTGATTTATGATATATTTCACTATACTTAACCCTTATTGAACATTTTAGGTCACCCTTATTTTTTTATTTTCCTCGGGAATCCTTTAAGTGTATGACTGTGTAGTGATTCACTATTCCTTTCCACCCTTATACCACTATGTTAAACTAATGTTGTATCATAAATTCCCAATTTAATAGAAAAATTAACTCCATGTTTGATTCAATTATCTTATTTTAATCACTTTTAAAATTGTTATTTTACTTTTTTGGATGATTTCGTTCTAGGTGGAGGTGATTTGGAGGGCCCAAGACAAAGTTGAACAACAATGTGGAAAACAGTGCAAGATCCCAAGAACATATATCAACATAAAAGGAATATTTATACTAATTAACATGTCCAATTAGGATGAATATTTTTTTTTACCAATCATAAATTCAATGAGATACAACTATTATGAAGACACCCAATCCTAATTCATTCATTAAGGGGTCAAACCGAACTAATCTATCCAAGAAACTGAATTTGCATGAATTAAAAAGATGCATTCTCTACTAAGTCCATATATTGATTTTTTTTGAAAATGGAGTCAAATTTTCTATGTAAATATTAAATTGGTAGAGAAAAAACTTTTTAGTTTTCTCCAAAGTTAGATAAGACTATCTGGCCACTCAAAACCATGGTCCAATTGGTTTCTTGAAATCTAGGGGCTCAAAACCACCTTCCACATTGCTTATAAAATGGAACCTTGGAAACCCCATTTATATGTTCGACCAAGGAGTAAATTGAAATAATTTTATAGTTATATAGGAGTTCTATAATCATACTATAAGTTATGGAGGCCCCTATTCTTATTGGGGGGGGGGGTCAAGGATGAAGTCAAAGTCCCACCTGAGCCTCCTCCTCCTCTCTATAGTGAGTTAAACTGAGAATGTTCATCTCAAGAGAGACAAAAATATTGTTAATGGTACTCTAGAACTTGTCATTATGATGTTTTTATATAATTTGTGTGTGAAACATTTAATTTAAGTTTCATTTTAACTAGACTCTCATTTGAGTGAATTTATTTTGTATAGTTATGTGTAATAATTCTCATTTTAATATCTATTAGTTTGAAATTTAAATGGGAATCTTGGGTTGTTCTGATTGGACAAGACAATAATAATCTTTATTTAAAACATAAATGAGATGTAAATATTATTTGGAAGACCTCACTCTATATATAAGGTCAAAAACATTCCAACATGATTTTGGTTCTAAGGGTTAGTTCATTTTGAAACATTTTAAACAGAATGATGGGAATTGAGATCTTGATTACCCTCAACTAAAGCATTCCATTAAACCACATGTAGTTTTATTTAAAATTAACTAAAAATATGTGTAGTGAAATTGAAATGAACTCCTTCTATAGTAATTCAAAAAATACCACATTCTTTTTTCAACTATTAAAATATTTAATTAAGCCATTTTATTTTTAAAATTGTTTTAAAAACCATCCCATCTTTTGTCCATTTTTATTAAAAATACACACTTTAAACCCCCAACACTCCTTAAGAGATGAACTTGGGTATTTTGTATGATATAGTTCAATTTAATAAAAATAATAAATTTGATGATTCATGACAACGTGTTTAGTGTACCATGATTTTTATGAAAGGATACACAAGAGGGAATAATTGTGTTCTTAAAGAAAAATCCTTGTGCATTTTATGTCAAAAATGTAATGTGAATTTCAATTATATGTATAGTTTAACAAGACTTCTAAACTATTTTTTACTTTGTTATGGGATTCATTATACCATATTCAAATTTAGTAAAGTAACCACTAGTTTTGGGCTATTGGGGTAACTGTTATTACAGTTAGGATTTCTTTTGGTATCTTGTTTGGTGACTTTAATTCTATTTTTTAGCATTATACATGCATTGTGGGATGGTTTTCAACTACATTTTCTACATTATTTGATACTGTTTCTTGGTTTTTTTCATTCTATCTTTCGATACCACTTTTTATTTTGATGGAAATGTATTCGATATGTGTGATTTTATACCCTCAGTGGTAGTCTTCTACTAAGGTCCTATAGAGGGTGAGACTCAGGGTGATTATTTATCTTCATTTATTGCCTACCTTGGATGGGTACCTTGGAGTGGAGGGGGTTGTGACATATGAATCTATAATGAGAAGAGTCTATATGTTTAGAGTTGGGAATTTTATCTTTCCATTTGACATATAAATTGTACTTATAGGTATAATTTGTGGAATTAGGGAACAAAAATCACATTCCTTTTCAGAATTTTGTATTTATTTAATTAGATATTCAAAATCCTCCAAACCAAAATCTTATGAATTTTATAAATTATCATGATATATAGAGTGTAAGAAAAAGGTCAATGAATATCATATCACATATAATTTAATACATCATTCACTTTACTACAGTTTGGTGGAACTCACCATTTTATGGTTTATCCCAAGGTAGGCCATAATATGGAAAAAACCAATACACTATGGTGGTTCTTTTAGTGTATAATTCCATAATAAATTATTTGTGACAATATGTGTTGAGGTTATTAAACTTGTAAATTCCAAGGATTTGGGGAATGTTTAGGGATTCTGTAATTAACTACCTAGAACTATGTTGAGGAAGACCTGGTTGTGTTGTGATATGATTATACTTCCCCCTAGGACACATTTATATATGAGGTTGGCCTAGGTGAACAATTAAACGAATTGAATGTTTCCAAATCCATTTCTAGGGACCAACAATGATGATGTATATTATGATTTTATGGATAACTTATTATTAATGATAATGATGTGTAATGTTAATGATTAAAGTTGTTATAGAGAGGTCCCTCATGATATAAGGTGTCACTATGGATGGAAAAATTCCCAACCATTACTTTTCTTTAAATGCAGGTGAAGGTGGGGAGGTCCCTGAAGTATGAAACTTGATAATAGTGAAATACCTACAAGAGGATGGTTTTATAACCATTATTGATATTACAGTACATTTATTGTAGGTGATAAATTTCTTGGTTATATCTTTCAATGAGGTATCCACATGTGGAAAACTGCATGGATTTTTTTTAAATATTAGAAAAATGGGGTTCTATACAATCATGATTGTTTGATATCCTAGGAATCGAGAAGTATGGGTTATGAGATATGTGACAATCAGGGATTTGAGAACTTACATTATAATTGATTGACTTATTTTCATTAATATTTTCTTCATACATTAATGAATTAACATGTTTTATTCACACAGACACATGAGCTTTTTCAATAGGAAGATACAATGTATATTTTCATATTATCCCTTTCTATATAATATTTTATAATATTTTCATAGTGTTGATGGTGGTGTTGGAAGACATTAAATCACAAGATATTTCTTAGTGGTAGTGTTTTACACTATTACTTTTTATAGGAATAGAGGAGTCTATTTGTTTTTATATTGTACATTATATTGTGGCATGGATTTTTGGATCATTAACATATAAGATATTTGTTGGTGGTGGTGTTATGTACTATCACAAACCATCCCAGATACAGTGGTACCATGATAAATGAGTTGACTATAATTTGTCCCAAAGGGAATTACTTATCCCCATGGGTTGGTGACAAGCACCTAGAACGAGACAATATCAAGTGGGAATGAATTTTAAAAAAAATAGTGGATGATGAAAGATAACAAGTCAATATAATCAACACTCCAAAGAGAGAAAAGTACCAGAAACCAAACAGGTGTAAAAAAACCTAAATAAGTACATCATAAAAGTAAGTAGTATCTAAAAAAAATGAAAACTCAATCAAACCCTGCAACTTGTGGATGAAATCTCCACTTATCACCTCTATCACTCCAAGGTCAAGGGATCAAGAACATCCAACACCTCTAAGTGGAACTTTCCTGTTACTCGGATCTAGAATAAGAAAATATACAAACCCCCAAATTCAAAGGTACGATATCACCTATAAAGCCTAGTAGTGTCTCACCATATGTTCCATAATAGATTCCATACTAATAAACCAATAATTATTATAATTTAAATAAAATAGTGCATGAAATGATATATCATTTTCATATTTAAAAAGACATGATTTTCTTTAAAAATATGTAAAAAATTTCAATCAGGGATTAAATAAATTTTTTATATAAAATCATTTATATAAATCATGTGGCATGGGTAAAGTAGTTCTATAATCAATGAAATATATAATAAAAACAACCACAACAAGAACGATGGTCATCTTCCCTATTATATGTTAGTTTCTAGCTATTGGATCCTAATACTTCTATAATAAGTTATCACAACTATGTTGGTGTACACATGTCCCTCAGTCTTAGGCAAAAAAGGACTCATCAACATCCGATTTACCATAATCATGTTGAAATACGTTTTTGTTAAAGTTGACATCATAAATCAAATACTAGGGGATCAAGATCCAAGTGTACCTATCCCAAATAACCCACAAACTACCTAGTATATATTGTTATTAATCAATCAATATAAAAAGGGTAAATCATCTCATTTCTAATCAATCATCATTTACAATTTGATTTTCCAAATTTTTGGTTTCAATATGGCAATTCAATTTCAAAACCAAAACAAGGATTTTTCATTATTTCATGACTTTTCAATCCAAAACCAATGATAGGTTTTCATCATTTCAATTTCATCCATTATTATTTAAAAAATTTTCATATCATATCATCAATTCCATCATTTTCAAAATTCACCCACAAATTTCAATTCCATTTGAATTGGGATTTTTCTCAATATCCATTTCGTTCCAAATTCCATAATAAAATCACTTAAAATTAAGGTTTTATTAATCAATTGAAATATATTTCAAATAAATCAACCAAACCAAGGTTTCAATTATATGTAAAATCTAAAATGGAACCCCTTCCTTTAATCATGAAAATAAAATAATTATCACCCACAACGGGAATGACAACATAGATCAAATTAAAAATAGATCTATAAATCATTCATAAAATCAATATCTAATCCAAAAAGATTAGATTCATAAAATACAATATGATTTATAAAACTCTAAGGAGGAAGGAAGGAGAGATCAGAAGAATCTATTAGAGAGAAGATCCACTTACCCTGTGGAGATCTAATGAGATAAACGCTCCTTTAATCCAATATGGATAGGCTTTGGAAGACCTAAAAAAGATTCATGAGATCATTCAACGCCAAATAAATTAGGTTATGGTAATGTATCTATGTTAGGTACTTTAATAGGTGGGTTAGGGATTTTAAAATAAATTTTCAAAACAAATTAAATATGTGCACATGGTTTTGTAAGTAGGATTGCTTAGTTAGAAAAACCATGAAACCTAACCGAGTGAACTTATTTTATGGGTGAACAAATTATCCTTGGTGAGAGCACAATTTGGTGAACTATGAACCAATCATTCAAATTTCCATTGTTTAACCCCACACAATTTGGAGGGACTGGACGTATAGTTTTCCCTAACCATGCACCAACTTTTTACAATCCAAAGGCTTCCAAAACTCTCCATATTTCATATGAAATAGCCCAAAACAAGCCTAAACTAAAGTATGATCAAAACATGGATCAAGGAGTACATAAAAATAAGATACGGGATGTTACAACCACCCTCCAACCCATAAAAATTTTTTTCACCATAAATCCTATCAAAAGAGATCCATATCAAAGAGATGAGGCCACTTCACTCTCATAAGTGCCTCATTATCCAAAGTATCATGGGGATAAAAAACATGTTTCCATAACACATAGAACAAATGTATCATCCTACCACAAATTACCTTTTCCTCATAATAAAAAATCTTTACCAGATGCTCAGTCATGGATTAATTAGGCTAAACATCAAGATCCTACAAGACTAAGACATAAAATGGGTTGGAAAGATACATCCAAAGCTGTGATACATTGAACACATGTTGTATCAATGTCAATTTTTGGGGAATTGAAAAAAATTAAGACACTTTCTCCACCTTCTTAAAAACTACAAAAGGTTCCACAAAACAAGTATGAAGTTTCCCTTACCTCCTAAGATGTCTATGGCCCAACAGAGTTTAAACTCTCAAGAACACCCTGTCACTAAAAAGAAACTCCTATGGTTTATAATAATGATCAATATAGGATTTATACTAAATCCAAAACATAAAACTTTCCTAATGAATCAAATAAATATTTACCATCATCTCTTGGACTAAACATGATCTATCTAAGGAAGGTTCTCTAATATATGACCAATACAATGGGGATTTAAATCATCTTCTATACAAGGCCTCAAAAGGAGTCATTATGATTGATGACTGTTAATTATTATTATAAAAGAACTCAACCATTCCAAAAATTTTCTCCCAAACTCCACCAAAATCAAGGATGAATGAATGAAGCATGTCTTAAAGAATATGTATATCCCTCTCTATCTAAATATCCATCTACAGATGATATTATGTACACAAAAAAACATGATATCCCATCAACTTTTTGAGTCCTTTCAAAAAATGAGAGGTAAAATAGTGACCTCTATCAGAAACTATAATATATGTATCACTATAAAAATAGACTATCTATTTAATATATAGATTTCCTAACTCCTCAAATTTGGTTGTATCCAAAATGGTTATAAAGTGATCTTATTTGGTTAGTCTTTTGCTCACATCCCTTATCATATTATTCTTTATAGGGGTATGTAACAACCCAACCATAAAGTCCATAAAAATATCACCCCACTTCTAAGTTGGAATTAAAAACGAATGGAGTAAACCCAAGTTTTTCTGATGCTCAGTCTTTACCTATTGGAATGTATAACAACATGAAACAAAGTTAGGGAAGTATTTTCTCATAACTGGGCACCAGAATCATTTCCACATATCATAAGAAATCTATGTGGTTTTTGGGTTCCCAAAACATTAGGAATTATGGAATCAACCCATTACAACTTTTCTCACTTTCAATGTCACAAATTATTGTTCCTAGAAACATAAAATACCCTCCATGGATAAGGACCACTCAACAATAATCTTCCCACCATAAAAGGAGTCCCTAATGCTATAGAATTCATCATCAAACTATTGTTACTGAAGAATCATGTTGAGAATAGAATATGTCAATTGGAAAATGGACAAGAAATTCTTGGCATCATCTTACTAGACTCCTAAATGAAATTTTACAAAAATATCCATCAATTTACACTCTTCTAATGATTATTTCACAACTTGGGTTATAATTTTCCTACTCAAATCATCTATGCCGACATTACCCTTTCTAGGGGTATAAGAAATATATAAATAAAACTACTGTAGGTATTCAACCCAATTCCTATGGTAAAGGTTCAAATATTTTTGTGATAAGATATAACTCATGCTATTGTGTTCATAATAATTGGAAAAACTTTATTCAAAAAGTTAACACCTCCAAATTTATAAGATCATACATCATGACTACGTCTTAAATGTTATGGGTTAGATAATTTCTGTCATATGGCCTAGTTTTTTAGAGAACCATAGGCAACCATGTTATTACCCTATATAATTTCACAACCCAAACCCAAACCTGATGTGTCAAAAAATACCACATATCCCTTCCTAGCCTCTGGAAGAGTCATCACTAATTAATAAGTCAAAATATTTTTTATCTCAACAAAATAACTCTCATATTTTTCATCCCAATTGAAATTTACTCCCTTCTGAGTGAGTGGTAATCGGGGAATCCAACTTCGATAAATCATTTACAAACCGACAATAATACCCCATTTGACCCAAGATGCCTCAAATATCAAAAACATTTTTCTGTTGGTCCCATGTCATGAAATTTTTTAAAATTTTAGTGTCAACTGAGATTCCATGTTCCGAGATCATGTGTCCCAAGAACTTCACTTATAGAATCCATAAGTCACATTTCAATAGCTTGGAATAGAGTCTGTGATTTATTAATAATTATATAACTACTATCAGATGACTCACATGATACTCCTCGAACTAAGAGTAAACCAGGATGTCATCCACAAAGACCACCACAATCATATCAAGATACATGTGGAAGATCATGTGAATTAAAGCTATAAATACTACATGATAATTGGTCTGACCAAATGACATGAAAAAATAATAATAATGGCTATACCTACTTGATAAGTTACTTTTCCAAAGGTTAGATTATTTTATTCTCAGCTGGTGATTACTAGATCCAAGATAAATCATCAAGAACCACTTTTCCTATTTCAACTAGTCAAACATATCATCTATATGAGGCAATAGATACATGTTCTTCACCATAAATTGATTTAATTTCTAGTTATAACCCCAAAAGTGAAGTGTTCCATAAACTTTCTTAGAAAATAGAATGGGTTCTTCCTAAGGTGACACACTGGAGTATATAAATATTTTGTCAAAAAGATCATGCAACTAAGTATTCAAATATTTCATTTCAAATGGTGTCATCTGGTAGGAAAGATTAAACTCTGGATGAGTATGATACACTAAATCAATATAAAATTATACATTTATTACTAGTGGAAAAGTAGAGAAATCATAAGGTAAAATATTTGGAAACATGACGACAACTGGATGGAGATCATCGCTCAAAGACTCCCGCTCCAAAACCAAAGTGAGAACTGATATTAATTTTCCAAACTACAGATAAAAAGGTCCAGATCTACTCTACCTCAGGTCCGATTCTTCCTATAAGATACAACATACACCCTTAGGTGAAGTAAATGAGACCGGTTTATGATAATAGTCAATTCAAGATTTATGTGCAATGAGCCAATCCATCCTGAAAATGACATCAAGAGGTCTCATTTCAAGAACAAGAAAATCCAAGGTAAGATAGATCTATGATAAAGATAATAAAAAAGTAAGAAAATAGAGACCCTTCTCTATATTAATTATGAGGGGTGTAGTACTATCCATCACATAAGACAAAACCTCTCTAGGAATATTTAGAAAGTTCACAATATATGTAAGAACCATACTTTTCTATGAGGTTTTCATCTTTTAAATTTAGTTATAATTTTTTGTTTTAGATATATTATGGATTCTTAATGACTTAACATTATTTTTGTGGGAGTATAAGGATTTTTCATAGCTTGGAACCCCATTATATGGAGAAAAGGACTGGACCACATAGTTAGTAGTAACCCTGCGAGTGAGTCCACATAGTTTCCCCTAACCGTGTAAAGCATAAAAGTACACAGAAAGAGGTTTCACAGTTTGAGGAAACTATGCATCCAAGGGAGAATTACCATGTGGGTTGTATACAATTTTTAACCTATCCCAACATCATGTTTGGCACACAGTTCCTCAAACCATCTAGCCTAACCATGTGGGGTCCCCTTGAGGTAGTTCTATGTGCACGATTTTTCCAACCACATGGAAAAATCATGAAACCCTATTTTTATTAGGTTAAAGGAAAAAATTCCCTTAATTACTTATAATTTTAAATAATCTTCAGATTTTATTCATTCTCTAGCTATTTCTAGCTATCCTCTTCTGTTTGATTTCCCTTTTGATGCCTAAGCTAGGATTTTCTCCCGATCGTTCTTCTGGAGTTTGATCAAGGCACCGTTCATCTCTTTAAATCCATTCAGGTGAGTTATTTTATAATTAGTCTTGGTTATTAATTATTATTTCTATTGAAGACACTTTTTTTATTTAGGCTCATACGCCATATTTTAAAGGCATTGATCCGCTCTTCATTTTTCTTCAGATCCAAGCCAAAATAATGGCTGATACTAGGAAAGGAGAGTTTTATAGGCTTAGGGTCGGTGGTTTATGACTCATCCTATAAGTATCACCATTTTATAAACTTTACTCAATGTTCACACACCGATTTAATTGGTAATTTACTATTTAGATTATATTCCATTCTTATAATCACCCTGCTTGTTTTCTAGATCCCTTTCAAAATATGATCCTTGAATCATTATAGGTTAATACCTCAAAACCATCCACCCCAAGTAGGGTGATTCCTTAATTATTCCATCGTAACACATGCAGTTTTATCTATGACACCATTCAAGTGTGTGTCTTAGCCCTACTAATGGTATTCCCTCTTTAGTTAAATGAATGAATTGTTATTAATGTATCACTTGAACCTTATAAAGAAATTTTTTCAATATAATAATAGAATATATATTACAAATATAATGTATACTATATGTATTACTTGGCCTATTTGAATGAATCTGTTTCATGTATGTATCACACCTTTCCAGGCTTAATGGAAGATAGCAATGTGAGCCAAATTAATTATTAATTGATTAAGGTAATAAATTATTTCATGTACTTGTTATCCTAGTCATTTAGTATGAATAGTAATTGAATGACCCAATAAAATTATTAAATTGAATGATCATTACATGTCCTAGATTAAATAATAAATTATTTATAAGGTCTCTATTTCATATTGAACATTTAATTTTTATTGGAGTTATCAGAGTTGAGATATGCCTTGGATTCCCAAGACAATTCCTTGAGCACTTAGAGGATTCCACTTCGATTAAAGGATCTGATTTCCAAGTGGGATAATCACCATGGGACACGGTCCTTGTCTTATAGTGGATTCCCAACATGACACCATAGGATCCATTCACTATATTCTCAAAATTAGGATTCCTTGGATACACTCATTGGATCCAGATTGATCTTTTCTGACATGTGGCGCCATGGATACACCCCATTGGTCCCAATCATGATTATCTTATTTTACCTTGGATGATATCCTTGGACTCAGTTAGAATTATTTATAGTGTAATTTCTTCCGTGATGCTACTCTGATTACACTCATACCCCTTATAGTCAGGCTTCAGGTTATTACTATGTTGGCTCGATCCCTGGGGTCAAGGATTCCTTGGTTATTACCCTAGATACTATTTACTATTATCATTATAGGATGACTTGGTTATTTCCTTATCTCATTTTATTATTATCATCATTAAAGGATTCCTTGTTACAGTATGGAATCTTTTTTATTATTAACATGATACATTGTCAATGTTTTTATATCTCATGTGACTTATTTATATACAAAGAACTCAAATTAATTTATTACTAAAATGATTACATGTCTAGACACTATCTGGGGATGGAGAAGGTATTGGAATATATATATTTACATAATGATTTACGTTTATATATATCTACACACTATCTCAGTTTCTATTCACATACTAGATGGTATATATATCATTAGTGGTGGCCTACTATGATTTATCTCACACCCTATCCGAGCCACCATTGTTCCTAGGGAAGATTAAATTTATGTAGGCATTGATAAGGGGAAGCTTCTATCTTGTGACACTTGATATTTATTACTTTAATTGGAATAGATCTTGGTAGAAGCTAATTTGGCTAGTTCTCAACATGTTGGATAGTTTTGTCTTATTTTTGGTACTTTTTTATAGCATGTATTGCCCACTAAAATTTATACATGTTTTCCTTTTTTCTAAAGACATGAAATACATTATCATCATCTAGTATATGATTCTATTTCATCTTGATTACTATTATAAATTGATTTTATTGTTTATTATTTATTTCCACTTCTGTTATGGTGGGTTAAAGGTCCTGTTGTAATTGGGTCTATTTTTATTCTTCCATTTGTTTACATATTCTTCCACCATTTATTTTTTAATTAATTATTCACTATAATCCACTCTGGTTATGAGGGAATAGTCTTCCCATGAACACACCCTAGTCCCTTGATGATAGTCGGAAGCCTTTGGTGTATGGGGAGGCATGCTTGAGGCCATATTGAGTACCAACTTCAGGTCACCTTTGATTGGAACCCGGGTTAGGATATCACAAATTGGTATCGAAGGATTTACTTTCATTATTTACTATTTTTAGATAATAGACAAGAAATTTGGAATTCATTAAAACACGGTTATAAGCCGTGCTTTGGTGTAGCTAACCCACATTTCGGGTAAATACCAAGATTCTTGAAATAAGAATTGTTGTTCTATATTTTTCCTATTAGAGCTGATATACTTCCACTATTGGATGATGCACAAGTTATGTGATGGTTATTATTATCATTATGATCAAGGATTGCATTTTATCCTTTTCCAGATGAGATGAGGGCAAAGAAGAATCAATCATGCATCATTAAAGGCACCAAGAATTCACTTTCCATTCATATACCATTCCATATTAGTGTATTTTTCTACTTCCATTTCATGTACTTCATGTGATTGATGAGTGAGCTTTGATAGTTATATTATTCCCATGATTCTCTTTATATGTGATTGGGTGATTTATAGTTTTAATTCATGAGGTATATGGGCCCTCAAGGATTAGAATTGGTAGTTTAGTAAGTTAAGATATCATATATACCAATTAAATTCTCATACTAAATGTAGAATATTGTTAAATAAAAATTAAATGGTTTTTGATTTCAGTGATGAGGTGTATGTGAACTTATTTCATATTAATGGTGATCCATTTTAATCAAACCTTGATATATGTATATAAGAGAATGAAAAATATAAATGAAAAAATAACTTATAAAAATTAAATGGTTTCCAATAAATGAAGATAATGGGTATATTTGACCCTTCACCAATTGGAAAGCCTATAAATTAATATTGAACACTTACCAAAACCATGTCCTTCTGAGAGGGTAGTTGGGATAGTTCCTTGGGTAGTGATTCCTTATTCTTACATTCTTCTTCCATTAGTGCTTCTATCTATTCTAAGATCTTGTTCTATGTAATATTCTTGAATTTGTAGAGCTATCCCACCATGAAATCCTCTTGTTATTCCCTAGGGGGTGGTGATGACCATGATCTAGAGATGGTGGGACCTGATCCACCAGTCTAAACACTAGGAGTTCAACTTGATGAACCACCTATTATACCCTATATGGGATCTAAAGATCATCTTAGAGATAGTTTTATACATCTGATGTAGTATATGAAGAGTTGTACCTAACTTGGACCTACTATTTCTGATCTGACACCTGAGTTACTATAGTAGCAACCCCCCATACTGTTAGGAGTACGGTGGTCCATAGGTTGTTGAGAATTGGTTGCAGGCCAATCAATCGCTCTTCTAGCATCTGAAGGTGACTCTAGAGAAGATGGTAAATCATTACACCTTCATGTTATGTGATTCGACCCTTATTCACTAAGAATGGCCTACTCAGGTGAATGTCTTTTTCCTACTTATTTTTTTTAAGAATTCCAATCTGGATACTATCGCTTAGTGAAACCTAAGGGAAGGTGATAGTACCAGAAAACCGATTCCATGTTGAGGCAAGAAGTAGTTTTTATGGTGGGTGGAAGCATTACTTTGGGTTTTTTTATCAATGTAGTGGTGGCCAGTGTATCCTCACTAGAAGATCTATTTTATTCCATCATTTTGAAAAGTATGGTTATATAAATCCTTGATAAAATAAAGACCTGATGGAGTGTAATTCTTATGGAAACACTGGTCATATTCAAATATTCCGTCGAACCATTCCATCTACTTCTAGTGTAATAAGCTCCACACTAGATCCACATTTAGGGGAAGGATATTTTATGTTTTGTTAGGTAGATATTTAGAGTAGAACCATCAGTACTGGATGAGGAGAAGGTTGTGGCCTTGCTATCTAGACTTCATATTATCACCACCAAAAGAGTGGACATATTCAGGGCAGTCCAGTTGTTGTACATGGTCATGGATCGGGCCTGTTGGATGCCTTACATCCGATACCCAAGGATCAAAATATAGGATCTTTAATAGTATGAGGTACTATTCTAGTATAATATACTATTTTATTTATGTTATTTGATATAGGTTTTTCTCATTCCTTTATCTCTTTATCCACCGTGGAATGTATCGGCCGAGAAATTTAGTATTAATGTTGTATGATAACCCTTGATACACCATTGGGAGTACGATCAGACAATATATGACAATACAGGGACTGAACTGTTGAGGTTGAATGTTATCAATTATTATGGAAACTCTTAATCCAAAATATAAGAGGCCTTAATGTCATTATCAAGATGGATTTTTGGTTCCCTTTCATGCCTTCATGGACTTATACCATCATAGGTTGTCTTTTACAACACAATATGGACGGAGATATTAAAAAAGGGTGATTAGGATTTCTTGGACAATAGAGATAGACCAAATCATCATCAATTAGGTGGAGTGACATCCTATATTACTAGTCTTTTTATGGAGGAGCATGGCCTTTCTTGGATAAATTTTCCAACTATAACAGATTGATTCAGGGAAGTCTTTCCCAAAACTATTATTGTCTTACCACTTGTGAGAGAGGAAGAGTTTACAATTGATATTGTTCTTGGAGAAGCCTCAGTATCTATTACTATATATAGGATGGAACCTAATGAGCTCTAAGAGATCAAGTAATAGTTGGATGATCTGGTGTTTAAAGGCTTTATTAGACCCAATAAATATTCTTAGGGTTAACCTGTTCTTTTTACTAAGAAGGTGGAGTGGAAACTTCATTTATACATGGATTATCAATAGTTGAACTAACTTGTAGTTATGAACTGATATCTATAGCCCCAAATAGATGATCTATTTGATTAGCTCTGGGGATCTAGTGTGTTCTAAATGATCGACCTGAGATCGGTCTATCATCCAGTATGATATTATCCTTGATACATACCTCTTACAACTTTCTGTAGTAGGTATGGTATGTATGATTATCTCGTTATATTGTTCGGTCTTCCAAACTCGCCCATCATTTTAATGGATGTGATGAATAGGGGTATCTATCCCTACCTGTATTCTTTTGTCCTGGTCTTTGTGGATAGATTTTTTTACATTAATACTCATAGAGACTAGTCTCTAAAAATTTATATTATTTTTAATACACCGAGAGAGAATTATCTTTATGCCAAAAATTCTAAGTTTCATTTCTGGATCACTAAATTTCACTTTTTAGGTCATATTATATCATAATCAGGATTACCCTTTAACCCATAGAAGGTGATTTCTGTGGTTTCCTAGGATCCTCCCAAGAATTTGTTTTATATAGATGTTTTATTTGGTTTGTATTGATATTATAAAATTTTAATAAAAGACTTCTCACTCCTTGTAGAAGCTCTTACTGGAATAAAAAATAAGGCTGAGAGGTTCCTATAGTTAGAGCATGTGATAAATCCATTCAGGAGGTGAAAGGAACGATTGTTTCAGCACCAATTCTGATTCTTATAGAGCCTACCAAAGGATATAAAGTGTTTTGTGATTATTATAGCATCAGTATGGGATGAGTTTTGATATAGGAGGATATAGTTTTTTTATACATATCTCGGTAGTTGAGGCCTCATGAGAGAAAAAACCCAACACATGACCTTGATCTGGCAACTATTTTCCATGACTTATTTTAATGAATACACTATCTGATGGGAGAGTGATTCATGGTTTATACATACCAAAATATCCTCAAATATATCTGTACATAATGTGAATTGAATATCATATAGTTAATATGGGTTGAATACCTTTAATCCTTCAATTTGGAGCCTTTATATACACCTAAAAATGGAAATGCAGTGGCGGATGCACTCAGTTGGATAACTCAGTCACAAGTTATATATGAAGCTAGTGATGAATGGAAATTGATGACCCTATTTTATGAGATGCATCTGGTGTTTCATGAGAGTAACAATAAGTCCTCTCATATAGCCCTAGAAGTTTCCTCTTCTCTCCATCATAGGTTGAAGAGAAAGAAGTTCTCTAATATTGAAGGCTTGGTTATTTGGTAGAGTATTTTTGGAAAGGAACCACCTTCAGATTGGTTGGTTTATGGAGATGATATCTTCTATAAAGGAATATTTCATTTCTATTAAATACCATATTCCTTGTACTATGCATATTTTTATTTATTTCACCATATATCTTTTCTACATACGATAATATACCTTAAAATTCATTTTTTTGTCCAGGTAAATACTAATAAATCTGTATTACTTATTCAGTGTGGATATTTTAAGATAAGATACATTGTTAATAAATTAAATCGATTATTCAATATATGAGAAATGTTATAGACATGCAATATATAGGTGGGTCCCATTTATAGACAACCCCTCGATGCAGTGGTAGATCTCATGAGAAAAACTAGTTCACCAAAACTAATTGGTTTGTACATAGTAGTTTTAAACATTTATGTGAATGGTTTTGATAGTAGAGGTAAATTTTTTCAAACTAGAACAGTTTATACCTAGTAGTATTAAACCATCTTATAAAAGGTCTTGACAATGGAGGTATCATGTTCTTGAGACACGATGTCCAATAAATTATAATTTCCTTATTTTATAATTTATTTATTATTATTATCCATGATATTTTTTATATAATATTATCTCTAGATGAATTTAATTCACATTTATTGAATAAATGATTTGTGTTTTAAAAAATTTACTTTTCCATATTGATCACGCCTTATCTTATCATGATAGTCAAGTTATTAAATATCACGTGTGTCAGTTATTTAAATTTCCATGTTGATTAAGCTCATTGATTTATGATATATTTCACTATACTTAACCCTTATTGAACATTTTATCTCACCATTATTTTTTTCTTTTCCTCGGGAATCCTTTAAGTGTATGATTGTGTAGTGATTCACTATTCCTTTCCACCCTTATACCACTATGTTAAACTAATGTTGTTTCATAAATTCCCAATTTAATAGAAAAATTAACTCCATTTTTGATTCAATTATTTTGTTTTAATCACTGTCAAAATTGTTATTTTACTTGTTTGGATGATTTCATTGTAGGTGGAGGTTATTTGGAGGGTCCAGAACAAAGTTGAACAACAATGGGGAAAACAGTGCAAGATCCCAAGAACATATATAAACAAAAGGAATATTTATACTAATTAATGAGTCCAATTAGGATGAATTTTTTTAATGATCATAAATTTAATGAGATACAACTATTATGAAGACACCCAATCACAATTCATTCATTAATGGTCCTAACCGAACTAATCTATCCAAGAAACTGAATTTGCATGAATTGAAAATATGTGTTCTCTATGTAGTCCATTTCTCAAACTTTTTTTTAGAAAACGGAGTCAAATTTTCTGTGTAGATATTAAATTGTTAGAGATTTTTTTTAGTTTTCTCCAAAGTGAAATAAGACTATTTGGCCACTCAAAACCATGGTCCAATTGGTTTCGCGAAATCTAGGGGCTCAAAACCACCTTCCACATTGCTTATAAAATGGAACATTGGAAACCCCATTTGTATGTTCGACCAAGGAGTAAAGTGCTATAATTTTAGAGTTCCATAGGATTCCTATAATCATAATATAAGTTATATAGGAACCTATCCTTTGGGGGGGGGGGGTCAATGATGAAGTATAAGTCCCACCTGAGCCTCCTCCTGCTCTCCACGGTGAGTTAAACTGTGAATAATAATTTCAAGGGAGACACACATATTGTTAATGGTACTTTAGAACTTGTTCTTATGATGGTTTTATATAATTTATTTGTGAAACATTTCATTTAATTTTCATTTTAACTTGAATCTCATTTGAATGAATTTATTTTGTATAGTTATGTGTAATACTTCTCATTTCAATATCTATTAGTTTAAAATTTAAATGGGAATCTTGGGTTGTTCCGATTGTACAAGACAATAATAATCCTTATTTAAAACATAAATGAGATATAAATATGATTTGGAATACCTCACTCTATATATAAGGTCCAAAACATGACAACATGATTTTGGTTCTAAGGGTTAGTTCCTTTTGAAACATTTTAAAAGGCATGATGGGAATTGAGATCTTGATTACCCTCAACTAAAGGATTACATTAAAACTCATGTAATTTTCTTTAAAATGAACTAAACATATGTGCAGTAAAATTGAAATTATCTCCTTCTCTAGTAATTCAAAAAATACCACATTCCCTTTTCAACTATTAAAATATTTAATTAAGTCATTTTATTTTTATAATTGTTTTAAAAGCCATCCCATCTTTTGTCCCTTTTTATTAAAAATACACACCTTAAACCCCCAACACTCCCTGAGCGATGAACTAGGGTATTCCATATGATATAAGTCACTTTGATAAACATAATAAATTTGGCGAGTCATGAAAACATGTTTAGTGTACTATGATTATTATGAAAGGATACACTAGGGGAATAATTGTGTTCTTAAAGAAAAATCGTTGTGCTTTTTATGTCAAAAATGTAATGTGAATTTCAATTATGTGTATAGTTTAAAAAGACTTCTAAACTATTTTTTCCTTTGGTATGGGATTCATTATACCATATTCCAATTTAGTAAAGTAACCACTGGTTTTGGGCTACTGGTGTAACTATCATTATAGTTAGGATTTCTTTTGGTATTTTTTTTGGTGACTTTATTTATATTTTTTAGCATTATACATGCATTATGTGATGGTTTTCAACTTCAATTTTCCCATTATTTGATTGTGTTTCTTGGTTTTTTTCATTCTATATTTCGATAACACTTTTTATTTTGAGGAAATGTATTCGATATATGTGATTTTATATGCTCAGTGGTAGTATCCTACTAAGGTCCTATAGAGGGTGAGACTAGAGGTGATTATTTATCTTCATTTATCACCTACCTTGGATGGGTACCTTGGAGTGGAGGGGGTTGTAACATATGAATCTAGAATGAGTAGAGTCTGTAAGTTTAGAGTTGGGAATTATATCTTTCCAGTAGATATATAAATTGTACTTATAGGTATAATTGGTGGAATTGGGGAACACAAATAAAATTCCTTTTTAGAATCTTGTATGTATTTAATTAGATATTCAAAATTATTAAAACCATATTCTTATGAATTTTATAAATTATCATGATATATTGAGTGGAAGAAAAAAGTATATGAATATCATATCACATATAATTTAAAAATTCATTCACTTTACTATAGTGTGGTGGAACTCAACATTTTACGGTTTATTCCAAGGTAGGCCATAATATGGTAAAAACCAATACCCTATGGTCGTTCTTTTAGTGTATAATTCCATAATAAATTAGTTGTGAAAATATGTGTTGAGGTTATTAAACTTTTAAATTCCAAGGATTTAGGAAATGTTTAGGGTTTCTGTTATTAACTACCTAGAACTATGTTGAGGAAGACCTGGTTGTGTTGTGATATAATTATACTCCCCCCCAGAACACATTTATATATGAGGTTGGCCTAGGTGGATGATTAAACAAATGGAACATTTCCAAATCCATTCATGGTGACCAACGATGATGATGTATATTATGATTTTATGGGTAACTTATTTTTAATGATCATGATGTGTAATGTTAATGATTAGAGTTGTGATATAGAGGTACCTAGTGATAGAAGGTGTAACTATGGATGGACAACTTCCCAACCATTACTTTTCTTTAAATGCGGGTGGAGGTGGGGAGGTCCCTGAAGTATGAAACTTCATAATAGTTAAATACCTACAAGAAGATGGTTTTCTGACCACTATTAATGTTATAGTACATTTATTTTAGGTGATAAATCTATTGGTTATATCTTTCAACGAGGTCTCCATAGGTGGAAAACTACGTTGAATTTATTTATTTAAATATTAGAAAAATGGGGTTCCATACGATCATGATTGTTTGATATTCCAGGAATCGAGAAGTATGGGTTATGAGATATATGACAATCAGGGATTTGACAACTAACATTATAATTGATTGAATTATTTTCATTTATATTTTATTAATTCATTAATTAATTAACATGTTTTATTCACCCAGACACATGAGTTTTTTTGGGAGGAAGCTACGAAGTATATTTTCATATTATCACTTTCTATATACTATTTTCTAATCTTTTGATAGTGTTGATGGTGGTGTTGGGAGACATTAACTCACAAGATATTTCTTGGTGGTAGTGTTTTACACTATACCTTTTTATAGGAATAGAGGATTGGTTTTGTTTTTCTATTGTTCATTATATTTTGGCATGGAGTTGTGGATCAATAACATATTAGAGATTTGTTGGGGGTCGTGTTATGTACAATCACAAACCATCCTGGATACGCTGGTACCCTGATAACTGAGTTGAATCTAACTTAGCCCGAAGGGAATTCCTGATCCCCATGGGTTAGTGACAAGCACCTAGAACTAGACAAGATCAAGTGGGAATGAATTTTACAAAAAACAGTGGATGATAATAGATAACAAGTCAATATAATCAACACTCCAAAGAGAGAAAAGTACCAAAAAACAAACAGGTGTAAAAAACCCAAATAAGTACATCATCAATCTGCATAGTATCTAAGAAAATGAAAACTCAATCATCCCCTGCAAAAAGTGGATAAAATATCCACTAATCAGCTCTATCACTCCAAGACCAAGGGATCAAGAACATCCAACACCTCCAAGTGGAACTTTCCTGTTTCTCGGATTTGGAATAAGAAAATCAACAAACACCCAAATGAAAAGGTATGGTATCACATATAAATCCTGGTAGGATCTCACTAGATGTTCCATAATAGATTCCATAATAATAAACCAATAATTATTTCAATTTAAATAATATAGAGCATGGCATGATATATCATTTTCATATTTAAAAATACATGATTTTATTTAAACATATGGAAAAAATTTCAATCAGAGATTAAATAAAAATTTTATATATAATCATTTATATAAATCATGTGGCATGGGTAAAATAGTTCTATAATTAATGAAATATATAATAAAAACAACCAGAACAATAACTATGGTTATATTCCCTATAGTATGTTAGTTTCTAGCTATTGGATCCTAATACTTCTCCAATAAGTTATCACAACTATGTATGTTAACACATGTCCCTCAGGCTTAGGCAAAGAAGGACTCATCAACATCTAATTTACCATAATCATGTTGAACAAGGTTTTTTTAGATTTGACATCATCAATTCAATAATATGTGATCAAGATCCAAGTGTACCTGTCCCAAATAACCCCCCAACTACCCATGATCTATTGTGCTTAATCAATCAATATAAAATGGGTAAATCATCTCATTTCAAATCAATAATCATTTACAATTTGATTTCCCAAATTTTTGGTTTCAATATGGCAATTCAATTTCAAAACCAAAACAAGGATTTTTCATTATTTCATGCCTTTTCAATCCAAAACCAAGGATATGTTTTCATCATTTCAATTTAATCCAATTTTATTAAAAAAATCTCATATCATATCATCAATTCCATCATTTTCAATATGAACCCCAAATTCCAATTCCATTAGAATTGGGTTTTTTCTCAAAATCCATTTCATTCAAAATTCCATAATCAAATGACTTCAAATCAAGGTTTTATTAATCAATTGAAATATATTTCAAATAAATCAAGAAAACCAAGGTTTCAATTACATGTAAAATGTAAAATGGAACCACCTTCCATTAATCGTGAAAAACAAATGATGAGCACCCACAACGGGAATGCCAACATAGATCTAATTCAAAATAGATCTATAAATCATTCATAAAATCAATATCCAATAAAAAAAATATTAGATCCATAAAATAAATTATGATTTATAAAACTCCAAGGAGGAAGGAATGAGAGGTCAGAAGAATCTATTAGAGAGGATATCCACTTACCCTGAAAAGATCTAATGAGATAAACGCTCCTTTAATCCACTATGGATAGGATTTGGAAGACCTAAAACTTCTTCTTGAGATCATTCAAATCCATGGAAATTTGGTTATGGTAAACTATCTATGTTAGTTAATTTAACAGGTGGGTTAAGGATTTTAAAATAAATTTTCTAAACAAATTAAATTTGTACACATGGTTTTCTAAGTATAGAAACTTAGTTAGAAAAACCATGCAACCTAACTGAGTGACCTTATTGTATGGGTGAAAAAATTATCCTTGGTGGGTGTACAATTTGGTGAACTGTGAACCAATCACTCAAATTCCCATTGTTTGACACCATACAATTTGGAGGGACTGGCCATATAGTTTTCCCTAACCATTCTCCAACTGTGTACAATCCAGTGGATTCTAAAACTCTCCATATTTCATCTGAAATATCCCAAAACAAGCCCAAACTAAAGTATGATAAAAAATAGGATCAATGAGTACATAAAAATAAGTAATGGGATGTTACAACCACCTTCCAACCCATAAAAACAAATTTTCACCATAAAGCCTATCAAAAGAGATCCATATTAAAGAGATGAGTCCACTACTCTCTCATAAGTGCCACATGCTCTCAAGTATCATTGGAATAAAAACCATGTTTCCATAACACATATACCAAATGTATCATCCTGCCACAAAGTACCTTTTCCTCATAATAAAAAATCTTTACCAGATGCTCAGTCGTGGATTAATTAGGATGAACATCCAGATCCTCCAAGATTAAGACATGAAATGGGTTATAAAGATACATCCAAAGCTATGATACATTAAAATTTTTTTGTATCAACGCCAATTTTTGTGGAATTGAAAAAAATAAGACACTTTATCCACCTTCTCAACAACCTCAAACGGTCTCACAAAACAAGGATGAACCTTCCCTTACCTTCAAATATGTCTGTGACCCAACTAAGTTAAAACTCTCAAGAACACCCTATCACTAAAAAGAAACTCCAATGGTCTATAATAATGATCAATATAGGATTTATACTGACTCCAAAACATAAAACTTCCCTAATGAATCCACTAAATCTTCACCATCATCTATTGGACTAACTTGATCTATCTAAGTAAGTTTCTCTAATCTCTGACCAATACAATGGGGATTTATATCGTCTTCTATACAAGGCCACAAAAGGAATCATTATGATTGAGGACTATTAATTATTATTATAAAAGAACTCAACCATTCCCAATTTTTCTCCCAAGCTCCACCAAAATCAGGGATGCATAAATGAAGCATGCCTTAAAGAATATGTATTTCCCTCTCTATCTGGACATCAATCTACAGATGATATGATGTACAAAAACAAACATGAGATCTCAGCACCTTTTGGAGGCCTTTCAAAAAAGGAGAGGTAAAATAGTGTCCTCTATCAGAAACTATAATAGATGTACCACTAAAAAAATGGACTATCTCTTTCATATATAGATTTCACAACTCCTAAACTTTGGTTGTATAAAAAATGGTTATAATGTGATCCTATTTGGTTAGTATTTTGATCACATCCCTTATCATATTCTTCTTCATAGGGGTATGTAACAACCCAGCCAGAAAGTCCATAAAAATATCACCCCACTTCTAAGTCGGAATTAAAAAGGGATGGAGTAAACCTGAGTGTTTCTGGGGCTCATTATTGACCTATTGGAATTTATAACAACATGAAACAAAGTAAGGGATGTCTTGTCTCATAACTGGACACCAGAATCATTTTCGCATATCATAAAAAATCTTTGTGGTTTCTAGGTGTACAAAAAATTAGGAATTATGGAAGCGGAACATTACAACTTTTATCACTTTCAAATTCACAACTTACCATATCTAGAAACATAAAATAACCTCCATGGAGAAGGACCACTCAACAATAATCTCCCCACCACAAAGAGAGTCCCTAATGCTATAGAATTCATCATCAACCTATTTTTACTGAAGAATCATGTTGAGAATAGAATATTTCAACTGTAAACTAGACAAGAAAACCTTGTACTCATCTTCCTAGACTCCTAAATGAAATTGTACAAAAATATCCATTAATTTACACTCTTCTAATGATTATTTCAAAACCTGTCTTGGGATTTTCCTTCTCAAATCATCTATGCCGACATTACCCTTTCTAGGGGTATAAGAAATATATAAATAAAACTATTGTAGGTATTCAACCCAATTACTATGGTAAAGGTTCAAATATTTTTTTATAAGATATAACTCAAGCTATTGTGTTCATAATAAATGGAAAAACTTTATCTGAAAAGGTAACACTGCCAAATTTTTAAGATCATACATCATGTATATGTGTTCAACGTTATGGGTTAGATAATTCATGTCATGTGGCCAAGTTTTTTGAGAACCATAGGCCACCATGTTATTAACCTATATAATTGGACAACCCAAACCCAAACTTGATGTGTCAAAAAATAACACATATCCCTTCCTATCCTCTGGAAGAGTCATCAGTAATTAAGATGTCAAAAGATTTTTTATCTCTACAAAATAACTCTGATATTTTTCATCCCAAATTAAATTTACTCCCATCTAAGTGAGTGGTAATTGGGGAATCCAACTTCTATAAATCATTTAAAAATAGAAAAAATACCCTATTTGACCCAAGATTCCTCAAATCTCAAAAACATTTTGCCATTGGTCCCATGTGAGGAAAAATTTCAAATTTTTAGGGTCAACTGAGATTCCATGATCTGAGATCATGTGTCCCAAGAACTTAAATTCTATAATCCATAAGTCACATTTCAATATATTGGAATAGAGTCGGTGATTTATTAAGAATTCTATAACTACTATCAGATGAATCACACGATACTCCTCAGACTAAGGGTAAACCAGGATGTCATCCACAAAGACCACCACAAACATATCAAGATACATGTGGAAGATCATGTGAATGAAAGCTATAAATACTAAAAGATAATTGGTAAGACCAAATTACATGAAAATATACTCATAATGGCCATACCTACTTGATAATTTACTTTTCTAAATGTTATATTCATTTATTCTTTGCTGGTGATAACTAGATCGAAGTTGAATCTTCAATAACCACTTTTCCTATTTCAACTAGTCAAACAAATCATCTATATGAGGCAAAAAATAATTTTTCTTCACCATAAATTGAATTAATTTCTAGTTATAAACCCAAAATTGAAGTGTTCCATAAAATTTCTTAGAAAATAGAATTGGCTCTTCCCAAGGTGACACACTCGGGTATATAAATATTTTGTCTAACAGATCATCCAAATAAGTCTTCAACTCTTTAATTTCATATGGTGTCATCTTGTAAGAAGGAGTAAACTCTGGATGAGTATGAGACACTAAATCAATAGAAAATTATACATTTATTACTAGTCAGAAAGTAGAGAAATCATAAGGAAAAATATTGAGAAACATGACGACAACTGGATAGAGATCATCGCTCA
The DNA here is from genome assembly GCA_963277665.1 of Viscum album. Classification (NCBI taxonomy): domain Eukaryota; kingdom Viridiplantae; phylum Streptophyta; class Magnoliopsida; order Santalales; family Viscaceae; genus Viscum; species Viscum album. The sequence continues at coordinate 1,674,070,202 of OY728126.1, forward strand.
AAGACTCCCGCTCCAAAACAAAACCGAGAACTGATATTAATTTTTGAAACTATAGATAATAAGGTCCCGATATAATCTACCTTAGGTCCCATTATTCCTATAAGATACAACATACACCCTCGGGTGAAGTAAAGAAGACTGGTTTAACTTAATAGTCAATTCAAGGTTTATGTGAAATGAGCTAATCCATTCCTGAAAATGACATCAAGAGGTTTAATTTCGAGAAACAGAAAATCCAAGGTAGGATATATCTCTGATAAAGTTAAAAAAGTAGGAAAATATATAACCTCCTCTCTATTCATTTTGAGAGGTGTAGTACTATCCATCACATAAGACAAAATCTCTCTTGGAATATTTTGAAAGTTCATGATATATGTAAGAACCCAGATTTTTTATGAGGTTTTCATCATTTAAATTTAGTTATAATTCTTTATTTTAGATATATTATGGATTCTTAATGAGTTCAAATTAGTTTTGGGGGAGTAGAAGGCTTTTTCATAGCTTGGAACCCCAGCAGGTGGAGAAAAGTACTGGACCACATAGTTAGTAGTAACCATGCGAGTGAGTCTACATAGTTTCCCATAACTGTGTGAAGCTTAAATTTAGTAAGAAAGAGGTTTCACAATTTGAGAAAACTATGCATATAAGGGAGAATTACCATGTGGGTTGTATACATTTTTTAACCGATCCCAACTTCATGGTTGGCTCACAGTTTCTTAAATCATCTGGCCAAACCATGTGGGGTCCCCTTGAGGTAGTTCTATGTGCACGGTTTTTCCAACCACATGGAAAAATCATGAAACCATATTTTTATTAGGATAAAGGAAAAAATTCCCTTAATGAATTATAATTTTAAAAAATATTCTTACTTTCTTCATTCTCTAGCTTTTTCTAGCTATCCTCTTCCGTTTGATCTCCCTTTTGATGCCTAAGCTAGGATTTTCTCCCAATTATTCTTCTAGAGTCTGATCAAGGAACCATTAATCTCTTTAAATTCATTCAGGTGAGTTCTTTTATACTTATTCTTGGTTATTAATTATTATTTCTATTGAATACACTTTTTTTATGTAGGCTCATATGCCATATTTTCATGGAGTTGATCCTTTCTTTAGTTTTCTTCTGATCTAGGCGAAAATAAAGGCTGATGCTAGGAAATGAGAGTGTTATATGCTCAAGGTCGGTGGTTTATGACTCATCCTAGAAGTCTTCCTTTCTAAATATGATCCTTTCATCATTAGAGGTTGATACCTCAAAACAATCCACCCCAAGTAGGGTGATTCCTTAATTATTACATCGTAACACATGCAAGTTTCTTTATGAAACCGTTCAAGTGTGTGTCTTAGTCCTACTAATGGAAATCCCTCTTTAGTTAAATGAATGAATTGTTATTAATGTATCACTTGACCCTTTTAAAGAATTTTTTTCAATATAATAATTGAATATATATTATAAATGTAATTTATAATATATGTATCACCTAGCCTATTTTAATGAATCTATTTAATGTCTGTATCACAAATTTCCATGCTTAATGGAAGGTAGAAAAGTGAACCAAATAAATGATTAATTGAATAAGGTAATAAATTCTTTCATGTATTTGTTATAATTGTCATTTAGTATGAAAGGTAATTGAATGAACCAATAAAATTATTAAATTGAATGATCATTACATGACCTATGTTAAATAATAAATTATGTATATGGTCCCTATTTTATATGGAATATTTAATTTTTATTGGAGTTATCAAACTTGAGCTATGACTTGGATTCCCAAGGAAATTCCTTGAGCACTTAGAGGATTCCACTTTGATTCAAGGAGTGGATTTACAAGGGGGATAATCACCTTGGGACATGGTCCTTGTCTTCTAGTGGATTCCCAACATTACACCATAGGATCCATTCACTATATTCTCAAAATTAGGATTCTTTGGATACACTCATTGGATCTAGATTGATCTATTCAGACATGTGGCACCATGGATACACCCCATTGGGCCAAATCATGATTAGATTATTTTAACTTGGATGATATCCTTGGAATCAATTAGAATTATTTATAGTGTAATTTCTTCAGTGATGCTACTTCGATTACACTCAGACCCCTTATAGTCAGGCTGCAGGTTATTACTGTGTTGGCTCGATCCCGGGGGTCAATAATTCCTTGGTTATTACCCTAGATACTATTTACTATTTTTATAATAGGATGCCTTGGTTATTACCTTACCTCCTTTTATTATTATCATCATTAAAGTATGCCTTATTACACTATGGAATCTTTTCTATTATTAACATGATACATTGACAATGTTTTTATATCTCATGTGACATATTTATGTAAAATGAACTCAAATAAATTAATTACTGAAATGATTACATGTTCAGACACTAGCTGTGGATGGAGAAGGTATTGGAATATTAATATTTATATAATGATTTACATTTATATATATATACACACTATCTTAGTTTATATTCACATACTGAATGGTATAGACATCATTAGTGGTGGCTTACTAAGATTTATCTCACACCCTATCTGAGCCACCAATGGTCCTAGGGAATATTACATGTATTTAGGTATTGATAAAGATAAGCTTCCCTCTTTTGACACCTGATCCTGATTAATTTAATCGGAATAGATCTTGGTAGAAGCTAATTGGGCTAGTTCTCAGCAGGATGGATAGTTTTGTCTTCTTTTTGGTTATTTTTTATAGCATGTATTTCCCACTAAAATTTATACTTGTTTTCCTTTTTTATAGATACATGACATACATTGTCATCATCTATTATATGATTTTGCTTCATATTGAGTACTATTATAAATTTATTTTATTGTTTATTATTTATTTCCACTTCTTCTATGGTGGGTTAAAGGTCCTGTTGTCATAGTGTCTATTTTTAATATTCCATTTGTATATATATTCTTCCACCATTTATTTTCTATTAATTATCCACTATAATACACTCTGGTTATGAGGGAATAGTCTTCCCATGAACACCCCCTAGGCCCTTGATGATAGTCGGAAGCCTCTAGTGTATGAGGAGGCAATCTTGATTCCATATAGAGTACCAGCTTTGGATCAAATTTGAGTGGAACCCATGTTAGGATATCATAAAGTGGTATTGGATGATTTCCTTTCATTATTTAATATTTTGAGATAATAGAAAAGAAATTTGGAATTCATTGGAACATGGTTATAATCCGTTCTCGGGTGTAGCTAACCCACATTTGTGGTAAATACCAAGTTTCAAGAAATAATAATTTTTGTTCTATATTTTTCCTATTACAGTTGATATACTTCCACTATTGGGTGATGCACATTCAATGTGATGGTTATTATTATTATTATGATCAAGGATTGAATTTTATCCTTTTCTAGATGAGATGAGTGAAAGAAAGCATCAATCATGCATCATTAAAGGCACCATAAATTCACTTTCGATTCACATACCATTCCATATTAGTGTATTTTACTACTTTTATTTCATATGATTCATGTGATTGATGAGTGAGATTTGGTAGTTATATTATTTCCATGATTCTCTTTGGATGTGATTGGGTGATTTCTTGTTTTAATTCATGAGGTATATGGGCCCTCATGGATTATAATTGGTAGTTTACTAAGTCAATATATCATATATACCTATTAAATTCTCATAATAAATGTAGAACATTGTTAAATATAAATTAAAAGGTTGTTGATTTCAGTGATGATGTGTATAGGAACTTATTCCATAGTAATGGTGATCCATTTTAATGAAACCTTTATATATGTATATAAGAGAATGAAAAATATAAATGAAAAAAATAACTTATAAAAATTAAATGGTTTCCAATAAATGAAGAGAAAGGGTATATTTGACCCTTCACAAATTGTAAATCCTATAAATTAATATTGAACACTTACCAATACCTTGTCTTTCTAAGAGGGTAGTTGGTATAGTTCCTTGGGTAGTGATTCCTTGTTCTTACGTTCTTCTTCTATTAGTGCTTCTATCTATTCTCAGATCTTGTTCTATGGAATATTATTGGAATTTTTAGAGCTATCCCACCATGATATTATCTTATTATGCACTAGGGGGTGGTGACGACCATGCTCTAGAGATGGTGGGACCCAATACACCAGTCTAACCACTAGGAGTTCCACTTGAAGAACCACCTGTTATACCCTATATGGGAACTAAAGATCATCTTAGAGATAGTTTTCTACATCTGATGTAATCCATGAAGAGTTGTACATAACTTGCACCTACGATGGCTGATCTGACACATGAGTTACTACAGTAGAATCCTCCCATACTATTAGGGTTATGGTGTTCCATAGGTTGTTGATTATTGGTTTTAGGCCAATCAATCTATCTTCTAGAATCTAAAGGTGACTCTAGAGAAGATGGTAACTCATTCCACCTTCTTGTTGTGTGATTCAACCCTTATTCACTAAGAATGGCATACTCAGGTGAATGTCTTTTTCCTACCTATGTTTTTTAAGAATTTTATTCTGGATACTATCACTTAGTGAAACCTAAGGAAAGGTGATAGTATCGGAAAAAAAGTTCCATGTTGAGGTAGGGAAGTAGTTTTTCTGGTGGGTGGAAGCTTTCCTTTGGAGTTTTTCATCAAAGTAGTGGTGGCCAGAGTATCCTCTCTAGAAGATCTATTTTATTCCATCATTTTTGAAGGGAAGTTTATCTAAATACTTGATAAAATAAAGACCTGATGGAGTGTTGTTCTTATGGAAACATTGGTCATATTCAAATATTCTGTTGAACCTTTCTATCTACTTCTAGTGTAAGAGGCTTCACACTAGCTCCACATTTAGGGGAATGATCTTTTATGTTTTGTTAGGCAGGGATTTGGAGTAGAACCATCAGGAATGGCCGAGCAAAAGTTTGTGGACTTGGTATCTAGACTTCAGATTATCATCACCAAAAGAGTGGACATATTCAGGGCAGTCCAGTTGTAGTACATGGTCATGGATCTGGCTAGTTGAACGCCTTACATCTGATACCCAATGATAAAAATGTAGGATCTTTAATAGTATGAGGTACTATTCTAGTATCATATACTATTTTATTTATGTTATTTGATATATGTTTTTCTCATTCCTTTATCTCCTTACCCACCGTGGAATGTATAGGGATGGAAATTGAGTATTAATGTGGTATGATAAGCCTGGATACACCCATGGGATTACGATCAGACAGTATAGGACAATACAGGGACTGAACCATTGAGGTAGAATGTTTTCAATTATTATGGGACCTCTTCATCCTCAATATGAGAGGCCTTGATGTGATTATCAAGAAGGATTTTTTGTTCCCTTTCATGCCATAATAGACTTATACCATCATAGGGTGTATTTTAAAAACACCATAGGGATGAAGATATAAAAAAATGGTGATTTGGATTTCTTGGATAATAGAGATATACTGAAGCATCATCTGTTAGGTGGAGTAAAATCTTATATTAATAGTCTTCTTTTGGAGGAGCATGTCCTTTCTTGGGTAGATTTTCCTACTATAACAGATTTATTCAGGCAATTATTTCCTAAAAATATTATTGTTTTACCACTTGTGAGAGAGGAAGAGTTTACAATTGATATTTTTCTAGGAGAAGCCTTGGTATATATTCATATATATAGGATAAAACCTAATGAGCTCCAATATCTCAAGTAATAGTTTGATGATCTGGAGTCTAAAGGCTTTATTAGACCCAATAAATATTCTTAGGGTTAACCTGTTCTTTTCACTAAGAAGGTGGAGGGGAAACTCTATTCATACATGGATTATCAATAGTTTAACTGGCTTGTAGTTATGAACTAATATCTATAGCCCCGAATAGATGAGCTATTTGATTAACTCCGCAGATCTAGTAAGTTTTAAATGATCGACCTGAGATCGGTCTATCATCTGGTATGATTTCGACCTTGATTCATACCTATTACAACTTTCTATAGAAGGTATGGTCTGTATGAGTATCTTGTTATATTGTTCGGTCTTACAAAATCACCCACCATTTTCATGGATGTGATGAATATGAGTTTCTATCCCTATCTATATTATTTTGTCTTGGTCTTTGTGGATGTAATTTTTTTTGTACATTCATACTCATAGAGACTAGTATATTCATATTTATATTATTTTGAATACACTGAAAGAGAATTATATTTATTCCAAAAATGATAAGTTTCACTTCTGGATTGATAAAGTTCACTTTTTAGGTCTTATTATATTAGAATTAGGAGTACCTTTTAACCCATAGAAGGTGATTTCTGTGGTTTTCTAGGATCCCCCAAGAATGTGTTTTATATAGAAGTTTTATTGGGTTTGTATTGATATTATAGGTTTTTAATAAAATACTCCTCAATCCTTGTAACAGCTCGTACTAAAATAAAAAATAAGGGTGATAAGTTCCTATAGTTAGAAGCATGTGATAAATCCTTTGAGGAGGTGAAAGGAATGATTGTTTTAGCACCAATTCTGATTCTTCTAGAGCCCACCAAAGGCTATAAAGTGATTTGTGATTATTCTAGCATCAGTAAGGGACGAGTTTTGATATATGAGGATATATTTGTTGCATAAAGATCTTGTAATTTGAGCCCTCATGAGATAAACTACCCAACACATAACCTTGATCTGGAAACTATTATTCATGCCCTATTTTAATGAATACACTATCTGATGGGAGAGTGATTTATGGTGTATACATACCACAAGATCCTAAAATATATCTTTACATAATGTGAATTTAATATCATACAGTGAATATGGGTTTAATATCTTCAATCATTCAATTTTGTGCCTTTATATACACCCAGAAATGGAAATGTAGTAGTAGATGCATTCAGTTGGAAAACTCAATCATAGTTTGTACATGAAGCTAGTGATGAATGGAAATTTATGACCCTATTTTCTGAGATGCATCTTGTGTTTCATGAGAGTCACGACCAGTCTTCTCATACAACCCTGTAAGTTGCCTCTTCTATCCATCATAGGGTGAAGAGAAATAGGTTCTCTAATATTGAAGGCTTGGTTCTTTGGTAGAGTATTTTTGGAAAGGAACCACCTTCGAATTGGTTGGTTGATAGAGATGATGTCCTATATATTTAGGAGTGTGTTTGGGTTCCTGCTGATATGATATAGGATCTAACGCAAGATTCCCATGAATCTCATTTGGTAGTTCATCTAGGAATATCAAAGCTCTATCAAGATATGCGATTCCAGTATTGGTGGCTAGGGATGAAACATTAGATAACAAGTTTTATCCCTAGGTGTTCCATCTATCAGTAGGTGAAGGTGGATCACCAGTGACCTGTTGTCTTGTTAAAACCACTTCTAGTCCCAGAATTAAAATGAGAAGATGTTTCTATTTATTTTTTACTCATCTTACTAAGGTCCTGTTTTGGTAGTGATGCATTTTGGGTAGTCATGGATAGACTGAAAAAAGTAGCCCACTTCTTATATGAGAGACTTTCTCAGTTGATGAGATGAGAAAACTATATGTATGTGAAAATATACAGATACATGAGGTACCTCATACTATCATTTCAAATAGGGATGATCATTTCAAATTGAGTTTATGGTAGGTTTTACTAAATGATATGGGTACACAGGTGCTCCTGAGAACAACCTTTTACCCTCATACTAATGGACAGTCTGAACAGACGACATAGGTGTCAGAGGACATGCTCCGAGCATGTGTCCTTGATTTTATAAGGTCTTGGGAGAAGCATATCCCTCTCATCATGTTTTTCAATAATAATAGCCTTCATGAGACAATTTAGATGGATTCCTATGAGGCCTTGTGTGGTAGGCCAAGGGGTTCACACCTTTACTGGTTAGAGGAAGAAGATGTAATGATACTTTGTCCTCATCTCATTTAGAAGAGTTTATAGAAAGTTTAGCTGATTAGGAAGTGTATGTATACCGATAAATATAGATAGATATCATATTCTGTTCATCATCGACGACCTATGGAGTTCGTGGTTGGGGATCATGTTTTCTTATGGGTATCACCAGACTTGGGTATAGATGAATACATAGCAAAGGAAAGTTTTTGCCTCATTATATTGGGCAATTTGAGATTCTGGATAGAGTCGGGCCGGTAGCCTATCAGTTGTTTTTTTTCATAGGTATTATTCCATGAACGATGTCTTCCACATTTCATATCTTTACTGATATCATGCTGAATCATCTCATACTTTTGATCCCGAGGATGATGAGTTGGATGTCGATGCTTCGTTTGAAGAGTATCCCAAACACATAATTGATTGGAGCATGAATGCTCTCTAAGGGTGGTATGTACCTATAGTATGGGTGTTATGGTAGCACGAACATGTACCTGATAAGTCCTGGGTGTGGGAGGTCATATTACATAGACGGTGGACAAATTTGTTCTCAGATGATATTTTTCTACCCATGGAAGGTGAACTCAGAGATGATTTCCTTAAAGGGGAAGACTGCTAGAACCCAATTTTTTTTGAGGTATGGATCCTTTAAATTTAGGTCTAATTATTTTTGAACTATTATAGATGCCTAATGAGTTATAGGTTGTTTAATGGGTGTTTGGGGATTTTTCAGATCTCAAAACCCTAGCTGCTGGAGAAAAGAATTGGGCCACATGGTTAGTAAAAACCATTAGAATGTAAGTACAAATAGTTTCCCCTAACCATGTAGGAATTGATAGTGGGTAGCAGGAGGTTGTACGGTTTGAGGAAATCATGCTTCTAGGGGCTCATGCATGTGTAGTTTGTTTTATGGTTTTTAGTAGATACCAACAATGTTCTTGGACACCATTTCACAAATCATGTAGCCTAACAGTGTAGGCTTCCCCTTGAATAAGTTCCATGGACACAATTGGTGCATAGTTTGGGTATCCATGCATCCAAACCATTAAAACCTATTTTTCTTGGGTGAAATGACAAAAATTTCCTTAATAACTTATAATTTTAACCAATTCTACTATTTTCTTCATTCTCAAATTGTGGACATATCCCCTCTTTCATTTTAGCTCTCTTTTGAGGTCTATGATATGATTTTCTCCTGATTATTCGTTTAGAGACCAAATTAGGCATCACTCATCTATTTGAATTCCTCCATGTGAGCTCTTAGATTCTTATGATTAGTTCTTGATTATTCTTTATATTAATGAAACTAATTTTATATAGGATTACGTGACCCATTTTTATAGATTTTATCTGTTCTTGAGTTTTCTTTTGATCCAAGAGAATATAATGGCTGATACTGGACGAGGAGAGTGCTATAGGATTGAGGTAGGTGGTCTATGAGTCATCCCTCAACTCTTTCCATTTTATAAACTATCTTCATTGTGCGCACTTTGATTTCACTGGGCATTTCCTATTTGATTCAAATTCCATGATTATAATCATTAAAATAATATTCTAGATCCCTTTCTATATATGATCCTTGGATCGATATAGGTTTGGACCACAACACCTTTCACCCCAAGTAGGGTGATTTATTAATTATGCCTTGGTAACACATGTGGGTTTATCTATGATGTAATTCAGGTGTTTGTATTGACCCTACTAATGGTAATACCTCTTTAATTAAATGAATGAATTGTTAAGCACATATCAATTGTTTATGTATCACATGGCCCTTCTATGGAATGTGTTTCAATATAATAAAAGAATATTAATAATAAATGGAAATTATATTATATGTATCACTTATCCTATTTGAGTAAATTTGTTTCATGTTTGTAGAACAATGTTCCATGCTTAATGGAAGGCAACAAAGTGAACCTAATTAGTTATTAAGTAATTAAGGTACTAAATGGTTGCATGTCCTTATTATCCTTGAAACATAGTATGAATGGAAATAGAATGAAACAATAAACTTATTAAATAGAATGAATATTACATGGACCAAATTAAATAATAAATTATGTATAAGGTAACTATTTCATATAGAACTTTTCACTTTTATCAGAGTGCTTCGACATAATTTATTCCTTGGATTACCGATGAAATTCCTTGATCACTTAGATGATGCCATTCAATATTCAAGGAGTCAGTTTCTAAGGGAAATAACCACCTTATAAAATAGTCATTTTCTACTAGCAGATGATTGACATGACACCGTAGGATCCCTTCACTATCTTCCAGATGTTAGTATGCCTTTCATATAGTCCCTAGATCTATATTTATTTATTCGGACATGTGGCGCTATGGATACACCCCATTGGTCCTAGTCATTATTACCCTATATTTCCTTAGATGAGATCCCTGGACTCAATTAGAATTATTTTTAGTATAATTCCTTGGGTGATTCTCCTTGGATTACACTCAAACTCCTTATATCCAGGCTACAAGTTATTACTAATTTGGGTTGAACCCTAAGTTCAAGGATTCATTGGTTATTACCATGGATCCAATTTAAAATTATCATCATATGATGCCTTGGTTATTACCTTGTCCCCCTTATTATCATCATTGTAGGTTTCCTTGTTACACCTTAGAACCTTTATTATTCTTTTTAAAAGGTTAGGGTAGAAGCCTCATTTATTATTTAATGAAAAGACCTCTTTTAAACTGGGTAGAGGGAGATCCATTACATAACCCAAAGGCCCAAGACCTAGTGGTCTGAATATATGGCCTAAAAGCCTTTTTTTAGCCCAAAGGGACCTTTGGTGAATAGTACTACTACAGTACCCAACTACTATAGTACCACCACCACTATAGTATGCTACATTGACTCTGTTGCTACAGTGTCACCGCTACTAAAGTTCTGCCACTGCTATAGTACTGCTATAGTGACCTGTTACAGTGCTACTATAGTCTCCAAAAATTGGTCCCCACCCATATTCGATCCAGGGTATTTTAGATGCCAAGGAGCCTTTATTATTATTAACATGATACATTATCAGTACTATTATATCTCATGTGACTTATTTAAATTAACTGAACTCAAATGAATTAATTAATGAAATGTTAACATGTTTAGACACTAGATGATGCTGAAACAGGTGTTGATATATTTACATTTATGTACTAATTTACATTTATATATATATGAACACTATTTTAGTTTATAATCATAGACTGGATGATATAGATTCTATTAGTGATGTCCTACTAAGATTTATCTCACACCCTATCCAGGACACCATTAGTACTTGAGAAGATTAAATGTATTCATGTATTGATAAGGGAAAACATCCCACTTAGGACACATGATCTTGATTTCTTTCATTAGGATTGTGCTTGGTAGCAGTTGACTGGGCTAGTTCATAGAATGCTAGATTGTTTTGGCTTCTTTTTTATCTATTGTATCACATGTATTTCCTGCTTCCAAATATACATATTTTCCTAATTTCAAGAGACATGAAATACATTATTATCATATTTTATATGATTTAGTTTCATATTGAGTATTTTCATTAGTTTCTCCTTTTTTTTATCATTTATGTCTTCTCCCTCTACGATGGGTTACCTGTCCAGTTTTTATAGTGTCTATTTCTATTATTCCACCTGTTTACATGTGCATTCTGAATTTATATAATTACTTATCTATTATGCTCCAATAAAGTTATTAGGTAATAGTATCACCAAGAACACACCCTAGGCTATTTCGGCTATTCAGTAGCCTCTAGAATATAAGGAGGCGTGCTTGAGGCCATGTGGCAAACCGACTTCAGGGAAGCTTTGAGTGGAACCCTTGTCGATATGTCATAATATGAGTTGATATAAATGAGTGAGATGCACCAATATCAACTAAAGAAGTCACTAATGATTAATCTATATTGATGGTACCTCTCACAGTCACTATACCTCTGTCATCGTTTTCATAATACTCTTCCACTGCATGAAGATGCTTTGTTCCGGATGCATGTGGCTAGAACACCTTTTTCATGAAGCATCTTATTGCACCACCATAATTTTTTGTACCGATGAGATAATTACACTAATTGTGGTAGATAATAAATAATATATTCTTTTCAAGTGACTCAAGTGTCCACAGGAACTAAATATCTTGGGTTCCTTAGTGCAATCCTATTTCAAATGCCCAAGCTTACCACACAGGAAGCAAGTGAAAGGGACTCTTCCTGGAACTACATGAGGTATAGAGGAAACCTATTATATAGATCCACTATTATACCAATAAAAATTTATATTTTTTTTCATGTAACTCACATAACTTAAACTTGGATAAAAAAGAACTCCCTTCAACCCATACTTACAAGCCATGTCAAGTTCAACCATCAAATCCCTATCCAACATGTCATCATCTGAAGAGAGATTCAACAAGAAGACCTGTGAATGGATGTTGGTATATATACCCATATCTAACCATAAATTAATCATATTATCATTGAATAAAATATCAGGTAAAAACTTAACAATATCAACAAATTATTTTGTATACTCTATCACAGTCTTGTGAGTTTTATGGAGATTGAAAAACTCTATTTCCTTGGACAAAACCATAAATTATAGATAGAACTGATCAGTGAGAATAACTATGAAGTCCTTACACACTAAAATCTAATTATTATTGACCATCACCATCGAATCCCACAATTTCCTTCTTTGTAATTTAGTTTGAAGGTGACATATTTCACCTAAATTGAATTAGGAGTTTCCAAGAAATCAAAAAGAAGATCTAAATATCTCAACCAATCCTTATCCTCTTGATGATCACTAGTTCCTTACAATGCTGGTGGATTTTAGTAAAGGAACTCCTAGGAATGATTTTGATATTCATCCATTTGAGGTTCCATAGCTGAAACATGAATGGGAACAGGTGTATGTGCTTGTCCTATAGCATGGACAACATACACAATAATACCAAAAAGATTCTGGTATATTGGAGGATCCACTCACTGCGATTCACCAGAAGATTACTTTTAGATCCTATTCAAACAACTACTTAGTGGCATGATTCTACAAAACATCAACGAAAAACACTGAATATATCAGCAGACTACTCATATAAACAACTCAAACAAGAGTAATAGAAACATAAATACCATTAGATAAGATATTAGGATTTTTATTTCAACATATCAAAATCAAGAGCAGGTAAAATACTAGAATTTTATCAAAATATTAATCAAGGAATGTTTCCCAAAACACCCATAGCAACTTAAGGCTCATTATGATGAGAACCGTCTAGGAACTCACTCGTAGCTACCTCATAAGTCCAAAAAATACATCTCAAACTGCATTCTAACATCAAGGAAATATGAATAATCAACACTATTGATACTATATTTCCATGAACCATTAAAAATACCCTGGTTCCTTCATACTTGATCTAGCTATGACATTGTTTGAAGGTTATTACCAATCCTTATGTGTTTTTGACTAACACTTGGAATCATACAAGTTCAAGAGGGAACAAATTTTCAACAAAATATCAAAAGATAAAATATTACAAGTTAGTATGATTAACAGTCTAAAGGGATAAACCATCAAAAACCAAACAGGTATAAAAAAACTCAAAGTGGTACATCATAAAAGTAGTCAATATCTAAAAATATGAAAACTCAAACATCCCCTAAAATAAGGGGATAACATCTCCACCAGTCACCTCTACCACTCCAATCCTAGGGATCAAGAACATCCACCACCTCCAAGTGGTACTTTCCTTTTTATTATACTTGACATAAGAAAATCTACAAACACCCAAAATAAATGGTAGGTTTTGATCTATAAACTTATTAGGGTCTCAAAAAGTGTTCCATAATAGATTTTATAATAATAAACCAATAATTCTATCAATTTAAATAAAAAATGTCATGAAATGACATATCATTTGAACATTTATAAAAATGTTTTCCTTTAAAAAAATGTAAAACATTTAAATAGTGGATAAAATAAACATTTTATATAAAACATTTTATACAAATCATTAGGCATGAGTAAAACAATCCTATAATCAATGTAATATATAATCAAAACAATAACATTAATAACCATGGTCATATTAATTGCAGTACATTACTTTTTTTCTATACGATCCTCACACTTCTCAAATCAATAATCATATCTAAGTATGTGCACACACGTCCCTCAAGCTCAATCTAAATAGGACTCATCGATATCCCATTAGTGATAATCATGCCAAACAAGGTTTTTGTTAGTGTTTTAATCATCAATCGAATGGTATGGGATCAAGATCCTAGCATGATTTTCTTGAATAACCTACTAACTACCCATTCTCTAATGTGATCATTCAATCAATAGAAAATAGGAAAATAATCTCATTTCAAATCAATCATCATTAATAGTTCAAATGCAAAAATCTTCAGTTTCAATATGATAATTCAATTTCAAAACCAAGACATGGGGTTTTCTTCATTTCATTTATTTACTCAAAAATCATTCACAGGTATTCACCATTTCAATTTAAAACTTTTTCTCAAAAATAATTCTCAAATCATTTAATAAATTCCATCATTTAAAAAATTCAACCCACAATTTCAATTCCAATGTAATTTGGATTTTTCTGAAAATATATTCCATTTAAAATTTCATATTCAAATCACTTCAAATAACGATTTTATAAATCAATTGATATCCCTTAAAAAAAATAAAAAAATAATGTTTCAATTAAATTTAGAATCTCAAATAGAACAACCTTCCTTTAATCAAGGAAATAAAACAATCAAAATCCGCAACAGAAACACCAACATAGATTAAAGGAGATGGAAATATTGAAATCAATCCTAGAATCAAGATCTAAACCAATTAAGTTTAAATACATTAAATATTTGATGATCCATCAAACTATAAGGGGGAATGAAGGTGATATTTGAAAAAATTATTAAAGAGGATATCCAATTAACCATAGGAGATCGAACAAGACCCATGATTATTTGATCCTCCAAGGAAAGGGTTTATAAGAACCATAACCACTTCTTAAGAGCCTCCAAATACAAGGAAATCATGTTAAGGTTGAATGGTTAGGTTATAAACTTAAAATAGAGAGTTTGGGATTTTATATTAATTTTTGGATCAAATTATACCCGTGTATATGGTTTAATAGGTAGGGCCAAATTGTTAAAAAAATATTGTTCCATAATTGTGTGACCCTACTATATGGGGTGTACAGTTTCTCCTTGGTTGGAATACATTTTAGTTAACCATATTCCAACTATGAAAATTCCCAATGTTTGAGGCCACATGTTTGTAGGATCGAAATAAAGAATGTAGAAGCTTAATCACTAGAGGGGGGGGGGGGGTGAATTTTAAGTTTAAAAAAATTTCATTTTTAACCTTAAGGAAAACTATGTTTAAAAAAGTTAAACAAGGTAAATTCACAAACCCTAAAATAGTTCTATGAGAAAAACATACTTAGGTTCTAGAAAAATGGTTCCAGAAATGAAACATGAGAAAAGTTTACTTAGGAAAAGATTCTACCTTAAAGTGTATAGAATCTTATTTATCAGAGTAAATAAAAGTATAATAAAGTGTAAAAAATATATAATTTCTTCCATTATAAAAATATAGTGGAAATAAAACTTGAAACAAAACAAGTAACAAGTAAAAAATTTAAAAACCCAAAGAGTAGGGTATCCAAAAACCTTGTATAAAGGTCCCTTGATTTATACATTCAAGAAAGTTTATCTTACCCACAATAGGTTAATCCCTGGATAGAAATATCAGAATCTATATTTCTATCCATGCAAACCCTTGATGTTTAAGGTAGTTGGCACCTCTGTTTTCATATCCCTAGAAGCCCTCAACTGTACTCAGTAACAATCAGAGTCTCACAAAGTAAGGCTGAACAAGATTCATAGACCCACACAAAGCATTAGAGTATTTCTATCTCTAGAAATCACTTTATATCATGTAGTCTCTAGTTTTATCAATAGATAATGATATTATTCAAATGATTTTCCATTTATAGGCACAAATCCAATGGTTGGATCCCTCCTCCAATGGTTATATTTTTCCTTGAATCTCAAAGGGACCTATACACGTGTCACTCGACCAACGGTTAGTTAGAAACATATTGTATGACATCATTTCATAACAATAAATTATGTAAGGAAAATGAAATTACTTAACCAAATATATTTTTTGGAGTCTATGGAAAAATATAATTCAGAGTCGAACCAAATAATCATTTAGAATCTATTAGACATAGATATTTAGATTCTGTTTCTTAAAGAGTTCAGAATATGAATTCTATAGATTCTAGAGTTTGAATTCTAATGAATTCAGAATCGGAATTCTGAGGAATTCAGAGCCAAATTCTGAGGAATTCAGAGTTTGAGATTTTAATAATTCATAGTCTAAATTGTAAATAATTCAGAGTCTGAATTCTGAATAATTTAGAGGAATTTGGAGTCATAATTCTATGGAATTTGGAGTCCAAATTATAAGGAATTAAAAGTCTGGATTATCATGAATTCAGAGTCCTAATTCTGAGGAATTCAAATTCTAAATTTTAAAGAATTAAGAATCTAAATTTTAGATAATTCAGAGTCATAATTTAAGAGAATTCAGAATCTGAATTTCAGAGAATTCAGAGTCTAAATTTCAGAGAATCCAGAGGCTGAATTTCAGAGAATTCAGAGTCTAAAAATAGAACACTCTATATCCAAGGAATTATAATATTATGAGGTTTTATATAAGAATCCCAATTTTAAACATAGTAATAAAATGAGTTTTATTTAGAGATATTATAAAATGAAACAATGAAAACGAAGGTAAGGATAAAAATTTCCTTAGAGAAGGGAAATTTTACTTTTGAAAATAATCCTTAGGGAAAAATGATTTTCCTTAAGATGAAGTGCTTTTGATTTTCAAAACATAGAGCAATGAAAAATTCATAAGGAAACCTTATTAAATTAATAATGTTTTTAAGGTTCTGGATAGACAGTTTGGAAAAATGTGTTCCCCCTCTAGAGAACCATCCAAGGGCGCATGGTTTATTGGGTCAAACCACATGGTTTTTCCTAATGATGTGCCAACTGTGCATAACCCAAAGAGCATCCCAAATTATTAAAATTTCACCTGAACAAACAGAAATAATCCCCAAATAAATTTTTATTAAAATGAGGGTCAAAGTGTACTTGAAAATAAGTAAATATATGTTACGTGTACTTTACATTTTTAATGGTATAATGGATTCTTGATGTTTTGTTGTTTTTTTCACTTGTGACATGGAACTGTGTATCCTTTCCCTAAAATAACAATCATTTAAAATAGTAATGTCTTACATTTAAGTGATATTAAAACCTTTGTGGCAGTCATTATTCCATGACATATTAAAGGTAGTGCCACACTAAATCCTATTATTTTCATAAGAATAGGTCTAGAAATGTTAGGTTATGACACACTATCAACACATTCCCTTGAAATAAATTTTCCAAGATATTATATTTTCAACCTAGAAAATAATAATTCATATTTACCTATAGCAAGTTTGATCACAAAAACCTACGAATACTTCCTAAGAATCAATAAAATTTTCAGCTTCTTCATACTAAAGATTCTCACTCCATCACCTACCTTCTGCACAAATTGATTTTCCTTCTCACAAATATATTTAAAAAAATATATAAATTCATCTTAAATGACCCATTTGAGTAATTTAGATTCATAGAAAACATATTAAATAACAGTAAAATATCATGGTCAAAGAATAGAATATATTGGAAAAAATCATTCAAAGAATCTAGTCAAATATGTATTAAATTCACACACATCGTGTACTTGAATTTTGAATCATCAATGTTAAAAAAACTAGTGGTAAAATTCAATAAACATATATCAGGATATCATAAAATCACATGACATATAAATACTATATAAACATGTAAAAAATACATGATTATTCAATAAATAAAAATATATATTGAAACATCAAATAATAATAATTAAATCATGCTTTATATAATTATTTAAATAAAATATAAATCATTTTCCAATCATTTTCATACAAGATACTTTATAAAAAAAATAAAAAATAGAAATTAAATAATCGAAAATATATTCATAGGTTTTTGATCCTTCCCCATCTTTTTTTATCATCCCAAAAATCACCAGAGCTATAAACCATAGAAAAGTTTCTCTAGAATTTTTTTCTTATAAAATTAAACTTTGGGTTAATAAACACTGGTAAATATACAAAAAATACTAAAAATAAATAGAAATAGTTAACAAATCAATTAAAAAAAGGATAATACACCATATATAGGTAGTTAATGATTGTGGCAACAAAGTGATCATACAACACATAAAAGAATATTTTATATCAAAAAAATATAAAAAATATGTACTAATGGATATTGATTTACAAGGCTATTCTTAAAAAATAAGTTACATGCAACACAAAAAATATATATTAATGGTAGAATGGAATGCCGACATCAATTAAGAATTGTATTTGATTCATAAGAAAATGTTTCAGTTAAATTTTTATTTTGTTTTATACATAAAAAAATTCACCCATATTTAATAGTGGGATTACATCAAAACTTCCATTAAAAAATTTAAAAGGAATGTTAGTCTTTAAATTAACAAAAATTTAATTCAACAATTCATATAGAGAAGCATATTCGACAATTTAATAAATTTCTAACATTGATAAAATCCACTTAAACTAATATAAAGCTATTTCATTTAACAAAATTAAGATGATTTTGATGAATTTGTAAAATCAGTGAAATGTTCACTCAAACATGAAAAATATATGTAATATTTTATGCATCATAGTAATAGGTTCATCATAAAAAACATATAATAACTATGAAACAACACCCACCATAATCCAACTCATGTTTATATTAAATTAACCTAGTTGTTAGTATACTTTGATACTTCCTTTCTAAACATACATGTGAATCATAGTCTATCACCACATTCCATAACATATAATAAATATCTATATAAATAATTAAATAATAAATTTTTCAGGATTGTTTTTTTCTTGTGTTTGAACCTTAGGAAAAACTTTATTACACCCCAAGTAATTAATAATTAAATTCATCTATTTCAATTTATAAGAAAATAAACAAAAAAAATCTTGAAAGATCTTACTGTGTAACAAGTGTTATATCCAGTCCAACTTTATTAGGGAAAATAAATAATGAAATTATAAAATTTGAATGAAAATTATTTAGTTGATGACCCATCCAATCTCGTAAAAACAAATAATCCTTAATTAATAAGAAATACTATAAATATGATTTATTAAATAAAAATGAAAAATTAAAAAAATGAAATAGGAAGATTCATAGTTAAGAAATCATCAAATAATTTACATGCACCACACAATTTATAGTAATTATAAAAAATATAGTTTTATCCCTATATGCACTAATATAAATTTAAAATTTATATCATTCACACATTTGGTCTAGGAGAGAAATTTTCTATGATAACATCTATCCATGATAATCCAATAGTGATTAACATAATAAAACTGTGAATTATTTTCTGCCATAATATGGAAGTCACATACTTTTTCTCAAGTTAATAATGTCAAATAATACATTATAGATGTTAAATATTTCAAATTAAATATAAAAAATTATTTAATTTGATTAATTCAGTTTATAAAATGTAAACATATAACAAAATCTTAAATATCTAAAATTAAATGAAATTTGTTATTTTATTCAAGAAAATTATGAAACTCTCCTATAATAATGATGTCGTTTATTTCAAATAAATGAAGTACCATAGTTTTAAAACAACTATAATCATGCTCAAAATCATTGCAATCAGAGATCCCAATATTAATTAGCTTCACTCAACCCCCTAGTATGTAAAAAATATTATCATTAAGTCATCCATGATGACATTTATTTGGACTATTTAATAATAGTACACAATTTATGATATCTATGAATTATATCTAAGCTATAAAAGGTGATTATAAAATATGATAACTCATGTAAATGTAATATGTTGTTAATAAAATCTCTAAAAACTCATACTCACTGAAATATTTCTACTAACTCTTAACTTACAAGGTTGGTTGAAAAATTATCTCTATACAATATTTAATTATTTTGAAATGAGCCATCAAATGTGGACTCTAAAGATTCAGAGAAGGCATAATTTTAAAATACCATCACTTTCACCGTTTTGAAACATTCTCATAAAATATGTATTTTTTAGTAACATTGAAAATTTAGGTCAACAAATTATATTATAATTTTTTCATAGAAAATTTGTATTTTCATTATTATTGAATATTCTAGAAAAGATATCATTCCTAATTTAAGGTTCTGAACACATTGCAGCAGAAAAAGCCCATGCATTACACACATATATTAAAATTCATATTATTAATATAAGAAGACCATTATAGAAAATCAAAATCAAAAAATAAAAGAATTGTAAATAAAAAAAATTCACATTTCTATAATCAACTAATAAATGTTATTTATTCTAATTAGGACATGATGATTAAAAAAGGATCATTCCTAGAAAGAAAAAAATCAAATGAAAAAATTCATTTTAAAGAATAAATTTTAATACGATTTAAATTTTTTGGCCTATGGATGTTTCTATACATAGAATTAGAGATGAAATGGACAATTTTACTCACCGGGTTGTTGGAGTAAGGTGATTGAGTTTTAGTCACAGATATTAAACTAGAGGATATGGGAGTTGGAGAATGAGATGCCCTCATTGAGGATTGATGAGTTGTTTCACGTGAAATATCATCCCTAAAACTCAGAGGATGTTGAATAAGAATGGTGTGCATAGAGAGATCTGATTATATATACTACTATATAGATTTTTTATGTGCTACTATTATATACTGAATCTATTGGGGGGAGGTGAGATGGAGGAAATGTATAGCTAGGTTAAAGGGGAGGTGAGAGGATATTAGTGTCTGACCATCAACAGGAGAAGTCAGAGTTGGTCGATGACATCAAAATAAATGCGAAAATGGGGGAGGGAAAGAGAGGAATTCAAAATAAATAAAGATAAGGTTTATACTCAAGAATATGGTGGCAATATTGGGGATTTACACATATGTTGAATCTTCTAGATGGAGGTGTTGGTTTCATTATGGTGGAAGGTTGATTTTATTAGTGTTGATAATAGTTTGAGTTGATGCTATGAGAGAGTGAGATAAAAGGCGATACTAGTTGGGGGACATTACTGATGTCATAGTTGATGGATTAATGTGAATTCCATTGGTAATACCCTATATAGAAATGTTGTATGATAAGAATATATGAAAAACTAAAAAACAATGTGTTGTGGTCATATATATAAAAACAAATTTACCATACCTCAAACCTGATTAAAAAATTTAAAACTATTATATGACCCATAATAATTTAATTTCATTCATTTTTATTTTATATAATTATTTATTAAATCATTTAAAATAGAAATTTTAAATTCAAAATTTTATTATTTATTTATTCTTTATAAATTTTTTCATGATAAACTATTTTAAACAGAACTCAATAATAAAATTTTAATTTAAAATATTACAAAACTTATATTTCAATAGCATGAATATTATGTGGAATAATCCATGTGTGTATCATATGGCCTTCCATGAAAGTTTCCTATACATGCATCCTTTGAAACACTTTTCACCATCCACCCCCACCCATTCTCAACTTCCCCATACTCACATCTATTGATGATGTGAAACCCGACTAATCATTACCAACATAGGCACAACAACACATGGATCAAATTTTTTTTTGTTTTCAAAATAATTCATTTTTAGGTTTAGGAAACCCTAGATAAGAAAAATTCTAAAGTCACAAAATTTGGTTACTCTAAGCATAAACCATTAATAAAGGAAAGGAGACACTATTGATCTTGATAGTGTATCCAACTGAATCTACAGTAAAGGCCCAAATAAAAATTGATTTGATTCATGAATAAAGAGTACCGAATGACGCTATGATAGAAAAAATGTGATGGTCATGTTAGCCATCCACTAAAATATGAATGTGAATGAATTAAATTTAGGTTCATGAATCATACCACATGGTTTGATTGGTTACAATCCATTATGAATTAATTAAATTACACATATTACTAATGTATTAAATGGATTTAATTCATTGAAGTATGTTAATGAATTAATCCAATAAGAATATATGCATGTTGATATGTTGAACATTGTTAGTGCATTTTATTAAATGAAACATGTTAAGGATGTCTATATAATGGGTTGAAATCCATCTTGTTGGATAAGACCTATTTTATACAAGCCTTATGATACTCTATTCCTCTCGAGGCACAAATTTTCACCATATAAAGGCAGTAGAACCCCTTTTGTGTTTAGGGATCTTCAAGAATTTGTTTTCGATCCTTTAGTTGGTGTAATACCTTACATGAATAATTTCATCTACTACTCCAGTAACAACATCAAACGTACTCTATAAAATATTGAATATTGAGAAATAATTTTTCCAAGTATACATGCTTATGTTATTTTCTTATAATATATGTTGATTCTATTTGGGATAGATCAGGCACAATTATAAGTTTTATTATACTTCCATTGACCATATGCTGATCTAAAAAAACTCATTAGTTGTATTAATTCATGTTCTTTGATGAAAAAAATGTTTTTTCTTTAGTTTTGAATAGAGAACATGTTTCTGAAACAAAATTAAAATCATCCCAGTTAAATATTAACTTTTAAAATAAAATATTCCAAATATTAAATGTTAATATTTAAAATACTTTTTACCACATTACATGGAATGACTTGTGATCTTGAAATTAAATGTTTATTTAGAGATACTATGAATAAATTATAAAAAACAATATATATTACAAAAATAATACCAAAATATAAATTAGTTTAAATTTATAATTATGAATTGTTCATAATTATTTAATTTGAATTATTCAAATAAAAAAAAGTCTTATTTAAGATATTATTTAGACCACTTCAAAATAGGTTTTCATAATTTATTTGGGAAAAGGTTTTAAATAATGTGATATATATGATATTTAGATTATGTAAAATATTTAAAAAATATAAATTGAATTATAAAAATGGTTATTATTCATGAAAAATCATTGAAATTTAATATAATTTATAATATTAATGGGTTCATATTGAAATAATATAGAATTTTTTCTATTCATATTTATGGAATTTCGATAAATTTATCCATATTATAATGTTTTCTAGTTAGCATTTATTTATGAATTGTTCATCAATAGTCATCTCATGGTTAAATATTTGAAATGATAATTTATTTAAAAGTTATTCCTTTTATTTGTGAATATAATTTCTTTATAAATTTTAATAATATATATGATTTATTTATATGAAAAACCTCTTCTATGAGATAGATCCCTGCCTTACATGCTAGGTATGACACCACAAAATTTATTTTTCATATACCTTGAGATAGATTTATAATTGAAGTTAATAGCTTGAAATTAGTTTTTGGGAATAGTATGATCAGATTAGGTTTTAGAGTTATCATGAATTGTATTCTATCTTGAGTAAAGTCTTATTGGGGGAGGGACTTGTGGTCAGACTACCCATCATCCTAAAGGCTCATGCTTTGTCTAAAAAAAATATGGGACATACTATCTTTATCTCTAAGCTTATTAGTGTAGAGATTATCATTTTCTTATATCCCTATGTATTTACAATAATAGTTCACTTACCTTATTCGTGTGAAAACACATATATTTATGAACATATTTAGTTTATATTTTTGGTTGAATAACATAAACATGCAAGTTCTGTAAATTTTAAACATTAATACGGCATGAACACATTAATTTCGTGATGAAACATGGATTATAAAACAAAACTGAACCATTATAAGTATGAGTATATTAAGTAGAAAATTAAGATAAAATAGAGATTGAATTAAATGTAATTTTAATAAATTTAATATGCATATGATGTATAATTAATTTGTGATTATTTAAAACCCCCTAAAATACTAAGTGATATTCTTTCAAAAGAATCACTTGTCAAGACCTTGATCATCCAACTTAGTAATTCATTCCATGTCTCAGTGCCCATAGATTATCTTATGTAATTAAAGAAAGTAATATGTGACCTTGATTATCCAACAGGCATGTCATTCCATAGTTGGGTTCCCCTGGATTGTCTAGTGTAGGAAAATTCTTGGAGTTATATTTTTGTTACACTAGTTAGGAGACTATAATAAGATTATGTTACTAGATAAATAGAGGTGAGGATTGTATATATGATGGACATAGACAAAGGGGTGTCTACTAAATTATCCATGCATCACAACTGTTGTAATTTGGGTGATTCCCAACCTAAAAAACTAAGCGGTGAGAGAAATTTCATGGTGGAATCATTTCTTAGTGAAATATAAATATTTTATCAATAAATGGATATAATTTATGGGGTCATCATTTTAGAAAGATCTCATTCATTAAAAGTCATTTATTTAAAGATATAAGAGATAATATTCATGTGATAAAAACTCATATTATAAATTATAACATCACCATCATAAAAATTTTAAAACAAATCCTTGAAAACAAAAATCCTAAAGTAATAAACTCCTAAGACTGATAATATAAGAAATGTTTTTATGTAGAATAAATTCAATGTGTTAGATTAGAACCATTTAGAACAACCATGAATTGAAGTTTTTTGACAAATGAATCCAGATTCTTATAGGGAAAATAATGATTCATTTAAGTATTAAATTGAATTGGAGGATAAATAAAATAATGATCTTTAGTGTCCACTTATATTATCAATATTATTGGATATGAAAATGATAGTAATTATGATGGAATATATTAAATAATTGGAGAGAATTATATAATGATTTTTCTAGTTAAGGAATTTATCTTGGGTTCTTTGATGGAAATGTCCCATAAATATAGATATGCTAAAGAAAAAATTACTCAATATTTTGAATGAGATTATAATAAATGAACTAGGAATATAATGTCTATATTTTGGTGTTATGTTGATAGTAAAATAATGTATAACTTCACACATAGAGAGGAAATGTAAGTTGGTGATCCCACCAATGTTTCTTCAAATAATGAATTAATTTTATTTGGAACTTTTAGTTATTATAGGGAATGATTGATGACTCCATGAGATGAAATGTGAGCACACCTGAAGAAGTTTTAGGAAACTCCATGGAATTCCCATGTGAGATATTAGTGTTTAAGAATTTATTATATGATTTTAACGGGTATATTATACCAAATGTATAGTTTAGAAACATTGTAAATATACATGAGTTCAAAATCAAGGGAATAATTAAAAGAAATTTTATTTATGTATTTAAGTGACGCAGAAATATTTTTATACATAAATAATTTGAATACTATAGGTTCAAATGAATCTAAAAAAATTAGTTTTTGTATCTTCATTTAATTTATATTATCTAATATGAGTATTTTATTTCTAAGAAGTAGATTTTATAAACCATATAAGATGAAAAATTTAAAGCACATGAATTGTGATTCATCACATTCTATAATATACTTTAAGAGGTGAGGATAAAATATGTTTTATCCATCAATTTTTTTTTATCTATTTATTTGTTAAAATATAAGGTAATATTTTCCTTGGTATAAAAAATGAGGTAAGTTTCTTGCACCACTCATTAGTGGAATATTTTAAATAATAACATTTTTTTCATGAAAATTATCTAAACACAGAAATTACTATATGTGTTATGGAAACTGTAGATTATTTTATAAAAATTCACAGTGAAAAGAAAATAAATGTTGTTTTATAAAATAATGAAATTTATTTATATTTTAATTGATTTATAAATATAATATAATATTCATGAGGATATTAAGAGTATGTTTGGACTTTAGAGGTTCAAATTTGACAAATAAAATTATACTAGTTATAAATTATTAGTTAATTTCACTTGATATCCAAAAAATATTCATGGTATGATAATAAAGAAACATGTAAAGAGTTTTATTTAGTAACTTTTCTATAGTGAATATCATTATTTAAAAAATGATTATGAGAAAGTGAATATCATTATCTCCATTTATAGGTGGTCAACTGCATGGAATTTATATATATATATATATTATAAAAAACAATTTTCATACAATGAGAGTTCTATGATATTCCATGAATTGGGGAGTGTGGGTTATAGGTTTTATAGTGAGAATGTATTTTAGGATTGACATTACGATTAGTTGATGGATTGACATTAACATTTGTTACTTGCATGAGTGCATTATGATGTTCTGTTCACATGGGAACATGATAAATTTTATGAGGAACCTATAAAGTGTATTTTCACATTTAACCCTACATTATATATACTATTTTACAATATTTTAGATAGAGATGATGGTGGTTTCAGGTGATATTAACACATACAATATTTCGTGATGACATTTCTAGGGGCTGTGTTTTACACTATACCATGTTAGAGGTATAAAGTAATCTTAGTTTTTATATTTTTCTATTTCTTTTGGTATGAATTTTTGCATCATTAACTCATTATATTTTATTATGTTAGTGATTTATATTATATCTTTTTATAGGTATAGTGTAATACTGTAGTTTTGTTAATATTTTATCACTTTTGACTCTGAATTGTTTGTATTTTTCATAAAACAATAAGAATTTCAAAGAGAAACGTCTTCCATTTGAGTGATATTAGACCCTTCATGATAGTATTCATCCCATGAAATATTGTAAGTGGTGTTTCAATAATTATTGGTATTGGATCAGGAAGATTTCCAATAGGTATTGGTCATGACACACTGTCAACACCTTCCATTAAGATAATTTTACAAATATATTCTTCCATAACCCAAGTAAAAAAAAGTTTTTATTATTAAACATTAACCTATTTGATCGCAAAAACATACAAAAATAATTTAAATGAGTTAAATTTTATATTAAATCTTTATTATAGACAATTATTTCTTCAATGAAAGAGAAGAAAATTATCTCAAAATTCCAGGGAATATATACCACTCAGAAAAATGCTTGAAAATTAATTTTTCTGAAGAACATAATAAGGTATTCATATTATACTTCATGTGTATTAAAAAATTTATTACTAATTTCACCTTTTATTACCAAATCAAAACAAAATATCAAATTTTGTGGAAAAACTTACCCATATAATTCATCCAATAACTCTAATGCATACATTGTAATAGAAGATAATGGGGAGAGACCGCCTCCCTATCCCTAAAAAATTTATAGTTGGGTAACCCCACTTTCCTCAAAATGTAATCCTAACTTGACACATCATTAGGTGGCATGATACATCATAACTTATCTTTCATCATTAGATACGTCTGGTCGATAGGCACATGAAAAATCAAAAAGATTTACTGCACAAACTTTTTAATATAATTTAAAATAATGAAATTAGTTATTTTTTAAAAATTAATTCCACATTAATTTCTCAGAAAATTTAATATTTAGATAAAATATACTTGAAATACCATAAAATATATGAAATAAATAGTAATTATTCACCTTAAAAATGTTATAAAATAGTAATAGGATTAAAGAATCTTGTATGTTTCCCTGATACTCATATACCATTGGGATACTGACTATTCCAAAAAAATAAATATTCATGTTCAAAAAATAGTGGGAGAATAGAAATAATTAAAACAAAGTCTAGTATAAATATTGAAAACATATACTCTCAGATTTAATGTACAACCTATGAATCCCATTCCCTCCCAATATACTGCCCATGTGGATGGAACTTATCTCATTCATCCTTGATCTAGGGTCTAGAAAAATCATAAAAGGAAATCATATATACCTAATAAGAAGGAAACTTAGGATGTTTACTTTATTCCACTATCTCTAAATTTGAAGATTTCTCAATTGAATTTTTCAATGTAAATTTTGAAATCATTTTTTATTGCCAAGACAACACTGCAATCTATAAATTGATTTATGGGTTGTAGACTCACTATAAAATTTAAATAAATCTCCCTAATGAAAACATCATTTGGAATATCTTGTTGAAAATTTTATTTGGTAATTTTCACGTTAATAATCATGTGAAATCTATATCTATTACTTCCAACAAAATTTTTCTACTCTTATTTCTAACCAATATAATTCCAATGTATTTAATTTTCACTACATGTAAGTCAATTGAATTGTTACTATAATTTTCATTGGAAAAAAAATCAATGACCAGGAATGAAATTTTTTAGAATACTAATTGAATTTAATATGGTAGTGATTGGGTTCTAAATTCATGAAATAGTAATACGTTAAACAATAATAGTTATAAAGTGATCAGTTCATGAAAACCAATCATAGTAGTAATTTAATATTAATGATTTAATCTTATTAATTTTTGTTGTGCCATAAGGTCATACAAGACTGACGATAATCTATAGAGAGTGAGAGGTGTTATACTGTATACATTTGAATGTGGACATAGACTAGATGTATAGTGAAGTGAATCTATGGATGGATAATGTGATGTAACCTTAATTAGGTGAAATTGAATAATTTTTTTTAGAAATGGTCATGATTTGTAAGAATATTGAAGTTTTCGAGGAGAGATTAGATAAAGTATAGAGTTTTGAGTAAAGATAATATAAAATAAGTGAGCTCATATTGTAGGAGGTTATATACATATATTTAAGGTGAAAATAAAGTGGTATGGAGAACTTAATTGAACTATACTGATTATCACAATATACCATATAGAAGTTTCACACCTTACTATTGGACATTTCATATTGCATCCGATGATAAGGTAATATCACAACAAGGAATAGGGAAATTAAAATTCATGGATATAACAAACCACAAAAAATGGATTGTGGATAATATATTGTATCACATAAAGTAAAAAAAATCACAAGTCATAATATGATGCACTTAATGAGAACCAAGGATCACCGACACCGAAAAAAATAGATATAGAATCTGTGAAATTGATCAGATACTATGATATGAAAATATCACACTACTTGATATATAAGTGATATGATGATCTAATTTATAGGGGAATATAAAAGTTACTAATTTATCAATATTGGTTATAGTTATTTGAGCTTCTATACTTTCCACACTATGGGATTTATGATGATTGAAATTGGACTAAACATAGAGATTAAATTAGGAAGCATGGGCCTTGTTTAAAGTATTCCATCCATTTTTTTGGATTTCATACAAGTGAAGGGAATCATTTGTTAATCCTTACATTATATTTGAAGATAGTAGATATAAACTGATGAAGTAAAAGGAGAAGCCATTGGATGGTTCAAGGAAAAAAAAATAAGAGATGATGTATATCACAAAGCATGATACGCTGCAATCATAGGCCATGACTATTTTAAGGACAATAATTATCATAGGTCGACAAAATATCATGAATTTATCATAGATAGTGACATATATGAAGACATGATGGATAATAACGAGGAGGATATCAATAGGATAAATACTATCCATGGTACACAACCACCTATTAAGTTTTCCTACCAAATGGGGTATTGTTTGAGGGGTGGGGTATTCAGGGTTAAGTGTTTTGTTTTTATTGGGGGCCGTATTTTCAATAAACAATCATACAAAGAGTTGGGAAGTCATAAATGTATAGGAGAGGGTTCATTGCGAATATTTAGGTAGTTGGATGTTTGAGTGAGGTTCTGAGACATGTGGTGGATTTTTCTCTTTAAGAGTGTTTATTATATACCAAATAATTCTTGATGATTTATGATAAAGAATAGCTATCAAAATGGAGGGAAGAGTTTATAAATGTGAAAAATTGTCGTATGTAGGGGGAATATAGGGGGAATAAACAATTCTATTTCAGTGTAATTCCATGGAGATTTTTTTAAATAGGTTAGGATGAAATGAGATATGTTAGAGAGAAATATATTGAGAAATTCACCATTTTTCATGGATTTGTTTTTATCTTGGGCATAGAGTACTAGTGCCTCCTGTATAGCTTCTAGTATTCTTCTCCATGATTCTTCTTCTTATCTCTCATGAAGTATACTTCTATTTATCTTATACTTATCCAAATATAAATAATGTTTCCCTCTATCTCTATCAATTTTTGTCTCTATAATCTTGGTTCTCTCATTGATGATTCTACACATGGATGGAGACATTGATAAAAATATAAGTATCTATGCCAGAGACATTGATTGAAAGACCTGAAACCACTATTTCATAGATCTAGATGATTATGTGATAGGTGAAGATACTATTAACACAAATTTACAAATCGAAGATAGAGAGTACAGTGCAAGGGAGAAACTATTTGAAGGTAGGCATAGATGAGGAAGGCTAGTTCCATACTTGAATAGAGGAAGTAAATGTAGACCAACTGATTGAATGAAAAATAAAAAACCATGATGTTCACCCTTTTTATGTTGATGGAATGTATGTATTTACCAAGAAAGTATAGATGGAGGAATTTACAATAGTGGACCCAATCACTTGGATCGCATAATTTGGCACATATTTTTGAATACATGAAACATAGAAAGGCTTGAAGGTGCCACTCTCCCACAAATTCATGGAAGGACTAGTGAAACATAGGCTAATTTCATTGAAATATATTAATCTTGGTTCTACATGTAAACAACTCAAAGAAGATACATCTTCATGGTATGACAGCGTAGAGGATGATGATATTTTGATGTATCTAAAGGGATTACAGTATACAAAATCTGGGGATGTCTATATCTATTGTAAGAAACTGATTTTTTCCGCAAAAGACTTTGGAATATTTCTTGATGTTATTCCAGAGCAGCGCCTTCAGACGGCGTGCGATTCCGAGCCCCGGTGTGGCCGGAATTAAATTTTCAGTGCGTTCACACTGGAAACGCCAAATAAATGCGATAAATCCTAACCGGAGTTTCGAATCAGAGATCTGAGTGTATGAATGGGTCCGGAATGAGGTTTTTATCCTAGGAACGACATAAAAATTGTCAGCGCGGGATGTTTGGACCCCTCGCTCGCTTTCGGAACGTTAAACGTATAAATTAATTAAGTAATTTATTCGTTTAATGGTTAAACTTGAGTATCTCTTAAACGGTGGCTCAGATTAGAAAACCGAGGGCACCGTTGTGTTCGGAATGTGCCGTTTACCCTAGGAGGGGTATAAGTTTTGCGGGCACGGGCCGTCTGAGAAAAATGGCCCCAGGGGCGTTTTCGTAATTTGGCGGCTTTGGGCGTTCAGTTTTATAACTTCTGAACGGGGTCTCAGATTAAAATTCTGATACCACCATTGTGCTCGGGAGGTGGTGTTTACCCTAGGGGAGGCTTAACCTCGCCCCCGTCGGAAGTTTCGGATGCGGGTCTTTTCGGGGGTTTTAAATTAATTAAATTGTTTAATTAATTTATTTAAACACCCTTCCCCTTCCTCCCCTCTTCTCCCCTGGTGCTAGAAGCTCCCAAAAATGGAGGAGGACGCTCTCCTCCATCACCTACTCCTCTCCGGCGAGGCACGGCTCTGACGGATCATGGTGAAGCTTCGGGCGAAGCCCATCGAGGTAGGATTTGGCGTTTTAATTTTGATTTCCCGCACATACTTTGAGCCGGTTTAATCATGTCAAATTGCTGTTGTATTTTCGAAAAAAGCCCATTATTGGGTATTATAGTTTATTACTTTTCCAACACATCTTTCGTAATCAAAATCTAAGCTCGTAGGCGGCTGGGGTTGATCGCCGAAGTTTGCGGGTTTTGAAGGTGATCCCGGCAGGTTTGGGTGCTCCGGCGGTCCGAGGCGCGGCGGCGCGGCTTCGGTCTGAGGAGGCCATCGCCGGGTGTCGCGGTGGTGCGGTGGCCAGGCAGAGTGGCTCCGGTAGGCGGTTGGCGCGGATGGCGGTGAGGCGGGATCCCGGTCGGCGGCTCCGGCGTAGGGCAGGGGGGGTGAGGCGCGCGACCCCGTGCGGCGCGACTGCGAACCGCATGTCGCGGGTCGCTGCAGGTAAAGGGACTAGCCGTGATGGCTGGTCGGTGGCGACAGGCCGCGGCCAGCTGGCTGCGACGGTGTAAACCAGACCCGCGGCCGGGCCGTGGGCTGGCTGTGGGCGGACCGGCCGGACCAGGCTGGTCCGGCCCAAGAGGGTCCCCCCTTTTCTTTTAAAATCTTCGGACGCCCGTATTTCGGGCTACGGGCATCCGTTTTGCACGCCGTTGACGGAAGCACGGACCTTGCGTTGAGGGGAAATATTTGGGATAGTTTTGGGAATTTTTAATTCCCGAAAAGAGGGGCCTCGGTGGTGCGACACGTACGTCGAGGGGTTTGTCGTTTTTCCGGGGAAACTTGTTTTAGACGGCGCGGACGCGTCCGACATCCGTTTTGAGTGCCGTCAGAGGCGTTGCGCCCCTGGAACTGAGACGTAGGTTTCCAAGGCAGTTTCGGGCATTGAAACTGGATTTGAGGTGTGGGCCCCACATCCCGTCTTTCGAGCTGCGTGCAGCATTTCACGCCTTTCTCACCGGTCGTCTGTTCGGGGCGTGCAAGCAGTCGATTCTGGATGTTTTTCCGAGGGGATTGCAATGGTGAAATCTGCCCGCCCTAATTAGTCACGATGGTGTGGGGCTATGAGGGCCATTTGGGCGTCGACAGTGATTTTCCATATTTATCACCGGGCGACTGTTTTGGACAAGTGAATAGTCCATCTTGTGTGCTTTTTCAAGAGGATCGCAACAGTGCGATCCATTCATTGAGTTTCGGGACTGGGGTGCAGGTCCCGCGTGGTATCGCTAGTGCGCGGGGCGCCAGAACGTATATTTTTCTCCTGATATCCATTGCACTCAAGTGAAAAGTTCTTTTGACGTGTTTTCCCGAGGGGAGCGCATTGGTGCGATGCGCCCGACTGTTTTCGGTGCCGAGGCCGGGATCACGGGACGCCGTTCAGGCGTGGGGCGATGTTGGCGACTTTTCCGTCGGATATCCGTTTGAGGTGAGTAAGTAGTCTAACTCATGTGTTTTTTCACGAGGATTACAACGGTGTGATCCGTTGGGCTGTGCGGAGCCTCTTGCGCGATCTTTTTAAGTGTGGAAGCACGAAAGGTGCTCAAGTGGTGGTTCGCCCTACCTTGTTTGTAGCGGGCCCTTGGCGTGTGATCGTGCACTCTTTGAAGAGTGATATAAATGATTCACAAGATGTGATTGGATGTGCCTCAGCAGATGAGGTGGCAGGTTGGAGTTGTTACGTCACACCTTCGAGTTGACATTGGGTGCCGTGTGCACGATAGCCTTAGGGATGGAGATGTGGTATACTCCAGGAGTATACGGGAGCGCTTGGAGGTACGTGTGGTTTGTACCTTTGAACGTTTGTGCGCTCAGTTGGGGTTGACGTGGGGCCACACGTCGTGTGGGCCCCATGTGCATTCCGTGTTCTGCTTTGCATACTTTGACCTCTCGCGACATAGAGGGTCCCTCTGTGTGTTTGTTTGACTAGAAGGGTGGAGTTATTCCCTGGCTCTGTGATCATTTGTTGACCAGCAGGGTTGAGTGGTCTCCCCCTGGTTTCGTTCTCGATGGATCGGCCAGTAGCGGTGCTAGTGGCACCCCGTGATGGAACATGAGCTGAACCTCTTTTGGGAGAGTTGTTCTGGAGTTGGGTGGTTGCGCGATACCCACTCCGTGTTCGGTTGGCCAGTGTTTTACCCTAAAGTAGAGATGGCCAGAGCAGTTCTGAGTTTTACCCTCCAGCAGGGCTGGGCAGTGGGTTACTCATCGATTTCTTCGGGTTTACCCTCCAGCAGGGCTGGGTAGTGGGTTGCTCACAGACTTCTAGGGTCTACCCTCTAGCAAGGTAGGGCAGTGGGTTGCCTGTCGACTTATTCCAGGTCTACCCTCCAGCGGGGCTGGGCAGTGGGTCGCCTGATGATTTATTGAGGTCTACCCTCCAGCGGGGCTGGGCAGTGGTCGCCTGATGATGTATTGAGGTCTACCCTCCAGCAGGGCTGGGCAGTGGGTCGTCTGATGATGTATTATGGTTTACCCTCCAGCAGGGCTGGGCAGTGGGTCACCCGATATCATATTATGAATTACCCTCTAGCAGGGCTGGGCAGTGGGACACCCATTGATATTCTAGACTCAGTCCTTTCTACTACGCTAGTCTGTGGCTTTTCCTCTGTGATTACCGGAGCGGGACCCTTGGTTGTACGGGTCAGTGTTGGAACGACTTTGACTTTGAGAAGACCTCTTGACTGCGGGGCAGTGACGAGTTGTGGTTGATGTTCCCCCAGAACTCTCAAGTACGAGGAGCGCTTTCCCCCACCGAGACACGTCCTTGTGACGCGACCTAAAACCCTGTGGGCGAGTCAGTGCCACCCAAAGCGGATAGTGTCGAGGTGCGGTGATTGAGCCCCTTGGCTTGCGGTTCAGGGCAGACGTACAGGATGCTGGGCATCAGTGGTTTACTTCTGGTACTGTTGGGGACTCTTTTCTTGGGCTGAGCTATGGGATGAAGATCCCCTTACGAGATTGTTTGGGTTTCTTGTTGAGCATGCAGATATGTATATACCTTGTTCCAGTACCCACTCCTTGGGTTTTGGCTACTCTCCTTCCAGGAGAGGTGAAGACGTGCGGGGTATGCCACGTGATTTCCGTGTCTAGATTCTCATGGTTGGGCGAGTCTACTCTCTGGCTATAGGTAGCGAAGACTCGATGAGAAGCTCATCTTCTCACCATTTCCAGCTCTTTGTGTCTGGATGAGTCTACTTCCTTTCTTTTTTTGGGTTGAGCTGGACCTACTACTAGTATTCTACTGCACTCTCTGTTGTACCTCTTTAGTTTTCCTGTTCTCTCTCCTGATCACCCTTCGGTACCTCCTTTGTTTCTCCCTTGAGCCTTCGGGGTATCCTACTGAGTATTTTTGTACTCACCCCTGCTTGGGCTTTGCCCGCACTTGGTGTGCCCTTATAGACGACAGATAGGTGGAGCGTGGATTCAGTGGAGTGTAGGAGCTTGGGAGCATAGACCATGTGTGGTGGTCGTGGCCGGGTTCCAGGTGGGAGACCCGTCAGCTGTTTCTTTTTGTTTACCTGTTGCTGGGTTGTGGCACTTTTTGGTTGGGCGCGTGTTTTTCCCCTTTTCTTTTCACCTTGTACCCTGTACTATTTAGAGGTCAATGCACTCTTGTGGTTTATTTATAGCAGTTTCCCTTTACTTTGATTTTTTTACTCTGCACTTTTGCATTGAGTGTGCTGCATGTGGGTGTGTACAGGTGCTTAGGAAAAGGCCTCCCCGAGTTGTTGTGCCTTCGGCGCTGGTCACCAGCCCTTGGCCTATGGAGGCAGGCTTGGCGTAGTTGCGACTCGAGCCCGGGTAGGGTCGGGTCATGAAAAAGTGGTATCAGAGATGGTTCGTTCCTTGGGATGTTGTTCGAACATCCCTAAAAAAAGGAATTGGTTGGGATATAAGGAAACAATGTTAATGTGTCTCGAGAGCGGCTCTTAGGCCAGGGAGTCTAGTGATGGTGCGACAACTGACATATCTATTCACCCGGGCATTGATAACCCACTTTTCGACTCGGCATGATGAGACACTTGTTGCATGGAAAAATTCGGTTTGTGCATCACATAGGATTGAGTCTTTGACTATCCTTCTAGGGTCAGCTCCCCATCATTGTTGTTGTTGTTATATACATATATGCTCATCTGACCATGGCACTCCTTGATAATATTCAGGATGTCTCCGCGAAGACAGCCAGCCATGATACCAGCTTTGGTTCGTGACGACGACCCTGTGATCTACGAGGCCTTAGTCCAGGACCCATCATGCGAGCCCCTTTCTCCGGGTGGGCCGGTAGCAGCACCCCCACCTGTTGACCAGCAGACAGTTTCAGCAGAGTAGGCTAAGCTTGAGCATAGGTCGAGAACGCTCCGTGAGTTCTAGCGGTAGAGACCGCTGAGGTTCAGTGGTGAGCCAGACCCTCAGGCAACAGAGGTTTGGCTTGAGGCAGTGGTTTGCCTTTTCAGGCTTGTGCAGACGCTGGCAGATCAGAGGTTGGCTTTGGCAGCCGACCTTTTTCGTGGGGCAGCTTAGCATTAGTGGAGCTTGGTGACTCGACTTCCTGATGAGTCGTCGCTTTCATGGGGCGAATTTCAGTTGTTGTTCCGTGAAGAGTTTTGCCCCTCCTGCTTGCACTCCATTTGGATTCAGGAGATCCTACAGTTTCAGCCGGGAGGGATGACATTGGCCGAGTACGTGGCTAGTTTCGAAGACCGTGCACGCTTTTACCTCGACTTGGTCCATGAAGACAACTTCCGAGCGCGAAAGTTTGAGCAGGGTCTCCGCCGAGAGATTTGTGCTGTCATATTACCCTTGGGCATCTCCATATATGCCGGGGTACTAGAGCAGGCGCTGGTGACAGAGGTCTTTCTGTCACTTTCTAGAGTTGGTGGTGGCAGCAGACACGTCGGAGCCGAGACGTCTGCTGTAGCTAGCGGGCGTCAGCAAGCAGAACCTCGATGCAGGTGGCTTCCTGATGACAGGACTTAGGGGCGTGGTCGTACACTATAGTGGCGTCGGAGGGTGCCAACCTAGGGAGAGTCGGTACTATGCTTACGACGGGCGAGGTCACCTGGCACGGGACTGCCCGACCAGGCATGCGGAGAGCTTCGGGTAGGTAGCAGGCGCACCACCACGATAGAGGCAGTGTCGTGATCGGAGTAGTGCCCAGAGAGGTGGTTCTAGAAGAGGATCAGGAGGAGATGGAGGTGGGGGATGATGTTACGAGGTGTTCCCATCACCACTAGGTGGTCCACGTCAGGCTTCGGGAGCTGACAGTTTGGACCATGGACAGCTGCGAGCTTTGGATGTCTATGATCCTGCAGAGCAGGGGATGATGAGAGGTACCCCTTGTGACTCTTCTACTTCTTGCAGAAGAATTGTTAGGCTCTGTGTGTGAGGTGCTTTTTCTCCCTGCTCTTTGCTTGAGTTGATACCAGGGTGGCGCGGGGCGTCGGTGTAACCCTGTGTTGGTATGATAAAAGGCATGGGACCTTTTCCTTTAGTTGATGGTGTCAACTGCTTCGCCTTTCGAGAGAGCCTCAGTTATGGAATCTTGTGTGACCAGATATCCTTGGGTGGTCCACCATATGGATATTCTGAAGGAAGGAATCACTGGGCCTTGTTACAGGTGCGGGCGGTGGTTCCAGTTGCGGCGTGCGACGTAAGGGTTCGGTCGGGGAGGTGAGCTACCCCCAAGAGCCTTCGGGCCTTTTGAGACCCTGCAAAGGGATGACGAGGTACCCTACCGCCTTGACCTAACCCCAAAGTTTGGAGTGAGTGCACGACATAAGAAAGGGATGACATCAGATGAATGGATCAATCCTTTAGTCTGTGTGCGGTGACGTAGAGCTGTGCGTGGGTTCTTCTGGGTATGGGAAAGCCAAGTGTGGGCTTAGTACCCTGTCTTGCTCCATAGTTTTGCTTTTCGAGGACGAAAATCTTGAATGAGGGAATGTTGTAAGAAGCCGGTTTTTGCCGCCAAAGACTTTGGAATATTTATTGATGTTATTCCAGAGCAGCGCCTTCAGACGCCGTGCAATTCCGAGCCCCGGTGTGGCCGGAATTAAATTTTCAGTGTGTTCACACTGGAAACACCAAATAAATGAGATAACTACTAAATGGAGTTCTGGATCCGAGATCCGAGTGTACAGATGGATCTGGAATGGGGTTTTTATCCTAGGAACGACATAAAAATTGTCGGCGCGGGATGTTTGGACCCCTCGCTCGCTTTCAGAACGTTAAACAGATAAATTAATTAATTAATTTATTCGTTTAATGGTTAAACTCAAGTATCTCTTAAACGATGTATCAGGTTGGAAAACCGAGGGCACCGTTGAGTTCGTAATGTGCCGTTTACCCTAGTAGGGGTATAATTTTTGCGGGTGCGGGCCGTCTGAGAAAAATGGCCCCAGGGGTGTTTTCGTAATTTGGCAGCTTTGGGCGTTCAGTCTTATAACTTTTGAACGGGGTCACAAATTAAAATTCCGAGACCTCCGTTGTGCTCTGGAGGTGGTGTTTACCCTAGGGGAGGCTTAACCTTGACCCCACCGGAAGTTTCGGATGCGGGTCTTTTTGGGGGTTTTAAATTAATTAAATTGTTTAATTAATTTATTTAAACACCCTTCCCCTTCCTCCCCTCTTCTCCCCTGGCTCCAGCAGCTCCCAAAAATGGAGTAGGAAGCTATCCTCCATCACATCCTCCTCTCCAGAGAGGCGCGGCTCCGACGGATCATGGTGAAGCTTCGGACGAAGCCCATCGAGGTAGGATTTGGCGTTTTCATTTTGATTTCCCGCACCTACTTTGAGCCAGTTTAATCCTATCAAATTGCTATTGGATTTTAGAAAAAATTCCATGATTGAGAAGTAGAGTTTATTCCCTTTCCAACGCATCTTTCAGAATAAAAATGCGAGCTCGGAGGTGCCAGGGGTTGATCGCCGAAGTTTGCGGGTTTTGAAGGTGATCCCAGCCGGTTTGGGTGCTCCGGCGGTCCGAGGCACGGCGGCGCGACTTCGGTCCAAGGAGGCGTACGCGGGGCGTCGCAGTGGTGCGGTGGCCAGGCGGAGTGGCTTCGGTAGGTGGCTGGAGTGGACGGCGGCGATGCGGGATCCCGGTCGGCGGCTCCGGCGTAGGGCAGAGGGGGGGGGGGGGAGGCGCGCGACCCCGTGCGGCGCGACCGCGACCCCCATGTCGCGGGTCGCTGCGGGGAAAGGGAACAACCGTGATGGCTGGTCGGTGGCGACAGGACGCGGTCAGCTGGCCGCGGTGGAGAGAACTGGACCCGCGGCCGGGCTGCGGGCCTGCTGTGGGTGGACCGGTCGGACCGGGCCGGTCCGGCCCAAGAGGGTCCCCCCCTTTTCTTTTAAAATCTTTGGACGCCCGTATTTCGGGCTACGGGCGTCCGTTTTGTGCGCCGTCGGTGGAAGCGCGGACCTTGCGTTTAGGGGAATGCTTTGCGATGGTTTCGGGAATTTTTAATTTCCGAAACCAGGGGCCTCGGTGGTGTGACACGTACGTCGAGGGGTTTGTCGTTTTTGCGGGGAAACTTGTTTTGGACGGCGCGGACGCGTCCGACGTCCGTTTTGAGTGCCGTCAGCGGCGTTGCGCCCCTAGCACTGAGGAGGAGGTTTCCAAGGCAGTTTCGGCTATTGAGACTGGATTTGAGGCCTGGGCCCCATGGCCCGTCTTTCGAGCTGCGTGCAGCGTTTCACGCCTTTCTCACCGGGCGTCCGTTCGGGGCGTGCAAGCAGTCGATTCAGGATATTTTTCTGAGGGGATTGCAATGGTGCAATCCTACCGCCCTAATTCGGTAGGATGGTGCGGGGACCATGAGGGCCGTTTGGGCGTCGACGGTGATTTTCGATCTTTAACACCGGGCGACCGTTTTGGACAAGTGAATAGTCCATCTTGTGTGCTTTTTCGAGAGGATCGCAACGGTGCGATCTGTTCGTTGAGTTTCGGGACTGAGGTGCGGGTCCCGCATGGTACCGCTAGTGTGCAGGGCACCAGAACGTATCTTTTTCTCCGGATATCCGTTGCACTCAAGTGTGCAGTGCTTTTGATGTGTTTTCCTGAGGGGATCGCATTGGTGCGATGCGCCTGACTGTTTTCGGGGCCAAGGCTCGAGATCATGGGACGCCGTTTGGGCATGGGGTGGTGTTGGCGACTTTTCCGTCGGATATCCGTTTGAGGTGAGTAAGTATTCTAACGAGCGTGTTTTTCCGTGAGGATTATAACGGTGTGATTTGTTGGGTTGTGCAGAGCCTCTTGTGCGATCTTGTTAAATGTGGAAGCATGAAAGGTGCTCAAGTGTTGGTTTGCCCTACCTTGTTTGTAGCGGGCCCTTGGCGTGTGATCGCGCACTCTTGGGAGAGTGATATAAATGATTCACAAGATGTGGTTGGTTGTGCCTCAACCGATGATGTGGTAGGTTGGAGTTGTTATATCACGCCTTCGCATTGACATTGGGTGCCGTGTGAAAGATAACCTTAGGGTTGGAGACGTGGTATACTCCAGGAGTATACGGGAGTGCTTGGAGGTACGTGTGGGTTGTACCTGAGAACGTTTGTGCGCTCAGTTGGGGTTGACGTGGGGCCACACGTCGTGTGGGCCCCATGTGCGTGCCATGTTCTGCTTTGCATACTTTGACCTCTCGCGACATAGAGGGTCCCTCTGTGTGTTTGTTTGACCAGCAGGGTGGAGTTTTTCCCCTGGCTCTATGCTCGTTTGTTGACCAGCAGGGTTTAGTGGTCTCCCCCTGGTTTCTTTCTCGATGGATCGGCCAATAGCGGTGCTAGAGGAACCCCGTGATGGAACAAGCGCTGGACCTATTTTGGGAGAGTTGTTCTGGAGTTGGGTGGTTGCACGATACCCACTCCATGTTTGGTTGGCCAGTGTTGTACCCTCCAGTAGAGATGGCCAGAGCAGTTCTGAGTTTTACCCTCCAGCGGGGCTGGGCAGTGGGTTACTCATCGATTTCTTTGGGTTTACCCTCCAGCAGGGCTGGGCAGTGGGTTCCTCACTGACTTCTAGGGTCTACCCCCCGCAAGGCTGGGCAGTGGGTCGCCTGTCGACTTATTCTAGGTCTACCCTCCAGTGGGGCTGGGCAGTGGGTCGCCTGATGATGTATTGAGGTCTACCCTCAAGCGGGACTGGGCAGTGGTTTCCTGATGATGTATTGGGGTCTACCCTCCAGTGGGGCTGGGTAGTGGGTCGTCTGATGATGTATTATGGTTTACCCTCCAGCAGGGCTGGTCAGTGGGTCACCTGATATCATATTATGAATTACCCTCCAGCAGGGATGGGTAGTGGGACACCCGTTGATATTCCAGACTCAGTCCTTTCTACTAGGCTAGTCTGTGGCTTTTCCTCCGTGATTACCGGAGCGGGACCCTTGGTTGTACGGGTCAGTGTAGGAACAACTTCGACTTTGAGAAGACCTCTCAACTGCGGGGCAGTGATGAGTTGTGGTTGATGTTCCTGTAGAACTCTAAGTACGAGGAGCACTTTCCCCCACCGAGACACATCCTTGTGACACGACCTAAATCTGTGTGGGCGAGTCAGTGCCGGCCATAGCAGATAGTGTCGAGGTGTGGTGATTGAGCCCCTTGGCTTGCGGTTCGAGGCAGACGTACGGGATGCTGGGCATCAGTGGTTTACTTCTGGGACTGTTGGGGACTCTTTTCTTGGGCTGAGCTATGGGATGAAGATCCCCTTACGAGCTTGTTCAGGTTTCTTGTTGAGCATGCAGATATGTATATACCTTGTTCCAGAACCCACTCCTTGGGTTTAGGCTACTCTCCTTCCAGGAGAGGCGAAGACGTGCGGGTTATGCCATGTGATTTCTGTGTCTAGCTTCTCGTGGTTGGACGAGTCTACTCTCCGGCTATAGGTAGCAAAGACTCGACGAGAAGCTCATCTTCTCACCGTTTCCAGCTCCTTGTGTCTGGACAAGTCTAATTTCTTTCTTTTGTTGGGTTGAGCTGGACTCTCTACTGGTATTCTACTGCACTCTCTATTGTACCCCTTTACTTTTCTTGTTTTCTCTCCTTCTCACCCTTCGGTACCTCCTTTTTTTCTCCCTTGAGCCTTCGAGGTATCCTACTGAGTATTTTTGTACTCACCCCTACTTGGGCTTTGCCCACACTTGGTGTGCCCTTGCAGACGACGAATAGGTGGAGCGTGGATTTAGTGGAGCATAAAAGCTTGGGAGCTTGGACTGCGTGCGATGGTCATGGTCGGGTTCCAGGTGGGAGACCTGTCAGCTGTTTATTTTTCTTTACCTGTTGTCGGGTTGTGGCACTTTTTGGTTGGGCGCGTGTTTTTCCCCTTTTCTTTTCAGCTTGTACCCTGTACTGTTTAGAGGTTGATGCACTCTTGTGGTTTATTTATAGCAGTTTCACTTTACTTTTCTTTTTTTACTCTACACTTTTGCATTGAGTGTGCTGCGTGTGGGTGTGTACATGTGCTTAGGCAAAGGCCTCCCCGAGTTGTTGTGCCTTCTGCGCAGGTCGCGAGCCCCTGGCCTATGGAGGTGGGCTTGGGGTAGTTGCGGCTCGAGCCCGGGTAGGGTCGGGTCATGACATCGATGCATTCAAACATTTATCCCCATGAATACTTGATTTATTTGAAAAATTATATATGATTGTGTTTATAAATGGGATGAATCTAGAAATTGGAAGTAAAGTCTTGACACATGATCCATCGTGCATGACACATTTTTTGACCTTGGTGTGGTGCGTTAGAAGGGAGATGAAATTCAAAGGAGTTATCATATAGCTATAATCTTCCCCACGGGGTGGAGTTATAAGAGTGGGACACAACTAGATCTAGAACAATAGTATGGTGCGATTCATATTTTAAGGATACTACAAGGAATGGGGTTATTGGAATGTAATCATTCCAAGATTACAAAGAATCCTAAATTTAAATAGAGAAGAATTTAAAGATCAATAAGTGAAAGAAAATTTTCTCAATTATGGATAGAAATACATAATAGTTCATAAGTTTCTAAAAAGGACTATAGAATTATGTCTTGGGAGTGTATTGAGATGGATTGAGATGAGGATGAGAAACAATCCATTCATGAGATGGGTGGTGAGGGAACAATAAAAATTTGGGAGATATAAATGTATGGAATGAATTAAATTGAGATTAAACAAGATTTAAAAATAATAAATATATTTTTATTGGTGGAAGGAAGTACAAGGGGAGTACCATTATTTTTTTGGTGGATAGTGCAGCTATTGAAATCTCTTCTAGTGAAAACTACTGAGACTAAGTCCTTAAAAATCATATTGTGAGATGGAAAATGGGTGGTTTCGAAGGGTGTTTCTATATACATGATGTTACACTTTGGTATAATGAATATTTCGGTTGATACATATATTCATGACACCACTAGACTGGATTTAGTATAGTGGATTTTTGGCTTGAAACTCTAGGGTATGTTATGAAATATTTTTTGAAAAAAAATGGAATTACTTTGGGGGTAATGTGGTTACCTGAAAGGGGATTTAAAAACTCATATGTGCACCAAGATATCTGTAAGAGTATTTGGGCTAAGGGAATCAATTTATTAAGGGCCTATAGTGTGAATTAATTGGGCATGTTGAATTGAAGATTAAAAAGTTTCCTTTTTGACTGCAGAGATTGTTGATTCGAATATTACAGTAGTACCAAGATATTTTACAAGAATTCAAGGGGTTACCACTATATAGGGACATAAATCACACCATTACACATAGAAATGGTTCCAATTAGGTTAATATATGACCATATAAACTCACTTACCAAATGAAAAATGAGGCGGGAAAACATGTTTAGAAACACTTGAAACTTGGGTTCATTAAGACTTGAAATAGAAATTATTCTAGTAGTATCATAATCATTATTAAAAATATAGAGGGTGGTATATGTGTGTGGACTGTTGAGTTCTGAATATTTTAAAAGTGCCTAGTAGCTACCTAATACCTATGTTTTAGGAGTTTCTAGATGTGTTTTAAGGGGTAAATAATTTCACTAATATAGATGTTAAGTCATATTTCCACCAAGTGATGATGAGGGTAGATAATGTGGCTAAAACAACCTTTAAGACTCATAAAAAACATTAAAAATAATTAGTAATTCCCTTTGGATTCACAAACATACCCGCCACATTCCTAGTGGCTATGAACACTATTT
This sequence comes from Viscum album, assembly GCA_963277665.1. NCBI lineage: Eukaryota > Viridiplantae > Streptophyta > Magnoliopsida > Santalales > Viscaceae > Viscum > Viscum album. Next base: position 1,674,113,788 of record OY728126.1, read on the forward strand.
TCTAGCCACTAAATCAAACCGTTCCTAGTTTTTTATGAAATATTTATTTATAGTAGAGGTTGGAACAAACATATTAAGATATTGAAGAAAGTACTATAACTTATGATAGATAATCAAATAAATTCCAATTAAAAAATGTTCTGTTTCGGGTGAGGTTATTTAGAATATTTATTAAATATCATTTCAACTGTGAGAGTTTACATGAACCCTAAGAATGTGGAAGCAATTCAGTGATGGAAAGAGTCATGTATTTTTAAGGAGGTTTGATGATTATTAGGAATCATGGGATACTACAAGATTTTTATGAAACATTATGGTAAAGCTGGTAGACCAATAAAATAACTCAGAAAGAGAGGAGAATTTTAATGGCCTTTAGTGGATCAAATATATTTTGAAAACATTAAGGCACAAATTATTTCAACACAAATCATACCATCTTTACGTGATTATGAGATCCTATTAGCGGGGCCTCATTCTACAACAACAGATAGGTCTTTGATGTTCAATTATCCAATGAATTCTTTCAAGGTGGTGGTGGATATTCATAGGTGGATGCTGGTGGCCAAGTATAGCATGGAAAAGATTCCCCTCCCCTACTTCAAGAATTTTGTCATCACTTGTGGTCTGGAAGCTCCAACTCGGCTCTCATTGCTAAATTTTAATGATTTTTTTGGTTATTTCAACCAGAGAATAATTTGTGAACATGTGGTATCAAAGCCCCCAATTTGTTGAAAAATGGTGTTTCAACCTCTTTTTATAGTCTATGGAAGCTTACTTTTACTGATACTCTAATAAAGTGGTAGTATGGAGCAACCTACCTGGCCTCCTCTTACCTCCCACAATATTTCATTCCTCAAAGTAATAGGAGCTGAAATTGGTTTGTTCCTCCATTTGAATGCTTGTACGCTCCATCTACAAGATGTTTAGGGTTAGAAACCTAGAGTCTGAGTTGTTCCCTATCCAAAAAAATAGTGTAAAATCACCCTCTCCATAATGATGTTCATGGACAGGAGGAGATTAATCCTCATGTATCAAAGACCACCCTCACGTTGTAAATGATAATGATGGAATCTTAAAGGTAGTGGGATTAAACCTAAATTTTTCTGATCATGAAAAAATTGTTTGATATGGGGGGATGACTTATCTGTGATCACACAAGGTCAATAATTTTTTATTTCAATGATTTATATCGGTGATGTGACACTATTATGGAAGAATCCTATATCACGACCAAGGGGATGGATTTGTGCCACTCCCCCAGTTTTACTCTAGACTTAGTGGAAATGTAATTATCAATTATCCATAGTTTTATCCAGGATATTTCCACTGCCCCCTGGGCTATCAATTATTTTTTCCACTGATAAAAAATCCTTTTTAGCAGTCGGATGAACCTCCTTCAAACATTTCATGAGAGAACAAATTTATATACTTCCTACCTTTTGATCCACTCTTTATAATCCTTGTATCTCCTTTACTAGAACAATATACCTTCCCCATGAGAATGTTAGTCTTATTAGATCTAATTCCCTATGGCTTAAATATTTTAGACCTCCCTAATACATTGGTTCGGGTGACCAATTTTATAAAAATTTATTAATATTGGATGGATTTATTTAGTTTGACTATATGTGTGCTCTAAATATTCAGTGTTTTATTTTATCTAATTACATTTTCTAACATGAACTCTGAGTTGTTTTTATCTGCTTCTATTGTTTATATTATAGTATAATAAAATATTTAACATGATAATATTATAATTATATATCTCATATTTCTAATAATTCTTTATATATATTTAATAATCATGTAGTGTTTTAATTTTAAATATCACGTGTTATTTTTTTTATTTTAATATAATATTTTTTGAACTATTGGATATAAATTTTTCTAGTCTTATTTTTAAATTTGTGCTACTATTAGTTATAAATTTTTATTACCATCAGTTAAAAATTTATGCCACTATAAGATATAAATTTATGATACAATATATTTAAAATGTTTTCTATCATTAGTTAAAAATTTATTCTACCATTAGTTCAATATGTCTTCTACCATTAGTTCAAAATGTCAGCTACATTAAGTTCAAAATTTATGCTACCATCTATTTAGTGAATATTATATAATCAGTTCATTTATTTTACCATCAATTAAAAAATTATGATACCATCAGTTATGAGTTTTTTAACCATTAGGAATGTTAATTCAATTAGTACCACAAATACCGGGTTTTTTAATTTCTATTACCACTTCTATGTATAAAATATTTTTATTTAATTTTTTTTATACATTGGTTTTCTTTTTTTTAATATTTTATTGTTTTCTAAATTAAAAATAAATTATTTTGAGCCTATGTGAATTTATTTTAGAATGTTGAAAAATATATTTAGTTATTTTTAATACCTATTTTTATCCCCATAGAAACCATTCACATGATTTTCCTTTACATTTGAATATATATTTTTTATGAATGTTTTCTTAAATGTTTTATAGTTAATGTTAAATACCTATAAACATGTTCAATGTGTTTTTAATTTCATAAAATTATATTTAATGTTTAAAAATTTAATTCATGAATTTAGAATATTTTTTACACAGTCAATTTTGTAGTGATATACATGGATTTATTTGACTTAGTATTACAGATTTTTTTTTGAAAATTTAAATTTAAAATTGTTTGACTTGTTTTAAATTTGTAAAATTATGTATTTATTTTAGTTTTATTTATTTTTCTTGGTATTATAGGATTTTTCTTGTACTTTTGAATATAATTTTTTGTTACATGTTTTTCAAATGTTCTATAATTAATTTTAAATGTTTATAAACATGTTTAATCTGTTTTTAATGTAATAAAACTATATTTATTGTTTAAATATTTAATTCATGAATTTGTAATGTATTTTTTCATAGTCAATTTTCTTGCAATATTTATGGATTTATTAGAATATTTATTACATAATTATTTTGTGCATTTAAATTTAAATTTTTTTGACTTGTTTTAAATTCATAAAATGATTTATTTACATTATTTTAAATTATTTTTATGTTTATAGATTTTTTTATCTCTAATAAAAATGGTATATTTTGTTATTTTTATTGAATTATTGTAACCATTTACATAAGTTCACTATAGATGTTGTATCTTTTTAGAAAGTATATAGGAGACTCATAGAATTCTTGGAAGAGACACTATTATGATATGACTATTAAATGAGTACATATGACACAAACTGATAAAACGTGTTCACACTCTAAAAACCTTCAAGTGATCCTACACACCATGTTTACCATTGCTTAAGTTCTCTCAAGTATTGTACCTAAACTACTTCCACTTCTACTACCTTGATGACATTAGATGATCTAATACTCATGAACAAGTAATTTTTCTTTGTTTTTTCATTCTATTTCATCAGAGTCTCTTATATATAAAACAATTCTTCCATTCTCTCATACATTCTTTGTCCATCAACTTATGTTTTGTAAAAAAAATGAATTCATTATTTTTGAGTTATGACTTCTAGATTCTATAGTCAGTTCATTCAGGTTATGACTCCCAAATTCAAAATTCAAGTCACACTATACAAATATTAGCATGTCTTTCTATTTATAACTCAACTAGAAAATGTTTGTGTTGTATTGGGTTATGATTCCCCTAAAAAATTAGGTACTAAAAATGAATATCTCAACATATAGATAGGTGTAAGAGTGGACTAGGTCCATTTTACAGTAAACCACTATAAAAATTATATGTGATCAGTTTCATTTTAATTTATTTTCTTTATTTATTTTAAATTTTTCATAAATTATATTCACCCACCCCCTATAGACCTTCTATCATCCATCCCATCATAACAATTGGTATTAGAGTTTTTCCACTTTAGAAATTTCTAGTTTATATCATTTGTATTTTTTTTTATTAAATCACATAATATCAGAGGTTGAACTTATTAAGTCTAATTTATCCCTTGTGATCCTGTTTTCTGACTCTTGGTTTCATAGTAAGTTCCATTTGGAATTTAGTAATCAGTCTAGAGTCTTTTCTAGTCCTTATTTCAAAAATTTATTATCAATTTTCAAACATGTTCCAAGAAATAACATTATAAGGATAAATATTGTTTAAGTTAGAAGGAATAAATCCTAAAGGAAAGTGGATTTCAAAAAAATCACCTCATTTCAATGGTAATGGTTATGGCTACTGAAAACTATAATTTAAGATTATCTGAAGAAATTAATCACTGTTCACTATAATACAATTATCAAACCTTATAAATAATCTCATTCAAATATTGATACTCTTATAGGAAACAATGAATAAAAATATTTTCTAAATTATAAGATTATGAATATTTTAGAATATGATATTAATTGAATTGTCTTTAGTCATGTATCTATATGTATGTTTGACCAAGAAATATGGAAGATTTTTCAACACATATGGGATATGAAAAGATAATTAAAACCAAAATTGGAATGTTTTTAGTGGAGTACCATGATTTTAAAATTCATGAGGATGAGACAGTAAACCAGATGTTCCACTAGTTCACCAGTATAGTGAATATAATTAATTAAATTCAAAAAATCTTTATGAAACATGTACTTGTTGAAAGTGTTCTAAGAGCACTACGAAAGAAGTGGCATGAAAAGAAACAAGCTATTAATGGATTTACCACCTTCATGTAGTACACGAAAGATGAAATCAATAGATCATTGATACAATATGAAATTGAAATGAAGAATAATTAAAAAAAAGAAAATAATAAAAAGAATGGTATTTCATTCAAATATTATATAAATGTTTCTCTCAACTATTCTGAATTTGAGCTATAGGACTATGATAAAAAATAATTTGAAAATATCAGAAAAGGTATTTATAACATTATGAAGTGAAAGAAAAAGTACAAGAAATGTCCAGGTAGAGATTAAAAGAATAATCGAAAATAAAATAATGGTACCACATAGGGAGAAAATAAAAACTCATATGAATGCATAAAGAAGGGACATATCAAACCTTACTTTCTAAAATTGAAATAATAAGCGAGAAATTAGAAATACAAGGAATGAAATGTTTTTATCATACTGGATGAAGTTGTGCTAAATAATCTGATTCAAGTGATGAATCTGGAAGTGAGAAAGAGTTATATAACCTATGTTTGAAGGAGGTAAATAAAAATGGTGTATCTAATGATTCAAATTATAGTTATTATTCTTATAATGATTGTCATATATTTCATTAGTATATAAAAAAAATGAAAATATTCAAAAAGATATTTTGAGCGTTACTGATTTGTATAAGTAATTGAATGAAAAAATAGTAGGCTTATAAAATAATGTAATAATGCCAATAGGGTGACTGATTCTATCATGTAAGAAATAATAAATTATGATTCATTTTTAAAAGGGAAATTATATGATGATTTTTATACTACTCAAAATTTGAATGATAATATTAAAAAATATGGTGTTATATTAAAAGAAACATTATATACTTTTGTTTAGGGAAATGAAAAATATAAAAATATGATGGATATGATGAAGAAAAATAAATATAATATTGGATTTAGTTATAATCCATAGATTACTATGTTATGCAAGACTACTTGTGTTAATTGTTTTATAGAAAAGTTTCATCTAATAAATTCATTAAGTGTCGATTTCATAGACATTATGCTAAGAAATTCTCTCATAGATTTTATCAATCTATTTGGTTTACTATAAATTCTGTTCCAATGAAGTTATATTAACGATTACCTTACTATAAATGGCTTAAATGATTTTGGTCAACAATGAATTATATTACTAATCTAATTGAACCCAAATAAACATTTTTGCCAAAAATTTTCCATGTATAATTTATATTTTTATGATATAAGACATAAGAATATCAAGGACTTATGGTACAAGGATAGTGGTTATTCCTAACATATTTCCTGACCTATCTAATTTCCTCACTTATACTAAATATGATTGAGGCTCTATCTTTTTTGGATATAACTCTGAAGGTAAGGTAAAAGGTTTTGGTGAAATAGGTATTTCAATTATTATTTTTATTTCTAAATTCCAATTAATTGATGGCCTTAAACCTAATCCAATTAGAATCAAAAACATTTGTGATGATTGCATGTATGTTACATTTTAAGTTGATAAAAATTTATTGTTTAAACGTAATTATGTTTTTAAGTGCATACAAACTATAATATTTATTCTATTAATTTCTCTAATCTATCTAATCAAAATGTTAAGTATCCCAATTCTATAGAAAGAGATTATGTTCTTTGTAATATATGTCATAGAAATTCTCATTTTTGAATAATACAAAAATTAGCTATATCAAATAATAATATGTAAAAATAAAGAAATATGAAAATGATAATCGATCATTTTTTTTCTATATTACATTTTTGGTTCAATATCGATATTTTATCAACAATTAAAATTTATTTTTGTGGTACAAATTGGTAATCCAATGCATTTATCCATCGAAGTTAGAGTAGATATGTTTTTGAACCTTATCTTTCAAATTAAATATAAATGTTCCCTCATGAATTTTAGTAATCACATATTTTGATTTGACATATTGACCATTTTGAAATATGATTTTTCCATATTAACGGTAATAAAATATTTTGTTTGGGATTCAAATTTAAATGGTAGGAAACACATGGAATTTTTTAAATCTATCAGTCATGTTCCTTCTTCTATACCTCTTGAATTTTTGCATCTTGATTTATTTGGTCCTATGAAAACTACTTGTTTAGATAGTAAGAAATATTTTTTTGGTTATTTCATTAGATTTATAAGGGTTTATTTCTGATCTCATAAGATTGAAACCTTATATAGATTTATTTTTTATAATATAATTAAAAATATGACAGGTTGACTAATTATTTCCATTAAAAGTGATAAAGATGGTGAATTTTTTAATTTTTAGTATGATAATTTTTATGAAGATAATGGTTATTGATTATAACTTTTCTACCCCTAGAAACCCATAGTAATATAGTGTTTTAGAAATAAAAAAATAGAATAGTACAAGAATAGGCTTTAACTATGCCTAATGAATATAGTCGACCTAATTATTTTTGGATGAAATCCGTTAATATTTCCTTCTATGTTATTAATAGAATTAATGTTAATATTTTTTTTGAATAAATCTATATTTTAATTATTTAATGGTATAAACTTGATGTTTGGTTATTTTTTTTAATGTTTTTAGCTAGAATTTGAAGGATAATTTATATAAGTTTGATGCAAAAATTTTTTAAAGGAATATTTCTTGGGTTTTCTTATAACAATAAATATTATAGATTTTATAATAAGAATAAAATGAATATTAAAGAATATGTTCTTGTAAAATTTAATGAATATTGTAATTCTTATAAATCTATTTTGGAAAATTTTAAAGATGATTTCAAGGATTTCAATTTTGGAAAAAAAAATCTAGATAAAATATCTATTTTGGGGGATAAAAATGCTTCTTAATATAATCCTAGATCCTAGAGGATTAATAAATATCATCCAATTGAATATTTGATTCATAATTTGGTTTTGGTATGAAAACCATAAGCTCTGATTTAATGTTATTTATTAACTCTAAATTTGTTTTTAATTATGTTCCAAATAATTATTTGATTTTTTAAATGTGACAAATTTGATTATTTCTATGCAAGATAAGGTTAATTATTTTGTTATAAATATTTTTTAGTCATTTTTTAAATTGTATAAATATAAGAAGGTAATCTAAACAAACTGGATCTTTATAAACAATCTAGATGAATGTGGAGATATTTTCAAAAATAAAGTCATACTTATTGCTCAATGATATTCTCAAGAAAAATGTATAGAATTTGATGATTTATTTGTATATATTTTTAGGTAGTAGAATTTTATAATCTTGTTATCTTTTTATTTTTTTATGGATTTATTTATATCAAATGGATGTTAAAATTTATTTTTCAGTTGGTTTTATATATGAATAAGTTTATGTGAGAAAAACATATTTTTATGATGATTAGAAGTCTCTTAATCATGTTTATAATAAATATAAATCATTTTATTCTCTCATACAAGAACCTAATTCTTGGTATGAGAGGCTTTTAATGTTTCTATTGAATGGTTTCAAGAAAGGTAATATTGATCCTACTCTATTTATTAAAATATTTTCTAATAATATTTTTTATGTGAAAATACATTTTTATTATATAGTTTTTTTCCTCTAGTGATTTACTTTGTAATGATGTATCTGTGTTGATGACTTTTTAATTTGACATGATCTTAATGGAATAATTAATGTTATTGGTTATACATAAAATTTAACAAAGGAAAGAATGGATATTTCTTAATCATTCCATGTATTCTAAATAGTTGATGAAAATTTTTGGGATTTATTCTTATAAATATATAAAATATCTTATGAGTACTTGGCATAAATTAGATGTTGATAAATCTAGTAAATATTTTGATCTTAATTTTTAGAGAGGCATGATAAATAGCTTGATTTATTTAACTATATATTGACTTAATATTAGGTTTAGTTTTTGATGTTGTGTAAGGAATCAAGCTGAACCTAAAGATATTCATATTAAAAATCTGAAAAGAATAATTAGATATGATAAAGAATTTTTTAAATAATGATTATTTTATTATAATTTTTTTTATTGATTTCATATCGTATTAAGACGATGATTTTTTAGGGAGTAGAATTGATATAAAATTACAACAGGTATGTGTCTTTTGATTAGAAAATGTATATTTTTTGGTGATTTAAAAATAAATTATCTTTTTCTTTATCTACTTCTGAAGTTGAGTATATTATTCTTGATAGCAGTTATCAAAACATATTGATTAAGAAAAATTTATGTGTTTTCTATATTTATTTAGATAAATTTCTTATTTATTAGGACAATATATTTTCAATTTATATTTCAAAAATCTAGAAAACATTCTACAAAAAAGAATATTGATGAAAGATTTAATATTATTAGAGATCATATGAATAAGGGTTATGTTTTTTTGAATTTATCCTAACTGATAATCATATTATAGAAATATTTAGTAAGAAATTGGAATTTTCTTAGATTTAAAGAATTTAATTTGAGCATGACATATTGGAAGATTAATAATTGTGTCTCTATATATGTATAGGGGGAGTTTTTGTTTCTTTTTTTACTTACAAAAAAGAGGAGAAAATATATTTTTTAAATTTTACGTATTTATTTTTGTAATAAAAAGGGGGAGATTGATTATGTTTTATTTGGTTTGATTACATTGGGATATTTTTGGGAATGTTTTTTAAATATGAAGTTTTTGTATTTTTTTATTATATTGGTGTATTAAATATTCAATGTTTTATTTTATCTGATTACACTCACTCACATGTTCTCTTAGTTGTTTTCAAGAACATAATATTTTAAATTTATGTTATATTAGACTATTTAATGTGATTATATAATAATTATATATCTAATTTTTTTAATAATTATTTATTTATGTTTAATATTCTTTTAGTGTTTTAATTTTAAGTATCATGTGTTAGTTTTTTTATATTTTAATGTAATTTTTTTATTACTGTTATAATTTTTTTCTTCTGTTAGGTATAAATTTATTATTCCATTTATTACAAATTTATTCTACCATAAGTTGTAAATTTATTTTAATATCAGCTATAAATTTCTTATACCATTGGTTATGAATGTTTGATACCATTTTTTTCAAAAGTTTTTCTACTATTAGTTCAAAATTCATTCCACCGTTAGTTCAGAATGTATGCTACTGCTTGTTCAAAACCTCTAGTTCAAAATTTCTACTACCATTATTTCAAATAATATTATACCATTAGTTCAAAAAAATATTCTACCATAAAATCAAAAATCACGATATAATAAGTTATGAATTTCACGATTGTCAGACATGTGTCTTCTAATGATACCACAAATACCATGTTCTTTAAATTTTGATATCATTCCTAAGTTTAATTTTTTATTTAAAAATTAGTTTTATAAATTTATTTTCATGTTTTTAATATTTTATTGTTTTCTAAATTAATTATAAATAATTTTGAGCCTAAGTGAATTTATTTTAAAAAATTGAAAGTAATATTCAATTATTCTTTAATACTTGTGTTTATCTCCATTTATAAAATTCACTACATGTTTCCTATACATTTGAATATAATTTTTTATTACATGTTTTCTGAAATATTCTATAATTAATGTTTAATGTATATGAACATGTAAAATGTGTTTTTGATTTCTTAAAAGTATATTTATTTGAATATATAATGCATGAATTTAGAGTTTCTTTTTTCACAGTCAAATTTATTATGATATTCAAGGATTGATTTGACCAAGGATTTCAGAATTTGTTTGAATGATTATTTTTCAAATTTTTTTACATGTTTTAAATTGTTCAAATGATTTATTTAAATTATTTTGAATTGATAAAATATTTTTGGAATTTATTTTATCCCTAGTAAATCTGGTTAACTCTATTATTGAATAATTTTAAATATTGGAACAAGTTCTATTTAGTTGTTATAGTTTTTTAATCTATTTAAGGGACTTAAAATATTCTTGGAAGATATTAAATTATGATTCAGTGATTTCATATGAGTGCATATGACTCTATGTGATAAAATGTGATCACACTCTACAAACCTTCAAGTGATCTTGTATACTATGTTTATCATTGTTGAAAATATCTCCGGGAAAATACCTATAATGATTCAACCTCCACTACCTTGATGAGATGAGCTAATTTAATACCCATGAACATGTACCTATGCTTCTTTTTTTAGTCTTTCTTTTTATTTTGGGTCTCTTGTGTACATAACAATTCTTTTAATATCTTACATGTTCTTTCTTTGTCGGCTTGTGATTTTCCCAAACATAATCATTCTCTATTTTTGGTTTTTGACTCCTAGATTCTAAATTTGGGTTATTCAGTTTGTGACTCTAAGATTATAAAGCTTGTCTATTTAGGTTGTGAATATTAGATTCTAAAAGTCACGATAGGTTTGATCTTTGTCAAGAAGCTTGTAAGGGTTATGACTCCAAATAAAAAATTTAGTTTGTCTTTCTGGTTGTACCTCAAATTGGAAAGGTATGTGTTTTACTGGGTTATGACCCCCTCAAAAATGATATAGTGAAAAAATATCTCACTGAGTAGAGAGGAGTAAGAGTAGACTAGGTTCAATTTAAACTAAACCATAATAAAAATTCTATGTTCTATATTTCATTTTAGTATCCATTTATTTATAAATTTTATGTTTTTTATAAATCCTATTAACCACTCTCTATAGACCTTATACCATCCATTCCGACTGATCATGTTAAGCATTGGAAGAAGTACCTCACAGTTTGAGAATTTATATTTTTACTAACTATAAAGATTAAACCATTTTCTTAGTTAGTGAGTTATATAAATTAATCAACAATAAAATAATGTTTAACTTTTGGGAGATAAATTTTTGGTCATATAAAAACCTGTAAAAAAATATTGTGGCTAATGCTTTGTCGTGGGTTGTAGTAGATGAGAAAATGATGAATTTGGCATGGTCAAAACATAGATGGTAGAAGTAAACCATTAAAATATAATATGTACCTTACAATGAGGTAGAATGATTAATTTATATAGGGGAAATAGATTACAACATCCAAGCCACACTGATGTGGGATAAGAATATTAAAAATATCTAATATTCTTATACTCTTAGCACTTCCCCTCAAGTTGGGACATATATATATTTTTTATTCCATGCTTGTTATAAAAAAATGGACACGTGGTATATGAACCCATTTTGTGATAACATTTTCATGTTGATCAGATGTGTGAACATGGTTGAATGTGAACTTCTCGAAGTTTTCTAAAAAAATAAAAATAAAATTCATATGTTTTCTTTCTCATGGAATACTGGATTTCTGGAAATCTTTATAGTATCTTTATTTTCTTAATAGATATGTGTTATTTTCTTGATAGTATTCCCAATATCTTGAATAATTTTTTGTGGCCAAATAATCTCTACAGTAAAATATTCCATGTCATGATTTTCTGAATCTGAACTTGATGATATGAAATTCATCCAATAAATATAGAAAAACCAGAAATATATCTTCTAGAAGAGAGAAATATTGTAAAATCTTCACCATATAATGCCTCAATATTTTTTTCCCATGTTTAAAATATAAGTGACATAAACCTGATTCATTTTCACTTATCTAAAAATTGAAAGAACAACCTCCCACTATGTTTCTGTTAGAGATTATATAAACATAATCACTTTTCTAACCACACAAGAAATATAAAGTCGACTCATTTTCAAGTATTTGTGATTCTGAACAAGAAATATCAGGTCGAGTCATCATCAAGTAGTTGGCCAATGCTAGTGGGATCAATTCCAATAATAATAATTTCATCCTTATAGACTCCCAAAATAATGTTTCCGGCTAAAGATTGATGATATAAAACATGGTAATCCTTTAATGTTTGGAAAATTCCAATGATATGAATAACATTAGAATAATGGTCAAATCAAGCTGTGGGTACTATTTGAGTCCATTCAGTGAATGATGAAGGTGAAAAACCTTGGAGTATGACCCTTGAAAAACAGGTCTGGGTGGTTGTTCTATATGAAATTCATCATTGGAAAAAAAATGAATAAAATCATTTTTAGAATCCAACAAATGGATAATCTAGCGAGAGGATGCAACAACAGAGATAAGTAGGTGAATCGAGTCCATATTTTCTACTGGAGAGAAGGTGTCAAAATAATTAACTCCATTTGTCTACGCATAACCATTGAAAACAAAGAAATCCTTGAGATGATTAAGACATCCATCTGCATTGACGTGAACTATATAAATCCATTTTCAACGAAACACCTACTCACTCAATGTAATATGGACAATATTCCAAGTATGGTTAATGTTCTGAGCTTGAAGTTCATCCTTAATAGACTATAAAGAGTTGGGTTGAGATATGGCCTCAGTAATTTTACATGGTGTCAAGTGGTAAGTATGTGTCTCTATGACTCATGATGCATCCATAGATAATCCCTCATAAGTATGACATGAGTGTGAACCATTCTTAAGTACAATAGATGACTTTTGTGATGGAGGATTAGAATAAAGCTAGTCATCAGGTGTGGTAGAAACAACAGGTGTTGGGGTGGCAGATGTTCTAGGTTGGAGAGTATATACTTGACCAAATTGTGATCCAACAACACCACTAGTATGATATAGGGGTGGTGTTTTATTAAGAGAATATGGTAAAATAACATCAGATTCATGAATAGTATATGGTTGTGGGAACTTGAGAATAGAAAAAAATGATGATTTGATAGAAAAAACATCATATGGGAAAACATACTGATGAAAATATGAAGAGAATCATCAATAACCATGATGAGTGCAATAATAACCACAAAATATTAATTTTAGATAATGCACATCAAACTTAATAATAAAGGAGTGAATATCTTGACCATAATACACATAACCAAAAAATTCATAGCGGTAGGTAATTATGGGATGTTGTTTGAAATAAATAATGGAAAGGTGTCTCCCCTTGAAGAACAGATGAGGGAATTCTCTTGATAAGATAAGTGGATGCTAGAATGGAATCACCCCAAAAAATGGGTGGAGATTTATTCTGAAATAAAAGTGCTTTAGAAACATATAACATGTGTTGGTTCTTCCAATAAACAACATCTTTTTGTTGTGGTGTGTCAGGAAAATCATTCTGGTGTATAATATCATGGTCGTCTAGAAAAGTCTCAAGTCGTCCAGATAAATATTCATAACCATTTTCCAAATGAAAATAGTGAATTTTAGTGAAAAAAGGGGTGGTGATTTTTGATTATAGGACTGAAACATGGTAAATATTTTAGAATGATTTTTTTTGAAAATAGATCCAAGTCATCTTTATAAAATCGTCAATGAATTTAATTAAATATCAATAACCCAATTTAGATGGACTAGGACTAGGCCCATAGATTTCAGAATGAACAAAATGAAAAGGAATGGATACATGGGGAATTGTGTAGGGAATATAGGTGACTCGATGATTCTTTGAGTGGTGACAAGATTCACATTCAAAAAGAAGAAGAGGACCCAAATATGAAAATGGTTTTGAATAATGGGGGATGGTTGATAACCAAGGTGATTGTGATGTTGGAGGGCATGATTAGAGGTGGTAGGATGAGTGAGAGTTGGGGCTAAGTAAAGAACATACAAACCACCCTGAATACGTCTACTACCAGGAACCCAGGTAATAAAACGATCTAGAAATATAACCAAATAAGGAAATAAGATTTTCTGAAACATGAATTTATTTGTATGTATACTAATAGATAGTAAATTAAAAAAAAGACTAGGTACAAAAGTAACATCATATATTATCAATCTAGGTATAATCATAAAAATACCATAACTAACAATATTCAATGCCAGACTATTGGCATTGGAGAGTATACAGAGGGTGTTGATTACTATGTGGGATAGTTTGGATAAGCTAAAACATTAATAGTAGAGTACCTGTGATCATAAAATGTTTGGTTTTGGAAAACTAAATAAATATAATTACTCTAGATGCATGATAAAGAGGAGAATCATGTTCTAGGTCTCAAAACAATTTCTATTATAGGTAAATAAACATGATTGACTGAACTCTTGGATACACAAGAGAAGTATGGAATAGAGTAAGATTCCACACCTAGTTCCCCTAAAATAGGGACCATTATATAGTTTGATACATGTAATTTCAAGTATAGATGAAGAAGATTTTGAAAAGGCATATGAGAATATTTATTATGAAGGAGTTAGACCTATTTTTCTAGAAGTTTATAATGTTGAATATTCCAAGGAATCTATAGAATATATTGGTAGAGTTGGTTCTAGTAATTTTATAAATTCCCCTAATAATGCTTTATTTTTCTACGAGAGAGCAGAGATCATTTATCATTATAGAAGAATAATAAATATTACTTTGTTTGTTAGTATGGAGAAGAAATTTGAACCAGGTTTGTGTTCATTTCCTATGGAATAATATAGTCCATGTGTTCTTCTATTTGAAAAAGTGTTTTGAGGGAATGGGTGGAAGTTCAAGAACCATAACCGTGAAAGGAGTTTTGTTGTGATCCAAATTCTCTTTCTAAAGTTGAAGAGATGGATACTATAGTTGAAATGGTGGTGTCTCTTGGAGTTACTTTGAGGGGGGTTGGAATATATTAATATGGTTCATGGTAAATTTTTGTCATCTTTTGGAAATATTTGATTTTAGGAAGATTTATTAGAGAATAATAATTATACTAATAACTCAGGTTGGTTCGTTAGAAAAAAGTTCTGCATCTGTGTAGGACTTTTTAGTTTTAGTAGTGGTAGTGAAGCCTTATGTAATTGTTAGTTGCCTCATGGTTTGTATTGGGGGTTGGGTTTTTCTAAAAAGGTATTGTCCATTAAGTATATTCATAAGGAAAATGAATCCACCTTTGTTTAACCTTGGTGTTGGAAATGTTTTAGGAGACTCTGTATTGATTTTGGACAATGTAGTGGGAAGATGATCCTAATATCCTAGTAAAGTGTATTAGTGGTGTGTTGGTTCTCTATTAGTCAGTATAATAAGTGTGGTTATCATTTATGGATCATTTTATTTGCACAAGAAGAGAAAAACTAAAGATGATGGTGAAGAGTATCAGTTAATTGATCCACACACTTTTCAATCTACGAAATTATATGCTGTTACAGAATACATTACTCATAGTCACTTCATTTTAGCTAATTCTTGGATTAAAAACATCTCTAGTGTAATTTTAGCTGACGATAAAAATTTGAATATAAAAGGAAATGGTTTTCACTATGGAGATAAAATTATTAATTTAGAGATAGATGTTGATCCAAAACTTTCACTCAATGGAAAATCTAGGGAAGGAGGATCTTTCATTGCTAGTGATCTCCGTGACATCAATAAAATTAGTGTTGATGTTTTATCTTTTTATTTCCATGGGAGTGGTTTTTTCAGCCATGTTTTAAACATTATATTTTCATATACTACCATTTATAGATTCTAATGCATCAAAACATTCCATATAGAGGCTGGAGAGTGAAAAGATTCCTTGAGGTGATGAATTTCATTGGAGGCTCAAAAAATGAAACTGGTCTTCATGGTACACATTTGGGAAGAGGTGGTTTTTCATCATATATAAATTATTGAGAATATTGGGGTGATTGATGTTGTGAGATATATTTTTTTGTGGGTCTATTTAGACTATCATGTGGGGGACGTGGGGTTAGCTTCTTGGGAGGGAAGTTTTGTCTTTATCTCTTTATTAGTTTGTTAGGATAGTCAGGTAGGTAGAGTATAATAATTAAGGGAATTTTTGGGAAAGAGATTAGAATTTACATTGTAGTAGGTATATTGATAGAATATGGGATGGTGATGTTGTCTCTCTCTCTGATAATTGACACATGTAGAATGTTTAAAGACCATGGAGGTGGTATCTCCTAGTTCTTCCGATTGTATATATATATATATATTTCTTATTTCTAATATAAATATAGAATCTAGTAGAAATATATATAATTATAGTTAGTTTCATCAATTATATATCTCTCTATTCTAGTTATAACTCACGATGATAACAAAGGCTATGTTCTTTCATCACATTGAGTTTTATGATGACTGAAAGTGGAATGAGCATTGAGATTTTATGAGTAAGAATATGACTTTTTTAATTGACCCATGAAGATTTTATAAGTTCTTACAGGTAAAAGGAACCTTCAGAATAGTGTTCCCACTATAGTGCTTCAACACAATAGAGATAGAGTGAATCAATTGAAGTGGAAGCTGGAGGATGATGTAAAGAAAAACACCATAAAATGTACTATATGGTAAGATAAGGAAAAATTATAAGTCATAACTAATTTAAGGATAGTGAGAGAAATATATCAAGGGTTGTAACTAGATGATGATCCATATTTCATATAGACATAGATAATATAATATCATAAGACATTAAATATTAAATTATAAAGAATCTATACAGTAGAGGAGAATGATGATTGAGAATATATCAAAATACATGTTATAATGTTCTATTTCACATGATTAGTGAAATTATTAGTATCACCAACAATAGTAGAATGTTCCAAAGGAAGTGATATAAAATAAAAGTAGTTGTAATAAATAAATATTCTCTATCACATGTGGTAATAAGAGAAATCATAGGAAGTGATAAAGTGATGTGAATTGTGATAAGGAAAAAACTCTACCCAAACTGGAATCAAGGAAATCAATAAAATCATATCCTTTTACAAAGATGAGAAGAAAATTTTTGCTGAATTAAATCCATTTGCATCACAACCAATGATATGTATATATCGCTAGAAGAACAATATAATACACTACATATATTGGTTTATTTGATACATAATATTTTATAAGATATTTAATGTATTCCATGGATCAAAGTATCATCAAGGATACATAAAAAATTATTAGAGAAAGAAGAGAAACATGTAATTCTTGCATGGAAATTAAATTTATTAAGAGAGGAATCATGGAATGTTTAAAGTAAATATTGTGGGTTACTTAATGGAGGTTCACAATCTATATGATCTATAGATAAATACTATGGTTTGAATATTTTTAAATTAATAAAGATAGTGAATTTTGATTCAAATATATTGATAAAATAGGATAAGTGATCTTTACGCATGAAAAGATGATAATTATGAAGCAAGAGAATCATGGCACCATGATTTCATGGTAGTTTAGAATCATTTAATTATGTTAGTGGAGAATTGAAATCACTTAATCTATTATGTTTTAGGGAGGATATAATTTTTCTTAATTAAAAATTAGAATAGATGCATGATGTATGGAGATCATTGTGACATGATAGAAATAGTTTTGTGACTTAATTTCAACCCACTAGACACATAGGTGATTTTGTTTTGAGAAGAATATCATGGAGCTATGTAGGTTGAGGCTGAACTAAGATGAAGGTAGAACCATCAACCATATGATTATCATTATGATGTTTCATGGGATAGTGAAAAAGTGGATTTATTATACAACGGTATGGTGGATATATGAGGTGGTAATAATCACTGAAAGATAAGATCCATGTGTGAAGATCCTGCCATTTTAGTCATTGATAAGATCATGAAGGGAGATGATAAATTACAAGGATATGGTATAAAGAGCTATCAGTATGGGGATTCAAAAAAAAGAGATTAAAGCATTGTGATAAATGAGATGTCCCGAAAAGAGTGAAAGAGAAGATAGTGAGGAAATACTTTCATATCATATTAACAGTCTTTGATCAAGTGAAGAAGAAGAGGTGAAACATTACATAACTAGAGGAATCATGTTAAGCCTTACCAATAAGAGGACACATGCTGAGATATAGAAGAGATCAACTCTAAGTGTGACATGTATCTCATACTCATTTTCATATTTTTATAATTATGAAAGATCCCTGAGTCTATCTAGTAGCCCACGTAAATCCAATGAATCCTTTTTACACATGTGTTGGGTGATCGTGTTGTGATTGAATGAAGATTAAGGACTATGAGTAATTATTAAGATTTCTTAAGAGCATCCCTTAAAACTCAGATTTTTATCTAAAAGGGAATTTGGTGATCAATGTTAAAAAGTGTTTAAAATTATAATACATTATCACACTCTAATTCACCACCTAATCCTGGATCATTATCATCCCTCTACCAATAACATTTTTATATTTATTATGGAGTATTGACATATTTATATTACATAATCAATATAAAAACAAAATACAAGTATGATTTCATTATAAAAAATTTCATATGAAAATTATATTCAAAGTAATTGTTCCACAGAAAATCCAAATTCAAAGTGAAATTTTCATTGAAAATTCATAAAAGAAGATACATTGGGAATCCACAAAGGAACTTATATAGGGAAATCATAGGGAAAATTTCCAAAAAATGGTAATTTCTCAATTACCTTTTTATTCTTCTATTCCATTATAATTTAATGTGGAAGTTCTAATAGAAATCCAATTCCATGGTTTATGCTCCACTAAAAATCAATTGTTTAAGTCCCATTGAAAATACGCAGAATGAAACTTCAATAACTATTTATTTATATTCCAATTAAAAAATTATGAATTTAAATTATATGTTAATTCAATATGGAAGTTACAATTAATATTCAAATCCATTGTTTCATAGGAAACCATTTATGGAGGTTCCATAGAAAATCTATAGAGAATGTTCCACCAGAAGTCCACAGTGGAAATTCCACAAGTATATCAGAAAATAATTTACCCAAAAAATGGGCCATTAATAATTATCATTTTATGATCCTAGTAACAAATCATATGGTAAATTCACAATCAATAATGTTCCATGTCTATGTGAATTGCAAATAGAAGTTCAATTGGAAATCTACACCCATAAAATTCCATAGGATATTAATAGTAGAGGTTCTATTGGAAATCCAAGAAAAAATCCCACAAGAAATACATAGAGGCTGTTCCACTATAAAATACCAATAGAAGTTCCATTTTGATATAAATAAGTTTCATCATTAAGTTTTCAATAACACATTTCACACTTTCCTTTCACTTCTGAAAACATCAATAGTTAGAAAACTTAAAACATTTAGAATCAAGATTAAAATTTTAATGTTTTTGAATAAATAATTCAAATATTTAATCAAAAATAAATTTTATAATTATATGGTTTCTTTAAGTAACATTAACAGAAAAATTAGTGTTTTTTTTATACAAAAAAAAAAATTAAAAATCACCTTATAGATCATGTTTATATGTGTGTAGGACTTCATTTTCCTTCCCCCCTTTGCGCCATTCATAGATGGAAAAAAATAAATTTTAAATGAGTTAGAAGAATGAAAAACCTTTACCACTATAGAAAATAGATCATAGAACATTTATGTTTCTTCAAGAGGAAGGGAAACATCTAAAAATAATTCCAATTATCAATTAATGTGGATGAAGTTGGACAGTTTTAGAGGAATAGAACATAAGTATCCAGATGATTATAAAAGAAGAAGCTTAGTATGATAAATTTTATTTTTTATGACCTTCCCTTTTCAGAATGTATTATTTATAATATGACACATTTGAAACATCAAAAATTTAATCAAATAGTCAAATTATCCCACAAATTAGAGATGATATCAATCCATCAATAATTTTAACAAGCATGCATTCTTGAATATCATGAATGTACGACATTCTAATGTCAATGGAATATTAGAAATTTTTTTATAAACCTTGAATTATCTACCTATTAATTTTAATGTGAAGTGAAATATATAATTTAAAATGATAAAAAAAATGCAGATGAGAATACACTATATAGCACACTTATAGTGAGATGATACTAAGTCATCTTCTATAACTGATTCTAAATGAGCACATTCTCAATAATAATGAGGGAATTATATATCATTATTCCAAGTCACAAAAAAAAACATTTATGAATCATATTATTGAAAAATAAAATTTACCAAAATGAAACAGAAGTGATGCAAATACTCACAAACAATGCGTAAAAAAATATGAAAATAACAATAACATTCATATACTTGTAATCTTCTAAAAAAATAAAATTGAGGTAAATTGAGGAATGATTATAAAGTTACCATTGCTTCAAAATTTTGATGGAATAATTTATATTCAAGTATAAATGTTACTAGTGATAAAATTGATAAGTTTCTTAAGGAGTTGATCATATTTAAGGTCCAAGAAGTTGTTGTACAACTAAAATAGTAAGTCCATGTTTGGTACAGTAGAACTAGGGAATGAGAAATCGAATTGACTAAAGAATACTTTTATTAAAGATACACCAATTATAGAAGAGGATGAATTCCATTTGGTAAAATCAGACTCATTTGTATTCATCAAAATAAAACATTTAATATAATTAAATCTTAATTAAAATACACTTATAATTAAAAAATTATCTCCAATGAAGCTACTGAAATAATTATAAAACATCCCCAAATTAAAAAATACAAACATAATTTTTTAAAGAAAACCACAAATAATCCTTGGGAAAAAATTAATAAATAATTTCAAAATACCTTTTACAGAATTATTATTGGAAGATGTTTTACCACGACTTATTCAAGTGTTTTTTATTTCGAGATTTATGTGAGTATACTTTTAGATATTTAAAAAATCTATATTAAAGATCAATCTTGCATTTTCACTTTACATCATAATTTTTTTTATCGTTAAATAACACTTTTTTTCCATAGGTTAATAGATCACCACCTGCAAGCTGCTCACCATTGGTTATGAAAACTCATAAAACCACAATCTATTTACTCACCACCACATGAGGATTATATCTAGGAAACAAGGATTACATGGAGAATATTATTATCACAACCACTGATCCAATAAACAATAGAGAGGCAGGTACAACAAGTAGTGAGAATAAAACCATATCAAGAATGAGAAGACAATATATAGCTAAAATAAAATATAAATAAACACAAAAATATTTTTTTCTAATAAAAATACTCTAGAAAGGTCATATAACATTAGAAACTAAAAATGAATAATCTTTACACCAATTTACGTTTTATGTCTCATAATGGAAATTCATGAAAAGTTTACTGAGAAATAAAAAATTAATTTGTAGAATAACATTTTAATGATTTGGTGATAGGTTTCACATTTTAATCCACTTTCTATTTAAAAATCCACCCTACAATTTTCTTAATATTTAAAAGAATCTTTGAGAAATATCTTCCATTACACTCTTAACTTCAGTAAAATTTTCATGTAAGAAAAAAAACCCAAGATGAATTTCCATATGTCCATTGATTGGGTTGATAAAATTTTTGGCTTGAACTATTTAGAAGCTTGAAGAAACAATCCATTTAGTCAATGATTAATATTCTCAATTTTTTTTAAGAGTAAATTTTAAGAGAGAAGAAAAACTCTACTACTTTTTCCACATCCTCAATATATGGATTTAGTTTCATGTATCCAGTGAAGAAACCAATCAGGTATCCAAGAATTCTAATATGAGGAGAAGTATTGTTTTTCATAAATTCAACCCATTTCATATAAATTTGTGCACTCTTTAAAGAATAAAATAGAAGTGTAATCCATATGAATGAATAAATACGGGACATAAATTTAAAAAAAAACTCAACTATGATATTAAACACTTTACCAAACTCATCCATTGATAAAATCTACATTATAATTTCCTCACAATAATAAATTCTAAGAGGAACTTTATTCAATGTTTTTTTATTTTTAATGATGTTTGTAAAGAACATAAATCATGGTATTGCACAATTTAGTGTCAATGGTTCCCCCATTGGCCAAACTAGGAGAAATGGTTAGAGCATTTGGTATTTGACTTCTAATTAGAGAACTCGATAACAACATTATAATATAGCTCAAATCCTGTTAAATCCCACTTCCAAAAATAATCTTAAATACTTATAATACAAGTTTTGGTCTTTGGAAATGTTTATAATAGTTAATGAAATTGTTATAAGTTTGATATAAATGACTGTGTTGGATTTATATCAATTTAGAAATCATAAAAACAACTTTTATGGATCTTACTTGTGAGATAAACAGATAATCACATCTTTGAATAATTAAATATGAGGTAATGACCATTATCCAATATTCATTTAAAATCTCAGAAATAATGTTTCCTTAATTAGAGAAACATAAAACATGAATTAAGTCAACATATGTGGTTAATTAAGGAAAATTACTGATTTGATTGAATTTATCATGGATCAATTATGAAAATTCTAATCCAATAGATCTATAAAAGGTAGAAATAAACTAGTTGTAAATTAAAGGACCTAGCTGGAAATTTTGCTTGTGATATACTAGAATAAGATCCTTTATTTCATCATGATTTCCCACTTGTCAAAGGGTGCCTACAAGAATTTAAAATATCCTTTTTCCATAAAAATAACCATAAATAACCTTGATAAACATACTTCATAAATATAATATACGTCATCATTACAGTCATTCAAAATATTTAAATTTTATCCGATAAGTTAATATCTACTGTAAAATGTAAATTTTATTTTTGGTAATGCGTTTTACTGACATAAATGTTCATATCACTAAATTTTTGATAAAAATATTTTCCTTAAATATTATTGTGGAAGATAAAATAGTTTTGTTGAAATTATAATAATTCTAATTTATAATATATACATTAGTAAAAATATTTAGTAATGGATTGATATGAAAAAGTTATGTGTTGGTAATATTATTAACACTTGTAAACAATACCAATAATTAAAATTATATTTCAATTATTATAATAAAATAGAGTCGCACATAGATTGTAGAAGGGTAATCATTATATTTTTATGTGTGTAATGGAAACAAACTGTGTGAGACTTTTCTATTTTGATAAATGATGTATTTAAAGTTTGATCAGCGTATTATAGTTTTTGTATCTCTATTGGTATTACGCAGACATTTGTGTGTGTGATGTAATAGCTGCACTATCAAAAATAGCATACTATAGAATATTCTACTATAGTCTATGTGACTATTCTAATAATATATACGATGTATTTCAAGTGTGATAAATCTAATATAGTTTGTGTGGAAATGTTTTGGTATATGTTCGTGTGATGTAATTTCATTATGCATTTAGATTACATTGGAAGCCTGAAAAGGAAAGGGTCATTTCTAATGTGTGTGTGATGAAAAGTAAGGTTCATTTACAAAAATGATGAGTATATTATTCCAATGTGTGTGTGATAGTGGTTGAATGATGCCACAACTAGTTCATTTTTTTACTTATTTAATAAAACTTCCAACATTCCAAGCAGACTAGACCTCCAATAAACTAGTTTGACAAAAAATAGTTTTACAATAAACTAGATTGAAAATTAACCAACTAGTTTAAAAATGGTTTCAAATGATTAGTGAATTGAAAATATATTGATAATTTAAAATAAAAATTTATAGAAGAAGATTTAGCTAAGAGAAATGAAAAATGGGTTGAAGCTTACTATTTTATGGAAAATATAAACAATATCCATCAGCCACCACCTTAGAAAGAACAATGAATGGACCATAATTTTTTTTTGAGAAAGTTTAGGAAAATTTTTAGGAGTGGATATTATGGTTAGGGGAACAAAGTTTTACAAAAAACAGTATCATTAGAGGTGAAAGAAATGTCCCTCCATTATCAGTTATATGTATATTCAGTAGATTATTGGAATGATAATATATGACTTTTCATGTGATAAAAGAGCATCATTCTAGTCTATTAATGTTGTGGTCACTGATTTCTGGGCAATATCTTTGGATGTATAATGGGGAAGAGTATGAGGAGTCCATCCATAAGTGATTTCAAAGAGAGTGTGTCCAGTGGAAACATGGAAGGAGGCATTGTAACAAAATTCATCCCAAGGTATAAAATGAACCCACTACTTTAGTTTAACAGAATAAAGACATCATAAATAATTCTCAAGACTATGGTTGAAAACCTCGGTTTGTACATCCCTCTGAGAATGGTAAGAAGATCACAAATTAATCCTAGTTCTATGTAAACAAAACAATTCCTTCCAAAACAAGTTGGGGAACATGGGATCTCAATCACTAATAATCACACTAGGCATTCCATGTAAACAAAAAATTTCCCTCATGAAATTATCAGCAACATCCTTTGCTAAAAAAGGTGTTAGAGGGATAAAAAAATAAGCATACTTTGAAATATAGTCCACCACCAAAAAAATAACCTCATACCCCTAAAATTTTGGAATCCCAAAAATAAAATCATATAGATTTCATCATAAATAAAATATGGAATTGAAAGAACTTATGTTAATCTTGCCGATCTCAATGTTTGGGATTTTTTACAATAACAAAAAAGACATTATTTAAAAAAATTAAGAATTTTTTAGTCATTAATTCCCAAAATATAATCACTACTAAAATTTTATAGGTTTTAAAATAACCCTTGGGACCTTGAAGTGGAGAATCATGAAAATAGTGCAGTAAAGTGGGAATGAACCGATAGGTTTAATAGAGAAATAGGTGGACTTTAAAATAAATCAGTTCATTATGCAACGAAAAACCCACAGGTTCTAGAACCTAATTTTGGATGGATGAAATATGGTATTTTAATAAACCATAATTGATATTTTCTACTCAGTTTAATGTCATATAGATCAAGTAAGGCTCATAATGTGTAATTTTCAAAATTCATGGTTCATGCATCCTAGATAAACTATCCACAACAGAATTAATCTTTCTAGATTTATAAAAAATATCTATGTTATATCCTAAAAAAATGGCATGTCTGTATTTTTGGTCCATAGATAGAATTATTTGAATCAAAAAATGATAAATATTTTTATTGTCTATAAAAACAACAAATTTACTCCATAAAAGGAACTACCGCCAATGAGTAATGGCATGCATGAGCTCCATAAATTATTTTTCATAAACAGACTTATATAGGGTGGAAGAAGATAATTATATTTTTCAATATGATATAGGCCTTCCTTTCTATATATATACCACACCAAGACCAACTCTTTAAGCTTCACACTAAACTATAAATTTCTGTGAAAAAATAGGTAACCATAGTACATGAGCTGTAACCAACTACTTATTTAAAATTGAAAAAATAGATTGCGCCTCCATCCCTAAATGAAAATAATTATTTTTAGGAAGGTCTGTAATTCATTTTTTTTAACTTCACATAATCCTTATCAAACTTATGGTAATATCCATAGGGGCTTAAAAACACACTTAACTCTTTGAAATTTGAGGGAAACAGATAATCAAGAATGCTATAAATTTTTCGGGGTTCTATAAAAACTACCTGTAGAGAAAATTGGTGGCCTATATACTCAAATTCAGTTCTATTGATGAATCATTAATTTTATTTAAGATGGAATTTATCATTTTGTCTAATTTCTAAAATATCGGCCAGATGTTAAGTATTCTCTATCCAACTGATACTGCAAACTAGTATATCATTGAAGAAAACTAAAACAAACATTCACAACAATGATTTAAAGGGGATATTCATGGTAACTTGATATGTGGTGGGGGAATTTATAAGGCTAAATAGAATAACCAAAAATCCATAGTGTCCTTGATGGGTACATAAATGAATGTTTTCGATATCCCCTTCCCAGATACAGACCTAGAGGAAACAACACATAAGGTCTAATCTGGAAAAATATTAGGCTTTAAAATATTTATGCAATAATTCATAAATAATAGGAATATTAATCCTTTCCGAAATAGTTTTCTTGTTAAGGTCATGGTAGTCAAGACACATGCTCCAATCACCCACTTTCTTTTAGACCAAAATTATTGGACTAGAATAAGGACTAGTACTGCTAAAAATAACTCCCTACAGTAAAAAATCCCCCACCTTCTTCTCCACATCATTATTCATGAGATAATAAATTTTTTAAAGTATAAAATTAATAGGGTACAATGGTTCTCATAGCTGTATGGTGTAACCAGAAGCACAACTAGGTGGTAGGCCCTTAGGCTTCTCAAAAGGTCAAGTATACCCTACAAAATTTTCTAAAATGTTGTAAATTTTTTTATACATAGTAAAAAATGATTATTATTAGTCTTATAAATTCCCAACTTACATTGGATTCCCTTTGAAAAAAAATTACATAATGTAAAAATGGTATGCAAGGCTAGAGGTGTATCCTGATTGGGTGAAATCCCCTGAAAATTGACCAACTGACCATGATAGGCGAATCTGATATTTAAATTTATCCAATGAGAAGTTACATTTCCCAATGTTTTTAACCAATACATTACAATAACAAGTTCAGGCCCTAATGTGTTGAAAATTTAAGCATCCAATTTAAAAACTATGATTCCCAACTAATGAGGTAAGGTCATGCATATTACAGTAGAAAAGTATTCATTTTCCATCATTGAGACACACAAAAAATGTTTAGTTTGAGATAATTTAATGGAAATTTTTTTAATTAATGATCTTGAAACAAAAATATGGTCAGAATCACCGTCCATAATCACCAAAACTACCAGTCTTGAAATTGAAGCTTTAAGAATCATTGACTTGTGTTTTTAACTCCCTATTCAACCAATGTTCCATGACATAAATCTTGATAGGTAATATCACAATTAATTATTCCTCATCCAAAATAGGTGGTTTATATCATATTAAAACATACCCTACTTCTTAAGGCACAACACACTCCCACACCATCAGATGAAAACCTTTATCTGGAAACTTAAGAGTTGGATTAAAATTTTCTTCACAAGAATAAAAATGGCCATTAGAATTTTTTTCTCCAAATTTTGTATAATAAATATTGTGATCCCATATCTATCTCAAATTTTCATTCTTTTCTTCAACAAGTCACCCCCTATTTGAATTCGTTGGTATAGGAGTGAATTTGACTATCCCACTACTGCCAGTTTAACCATAAGGCATAGGAACTATTTTCCAAAAAACTGTTTTCCACAAAACATCATAACCAAGAATAATTATTTTAACTATTAAATAACATTCCACATTTAGATTCATAAAAATAACTTATGATTTTTTGTCAGGTTCATGTGTTTCTACTCTACTCTCAATTTATAGATGCAATCCTCACAAAAAAACATATATACTAGTCATCAAGATGACTTGGTTTTCAAAATAAAACCCTCTAAAATTCAATAATGTAATCTTCCACAATACCTTATTTCTTAATTACATTGAACTATTTTAGAGGATCATTATCTGATTCTATACCAAAATGTCTTAGAATCTCCACATTTTACTCCACCCATTCTAGTATTGACTGCATCTTATGTAATGAAATAATTCAATGTTGATTTTGTACTTCCTTAAATAAGTAAGCCTCCCCCAAGGTATCCTCACTATTGGATATTCTCCAAAGAAACTAGATAATTCTAATTTATTAGCAATAGTACTAAATTATGATCACATAGACTCTCCAAAATTACTCTTTTCATACTATTCTGGATATACACTATCTATTTCCCCTCATTCAATCACACAATATCCACAACATGAATGAAAAAAACTTCCATGTAACAAAGGTATTGTGTCTATTTTATTCTTATCTTCTCCTAATGCCTCCAAAAGTTTCAAGCATACCTTAGATGAATCCAGTTCTTCCACTAATCACTGTAATAAATGTGAAATTACCTTTCATACATACATTTTAGAAATTGTATTCATTTTCTCCTTAATAGAACACAAAATATCATCCACTTATTTTTGCTTCAAGTCTTATAGGTTCTGTGAGAGGCCCTCAATCATCTAAGAAACTCTCTAAGAGAGACATCATTATTTTTTTGAAACTCTAACATCCATATAATAAATTATTTCTATACCTCATGCATCTAATCAACCAGTGTCCCGATCACTGATACTCTTGATTCCATCCTCATTGGAATCCACCAACCAATTTAATCCTATTCCAAAGTTGGTTCTACCAAGCTTGTTCGACTCTGAATGAAAGAACCTATGTAATAGAACCACATATTTTTAACATTAAAACTAAAATATTATCATATGATCAATATAAAAGTGTTAATAATTATTCAATCAATAGGAATTTTTGAAATAAATAAATAAATATAGAAATGGAAAGAAAGGAAAAAATAACTCCACTAAAAGCCTCTCTTGGAGCTTGGCCCAATCCTTGTGAAAATACTACATAAAAAAATAATAACCTTCATTTTCTCCACCCAATAATTCTCAACACTTTATAAACTCTAGGATCAAGAAAAATGCAATTTTAACCTTCACTTAAAAAATCTGGCCACCTCTGTCTAATTTTTTTAATGGTGCCAAAAAATGGTGACTTCAATTGACCCACCAGTGTAGCACCCTCCCCATCAGATGTTGGCTCTAGTTTTTCATAATATTTGTGTTTCTCTGGATGAAAATATTGAAACTCATTATCATGGTATAAATTTTTTTAGTGAAATAATATTAAGAATAAGTGTTTTTATCAAAATTACTCTCTAAATAAGTTATTTACTGTAAGTTCAAAATAACAAATCGTGGTATATCCCGCTTTGACTCAGGGGGAGTAATCCTGAATGTCAATTTTTATTGATGTTATTTCCAATACTCCTACAATTGTATCTATTTTAATATAAATAAAAGTACAAAGTGTTTATGTAAGATATTTTCTTGTTAATGAAACTCTTTTTGAGAATATTAGAAGAGTAAAGGTTGTTGTTCAATCCAGACAAGGAACTATTCCTAAATCCAATTAACCTATTGCTTCTGTAATTGTTTAATATAATGTTATACCCCCATCTTTTTTATATAATAATTGTTCTCAAACAATACTAGGTTGGTTAATGTTGGTAAGGGAAGGTACATATCAACAATGTGTTGTGTGATACCTATTTTTGAAATATCTCTGGATGGGGATACGATTTGAAGAGTTATAACAAAATCTATTGGTTTTGTAAGTCAAAATACTAATAAAGGAAAAGAAAAAAAATAAGAGGACGTAACTCAACTTATTGTGAATAGAAGATACATATTCAAATTTACTGAACCATCATGTGTGGAGGATATTCCTAATGTTGATATAATTCAAAAAGTTGATAAAAATCAATAGGATAAAGACAATCAAAGCATAGATGATAATCAATATAAAGTTTCCCCTATACACCACAAACAAGTTTAGTACTTACAATAATAGGACTAGATACTAATGATGAGAGAGGATATTAAAGATACTCTAAATTAATTATTGAAGTAGAATCATTGAATGTTCTATTAATTTAGTCCATAAGTGAGATTAAGACTCTATATTAGCATACAGTTTCCAAAACTGATGTTCACGAATTGATGTTTTGGTTCAATTGAATTAGAATCATTGAATGTTCTATTAATTGAGTCCATAAGTGAGATTAAGACTCTCTATTGACATACAATTTTCAAAAATTATGTTCATGAAATGATGTTGTTGATTCAATTGATGTTGGAAAATTGTTCAATGGAAGTAATTAGAGAATCCCCAAATCCGATGAATATATATTCATTATTGGAATGAGTTTCTTTAGCTCTAGACACAATGACTTCCACCATTACATAAATTTAATGTGAACTTATTATTAGAATAATTATTTAATATCTTCAAAGAGATGTGATTTCTGAAGTTAAAATATTGTCTGTGTTTCCACAAAGCTCTATCCTATCTATTGATCGATCTCAAATGAAAATCAACTTATTTAAGGAAAAGGTACATAAAATTCAGCATATTTTGGTACAAGTGAAAAATGATACATATTTTATTTTCATTGGACTGAAAATAATGGATGGATCCTTAGTAAAAATATAATATCTTAGAGAATAATTTTAAAAAATTGTATCTATTCATGGAATGAAATCCCAATCCTGAATCCTCTAAAGAAGAAGGATATAAGGGAGATTCATTTTTTGAACTGAATAAGCATTAATAATATTAAAAATGAAAAGAAATAATTCATGCATATCAATAAATTATTTTCTTATAAAATCAATTTGATTCATTAAGGAAGCTCATAATTGGCTGTGATAGGAAAAGAGATTTACAAAATCCCTTTATAAATTTCACTCAAAGGGCTTACATAGTTTCAAAAATCTCCTGGATTATTGAAAACATGATATGGTGAATGGAATTGATTCATGTATAGAATACCTATGTCAAATTTCTGTGAGACATCTACCAGGACCTCCTATTTTCTATCGTCATGCCTCAGCCTCTCAAATACTCGAGGAGACATTTGACCCAATAGAAATTTTCATAAGGGAAAATATCAGGTTTGCAGAAGTGATGTCAGTAACTTTACTTGAACCCTATTCAAAGTTATCCTTTTTCCCTATAGAAAAATTTTAAATGGTGAGAGATCAAAAAAATTCTCTAAACATTCAGTCCACTTAGGTTAGGATCACTCAAAGATATTGAGTATGACTTGGAGAATCTTTACTCAAACTAGCTGATGTTGTTGGAGAAAGTGTTTATGTTATTTTTCCTACATCTTATCTTCCATTTGGAAAGATAATATCCTTAAAAATACCCCTTACATTTTTTTAATGTATCATAACTTACATACTTTCATAGTTTTCATGTTTTTTTAATAGTGGTTTGAACAAACATCTGAATGGTGTTTGAAAAACATTTGAATTCTTGAATACTTATATTGCATGTATTTAATCCATTTGTTTCTTTATTTAGTACTAAATTTTTCATTTGATATCTTTATCTATATATTCAATTTTTTTTACTTTATTCACTATTCTTGTTTTATGTTTCCCAAATGTTTATTCATTTTCTTTATTTTTTTTGACTATTTATTATTGTATTGTTTTTGTTAATACAAATTCATTCTAGATTATGTTCTCATTCAGTAGTACTATATTCTTACTTGTATTCATGTGAGATATTTATTTTATTATTCTACCTTGTTCTACTTATTTTTAAAAACTGAAGAAGGGAGAGAATAAAAATAAGAATAAAAATTTTAAAAAGGGGAGAAGAGAAAAGAGAATATATATGCCAACCTTGCTCTTTATTACACATTAATACATTTTTTATTAGCTAAACTTAAAATTAATAAAATCCAAATGACTGATATTTCTAGTGTCTTTGGGAATTGGGTACATTACATAAAAACTTATAACATGGGATACATAAAATTATTTAACACTTCTCTATCATGATCATAAAATTCCAACGAACATAAAAGTGCCTGGCATAACCTAGGGACAAACATAAGAAATGTGTGAGCTGTAAATCCTAGTAAGGAAATAAACAAGTCATAACATGAATAAGATATTAAATTTTAGACAATATGAATATCAATGGATCATAAAAGTAACATGAATAATAATTAATGATATAGCATGATAATCATAACAAGGTAAATGCGGGAACAAATTAAAACACTACATCAAAAACATACGTCAAGGATAAATTCTCCTGTAATTCATGGTGGAAAAATTTCAATAAATGAATCAGGTACACATTTATCTCAACATGACTTATCATGATACTAAAAATCACCCATTTCATTGGATTTTTATTTGGGTAAACCCATTATAACATTTTATTCTCATGCTTAAGTGTTCCACATAGATCATACAACATGAATTATTTCATCATGATAATTTATTAAACGATCAAGAAATATGGAATATATACGTGTAAGTCCTAATAAATATGTATATGTGAATAAATTTGAATACTATTTATATAAAAATGGGTATGATATTCACCACACAATTTTTTTGGAATGAAAAATCGTAGTGAAATTTCGGCAGTATTACAGCATTACATAAAACTCATAAAAATGGTTGATGAGAGACAAAGGGATATCTCATTATTTGGGTATCAAATTATAAGTATTAGGGAAATGTAAAAGAATATCCCAACATTATAAATTCATAAATTGAAATCATAAGGTAATGAAGAAACATGAATTGTGAAAATAATCCTTACAAATTTTTTGGCATGGTATTGAGTGTACATAAAGAATCATGGGAGGATTAATAAGAGTGAAAGGAATTTCTCATCATTAACGAATAAAATGGAAAGTAAGGGTAATACGTAATATAATCTCCCATCATAAGAAAATCAAAAGTAACCGACATAATATAAAAGGGTTTCTTGATAAAAGAGGAGAGTGGAAGATGAGGTTCCCTTATGAAATTTTGGCATAGTAACGACTTAATAAATGGTAAAAATTAGAGGGGATAAATGATATCTAATTAAAATCGAAAAATTGTATTGTAAGGTAATTTTAATAAATGAATGGTAATATAATCAATTGAAATTAAAAGGACTAATTTTAAAGTAAGTGCTTGAATTGAAAGGAGAGGAGAGGAATCCGTTACTTGAGTGTGTGACACCAAAGGCTTAGGAGGAGATTCTGGAAAGTTTGGGGAAACTTTTTGAGGACCCTAGGGAGTATAGGGTAGAGTGTGGATGTGCTTTAAAAAGTTTGAGTGAATATAAATGAGATCTTGTTTGGGTTAATATAGGAAAGGAGGGGGATTTATATATTATTTAGGTTTTAGACTCTACATAATAAAATATCAAATACCAGAAACCATCCCATGGGTTTTCCCATGGTTTCTACCAAAAGGGAATGGTTCCCATTATTTTATACATCCAATGGCCGAAGATAATAAAATAATGTCCTTGATTAGGTTGAGGTGAGTCACATTTCAAAGAAATGATTTTAAAATCTTAAAATATATTAATAGATTTGGAGGATTCAATAAGGCTTTATGAAATAAATAAAATAAACATAAAATTTAATTATTTTAAGTTGAAAACATATATTTTGACGAGGATAACTTTTACACTATTTATTACAACACTATTGGTCCATTATGATGTCATAGAACACACAATATATTTATATAGTACTTATGTTTTACCGAAAATTCAACTGCCTCATAAAATTATGAAAAATTCATTGTTAGATAATTTTGATGAACATATTAAAAAAATATTAATTTTATCTAAATACTTTTCTAAATATGTGAATTTTTAAATTTAAAATAGAAACCAAAATTTATTTAAAATAACTGGGTTTTGAAAATAATAGTTTTTAACACTAATAATGATTACATTTGACTTCATAAAAATTATTTGATCATTTATATTTAATAAAATTTACTTATAAATAATATTTTAATAAAATATTATTTATTAAAAATATCCATTATTTCATTGAAATAGATTTATTTTTTAAATTTTAATATTAACAAAAAATAATACGATGAAAATATATTCATTATTTTATAAAAGATAATGTACATATTCCTATTTCTCGGTTCTTAATACATACCCCTTTAATACACTAGTATATTCCCTAAGAGTAAGGTGTGTGATGGTGGGGCTTTCATGGGGCTGTTCGGCGAACAAGCTTTGGGTCGTGATCTCGATGATCTTGAACTTCTACCATAAATGGTTTCACTCATGCTTAAATTATTGGATCTCGACTTGGGATTGGTTTAGGGAAAATCCCAGAAATCATATATCCCCTAGAAGCTCTAATAAATGGGATTCAAATTGTAAAATCCTACTAGTTGAGGCCAACACTTTGTCTGTATTAATTGGATTATTTTAAAACCCTATATCTATACTAATCTTGTGATCGATGTTCAATTACTATATTATCAATAGTAAAGAAACATAGAGGTCATTAATATATAATTTGATATAATAAAAAAATAACTTCATGTGTTTTCTATAACCATATTAAATAATAAGATATTTAATTTTAAAAGGGGAATTTATTTATAACATTTCAAGTCGTTACAATCTTCCGCCCTTAATAAAATTTTCCGCAAAAAATTTCTTTTCCCACACTAAAACATCTAAGGGTAACTCTTCTACATCATGTCCCCTGGTTCCCACATTACTTTTTTTGAACTTTTGTTTTATCCACAACACTTTTACGAGGGGAATTTTCTTGTTTTGTAAGACTTTTTCTCTATAAACAATTATATTCACCAGCTATTCTTCACAGGAACATTCATTATCCAATAGAACCACCTCTGGATTTAGTACATGTGAGGGGTTTGGTATGTACTTTATCAAGAGGGATAGATGAAATATATTATTTACTTGTGATAGTAACTATGGGAGTTTTAGTTGATAAACCACTGCTCAAATGTGATCACGGATCTTAAAAGGGCTAATATACCTTGGACTAAGCTTTACCTTCATTCCAAATATCATTAATTTTTTCCACAAGGATTTGTGGAGGCATAAAATATATTTTTTTATTAAGAAAAATCACTTTTAAGGAAAAATTGGGAAACCAGTAAAGTACACATTTATAAAATCAACCAACATCATACGTAATAGTTGAATATATGAATTGAAATTTAAGCATTTTAGAGACCATAACTTTATAGAGACTCTATTATAGAGCGGTAGACTTCTCATTGAGATCATAATTGAGGAGTTATTCAATATTGTATGCCAACTTTTCCCATGTTTGAATGAGCTATTCCATAGTATTATTCATCCCCTATTGGTGATTCTAACTCCTTAATAGTGTTTTCTTCTACATGACTATCAGGACCTTTATATCTTCTCGGGGAGTTGTTATATACAATGTTGGAAACCTTCATAGGAATATTTCCTTTACTTGAGGATCTAGTAAAGGGAGGAATATGTACGTAAAAATAGTCTTTTATTTTTCACGGCCTCCGGGTGTGCATACTAAACCCATCTAAATCGATGATAATGTTATTTACATTCCTTGAAGAGGATATAAGATAGTTCTCCACAATGTCCACTTCCTTGGACTCAATAGGGGAGTCCAAATCAAAACCCATATCCTCTTGAGAAACCTATAATATCTTGGGGGGGTCTCTCCCTAGGAATCCTCCACTTAATTTCCTTCCCCAAAAGAAGGAGAGACATATTTTCCCAGCACTTCAAACCAATTTTGAGAATGGATAACCATTACTACATAAATAACAATATAATAATAATACGTTCTATCCTGCGAGTCTTAAATTGTCATATCTAAACCTGTCGGCTGCACAAAGAAATATACCATAAATTGGGTTTTCTTATTGGTATCCTCCAAGACCAAACATTGTGAATTTATACCATTACCTTGATCTTCATGATTAACAACATTGATTAATTCGTATCCTATTTTCACTACCTCAACAAAACTATCAACACACACAAGAATAGATGGACCTCAAAAATTAGCCTTCATATATTTGAATACATTAGTTAACTTTGGTACATCCTTGGCCTCTAATGAACAACTTCCATACTTCTTATCAAGAAGAAATTCCTCCAACTGAGCCCCCTGATCTGCATCTACCTTCTCATGTAGATAATTATTAACCGATTTAACAACATCATAAAATAATTAAGAATGTTAGGGATGAAAAAAAGAGTAGCATTAATCCCCTATTCCTTCCCAATTGTCTCACTCTTTTGGCTAGGAAAATCAATCTGAGCAGTACCCAAATGATCCCCCCCGAGTGGTAATTTCACATCGAGGGAGAAAAATATCAACTAAAGTAGGCTGCGAGGGTATCAGATAATCAGTACTGACCTCCTACACGAAAATTTCATGATGTACCTATTCAGA
Organism: Viscum album; assembly: GCA_963277665.1. Taxonomy (NCBI): domain Eukaryota; kingdom Viridiplantae; phylum Streptophyta; class Magnoliopsida; order Santalales; family Viscaceae; genus Viscum; species Viscum album. Next base: position 1,674,149,909 of record OY728126.1, read on the forward strand.
ATGATCCAACTAAACATCTATAAGGTTTTCACCATTGTTACTCATCTCCTTCATCAACTGAAGCTATCTATTTTGAGACCCACCATGACACACATGGGAGATATGTCAGATCCAACCAAAAGTGATACTAAAATCACACCACGTTTCATAGGCAACTAATTTATTCAACCTAAACTCCACTCCAACTAAAATTCAGACCCAATCTAATGGAACCTTCAACACATAAATCTCAATGTAGATTCATGGGCAAATGGGGTGGATGATTGATTTCATTTGAATATCAGAACAAAAGAACTTCCCAAAAAGGTTTCCAATAACCTTCAAGATAGATTTTTTTTGAAATGGATGGGGGATTTCAGGGATTATTACCCAAATCATTGTCCTGGGAGCATCCCTATTCCTGTGAAAATCGAAGGACTGAAAGAATATGCAAAAGAAGCATCATTTGCATCTGTGGGAGGTGATAGACCATGAGGTAGTACAATCTTCCATTGTTTCAAACCTAATCATAATGTTATTTCATTTGATAAGATCAATAACTTATCAGTTATTTAAACCCCATTATTTGAAGATGAAATAATCGAACTCAACGATCAAGGGATGATGTTTCCAAAATCGAGATACCATATCTCTAACATCAAACTCTACATCTCATCAATGATTGTCAGTATGGATATTTTTTCAACTCTGATTAGCCTTGATGTGTGATAGAATGGTCTTAATCTTATTCAACATTTTATCAACCATTTATTGAACTAGAATATTTTGTTCCCAAACTTCATCCCAACATGTTGGTGTTCTACCACTCTTCCCTTAAAGGGCTTCATAGGGATATATTCGGATGCTCAGGTAGAAACTATTTTTTAGAGAAGTCAACCAAAGGAAGATGTTAGTTCCATACACCTTTGAAGTCCATTGAGAAAGTTCTCAGATTGTCCTAAAGTGTTTGGATAGTCTCCTCAGATTGCCCATCAGTTTTAGGGTGATGAGCTGTACTAATGTTTAGCTCAATTTTTAACGCATGTTGGAGACTTCTCTAAAACATAGAGGTGAATCTTGGATCATGATCAGACACAATCAATAGTGGTACTCCATGCAGTCTTTCCACTTCTCTAATATATATATATATATATATATATATATATATTCCAGTTGATTGAGTGAAAAATCATCTCAAATTGTGATAAAGTGAGTTTTCTTTGTAAGAAGATCCACAACAAACCATATATAAATGGTTCTTTTAGATGTCTTTGGAAGTTCAAATACAAAGTCCTTGGTCATGTTTTCCCATTTCTGTGTTGGGTAATGGTTTCATATGCCTTCTAGCCTCCACTTGATGAAATACCAGGAACTTTGATGTATATTATGATACCTCATTCTTCATGTTGTCACACCAATAGTGATCTCAAATATCTTGATACATCTTTGTGTTTCTATAGTGAATGGAGAAATTCATAGTATGTGCATTATCCAAAAGTCCCTTCCTTAACTTAGTATTTTATAAAATACATATTTTTGACCAAAATATCACAATTTTATATTCATTAACACTAAATAATGAGGATTTACCTTTTCTTATAGTTTCTACTTTCTTCTGAATTCCCATGTCATCTTTTTTATCATCCTTTAACCTTTCTAATAGAGACAGTTGAGAAATAAATTCTGAATGGATTGATGATGTTTCTTTATTTATGATTCCCATGTTCATTTTCTTCAAATCTAAGAAGATAAGATCCTTATCAATTCCCATCATGGATAGAATTGATGGGTCCTTTCTACTTAGAGCATCCAATTCCTTATTTTCTTTACCAATATGGTAATGGATTGAGCAGTCATAATCCTTGATGAGCTCTAAACATATTTGCTGGCCTATATTAAGATATTTATGTGTAAATATATATTTTAGGCTCTTATGATCATTATATATCTCACACTTCTTTCCATATAAATAGTTAATCAATATTTTTAATATAAAGATCACTACTGAAAATTCCAGATTATTGGTGGGATATTTTTTCTCCTGAATTTTATATTTCCTTGAGTCATAGGGAATGAATTTTTCTTTTTTCATCAACACACAACCTAATCCCTTCTCTGAGGCATCACTAAAAATTACAAAAAGTTCCCCAATTATGGGTACTGTGAGAACAGGGTCCACGATAATCCTCCTTTTCAACACCATAAATGTCACGAACCGACCTTACCCAGGCTCGAGCTGCAACTAACCCAAGCCCGCCTCCATAGGCTAGGGGCTGGCGACAAGCGCCGAAGGATAAACAACTTGGGGAGGCCTTTGCCTGAGTACCTGTACACACACACACACACACAACACACTCAATGCAAAAGTGCAGAGTAAAAGAAAAGACAAGTAAAGTAAAGGGAAAATGTTATATATGAACCACAAATGTGCATCGACCTCTAATTAGAACAAGGAAGTGCTGAAGGTAAACTGAAAATGAAAAGGGGAAAACATGCGCCTAACCAGAAAAGTTCCACAACCCGACAACAGGTTAACAAAAGAAAAACAGCTGGAAGGGTCCCCCTCTTGGAACTCGACTCCAACCACCATACGCGGTCCAAGATCCCAATATCCTAAGATCTGCTGACGTCATGACCATCCTGTCCGTTGTCTGCAAGGGCACACCAAGTGAGGGCAAAGCCCAAGCAAGGGTGAGTATAAAAATACTCAGTAGGATACCCCGAAGGCTCGAGGGAGAAACAAAGGAGGTACCGAAGGGTGAGCAGTAGATCGAACATGGGAAAGTAGAGGAGTAAAATTGAAAGTGCAGTAAGGAGTATAGAAAAGAGTCCAGCTCAACCCAACAAGAGGAAAGAAGGTAGACTTGTCCTGACACAAGGATCTAGAAATGGTGAGAAGATGAACTTCCCGTCGAGTCTTCGCTACCTATAGTAGGAGAGTAGACTCGTCCAACCATGAGAAGCTAGACACAGAAAGCACGTGGAATACCCTGCGCGTCTTCGCCTCTCCTAGAAGAAGAGTAACCAAACCTAGGAAGTGGGTACTGGAACAAGGTATATAAAAATACATGTTCTCAACAAGAAGCCCGAATAATCTTGTAATGGGATCTCCATCCTGTAACTCAGCCAAAGAAAAGTGAGTAGCTAATAGTCCCAGAAATAAACACCAATGATGCCCCAGCATCCCGCACGTCTGCCCCAAACTGCAAGTCAAGGGGCTCAAATCACCGTACCTTGATACTATCGACATTGGGTGGCACTGACTCGCCCGCACAGTTTTAGGTCGCATCGCAAGGACTCATCTCGGTGGGGAAAGCGCACCTCATACTTGAGAGTTCTGGGTTAAGTCAAACCACACCTCGTCACTGCCCCGCAGTCGAGAGGTCTCCTCAAGTCAAGGTCATTCCATCACTGACCCGTACAACCAAGGGTCCTGCTCCGGTAATCATGGAGGAATGCAACAGACTAGCCTAGTAGAAAGGATTGAGTATGGAATGTCAACGGGTGTCCCACTGCCCAACTCTGTTGGAGGGTAATTCAAAATATGATATCGGGTGATCCACTGCCCAGCCCTGCTGGAGGGTAAACCCTAATACATCATCAGGTGACCCACTGCCCAGCCCTGCTGGAGGGTAAACCCTAATACATCATCAGGTGACCCACTGCCCAGCCCTGCTGGAGGGTAGACCTAGAATAAGCCGACAGGTGACCCACTGCCCAACCCTGCTGGAGGGTAAACCTGGAAGAAGTCGATGAGAGACCCACTGCCCAGCCCTACTAGAGGTTAAACCCAGAACAAGTCGACAGGCGACCCACTACCCAGCCCTGCTGGAGGGTAGAACTGAATCAAGACAACGAGCGACCCACTACCCATCCCTACTGGAGGGTAGACCCTCGAGATTTATTGGGTGACCCACTGCTTAGTCTATGCTAGAGGGTAAACCCTAGAAGTCAGTGGGAAACCCACTACCCAGTCTCTACTGGAGGGTATACCTGAAGAAGTCGATGAGCGACCCACTTCCCGGTCTCTACTGGAGGGTACAACACTGGCCAACCGAACACGAAGTGGGTATCGTGCCACCACCCGACTCCGGAACAACGCGAGAGGTCAAAAGTAAGCAAAGCAGAACATGACACGCGCCTGGGGCCCACATGACGTGTGGCCCCACTTCAACCCCAACCAAGCACACAAACGTTCTCAGGTAAAAACATCGACATGTACCTCCCAGGGTTCTCACATACTCCCAGAGTATGCAATGTCTCCAGCCAAATAGGCTAACATGCACACGACACCCATCGTCAACGTGAAGACGTAAATGTAAAAACTCCAACTTTTCACCTCAACGGCTGAGGCATGAACAACCACATCTCTTTAACCACCAACATCACTCTCCCTGGAGTGCACGCGATCACATGCCAAGGGTCCGCTACAAACACGGTAGAAGAACCGCCACTAGGGCACCATTCATATTCCACATTTAATAAGATCGCGTACGAGGCTCCGCTCGCCTGAACAGATTACACCGTTGTACTCCCCATGGAAAAAAACACGCGAGGTGGACTACTTACTCACACGAAACGATCAACCAGTGAAAAAGGTACTATTCACCATAACCAACTCATGTGGGGCCCACCCCTAGATCCCGAAACTGAACAAACGGGTCACACCTCTGCGATACCCTCGTAAAAACACACGGGATTCACTACTCAGTCGCACAAAATGGACACCCGGTGAAAAGGGTACTATTCAGCATAGACGGGTCGGGTGGGACCCACACCACGTCCCCGAAAAAGGTTAGGCAAACTACACCATTGCAATGCTCTCGGAAAAACATGTCAAAAGCACTACTCACTAGAGTGGAACAGATATCCGGAGAAAAAGATACATTCCGGCTTACCACGCACGAGCGATTCCAGGCAGAACCCGCACCCCTATCCCGAAGCGTTACCAACAGATCGCATTGTTGCGATCCTCTCGAAAAAGTACAGAAGACGGACTATTCACTTTTCCAAAACGGTCTCCTGGTGATAGAGATGTAAGATCACCGTCAACGCCCAAACGACCCTCATGGGGCCGGCACCATCGTGCAGAATTACAGCGGGTAGATTGTGCCAATGCAATGCCCTATGAAAAACACCTAGGAACGACACCTCGCACGCCCCGAACGGACGTCGGATGAAAGAGTTTCTAAACACTGCTCGCAGCTTAAAAGACTGGCCGCAGGGCCCACGCTTCAACTCCGGTGTCAACACCCGAAATCACCCTGGAAAACTCCGCCTCGGTGCCAGGGTTGTAATGCCACTAACGGTTCCCAAAATGGACTCCGGATGTGTCAGTGCCACCCAAAACAAGAATTCCCGAGAAGCCTGCTAAGCTGCTTTACGCACGTGATGTGCCCCCGAGCCCCTTGTCTCGGAATTTAAAACTCCCCAAAACACCTCAGAAAGTCCGCCTCAACGTCAGGTCCGTGCCGCCACAGACGGCGCACAAAACAGACGTCCATAGCTCAAAATACGGGCGTCCAAAATTTTAAGGGGGATTACCCCTGGACCGGACCGGCCCGGTCCTGCCGGTCCGCCCCGCTTGGGCCAACCCTCTCCAGCCAGCCCGCTGAACCACGGCCCAGCCGATGGGCCTGGCCCAGTCGGACCCATGGGCTGCCGCACCGTGGGCCATCGCCTCCCGTGAGGCCCACACATCTACGCGGCCTCCTCCACCGACCGGCCAGCTGGCCGGTTGCGTCCACGCGGAGACCCGTCATCGGCGGGTCCTGGACTCCCCGATTGCCCCCATCGCCGGCGCCTTCGGCCGGTCGCCTACGCCGCCACGCACCGGTGAGGTGCCGTCCGGTCGGCCAGATGGCCGACCGTCCTTCTTCCGCGATCGCTGCCGTGCCACCCTGTGCCTTGCCCGCGCCGCCGTCCGGGAGCCCCGCCGCCGCCTCCTAGGGACGCCGTGCCATCGCTCGAACCCGTCGTAAACCGAAAACCCGCAAACTTCGGTGAGCGATTGCGGAGGTTTCGGGACTCAAAATTCAAAAACAAAAGATGCGTTGGAAATCTCATAAATTATACTACACGATTATGGAATTTTTTCGAATATAAAACAACAACTTGATGCATAAAATCGAACTGAAAGAGGGGTTCGAGATTTAAAACTGAAACGAACAACGCCTACCTCTTGGGCGTAGCCCGATGCTTTATCGTTGACCCGTCGGAGTGGCCGCACCTCGCCGGAGTCGCCTCTCCAGAGCCGCCTCATCGGAGTAGAGGAGGAGAGGGTAGTAGTTTTCCAAGGGAGGGGGAAATGAGGGAGAAGAGAAGGGGGGTTAGGTTAATTAAATAAATTAATTAACTTAAACACCCTCTCGCGGCCCCATACCCGAATTCCCAACGGGGTCGGGATTAAGCCTCCCCTAGGAAAAAAACCATGCTCAGATCATAGAAGCGGTCTCAAGATTTTAATCCGAGACCCCGTTCAAAAGTTATTAAACCCAACACTCGAGGCTTCCAAATTACGAAAATGCCCCTGGGGCCATTTCTCACAAACGGCCCGCGCCTACGAAGATTACACCCCTCCTAGGGTAAACTTCATGCTTCGAACTCAACGGTGCCCTCTGTTTTCCAATCCAAGCCACCTTTTAGGAGATTCTTGAGTTAAGCCATTAAACGAATAAATTAATTATTTAATTTATCCGTTCCACGCTCCGATAGCGAGCGAGGGGTCCAAACGTCCCGCGTCGACATGTTTTATGTCTTTCCTAGGGTAAACACCCCATTCCGGATCCATCCATACACTCGGATCTCTAATCTGGATCACCGTTTAGGAGTTATCCCATTTATTTGGCGTGTTCAGTGTGAACGCACTGAAAATTTAATTCCGGCCACTCCGGGGCTCAGAATTGCACACCGTCTAAAGGCGCTGCTCTAGAATATCATCAAGAATATTCCAAAGTATTTCACAGAAAAAACCGAGTTCTTAAACCATTCCCTCCTTCATGATTTTCATCCCCAAAAAAGCAAAACCAGGGAACAACTCAGGGTACTAGGCCCGCACCTGGCTCTCCTGTACCCAGAAGAACTCTTACACAGTTCTGCGCCACCGCACATAGACCAAAGGGTTTGATCTATTCACGTGAGGTAGGCCCTTGACGATGATGTGCATAAGGACATTCATGCATCTCCTCAGGTAATCCACGCAAGATACGTCGTGCACCACTTCCGACCTTGGGGTTAGAGAAAGGCGGTAGGGAACCTCGCCATCCCTTTTGCACGGTCTCAAATGGACCAAAGGCTCTCAGGGGTAGCTCAACTCCCCGATCGAGCCTCTACGTCACACGCCGCGACTGGAATCACCGCCTGCACCTGGAACAAGGGCCGGTGATTCCCTCCTTCAAAATATCCATATAGTGAAACACCCAAGGATATCTGGCCACACAAGGTTTCACAGTCGATGTCTCGCAACCAAGAGTCTCTTACACGCTCGAAAAGCGATGGAGTCGACACCATCGACTAAAGAAAAAGGTCCCACGCCTTTTATCATACCAACACAGGTTTACACCGATGCCCCGCGCCACCCTGGTAACACCTCAAGCAAGGAGCAGGTAGAAGAGCATTCCACACACAGAGTCTAACAATTCTACTGCAAGAAGTAGAAGAGCTATAGAGTGTACGTCTTATCACCTCATGCTCTATAGGATCGTAGACATCCAAAGCCCGCAGCTGTCCGCGGTCTCAACTGTCAGCTCCCAGAGCCCGACATGGACTACCTAGTGGTGATGGGAAGACCACGTAAAGTCGTCCCCCACTACCAGCTCCTCCCGCTCCTCTGCTAGCACCACCTCTCTGGGTACTACTCCAATCATGGTGCTGACCCCATCGTGGTGGTGCACCTGATGCCTACCTGAAGCTCTCTGAATGCCTAGTCGGGCAGTCCCATGCCAGGTGACCACACTCATAGCACGCATAGAACTAACTCTCTTAGGCTTCACTGGTGCCCTCCGGTGCCACTGTGGTGTGCGACCACTCCCCTGAGTCCAGTTTTCAGAAAGCCACCTACGTCTAGGTTCTTCTTGCTGACGCTTGCTAGCTGCGACAGACGTCTCGGCTCCAACGAGCCTGCTGCCACCACCAACTCTAGAACGTGACAGGAAGCTCTCTGTCACCATCGCCTGCTCTAGCACCCCGACATATGTGGAAATTCCCAAGGGTACTATGACAGCATGAATCCTTCGACGAAGACCCTGCTCCAACTTCTGCTCTCAAATGTTGTTTTCATGGACCAAGTCCGGGTAAAAGCGTGCACAATCTACAAAACTATCCGCGTACTCTGCTACCATCATCCCCCCTACTGAAACTGCAGGAGCTCCTGAATCCAAATGGAGCGTAAGAAGGAGAGGAAAAACTCCTCACGGAACAACAACTAAAAGTAACCCCACGAAAGCGACGACTCGTCAGGAAACTGAGTCACCAGACTCCACCAACGCGAAGCTGCTCCACGAAAAAGGTTGGATACCAAGGCCACTCTCTGATCTGTCGGCGTCTGCACAAGCCTAAAAAGGTGAACCACTGTCTCTAGCCAAACCTATGATACCTGAGGGTCTATCTCACCACTGAACCTTAGCGGTCTCTGCCGCTAGAACTCACGGAACGCGCTCAACCTGTGCTCAAGCCCCATCTGCTCTGCTGATGCTGTCTGCTGCTCAACAGGTGGGGGTGCTGCTACCAGCCCACCTAGAGAAAGGGCTCACATGATGGGTCCTGGACTGAGGCCTCGTAGCTCATAGGGTCATCGTCATGAACCAAAGCTGGTATCCTAGCAGGCTGCCTTCACAGAGACATCCTTAATATTATCAAGGAGTGCCGCAGTCAGATGTGCATATATGTATATAACAACAACACCAACGATGGGGATCTGAATCAAGAAGGACAGTCAAAGACTCAATCCTATGTGATGCACAAACCAATTTCCCTGCAACAAGTGTCTCAGCATGCCGAGTCGAAAAGCAGGTTATCAAGGTCCTGGTGAATGGATACGTCGGCCCCCACACCATCAATGGACTCCCTGGCTTGAGAGCCGCTCTCGATACACATTAACACTATTGCCCTAAATCCCAACCAATTCATTTTTAGGGATGTACGAACAATGTCCCAAGGAATGAACCACCTCTGATACAACTTTTTCACGACCCGACCCTACCCGGGCTTGAGCTGCAACTACCCCAAGCCCGCCTTTATAGGCCAGGGGCTGGTGACAAGCGCCGAAGGCTAAACAACTCGGGGAGGCCTTTTCCTGAGTACCTGTACACACACACACACACAGCACACTCAATGCAAAAGTGTAGAGTAATAGAAAATATAAGTAAAGTAAAGGGAAACTTCTATATATGAACCAAAAATGTGCATCGACCTCTAATCAGAACAAGCAAGTGATGAAGGTAAAATGAAAAAGAAAAGGGGTAAACATGCGCCCAACCAGAAAAGTTCCACAACCCATCAACAGGTAAACAAAAGAAAAACAGCTGGAAGGGTCCCCCTCCTGGAACCCGACTCAGACCACCACATGCAGTCCAAGATCCCGATCTCCTAAGCTCCGCTGACGTCACGACCAACCTATCTGTCATCTGCAAGGGCACAACAAGTGCGTGAAAAGCCTAGGAAGGGGTGAGTATAAAAATACTCAGTAGGATACCCCGAAGGCTCGAGGGAGAAACAAAGGAGGTACCGAAGGGTGAGCAGTAGATCGAACATGGGAAATTAGAGGAGTACAACTGAAAGTGCAGTAAGGTGTACAGTAAAGAGTCTAGCTCAACCCAACAAGAGGAAAGAAGGTAGACTCGTCCTGACACAAGGAGTTGGAAATGGTGAGAAGATGAACTTCCCGTCGATTCTTTTCTACCTATAGCAGGAGAGTAGACTCGTCCAACCATGAGAAGCTAGACACGGAAAGCACGTGGCATACCCCGTGCGTCTTTGCCTCTCCTGGAAGGAAGGTAACCAAACCCATGAAGTGGGTACTGGAACAAGGTATATACAAATATATATGCTCAACAAGAAGCCCGAACAAGATTTTAAGGGGATCTCCATCCCGTAGATCATCCCAAGAAAAGTTCCTAGCAACAGTCCCAGAAATAAACACCAATGATGCCCCATAATCCCGCATGTCTGCCCCAAACTGCAAGTCAAGGGGCCCTAGTCACTATACCTTGATACTATCCGCTTTGGGAGGAACTGACTCGCCTGGATGGTTTCAGGTCGCGTCGCAAGGACACGTCACGGTGGTGAAAGCACCACTCGTACTTGAGAGTTCCGGGTTAATTCAAACCACACCTCGTCACTGCCCCGCAGTCGAGAGGTCTCCTCAAGTCAAGGTCGTTCCATCACTGACCTGTACAACCAAGGGTCCCACTCTGGTAATCACGGAGGAAAGCCACAGACTATTCTAGTAGAAAGGACTGAGTCTGGAATGTCAACGGGTGTCCTACTTCCCAGCTCTACTAGAGGGTAATTCATAATATGATATCGGGTGACCCACTGCCCAGTCCTGCTGAAGGGTAAACCCCAATAAGATATCGGGTGACCCACTGCCCATCCCTGCTGGAGGGTAATCCGTAATACATCCTCAGGTGACCCACTACCCAACCCTGCTGGAGGGTAAACCCTAATACATAATCAGGTAACCCACTGCCCTTCCCTGCTGGAGGGTAGACCTCGAATAAGCCGACAGGCGACCCATTGCCCAGCCCTGTTGGAGGGTAGACCTGGAAGAAGTCGATGGGTGACCCACTGCCCAGCCCTGCTGGAGGGTTAACCCGGAACAAATCGACAGACGACCCACTGCTCAGCCCTGCTGGAGGGTAGACCTGAATCAAGACGACGAGCGACCCACTGCCCAGCCCTTCTGGAGGGTAGACCCTCGAGAGTCGTCGGGTGGCCCACTGCCCAGTCTCTGCTGGAGGGTAAACCCTAGAAGTCAGTGGGAAACCCACTGCCTAGTTTCTATTGGAGGGTACAACAATGGCCAGACGAACACAGAGTGGGTATCGTGCCACCACCCGACTCTGGAACAACCTGAGAGGTCAAAAGTATGCAAAGAATAACATGACACACATCTGGGGCCCACACGACGTGTGGCCCCAAGTCAACCCCAACCAAGCAAAGAAGCGTTCTTAGGTACAAACATCCACATGTACCTCCCAGGGTTCTCACATACTCCCAGATTATGCCGCGTCTCCAACAAAACAGGCTAACGTGCACACGACACCCATCATCAATGCGAAGGATTAATCGTAACAACTGCAACTTTCCACCTCAACAACTGAGGCACGACCAACCACATCTCTTTAACCAACAACATCACTCTCCCAGGAGTGCATGCGATCACATGCCAAGGGTCCGCTACAAACACGGTAGAAGAACTGCCAACGGGGCACCTTTCATATTCCACATTTAATAAGATCGTGTATGAGGCTCCGCTCGCCTGAACAGATTACACCGTTGTACTCCCCACTGAAAAAAACACGCGAGGTAGACTACTTACTCGCCTGAAACGGTCAACCGGTGAAGAAGGTACTATTCACCATAACCAACCCTGTGGGGCCCACCCCTAGATCCCGAAACTGAACAAACGATTCACACCACTGCGATCCCCTATAAAAAACACACGGGATTCACTACTCAATCGCCCAAAATGGACACCCGGTGAAAAGGTACTATTCACCGTAGCCGAGTTGGGTGGGACCCACACCACGTCCCCGAAAAAGGTCGGGCGAACTGCGCCATCACAATGCTCTCGGAAAAACACGTCAAAAGCACTACTCACTTGAGTGGAACATAAATCTGGAGAAAAAGATACATTCCGGCTTACCGCGCACGAGCGGTTCCACACAGAACCTGCACCCCGGTCCCAAAGCGCTTCTAATGGATCGCACCATTGCGATCCTCTCCAAAATTTACACAAGATGGACTATTCACTTGTCCAAAATGGTCGCCCGATGATAGAGATGGAAGATCACCTTCAACGCCCAAACGACCCTCGTGGGGCCCGCACCATCGTGCGGAATTACAGCGGGCAGATTGCACCAATGAAATGCCCTCTAAAAAACACCCAAGAACGACTGCTCGCACGACCCGAATGGACGTCCGATGAAAGAGTTTCTAAACGCTGCTCACAGCTTAAAAGACGGGCTGCGGGGCCCACGCCTCAACTCTGGTCTCAACACCCGAAATTGCACTGGAAGACTCTGTCTCGGTGGTAGGGTCACAATTCCACTGACGACGCCCAAAACGGACTCCAGATGTGTCTGCGCCGCCCAAAACAAGAATTCCCGGGAAGCCCGCTAAGCTACTTTACGCACGCGCCGTGCCCCCGAGCCCCTCGTCTTGGAAGTTAAAACTCCCAAAACCACCTCAGAAAGTCTGCCTCAATGTCAGGTCTGCGCCGCCGCAGACGGCACGCAAAACGGACGCCCGTAGCTCAAAATACGTGCATCCAAAATTTTAAGGGGGATTACCCCTGGACCGGACCGGCCTGGTCCGGCCGGTCCGCCCCACTTGGGCCAGCCCGCTCGGGCCGACCCGCTCGGGCCGGGCCGCTGAACTGCGACCCCGCAGCTGGGCCCGGTCCAGCCGGACCCACGGGCCGCTGCACCGCGGCCTGCCGCCTCTCGTGAGGCCCGCATGTCTGCGCGGCCTCCTTCACCGACCGACCGGCTGGCCGGTCGCGTCCACATGGAGACCCACCATCGGCGGGTCCTGGTCTCCCCACGCGGTCTGGTGCCTGCGACCCCTGTTGCGCCCCTCGCCGGTGCCTTCGGCTGGCGCCCTCGGCCGGTCGCCTACGCCGCCCCTCACCGGCGAGGTGCCGTCCGGTCGGCCAGATGGACGGCCGTCCTTCCGCCGCGCCCGCTGCCGCGCTGCCCTATGCCTTACTAGCGCCACGGTCTGGGAGCCCCCCCCGCCGCCTCCTAGGGACGCCACGTCGCCGCTCGAACCCGCCAGAAACCGAAAACCCGCAAACTTTGGCGAGCAATTGCGGAGGTTTCAGAACTCCAAATTCAAAACCGAAAGATGCGTTGGAAAGCTCATAAATTATACTTCACGTTTATGGGATTTTTTCGAAGATCAAACAATAACTTGATGCATAAAATAGAACTCAAAGAGGGGTTAAGGATTTAAAACTCAAACGAACACCGCCTACCTCTTGGGCATAGCCCGATGCTTCGTCGTTGACCCGTCGGAGTGGCCGCACCTCACTGGAGTCGCCTCGCTGGAGCCGCCTTGCCGGAGTGGAGGAGGAGAGGGGAGAAGTTTTCCAGGGGAGGGGGAAATGAGGGAGAAGAGAAGGGGGGGGGGGTTAGGTTAATTAAATTAATTAATTAATTTAAACACCCTCCCGCAGCCCCGTACCCGATCTCCCGACATGGTCAGGATTAAGCCTCCCCTAGGCTAAAAACCATTCTCAGAGCACAACGGAGGTCTCAAAATTTTAATTTGAGACCCCGTTCAAAAGTTATTAAACCCAAAGGCCGAGGCCGCCAAATTACAAAAATGCCCCTGGGGCCATTTCTCACAAACAACCCACGCCCCGCGAAAATTACACCCGTAATAGGGTAAAAAACACGCTCCAAACTCAACAGTATCCTCTGTTTTCCAATTCGAGCCACTGTTTAGGAGATGCTTGAGTTAAGACCTTAAAAGAATAAATTAATTATTTAATTTATCCATTCCACGCTCCGATAGCGAGCGAGGGGTCCAAACGTCCCGTGGCGACATGTTTTATGTCATTCCTAGGGTAAAAACCCCATTCCGGACCCATCCGTACACTCAGATATCTGATCCGGATCACCATTTAGGAGTTATCCCATTTATTTGGCATGTCTAGTGTGAACGCACTGAAAATTTAATTCCGACCACTTTGGGGCTCAGAATCGCATGCCGTCTGAAGGCGCTGCTCTGGAATATCATCAAGAATATTCCAAAGTTTTCACAGAAAAAACCGGGTTCTTACAATAAATATTTCTTCACATTTATCCTTATAAGAAAACATGACTCCCTTATGAGTTATCATAGTATGAGGGTCATCAATCATGAGAAATTTCTCAAAAAATAGCGATAATATCCAGTTGACCCATGGAAACTATAGATATATATCATGGATGTTGGCCTCGACTATCATTCAATTGCTTTTGTCTTTGAAGGATAAAAAAATATCTCATTTCTTGTGATGATATGCCTCAAGAATGGGACTTCCTTCAACCAGAACTCACAATTATTGTAATTTTAATAGAGCTTATCCTTTCACAAGGTATTTAGCATAGTTCTCATATGCTCCTGATGCTCCTCCTTGGTTTTGGATTAAATTAGAATATCATCTATAAATAATATCAAAAATTTGTCAAGGTAGTCTTTAAAGACATTATTCATCAAGTACATGAAGATTGATAAATCATAGTGAGTCTGAATGGAATTAAAATGAAATAATAATTCCCATAACATGTATGAAAAGTAGTCTTAAGGATATCCCCCTTCTTCACCCTAACTTGGTAATATCTTGACCATATATCCACCTTGGAGAATTATTGTGCTCTAAATAGATGATCATACAAGTCATAAATTCATGGAAAATGGTACGTTGTTCTTTATAATGATTTTATTGAGATCAAGATAATCAATTAAAAGTTATATTAAACCATCCTTCTTCTTAAAAAAGAGGACTAGTGCACCCACTACTACAAAAACAATATTTAACAGTGCTGGTATTTATCTGCGCTACAAAAAGCTCTAATAAATGACATCTTTATCAGCGCTAAAGAAAGTAATGCTAAATTTAACCTTTTTATTAGCTCTTTTTTAGAATTGATAAATTTAACCTTTATCCGCACTTTATTTTTAGCATAGATAAATGGTACCCTTTATCAGCGTTTTTTTGTAACCATAGATAAAGGTCACCCTTTATCATCACTCTATTATTAACAGTGATAAAGATTGATTTTATCAGCACTTTTTTAGCAGTGATAAAGGCCCAAATAAATAAAATGAAATAATTAAATAAAAAGTAAAAATTTGTTTATTAAAAAAATATTACAAATTTTATTAATTAAATAATTATTAATAAAAAAGAATAAATTAATTTTACATTATTAAATATCAAACATTTTATTAATTAGATAATTATGATAATTATGATAATAAATGTTAATAAATTGAATATATTAAATATATAGATCTATATTAATGTATATTAATGTGATTTAAATATTATAATATATTTATGCACTTTATATTAAAGAGTCATATATTTAGTGAATAATGGTTTATAATTAAAAATTATTATGAATTAAAAATACTGAAAAATTGCATAGTGAAATATATAAATGAATATAGCATTTGATTTTTCAATTTAACATATATCAAATTTGTGTTATATTGATTTCACATATAAGTAATTAATTAATTTTTTATATACAATACACACATGCAAAACTTATCCATTTTTCAATATTTTTAATGTGTACTCATTTTTAATTTTTTCAATTTCACTCAATTTCAATATATTTTCATATGCATGCACTTACAATTAGATATAAATATTATTTTTTAGAAATATTTCTTTAATTAAAAATAAATAATTATGAAATTATAATAAATATATTTAAAAATAAATGTATTTACTATATTTACATTTATATATATTTATTGATTATATTTAAATCTAAATTTTTTTATTTATAATTATAATTATAAATCTTTTATCAGTGCTTAAGTAATAAGCGCTGATAAATATAGGTCTTTAGAAGTGATTTTTTTCACAAATAAATATTATGTTTTATCAACGCTAAAAAGGAAATGATAAAATAAATGTTTAGCAGTGATAAGACATTAACGATGATAAATATCACAATTATTAGTGCTAAAAAATAAGCTTTGATATAAGGAATATTTATCAGTTCTTATTTTTAAGCACAGATAAAAGTGTCCTAATCTATTTTAAAAAAACTAACCATTTTTGAACCCGTTGCAATATCAAAAGCTTTCCGTGGAATCCACCCACTACTGGTGTCCTCTTCTGTTAATCGAATCTTGAATCACACAAGTCGACTTCCTCCAATTGCTCGAACAATGTTAAACATCTGGTGTTCGATTACAGTTAGGGTTTCTAAAGTTGATTTTATTTATCCTAGAAAGGTAGGCCTTTCAATTTAAGTTGTGTATTTTTCGTTTAGTTTTTGATTTATTATTCGACAATGTTATGATTTATTTTTGGTACAGTCCTTGTAAACTATTTTTCTTTTAGATTATGAATAGAATGATTTGTTTATGATCCATTTTTTGATTGACTACGGATTTGGATATCCTGTTTTGGTCTTTATAAATTGTTTTTTGGATCAATTTTCTTCGTTGTCTATATTTGAAACCCCATATTACTCCGTAATATCAATTCCTAGTTTTTAATTTATATTGATCATTGGTTGATAATAGTTACAATTATTCTTTATCTCTTTCTATATAGCGATCTTGGTCATTGATATCTATTCATGATTTCATCTTCTTATTAATACTAAAGGTATTATAATTACAGTTCCATTGTGAGTTAATATATCCCATGTTCATTCCCTAGATGTTTTAGGTATGTTTCCCCAACATGGAATCTATAAATTGATTTTTTAGAATTTTTTTAAAAACATAAGGTAGTTTATTAAGAATGGGTCAAATTTTCATGTTATCTTTATAAAAGAATAAAAAAAAATCCTTTGTTTATAAATATCTAATAAAAAATTAATTTGGTTTTCATAACAGTCCATGAAATCATTTTATATCATCCTTCATGTTGGTGGTAAAATTTAACCAAAAAAATAACATGTAATAATCAATGGATGATAATTAATATGAATTTAAATTTATTGCAACATATTTATTACAGAAGTATAATTAATTTGTTTTTATTTTTTAAAGTGGTAAATTAGTATTAATAATAGGTAGTTGAAGAAGATAAATGGAAAAGAAATATAATAAATTATTAATTACATAAATGAAATCAATTTTTTTGTTGAAATACTTCTTTGTATTGAATAATTTAGGACATCCCATTGAGATTAGGACCTCTAAAATGTGTAATAGATGTAAATTATAAAGATTATTAGTAGCTAATATATAGGGATAATAATTTTAGTTGTTTTTCTAAAAGGGTAGTGGAGGGGTTCTTATATAATTGATAATGAGTGTCATTTTGTCAAATACCCATTCCTTAATTCATGATAAATAAAAATATACATCTCATGTGGATCCAATGTGAAGAAATAATAGATATTTTCTGTGCATTACCACTATATATTAAGGGTAAGTACGCAACATGGGAAATGAAATAAGGATGAGTAGTATATAACCTTCACATTTGAATGAAGTCATAGGATAACACATGCTATAATGAAGTAATTCTCTTCTTATATACAATTACCCATTTTATTCAACATACTAAATTTATTTGAATCAAAACTATAAATGTTGAGTTTCCCTTATTAGAATTTTCTATAACATTCACCTTTGATAATGAATATCTCATGTTTATTTATTTATATATTGTACAAAATTAATATTTTAAGAACCCAATGGGATGTATATAAATCAAATATGGATGCACGCTAATTGTTTGACAAATGAGTATAATGATGAAGTTAAAGAGTTCATAATGTTTTTAATGGAGCATGCAGAAAACCGTTCTAAAATCCTTTTTCCATGTTTACGTTGTTGTTATTTAAGAAAAATTATTCCATAAGGTTTGGAAGGATATTTGATTTATCACGGAATAGATAAATGATATGAATGTAGGACTAAACATGGGGACAATATGATTGTGGACACCAATTGGGATGATACAGTGGTTTATGAATCATTTGATATGAATACCTTTATAAATGATGACAGAGATTGTATGTAATAAATTGAAATGGAAATTGAAGATGAACTTCGTGATTATCCAAAGTTGTTTGAGGAGTTAAATATTTATTCCAAGAAACCCTTGTATATAGGTTGTACTAAATAAATTACATTCTCATCTGTATTGATGTTATATAATTTCATAGATGGAAATGGATAGAGTGACACTAGAATTACAGAACTAATTGGTCTCCTTAATGATATACTACGAGAAGAAAATGAACTACCATTCCAAACATATGATGCAAAATTAATTTTATGTTCAATGGGAATGATCTATAAATAAATACTTTCTTGTCTAAATGATTACATATTGATTTCACAAGGACCATGAATCACGAATAAAATTCCCTAAGTGCGGCGCATATTGATATAAGAAAAAAAAATCAATTCCTTTAAAATACGCAAGGAAATTTCATATCATTCCATGGTTTAAAATAATATATGGATGTAATGAACCCATGAGACAATTATAATGGAATGAATATACAATAATTAAATATGGGATACTATGTCATCCAACAAGATATCCTTAGTGAAAGAAAATTGATTACGAGTTTTCTGAATTTTGAAATTAGCCGATAAACTTGTGTCTTGTGTTATCTACAAATGTAATAAATCCTTTTGGTGTACATATTAGTACTCATACTACATGACCTATCATGTTGGAAAATCATAACTTTCCATTATGGTTATGCATAAAGAAAAAATAAATTATGTTTTCTCTACTTATATCTAGAATAAAGAAACATGGTAATTATATTGATGTCTATTTGGATCCATTAATCGAAGTTCTGAAATCGAGGTGGGATACATGTGTTACAATGTATGATGCTCATATAATAAAGGAATTTACATTTAGGGATATGTTGTATGGAATGATAAATGAATCCCCTACTTCTAGAAATTTATCAGGCTATAGCATTGAAGGAATGTTAGGGTGTCCCATTTGTAAAAAACAAACATAATTAGTTTGGATGAACCATTCCTCAAAGACTGTGTTTTTAGGACATCAATTTTTTTTTACCTCGATGAAAAACATACCGATCTAGGATGAAATCATTCCATGGGAATATTGAACAATGTACAACAATATCTATAGTAATGGGCAATCAACTGTAAAATAAAGTAAAAAATATTGACACTATTTTTGGTAAACCATTTTTTTAAAACCTTACAAAATACAATTGGAAGAAGAGATAAATTTTATTTAGGTTACAATATTGTAATTGTTTGTATTTAATAAATTTTCTTGATGTCATGCATGTCGAATTAAATGTATTTGATAGTGTTATTGGAACATTGATAAATATTTCTAGACAAAAAGAAATATGGAATTAAGGATATGTTGGACTTGATTGAAATGGGGATAAGGGAATAGTTGGCACCACTGAAGGGTAAAAAGAGGAATTTTCTTCTTCTAGTAACATACACTCTATTCAGATAGGAAAAATTATAATTTTTCCTTTTCCTTTTGTAAAAGTTCAATAAGGGTACTAATAAAATATCAAGAATGTCATGTGAATGACTAATTTGAATTTACAAGGACTGAAAGCACATGACATTCATGTTTTCATGAAATATTTAATGTCTCCTGCTTTCTATTACATTCTACCTCAATATTTACTATATAAATTAACCAAAATCTTCCTATTTTTCAAATTTATATGCAGTAAAGATGTAGACCTGAAAAAGTTTCCCATCATGAATAAGAAGATTGCTGTCATATTATGTGAATTAGAGATGTTCTTCCCACCACCATTCTTTGATATAATGGTCCACTTGATGGTTCACTTGGTTAGAGAGGTTCGACTATGTGGTCTTATCCATTATAGATGGATTTACCCCACTGAATGGTATCTGGAGATTTTGAAAGGGTGTTTCAAGAATAGAAGTTGGCAAGAATATTTTGTTGTAGAACAATATATTATTGGGGAAGCTATTGAATTCTATATCGATTACTTATCAGATGTTGAAAGAATCAGTCTCCCAAAGTCTCATTACAACGAACACCTTCTGGGTGAAGGAATTTCAAGAAGAGATGTTGTTATAATTAACTTTATAGAGCAAGATCAAGAAAACATTTACATATTATGTAATAGTGAAGATGTTGATCCATAAATTGAATCCCACAAAAACATTCTTTGAGATTTTAATCCATCAAAGGCGAAAGTATGGATATAAAATACAAATAATAAATAGTTTATAGGATGGTTCATAGATCAAATTTATAAGTAGTTATCTAAAAAAATGAATTCAATTGTTGAACAAATTCAAATGGATAGCTAGAGGACCAAATAAATATGGTTATTCTTACACTAGTTTTGTAATCAAAAGTTATATTTTCTATAAAAAATAACACAATGACTTCAGTAGAATGAAAAATAGAGGTGCTTCTCTTGTGGTAGAATCGATGATAATATTTGGTTCCATGGATAGAAATCTAATTATGAAAATATTTCATATTTTGGTATTATCAAATAGATATATGAGTTGGATTATAAAACATTTCATGTGTCACTTTTCCATTGAAAATGGGTTAAAAATATAAATGGAGTGAAGGTTGATGAAATTATCTTTGTGAAGGTGAATTTCAATATGAAAGGGGAAAAAGGAAAACTGTTTATAATGGTATCATAACCATTTTAAGTATTTTATGTCTCTGATCTAACAAACAAGAATTAGTAGATTTTTCTACTGGTGACTAAACCAAATGTCGATTAAGTTGAAAATTCAATCAAGTATGACCCTTTCATTTGGACATCATAATCAGTTCATGCAAGTCCCAATGTAGGAAATTTGTTATACATTATATGGGACTATAAAGGGGGCATTTATATTCTTTATAGAGGAACCAAATCCTTAAAGCCTTTAAAAAATAAATAGAGTTCAATGAGAAGGTAAAAGTGTTTTTTAACATATTATATTTTTCCACGTAATATTATATATTCTATACTATATTAACATAATCTAAATAAAATGTTTTTCTACTCATATAGACATTTTCTTCTACACATGATGATGTAACCAATCTTTCAGAAGAACAAACTATAATAAAGAAACCCCTTTGGAAAGATGTAATGGTAATTTTATGATATAATTTCTCTATTTTACCAAAAAATTATATAATGAAACATTGATTTAATTTTCATTATTTCATGAAGATTACATTTATTTTAGAATATTTTTATCTAGGTCTCATTACTTTACAAGAAGAGAAACGATGTTGTCTATGCTCAATCACAGAGTTAATCTTGATGTTTTCACAATAAATGTTTTTTATATGGAATTAATGTATTGTTTCATATTTATATTTAATTTATTCATTTTTATTATTACCCGTATAATAATTTTTTTCTTATAAAGGTGGATTATTTTGTTTGAGTTGGGGTGGTCTTTCTATCTTTTATGCCTTTCTGCACCAAAAAATCCATAGAATTATTCTCCCTCAATACCTTTTGACCACTATAGTTTTGTATTTATCACTTTATTTCAAGTTACCTCCATTGCCTTTGCAAGAAGAGCAACGAAACTACCTCTGATCAATTATAGAGGTAATATTGATGTTTTCATAGTAAAGTTTTTCCATATAATTAATGTGTTGTTTCATATTTATCTTTTATTTTCTCCTTTTTAGTATTACTCACATAATAATTGTTTTCTTATATAGGTTGATTCCTTTGTTAGAGTTGGGGTGATATGTCCAAATTTTATAAATTTCTAAACAAAAAATTCCACTGATTTCTTCTCCCTCAAAACCTTTTAACAAAAATTTTGCTTAATTTATCACTTTATTTCAAGTTATCTCCATTGCCTTTGTAGAAAGAGCGACAATGCTGCATCTGCTCAATTAAAGGGGAAATATTGATTTTTTCACAGTAAAATCATTGTCTAGAAAAATAATGTACGATTTCATATTAATATTTAATTAATTTATTTTTATTATTACTCACATAATAATTATTTTCTTATTTAAGTGGATTATTTTGTTTTATTTGGAGTTATCTGTCCATATTTCATGCCTTTTTGTACCAAAACATCCATATACTTCTTCTCCCTAAAAAACTTTCACTCCTGTAGTGTTGAAAATATTCAATTTCCTTTAAGATCACTCCACTAATGAATCACAGAGGTAATATTGACATTTTTATAGTAAAATTATTATCCATAGACTTAATGTATTATTTTATATTTAGGTTTTATTTATTCCTTTTTAGTATTACTCATAATAATTTTTTTATTATATAGGTGGATTATTGTTTTTTTAGTTTATGTAGTTTGTTCGAAGATGCTCGTGTAGTGTTGGTAGTTTCACAAAAAAGTCAATGGGCTGGTATGACTCCAAGTACTTCTTTCTATTTAAAATTGAAATTAATTTTAGTAAAAAAGACAACTGACATACTCAAAATTGAGAAAAAATATTTATATTATTTTTATACTTTAATAAAATGATCCATAAGTCATTTGTAATGTGTAATAATCAAATACACCTCAATCTGATACACAATGTGCCTGATATGACTCGATGTGGCCGTTATTAGTTTTAAATTGATACTTGACTTTAAAAAGTGACGCTCTCTGAAAACTGAGAAAATGAACTTATATTTTTTTGATAATTTAGGTAATAGTTTTATAAATCATTTTTAACATGTAGGAATCAACCTCATGTCAAACTGATACATAATGTGATCCGTATGAGTCAAAGTGCATGTTTCAAGTTTAACATGAAATTTTAGTAAAAAAGACATGCGAGGTACTCAAAAACCAAGAAAATACATTCATATTGATTTTATAATTTATTATAACAATCCATATGTGATTTGGAATGTATAGAAAATAGTCTAACCTCAATCCGATGCACGATGTGATCAGTATGACTCTAAGTGTGTATTTATTTAAAATTGACATCAATTTTTGTAAAAAACAAAATGAACCACTGAAAACAAAAAAATACATTCATATTGTTTTGATAAATTAGGAAAGTGTTCCATAAGTTATTTGAGACATGCATGAATTAGTCACACCTTACCTGGATGCACAGTATGACTAGTATGACTCGAAGTCTGTGTTTTTATTTGAAATTGATATCAAATTTAGTAAAAAGGCCAACTAACCTACTCAAAACTGGGAAATTGCATTCAAAATGGTTAAATAATTTAGTATAATGATCCAAAAGTCATTTTTTATGTGTATGAATCATGGTCACTTAAATCCAATACACAATGTGATCGGTAAGAGTCAAAGTGCGTGTTTCAATTCTAAAAAGGAAATTTAGTAAAAAATACAAGTGACATACTCAAAACTGAGAAAGCACATTAATATTGTTTTGATAATTTAGTAAAATTATCTATAAATCATTTGGGATGTATAGAAATTAGATTCATCTCAATCCAACAAATGCTGTGACCGGTATGACTCAAAGTGTATCTTTTTTATTTAAAATTGTTATGAATTTTAGTAAAATGGAAAAGTATCCTACTAAAAACCCATAAAACACATTCAGATTATTTTGATACATTATGAAAATGTTCTAAAAGTCGTTTTCTTGTGTATTAATTTTCCTCACCCCAATCTGATACACGATGTGCTCGGTATGAATAAAAGTGTCTGTTATTAGTTGAAAATTGATATTTTAGTTGAAAAAGTGTCATTCACTGAAAACTGATCAAATCTACTTATATTTTCTTAATAATCCAGGAAAACAATTCACAAGTAATTTTTTATGTTTATTAATCCATTTAACATCAAATTTATACACTATGTGATCATAATGAGTCAAAAGTTATTGTTTCGAGTCTAAAAGAACATTTCAGTATAAAAGACATCTCACATACTCAAAACTAAGAAAACACATTCATATTGTTCTAATACTTTAGAAAAATGATCCATATGTCATTTGGGACATGTATGAATCATCCACACCTAAATCCGATGCATGGTGTGACTGATATCACTCAAAGTGCATCTTTTTATTCAAAATTGTTCTCAATTTCAGTAAAATTGACATCTATCCTACTCAAAACTAAACAAAAACATTCATATTTTTTTGATAATTTAAAAAAAGTATCCATAATTAATTTTTTACATGTAAGAATCATCATCACCTCAATCATATACATGTTGTTCTTGATATGACTCAAAGTGTCCATTATCAGTTTAAAATCGACATTTTAGTTCAAAAAGTGTCACTCCTTGAAAATAGATCAAACACACTCAAATTTTCTTGATAATTTAGAACAATGATCCATAATTAATTTTTGATGTGTAGGAATGTATTTCATATCAAATTAATACACGATGTGATCATAATGAGTTAAAAGTGCATGTTTCTAGTTTAAAATAACATTTTAGTAAAAAAGACAACTAACATACTCAAAACTAGGAAAACACATTTAGATTATTTTGATACTTCAGTACAAAGATCCAAAATTCATTTTGGATTTTTAATAATTAGACTTACCTCAATCTGATGCATGATGTGGCTGGTATTACTCCAAGTGTTTCCTTTTATTTAAAATTGACACCATTTTTATTAGAATTTTCACTTTATGTTAATTTATTTCATTATATTATTAATAACATAAGAATTGTTTTCTTATGAAAGTGAATTATTTTTCTCGAGTATGGGTGGTTTGTTTGGAAATAACATGATTTTTGTCAGGATTAAAAGACAAAGAAAAATTTATGCTTTTGAATGTATGTAATAATTTTTATTTATTTAATTGTATAAAACAATGTTTTAAATGTCCATAATATAGTGTTTTTTATCATATTTTAGTTGTAAATTTCATTTCATTTTAAATATTTTATTGGGACTTGTTTTTTTGACATATCATGTGTTTCTGGTGTTGTGGTGTGCTGTTACATCACATTATAGTGGTGTTGAAATGCTTTGTTATAGCACACTGTAGTATATCCATTTATCAGTGCTTTTATAAGAACTGATAAAAGACCCTTTATTAGTGATTTTATAAGCTCTGATAAAAGACCAGGGCTTTTAACCTTGCTCATGTAGTCATTGCTTTTCTAGCACAGATAATGGATATTTCTAGCTCTCTCAAAGGATTATTTTGTAGTAGGGGCCCCATGGTGAAGCACTAGAGGGTATATAACCTGTATCCAGATTCTACTATAGTTATTTCTTTAGATTCTCAAATTCAACAAAAACCATCCTATATAATTTCTTGTTTATTGTAAATTCCCCAGGTATATTCTCGATTGAAAATCGGGCCTCTCAGTTAAGAGGAAGACCACACAATTCCTCAGGAAACACATCTATGTATTCCCTCAAAATAAGAACGTTATTGACGATGGTTACTTACTTTGACTCAATCATATGATCAAGATATTATTTATCAATTTTTATTAATATCCATGCTTTAGATGATGGTACCAAAGAACATTCATCCTTCTCCTTGCACTTGTATATAATCGGGGGTCGATTATCCATATAAAGAGTGATTTGATTCTAATGGAAATTTTTGTTGGCTCTATATAGGAAAAGATAATCCATGCCCAGAATTTCATCAAATTACATCAAATGGAGACTTATAATATTTTCAATAAGAACATTCCCATGATCTTCAACATGACGTTAAATACTCATAGAATTTTTCCCTGATGATTTAATATCATTTCAGGTGGGGAATCGATGTTCTTAGAAAAGATACAAGATATGATGATAGGATCTGAATTGAAATATAAGCTGACTTACACTAATTTAAATTAGTGGTTATATTTATTTCATTCATCATCATCTATCTCAACATAGGCCTTTCATTGAACCCTTGATCTTGGAGATTCTTGTTGCTCATCATGCTCCTCATCCCTTCTAATAGACCATTGTCTTGGATAATGGACAAATTAACTGTATTGATGACATAAAACATTTTATGATGCCTTATATAGATTTTTTTTTCATACATCCCATTATTCATTTTTTCATGACAATTGGATACATTGTGCCATGTCTTTCCACACTTAAAACATCTCCCAGTCCCTTCATGACATTTCCCATAGTGCCTCTTTCCACACTTGTTGCATGAAGGAAATCATGACTTCTTCCCCTTATCACCTTCATTAGATGGACTCTTAGGAGATATCATCTACCTCTTCCCTGAATTATTTGGGCATTAAAGAAAGTGAAAATTTTTAATCCTGATTTTGATAGCTGTTTTGGCATAATCCAGATATGTCTTACTTGATCTTCAATATGATTGGTAATCTCATTTTGGTAGTCATCAATTTCCCTTCATATTTATTTTTTACCCAATTCCTCCTATTTCCAACCATTGGATAGAATCAAATAATAATTATAAATGAGTATCTTAAAATATTAAACACATAAATGTAATTCCATTGACATTAAGGGGATAACTTATAAATTACATTTATCACCTTAACTTATGATTTTCTAGGCTTAAATCTATGTTATCCATGATCTATTTCCTAACATATATTATTATGGGAATTTCCCCCCTTAATAATGGTTTGTAATGAGATTATGAATTTATCAAATCGTATCCCCTGGGAGTGTCAAACTAGGTGCACAGTAAGGCCCGTTTTTGTGTACCACATTACCCTGTGTTGGGCCCAGAACATCTTGCTAGAGTTGTTACTCCTAGGTACATATATTCCAGAACAATGTCCAATTTTTTTATCTAGACAAGGATGTATTTTATTGAAAAACCAATTAATCTATACTAACCAAAATTTAGGTATTTTTTCTTATACATAGTCTTATCCCAAAGGATTTCACTAGAGTTTCTTAATCTAATCCCAAAAATTACTAAACTCTTTCTTTGATACCAAATATGAAAACCCTGCTCATTATTACATATTAATAAATGTTTTATTACATAAAATTACACATAATGATACCCAAAGGATAGATAATTATAGTGTATTTTGGTTTTAGGTACATCACATAACAACTTATAACATGGGATACATAACATTATTGAACACTAATTTGACATGATCATAAAATTCCAACGAACATTAAACTACATGGGATAAACATGGGACAAACATAAGAAATGGGTGAGCTATAAATCCCATTAAAGGAATAAACAAGTCATAACATTAAAAAGATATTACCTTTTAGAAAATAGGAAAATCAATGGAGAATAAAAGTAACATGAATAATAAGGAATGATATAACATGATATTCCTAACATGGAAAATGTGGAAACAACTTAAAACCATGCATCATAAAACTAAGTCAAGGATTAATCTGCCAAGAATTCATGGTGCACAAATTCCCTTAATGGAATTAGGTACCCCTTATCACAACATGACATATTATGATACTAAATATTACCCAATGCATTGGAGCTCTCTCTGGGTGCACCAATCACAATCATTTCATTCTCATACTTAAGTGTTCCACATTGATCATACAACATGGATTCATTCATAAATATAATTTATTCCATGATCAATAAATATGAAATACATACATTTATATCCATAATAAATAGGTATATGTGCATAATGGTGAATTCCCATGATATAAAAATGCGTATGGTATTCACTATACAAATGTTTTGGCATGGAAAATCATGGTGAAATTTTTGTAGCCTAACGACATTACATAAAAATTCATAAAAATGGTTGATAAGAGGGAAAGTTGTATCTAATAATTTGGAATTAAAATTGGAATTATTACATACATGTAAAATCATATCTCAACACTAGAAATTTTGAAATAGAATGCATAAGGTAATGAAGAAACATGAATAGGGAAAAGAATCCTTATGAAATTTCAGCATGGTAACAGGTGTACATAAAGGATCATGGGAGTATTAATGAGAGTGAAAGCAATATCTCTTCATTTATACATAAAATGAATGATAAAGGGGATATGGAATATTAATCCCAGAAGGACCTCGAAACACCCTAAGAGGGGAGGGGTGAATTAGGGTTCCAACTTTTTCTTTTAAAAAGATGGATATTGTTCCCACATTAATAGGAACATGTTAAATATGAATGAAAATAAAGTAAAGAAAAAAAATCGTATGCAAGAAGACGAGACATCAATTTTACTTGGTCCACCACTATGGGATAGTCCATGGAACATACACTGATAGTGTTTCAATATTACCAAAGTCCACTAATATTCACTAGTTTTGATGTACCAATGTTTAGACACAGTAACTCTATTCGAGGCACATTGCCTTTACAATATTTTAGAGACAACACACAGTGTCCCTCAGGGTATATCCATTGAATCCCACTAGCTCACTAACCTAGGTGAAGTATCACTCAGTTTATCAACATTAAGGTATCTTCAATATATTTACATTAAATTCTTTTTCTCTATCCAGAATGAGGCTCTACTGACATTTAAGTCTTGAATTGATGCACTTGGAAGCATTGAACAAACAAACTGGATATTCAAAACTTTCTAGAGGCACCCAATGGAACTTGCATGAAATACCCACTATTATGCACAATATTTGGAATTTTAATGTAATATGGATTTCTCACAACCCTTATTCTTCATTTTATCCTTATCTTTCATGAAGATACACCACAAGTTTCACTTGGTCTTTAAATACTAAAGGAACACTTTTCGCGCAAGATTTTCTTTCTGATTCCCTTCCGCACACAATTATTCCATGTGGCATAAGAACCTGATATTCATTAGAAAGAGTTCTAAGTCTTGTGTGGGGGTAGCTTTATATTTATAGGCCTTGATGAACCTTCACCTAAGATTCTCTTAGAGAGTGAAAAACCCCATTTGACATCACATTGGGTGCATAAGTGTCTTCTGCATAACCCTGTCTTTCAGGAAAATTTAAATCTTTCATGTTCTATTTTCCATTTCTATATTTTTATTTGGTGAGCTCAAAAAAATAGTTTCATGAAACATTCAAAATCTCCTTAAATATTTCATGCAACATACTTTAACAAAAAAACCTTATTTTATTCTCTAATTTTTAGACACAAAAATTTGGCCAACACCGGGAAACAACGTCAGCTTCAATACTATTATCAGCTTAAACTGTAAGATCCATTTCCTTGAAAACTCCTTGATCTTCCATATGAGTATTGAAAGAAAACACACAATCCATAATATATTTCAATAAAAAATCATCCTTGGCTCCAAAAACCCCATCATAATAAAATAAAAAGTAGAAGACATAACATAAAAGGAGTGCTTGATAAAAGAGAAGAGTGGAAGATGAGGTTACCTTAGAGAATTTTGGAATAATAACGATTTAGGAAATGGTGAAAATGAGAGAGTATAAATGATATCTCATTAAAATAATAATCATCTAACATTAAGGTCAAATTAATAAGTGAACTTAAATATAATCAATTGAAATTTAAAAGACTAATTTCAAAGGAAGTGATTGAATTGAAAAGAGAGGAGATGAATCCCTTACTCGAGTGTGTGACTATAAAGGCTTGGGAGGGGATTATTAAAAGATTGGGTCACCTTTGGGGGACTCTATAGACTATAGGGATGAGTTTGGATGTGATCTAAGGAGTTTGGGTGAATAGAACTGAGAGCTTGGGTGACTTTATATAGGAAAGGAGGGGAATTTATTTATTATTTAGGTTTTCGACTATACGTAATAAAATATCCAATACCAAAAACCATACCTTGTTTTTCCCCATGGTTTATGCCAAAAGTGAGTTAATATCATTATTTTATAAGGACAAGGGTTGAAGATAATAAAGTAATTCCCTTGATTATGTAGAGGTGAGTCAACCTTTCATAGAAATGATTTTAAAACCTTAAAATATTTTAATAGTTTTTGAGGATTAATTAAGGATTTATAAAATAAACTAAATAAACATAAAATTACTCTATTTTAAAGGGGAAAATATATTTTCTAAATATACCTTTTATACTATTCATTACATCACTGTTGGGCCATTATTGTAACACCCCGAGATTTTATGAAAAATATTCTTTTAATTTCATTGATGTCTTGTGTTGTAAGCTACAAAAATATTGCCTTGCGCTATATGCAACACCGTATGAGCTTGCAGTATACACAACACTATTCTTGGATCATGTAACACACAATTTTGATAGTAGTTATTCTATGAAACATTGAGTGTATTTATATATATATATTCAATGTATAAATGAAATATGATTGGATTATTTTATACAAAACAACGGAGGAGTATTTCACAACACGCAACCCTGACATGGCTTGCATTACACGCAATCACGACCTTCCTTGATAGTGTGTGTTGTACGCAATACCAGGTTTCACTAAACAACAATATATTGTTATAATATTATTATGTACTAGCCGTTATGAATAGCATTAACTAAATTTTGAATTTTATAACATTATTATTCACCTTACACATTTTCTAGAATATGTTATGAGAACAAAATAAATTTTTCGTGTAAAATATGTATTTTTTGAAAATTGCAGTTTTCCCGCCTTTTGATGACGAAACCACTTTAAATATAGTTTTGACATGTTTATAAGTTCAATTTGAAAAAATAAAATTATTCTTTGGAATCATGATATAAAAATTTACTTTTCATAAATTTTTCATATTATTCTGATAACTTTCATATTTTAATGAATAGTAAAAACATGCTATATTTTAATTAAAAACAACTTTTTTCCTCACAATAATTTATATGGTTAGATTATCTTTTTAATTGGTTTTAAAGTTTAATTAGAATATATTTTTACCATTTAATCCAATGTTGTTCATTGGAATTAATTTCACTTTGAAATTGGATATAAACAAGTATCAATATTTTGATTGTTTTTGTTTCTAAAAACACACTATTTGTTTTGATAACGGGAAATAAATTTAAAATTAACTAATTACACTTATATGTTAATAATTTGTCAAAATATACAGAAATTTTGAATTTGGAATATCAAATAATGCTTAGGCTTAATTTTTGGTATTTTTCTGAAAAACTTCAATTTTCGATGAATAGTGAAACCACTTAGTGGTAGTTAAAAAACGGACTTTTTTTAATTTAAATTAAATTTTACCACTTATGTGAATTTAATTTAAAAAATCTGAGAGACATGGTTAATATAAAGGACTAAAATTTGGTTCAATGAGATGAAAATAATTTTTGGTGAATAATAACTTTTTACTTTTATTTACCACGGTTAAAAGTAAATAGAATAATTAAGGGTAAAAATGATATTATTATTATTCTAAAACATGTCCTAATTCTATTGTATAAGTGTAATTCGAAAAAAAACAACCTTAGGAATAAAATATGACCATTTCGTCCCACTTGGATTACATTAGGACATTTAGTATTAATTTATTTAAAAAAGGGTTAAAATAGTTAAAATCAAAGTTTAATAAGTAAATAATTTTTAATATAGGGTAATACATAAGATAAATTCGACTATAAATATTCATTAGAAATATAAAATGATTTCCTACATAATTTTATTTTATTTAAAAATTTTAGACATTAAATTATTTAATTTATTTATGACACAAAGATGATGTAGTAATTATCTTATTAATGAAATATTGACATAATTGATGTTATAAATACCCAAATAAATGTAATTTGAGACTTTTTATGAATTTAACTAATTTTATAGGATAATATGAAATGTTAGTTTTGATTTAATTAAATTTTTTCGAACTAATAATTCTTTTATTATTTTCACAAAAATCAATTACCAAATAGTGTCAAAATTGACATAAAATGGGTTTTAAAAAAAATATTATATTATTAATTGTTATTTTATTCCTAAAAATATAAGGTTCAGCAAAATGACTTAGATAAGGTTATATATATTAATACTAAACAACTTGGGGTTATTTTGGCTTGTTATAGTAAGTTTATTAACCTTATAGTGTAAGAAAACAAGAAGACACGGTAAAAGTAAAATTATTTAACTTAAGGTTAAATCTAAATGATAAGGTTAAAATAGAAACCAAAACTTGTATAAATTCTATTGGATGAGAGGATTGCGACCCATCCCCACATTAGCTTCAAAATAAATTAATTTTTATCTATTAAAAACCAAATATGACTTTATAATAAAATAATATTTTTAGTTTTTCCAAAGGTTCCCTTCTCCTCCCTTATAAAAGGGCACCTCCTCCCTCTCTTCCTCACACCACTTTGAGCCTTGAAGCTCGGCCATCCCCTGTAAAATTCTCTTCTCCACTTCCATAGAAACAACATAGAGGTTCTGGTCTTATTCAAAGTCCAATTTTAGTGCCCTAAGAGGAGGTCTCAAAGAGGCGCTTTAAAGAAGAGGTAATGTCTATTACCGATTCTTTCAACTTTATTTCTTCTTCCACTTCTTCTTATTTAGTTGTTTCATTATGAAGAAATAACATCAGTATAAATCATATACTGATATGTTATTATAAGTATTAAACAACACTATTTCACCATCTATCCATCCTAAGTAAAACGAAATCACCACGCGTGCGTACGTATGGAATACCGTCTCCACGCCATGGTGAAATATGTTTTTCCACCAACACCTTAGATGGATGAGTATAATGGTGTAAAGAATAACTATATATGGTTATTATAACATCATACTGAATCTGATATATTATACCATCCACTCCAATTCTATTCAATAATTATGGGAATGATATCATCGCTCGTACGTACGTACGGACTACCGTCTCCACGACGTGATGAGATTCATTCTCCATGTTAACCATACATGAATGATCATAAAGTTTATATAATGAATAATAATGAAATATATGAAATAATAATGCTACTGGATTTATGTATATATATATGTATGTCATCTATTTAGTTTCATTCAATTCAATAAGGAAACGAAAAGAGCGTTCATGCGTACATACGGCCTACCGTCTCCATGAATGGTGTATTTCATTCCTTTTATAGATATATAATATATATATATGTATATGCTGAATATATATTATATATAAGTAATGTTTTAAATTCTGGAATTATGTAAATCTGTATATAAGTAATAATATCAAGAACGACAAGTCGAAACACATACGATAAATGAAATGATTTGACCCAAAACGCTGCTTTAACATGGAATTTACAAAAGAATGGGTAATATAAAGTCATAAGTGAAACATATATGATATCATAACAATGAATATGATTCTATAATAAGTAAATTAAATTATTTAAATCATTATACAGGAGGTTCGGATACGTACGAATCATATCGGACCTAAGGTAAGGGATAATTTTACAAATCTCATTTTTATCCGAGATTGCTTATTTGTAAGTATTTACTGGGGTAATTGCAATCGTCCATTTCCATGTTTTATAAAAGTGTTTTCATGTAGTTTTAAAGTCCTTTTTACCCATTTTGACTTTTACCCCATGGTATGGAAGGAATATTTCTTTTATTTACCCTACAAGGTATTTTTTGACTTTTCTGACAAAAGTAAGAGAAGAATGTTTTTTAACGTATACGGCATGAAAGGATTTTTACGATTTTATAAAGCCTTATTTTCATAAAGCTTCTCCAAAAGATTTCATGACTATTTTCAAAAAAATATTTTTCTTTTAAAATTACATGATGTTTTGTGAAAAGAAATTGATTTTGAAGAAGAAAGGATATTTTCCTCAAGAATTCATTTCAAGTGTTTCATCAAAACCATTTTACATCTATGATTACATTATTTCATATTTGTATGTTTCAAGTATCATGTATCTATGAATTACATGGTTTCACTTTCCTTATTATGAAATGATATCCATTTCTTTTATATGGATTATGTGGTGATGGGATTATGTTTATGAAACCCATTTTGTTCATTGGGTTATTATGAATGATGTATGTTTATTTTGTGGCACAAGTAAGAATGATTTCATTATGCGATGTGTGGGACCTATATCTCCCTCCAATTAATTAGGTAAAGATTTATATCTCATGAGATATATATGGCTGGAATGGTAAGTTAATCCGGTTCAGTGTTATAGGATTGAAACGAGGTGTGAACTCGATTCAGAAAGGGACTTTTTCCACTAAGATGATCATGACAGTAATGCCTTGGATACTATGAAAATCATGTCATGTGCTTAATGGTTTCCACAATTACATGTTTTATTCCCATTCTAATTTATCATGATTAACGTTTCTTCATGATCTATGCCTTACGTACTGCCATGTTTTATGTAATTGCTCGAGATTTTGATGTTTAGATTTTATGCTTATGTTTTTTTACATTCAAATATCTAAGGATTGTTTTATGTTCTCTATGATTACCCTTACTGAGAATTTGAGATCACCCCTTTTATGTTTTCTTTTCCCCAGGATATAAAGAAAGGTCTTAGGTAAGAAAAAAAGGGGAAGATCTTTATGGGAGATGTTGAAGATGTTTCACCACGATTAGAAGATTATATTTTGAGTTTCCAAAGACACAAAAACTATTACGGTCCTTGTGTGTCTGTTTTTGGTATGTATTAATTATTCTGAAAAATTAATGTAATGTCCATGTACGTCAAGCATTGGGTCTCTACAATTGGTATCAGAGGAAATGTTTAGTTAACCTTTGGAAACTAGGATGCAAAAACGTTTGTGAGATCCCTAGAGATATTTCTAAGGTATGTATAGAGATATCCCTAAGGTTAAGTATAAGTATAGGTTATAGACCTATAATTACGGTAATGATCTTATGATTTAACCTAAGATGGTAGATATTTAAGGTAATTCCCCTTGATTATGATTTTGGCCCCTCACACTATTCTTTTTGGGTTTTAGAAAATGGCTGGAAAGAGGAAGAATCACGATAATAGAGGATATGATGGACAATGGAATGATATTCATCATGAGAAACCAAATGAAATGGGATTTGGAAGTCCAAACATAATTATTATGCCAAATCAGAAATCTCATAATATGATCAAAAATCTCAACATTGGTAAGTATCCCGACTTAGCTAATAAGAGAAAGATGGAGTTTCATGATGATCATAGAGGAAAGAAAGTTCAATTCCCCTAATGTAAATCATGTGGGAAGAGGAATCAAGGATAATGTTTCAATGGAACTGGAAGATGCTTTGGGTGTGGAAAAGAAGGACACAAATCCAGTAAGTGCAAAGGAAAAGGTTCAGTTAACACCATGGATGAGGATAATGGTATTGCTACGACATCAAAAATGGTTAAATGTTTTAAATGTGGAATGTATGGGCATTATACAAACCAATTCCCTAAGGGAAAGTCTCATGAAGAGAATCAGTATGGTCCTATGGGTAGTATTTATGTTGATGATGATAAAGAGACTACAAATGATATGTGAGATGAAATAATTGTTGAAGCTCGGTCAATGGTTTAAGAAGGTAGTGGAATGATTACATGTTTATCAAGTGTAATGTTGTATAAGTAATCTCATGGTACTATGGAATAAAGAGACATCTAAGGATTGTTACACTGTTGTCTTTCCTTATGTTTTGAAAGTGTATGATGAATGGTACCAGTAACCATGAAAGGTTATTCAGATATTTTTGGAAAGTAGTTGATGTGCGCATAATGAAGGGATAAGGAGAAAATTAAATGTTTGATTGTATTCATGAGCTCATGACTGATATAAGGATAAGGTTATATCATGGTTTGAGTATATAGAATTTTTGGATTTTGGTATGTGGAAAGAGTTAACTTTTGACAGCATTCATGTTTTCACTAAGGTTTAA
Organism: Viscum album; assembly: GCA_963277665.1. Classification (NCBI taxonomy): domain Eukaryota; kingdom Viridiplantae; phylum Streptophyta; class Magnoliopsida; order Santalales; family Viscaceae; genus Viscum; species Viscum album. Next base: position 1,674,185,447 of record OY728126.1, read on the forward strand.
TGGGTATTCATTTTTTAAGAGAATACATGATTAAGGTATTCACATGATTGGAATGTGACCAACAAGATATATGGGGGATAAATGATGGTATTCACATGCTTGGTTGATGACATTTAAAGTAATCATTTTCTTTATACAATGATCTTGGACCAAAGTATTTTAGATAAGCCTAAAGATTGGAATGGATTATGTTGGACATAAGTTAGTATTGTTTAAGGATAGAACTTTTTTTTTGATATTATTGATGGGATGTTATAGTAATGAAGTTTTAAAAAAGGACAACATGCAGGACGAGCGACAACCCATCGCGTTGGACAAGGCTATGGGAATCGAACCCACAACCGAAGTGCGACTAGCCTTTATCACCTACCACTGGCCTACAGGAAGTCCCTAGTTAGTAGAAACTAGTTTTATTTTATTAAGCGGTATGATATATTAAGTATAAGTTCATTTTTGGAATCGTATACGATTAACCTCACCATAGATGGACTTATGTAAATTTGATAACTTTTTCTAACCTTTTGTTTGAAACAGATGGAATGACCCATCATTCTATCACATGATCTGTTAACACTCCACGAATAACAAATTCAACTTCATTTCTTTAAGAGATGAAGTGGAAATTGTTCAATGCACGAAAAAAAGTGATATTGTTCCAAAATCAAGCAAGTATTTCTTTTAATTAAAAATTTTCAACTTTAGGGAAATGATATTGAAAACCAAAAATGTTTTCCTAGTGCCCTTATATCCGATGAATCAGATGGTACCTTAGATAATCCCAAATATTTGGCTTTGTGATTGATGGATTTTTCATAGCCATGTTCTCTACCACTCTCCATCATAACTTGATGGTTATATTTTCTTCCATATCCATATTTTCACCTATGTTCTCCTATATGGAAACCCAGTGATGAGTTTCTTTGGGTAATCGTTATATTTCATACTTTAGTTTTTAAAATTAAGGTTTAGTATTCCTTTTTATGATGTGGGTTTCTATAAATAGTAAACAATTTATAACCTCGACGAATTTCGAGGGTGAAATTCATTTTAAGGGGGGTAGAATGTAACACCCAGAGATTTTATGAAAAATATTCTTTTAATTTCATTGATGTCTTGTGTTGTAAGCTACAACAAGATTGCCTTGCGCTATACGCAACACCGTATGAGCTTGCAGTATACACAACACTATTCTTGGATCATGTTACACACAATTTTGATAGTAGTTATTCTACGAAACATTGAGTGTATATATATATATATTCAATGTATAAATGAAATATGGTTGGATTCTGTTATACGAAACAACGGAGGAGTCTTGCACAACACGCAACCCTGACTTGGCTTACATTACACGCAATCACGACCTTCCTCGATAGTGTGTGTTGTATGCAATACCAGGTTTCACTAAACAACGATATATTGTTATAATATTATTATTTACTAGCTGTTATGAATAGTATTAACTACATTTTTAATTTTATAATATTATTATTCATCTTACACATTTTCTAGAATATGGTATGAGAATAAAATAAATATTTCGTGTAAAATATGTATTTTTCAAAAATTGCAGTTTTGCCGCCTTTTGATGACGCACCCACTTTAAATCTAGTTTTTGACATGTTTATAAGTTAAATTTGACAAAATAAAATTCTTCTTTGGAATTAGGATATAAAAATTTACTTGATAAAATTTTCATATTATTCTGATAACTTTCATATTTTAATGAATAGTAAAAACACGCTATATTTTAATTAAAAAAAACTTTTTTCATTGCAATAATTTATATGGTTAGATTATATTTTTAATTGGTTTTAAAGTTTTATGAGAATATATTTTTACCGTTTAATCCAATGTTGGTCATTTAAATTAATTTCACTTTGAAATTGGATATAAACAAGTATCAATCTTTTGATTGTTTTTGTTTCTTAAAAACTCACTATTTGTTTTGATAACGGGAATTAAATTTAAAATTAATTAATGCCACTTATATGTTATGAATTTTGAAAAATAAACATCAATTTTGAATTCGGAATATCAAATAAGTCTTAGGCTGAATATTTGGTATTTTTCTGAAAAACTTCAATTTTTTATGAATAGTGAAACCACTTAGTGGTAGTTAAAAAACTGACTTTTTTTAATTTAAATAAAATTTCACCACTTCTGTGAATTGAATTTCAAAAATCTGAGAGACACGGTTAACATCAAGGACTAAAATGTGGTTCAATGAGATGAAAATAATTTTTGGTGAATAGTAACTTTTTTACTTTTATTTACCACGGTTAAAAGTAAATAGGATAATTAAGGGTAAAAATGATATTATTATTACCCTAACACATGTCCTAATTATATTGGATAAGTGTAATTCGACCAAAAACCACCTTAGGAGTAAATTATGACCATTTAGGCCCACTTGGATTAGATTAGGACATTTAATATTAATTTATTTAAAGAAGGGTTCAAATAGTTAAAATCAAAGTTTAATAAGTAAATCATTTTTAATATAGGGTTATACATAAGATAAATTGGACTATAAATATTTATTATAAAGATAACAATATTTCCTACATAATGGAATTTTATTTATAATTTTTAGACATTAAATAATTTAATTTATTTACGACACAAATATGATGCAGTAATTATCTTATTAATGAAATATTGACATAATGGATGTTATAAATACCCAAATAAATGTACTTTGAGACTTTTTATGAATTTCACTAATTTTATAGGTTAATATGCAATTTTAGTTTTGATTTAATTAACTGTTTTCAAAATAATCATTATGTTATGATTTTCAAAAAAATCAATTACCAAATATTTTCAAAATTGACATAAAATAGTTTTTAAAACAAATATTATACTATTAATTGTTATTTTATTCCTAGAAATCTAAGGTTCGGCCAAATGACTTAGATACGGTTATATATATTAATAATAAACAACTTGGGGTTCTTTTGGCTTGTTATAGTTAGTTTATTAACCTTATAGTGTAAGAAAACAAGAAGATAGGGTAAAAGTAAAATTATTTAACTTAAGGTTAAATCTAAATGATAAGGTTAAAATAGAAACCTAAACGTGTCTAAATTCTATTGTATGAGAGGATTTCGACCCATACCCACATTATATTCTAAATGAATCAATTTGGAGCTATTAAAAACCGAATATGACTTTATAATAAAATAATATTTTTAGTTTTTCCAAAGGTACCCCTCTCCTCCCTTAGAAAAGGGCACCTACTCCCTCTCTTCCTCACACCACTTTGAGCCATCAAGCTCGGCCAACCCCTATCAAATTATCTTCTCCACTTCCATAGAAACATCCTAGAGGTTATGGTATTCTTAAAAGACTAATTATAGTGCCCTAAGAGGAGGTCTCAAAGAGGCGCTTCAAAGAAGAGGTAATGTCTGTTACCGATTCTTTCAACTTTATTTCTTCTTCCACTTCTTCTTATTTAGTTTTTTCATTATGAAGTAATAACATCAGTATAACTCATATACTTATATGATATTATAAGTATTAAACAACCATATTTCACCATCTATACATCCTAAGGAAAACGAAATCACCACGCGTGCGTACGTACAGAATACCGTCTCCACGCCGTGGTGAAATCTGTTTTTCCACCATCACCTTAGATGGATGGGTATAATGGTGTAAAGAATAAATATATATGGTTATTATAAAATCATACTACATCTGATATATTATATCATCCACTCCACTCCAATTCTATTCAATAATTATGGGAATGATATCATCGCTCGTGCGTACGTACAGACTACCGTCTCCACGACGCGATGAGATTCGTTCTCCATGTTAACCATACATGAATGATCATAAAGTTTATATAATGAATAATAATGAAATATAGGAAATAATAATGCTACTGGATTTATGTATATATATATGTATGTCATCTATTTATTTTCATTCAATTCAATAAGGAAATGAAAACAGCGTTCATGCGTATGTACGACCTACCATCTCCATGAACGGTGTATTTCATTCCTTTTATTGATCTATAATATATATATGTATATGATGAATATATATTATATATAAATCATGTTTTACATTCTAGAATTATGTAAATCAGGATATCAGTAATAATATCAAGAACTACAAGTCGAAAAACATACGATAAATGAAATGATTTTACCCAAAACACCGCTTTAATATGGAATTTACAAAATAACAGGTAATATAAAGTCATAAGTGAAACATATATGATATCATAAAAATGAATATTATTCTTTAATAAGTCAGTGACATTATTTAAATCATTATACAGGAGGTTAAGATACGTACGAAGCATATTAGACCTAAGGTAAGGGATAATTTTGCTGATCTCATTTTTATCCGAGATTGCTTATTTGTAAGTATTTACTAGGGTTATTGAAATCGTCCATGTACATGTTTTATAAAAGTGTTTTCATGTATGTTTAAAGTAATTTTTACCCATTTTGACTTTTACCCCACGGTATGGAAGGAATATTTCTTTTATTTACCCTACAAGGTACTTTTTGACATTTCCGACAAAAGTACGAGAAGAATGTTTTTTTAATGTATACGGCATGAAAGGATTTTTATGGTTTTATAAAGCCTTATTTTCATGAACCTTCCTCCAAAATATTTCATGACTATTTTTAACAAAATCTCTTTATTTTAAAATTACATAACGTTTTGTGAAAAGAAATTGATTTTGAAGAAGAAAGGATATTTTCCTCAAGAATTCATTTCAAGTGTTTTATCAAAATCATTTTACATCTAAGATGAAATTATTTCATATGTGTATGTTTCAAGTATCATGTTTCTATGATTTACATGGATTCAATTTCCTTATTATGAAATGATATCCATTTCTTTTATATGGATTATGTGGTGATGAGATTATTTTTATGAAACCCATTTTATTCATTGGGTTATTATGAATGATGTATGTTTATTTTGTGGCACAAGTAATAATGATTTCATTATGAGATGGGTGGGACCTATATCTCCCTCCAATGAATTGGGTAAATATTTATATCTCATTTGATAGACATGGCTGGAATGGTAAGTTAATCCGGTTCAGTGTTACAGTACTGAAATGAGGAGTGAACTCGATTCAGAAAGGGACTTTGTCCACTAAGATGGGCATGACAGTAATTCCTTGGCTACTATGGAAATCATATCATGTGCTTAATGGTTTCCACAATTACATGTTTTATTCCCATGATAATTTATCATGATTAATGTTTCTTCATGATCTATGCCTCATGTACTGCCATGTTTTATGTCATTGCTCAAGATTTTGATGTTTAGATTTTATGCTCATGTTTTTTTACATTCAAATGTCTAAGGATTGTTTTATGTTCTCTATTCATACCCTTATTGAGCATTTGAGATCACCCCTTTTATGTTTTCTTTTCCCCAGGATATAAAGAAAGGTTTTAGGTAAGAAAAAAAGGGAAGATCTTTATGGGAGATGTTGAAGATCTTTCACCACGATTAGAAGATTATATTACAAGTTTCCAAAGGCAATAATCTATTATTGTCCTTGTGTGTCTGTTTTTGTTATGTATTAATTATTCCTCAAAAGTAATGTAATGTCCATGTATGTCAAGCTTCGGGTCTCTACAATTATGATGTCACAAAACACACTATATATTTATACGGTATGTAATTTTTATCTAAAAATTTAACTATCTCTGAAAACTATGAAAAATTCACCGTAAGATAATTTCGATGTCATTATTCCAAAAATAATCATAATTTTATATAAAAAGTTTTCTAAATATGTGAAACTTCACTTTTAAAATAAAAATTGGCATTTATTGAAAATGATGGGTTTTTGAAAATTATAGTTTTTGAAGCCCAATAAATATTACATTTGACTTCATAAAAATTATATGATAAATTATATTTAATAAAAATTATTTAATAATAATGTTTTATTAAAAAAAATTTTATTTCAAAAATCCATTAATTCATCAAAATATATTTTTAATGGAATTTGAATATTAACAAAAAATAATAGTATGAAAATATATTCATTATTTTATGAAAAATAATATACATATTTATATTTATAGGGTCTTGATAAATATAACTTTAATACACTAGTATACACTCTAAGAGTTGGGTGTGCAATGGTAGGGACTTCATGGGTTCATTCGACGAACATGGATTGTGTCCTGATCTTGATGTGCTCGAACTTCTCCTATAAAAGGTTTTTCCCACGCTTAAGTTATTGGATCTCATCTTGAGTTTGGAATAGGGAAAATCCCAAAAATGTTATCTCCCTTAGATTCTCTGATAAATTGGATTCATAGGGTATGATCCTACTAGTTGAGTCCATCACTTCCTTTGTCTATATCAATTAGATTTGTTAAAACCCTATATTTATACTAATCATGTGATCATTCTTCAACAACTATATTATCAATGATAAAGATACTTAACAGCCATTAAAATCCAATTTGATATAATAAAACAAAGTTAGTAAATGTTTTTTCTATAACTATATTATTTAATAAGACATTTAATTAGGAAAATAGGGTATTTTATTTATAACAGTTCAGGTTATTACAACACAAAAATAAAAAAATTATTTTAAATTCCCTTTGAAAATGTTCTTTTAAGTGAAACACTGAAAATATAAGACTTTTTTGACTGGTATATTCCAAGTTATATTATTAAATGAATTTATATTTCCTTCCAACACCATATAAAACACAAATAAATATAATAAAAATATATTAACCATTTATAGATAAAAATTTTACTAAATAAATAATAAGGTTAGCCCAACCAAACATGTATAAGAGAATGAAAGGGAAATCACTTATTCCAACCTAAATGGATTGAGTGCCTGGTGAAATTGAGGCTTCACTTAAAGCTTTAAAATGTATAGATATTATTTTATAGAAACATACTAAATCATCACAGAATTTCTTAGAAAATAAAATCAATTAAAATATGATATTGAGAAAAAGAAAAACCATCTAGATTCATGATAGGATATCCAAATTATGATCTTAGCAAGAAAAAAATTAGGGAAAACAACTGAAACTAGAAACTTAGAAGGAATTGGGATATTCAATTTCATTTATTGATCACCAAAGTAATAGTCTCTTATTCTTTTTAATTCCTTGATCTGAGTATGTTTAATTGATAAATCAAGGTAAGAGACTCCACATTCCTCACTAAGGAACTGAAATCTGTTATAATGATTTATGTGACCATAAAAATGTCTATTTCACCAATCCTACGGATTCTATAAATAGTCCTATAACACCTAATCATTTTTCACCATCATAAAAGAGTAGTCCTTAAGTTATGGTTCTTCACCATAATCCACAAAAAAAAAATCACTACTAAACAATAAATTCAAAAGAAAAATGTACAAACATAAGAAAAATAACTTATAAATAGTGTATTTAAAAAACAAAATTTACTATAGATATGTTTTAATTTAAATAAATGAATATAAAATTAGAGAAGCAAAGTTATATCAAAGAATAATTCCTAGGTATCCATCGCCTTTTCAGCTTCTTGATTGTGTGGATTCTTCCTCCATCACCCACCTTTAGCACACATTGATTTGTCTTCTCACAAAAATATTGAAAAAACCCAACATAATATTAAATTATCCATTTGGGTAATTAAAATTCATGAAAACCATATTTCATTCATGGTAAAATAACATGGTCAGAGAAGCCAACAATGAGAAAGTAAATTCACACTCATTATGTACTTGAATATTCTATATTCAATGTTAAAAAAACAAACCAGTGTTCATAGTTACTCAAAAAATATCAAGACATCGTTAAATATAATTTCATATAAAATACCAGAGACACATCTAATAATGAATTAATATTCAAGAACTAAACATCAAATAATAATAATAAAATAATGCTTTAGGTAATTATTTAAATAAAATACTCAAGACTTATCAAATAATATACATACAAGGTACATAAGAAAAATAGACACTAAAGTATCAAATATAGTTCATAGGTTGTCAATTATTGTCTTTTTTCATCTTCCCAAAAATCATCAGAGCTATTAACCATACAAAAGTTTCTTTGACATGTTTTCCTACCAAATTAAGCATTTGATCCCAAAACTCTGGTGAATTTATAATTTATAGTAAAACTAAAGGGAGATGATTAACAAGGAAATTAAGAAGAGGTCATTACACTACATATATGGAGATACTTGTTGATTATGGTGATAACATTCTAATACAACATTTAAAAAAAAATATATAAATAAAAAAGAAAAATATGAATGTATATTAATATATAGGCTTATGCATGGCAAATATGTAACATGCACCACCAAAAATATATATTAATTATGGAATGGGATATTTCCATCATTTAAAAATTCCCATGAATGGATAAGAAAACACACCTATTAATTTTTTATTATATTCTATATAAAAAATCACCATGATTTAATGGTGGAATTACATTAGACTATCTATTAAAAATATAACAAAATTATTAGCCTATAAATGAACATACACATCTAACTATAATTAATATCTATAAGCATATGAAATAATATAATCAAAGACTAGAACTAGAAAAATCCACTTCAGATAATATAAACCTATTTCATTTAATAACAATCAAATGAATCTGGTGAAGTTGGAAAAATTAGGAAATGTTCAGTCAAACTTGAAAAGCATATAGAATATTTCAATGTATCATATTGACCGGTCCATCCTAAAAAATATAATAAGTGTGAAAAAACATTCACCAAAATTCATATAATACATATATCACATTAATTTAGTGTTTAGTGGACTTTGATACCACTTTTCTAAACTTACTAGCGACTCAGAGTCTATCACAACATTCGATAACATATGATAAATATCGATCTAAAGAATGAAATAATAAAATTTATCGAGAGTTTTTTTTCTTATGTTTGAATCTCAGGAAATACTTTATCATGATTCATGTAATTAAAAATTGTAGTAATATTTATCAATTTATATAAAAATAAACCAAAGAAAAAATAGCTTGATTTATCTTACCGTGTAACACATGGTATCTCTAGTATGACTTGAATAAGAATCTTGAACAATTAACTCATAAAAGTTGGATGAAACTAATTTAATTTATGTTCCTACCAATCTCTCACAACTAATAAAACATGAATTAACAATAAATAATAGCAATGATAATTATAAATCACAACATAAAAAATTAACAAAAAATAAAATGTGATGATACTTAATCGATATTTCCTTGAATATTTTACATGTACAATGAAATTTCAAGAAAATGAAAACAAATCAATCGGAATTTCATAATTATATGGACTAAAATGAAGCACTTATTTGAAAACTATATCATTCACATGTTCTGTCCATGGGATACATATTCTACAAAACATATATCTATGATGGTTTGAAATAGATAGACCTAATGAAATTGTTCATCATGTTCTGAAAAAATTCAAATGTCACATATTTCTACTATAGTTAATAATTTCATATGTTACAATGCATAATTTAAGTTCTTCCTATTACATATAAAAAAACAATTTATGGGATCAATTCAATTTATTAAATATAAACATATAAAACATTACTTAATTATCTTACACAACATGGAATTTATTCACGTATTCTAGAAAATGGTTCTGCTCTTCTGGAATAATGATTATGAGACTTTCAAATATAAGAAGTATCATACTTTTAAAACAACTATAATTATATTTTGAATATTTTAAATTAGGGAGTCCCATAATCCATAGTTTCGCTCGATCTACCACTATGCACACATTATAAGAATTTAGTTTTCCACACAAACTTTTCATTGGTCCATTTAAGAATATTAAGTCATTTATGATATCACTGGATTTTATGTACATCATAAAAACAGATTATAAAATATAATAACTCATTGAAATGAAATATGTTATGAATTAAAACTATTAAAACTTCTACTTACCAAAATATTGGTACTAATTATGGTCTTACAAGGTCAGTTGAAAATATATATTCATACAATATTTTATTCTTTTGAAACCACTTCTTAAGTATGGACTAAAAATATTACGACATAAAGCACAATTTATAGTGATCATTGTTGTCCACAATGCCAAATCTTCTCATAATTTATAGAATTTTTATTTATAATGAAAATGTATAACAATAAATTGTATTTTTATTTTTTGACAGCACAATGGTATTTGTATCTACATAGTTATCGAATCAGCAAGAAAAGATATTATTATTGGTGTGATGGTTTTCAATATTTTGAATCAGAACATGCCACTACATTGCACATGCAAATAAAAATTTGAATTATTAAAAGAACCATCCAAACATGGTAAATTTAAATAAAAAAAAGAAAAAATTAACATTTCAATCATCATCTAATAAATATTATATATTATAATGAGAACATTATGATTAAAAACATATAATTCCCATCATTAAAAAAATCAAATGAAAATACTTATGATAAAACAAAAATATTAATACCATTTAAAATTTCTCACCTATAGAGGTTTATCTACAATGAATTAGTGTTGAGAATGAATTTTTTTTCTTACTGGGTTCAGAAGCAAGGTGAGGGAGTTGTAGTCTAGGATGTTTAATGAAAGGTCATTGGAGTTAATGAGTTACTGCATATGACAGATGCACCCTGAGACTCAGAGGATGTTTAATAATAATTATATGAGAAGAGAGCTCAAATTACATTTTTACTACCATAATGATTTTTTAAGTGCAACTAGTGTGGGTTGGATCCTTGGGTGTGAGGGAAGGTGAGATAGGGGAAACAACCACCTGACTGGGTGGAAGGTGAGATGAGATATGAGCAACATCCAACCATCAAGGAGGGGTGTCATTATCTGTCGATGACATGAAAATAAAGGTGGAAATTGGGGAGGGAAGGAGAGGATAGTAGAATTAAGGGACATGAGGTTGATTCACTAGGAGACAGTGGAGGAAAGGGTATCTGGCCACATAAATCAAATCACTCGAGTAGGGGTGCTAGCCACATTGCATGGTAGTGGGTGAGTTATACACTCGTATATTGGGACACTTGATTTATATGTCCAATTCCCCTCCCTATCTGGATCAAGGTGCATTGACCTCATCTCCCTTCTACCTTCCTCTCCCTCCCTTCTATGAAGCATTCTTTATTTTTTTGTCATCGATAGACTCTAACTCCCCTAATAGATGGTCAGACGCTTCCCCTATCTCACCTCCTCTCCCATACAAGGACTGAATTCACCCCATTAGCACATAAAAAATCCTCACATTACTACATATAGAATCTATGCTCTTTGTGTATGTCATTTTTATTCAGCTTCCTTTGAGTTTCAGAGCATAGATTTCACATGCATCAACTCATCGACTCTCATGACATCTGGTTTAACATCCTAGACTACAACTCCCTCACCATGCTCCTAGAACCCTGGGAAAAAATTTCTATCTCAACGTAAATTATATATTGAGAAACCTTAGAAAGGGAAACATTTTATAAAGTATCAGTATTTCTATTTTATCACAAGTATTTTCATTTGTTTTTTTCTAGGAATGATATGATTAAAATCATCATGTTCTAATTAAAATAGAAAATATTTACTAGTTGATAATTGAAAGGTGACAATTGTTTATTTTTTGATTGTAATTTTCTATGTTCAACATGTTATTTTACTAATTTGAACTTTCATATATTGTGCAATGATGAGGTGTGTTCAGATGCAATTTGTTTATAACCATCACACCAAGAATAATATATTTTCTATCCAATTAAAAAACTATGTAGATTTAAATTACATTGCACTATCAAAAAATTAAAATACAATTTATTTTCATAAATTTTCATTAGAAATCACAAATCCATATATTCTGAGAATTTTTGGAATTATTGACAATGATGATCATTCTGAATTTCACTTTTTTGGGAATATTTTTGAGTCAAATAATAAAGAGTGGTTTTAAAAATATAAAATATTATATGAATATAATTTTCCAACTGACCTTGTAAATCCAAAAATTGTAGCTATATTTTGGTAAGTATGAGTTTTTATAGTTTTTAGTAATAAATTATTTCACTTATATGAGTTTTTATATTTTATAATCTATTTTTATGACTTTCATATAATCTAGAGATATCATAAATGGAAGAAAATTCATAAATAGACTAGTGAAATGATAATATTAATGACTTAACACTAATAATGTGGGCATAGTGGGAGGTCGCGTGATGCTAATGAATATCTAAGTGTCTGATTGCAATGATTCTTAACATATTTAAAGTTGTTTTAAAAGTATGGGACTATTTCTATTTGAATGTTGAATGATAATTATTCGAGATGAGATGAATCATTTTCTAGAATACATGGATAAATTTCACATGACATAAGATAATTAAGTCCTATGTAATATTTCTACATTTATTAAATTTAATTAACCAAATAATTTAATTTTTTTATATATAATAAGTACTTAAAGTCTTCACTGTATCATATGACATTATTAACTAGAGTAAAAATATGCCACATTTGACTTATATCAAAACATGATAAACAATTTGATGAGTTCAACCTATATTATACTATCATGGACAAATATTTTCATAGAATATTTATCTCTTGAACACAACATGTAAATGATGTATCTTTAGATAAAGTGTTTCATTTTATTTCATAAAATGATGAAAACACTGTTGATTTTTTTCTAGAAATTATTTTTGTTAATACTTTATTTTGGGTTATATAAATATCATTGATAGTATTTCTTTTTTAATTCAATATTTTTTGGTTATGACAGATTTAATGGATTATTAACTAAATTGGTTGTATCCAACTATTATAATTTTATTGTTTGAGGTCCTCAATGAAGTTAGACAAGAGATACCATGTGTTCCAAAATAATATATTTCTAACTATTTCTTTTTTTTTTATTTTTATAAAAATTGATATAGATTACTGTACTTGTTAATTACTTGGTGCATAATAAAATATTTCATGGTCTTAAAACAAAAGAGAAAAACATTCATGCAGAATTTTATTATTAAATTTTTTAGATCAATATTTATAATATATTATGGAATGTGGTAATAGTTCCAATGTCACTTGTATGTTTAGAAATGCAGTGTAAAATTCCACTAACCGCTAAGTTAATGTGAGATACATATGAGATGGATTGTGGTGCATAATTTTAACACTTATTATATGTTTTTTTGTATGGACCTGTAACTTTGATACATTAAATTATTCAATGTTTTTTTTCTAGTTTTGTGTGAATATTTCTTAATTTCTAAACATCACAAGATTCATTTGATTACAGTTAAATGAAATAGTTTTATATAAGATAAAGTGTATTTTTCTATTTCTATAAGTTTCTTAAATTATTGAAAATATTTCTTAATATGAATTATAGTTATATATTCATGTTAATTTTTAGCCTAACATTATTTTTGTAATTTTTTATAGATGATCACAAGTAATTTCACCATGAAATTAAGATGATCTTATTCTACATAACAAAATGAAAATGTTACTAGGGTGGTTTGTTATGAGACCAAACCAATTTTTAATTGATGGTCCTATGTCATTACACCGTTAATATATTTTTTTGTATCCATGTAAATTATTTTTCAATAATAATATTTTATATTAATATAAATTTTGTATGTTTTTTTAAATTATTTTTATGATATAAAGTATTATGTTGTGTGTCATATGAGCATGTTATTACCATAATCAATGAGTAGTTCCTTATATGTTATGTAGTTTTCTGCTATTAAGTTATATTTTAATTTTTACTTTTTAGATTAACTATTTATTGCATATTCACCAGATTTTAGTGACCCTGTGCATAAGTTTACAAGGAAAACATGTTGTAGAAAAATTTTTAGGGTTAATAGCTCCGATGATTTTTTGAATGATGGAAAAAGATTTTAAAGGATTGAAAACCTCTAAAATATTTTTGAATTCTTTATTTTTTCTATTATTCCTTATCCCACTCCATATTCTATATCATTGGGTAGGCATTAAGGTTATTTTATTCCCTCTCTAAAGTGATTTTTATTATTCCTCCATCATTTTCATCCAGTTCCTACAACAATATTTATGATCTTTTTTATACAACATAAGGGAGATTAGAAGATAGTTGAGTTCCAATAAAATAATATAAAAAAATCCCACAAAAATTCTCCCTCAATTATTTTAGATTTTAATTCCTCTTCAATGTGTAAAGCCATTGAGAAAATGAGTTCATGGTGAATAATGGTATGTTTTCCTTTTCTTCAAGATATCCAAGTTCCATCCCCATTGTGGTTTTCATGATATGTGGGATTTTTAATTTAGGTCTATCTTACACTATCAGAAGATGGTGTTCTTCTCCTTAATCTTACATGTGGTACAGAAAAGTTACATTGAGTTCATATTTTACTCTCTTCGATTCATTCTTGTTGATGAACTGTTCATGTTTTTATTCCTTCATTGGGGAATCATTTTTGAGTTGATTCTATTTATCCATCAATTCTTTCATCTAACTTTTATTTTTATATAATTTTTAGCTATTTCCTCATCCATGATAGTTTTTCATTGGTTTTGTGGGTGTTTCTCCACACTAGGAACCCATGGGATATATGGGAAGATAAATTGATCAAAAAATAAATGGGCAATGTGTGGGTTTGGGACTTCATTGATTATGTTAATCCCTTTAATCTGGGGAATTTTTTTTGATTCATTATATAGCATGGTCAAATTTATCTATTTTTCCTCGATTGGATAATAGAATAAATAATTAAAATAAAACAAATAAAAATATGAAAACACTAATTAAAATTGTGTTAAAGATGGCGAAAATTCAACCCTTCACCCCGATAATGGCGCAAATTTGATCACACAATTTTCACATGCCTTAATTAAATAGAATTTATATTTAATTCTGATACAACCAAGTGATTTATCAGGGTTTTATATCAAAGAGTAGGTCTTGGGAGTTTCACTATCTTAACCACTTATGTATTTTTATTTTTTCAATGTTTGGAAATAGGAGAAAAATAAGAGGTTGTTGTTTTGATGAATGAAAATATAATAAATGAAAATGTAAGAAAGAATGGATGCAAGGAAGGGAGTCACCCATGGTTTTAACTTTGTGATCCTTGTCACACAACCATGAACTTTCAATTATATTTTTATAGGTGTTTCAATCATCTACACACATAGTTACTACTTAAATTGTGTGAATGAAAATAACACTCAAGGAGAAGTTCTTATGTGATCAGTTCATCACTTCCTCAATTGGGTTACAATCATTATATATCTTCCATTTAGATCACAACTCCAATTATACCACATTGATATAAACAATGGGAGAGTAAATACTGTTCAAATATACAAAATAAAATTAGAATATGGGATACATGAGGTACTATCATATTCTCAGCCTCTCAATATCCAATGATCCTTAAAAAAGTAGAAGAAATTATGTGAGGTATGTGGAATTTTTGTAGTAACCGGACCCGAATGACTATGAAACTTATAGGTGGACCTGTCAACACATGGCCTCAATTATGCCTTCATATATTCCAGAGCCTGTCAAATAAAAGAAAGGGTCCAAAGATGGTATATTGGGGAAACTATACCCTCATGATCAGAGTAGAACAACAGAATAATAGAAAAAAAAACTCAATAAATAAACAATGTAACCAGTACGATATAATGATAGAGCATTGGAAGAAGATAAAATACTAAATAGACATGGCCAATGCCCAGTACAACCATGCATGAATGTCAATGTGATTATACAAAATCCCAAGAAGGAAGGATACAGTTGGTAGGTACAACATAGTACATGAAAAATGATAATAATAAGTCCTAAGGGAGATCTCCAGGAGCATCCCTAGTACTAGATCATTCATATTCCCTTAAGATCTCATGTACACTGGACAACAAAAGTTATAAACAGTTTAAATAAATATGTAACCATGAGGTATGTTCGGATAACCCAATGTAATGGCATCCCAAAAAGGGTGTTGGATATACTCAGTAGGATACCACCGATGATGTCTAAGTATATCTAATTAGTGAATATGAAATACAAAAGAGTTTAGGTAAAGTGGTAAATAAATAAAAGTATATTAGTCGAATCATGTTCCTCAGGGCCACCTGGCTAACCATACCTAATTCGACCTAAATCAAATACGTCAAAACCATAGGAAACCTAGACACATATAATATGAGTTTAATAATGGGTCATAATAAATCAATAATCATAAGAGAATTGACAACAAGCATGCTATTTGTCTTGTTAGATTCATCCCTTGGATGAAAAATATGCATTCTCAATCTTTAATATAAAAGTAATCTAAATTTAATAAGAGGTTCCCTGATCCCATCCAGGGTGACTAAAACAAATTATGAAGTATCTCTATAGGAGTGATATAAATACCCAACATCATAAGTGTATATACAAGAGGATCCATAAATAGAATTGCAAGTATCAATCTCAGCATGGCATGAAGACAAAACTCTCTGAACCAATCAATGGAATCTCACATAGGGGTCCACGCATCCTTTATGGCATCGTATGGCCATGTTTCCATTGATCCCACCCACAGGGTCTCCTCTAGGGAACTGGTATCACTCATATAGAGGTAGAGAATCTTCCCAGTGAGTCCATCCATGGTATACTAAGTATCACTCCCAGCATATTTACAAATCAAGTAACTTATGAGATCATCCTTAGCATTCTATAAAATGAAAACCCAAGTATCTCTTAAGGAATGATATAACCTAAACACCCTATGATCCCATATAAGGGATTCTATAAGGAGGAACCTGAGTATATCTAAAGTAACTCATGATTCATTTAGTCATTTAAATTTATTAAAAAGAAGGCCACATTCACAATATGCCACATCAATAGTCATGTACATTAATATGACCACACCCATTTACCAATTTAAGAAATAATAATAAAGGCCTTTTACATAATCATGTCACCACCCATTACAAGGAAACTAAAAGGTTCAAGCCCATAAACATTTCACTTAATTCATTAACTGGTCCTTTCAGTTATTTAGGAATTCCAAGCACTAAATAAATTTAATGAGGCATGACGGTCTACCCATGGAGGATGACACCATACATGAAATGGTAAAAGATTGTTCATGCTAACATGTATTCTATACACAATTGTCATGTTTTTTATGTAATAATTAGTCCATAACCACTCAAGAGATAGGCTTTCCATGGTGGGATAACATAGTGGAGTATAACACCCGTCAAAATTAAAATTAATCACCCCATTTACATTTTATATGAAAATAAACCTCAATGAGGTGTTTTATTTTAATTAAAGTAATTTAAAGAACAGTACCTGAAGGGTGGTTAGAAGTTGGGGTATATAACCTTTAAAAATGCATGTTTGATATAAAATGGATGCCAAAATTAGGGATTAGGTTCTACAGAATTAATTTCTTATTTAAAGGGTGTCACCTAGAAATACTATAGAGTGACACAATGACTTAATTTATACATCAATGAAACATTGGGGGAAAGGTTATAAACCACCTACCTTATACCAAGTATCATTCACTTGTTAAATATCAAAGATTGAATCACTTCAGTTCAAGGTAAATTGAAGAAACAAATAAACACCCTAAAAATAGGGTGAATTATCTCTCACCATGATAGAATTTAAGATGATGATAGAAAAAAATAACAGGGGAAGAGGAATCATAGACATACTGAGGGATGTCCAACACTCATGATGATGCTCAAATCTAATACTGGATGGAAGATATCTCCCCATGCCTTAGGTGAGAGGAGGAGAAACCCATAAAGAGCTACTGCATGTGGAGGAGGAGAATAAAAGAGGGGAGAAGAAAAATAAATTTATGCAATGGAATATTGATAAAAATATTCCCTTTAAATGAGATGAATGGTTCGACCACATGGTGGGACAAACTGTGCACTGCCTATGCATTCAACACTTCCCAAGGAAACCTATTGCACAGGATGGTCGAATGACTTAGATAAATGTTCATAGTCTATGGTAATTACCTCTATCAAGATGTATGTAACACCTGCATAGCCATGTGGATCCTCTTGTGTGATTATAAAAAATTGTTCAAGACCTCTTACTCCATTGGATCATCCACACAGTTTCTTCTGTTGGGACGCACGGTTTTAGAAAAAAACGTGCACCCAAACGAGCTTCTCCCATTTTTGATTTTTAGAGCCCGCCACTATAAAAACTCAACAAAACACCCGGGACACCCCTTGATCCATAAAACAGTCCTAAAAAGAACAAATTTAAGTGTTATAACTATCATAATTTCATTATAAAAATAATTTTACACTTTGTTCCTTCCACAAAATTGAAAATTCTAGTTCCTTAATAAATTTCATCTGGTCCAAAATAATAGGACACTATAGTATAAATTCCTGGTTTCATCTGAAGGGTGATCCTTAGCTTAGTCTCTCATCATTGGGAACTTGATAGATCACAAGAATTAAAAGTGGGTGAAAAACATGAAAAAATAGGGAGAGAAAGAACAACATAATTGATTAGAACACAAATTTATTAAAATTGAAATTGTAGTAGGTATGATTGGAAGGTTACAAATCATTTCATAGGGGTGAATAGAGGAATTATTTACAGACAATGACCTTATTCTTCCTCACTTTTAGTTTAGTGATCATTGCGCGTCTCCTTCCTTAGATGGTTTCCATGTACAAAGATTCAAGGATCGTGATCGATTCAGTTGAGAGCATCTGAATGAATAATTTTTTTGGAAACCATTCTCCCACTATCGAGTCCATAGAGGAATGAGAAAAATAAAAGTAGAATTGTTTTTGTTCTTTACAGTTTTATTGGATGTGTTAAATAATTTTTTCAACTGATATATTCTTATCCATCACAGGTCCAATGAAAGATTATTTTTGGGGGTGATTTTAGAATTTCATGTGATGGAATGGTGGAATATTTTTGATTTAGATTTTTTCTCCATGAAAACTTATGGAACAATGGATTGGGATGGGAACTTGTTTGGTCCTTCACTAGTCTTTATTTATGCACATATTGAGCTTAATGTGTCTGAACTAGAAGTCTAGTTGATGGATGGATGTTTCCATGTTTTTTTATCATCCATGAGAATAGATGGATGTTAAGTTATTGTACCGGGTTAGACCGATGTCTCTATGAAAACAAAGGTGTGAAGGTGGATAGTTGGTGCCACTTGGTTCAAACGACATCTTATTAGGCTTATTGAGAAAATTTATTGAGTATGTGGTGTTTTGGGGTCTTTATTGTTTCAATCAGTGAGTGAGGATGTCTAGTGCCCCCACTATTTTCAGAATACTTGTACATGAGCATAGTCAATAACCATAAAATAAAAAATTATATTTCAATATATAATTCTTAGTCATATTGACTCAGTTTCAGTGTAATATTCGATATAATTTCTTTATATATATCAGGTAAGGCTTGAATTTTATCCTAGTTAATTCAGATTCAGATCTTCTTCTTCTTTAGTGATAGTATAGTGTGACTTTGTAGTTTGGGTTTGGAATCAAGGTATTTGTCTTCAACTCTTAGCTCCAGTATAGGTTTGGTTCTTGAAAATTTCAGCACAGGGCACTGTGGCTTCATTATTCTCCTAAGCTTCAGTCAAGGCATTTCAAGTGAGATTTCATTGTAATAGAGTGGCTCGATCATCTACTATAGAGGCCGTCATTTTATCTTCAATAGTGGAAAGGATTCATCAAAATATGTGGTAGACTTATTCTCCAGTCATCTTAATCACACGACTAGATTCATATATTACTCCGCACAAAGGTTACAATCTTCTTCATCTGGTGGAACAATTCCTTCTCTTCCAGCTTGGGATTTTTAGAGGGATGAGAATCAATGTAAGTTCAAGTATTGAGGAGGGTGGTGCACATGTTCTTTATCTTATTAATGGTTATTAAGTAAATGTAGAGAGGGAACATGGGATACCTCTAGAGAAGCATTCATAAAATGTTGATGGTACATGAAAAGTGATGATGATTAATTTATGTATCCATTTAGAGACCGTCACATTTCCAATCTAAATTTCAAAAACATTTTTTAATAAATTATTTTTCCTAGTTAATTTCAAAAAAATAATAGAAATCATAATTTTATCATTCATCCAAATAATTTTTAATTAATTTAAAATTTATTTAAAACAAAAAATTTAAAATATGAATTTTAAAATAAATAATATCAATTTACACAATAAAAAATTTCATTCTAATTTAAATTCAAAACCAAAATTTGAAAATCCTTTTTAAACAATTTCATTTAAAATTTCAACTAAATCATGCCTTAATAATTTATACGAAAAAACAGACAAATCATTAAAACTGAATAATAGAGTCATTTATCAATTAAGTTCCAGAATTTAGAATGTCCAAAAACACAATTTTACCTAAGGATTGGATAAAATTAGGTGTATTATAATTTAATAAGAAACAAAAAATGTTGAAATTTTCAGCTCACGTCAGGGTATATATATTCTATATTTTTTCTATAAGTTCTTGGTTTATTTGGTGAGTTTTTAAGAGATATTGATGTGTACAAGTATTGGTCAATTAGTTCATTAGAGCTTTGTCACACTAAAATAGTTTGTGATATTATATTTATATTAAAGATTATTTTTTCTAGTGAAATCATTATAAAAACATTTATAAATTTAATGTTTTTTGACCTAATTAACTCAATTAAATATGTATCCAAATTTTTTTCATTAGTTTCTTGATTTTGTTTTCATTTATACATTCATTATATTTTAAGATAATTTTTTAGAAACATTATAAAATTCATTTTATTGAAATACATTATCAAGATTATCATTCTTTTATTGTTTGTTTTCTAAATCAGATGTGTATTCGAAAAAATGTTTTTGTTATTTTGAATGAGAGGTTCAGTGGAAGATAGTTCCTTTTTACAATCATACTTTCTTACAAACTAATATTTGAATGATGTGAAAAGTGAAATAAAGTTATTTTTCATACACAATTATATTTTATTACTACAATAATACTATAATTTCATGACATGGGGGATTATTTATTTCTTATACATTGATCAAGAAAATGATTGCAGGTTAGAATTCAATAAAAAATTGATTAAAACAAGATCAGTTGCATTGTTTTGGTATGTATCATGGATAATGTTATATTTATGGAAACTAATTACTCATATATGGATGATTTAGCATTCTTATTAATTCATTTGAGATGTATCATTTAATGGGGACAAATTTTGATTCCTTGATATCTTTATAAATGCATTTAGATGGATTTATCATATTCATTCTTCTATATTCTACGATGTTTTGATTTATTGGGATAAATTTCATTGAAAATTTAGTTAAGAATTATTATATTTCATTGATATCAATATTAAACTAGTTTATTTTAATTTTCATAGATAGGTATTGATAAATATGAACCATGGTGGAATTCCAACACTACATTAAATGGATTGAAATTTCACACCAACTCCAATGCTATTATATATTTGTGTGGATTTTATGTGTCAAGATTCATGTAACCAAATCTAGACATGTGAGTGATTATGATAAGGCCTCCCCATTTTCCAATTGAAAATATTTTCAAGAATGTTTAACTTTTACTAGTGAGATCATTTTCTGTGGTGTTAACCATAATGGTTATAGTGAGAGTTGATATGTGAGAGAAAAAAATTATGAATAATGTTTGATGGAGTTTCATGTAAATTAATTTTTAGTATGATAATGTTTAAACATGTTTGGAGATTCATGTCTTTTCTTAGAGTTTGAACATGTTTATAAATTATGTTTTTCATAGAATGAGAGATTACCCTAAAGTAAAATCCCCCGTTATTGAATAAAAATAAATCTATAGAAGTATGAAAGATTGATTTTTTACAATAGTCACTTTACCTATAAGAGAGGTTCTCCTCAGGCATTTCATTAATCAAGATCAATTACAATGCAGTGGTCCATTTATTAGAGATACCATAATCCAAAAAATTTGTCTTATGGTATGTATGTATGATAATATAGTTCATGGATTCAAGACCAACCTTTAAGTTGTTCTATATGGAATTCGACTTCCTAGAAAGATGAATATTACCTTTTTTGACTGCTTGCACCATAGTAGTGGAGGCAAATTCAAGCCACTAGTTGAGGTAGCCATGTTGATTTGAAAATAACACCTAATTAATTATCCCATGAATTTAATCATCAAGGGATTTAATGTCTTAACAAGGACTATAAAGGCATCTCGATGTTTCACCTCTATCATTTATAAAAATTGAACCACAACTGGAAGGACATAAATTTCCTCTAGAAGCTTTATAGGTGTTGTATCTAGGGAGTGGAGGGGTCTACATGAATTCTAAGGTTCCAGAAGTTAGAAGATATTTACCTATAATACTTAAGTGATTTATTGTCAGTATTGTTTATAAAATTTGGTAATATTATCAACACATAAATCCACTTTATTAATCCGTTAGTAAAAATTTTGACCAACAAATATATTATATATTTTTATTATTATAATTATAATATAACTATTTTATCTTCCACAATAATATTTAACGATAGTGTTTTTACAGAAAATTTTTGGATAGGAATGTATCTGTTGGTAAAACATATTACCAAAAGAAAACATAACTCTACCAACAAATATTCCATTGTTAGAAAAAGTGAAATATTAGGTATTATAGTAGTGATGAAGCATATTTTATTTTCAAAGTATGTTTATCAAGGTTTATTATGGTCATTTCCATGGTAAAAGGACATTTTGAATTATTGTATACACCCTTTTCCAAGTGGGAATTATTGATTAAATGAAGGATCTCATTCTGGTATCTCTTGAGAAAAATTTAAAGAATGGTTCTTCAATTTATATCTTGGTTATTTAAACCCTATGTAGAACTAGTAGAGTGTAAGGCACATATTAGATCCATGAGAAATACAATAAAATCAGAAATGTTTTTAAAAAAACCTTGTATGTTAACTTAATACATGTTTTACACTTCTCTCATTATGGAAAAATTGATGTTGGGATTTTAAATGAAATAAAAGAGAATAGATATTACCCTAATAGGGAATTATTCAGAGATGTGATTAAATGTTTATATCACATGTAGGATATAAAAAATAAGTTTTCTTTCAATTTCTAAATAACTATTAATACCAAGATAGTCATTTATATCAAACTTATAACATTTTACATGACTGTTCTCAATATTTCCAAAGACCCGATCTTGAATTAGATGTATTTTAGGCGATGTTTAGAAGTGGGATTCAATATGATTTAATCTATGTTATTATGTCATTACAATGTTTTATAATTATTAGTCAAATCCCCAATTATCTAATTCAATGTCCCACCTTTATCACTCATGTTTTAATTCCCAGGGGATAATCAAACAGTTTCCATTTTCATCTCTTACTCTCAAATACAATCAAGGGAGGATAGTTCTAGATATCCTATGTAGGCATATAAAAGTAATTGGATAGACCTTGTATGATATTCCTTGGATTATTCCACTCATTGGAACCCATATTATTCATCTAGATTTTGATTATAAACCATGTAAATAACCTCAAAAAATACACAAACCCAATCACATGGATGTGGTAAGGAAAAAACTTCTAAAGTAATTAAAAGTATGTATAATCCACCCTATTATTGAGAGTGAGTGGGAAATATCTATCCAGGTGGTTCTAAAAATATAAGTAATTATTGTGATTACCAATGAGGATGGTTATATTCTCCCTAAAAGGTTTAGTAGGGGATGAAGAGTGTGTATTGACTATAGTTAGTTAAAATCTTACACCAAGAAAGACTATTTTACATTGAACTTAATTGAACATCTCCTAAAATGAGTGGAATACCAAGAGTTACACTACTTCATAGATGGATTCTTAGGGTATAATCAAATTGATGTCTCCTTATAAGATCATGTGAAAAAAATATTCACCCAATTCAAACTCTGAACCGTTACCAAGAATCATAAAATAGTTTACCTTCATCATGAATAAATATAGTTATTTTTACATATTATTATAGTTTACATTCCCATTGGATATAATTTTCCCAAAAAATGTCTAAAAAATTGGTGCCATATTTCAAAAATAACTTCATCTATTTGATAGAACAAAATAATATAATTTACCATAGTGAAAATTGGGAAAAACACTCAATTTCATTTCATCTTCTCCATAAAACCTATATTTTTGTTGATGCATCACACTATATAATCTAATAATTTATTCAAGAGAGTTTTCATTAGGTAAAAAATTAAATGATGGAATTATATAAGAATATGATTTTTACCTCATAAATTCTAGACCTAGGGGATTTCATAATACATGATGGGGTGCTATAAAATATATCACATGAAACTCTTTAATCCTTACTCACAGTACTAAATAATTCCTAGGTTAAGGAGGATTAATTATTATAATTTTATTATTATTTAGATTCTCCTAATTATCATCAATTTTTCATATCTTCTATTTTAAATAACTTAGATGTCTATGAATTTCTGGAGTAATCGGATCCAATATTTTAGTTTGGAATATGTTTTAGTTCACACAATAGATTAAATTGGATGGTTTTATAAATAGTTTCCATTTTTTATACACAAAAATCACTAGATACTGATAAATCAATAAATAAATTAAAAACAATCCATTGATGATAAATTGGAATTAAATTGGATTGTTTTATAAATATTTTCCATTTTTATGGATGAAAATCACTAGATACTGATAAAAATTCATTGACCAACTATTTCAATAGATCACCATGTGAATGGGTGAATCTCAACATACTTCATCTATATAACTCACTCGATGAAAAATAATGATGAACACAACTTCCTCACTACAACCAACTTGTATTTTGATCCTAGTGTATGAATATAATGTGTTGATAACATGTTATATTATTCCACATATGATTTATAAATATTAAATTCAATTAGGTTATGATCAGTTATCCCTGATTCTGTATGGTTTATAGAAAAATAGAACTAGAAATAAAATTGATTTTGAGAGGAACATACAGGAAAAAAGAAGGCATGAATAATGTATATAGATTACCTACTATTTACTCTAAGTTCTATAACATGGATGAAAAGTTATTAATAAAAAAATAACATAATTAGAATGAAATAAGAAAAGTTAAGAATTCTAAGGGTTACATGTTTCACAAAATCCCATCCATGTTGGTCCCCTAAAAACATCAAAATATAGGGTAACCTATGCATCCAGTGGCATTGTATAGGAAGAAATGGTTGGGTCACCCAACAGTGTTGTGTAGGACACACCTACGCATTATCCTACATGATATACATGCACATTCCAAACTATTCAATAAGGGTCCCATATTTTCCTATAAACAGGACGTGGAGGCTCTACATTTGGGATGAAGAAAAATCTTGAAAAAGTCTTGAAGAACTACTCACCCTAGTCCTTTTCCCAAGCCCTCAGAAACCATCTAAGTAGCTCTACAAAACCTGAGAGAAGTTGTAATTAAGGGGGTAGTGTAATTAAAATCATTACAAGGTTTGAAATACATAACACCAACGTGAGGAACCCTTTATACCATAGTGGATAAGCACTAGTGTGAGGTTCCCTTCCCAAACCCGGGGCCAACGAGAGATCCTTCTTAGAACACCGAAGGAGACCCTTTGATCCTAGAGAAATGTCTCTCCGATGTGTTTTTCCCAGGTGGTCCATAAAAAAACATGTCTAGATCATATAAGACTACATGTGAAAAGACATTCAAATCCACCCAATTCTATCCTATGCAAGACCTTCATTGTTCGACTAGATTCTACCATATGCAACCCTCCTCTCAAGCCCCTTTTTCTTTAATTGGATGCCTCATTATAGGGAGACCAAATTAAACACTCCATCGAATCATCTGTACTTGAAAACCATGGAAATAGGCACACTCGCATGTATACCATTTCAATATTCATTCCTTTAATTAGATGTGTCCTGAAATTGTCCCACATGATTGGTAGGGTCCTCAGGATTCATGTGTATATGAATTCCCTCGTTCATAAGGACCCTGATCCTGGAGGTTGTGTTAGGAACCTCCTGCCATCAGATTCAATGGATAATATCACATCCTTACTTGATCATCTCTAGGACTGGGACCTACAGTTCCAAACAGGGAGGGTGAAATTTGAGGATAAGTGCTTTATCGTAATCTCTTCCCCATGAACCAGTTAGAACACCCCTATAGAGTAAGCCCTTATAATTTCTTGCAGGACCTCACTTAATTCATTCCTTCCTCCTTCTCCATGCCCTTGAATATTATTCAAATGGTTAGTAAGACATTACTATATAGGATAGAACATCAGGAGAGAATGAGAACGTCATATCCTAATCTCTTTATCTATCCATTTGGGTCTTGAACTAATCCATCAGTAGATAAATAAAATTGTGTGGCTTCCCAACCCTATAACTTCCTCTCATTTCTCACACCGAGCATGACTCATATAGGCTTAGATGTTGGTGGTGGTTATGACATCCGCATAATCTCAATCCATTGGGCATAATTCCATGTGTAAACCACAAAGAAACCTAAGCATCCAATTCAGTATAATATCTATCCACACTAAAAACTTATGGAATCCTCCCATATAGTGTAATCCCCAAAACTCAACCATAAGGAATCCTCATTATTGTAAGAACTAACTCAATCCTCACTTTGGGCCATACTCTACTAAGAGAAAAATGTTTATAGGGACTCTATAGGCATGGGTCCTCACCACCAAACTATGTCGGATTTGATTCCCATATAAATGAGATATATAGGAATCCTCCCTGAGGCCCAAACCCAACACCATAAATCAAACCTAATTATCTTTGGGTCAAATTCCTAGTAGAAACATATCAATCCTAGGAGTCTGTATCCCTTCCAGGTTCCTTGTGTAGCCTCAACAAAAGTCCCACACCAAACTACGACTAGTCACTTTTCACATATAATTCCTCACAACATGACATTAAACTACATAGTTTGGTCCTTATCACATGAACTTAAAAGGTATAATGTGTCCCATTAAAGTGGCATCAAACAATGTGGGTTCTGATTTCGTTCACAAGTATACATTGGAAGCCCATCTTATGGGCTCGATCCATACATCAAAAAACTCCCACCTCCCTGGACGATTTTGCACTCCATATTTCCCCACTATGTGGCTCAAAAATTGTATCATAATAATGAATGACAAAAGAATATCTAATTAGTTCATCATAAGTTTCCATTGATGGATAACCTCAGATAAAGATATATATCACTATCAATTATGATCCTCTGATACATACAGATGACTTCAAATTCAATACACACTAATAATTGATTTTTAATTTGAGGGAGACCCACATAATACTTGAGAATCAATAAAGGATTTGGGAACATATCTTAAATCTATAAGAGAGTCCCAAAGTGGGAAAAAATACCCCCAAAAGGGTGAGATGAGACTATCCTCTCATCCTCTCAAACAATGTGAGTTCTTAAGTATCATTGGATAAGTTTCCCAATAACCACCTACCTTTGGAAAGAAGGAGACCCAATAATCCCATATATAAAACTGTTGGTTTTTTCTAGTTCCATGAATAAAACCCATTGGAAACCACCTAAAAGGGACAAGGGTTCATGTTTATGATGTTAAGGTTGTCCCACCAACAAAAAAAATTCCATTCTGACCTCATGAGATATTAAAGGATGAAAAAATAGTGAACTAAATGTGAATCCTTAACCAAGATTATGGTTTCACCCACCTATTAGGCCCCTTTCACTATGAAAATGAAACAGGGAAAAGCAAGACAATCAAGTGTGCATGTGTTCATTTAATGAGATACTAATTTGAGGGGTATTTTTTATTTTTATTTTTTCACCTATATTCTTGGAGCTTTCAACAAGATATTTGTTCAATCCAAAATGACACCACACAAACTCTCACAGATGCATGACCTGAATATTCATTTTGGGTCCTTTCTCAAGTAAAAGACATTATCTCCAACCCCATATCTTCAATATTGGGTCTCGAATGCACTGGTTTGGATGTATCATTAGTACAGTACCAACCCAACATTGGATCCTACTAAACAACCCCTCCAGCTTACAGATCCCTGATAGTCATCTACTCAGTGATGACTGATGGCCCTAAATTAGATGGAACCTGTAAACATCTCTAACTAGTTCAAGATATTATCAAAGGAATGAAACAATCAGTTCCTCACTTAACTCAAATAGTTGGATCAAGAGGCCATAAATGGAATTACCTAGAAGACACAAGGGTCCTTTCAAATGAATCCTTCCATTAATTATCATCCCCAATGATACACTGTAGTGAAACCTCAACATGATGAGGCTGAAATCCTCAGGGGTTCATCCCAGGTCATCCAGACCCAAGCATGAAGGATAGACCTCCAAGGGTAGTGACTGGTCTACATGGAACAATGACACATCTCTATCCCCTCTATATAATCCTACTAACCAAATTTGGTTGAAAACTATGAGCAGGTACAACACTTTCCCACACTAATCATGTTGTATAACAGTATCATCTAGCCACATCCATAGAAGCCTACCCAAAAAATACAATAGCGAACAACAATAAAGAATAAACACCTATGAAAACTAGCCAATCCTACCAATAACCTCATATAATAGTGTTGAAAGAATTCTTCTAGTCAAATTCCATTAGAAACCATGATCATAAACACACACTAGCCCTTATTTTTCAAGACTACGAGTAGTCATGTCTAGAAGCATCTAGAAAATTTAGTTGAAATGTCCTAGTGAAAAACATGGGGCATACCTAGATATCTTCCCCTGAACTTGAGTACTGTTAGTATCCACTAGTAGGGAATGGAGGACAGGATAATGCACATACCCCTACTCTTGACACAGACTGAGCATGTATCCCTATTCTAGTTGCTGAAGTCACCAATCAAATCCAAAAAAATGGTGAAAGGGTAGACACAAATTATATCCCACATCCTACAGGCCTTCTAGGATATCATAAAAACCACGAAAGTGGAAGAGGGGTAGAGAAAACACTCCACCCCCAATTGAGGTGAATCATAAACATGTCACTAAGGAGTAGACAAAGACCTCTATTCCCATTTTGGAGGGTCACGGGGGAAAATTCCCAGTAATATATGAACAACTAGAACATGTCCATACCTCCACATCAAATGGAGTTGACTAGACTATTTCAATGGACATTCTAATGAATGCACAAACCCTTGAAGAAATTTCAGAAGCCTGTCTGAAAATTCTGGTAGCAACACAAGATCTATTCAAGCATGTATCCATTTGAAAATCAATTTCCATAGAAAGTGTCCACATCCAGTCAAAAGAAGGTCTCTAAAAATAAACATCACCATAGATTATTATAAAATGAAGAGGAGATCTATAATCCCAATATTCTTAATAATGGAGTTCTAAAATCCCTCAAACATTTATCTGTGGTATCTCAGGATCCTACTCTCCCATTACCAAATTACAGGGATAGTAGTAGTAATTCTAAAGGTCTTCCCTAGAAAATTCACCATGAAGTATTTATTCATGGACATAATCTTATCCATCTTGAGAGTCCATATCCTGATGGGAATCAATATATACCCCCACATGTTAAGAATATCAAACAACAAGAAGGTATTTCCCTTTCTATCAGACACCATAAAGTCCCTCCATAGGGTATGTGCTATATGAATTCTTATTTCTGTCAAACATCAAGAAATGATGGTAATCCTCCTCATAATGGGATTCACTGGTAAGGTTATCACCACATTAGTGTTACAATTCATCAAAAGGTTCCCCCCATTAGCAATTTATTTATGAGAAATCACTCCTACCATGAGGTACTAGAGCCAATTGCCTACGAATTTTATTTTGCTGGACCTCACATGATGATCACGTTTCTGTTGAGTCAAGGATTTACTCAAGGGGTCTGCCATGTTGTCTTCTATGGAAATACTTCTCACTGAAACTTCACCACTCTAAGAAAAAACCCTCAAGAGATGAAACTTCCATAGTACGTGCTTCATCTGCGCTGTGTCAATGGCTCTTTTGAGAGATCCACCACTACAGTATTATCACAATAAAGTGTGATGGAATCTTTACTGCTAGGTATCACATATAGATCTTATACTAATATTGGTATCCAAACTTATTATTTAGTTACCTCATAAGATGCAATATACTTAGACTCTGATATATAATCTATGAGCACACCTTGCTTTGAGCTCTTCCATGTCACAACACCTGCATTCAAAGTGAAGATGTACCCCATTTGTGACTTCATGTCATATTTATTAGTCTAGATACTGGGATCTGTATATCCCTTGATGACTAGTTCCTCATTTCCTCCATAACCCAAGAACATATCCTTAGTATGCCTTAGATACTTAAGGATAGTCTTGACTTCCATCCAATGGTGGTCACCTAGATCAGGTAGATATATTCCTACCACACTCAATGCATAGGTGAAATCTAGCCTAGTACATAGTATAGAATACATGACTGACCCAATCACTGATGCATATAGAATCCTTTCCATTCTTTTTATTTCTCGTACATTTGAGGACACATTTTCTTAGAAAGATAAATTCCATTTGAAATTGGTAACAACACCCTCTTGTATTGTTCCACACTTAATCTCTTTAGTATCTTTTCAATGTAAGTACTTTGACATAAGCCCAAAAATCTCTTGGATCTATCATGATGGATCTTGATCCCAAGAATGTATGATACCTCACCCATGTCCTTCATGGATAATAATTTATTCAACAATTCCTTAACAGACTATATGATTGGTATTTCATTTACAATATGTAATTTGTCATCAACATATACTATTAGGAAAATGACTGCACTCCCA
Organism: Viscum album; assembly: GCA_963277665.1. Lineage (NCBI taxonomy): Eukaryota > Viridiplantae > Streptophyta > Magnoliopsida > Santalales > Viscaceae > Viscum > Viscum album. The sequence continues at coordinate 1,674,216,366 of OY728126.1, forward strand.
CTAATTTTTTTTGTAGACAAAATGATCACATTAATTCTTTATGAAACCAAAATATATTATGGCTTCATCAAAACTAATTTTATAGGACCAGGATGCTTTCTTTATTCCATAAAAAGAATTTTTCAACTTCCATATCTTATTATAATCTGTTCGAGTCACAAACCATTTACGTTGTGTCATATAGACATCTTTCTAAAGGTTCCCATTAAGTAAGGATGTTTTGAAATCCATTTTCCAAATCATATAGTCATGTTAAGCAGTAATGGCCAATAGAATTATGATGGATTTCAGCATTGCAACTGGTGAAAAGGTTTCATCGTAGTCAATGCTTTGACACTATTTAAACCATTTTGCAACATGTTGTTCCTGATAGGTAATGAATTGTCCTTCCATGTTCAGTTTATTCTTGAATACACATTTACAACCAATAGGCTTTACATTTACTAGAGGATCTACCAAAATCAAGACTTGGTTTCAGTGCATGGAATCCATTTCAGAATTCATGGCTTCTTGTCACTTGGAAACGTTTGTGCCACCTTCTGCTTCTTTGTAGGTTATAGGATCATTATTATCAACTAATAATGAGTCACAATCATCATTAAAAAAAACCATACCATTCCGGTTTTCTAACCTCCCTTGTAATCCTATATACTGCTAGTGTCTCTAGAACAAATCATTCTTCCATGGGGATTTGTGGAATCTTCTCTTATACCAACTCTTGTGTACCTTTATCCTCAACTTCATCAGAGTTTGTCTCACTCACACTATATCTTTTGGAGACGTGCTCCCTCTCAAGGAATATGGTGTGTCTTTCCACTATAAACTTTTTTTGAAGGGTCTTATAGGTAATATACCATTGTTTCGTTGGGGTATCCTAAAAAGGTACACTTTGTGCCTCGGGGTGGGAGTTTGTTACCTAAAAATCCCTTAACAAATACTTCACTTCCCCACACATTTACATTCAATAACATGGATTTTGTTTCACTCCAAATATTATATGGAATACAATTTATCAATTTAGTTGATACTTGGTTTATTATGTGTGCCGTTTTTTGTAACACATATCCCCAAAAGTATAATGGAAGACTTTCATAACTCATCATTGATCTGAACATGTCCTACAAGGTTCAGTTCCTACTTTCGATTACACCATTACACTAGGGTGTGTATGGAGGAGTGAGTTGGGATAAGATTCCAATCTCCTGTAAGAATCAATGAAGTATTGATTAAGATATTATCCATGTTAGTTTTAGAAAAGTTTCTTAATCTTCTTACCAAGATGGTTCCCAAATTCATTCTTGTATTCCTTGAACATATCAAAAGAACCCAATTTATACCTCATTAAGTATATATATTCATATCTACGAAAATCATCATTAAAAGTTATGAATGATGAGTACCCACCCCTTTCTTAATCTGGAAATTATCCACACACATTGGTATGAACAAATTCAAGGATCTCTTTGTGTCTTTCACCTTTCCCACTCAATAGGGATTTGGTCGTTTTTCCTTGTAAACATGTATGACATACAACAAGTGGTTTTAGTTTGAAACAATATAAATATCCATATTGATGTAACTTTATCAAGAATTTATCATTTACATGACCTAGTCGGTGATGAAAAAGTTTTGTGTGGAATTATTCATGTGAATTAGTTTCGTTATTGATTTCCATTACATAGTTTTTTAATCCAACACGTAAAGAACGTTATATAAATGCGACTCACCAAAACAAATGTTATATTGATAAAATAAGAAACATTAATTTATGAACTTGAAAATAAATCGATCTATGTATATTCTGGATAAAGATATAATGTTTTTGGTTATTGAAGGCATATAATAACAACCATTTAAAACAAATATCATCCTAATTGGCAACATGAGGTGGTAGTCCCTGACAGCTACATCAACAAGTCTAGCTCCCTTGGATGCTCATAGATCTACCTCCCCTTAGTTAATTTTCTTGAATCTACATTATTCTTGTATTTTGATAAATATGTGAGCACCACAGGCTGTATCTAATACACAATTTTTAGAAACATATTAATTGAGCTCGATAACAAATTCACCTAAATCTTTTCATTCCCTCTTTAGCTATGTGCAGTTTTTCTTCCAGTGTATCTTCTTGCCACATGTGAAACAAACAACTTCATGTTCCCTTCCACCCCTTGATATTTATTTTATTGAAAGGTATTTAAGAATATTTATTCTTAAATATCTTTTCTTTCCCTTACATCTTATTCACCATAAAGACAAAAGTCTTTTTGCACTTCCTATCTTTGTCCACTTGGAGAAGGAGGATAAGATGTTCTGGTAGAGACTTATCAATTTTGTTCATATTTAAATTCATAACAAAACTAGAGAATCTCTAAGGTAGTGATGTGATAATGAGATCAGTACCTAGTTCTTTAGGGAGTTTAAACCATAGAACCTCAATACAATCAATATATATAAGGAGCTTGACTACGTGAGGCCCATCTCGGGAAACATCTCCAAGATTACTCTGAAAAGGTGACTTGAAGATCGCAAACTGTTCCTGTATTTCTCTCTCCTGGTAAAGACCATAGAGGTTCTCAAGCATGCTATAGGAATCCATGTTTTTGCGATACTTCATGAGTTCAATAGACAATGATGATAACATCAAACATTGAACGTCGACCGCGTCATTAATATGTTTTCCGTAGACAAGGAACTCTTCATCACTCACCTCTTAGGTAGGCGTATCAGGTAATAAGGACTCTATCATGTAAGATTTTCTTTCATGGTGTATAATGACCTGAAGGAATGTAAAACATTATTGGAAGTCACTACTAGTGATGATGTTGTCTTTATCCAGTATTGATCACAGAGGTAGTGTGGTTAAAAATTTTGTCATTTTTATTCTATAATTAAAAGATCAAATAATTATTACTTTCTTGATTACATTTTATGAGAAATAATAAATTAATTTTATTAAGTCTCCCGCTATTTTATCAAGCCCCAATGGCCCTCACCATTGATTTCAGAATATCTAGTTTCTTGGAAATTCTAGGGGAAAGGATCCATATTCCACTTCACATAAACCCAAAAGGGTTGGTCAAGCTATTTTAAGGTATTTAGGTAGGTAGGTCTTTGCCAACTGTGGGCTTGCAGCTCCTTAATCGGTTGAGTGGACTCCCCAATCCTAAAATTATGACTTGGATTTCCTCAACACTTGCCTCCAAATTTACACCAATTCTAGAAAGGTCTACTTGTTTTGATGTAAAATGGTTATTTCAGCCCAATACTTTCATAATAGATTCCTGTATAAAAGAATGTGTCCCAAAAATGGTTGGTCAAACATATAGTTTCATTGAGTCTTTCCCTTAATCAAATAACGGAAGGCTTAGTCTGACATAATATTTTATTGAGGAATTTTTATCTCTTATATATAAATTTCCTTATTATATTTATCACATGATCATTAATATTAAGTGGAACTTACTTAAGTGATTAACCATGTCTTGATAATATTTATCCATAAGCCTAGTTTATTTTACTCCTATATTTCATGCTTATTAATCCATTAGTTATGTATTCAAAACAACACATCTTTAATGAAAAATCATGCAAATGACAGAAATAAAATAAAGTAAACATCATGATCATGAGAAAATCTAATGGTTACTTTATCTAGTGGTTGATAAACTAACCACTGACCTTGTGTAAAAACACCTTAAACCATTTATGGTTCGTGTCTACAACTTTCCACCTATCCACCTTTGTATCTCCTTGAATTGGTTTCTCCTAGGATCCTTACTTGATCTTCCTCCACAAGTTTGGGAGATCCATCCATTACATATTCTTTTTAACTCATAGGCAGGTGAGTGGTAAAAATAGGGGTTTAAATAAAAGAAACTAAAGGCACACATGACCTACATATTAAGAAGAAGAGATGTCATGCAGGCCAACAAATTAATTGAAAATAAATTAAAAGGAAACAAATATCATACAAAGGTCTGGTCTAGCTCATGATAATCCACATACATGCAATTAATTACACATTTAATAAAACTAGAATTCAATTCCTTAATCATTATTATTACGATAAATCACGCTTGGATTGATTAATTATTATCTTTAATTAATGAATCATTTTTATCTTAATCCTTATCTGATTTTCCTTGAGATTATCATCCATAACCTCAGAGTTAACATGATGAAAACCTATTTGAATCTACATGACATGTAATTCTGAACATTACACAAGCATTAATGTGTTACTTCTATATAATTTGGTAAAGTACATGACGTGTAGTTCCGACTACACAGTGTGTACTGCCTTAACTGTCTTATCCGAAGTACATGCCTCAAGACTTGGAATGTGAGGAGTAATTTGGAAATCTTGGAGTACACAGATTGTATTGTGGGCCACACACCGTGTTGTCTCTAGGTTATGTGGTTACCAGTTGGTTTATCCATGTATGGGAGACACAATTTGTCCCTTGACCAGAAGGGACTATACGTGGTGTCCAGTGGTCCACACGACATGTTATCCAGCTGACCGTGTGCCAGTCTATCTTGGTCAACATGCAGTGTAAGAATTAACTACACTTCATGTCATTAATGCACAAGGATTGAGTAATTTCCAAATTACACCTGATGCACTGAACACAACTACATAGTTTGTAATCCATATTACAGGACATGTATAGTATATTACATGGTGTGTAAATCTAAATACACGACATGTAATATTGTGTTACCTGTACAAAATCATTGGCGCCACCTGATGAGATCCTTGATTTAGTTTTAATTAAAAAATTATTAATTTCTATTATATCTATGAGAAACGAAAATAGGAAAAAATATCTCAAAATTCATATTAAAAGAATGATTAAACATGAATTAACAAACTAAATTATTAAAGAATAAATAATCAATGAATTATTTAAATAATTATAAATGACGATGAGCCTCTGTGATACCACTTTTAGGATCCGGACATAGCAGAAGTGTGGAAGTTGGGAGGGCCCCAACATTGATTTTTCTATAAATGATGGCCAATCCAGGATCAATATGATGATGAATTACAGTATCCATAGATTGAAATCAAAGATTTAGAAAAATAGAAGAATATCTATGAATCTAAGAAAGAAGATCTTGCACGTCATGTTTATAATTAATTTAATAATTTCTAAAGAAATTAAATACCTAGGTCTTTGGTACATTCTTCATTGATTACCATTGATCATCCGGAATGGCCCTTCCAGATTGCCTTCATTATGCTTATGAGGATCCAAAGTAGAATCCCTCTAGTGCTGATCCAAAAATTCTCTAATAGTCTCCGATCAATGCCACTCATTCTCTGGGTGCTAGCATGGTCGAATGAATGTATTGCGTCAATATTCTTGATCGCTCATTCTTAGGTCTTTAAGAACTTCTGATGTTCTTGATAGGGAGAGATGAGAGGAGTTTGGATAGAAAATGTTTGGCTGAAAAATTCTCAATTCACCAGGGTTTGGCATAAAAGACTTACTTTCTTATTAATCGACATTAGGATTTAGTTACAATGTTTAATTGAGAAAAAATAACTAGATGAAACTATAACTATTAGAGAAAACCCATGCCGCATAATAACAATAATAACACCAGTATTTTTGGTTCACTAACTTGTGAAAACATAATGATAAATGAAATCCCATGGCACATAATGGTAATAGTATTATTATTATTTCTTCTTCCAAGTGTATAAACATTTTTTACTGACTTCTAAATAATTATTTTATCAACATACAAAGTCTGGGTCCATTTGTACTCCTCTTCAATTTATTGAACAACCAAATAACATATTTTATTCTATTAAATAAATATTTATATTTACAAACTAGTAAATAAATATTTATTAAATGTTCAATAAAATAAATAAATTTATTTTATTCACAATGTATTTAATAAATATTAATTTAATTTATACGATTATTTTAACGTGAATAAAGTTATTCTTATGTCTTGAGAATAATATTTATTACTTTAATTAAATTAAAATTTATAATTAATCAAGACCACCTGAAACAATTAGTGTGTGACCATCTATGATTCTTTCTCATTGGATTTAGGTTGGATTGCCTAAAGTTCAAGATTACTATCTAGAAACGAGTAAAGGAACCCAATATAGAGAACATAAAGTAAAAAATAACAACATCCACATATGAATGCTCACTATGTAATATAATAACTTTTTCACAATATCTTATCATGAAGTTTTCATGATAGTGTCATCAAACTATATGCTTGATACGTCATTCTTTGACTACACGAAATAAACTAATCGTTACACCATGAACATAGAATTTATGGAGATGGTTCTATTTCAATCAAAGGGATGAGATATCAACGTCCATTAATGGAAGGGAAAAATCCTTACTTAACTTATCCGTTAGTAACATGTCATTAATGAAGCACCCAAAGCACCCTACTTCCCCCCAACCTATGGAATCATGGTTTTTGTTAGAAAATATAAGTGCGTGAGTCATAAGATTTATTATGGATAATCTTAAACTCTACAGACCATTACACACGCTCATAGATAGAAATATTTGATGAAACCAAAACATGTGGAATTCCTACTAGCGGATCTATTCTCATAATCTCCCATCTTGGAGGTTACCAAGTGAGAACTTCATGAGAAGAATTATCATCTATTAATGCATACTCACAATAGAAGTTCTTTATACAATCTGTACCAGTATAGTATGTCATTTAACCATAGAACTATATTTAAGAATATTGTCATAGCACTTCATGGTTCTCATAAAATTGGGGAACTACTATGAACTTATTAATAATATAAATTCTCTTGGATATTATTAAATTATAGTCATGAAGAAATATAAACAATATTTAATAAAATGTTTAATATTTAAATATATTAAATATTCTTGTATTCAATGTACAATCAGTTGGTTCTAGGACACCAAATCCAACAGTTATGAGGAACCCAACCCTGGAGAAAGTTTCAAGGACCTCCTAGTCTCATATTTGAGGGATATGACCATGTCATTCCCTCATTGTATCTAAGACCAAGACATATGGTTCCAATCAGGAAGGTTTAGAATCACTCTTTTTTTTACCTTTGAAGAGTAGTTCATTATTTATATCTATTACCCATGAACAAGTTAGGGAATCCCTCATAGATTAATCCACTAGAATTTCTTATATGACCTCCCCTATTTCTTTCTTTACTCCTTCTTCATTCCCTCAAGTAGTATCCAAACGAGTATTAATATGTGACTATCTAGGATACAATAATGGGAGGGAATGGGAAATTCAAATCCCACTCTCTTTCTCTCTCTGTTTGGGTCTTGTCCTTCTCCATTAGTGTGAAAAGCATATATTTTTAGTTTCCCAAACCAACCAATTCCTCTTTTTTCTCATACTGAGGATGACTCACATGGGATTAGAGGTTGGTGGTGGTCCTGAGATCTAGAAAATCAAAAACCTTTGAGAATAATTACAAGTGTAAGACCTAACCAAAACTGTGCCTCTGATCTCATATAAGCCCCATCCATTCTCAAAACATAGGGCATACCACAGTATAATGTAATCCCCAAAACTGAACCTTAGGTCATCCTCACAGGTGTGAGACCCTACTCAATACTCACAAAGGGCTATAGTACCTTGAAATACAAACCTATATAGGGCCTCTATAAGCGGTCCTCACCACCGAACTACATGGGCATTGATCCCTTTCCAAATGGGATACATAGGAAGCCTTCTTGAGGTCCAAACCCAACACACTAAATTAGAACTAATTCTCTCTGAGTCACATTCCTAGTAGATTATTATCCATCCTGGGAGATCATATCCCTTCCAGGCTCCCTGGTATACCTCAGTGTAATTTTCACCCCAAACATTGACTAGGAACCTTTCACCAAGACATCCTTTCTGCATGAGGTTAAACTGCACAATTTGGTCATTATCACATAACCTTAAAAGATATTTTGTGTCCTAATAATGTGGCACTAAACTATGTGGGTTATGATTCCTTTCACAAGTATATGTTGGAATCCCATCTTATTTGGCCGATCCCGACATCAAAACAACTCCCACCTCCCTGGATGATGATACACTCTAGAGTGCCCCACTATGTGGCATTAAACCAGTATCATAATAATGAAAGACAAAAGAATATATATTCAGTACATTAGAGGGTATAATTAATGTAGAACCTTATATACATACATATTATTCTAAATTCAATGAATGAAAATAATTTATTTTTAATTCAAGGGTGACCCATGTCACACTTAAGAATGAATAAAGGATTCAAGAACATATCTCAAATCTATAAGAGAGTCCCATAGTAGGAAAAAATACCCCCAAAGGGTTTGATGAGATCTACCTCCCATCATCTCAACCAATGCGAGTTCTTAATTATCACTGGCTATGTTTTCTAATGATAACTTTCCATTGGAAAGAAGGTCCTTGAGTCACCATAAATTGTGAACTACTGGGTGTTTCTGGTTCCATAAATATACTCCATTGTAAACCTATCAAAAGGGACGTGGGTTTATGTTGTTAATGTGAAGGTTGTTCCTCCAAAACCAAAAAACACCATTCCAACCCCATGTGGAAATCAAGGAAAAACACCTACAGAATCCTAATCCCCTAATAAGGTTTTAGAATATGATCATATTTAAAAGAAAAACTACTTAGAAATTATTTAGAACTAATATAGAACTCCTAGAATTAATATATCTTTAAATATATATTTTATTTGATTATTTGGGTTTCTTAATTTATGGAATCTTACTTTTAACCATTCCCTCGCCACTAGGATAATTTTTTTCATAGATAATATACTTCTCTAGATTATAATAGAAAAAATATGAAAATTCTATCACACATTAAGGTTAAATTTGGAAAAACTTAAGTGAGAGAAAACTCATGAGGTATATCTAATAGTCTTGGAAAAGTAGTTGTCCATTATAATTCATTAATTTACTTTTTTATATATCAAATGATTAGAACACAAAATTTTTTGGGTCAATAATTTTTACAATGGAGGATAGTTTTTATACATTTTTAATAAAAAATGTTCCAAAAAAGGTTCAATTAGGTTTATGGTATTCTCTACCATTAAATAATTTTTTATAGAATATACATTAAAGAGATATTCTACTAGAAAATAAAATTCTTTAGTGAAATTTAAAATGGTTCTCTTCATTAACCAATTAGGATAGGAAATTAAAGTGTCCATAACAAAACTAAAATCTTTAAAAAAAACACCAAATGAATTACTAGATAATATGTCTGATTAATATAATTTTTTTGATACTGAATATTTAAAAAAACAATATAAAACTAACTTTAAATAAGAAAGATATGTTATAAAAATATAATTCTCTATAATTTAAACATATGGATCATTCCAGATAAATTGATATAACATGAATTGGAAGAAAAATATATTTATATATACTATATGATAATTTTCTCCATTGATGCTGATTTTATTTGTTTATAAAAAAATATAAAAAATCAATTAATGAGTATTTTAAATTATACTAATTAGATATAATTTAATTTTTTTGATTAAAATATAAATGTACTCTTGTTGTTATTCATGTTCTATGCCTTAGTTTCAAGAGAAGTGCACCACACACCACGCCTCACTTCCCATCCTCATGTGGTCTCTGCACCTTACTGCACCACACACCTTACACCACCACATGACTTTGACAAATATGATGTCATATATTCACAACATAATCACCAAAATATTATAATTACAATGAAACTCTCCCCAATAGGGATCCCATAATTCAAGAACCATAATTATTTCATTAGGGAAATATATAAACTATGTAATTCATATGAAAAATAGATTTAACCCAACAACTCATGATATCTCCTAGGAGTGTGTACATGTTTTATTTTAATTTTTATTTAATATATTTTTTATGATTTTTTATAAAAATTTTATTGATATTTCTTGTCTTAAAAAAATACATACCATGTTAATTAATTTTCAAGATTATTTATTTAATTTATGTTTATTTTCCTCGAGATAAATATTATTTGAATGTATAATATTTATCATATCACTAATGAGTTTTATAAGTATTTATGATAATTATTGGAATTTTAATTCAATAATGATTAAATGGTAGATCGATTCTATGTCTGTGTTTTGATTATGCTAGAAGACCTTGGTAAACACATGAGTAAGCGAGTTACCAAATCAATAAACCTGATTTCAAAAACAAATATCATGTTTGGAATCATAATGGATAAAATTGTCATGTGGAGAAAGAAATTGATTCATTTGAAAGGATTGGTATAAATTTTTTGATTTATACTCTATTGGAATTTACTTATAAAGCCAGATCCTCATGTAGATGAGTGCAAGATGAAATGAATACCAGAACCTAGTTTTTGTCTATTGATTATAATTATGATTTTAATAATGTTATAAATTTTATGGATGTTTCAAATATACCTGTATATCATGCATGTTAAAAAATAAGTAAAATTGAGTTTTTATTGAGATTATATCACGGGAAAGCAATGTTTGGATTTAATAATACTATGGTTGACTATCACCATACATCAATTATAGAGTTACAACCTGATGATTCATGTATTCTAGAAAATGATTACATTGAATCTATATTGGTTGAAAATTTTGGATTTTCAACTACTAAGATTCATTATTTTCAAAAATATTTTTGTATGTTCTGGAGGGAAAATACATAGATGAGTTAGTGAAAATGTGTGGTACATGAAGTTGGAAGGATAATAATAACAAATATGAATCAAATTTACTAGATAAAGTGAAACATACCTTCCCTTATATTCTTAGGCTTTAAAAAAATTTATGTTGGAACAAATGGTAAGAGATATGAAACGGCATGAATATGAAAAAATAAGGATAATAATGAAATAGTTCTTCCAAAAGATGGATTAACATTGAAGAAATTTTATTGGTAAAATAAGGATTTTCAGTTAACCCACAAAATATTATATTGGGATTTCCCTATGATGGTTTCAACCCATTTAACTCAATTCATATTGAGAATATTACATTTCCTATTTTCATTCACATTTATAACTTTCCTTCATGGATGTGTATAAAGAATCCATTTAGTATCACAATTATATTGATATCTATAACTAGTGATTTTGGAAATGATATTGAGATATAATTTCAACCATTAATAGATGAGTTAAAGGATATTTTCAATGTTGGTGCAAAAGTGTATGATGCATTCAGGAAGGGGTATTTTTTTAATCTCTATTATGGATGATAAATGGTTTAACTTATTATGGAATGATTTTCGATTGGAATAAAAAGGGAAATTATCCTACCCAATATATTATAAAATCATAAGTTCAAAGATATTAATGTTTCAATGAACTTGAAGCTTCATAGGGCATCAATTATTTCAACTGATGGGTCACCCATATAAGAAAATTTGGAGACAGTTTGATAATGTCACAGAGATAGATGAAAATCGTCAATGAATGTTTGGGAATGATATTTTTAAAGAACATGATGGTTTTAATTATTTTCCTATTACATGAGTGGATTACCATTTCCATTCAACATTTACATTAATATAATATTTTATTTTATTTGATTAATTTATGTAATTTTATCAAGAAATTTATTCCAAAAGACTAAGAAAAATTTTCATTAATAAACTATAGAAATATGGATCGATTATTTTTTTGACTTGTCAAAAATTACCCTCCCGATTATTTTTCACATTTATTTTACATCTGACCTTGAAACATTCCACAAAATTCTTTCTTAGTAGTCTTGTTTTGAGTCGGTGGATGTATCTGATAGAAATAATGATGCTTACATTGAAATATTCTGTGAGAAATAAATATCACACTAAATTCTCTATTGTGAAAGGCTATTTATAAAAATAATGCATGATTTTCTATTCATCATACTAGGGTAATTTCACTATGAGGTCTAATATGCTAATGAGAACTAATTATGAGAAATATTATCTCATTAATCCTGCATTTCCTTAACTTTCAAAAATTGGGGGGATATTTGGATCATACTTATTGTCTACATTAAGTTAGAAAGAGTGGGAAATGGCTCATCATATAGTATTATTCGACTATGATATGCTTGATGATTACATAAAGTAAGTACAAAAACTAATATGAATTTTTTCATTTTATTATTTCTATATATCTTCTGATATATTAATTATTTCATATTTTTTTTATAAAATTTTAAAAAAATGATATGTTGTTCTCTATATATTAAGAGGAAGTAACAATTGCACCACAAATAATTTACTACTTGGTTAAAGTCAAAAGGTAATAGATTTCCTTTATTTCTCATAATATAATCACATATATCTATTTAATATTTTATATTGGTATATTTTATGTTCTAACAATACTAATGATTAATGTATCTGATGAAATAATAATATTTTCATTTGGTACAAACAATGAAGTACGTGATTTTAAGGTTATGGTTTTCAATAACTTTAAATTCATTATAAATATCTATGAAATAAAAATAGAAATATAACATGATAATGTCATGATAATAACCAAAATATATTGTTATGTTAGTGCATCAGATAAGAAACCTTGATCAGAGTATATATCATATAATGTGGTTATCGAGAGAACCATTTTATATGATTATTATACACATGATCATGTCACAATGATTAAATGAAAGTGGTTTGATTCAATGAAATGAAATGGAATTCATATCGATAACTATGGATTTAGAGTTATTGATATGAATTTTCAACTTCACACCAATGAGCATTATATTCTTACATCACATGATAGATAGGTGTTTTATGTAATTGATCCATTAAAACAATAATTCAGTATTATTGTTGATGTCATTCCTTGACATACTTTTGATAAAGGCACCGATGATAATGATATTGTGGATGAACCTGTTAGTATTTATTTGAATATTTTATTTGATTACATATATGATTCAATTGTTAGAACAAATTGTGAACCAAAAATTATTATAGAGAACATATAGTATTTACAAATTTTTAAATTTTTATTAGAATTATTCTAATACTAAATTTATTATTTTAATCTTTAATACTTGATATCAAATTAACTATTATTTCTACCCATGAAATTTCATGAGATATGATGTATTTTTTAAATAATGTGTTGATTATGAATTAAAAGTATCAAACCTTATACTATACCCAATACTTTTATAAATGGAATAATTATTTGATTATTTTTCAAGAATATTCTTATTGATGACAAGTAGAATCCATATATCATACTATAGATATACTGTCATGTGCACAAAATCCGATCTAACTTCTTAATATATGTGTTTTTATAGAAGACTCTATACCACAAAACCCAGGTAAATCAAATTTTTAGAAGTCATAGATCATTTTCTATGTATGGTCCAGCCATTGTTGAAAATATTATACCTGTGGAGGAGTTAAAATATAAAATCATGATACTTCACTTATTCCATTAAATATATTATTAACACTAATTTCTTGAAATATTAAGTCCAGATGAAACTAATAACCAATTCATGAAAATCAATCTCACAACACCTCCCATTACTATAGTAGTATAGCTATAAATTATATAACGAGACCATTGATCCCTTTAAAAAGAGAATATAATTCATTAGTTGTCTCCCCTATTTTCATAAATTCCTCTAATTCCATGATGAAACCAATGTGTTATTGAAACATTTAAAAAAATCGTTAATTATCCTAAAATATGGTGATAATTCCATAATAACCTGAGATTTATAAGTTTTCACATTGGGATAAGACTGAAAATTGTGGAACCAAATATAGGGAGATAACAAATAATGACAACATTAGAAAAATATAGTAGAAAGAAATTTTTTAAGACACATTTATTTAATTATGGAATCAAAGGATATATCATGTATATATAGTATTAAATTAGTAAAGAGATACATATAATCTAATATTCAATTGCTTCTCTACTCAATTCAATAAATTCCTACTTTTTTATACATTAAAATTTTTCAGAATGTATAGTTGAATGATAAATTTATTGTAATCATTATATGAGTGTTTTTATAGTGGATTATTCCAAATTTTTACCTTGATCTAGTTTATGGTATTTTATATGGATATTGTTGGTTGTAATAATATTTTGTGGTGTATTTTTATGCTACGTTCATGGGTCCAATACACTTATATTTACAATTATGTGGTTGTTGTGTGTGATAGGGTTAATGTATACCCCAATGGTACTTGTTAATCCTTTGGTAATAGCTATAATTTTTTCTTAACCAGGGGATATGACCCAGACCTTGAAATGTTTAATCTTATCATAAAGGTCCAATTAGAGTAGTTGGGATGGGTTGGAACATTACAGCTACACTGATGGTTGGTTGTGAAATATTATTTTAGAACATCCTCGATATTAGAGAATTATGCCTAAAAAATTAACTGAAATAAATATATAGAAAATTTTACATATTAAATATATGTTAGAGATTAGTAGATGACACATTCTCTAAAATAGACTACAAAGATTAGTAATTTTTTCTCGATAAAGTGAAAAGAATAGTCTTTAGAAATGAACCTAATTATATGATGATGAATGATATCATTATCCTCAAAACATGGAACAACATGATAATCATAAAATTTTAGAAATATTACATCTTTTCTACCCTTAAAATGTTTAAAATTTAAGGGATATTTAGAGTAAGAAAATGATTTTTTTAATGAAATTCATTGCTCATCTATTTCTAATTAATGTTACTGAACAAATGATTTGATAAGAGATTAGATATGTCTTAACTCAATGTAAAATTTCATGTGAGTATTTGAAAATTCCACATGTGATTGCATTTAAGGTAACAATGATTAAAAACATTTCCTTTATAAGTACAATAGACATGAGGAATTTGAGAATGAATACCAGAATGGGTCCACTTCATGCAGCAAGAAAAAATGTCCAATTTGAATCTAAAAATAGCTAGGACCATGAAAAAATTCAGGTCTATATTCAAAATATATACTATAAAGGTTCTAATCGTATTATAGATGACTGTTCAAGTCACAAAAAATATCAATCTAGATGAAAAAACCTACCAATCATGGTATCAGACTAATATAGAAACAAAAATACATATTTTTAATTTTTGAGATGATAAGTTTCAACTAAAAAAAATAAATTTTAAATAAACATTATCCATAATACCCATAATTGAAAATAATGGGAGGTGGAAAATATATGATGAAAATGCCTTCACTTAATTCTAGAATGTGTGACATTTTTCCTCTGGTAGTAAGAAGAATAACAACTATTATTCACACACCATGTTATTCCCAAAGATCCAAAAAAGTAATCTTGATTATTCAGTTAAAAAAACCCAAATTTAAAATTAGATTTATAATCTTATCTATCATTTATTGTTTTCAAAATAAATAGAAATTATTCATAATAATTAGCGTAGTGAAAAACTCATTCACACATCAAATCCATCCCAGTCGATTCCCAATCACAATGAAACCAAAAATTAGTGTTACAATTAAATTGACTCAACTTATGCAATAATGACCTATGTTTTAGAGTCCTAATATTATCAAGACATAACACATTTTAAAATTCATTAGTCACATAAAATTTCTACAAGATGTTGTCTTGAATGTGCATTAAAGTTGGTGCAATGCTTTCTAAAATATACATAATAACCTTTCAAGATTGGTGTTCTTCCCATTTTCACCCCCAATCATGATGTTTTTTAAAATAATAACTCATTGAAAATAAATGTAAAATATAAAATCAAAAATATTTAAAAAACATCATAACATTAATTGACAATACAGGTCATCATTGGGACATGGGTATCCCAACTACCCCTAATAATACAAGGTTCGCTATGAATAGTGTTGACTAGACACATAATCATGCATATATCTTAAGACTTAGAAGTCCTATAACATTTCCACCATGAATCCTAAAAATAAATAAACAAAATTGGGATTTGATAAAATTATACAAGGATCCAAGCAAATATGATATTGCAATAATTCTTCTCATTAGTGATTAATTTATGTTACAATTATATTATATAAAATTTTCATTATTTCTATTTATCTTGGAATATTATTTTGAATATCTTGATCAATACGTTTAATTATGTTGATGTTATAATAATACGAATACATTTAAATGAACAATGTATTTGAGATTTAGGCAATTCCCCTCAGGTCACCACTGTAAGTATAATTTATGGTTTATTATTATATTCTTCAATATTATTTATCTTATTATAGATCATATTATTTTATAATCCATGTTATTTTATGCTACATAATCAAAAATATGGTTGGATTATTCTTCAAAGGTTAATAGTATAGCGGGGGTACCTGTATGACTAATTCTATAGTTTATCCTACCACTATACCACTTCAGCCACCGAGAGGTCATTTAGTTCATCCTACCTTCATATCTCTTCGGTTAATAAGTGTTCGTCATCTAATTATTCCATCTTCATATTTTTCATACCCACTTTTCCATATCCATTTTCTCCTGCACCCACATAGGATGTTAGTACTCAGGTACCATCCCTCCTTATTTCCCATTCCCACCATCCAATTTAAAGGGTGATGCTCCCCCATATATCTTACTACCATAACCATATCCATATCTATATCTACCCTAATTTTTGTTGGGAAATCATTTATATTCTCTGCCTCCACCAGTAGAATAATCATGATTGACTATAGAAAGTACTCATACTGTAGATTTCCCACCAACCACATAGGATATTCCCCCTCCTCTAAACATGACACTTCAAGAGTCAGAATATACCCTATCTAATAGAATGTTTTTAATCATTACTGATAGTGATTAATTATAAATTCATATATATTATTTTCATTTACTGATTATTTTTCATGATTATCTATAGACTCTACCGGGAAACGAGGCATCACAAAAACGAGAGAGGTCTGTAATTGACTCACACATGTCATGGTTCAAAAAAAGATCTACAATGCGATCAAAGAGGCTGAAATCATAAAAATAAAGACTTTCCACAATTCAATCAAGGATTTTGGTATCCTGAGATAGATAGGGATCAAAGGAAGATACAAACCAATGAGAGGTTTATTGGAAGTATTCTAGCAACCACCCATTCCCGACTGGATAAAAATTAATGTCGACGCTGCTTCAAAAGGAAACCCAAGGCCTGCTGGATATGGAATCATATGTAGAAATCATAATGAGGAAATTCTTGGATGCTGCTATGGTTCATGTGGTCATGCCTCCTCCCTTGAAGCAAATATGTACAATGTCATTAATGTAGTTGATTTGATAAGGAAAAAAGTATGGAACAATGTTTGGATTGAAAGTGATTCAACTACCATCATTTAGGCTCTTAGGCATGGAAAATTTCACCTAGAATAGACCCTCACTACTAAATTGATCGACTGACTACAATAACTATCAGTACACAATCATATTATCATGCACACCAAAAGAGAGGTGAATAAGATGGTAGATGGTCTCACTAATAAGGGTTTCGACAGAAATAGAATGTACATGGATAATCATCTCACTGATCCCAACCCTCTTTACCAGAATGATTGTAATAAATTCTCTACCTTTTGAATTTTGTAGGTTTTTTTTATATATTTTATTTCTTTGGTGTTTTTTCAAGGAATCATCATCTGAAAAAAGAACAATGTTTGGGTAAATTTTTGGGTAAGTAATGTTAATTAACTTATATATATATATATAATTTATAATCTTTTCTTAATAAATATGTTTTATAATGCAACTCTAAGATAATTTTTCTAATGGAAAAAATTACAAGGCCTCGAGGTCAATTAAATAAGGTGGTATGTGGAGAGTGTACATGTAAGAATTTTTTGTTGGTAGGAAATAGATAATTGATACAAACCTTAAAAAATACCCATCATTCATGATTTACTAATATCTCAACATAAAAATATGATCATCTATTAGAAGAGTCTAGAGTTTATTGTATTAGTTAAACATATAAACATTTATTTATTTGAAGATGACTCAATGTATAAATTACTTATTTTATTTAGGTTAATGTAATTATATATTTTATTATCTATAAAATAAATTAGATATAACTAAAATAAATAAGAGTGAATTTAAATACATTCATACTCTTGGACACACTTCACTCCTAGATAATGAGAAAGAACATGTAATTTAAAATTTTAAATATTCAAATGGTCTTAACTTGTTCATTTATGATTTATGGATTTTATAAAAAATCTAATTTATTATGACTAAATATTTTTTAGTATCAATAATTCCCTAAGAACCATGTCCTCCATCTTTTTAATTTTCAATATTATGATTTTCTAGATTTATAGAATTGTATTATTGTGCATTCCCTTCAGCTGTTTCGGCCTCTTTTGGGGAGCTAGAAATCAATCTCCTTCTACTATCAACCATTGACATGCATGTTGAATTCTTATAAATTTTCTTCATCCAAATAATAAATGATTTTTAATTGAAACCAAATTCATTTATGAAAATAATTCAGAATAGTCAGTAGATTTAAATATACATGGAATATATAAATTTACTCATTATAGTTATTCTCTTACATTTCCTTTTTTCACGAGTAAACACATAATGTGGAATGTAAATTTACGAGGATTACATTTGAAATTAAAGGATTATAACTTTTTTTAATGAAAAAAAATCCACAATATGAATACCCACTAGAAATAATCTTTTGACCTCCAATATAAAAGATAAATCCTTGAAACTCATGTTTTCACATTAGTCTATCGATATTTCTTCAGTTCCTCCCACACCCAGGTGCCTCTTACACTGTATGATGAATATGACATGTTGAATTGTACTTTTTTCTCTCCTTATTACTTGTACAATAACATACAAGCACTTATATATTCTTCTCCTACATTATTACATTGGATTTAATATGTTTTTTCTACATGATAAAATAGAAATATATTGCATTTTTTATTCTTCTTCAGAATAGAAAAATAGAGTGTCACTAATTCTTCTTAACTTCCATGAATAAATTCACCCCATCTTCCATCTTTTGCCTCTATTCCAACATAGTGCGAATAAAAATGTTCTTTTCTTCCCTCTTTCCAATTTTGTCATTCTAATTTCATCAATTAATCTATAATTAATTTATTTTTATCCTTATTTAGGGTATATGAATGTGCATTGCATCTTCTTCTTCATTTACTTAGTGTATCAAAAATATCACTAGTTCTCTTCCAATTTACTTTGACACTTAAGGATTTCATTATTATAAGTACAATAATAGTTCTTATATCAAGACGTTATGAACTTTTTCTCATAATAACAATGTCACTTCACCAACCTATATATATATATATATATAATCATTACAGAATTGTTTGGTCCTCACCACCCATTTATCATTATTTTTCATTCACATTACAAAATTAATGCGCTATTTTAAATGACAAATGTTATAGTTAATTCAAAATGAAAAATATTTTTTATTTTTAAAAACACAACATTTATTTTCTTTCCTTCATTTTTTAGTCTTCAAGTTGATTTTACTTAATAATTGGACGAATTCTTACCCTCTAAATATCATAGAATCATTCCTTGACCAATCTCAATATATACCTTTTTCAATCCATATAATTCATATATTAATTTTTCCACATTTTCATTTTATCTAGGAATTTATAGTTTTCTCATGGGTTCTCCATATGTTATGGTTCGAAGCACATAGTTCTTCATTTCCATTCTTCCATCACATGCTAGAATATTCATTATTATTATTTTGATATTTGGAAACCTATATCACAACAACCCAACATCATTATATTATTATCAGAGGAATTTGGAAGTTATACGACCATCATATCTTTAATGTCATATAAAAAAATATCATAATAATATTTTTACCCCCAATTCATATGATGTGATATATACACATAAGTCACATGAGAATCTATATCTTAATATTTTGGGATCTTAATTATCATTATCTCCTAAAAAAAATCCCATTAATTTAATTATTCTTTTTCTAAAGAACATACAACAAGATTTCAATCATCAAACCATCATATTATACAAGTTCGGATAAACATAAAATTATCCTTCAATATTACAATCATTATATATTCATGTATAAATTTCCTTATGATCTTAGAGGATTTTTTCATGACATGTTTTTTTCAATATTGAGATCTATTATTCTATCTTATATAGGTAATAATCATTACAATGTTCCAAATTATTGTTACATAATTTTTTTTGACTACCTTTACATAGGTATTAAAAACCATTACGTAGGTTTTTTTCTAAGATTACCTCTACATGATATCAAAATACTATTAGGAAGCTCTTTAATTTCTCAGTTAACCTTATGCATGATGTAGATCACTAGAGTTAACATTACATAGAATAAAACATGAAGTTAAATAGTGAGGGTATGCCATTTATATATCATTAAGAAATTTTGAGGTAACTTTACACACTATAATACCTTCTATAATATACCATTACACCTGGATAAAATGTTTTTATGTATTTTATTCAATGTTGGTATTAAATAGAATGAATAATCATTTATTTAACTTCATATTGAATTCATTTCACCCTTACAAATACCTTCATCATAGAGATATAAAAATAATCATTATAAATCCCTTATTAGAATATAAATCATTGATGAACCTTTTTGAGTTTTTATAATCAAATATATTTTATTAAGATTGATCTAATTTAGTTTAGCATGGTTTAGTGTAATTTAATTCACTTCTAATTTTTCTTTATTTTTTTAGAAAAAGTCATTCAATATAAAGGGTTATGTTCCTCATTATACCTTGTTTTGTACAAGAAACAAAAAAGAGAGATAGTACTATGGTAAATAGGGACACCTAATATTTGATTGTAAGTATTTTTAAATTTGTTTTATTTTTATTGAATTCAGTTCTTTATAATATTTTAACATTTTATTTTATGTTGCATGTCACTCAATAGAAAGATTTGGAGTCATTTCTAGAAAAAAACCTAGCAATTTGGCCCTAAATGATCACATGCATATGATATTAAGAGATGAGAGAAATGGAAGAGTGTGTTGTCAAACTAGGAAAATGATTTTACCATCTAGATACTATAATTTCAATAGAGTTTCTTTGATTACTAGTTCTAGTATGGTCATAGTTGAAGAAATTAATACTGAAATCAGACAAGAAGCTAAAAAATAAGTAGAAGATACTCAATGTCAAAAGATGATAAATGAAAATATAATGAAATGTATGTCTGATATCCCTTTTAAAAATCCACTAGAAGCTGCTACAAATGTTGATTCCAATTTGAACTCGATGTGTTATATTTATGTATAAACCTCTTCTAATGTTGGTGTCGCTACCACTACCAATGTTAGTGCCACTTCCAATATTCATAACGATGATGATGCTGATGGTTTGAGAGGTTGGGGTGGTGTTTCAGTTGGAGGCGTGGATGAGGGTTATCATGGTTCCAATGATACTAGTATTGAGGCTCACTTATTATGTAAGAATTATTTTTTGTTTTTTTATCTGATGAATTTTATTATATATATTTTTATATTATTATATTAAATTGTATTCTAGTGTGTCTATCTAAATATATATATATTGAATTATTTCGTTATGGTGTTTGTATATTTACAAAGGAGGAGTAATAACAAGGGAAATGGTATTGCCTCTGAGGATTTTCTCGGTAAAGGGAAGGACCAGGATGGGGCCGATAAAGAAAATATTAGTGGACCAGCTATTCGTTCCTACAACGATATAGTACAAGGTGGGAATAAGAGTCTAGCTGAGTGTGAAGGAACCTTTTCTGTGACTCCAAGAAGAATAAATAGGAAAGAAAACTCCTATCTCCCATGTCTAGCAAGAACCAGATCTGCTTTTAAGCATGATAGTGGGATGATTCTTGTCATTAAAAAAGATAGCTTGGTCAAATAGTCCTATGGAACCCAACCACCTCTGGATCAGTCGAGGAGCAGGGAGTTTGGTAATATTGGGAGGCAGCGTGGACCGACTTCTGTTTGGGAATCGACCACTGCGGAAGATGAATCTTATATGGGATGCGAAGATGAATATAACTACTATGATCTATAGTGTGGTGTTGTTTATTTTTTATGTGGTTGATTTGTAGGTGTAGGTTTGTGGAGTTATAGGAAGTTTGGCGTTGTTCTGAATCTTGCTTGGAACCATGTTTTGGGTACCAACTACCCATAAAATGACTTTTAAAATGGAAAAAAATGATTGAGTAGTATATTTCCATTAGATATATAAAGAGTCTAGATATTTCTTTTCCTGAGAGAGAAGCTTATGAACACCATTAGAAACTATGGAAATAGACCAACATGCCTGTTTTTCACTATTGAATTACA
Organism: Viscum album; assembly: GCA_963277665.1. NCBI lineage: Eukaryota > Viridiplantae > Streptophyta > Magnoliopsida > Santalales > Viscaceae > Viscum > Viscum album. The sequence continues at coordinate 1,674,238,759 of OY728126.1, forward strand.
ACTGTATCCATGGTTTGTAACCATAGATATATTCCAATGTGGCTGAACCAATGGAAATGGTTTACAACTAGGATTATAGGTGTACTACCCTAATAAAAATCAAGGATATTGGCTTGTGGACATAGATTCTGACTATGATTATAAGTTAGAATAAAATTACTTATATCTACAGTTGAAAACTATACATATAAGTGTACTAAAATTATGGAAACCATGTCTACATCCATGTCTCTATTTCTATACCAATAGAATCCACATATTGAAGAATTGTGGCTATTACATATATCAATGGTTTTGTGGCCTATAGACATGGTTATAAACCATGTCTATAGGAATAATTTCAAGTATGTGAATTTGATAACTACAAGGGTGATATCATTCATCACCTTTCATATCCAAAACCTATCAAATAAGTGAGGTCATTTTTAGGACATTATAGTTTATATAGAACATTCATTAAGAACTTAAGATACATTTCCCAACAACATTGTGGTTTTTTGGTGAAATATTCTCTATTTATATGGATATAATTCCACGAGGAATCATTCTCCACACTAAATTCATCTCTTATCTCTCCAGCAATCATGAAATTTCCTAAATGTAAGCTTCCATTTTAACTCACGTGTAATGCGAGAGACTTCATTTTATGAGTTGTATTTGGAAACTTCAATGCTAAAAATCCACGTGTAATTATTTAGGAATGTAAATTATTTAATAATGAGAATATCAACTATATAACCTCTTAAAAAGAGTTTCTTATTGTGTTATTTTACATAGAAAATTTCATTTTATATCTCTTAGATACCCCATCATTATTTTCAAAGATCGTTCTTCTATGAAATACCATTTCCAAAAACAAGACACCAAGGTTGGATTGATCAGGTAGCTCCTTATTTTTCAAGAGTTTGATATAATTATTTAAGAAAAAATGGGTTTTGAAAATGTTGTACCGGATCAACTCTCTATGTTAGAATTAAATAATAAAACATCTCATTTTTCAATGTCTGATTCATTCACCAAAGAGCATATGTATTCTGTGAGTGATTTCCCATGATATAATGTCATAAAATAACACTTGGTTATGGGTTTAATTAAAAAATTATTTGGGACTCAATCTAGGAGTAAATTCATTTTGGATTTCAAACACTATGTTTTTTATGATCTATACCTCTTCAAGTTATGTTTTTATCAAGTCATTAAGAGATGTGTTCTTGAATATGAGAAAGATTCCATTATTAAATTCCATAATGGATTAGATTGGTGAATAATCTTTTCTATAAAAATCCACTAAAAATTTATCCAAAGTGGTTTATTTTTTCCAAAAATAACTAATGATTCCAAAAAATTCACTGAACTTATCCTTAATGTCGACAATTAGGATCTATAACCAAAAGGAATCAAATTACACCCATTGTCATTCTGGCTATTTAAGTCATTGATTGTTAGTAAATTTATTTCATGGGACCTTTCCCAAACTCTAGGTGATATCTCTACATCCTTTTATCTATTTATTGTGTCTCAAAATGGGTTAAGGCTATTCCTAAAAATTCCTATGATCATAAAGTTGTGATATGATTCTAGAAATAGCATATATTATCTATATTTTTAATTCTTGGGGATATCATCATTAATCATGGAAACCATTTCTATAACTATCACTTCTCAAAAATCATGTGTAATTATGGTATCTCCCACAAATTTTACACTACCTAATGCCCTCAATCCAATTTTCAAGCTAAGTAATAGAATAGGGAAATTGTGAAAATTATTGAAAAACCCATAAATCCTTATAGGGAAAATTAGTTTGGGAAACATTTGGATTAACTTTGGGGATATTGTACTATTTTCAATACCATCCTAGGAATGTCACCATATATGTTGGTTTATATAAAATATTTCCATTTCCCTCTTAAAATTTAACATAAGTCCTTTTTGGGAAATAAAAAATTGAATCTAGACATTAATTCGACTGAAAATGTGTAAATTAGACTATAAAAAATTAGAGGAACTTGGGATGGAGGATTATAAAAATTAAATGATAAAAAAATCAGGAGTTTAGGCCTATCAATATATAAATATTAAATTAACACACTTTTATCCAAGAATATTTGTGCTCCTGTATAATTCCAAACTTCACATACACCTAGAAAAGCTAAGGTTTATATTGATAGAGCCTTACACAGTGCATCATGTTTACCCACATTGGTTAATGGAGATTTTAGATCCTACTGGTGGTCATATCCTCAAATTCAAAAATCAAACCTAAAGACCATTGATTTAATATTTAAATAAACTTGAAAAAGAGAAGGATTCAAATCATCCATCCTATTAAGTAGAAAAAATTTAATAGCTTTAGGGACCATGTTGAACTAACATGTTTAAACAAAGTGATTTTTTTGGAGGAAACATGACTTCTATGTGTACATTGACTCAGTGATTGGTGTTATAATTTTCTTATTTTTTATTTTCCTTTTTCTTTTTTTGGGAACCACAAGGGGTTTCCATTTTTATTATTATAATGTTATTGTATATGATTTTGGGGCTACTAAGGTTGATGTATTTTAAGGAAAATTAAATTTCTTCCAAGATTTCAAACACAATCTTCTTTAATTGATGAGTTATATTCAAGTGACATAGAGGCTTAAGGATCAATTGGTTTCAACATTTATTTCTTCTTCAATATACTAGGTGACATTGTTCTATAATTTTATTTCAAATTTAAATTTTGGAACTCTTATCCTCCACATATACCACTTCTATTTTTTAATTTGAACACTGGGGATAATTTTATTCTATGTTAGGGGTGAAAAAAATTGTGTATCAAAGAATATTTTTTGTGTGCATCTATGGTGTAAACAAAAAAATATATAAACTTTTGTGTCTATAAATGGGAAATAAATTTCCTTAACCTTAAATATGTTAATACAATTTGAAAACATTGAAACTGAATATAAAATAATTTTTCATTCCTTGACCTTAATTTTAATGAACGGTTAAGTTCATGAGCCTAATTTTTGGAAAGTGTGGATATATAATGTGATTTTACATAGTTTAAATTTTCTTCCATTTAATAAAAATATCACTAAATCGATCCTTTTTATGGTGGGGAATTAGTTCAAGTACATTGGGTCTCTTAATAAATAACATTGGATTGGTGATCCTTTTAATTTTAAAATTATTGTTAGAAAAACAAACAAAACTTTAAATAAAAGAATAATAAATTTTCAGAGAGAGATATTGATTGACCTAATGTTTGGATTTTGGATCTTGGGGATCATGAATCCATATGTGTATGGAGTAGAGTTGGTAATGTTATCTATATTAGTGGTAATTTGAATTTTTTTGATAGATTTAAGTAGATTCTATGACTGAGTATATGAGCTCCACTTGGTACCTTATGGTCTTTGAACCTAGGATTCTTTAGAAAAGTATTTATATGTGATAGATCAATTTGTATTCTACTTAATGAGTTCCCCAAGAATGTGGGACACATGGCCACAAGAAATCCTCCACGTAATTCTGAGAATTTTGACTAGTAGCGAGGCCCTTGGGTGTGTCCTTGAGGAGACTATTTCCTCTGGTAAGAGTGGAAATATGGTATAATTAACAGATAATTGAATAGTTTAAGTAGATCAATAATGGAATAGACTATTAAAGCCTGTATAAACAACTGGATCTATAACCCTCTATAGTGAAATCATGATATGAACATCCAAACACTAAATAATGAACATAAGTATTAAACTAAATCATGTACAAAAGTTGATGATTTAATGTCTCTACATACAGGGAAAACTTGTATACAGGGAAGAAGGAAGTAAATATAATACAAGGTTAAGGAACAAAAATACCAAAATCTATCCAAGTATTCTGAGATCTATCATTGTTATCTACTACCAAAATCCCATCCTAAGTCTTGAAATAAGTCATGCATTCATATGAGGAAACCTCCCATTATCTTTGCATGTAAGCATATAGTCTGCCCGAGTACCATCAGTGGCCCATATAGTGTGTGAGAGAAACTCATTAGGCCACCATTAACAAAATTTGTAAAGACTAATTTTATTTTAATAACATGATAGTGTGATGATATAATATTGAAAATAATTTATAGAAACTACAAATGGGTCGACTCTGGTTCCAGAAGGAAAGACTAGATGATACTACTTGTTTTACCTCATGCCGAAATATCTCTAAAAGTATCAAGGGACATGATTCCTAGTTTCACAATAGTAGGGGACATCATGCCCAATATAATAGTATCAAGGGATTCCATACCAAGTATCACAATATAGGGTCTACATTTCCAGTATCACTATATAGGTTCTACATTCCCAACATCACAATATAGGGATATCATTCCCAATATCACATATATAAGCTATCCATGCCCAGTATCATAGTAGTAATGCATTCCATGAATAGTATCACATCTATAGGGTCTCCATGCCTGCATCATATATATATAAAGGGTCTTCATTCCCAGTTATCACATTTATAGAGTCTCCATGCCCGTATCACATTAGAAGGAAGGAAAACCATACCCATATATTCATAACATGCATAAGAGTCTTTATTCCCATTTACCATAACTAACAAGGCTTCTATGCCAATTATCATTTAAAATTTAATTAATAGTGAAATAGGATTTAAAATTATTGACCTTCATTCGAAAAACTTTCAAACCATTTTTCATTTAACCGGGTGGCATAGTCATACCACTCACACTCAATTAAATTAATTAAAGTTGATAAGGGAATTAACCATTCTATTCCACAACATTCATCCACTATAAACATGATATCATCATTTAAAATTAAATATAAAAACACCAATAGTTTTTTTGGATATAACTCCTTGGAAGAAAATTATCATATAGAGGGCACATCCAAAGTTATGGATCACTTTAATGTGGATGATATCAACATGAATTGGGTTATAATAGGTCATTATCTTCTACCTAGGATAAGAAATTTTTGATATATTCAATTTAGGGGAAACACATGTTGAAACCAGAATGTGACACATATCACATATTATAAAATATCCATACATGAAGGGATAAATACTAGACCACCTACCTTGAGTTCATAGTACTCCCCTCATCTAGTTTCAACCATTGGTTCGGTCTAGATCAAGAGAAAATTAAATAACATATGAAAATCATAAAAATTGGTCATATGAACCAACACCTCGATATGTCCCTCAAGAGAAAGAAAATAGATAAAGGCATACGTTGATTGAACAACTTACATGTGTGGATCTAACGATATGAATGATGATCATATCCGAGCTCGAATGATGAATTTGGATAAAAATATATGATTTGAGCTCAAAGTGGAGATTCTAAGAAAAATCTATCTTCTGGAATGAAAATTAAGATGAATGGTTGAATTTATAAAATTTTAAGTGGAAAAGGTCATTATACCCTAAATATATGGGGTGCACGGTTTGGCCTCAGAATCAACCAAACTGTTTTCCAACTATGCGCCTCCCACTATCTAAGGAGGGACCCCACAAAATTAGGATGCAAAGTTAAAGAAACTATGAACCAACTATGTAATTCTACTATGCTACATTTTTTGAGATACTCACCTTGGAATATGTCCCTTGTCACATGGTTAGGGAAAACTGTGCACCCTGCATGCCCCTCTAAAAATCAGCACATGGTTTAGGGAAACTGTGCAGGCTGGTTTTCATGGTTTCTACTAACCGTGTAGTTGAGTGCATCTTCCCAAAAACTGGGGTTCAAAACTCCAAATAATCAATACAAACCCCAGTAACCACTATGAACTTATTAAGAATCCACATTATGTCTAACCCATATAGTTATAATGAAAATTAAAGTGTCCATACCTCATATAAAAACTAGGTTCTTAGAGTCTTTCCCCCTTAAAGAAACTTTTCACCAAGTTCACCTTCCAAGGGTGGAAAAATGATATCTAAGAATAACTCTAGACACTATTCACATATGTCAGACTTCTTCTCCCAAGTCTCATCTAATGCTTTTTTTTATTCCATAACACTTGTAATAAAGGAGACTGACTGGCCCCAAAGAGCCTTTGTCCTCGGTTTAATGATACATATAGGATACTCCACAAAAGAATTATCAAAATCTAACTCAACATCCTCAGGATAAAAAATTTGATACAGGCATTCATGATAACATCAGATCTGTGAAATGTGGAATAAGTAATGAATGACACATTACATCTGATGTAATAACAACCAATTGGATACTACCCCAACTCTCTCCAAGATCTCAAACAGACAATCAAATCACAGCAGAAACTTTCCTTGCCTATGTGTCTATATATGGCCGAGTCTGGGTGATACCCATAAAAATAAATCATCCTTGACCTCAAACTCTAGAGTCCATCGATAGAGATCGGCATAATATTAATTTCTAGAATGAGAAATCGACATATGATTCCTGATTAGCTTAACCTACGCCAAAGTATCCTAAATTATATGAGGTCCCGATAGTGCTGACTCTCCTGCCTCTAACCCGTACATGGGTGAATGAAATGACCTATCATATAGGGCCTCATAAGGATCCATATGTATCATATCCTTATAGCTTTAATTGTATGTAAACTCAATGAGAGTCATATGCTTCTCCCAACAGTCGCTAAAATCAAGGACACATGCTCAGAGCATGTCCTCTAACACCTATGTCACCTGTTTTGACTATACATCGGTATGAGGGTGAAATTTTATGGTCAAAATCACCTATATAACCATATCTCTATATATACCAAACTAGAACCTCGATGGAAAATGAGAGTCCCTTTCTAAAATGACATTATGAGGGTCCCTGTGCTGCCGTATAATTTTACAAATTTACCATTTTTTCAACTCAATAACTAATAAAGTCTCATATATTGGAAGAAAGTGGTCTACTTTCATCCGCCAATCCATGACTACCCAAAACATGTCCCTACCTTGAGGTGAACTTTGTAAGATGATGAAAAAATAAATTGAAATGTAATCCTATTTCCGTTCTGAAACTGATAATGGATGTAGCATGCCAGCATGTCTTTGGTGTTCTTCCATTACATGCTAACAGGTGGAACATATAGTGATAAAACCTTCTTTTAGAAGATTCATTCCTAGACAAAATATTTTTGGTGCAGATCATAATACAAATTGGAGATACCCAGGTGAACGGCCCATTGTAATCATGTGACTCACTCATTATCACTTCACTCATATCTGTGGAAACACATATACACCCATGTATACATAAAATGTCATCATCATCAATAGTCTAATCCAGAGCCTTGTCCTCACTTAAAATACCATCTTATAGGACCTAGGCCTCAGGATCGAAAAACTAATTCATCTCTACTTTCTCCAAAAGTGAAGAGGTTACTGATATTGTTGAATGTAAATAATATCCATGATGGTCCTAAATCTCAATGTGCATATCAAAAAAATATATCCATAAGATTAATTTCTCTACTGGACTCTAGAACTATATGTGTCTATGTCCTCCTATTAAGAGCATCGATAATAGAATTTACATTCCCATGCATGTAGGAAACAATGAACTCAATAGACTATAGATATTCAACACATATTAATTGCCTAAGATTAAAAACTCAATGTGTGAAAATATACCTGAGGATTTTATGGTCCATAAACACCAAAACTCTCTCCCAATAGGCAGTGCCTCTAGTAACACAAAGTGTGTATCATATCTACCAACTCAAGATCATGTTTTGTGTAATTTCACCCATGAGGCATAAGCTTCCACAATTAATATGTAACAACATGATTTTACAATATCATAACTACTCCAATACTGAGACTAGATGAATCATAATACAATGTATAGCTCCTACACAGTTCCGGAAGAATCAGAATTGGCACTATTGTCAATCTCTTTTTCAGATTCTAAAAGGATGTATCACAAGATTCATAACATATAAACTTTATAACATTATTAGTCAATCAATCATTAAAATTCTTGTATAAAACACATGTAGTAACCATTTAACCCTAAGAAACTCAATATTTCAAGGTTGATATTGGGATTCTCCTAAGTTACCACACCACTCACCTTCTATGGGTTAACTAAAAATCCTTCATCTCAGATAATATGACATAGGAAGGGAACCTTATTGAATGAAAAGTGACATTTATTGATATTATTAAACAACCGGTTCTCTCATAGTGTATTATAAAAGATATCAATATGAGTGGAATGGTCGATTATAGTATAAGAACACACTAAGATATCATCTATGAAGACCACCACAATTGAATCCAAATAGGGATTAAAAAACCTATCCATCAAAGCCATGAAGATGGAAGGTGAATTCATAATATTGAACGACATCACGAGATACTCATCTAAGTCGTACCGACTATTGAAACCCATACATGGGCTATTTGAAGTCCTAACATGATTCTGATGATAACTCAAGATCAATTCAATCTTCAAGAATACCCTTTCCCCTCTAATCACATAAATAAGATCATCTATATATGTTAAGGGAAATCTTTTTTTCATTATAAATTTATTCAACTTTTTTGTAATCAACACAAAGTATGAGGGTTCTATCCACCATATTGGAGAAAATATCAGTGTACCCTGAGGAGAAATACTACTCCATATAAAACCCTTTCCCTCTAAATATTCTAGTGTCATCTTAAGTTATCGAATCTCATTAGAATCCATTATATAAGGAGGAATGGATACAAGTGTAGTTATAGTAACTAAATCAATAGTAAACTCTACATATCTCTTAGGATGTAGACTAGAATTTTCTTCAGGGAAAAAACCCCATAATTGATCGACTACAGGAAATAACTTAGTATAATGTGGTCTCTACTCCTCTATTTAAAGAAATTAAATATGGGGGGTCACTCATCATAGACCAAGATTCTCTAGTCCATTTTTGCTTACCAATACATCCCACTCATCCTTATGAATATAAGTGCTTACCTTTGGTGATGAAAACAACACCCTCTAGCGATATCAATCCATATAGAAATGATAAATAACCAACTAGTCCATCATGAGAATGAAATAAATGCGAGTCATCTTGAGGACAAATATTTCTTATAAGAAACGATAACTGTATACCATTACAGGATTTTTATTTCACTGACTTATACTCTTAGAACATATACCAAAAGGTGTATCAATAATCGTAATACCACTAAATAACTGAACATTGAGCCCAAGACTCTCCACAAAAGGCACATATATGAAAGAATATTATTCACCAATATCCAATAAGGTAGAAACAATATTAGGTGATACTAGGATATTACCTCAAATAGTAGATGGCCTGACATAATAATCCTCTGGTATAGGCTGCACTAAATAGACATGGCTAGATTCTCAACCCTGTGTTGCACCCTGACTACCTGGAATGGTTTCTCTCTATTTGCATTGTGTATAGGAAGCCTATCTACCATGACCATAACCTTCTATTCTGCATGTATTTCCAGTAGTACTCCAACTACCTACCTAGAATGGTTCTATTGATCATAATCCTAGAGGTGGAGTTATCAAGGAACCACCCCATTCAACATAGATGAATGTTCTACAAAAACATTGTAGATACCCCAATTATTCATAAATTTGATACTCAAGGGGGTATCTAAGACACTAGGGACCCTTATTCTCAGGCTTCCAACATTGGTAAAAAAACCATGTAACTCTCAGAGGGTTTTACCTAGCTGCTGCTTATCAGTCGTGCAATCTCAAAGTGTCTCTTCTAACCACCAGTTATCTACCACTCTATCTAGGTTATGAGATTCCCTGGATAATACCATTTACTTCCCTAATCTTCTACTCAGTGATAAGGGATTGTTTCCCTTGTTGAGAAAAAATACCTTGAGGAAGCATTGAATCATTTTTGGGTTGATTGTGTTTGTTGAAAAGTGGGTTTGTTTGTTGAAAAAGAGGGTTTCCATGGTGATTTTTTAAGTTCTAGATATATTATTTACAAACTATGTTGATTGAGAACCATGAAAAAGGATGGTCAATCTAGATGTGATACAAAAAGAATAGATATAAGGTGGTTCCATTTTCCTATGTTTTTTGGAAAAGGAATTTGCGTGAAATATTGAAGGTGGTTTTGAAACTTGAACGCAAGGAATTTTTCAAGATTAGAATGTTGGAAAATGGAAATGAAATGATGTGATAGAATGATTTGGAAATGTGCGTGAAGGATTAGTTTACACGAAATAAACTAGCATGCCTAATCAGACGTCAAATGGGGTTTTTCATAATCGAGGAGGATCTTCTGTGACATGTTTAATCTTCTACATAGAGATTGAAGATGCCTATAAATAAGAGGTGACCGCCCTCATTTGAAGTATCTCAACACTTATATAGAATCTGATCTCTAGATCACATAAGAATTTTAAGAAAAGGGAGTTTCACGAAATATTTTGAGTTGTACACAAGCTAAAAAGTGGAATCTTGAGTTGCACATATGATTTGAGTTATGCATAAGATTGAAGTTGTGCGCAAGGAGTGTTTCTAGACAAAAGTAGAATATTGTGAACAAGGAATTAAATTTTTGTGAAAGATGAGGAAAGATTTGCGTGAATGATTTGAGGTTTCCTAGTAAAACTACAGTAAAGTTTTATTCATCAGTGGATGAAAATGGGATATCAATAGAGCATCTACATAAAGTGGATGATGAATTCATTAGAGATAATGAAAGTACATAAAAGTCTATAAACTGTGAATGTATATTCTGTAGAATTAGTGATCAAACTTTAGTTTAGAGGGAAATGATCTTTCAATTGTGATTGGTTGTAAACCATGAGGGATAGTGAGTTCACTCTAAAATTTGTTAACAACAGTGCACTTTTAGTGGATTTAGTACATTAGAACATTGTCGTTGTATGCTCTTTTGATGTAGCCCTATCAGGTAAAACCATGTAAATTCTTTTGTGTCTTCTGCATGATTTAAATTTAGTTCATACTTTTCTACAAGAATGAGATTGAAGAATGTTTTGTTTAACTACAAAACAAGATCAAAATGGGTAGTTTTTTATCTATCATACCCTGATTCACCCTCTAGGGTATTTTACCTAGTGAACCTAAAAACGCTATATCTGATATGGTAGAAAAATAGAAAACATTTAAATGATAATGAATAGGTTTCCTTAATCCTTCCTCAAATAGTCTATTTTTTCTACTTCATCAGTAGTATAGATGGGAGAAAAGCACTAAAGCTTAGTAAAATGAGATGAACAGTCCGTAACTTTTAGAGAACCCTACTTTAGGTTCCTAAAATACCTAGAACGATCATTCTTTTGGGTCTCAGGTAATAAATACTCAAATAACCTCAATCGAAAATACATCTGAGTTTATTCTTGATACTAACCTTCCTGGTTCAGGATATCACACCACCATCTGGTAGATCCTCAATGAATATAGGTATAAAGTCTCACTCTCCTCTTAGGAGGTGTCTCTGTATGATTGAAAATATACCAAACTGTCTAGATCCATAACTTTGAAGCCTATAGTCCTCCATCCCCTAAAAATGTGGGTGGATGTTCCTATTTGATTTCTTAATTCAACTCTCTCATAGATGGGTCAGAGTGTAAAGCTCCCTAAATTGTTTTCATGAGATGCGAGAAATATACATGAAATCAGAAATTATCGCCCATATCCAGTATAAGAATTTGTTACATAAGTGGAATTAATTGAGTTATAACTGGTAGCTCAGGGCCCCCCACCTTCAGAGCATGGTCATCACCACCCTCATAGATTATGACCAGAGGATGTCATGGTGGGATTTCTCTAAAAATGAAAAACACAAACCTCAGATAAAACTTAATAAATAAATAAAGCACATACACCAGAATAGAATAGGTACAAGGCCTTTCTATCCAAAATTCATACGCCTCTTCCATCTCAAAGAGTCATGTATTGGTAAAAGGAAAATTTATATATAACACTAGTGATGCTACCTACTATCCACTACTATAGATTAGTCCAGGTTAAGCTCAAATTTTTTCAATTTCATTTGTATTTAATTTTTACATGTAATACATTTCAATTTATCTTTTGATGGTTGAAAAAATGGTTCACCACTTCTAATCCATAAGGTACCATACAACTTATGAACCGACTTGTGCCATCCACTTGATCCATATGATAACATATTCCATTCCATGACTCAACGTTTTATAATTGACTACTTATAGTGTCTCTTGTAGCCTATGCCAGAAAACACTGTTAGGTTACCGCAGACACACTAAGTATTAATTATGAATCTCAAACCCCTATATAAAATCTTATTCCATTAACATTTATATACCATGGGAACATGAAATAGTTTCATGTAACCAAATTACTCATAGCAATCATAGGAAATGAAAACAAAACAATTCTTCTATATGGCATGACATATGCATGGCATGTGAACTTCCTTCAATGTTCCTGACATGATGCATGATTGATTCTTAGTTTACATCATCTCATTGGTCTAAGGATAAAAGGTAAACTCAAATATAATATAAATAAACATCACATATCATGTGAAATTCATAATTATGGAATCAAATCAACTGTAATAGGCATAATTCAGAACAACAATTACTTATTCCCAATAACATGGTAATACCCCAAATGTGGGTTAGAAACTCCCAGGAATGACTAATAACTTGTCCTAGAAACATTCTGAATCTCATGTCTATTTTCTAATAATATTATGTCAAGATAATAAAACTTATGATACCACTTTTTTATGTCACAACCCAGATACCACTTAAATGGTGCCCCAAGCTGGTGGGACACATGGCCTCAAGCGTGCCTCCTCATATGATAAGGGATTCCAACTATTATTGATGTCCTAAGGTGTTTACATGGGAATAAAATTACCTATGGTTAGTGTATCATAATGGTATAATCAATAGATAACTAAATATAAAAAAAAAACAATAATGGTAAAGATAGGGGGGAAAACTTATAAAAAACAAGACCAGTAACCCACCGCAGTGGAAGCATGAAATGAACATCCAAGAAATAAATAATGAAAATAATAATTAAACTAAATCATATAAAAAATATAATGACTTCATATCTCTATAAAACAAAAAAACATGTATACGTGGAACCAGACAGTCAATACTGTACATGGTATAAAAAAGAACAAAAAGATCAAAATCTCTCCAAGCATCCCAAGCTCTAGCCTGGTCATCTTCTTCTAATCTCCCATCCAATGTCATAAAATAATTACCACATCTATAATATGAAACATTCCCTTATCTATTCCTGCAAGTATATATTCTTTATGGGTACAAGAATTGGATGTGACATGAACTTAGTAGGACACCACCAAAGTAATCTATAAATACCTAGTTTGTGTGTATAACACAATAGTGTGCAGATATAATAATGAAAAGATGTAATAATAACTACAAATGGGTCATTTATGGTTCTTGAAGGAAAGTTAGTCTAACACTACCTACTTCAGCCTGTGTCAGAATATATCTGAAAGTAATAAGGGACATGATGCCCAATATCACAATAGTAGGGGACACTATTCCCAATATCACAGTAGTAAGGGATGCCATTCCATATATCATAGTATCGGGTCTCCATGCCTAGTATCATAGTATAGGGTCTCCATGCCCTGTATCACACTATAGGGTCACCATGCCCAGTATCACAATAAAGATTCTCTATGCCCAGTATCACATATATAGGGTTTCCATGCCTAATATCATAGTAGTAAGGGATTTCATGGCTAGTATCACATATATAGGGTCACCATGCCCATATCATATATATATAAGTTCTTCAAGCCCATGTATCAAAATTATAGGCTCTCCTTACCCGTATAACATTAGCATAAAGGTAATCCAAGGCCATTTAGATATAACATGCATAATGTTCATCATTCCCATTTACCATAACTAACGAGGATCTTCATTCCCTTTATAATGTACAATTTAATTAACATCCAAACAGTCTTTACAACTATTTACCTCTATTCTATCAAGGGCATAACCATTGTTATTTTAACCAAGTGATGTGGTCATACCACTCACACTCAATTCAATTTATTATAATTGATAAGAGAATTAACCATGCTATGCCACTAGACTCTTCCACTCTCAATATGATATCATAATTTATAAGTAAATCCAAAGACACCAATAGGGTTTTTGGTTATAACTCATTGTAAGAAAACTAGGAATATGGAGGGCACACCCAATGGGCTGGCTCACTATGAAATTTAATATCTTAGTATGAATTAGGTTCTAACAATTCATTAGGTTCTATATAGGATAACCAATTTAATATATATACAATTTAGGGGCAACGTGTGGTGAAACCGGAATGTGACACATATCACAAATTATAATATATCAATACTTTAAGGGTTAAATACTATACCACATACCTAATTCTCGTAGTAATCCCCTCTTCTTGTATCGTCCTTTGGTTTGGACAAGATCGAGAGAAAATGAATGAATAGAAAAACAACCTGAAAATAGGCCATATGAGCCCACACCTCGAATAATATATCGAGAGAAAGAAAAATAGGGAAAGGAGAAAGTTGTTTTATGAAATTAAAAACTCAAATCCAATGAGATGAATTGTGTTCAAATACAAGATCAGTTGATGAATCGAGATCAAATTCTATGATTTGATCTCAAATGGGAGCTCACAAGACAAATCTGTCTAATGGAATGAACAAAAAGGGGAAGGGTTTAATTAACAATATTTTATAGGAAAATTGTCATTTTATCCAAAATATCTAGGTCTCAAGGTTTGGTCGCATGCACGACCAATCCATGTTCCAACCATGCACCTCCAACTATCCAGAGACCCTACTTTTTGTACAAGATTGTCACATCATTTTAATGGTAAAAAACATAAAATAATTACACAACTTGGATCCAAAGGTTAACTAACTTGGGAAAATTAAGACCATAAAAAACTTTTAGATATTATAAAATAAAATTTATTTTAATTACTTCTTCTCTATATTCTTAGTAGCCCTCATTTTCTCCATATTATATGTACTCATATGAGGATATACATCAAATAATGGGGTGATCAATAATCCCTATAAGAGGATATATAAGAACATGAATCAATATTACATGTACAATAATAATCATAATCATCATAACATGATAGGAATAATTATATAAATTCATGGGTTGTTACAATTCATAAAAATGAAACATCATGTCTTAGTGGTCAAATACCACACATAGTTGTGAACAAATATGGAATCATGTTCGTGCATAACATATTTTCATAATTATAATATTATCCATATGAAAATATATAGAATCATGTTCAATAATATTACACATTATCTCATGAGATACACCAAATTACATAATGCATTGGAGCTCTATATAATTTTGGGTGCACCCATCACATCATAATATTTACATAATCAGGCATGCCACTTATAAAGTATATCAATATTGGACATAATATAACCCCATGAAATGAAGGGATTTCATGATAATTTCATAAATACTAACTTCATGAATAAACATTGGTGTTCCCAAAATAAATAGGGAATAACAAAGTTGGTATAATAATCATCAATATTGGGTGATGAATAATCAATCTAAAGAGAAGTAAAAGATGTGTTTTTAAAAAGAAGGTCTCTTTGGGGAAATTTATTTTATTTGTAATAAAATCATATTTGAAACATTTATATCCCAGAAAATAAATTTTATGAAAAAATAATTTATATTTTATGAATATTGAAATTACATCCACACTGAAATTTGGAACGAAGGAGGAATAACCCAAAGAAAGGTAATTGGGTTTGAGAATACCCTTACCTTAGGTCTAATTTTATTATTCATATTAATATAATGGTTAATAAAATTAGATTCATTAATTCATAAATATATAACATCATCTATATTTATTTTATTCCTTATAATTTGATTAAGTTTGTTTATGGCCATTTTGATGAGTTATACAATACAATTTCATTGATCCATAGTTTTTGTTTTCCTGATTTTCATGATTAGTTCACTTGTATATATGTATATAAGACCGTGTAAAATGAGAAAAATTACCTATAATTGAAATTAAACGTTGTTAATGAATGTACATAAGTTTAAATGGTTGTATATATTATTTTTTTTCCAAATATTAGAGCAGTTTATTAGATAAAATGTTAATGATAATTGTTTAGATTAATTTGTGTAGTTTTCAATCACAACGAACTCATTTGATTATATTATTTAATATTATGTATATATTCTAATTATATAACATAATTTTATTTATTAAAAACATTTTAAAATCGTTTTCAACCATTATAATGGTTTTATGACAAACATTGATGGTGCAAAAGGAAAATGAAAACTTGTCCTCAATTGCAATAAATTAACACCTCACTGATGATATTTTAATTTTTAGAATAAATCAGATAGGATAAGAGGTTTTATGATAGATTACTACATTAGAATAATAAAATTAATTTTTATATAAGATAATGAAGTTATTATGACACTTGGATAAGTATAGGTGAGGAGATAATAAAAAAAGAAAATAAGTTGATATGAAATTAAAAGAAAAAGAATGAGGATTTTACCTCTTGAATAATTCTTCTTGAGAACCACCTTGGGGGAATTGGATTTAATATTTTTATAGACCTAAAGATAGTTTTCATTAGGGAGAGTATTGGGAATAGTATTAGACGTAATTTGGACACTCTTTAAGGCTTTGGAGGAGTGAGTGGTGGAGGTGGGGAGAAGTGGTATTAATAGGGGAGGAGAGGGGTGTTTTTTCATTATTTTGTCATTTTTACTTAAGAATATCTATAGTTTTTACATTATCACATTATATATTAAATAAATAATGGTATTAATAGGGGAGGATAGGGGTGTTTTTTCATTGATAAAATATTGGGTGGTTACATTCGCCCCACTTTTGAAATTTCTCTTTTATTTTTTTACGTTATTTGATTAGAACACATGAGAGTACTTCTACTTCATTGCTTCCTTATGTTTTCTTGTTGAATCTTTGTACTTATGGTTTTGACTTATAACATTCACTAGGTGTGAATTCTTATTTCATAGAAATTTATCTCTACAATCCATGATCTTCACTAGTTTTCTTCTCATAAGAGAGATCATTTTCCATATACACCAGCTCTAAATTCAGTACATGTGAGGGATTTGGTATTTTATTTGTTAATAGGGATAAGTAGAATAAATTTTATACTTGAGATATGGTTGGTATAAGTTCTGGTCAATATTCCACAACTCAGACAAGATTGAGAATCTCAAAGGGGATGATGTACCTGGGACATTGCTTTCCTTCCTTTCCAAATCTCATGATCTTATTCCATGAAGATATTTGGAGGAACTACATGTCTCTAACCTTAAAATTTAGGTCTTATTTATGATTTTATGCATATATCCTTTGTCGAATTTGTTATACCTTGATGTGATGCTAAAAGGTTTTTACATTTTATACCATTTTATCAACCATTCCAGGTCTTATCATCTTACGTTCACTAAATTCATCACAACATGTCAAAGTTCTACATATTTTCCCATAAAGGTCTTCATATGGATCTATTTGGATGATCAAGTGGAAACTATTATTATAAGAGAACTCAACCAAAGATAGATGTTTGTCCCATCTTCCATTGAAGTTCATATAACGTCCTCTTAACATAACTTCCAATGTTTGATTAGTCCACTTAGATTAGAAATCAATTTGTTGATTACAATACATACTGAAGTTTAACTTAGTTTTTAGATAATGTTGGATACTTTTCCAAAACTTGGTGGTGAGTATCAAATATCAATCAGATATAATCGATAATTGTACTCCATGAAGTGTTACAACTTCTCCAATGTATATCCATGAAAGTTGATCCAGTGAGAAGTCCTTTAAAATTACGATAAAGTGATCTATATTTCACTATAAAATATTTATCTATTCCCAACATGTTCATATCTATTGGTAGAAGTAAATTTTCTATTGGTAAAACATTTTACCAATACATATGTCTATGTCACTAAACTATCGGTAAAAACAAAGTCACTAAATTTTGTTATGATAGATAAAATAGTTCTATTACAATTATAACACTACCATCAGATAATATTTATATTGGTCAAAATGTTCACTGAAAAATTTATTTATTGGAAATAGTATTACAAAAACTTAATTTTTTTTGTAATATTAGTAACCATATAAATATATCTATCATTTTAAGAAATAGTAACAATTATATCCATTTGTAATATAATATTTTATATAAAAACATTTTTTTTGTATTATAATACCTATTATTGAAATATTATATTATATTTATTAATATAATCAAAAAATATATATCTAATATAATTATTATGTAATAAAGAAAAAATTAATTTGAATGATCAAAGGTAAACATGCCCTCATTTTTTAGTCACTCTCCAACAACTTTTCCATTAATTTTTACTATAAAAACAATATACAATGGAAAAAACATTAACTATATTCTCAAATCTCACATACCCACACAATTTCATGTTGAAAAAGAACAATGTGAATCCAAAAAAGTAAAAACAATTACACCAATGAATTTGGAAAAAAATCAACCAGCAAAAGTAGGGTGTTGTTCACTAGCATTGAGTTGATGGAATATAAAATGAGGTTGAACCTCAGATCTCTTGACACAAAATGTAGTAGTGATTTCAGTATCGATTAAAACTTCATAAACAATGACCACATACAGAGCTCATCAAGTCTCTCAGATTTATTGTCACCACGCCATCCATGTCTAGTTATGATAATAGGATGGTGTTTCTAAATGTATATGGTGAGGCAAAAAAATTATATACAAGTAAATTTTTTTCCAATTTATTTATAAAAAAATAGAAAGAATATATATAATTACTACTACATTCTCTTACAAACTAGTATTTCAAAATAAATACAAATTTTCATATATTGTGTTTGGTGATATTTCTTCTAGAAAAAAAAGAATGTTTGGGATTATACCGATCCGAGATTAATATATCATAATACGTCACATTGAGATGAAATTATTCCCAATAAAAGAGAAATAAATATAAATTACAATAAAATAGCTAGTTATATTTAATTATACTTTTACTCGAATTTGAACAAAATGAGTCATATAATGTTCTAATATATTTTTTACTCACCTTTCAAAGGAAAAATAGAAAGAAAGGACGTAAAATAAATTAAATGCGAGATGTTTTGAGTAAAATATGTACAAGAAATAGGATGATACAATTTAGACTATCCTACCTTCTTATTTGTTCCAAGATTTTCTATAGTTACCACAATACAACACTCATCAAATGCCCAAAACTCAAACATCACATAAAAAATGAAGTGAATAACCTTCTGAAAAATATTCTATGAACCAAATGATTCCACGAACCGAACATGCTATTAGTTTATTCTTAAAAATATTCAAAAATATTCTCTATTGTTTTAATATTTTATTCATTTTTATAATAATTTTCATTACTAGAAATAACAACAACCAAATAAATCTTGAAATTCATGCATGCTTATATAAAGAAATGGATGAAAAATAAAAAATAAAAGGAAAAATTAACCTGAAAGTTTATAGTGGTTGAAACAATGAAAAATAATAATTTAATAATTTTCAAATTGAAATATCACAAAATGATGAAGGTTCAAAAAAATTCTGATGCAATTCCATATTTGGAGGCCCCATGTAAGTAGACATGGGCCCCATATGATAAATGCAATCAAGAAAACCATACCTATTTATTAATGGCTTATTATTTTTTGTATTTTTTTAATTATATCATGAGAATAGGATACTACCATGCTTGGTTGATAAATATTGAAGACCATAAAAATTCTTTTAAACCTAGATATTTAAGGGTATTTTGAAATAATTAATTATTATTAATTGGTTCTAGATCTCAAACCTAGTACATATATTTCCACAAATTCATTTAAAAATATTCATAAAAAATGGTTCTGATATCATAATATAAAAAATGATCACTATAAGGGGTTTAAAAAATAGTTGGAAAATAAGGTTGTTGAATGATAGGTTGAATGAAAGGAAAAATCACAAAGCTCAAGTTCATATGAGCATCATGCCATTTTCAGACATCCCCTTTCCACCATACCATTCCACATCCTATTGGGTGTGGGGTGTATGACTCATTATTGGCTTCACACTCTTCTTGTGATTATTTGTTTTGAAATTTTCATCCATCATTTAAACATTCTCAATGTATCGATCTTAGTGTAACCAGTAGTGTTGATCCATTCCTAGAAGATCTTCATCCCGGGGAAGGAACTTAGCCCCATGTTTCTATAGCTTGTTATACTAGGCATCAACAGATTTGTGAAGGATATTATTATATTAAGAATTATTGAGAATATCTTATATTCTTCACTTTCCTGTTAGGCGATTTCTACAAAACATATTACATAGTCATTCTAGAATATGGAGGTTAAAAATACAACACACAGGATCCAAATTTTAGAATTATTTCAAATTAAAAATATATTATGGGTCTGGAATCTAGAATTATGTAAAAATATTAAAACATAGAATAAATATTATGTAATATATAATATGTTATTTTAAAATCATAGATTCTAGGTTACAAATAGATTAAAAACTGAGTTTACAGGCACAAATTTATATTAAACATATAGAGATTTCAGATTTCAAAGTGTAGTGTATAATAAAAATCATGCCATGTCATTGATAATACTGATTCTTACATATTGTTTCTTATTAATGTTCACATACAATCAATGTGATTACAGGTTATAAAATACAAATTTTGTCAATTTTATTCTATATTATGAGCATTTAATTTATATATTAAACTATTGAAAATGATTAATATAATCCAAACATATCATGTACTATTTGACATTCATATAGTATAAATATTTTTTATGTGAATATAATTATGTAATTATTATCTTGTTTGATAATTCCATGGGTGTAGTGTTTCAATTTATATATCCATAATTATATATCTTATTCTTCTATTTCATTTTTTTATCTTCATTTATATCTACTTAAATTTCAGAAATTGAACCCTTCACATTGTATAGAATAATAAAACAACAATAATAATGTATTGAAAGGAGAAAATATATATCAAGATTCAATAATCTAGTCAAAACTAGAAGAATCCATATATTTAAAATAATGAATAAACATCTAAATAGGACCATGATTTCACAAGAAAACATGCAAAGGGGAGAAGAATTGAATGTACAAAGAAACTCACATGTTCTTCAGGTTACCTCCAATGATCACATAAAAATCCCCATAATTAAAATAGGATAACATAAATTTAGAGGCATTTAGCCTATAAGATAATCCCATATTAAATGAATCAAATTCCAAAAGGATACATTTTATTTTATAATATACATATATGAAATAATTGACCAGATATGTCCAACCATGAAGAACCTAAAATCTGTGTCGTTCAGTTTTATATTGCCTATCAGGTAACACTATCCTTTGGAATCAGATCCATTAACCGAGCTATATTTTTTTATATTAATTTTTAATTTTTTGGTGTAATCTATTGAATATTTCTCTATATTGTATCTATATTTTTTCCTCTCTATGTCCACCCAATAATATTATCTTATGTGAAATGAAATAGAATTGAGTCTGTTGTTTCTTATGTTCAATAAATTCTTTGATCCATTATTAACTATAACCATTTCAATAGAACTGCACAGAGAAAATTAGAATAGGTATTGCAAAATCAACCTAGATGAGTAAATAGAGAGTTCAGAAAATATATATGATAGAATAATGAACCCAATTTATCTGCATATAAGCTCAAAACATTAACTAAAAATTAAGAATAAAGTAACAATATGACTTTAAATCATAACATTTCTTTTAAAGAATGTCATTAAATCTTCCAAAACCTAGTAGTCATTGCGAGCCAATGAATCTTCTTGTAAAAAATCATGGAAATGAATGTATAAGTGTAACATATCAAATGATCTGAATGAAACCTTGTTTTTTTGTAAGATTAATCAGAAATCTGAAGAGATCTCTCTAATGGAATCTCAAAATACACTACCACAAAATTGGGTTTCTTCAATGCTACCCTTTATCAGCGCTAAAAAAGGGCTGATAAAGGGCACTTTTAACAGTGCTAAAAAAGTGCCGTTAAAAGTGCCGTTAAAAGTGTCCCTTTATGAGTTCTTTTTTTTAGAATTGTTAAAGGGGTCCCCATTATTACCACTTTTTTTAGTAGCGTTGATAAAGGGGGGATTTATCATCACTTTTTCCTAGCACTGATAAATTTCAAAGAAAAATAATGAAAAATAATATGTTGTTATATAAGTATATTTATATTGATATGAATATAATATGTATTTTTTAAATATGTTTTAGATAAGTATAAATAGACTATTACATTTAATATATAACAAATTTAGTGAAAATAGCTTTAAAATATTTTAAAAAATATTATTAATTAAAATTTTTCTAATTTTCATTGATTAATAATCATTTAATAAAAATTTGAAGACACAAAAAGTCAAAAAATCAATAAAAAATCTGAAATAATTTTAAAATGTAACTCCAACTTTAAACGGCCATAACATTTGATCCGGGTGTCTGTTTGAGCTCTATAGTTTGTCAAATAAAATCTTGCGAAGAGATCTACATGCTATTAATGAAAAGGAACCTTATTTCACATTTTTCGAGGTCCAAAAGGCCCATAAGTCCTCAAAAACTGAGTTTTTTGTCAGGATACCTCGATTTTTTAACATTCAAACAAGTATAACTTCTGATCCGGATGTCCGATAGGCCTGTACCACATATCATATCTACGATTGTTTCATTCACTTTTATTTGAAAGGTTTTTGAGTTGAAATGGACTTATGGATTAGAAGTTATGGTCGTTTTAACATTCTATGGATTTTCAAAAACATACATATATATATATATGTATTTATTCGTAAATATATATATATCTGTGTGTGTGTGTGTGTCTGTGTGTGTGTGTGTTGTATATATATATGTATGTATTTATTTATTTATTTATAAACACAAATAACAAAACATATTTTATAAATTTATTTAAAACTAATCTTGTAAATATTTATTAATATAAAAATAAATATACGGATAGAAAATTATAACTAAATATATATATATAAATAAATATAAATAAAAATTAATATATGAATAAATATATATATACTAATATATAAATAAATATATATGTATTAACATAACTAAATATATTTATATTAATATGAATCTATATTAATATATGAATAAATATAACTATATATATATAAATAAATATAAATATATATTAATATACTAATAATTATATATATATATATGAATAAATATATATGTATTAATATAACTAAATATATTTATATTTATATTAATCTATATTAATTTACGAATAAATATAACTATATATAAATAAATAAATATAAATATATATTAATGTACGAATATATATATATATATATATATGAATAAATATATATGTATTAATATAACTAAATATATTTACATTAATATGAATCTATATTAATATACGAATAAATATAACTAAATATATTTAAATAGATATATCACTAAATAGAGAAAAAAACTAAATAGCTTAGTGGTAAAGCTGTAGGCGTGCAAGGGGGGAGTTCTCGGGTTCGAGTTTGGGTGGAAGCAGGGAGGGGCGTGTAGGTAAGTGGGGGATGCACGGGTAAGTGCATCACACATGAGAGTGGTAGGTGGTCCGCCTAGTACTGCTAAAAGAGGGGGGGTCATGTACTATTAAAAGATCCCCGAGCATTGTATTTTCTTTTCTTTTTTATTTTTTTGTCTTTTATCAGCGCTAATTTTTTTTGATAAAGGACTTTTTTATCAGCACTGATAAAAGGGGCCTTTATGAAATATTTTCTGAGCACTGATAAAAGGTACCCCCTTATCTGCACCTTGATAAACTACGCTTTTCTAGCGCAGTTAATGCCTTTTTCTAGAGCTGATAAAGGCCATATTTGTTGTAGTGATAGTAAAAACTAAACTAGTTGATTGTGATTTATTGAATAAGAATTCATTTATCATAAAATAATAAACTCCTAACATATTCCTATTTAATTAACAAGAACACCAACATGATTCATAAAAAAATACAGCGATGAAAATATAAAACATCAACTAATCTCTAGAGGGAGTTGAATATTAATCTCCCATAGATCTCAAGAGGCTGATAATGAATTCCCATCCTTAATCAATTAAGCTGGATCCATCAGTGACTGATAGAGAGGGAATTATATCAAATAAATCTATGAAACATAGGCTCAAAATTAATTTTATTCCTATCATAACATCAAAACTTATATAGCCTTCAAGAAAATCCTATAAGCCATATTGAGGGAAAATCATGTCATGATGTTAGGAACTATCGAATATAGATTCCTTTTACTGAATTTCAAGATCACTCTTCCTTGATAATATATCTAGAATCCATTGAGTAGTTTTATAGCATAACTTTTTTAAATTATTACAACCCTAATCCCAATTACCAGATAGCCTATGAACCAAAAATGGCAGCTAACAACACACATTAAATAAAGTAGAATACATTTTTAGACATTATTTTGAATGATATCAACAAAAAGATTGAAGTTAGATACATTATATAAAGTTGATTGTATTTTTTAGTATATAACACAATATCATGATGTATGATATGGAAATTATATGGTCAAAAAATCATAATATAACTAAAAAAATGACTTATACAAATAGAAATATAGTAAAATATAATATATCTATTGGAAAATAATGAACAATTCCAATAGATGCTGAGTTTTGATGACACAAAATTCAAGTACCAACATTTACCTTTACCAAAATATATATATTTTTATTAATTATTTAATACCAACAAATATTTTACCAAAAATTTAATTTTACACTATTTTATATTAACACTGACAATATTTTACACAAAAATATAATTATTATTAATAAAAACTACTATAGAATTTTTTTCTACATATAAACTTGTTGATATTATTTATTCACTAAAAATAAATCATTTAAAGAAAAAAATCATTATTAATTTCAATCACGTGTTTATTTAAAAAAATTATGTTGATATTAAAAATAAGAAAATGATTATAAGACTCATTTTTAATTTAATTTCAAAAAAATATGTACAAATTAATAAATATATCATAATAAATATTTATCATATGTTTAAAATTTAATTTATGTTATATTTTATATGAAAAAATATAAATTATATCTTAGATATATATTACTATGATGAGTTTTAAAAAACATCAACAAATGTTAAAATGAGAAATAAAATAAAAATAACTTGGAAAAACATAATCCCCCCATTTACATTTTCCCCACACAACTATGCCTCCCCTATCCTGACTTCTTCATTAGTCATGTCTCCACACTAGCCACCTCTTCCAGCACATACTTCACTCACATTCCTGGTTCTTCATAATCGCCCACATCGACAGCCACACCCTCAATTTTCAACCACTTCCTATAACACTCCATCCATTGATATTCGACGGATTGTTTCATATTTCAACTATAAAGTTAAGATGTTGTGAAGAGCACAGAATAAAACCCATTTCTCATTTAGTTGGTCCATGTTTGAGGCTACATGCATGTATTTATACTCCTTAAGTTTTAATCACTTGAAATCATGGAAATATTTTGTTTTAATTGAATTCTTGTTAGGGTTGATTCTAAATTAATATTAAATGAGTTATTTTTATTTTATTGTTAATTTTTATTTTGATTTTAGTATGATAATTTCATAATCCAGTTTTGTTTTTGGTGATTTTATCACCTCCACCTTTTTGGATCATCTTTAACCCAAGTACTCCATTTCAAACCCTTGATGACATTAATGTGTGTCTCAATGAATGAATACTATACCTTATTACTACCATTATTATTATATAAATCTAATGATGAGGAGTCACTAATGGTTCACATTAAATTGAAATACTTAACCACTACTGCATGGGTTTCACTATCTACATTGAATCCTCTCTTCATTATCTCAAGGGTGATGTTTTGGATAGCCGGGTGGTTGAGTTTGGGATATGATATTTCCATATGTTTTGAGAAAATAATTATTAATATTCTTTTTGTGTGTTTTTCCTTATCCCTAAATTAATATTTTGAATTTTTTTAATAAATAACATTTCAAGTTTAATAGTTCTATGGAAATTCATAACCATATATTACTCATTCCAGGTTTACATTTAAGGTAATGAAAAAAAAAACTAGTGGTTATCTACACTTACCATGATATACTTATTGGTCAAATATTCCTTCCCAGTAGATATCCTTGTGGTATTTAAAATACTTCAATAATGGGGTACTCTTTTATGACATCTCTCTTATGTACTTGTCCTTAATAAATGATTTTATGGTTATGACCACATTTGTACCTTGTGATAATCCTTGAAATCCCTAAAAATTATAACTACCCAATAATGAGTTATGATTCAAAAATTTTGTTTGAACACCTTTACATGGAATCATTTTGTCAAAAGAAACTTTAAATATAATCCTTTTTGTTTCTTAAACACTTGATAGTCATAAATTTTAATTTTGTTGTGTAGTAATGTACTGGAGAGTACCACTAGAAGGTGATGATGGTATAATTTTTAATATCTACTAGTTTATATGGTTTCTCTACTTAAAAATTTGATTTGATGCTTCTCTTTTACATGGGTCAACTGATCTAGTATTTTTCCATAACCACAGTGCAGTGGAATTCATCTTATTTCTAAAATAATATGTGTTTTCACATGAATATAAGAGGCTATTTTATGATTAATTATAGCTAAATGAAAATGTAATAACAATCAGGCATTCCATTTGTGTTCTGGTAGAAACTTCATTATTTATAGGTGAAAAAATGGTAGATTCATACATTCATCATGACTTTTATTAATTTAACATCAATCTCAACCATTATATGTGAAATAAAAACACATAAAATGATTATTTCAAAAACATTATTTTTAAATCCATATGCACTTTATGTGTTACAAGACAGTAGATCTTGAATTTACCCTATCAAGTTCTAAATTCATCACATCAACTCTAATTTGGAACAATGAATAGAAGTCATGGAAGGTTATTATAAAGATGGTAGTGAAATCCATTCTACTACACCACTCCCAAAAGATATAATAAAATATACTTTTTTTCATATAGCTTCCAATTAAAAATATTTTAAATCATGATTCATTTAAATTAAAAAGATATTTTAAATTTTTATGAGGTAATTTCAAAAAATTATTTTAAAATCAATAAAATTAATAATTGAGGAATAAAAAAGTTTTTTATTTGAAATTAATAAAATAAATTAATTATAATAATAAAAATATTCAACATATATTGTGTTAAAAACTTATATAAAATTTGAAATCAAAACTTAAGTTAACACTAGTTCCCCGCTCGTGCAATTTCATGGGAAAATATAGAAAATAAATCAGTGAAAATTTAGATCTAACTAATAAAAACCACAATCACAAATTAGAATGCAACAAGATAAATCAAAACATATTGATAAATTAAATATATAAAATCATAACAATGGAATAGTAATTATTAGTTGACATAGAAAATGAAACAAAAATCATTGAGTTTCAGTTAACTATAAAAAAGGTGTTTCTAAATAGGGATACAATGAATTTCAAACAAATAGTGGTCTATTAAATTTCCTTTTTCATCTTTAATTTATATATATTGACTTTTTTATTAATATTCTATTTTTTTGAAGTGTCTTTGGTGAAATATTTTTGTACATGCTCTCTTTCACTAAAACTCTCTTAATAAAAATCATTTTATATCTCTGTTATGAATTTGTTTGTATCAGGTCAATCAAATGACATAGAGTAAAATGAGAGCAATAAATTAGAAAAGTATTTTCAATGTGAAATCAATGAAGTACATCACATATTTGTAACTATACAATATTGTTACATGGTTATATCCAGATAGTCAACTGTCATCCATATTTTAATTGCATATTTTTTGTAGTATATATCCATGTGTTTGCATTCTTTTATAAGGAAAATTTTTGAAAAATCTATAATGCATGTGCATATGGTTTCAATTGAATAATTCATTTTCATAAAATATGTTGCTAAATTATATTATATTTTTTGTGGAAAAAAAATGAATCACTCATAAGAATAAATTGTATATATATATATGTAAAATTTATTCATATACTATACATGAATAATGTGGAATGATGCTTTATTGGAATAATGTAGATCTCATGATACTATACTGGGTAATCTCAAAAAGTAATCTCATATATCAAATGAAAATTTATACCAAAATCTATATATATATGAAATTGGGTAAACCTTTAT
Organism: Viscum album; assembly: GCA_963277665.1. Taxonomy (NCBI): domain Eukaryota; kingdom Viridiplantae; phylum Streptophyta; class Magnoliopsida; order Santalales; family Viscaceae; genus Viscum; species Viscum album. Next base: position 1,674,267,137 of record OY728126.1, read on the forward strand.
CAAAAGAAATTTCGTATGAGTTAACTCTATATACTGTACAACAATGATGTGGATAATTTTAAACTATATACATATATGAGTTAACTGTGTATATATGAGTAAAATTCCTTCTTAAATCTAATAATCCTTAATTTGAAATGTTTTAATTGATTCATTTTCAAACTATATGAATAATTTTTTTTCTATAATTAATTTAAAAACTGTACAGATATACCATTTACATATAGTGTTGTCCAAAAGAATAAATCATTACACATATAGTTTCATTTTTGTAAAGATTCATTTTCAAATTTAATTTATGTATGGTTTCAATTATTGAATCATACTATTTTATACTTTAAATTCTTGATTTATGTTATTCAAAATTTATCATGTATATTTTTTTTCATATATTTCATCTAAGTACAGTTGCAATTATTTCATTTTCTTACACTATCTTAATGTGCTTTTCTATATATTTCTCCGACATCACATTATTTCCAAGACTAATGTATCTTTTATGTTTTCCCCATCTTGTAAGATCATTTTTAATTTATGGATCTCCATTATAAGAATACCTGAAAGGAAAGTACATCAGATGTTCTATAAAATTTTCTTAAGGAATGATCAAAAGTTTTTAAATTTCAGTGTTCATATTTGTGGTTTCATATCCATAAAAGTTTACATGTATATCCTAAAATTATTAATGCATAGATTTAAAATTTGATTTATTTATATGAATATTTGGGTGTGATCTAGATGTTATAGGTGTATTGGATATATTACAGTTCCACGGGCTCAACATAGGTTAGTCTTTGAGATTTTAACCTCCATTTTGATGGTAATTTTTTATGTGATTCATGTTAATTAAGGTGTTTTTTATTTTTAGGATATGTGTGGATTTATGATTTTGGTTTAGAGAAATAAAGAAGAGTCTCAATAACTTAACGAATGTAAAAAATATAACATTAACACATCATTTATATTAGGCTATGTAGAATATATTTATGGTATATGTAGTTTTCTAAATGCATTATTGATTTGTTGTGTTTTTTCATTTTTAATTTCTTATTTGGAGTCTGGTTATTATAAATCGCAGACAAGGACATATTTATAGTATTTTTATTTTGGTAAATACACAATTTATTACTCATGTTTATTCATTTGGAATTTATTCTTTGGAGTTTTAATTCATATTAGATATGATATTATAAATTTCAGGGTGTTTTGCTGCTGTTACTAGTCATTTGGAATGCCATCAGTTGGGAATTTGGAATGTTGGTGGTGATAGGCATTTTGAGAGGAGGTCTGCAATACTAGACATAGGTAACTTTTTTTACAAACTGTTATAGTATTTTAATCTTTTTTATTTTGGTTATTTTTAAACAATTAAATTTTTTTATATCATTTGTTTTTATTTAATTTCAGGTTTGGTTGCTAAAGCAGTAGGGTCAGTTATTAAAAAATAATTGGTGGGTTATTTAAATTATTGAGAATTTGTAATAGTTTAAACTACACTAACCATTTCCTCACCCCTAAAAAAATGAAGATATATAATCTGAGTTTATTGTTCCTCTATGGATTTATTTTTCAAAGGATTTACAACTTAGATGTAGTGAATATACAATATCCCCCCTTTCAAATTGGAATGAAACAATATAGTATAGAATGGAAATTATTCCTATGAATTAACTTGGTCTTGTTTACAAAATTTTTCTTATGTTCATATAAAATATATTACCAAAATCTAGAGGCCTAAAATCCCATTATTCATAGTTTAATTTATTTAGGATCCATGTCATGTTATCTCTCTCATGCTTGGAAAACATGAAACTTAGTACACATTTTCATTAATCTCCCTGCTCCAATTAGTAATATAATTTTTTATTTATCCTATAAAAATATATAACTACACTACAAGACTATTTTTATAGGTCTTAACAGCTGAATAGTGGACTTTTATAATAACTTTAGTTTTCTGGTATCATCAACCTCCATATTCTTTTTTATTCTATTTTTCATACAACATTTATACTGACAACATGTTTCCGTATGTGATATATTATATATATGTGATATTTATTTAATATCAATATATTTTAAAGCCTCATTTTTTATATACTAAGGGCTGAATACATTTTTTTTCTTTAAGTCATGGGCTTCATATTCCCAGAAGTCCATTCAGTATTCGACATTATCAAACATGAATTGAGGCCTCACTGCATGTATTATGTTATGATGAAATGAGGTTTTTATATACTAAAGCGTTCATTATATTATCCAACTTCTTTATTCATGGTTTCTATTTTAGTCTTGTTATCTTTTATAAGGCCCGAACTGAGGTTTTTATATACTACAGGCTGAATTCTGTACTCCATATTCTTGATTCCGGGATTATTATATCTTTTTTAATATGCATAATTATCTTTTTAGTTCTATTTTATTTGACATATTGTGGTAAAACTGTTGAACATATGTTTTTTTGGGTATTTGTTTGGTATGTTAAAAGTATTATGAAATATGTAAAAAAAATAAGATTATTAATTATGTTTGACCCAAATAATCAATTTTCTTTTTTTTGAGATATTTTATTTTTAAACATGTTTAACCATTTTATATTCTTGATGCTAGTGTAAGATTAGAGATGAATTGTTTTCATCCACAAGTGAAAGAGAGGGGAAGTGTACATGATTAACTCATTCCAACCATCAGTGTGAACCAGGACATCGATGACTGATGTGTAGGAGAAATAGATTGTTGATGAAGTTGATGGATCTGAATCCCTGGCTGATCCCTGGTGTTGGAGTTAGCATAGAGTGTTGGAGTTGACTTGATGGGGGAGATGTCCTGGAGTGATGGAGCTGACTCGTTGGAAGGTCCATAGTGTTGGAGCTATCATGGAGTTCTGGAGCTGACTCAATGGCTGAAATTGTCCTGGAGTACAAGAGAAAACTCACTGGTTGGTCCCTGTCATAGAGTGTAGAATCTAACTCAATGGCTAGAGCTATACTAGAGTACTGAAGCATGAATCACTGGTTGGTCCCTTGAGTTTGCTCATTATCATAGAGTGTCGAATCAGACTCACTGGTTGGTCCCTAGTGTAGGGGCTAGATTTCTAGCATAGCATAGAGGGTTGGGGTTGATCTTGTTAGGGGTGGATCCTGTTTGGGACCTAAAAACTTGTATTAAATTTCATTATTAATATATTATTTTTTAACATGTGTGAAAATAAACTTCTATTTAACAATATGATAAATTTATAAATATAATATGAAGTTTTATTAGAAATAAAAATTTATATGTTTTAATCAAATATAATTTATACACAAATATTATATGTTGGTAGTATTATTACCAATTTGTTTCTTATAACGTCTTGATAAACAAGTTAATCAAAATATATTTTATCTATTGGTATTATTATAATCAGAACAAAAAAAATTTTATCTGTCAGAAAAAAAAATATCAAGAATGTATTTAGTGACAGTTTAGTGATAGAGAAATATGTTGGTAAAATGTTTTACCAATAGTAAATAAACTTTTACCAACAGATATTTACCCATTAGAAAAAGTGAAATATTTTGTAGTGTAGTCATGGAAATTATAAGTGTACATGATGGGATAGTAAAATTAAAATTTTCATTATGATTACAAGATGATTTATAAATATTATCAGTTAGAGGAAATGTTAATCCTAAATCAGAAAAGAAAAATATAATTACAATGAAAGCAATTATATTAATTAAAAATGCAATTATTGTGATATGTAAAACTTGGAATATTGTTTTCCTTTAGCCTTCTATTCATTGTTTGTATTCCAATAGTGGGACTCATAGACATTATACTAGTTTAGTAATCAAGTAATTAGTTATTGGATAAAATATAGTTAAAATCAAATAAGAGTATGTTTATAGAAAGAAAATTAACCAAAGAAACCATGATTAAGTAAAATTGATAATGGAAATTGATCTAAACTATTTGATCATATATCAATGTTTGAAGCTGTATCCACTTGCACAATGTCCAAAATTATATTTTTTTATAGTTATTGAATGAATAATATTAAGTTAAATGTTAAAAATAAATTGAAATATGTTACATTAATATAACTAAATATTTATAAACCTATAAAAGTAGTGGGTATTTTTTGAAACATTGACATCCTCTGATGTGATGGTTCTTACCTACAAATATCATTATAGTGGTAAGCTTTTCATGAAATTTTTTTCATTATATGTTAAGGGTAAAATGATTTATTGGGTAAATGTAACAAAATTTTTAGACATTAAATTAAAAAGAAGAGTTGGAACAAATTGGTAAAGAAAAAAACTATTGTAAATAGTTTATATGTGGACATAAATAGGGGAAAATTTCAAAACAAACTCCAATTGAAAAGTTGAATATCAAAGGAATGTATTTTTATATAATAAAAATTATTACATATTTTCATAATCATGAAATTGAAAGAAATAAATGAAACATCAATTTGTGGGGAAAATATAATATTAAATCTTATCAAAGGGAAATCTTTAATAATAGTTGAAAATAGTATGAAGTAATTTAGGCATCATAAAACCACATAATTGAAATAAAATATTATCATAAAGAGTTAAATATTAAATAAAAATAAAATAAAAATACACGAGTAATGGTAAGTCAACCCATAGATTGATAACCTAGAAATGAAATAGTTATTTATAGGTTAAGGAATATATTAAAATAAAAATAATCTATTAAAAAAAGATATATATAACATATGTGAAATTACCTATCACACACTCTTCTAAAAAATTTAGAGAGTTGATATTATAATAACATACATTGTACTTGTCAAAAGTATAGATCACATGTGGTAAAATTTTAGAGAGATGATAGATAAACAAAAAAAATTAACAATTTAAGAAAATGTGAATGGTTAGTATAGATTAAAAATAGGGATATATAAAAATATGAAGATACAAGAATCATATGAAATAGAGGGATTGGGGGAAGTATATGAGAGAAAGCGATGTGATGAAATTAATATAATGAAGGTATCTATTGTCTGAGGATGTGGGTTCATGTGATGCTAATCTGAACTACATGAAGCCTTCAATGAAAAATTTTAGCATATAAAACCTTAATTTGTGTGTAATTAATACAACATAAAATAGTGAATTTTTTTTAAGCTTGGAATAGGTGTAAAGGGATACTATGGGTACCCTTAAAATAGATTTGGGTCCTGAAGTCAGCTAGTCAAAACATCGTGACCTTATAAATAACACTTCAAGTTTATTAATGGATTTGGACTGAGGATTCATGCATCTTGAATTTTACACAAACCTTAAAAAACATATTTGGATCCCCAATGGAAAACAACGAACCATTAGTTAAGGTCATGACAAATATTTCGATTCAGAATTGATTGAAGATAGAAAATATAAAAGGTAATTATCATCAAGGTAAAGGGATATATTTTCAATCAAAATTACTAGAATATAATTAAGGTAATCCATCATATTAAGGTTTCAAGCCAATCAATTCGGTGGGTTGGGTGCCTTGGGAGAAGGACAAGTTTAATATTGCTCATGGAAGAGGTGATGAGAAGAGAGAAGATTAGGGTTATAAATATTTGATGGAAGAGGGGATACTGAGATCATGTGAATTAGAAGAATATTTCATTTCTGTTTGTGGGTAGAAAATGGGAATCGATAAGGTTTCAATTGTATGCGTTGGAGGAGAAGAAAGGGAGTTGGTGTCGCTCGCACATGCATGGGAGTGGATTAGATGAAGAAGATTCTGGTACTGCTTGTAAGTGGATTGAAGTGAAGAGGTGAATATCAAATGGAAACTTCCAAGATAAAGATTTATGAATGCAGGAGATCTACTGTGTGCACGGGTTAATAGCAGAAGATCAGAAAGCCGGGGGATTGAATATGGGAAGCGAATCTAGAAACTAAGAACAGATCGTGCCTATGTGTGATTTAAAAAATAAATTACATAAATAAAATATCGAATTACATTTTATATTTTAAATTAAAAATATAATAACTATATATGTAAATAGAAAATATATAAATTTTGTAAAATTAAATGTATATATATAATATATATAATAAATATAATATATAAAAAAAATTCAATATCAAAATATGAAAAATAAACAAAATTTAATTATGTAAATATCCATTATTAATTAATTTATTTATTATTACATAATAAATAAAATGAATTTTAAATTTTACATAAATTAATATTTTTGTTTGATAGTATACAATAAAATTTCAATATGTGAATATTAATTAATAATTATATATATTTCAATTGGGTTTATTATTTTTTTATTGATTATCATGTTTTTATTTATTATGTTTATTAAATTAAAATATCAAAATGACTTAATTTTTGTATAAAAATTATCAAAATGTTTATTAAATGAAAATAATTAGAAAATATAAGCCTGGTAGATACTTAAAGAAAGAAGAAAATAAAAATCCATTAATGTTATATTTTTAATAAAACCAATAAAATTAAATATTGAATTAGGTCATAAAAATGATAATCTATATAAATATTTTGTGTTATTTTAACTTGTTATTACCATTTAATGGTTTATTATAACATATTTTATTGATGGAAAAATATTTTTTTGGTAATAAGTATTATTAATAATATATTCAATTGTTAGTAAAAAAATTGGTATTATCATAACAAAGCAATAGATTTAGCTATTAGTAAAACAATTTTTGGTATTAAATGGTCAATACCAACAAATATATACATTGGTAAAAATAAGTTTTGGTACTTAAAATTAATACCGATAAAACATAATATTTGTCGGATTTTTTAATTTTTACCAATAGATATAACATCTGTCAATAAAGTTTTGTTGTTACAATCCATTTTTTGTAGTGTTTATAAAATGATCAACAACAACCCATATATTATTGTTTCCTATAGATATATTTTGATGTCTAGTGATAAAGTCCATGATGTTGTTTTCCAATTTTCATGTTGGTATGGGTAATGGATACATCATACCCTTAGACTTTTTCCTTTCTTCCTTCACTTTCTAACATTCTAGGAACTTTGATGTGTATTCAACAATCTTCTTCTTTATATTTTTAAACAAATAGTGCTCTTCGAGATCTCAATACATCTTTCTGCTTCCAAGTTGAATAGATAAATTTTATCTATGTATGTTATTGAGAATACCTTTATTTAACTCTATATCAGATGGTACACATAGTCATGACCGAAATCTTACCACTCCTTCCTCATAAATTTTGAACTCTATGGATTTCTCTTTTTTGAGATCTTTCAGCTTCTTTTGAATTTCCACATAATTTATTTGAGTATCCTTTATTTTATCCATGAGGGATGATTGATCAATGAATTGAGAAAGGGATGATGATTTTCGTTCCATAATAATCCCCACATCCATTCTTTTCAAATATAAGAATATTAGATCATTCCCAAATCTTATAATTGATAATGTTACATGATCCTTTCAACAAAGAGCATCTACAACTTTATTTTCCTTACGAAGATAGCAGTAGATTAAGCATCCATAATAATTGACGAAATATAAACATATTCATTATCACATATTAATCTTCTTCTATGTGAATATATATTTTAGACTATTTTGATCAGTATATATTTCACACTCCCCTTCATGAAGATAATTCTGCCATATTTTCAATGCGAAGATCATAACTGCCAACTCTAGATCATGCATGGGATAGTTTTTCTCATGAATTCTTATCAAACTTATGGGGTAGGATATCAGTTTTTCATTTATCATTATTACATATCCTAAAACATTATTTTAAACATAACTATATACAAAAATATTTTCCCACAATTTTAAAGTGTGATTATTGGTGAAGTGATAAGACTATTTTTCATCTCATTTAAATAGTCTTCACATTCACTAGTCCAGATAAAAATTTCTCCATTCCAATTCATCTTAGTTAGTGGGTTTTAAAATCCTGACGAGTTCTTCAAAAATAACTGTTAATACCCAACCAGATAAAGGAAACAATGGATCTCTATTAAAGATGTTGGCATGGGCCACTCTTCGATTAGTTTTGTCTTGGAAGGGTCCAAATATATTATATTACTAGTGATAACATTCCCCAAGAATGATACTTATTCCATCCTATACTCACATTTATAGTAATTTTCATATAATTTCTCCCTTTGAAAGTTCTTTACCACAATATTCAAATTCTCATGATGTTCCTCCTTTCTCTTAGAGTATATCAGAATATCATCTGTAAAGACTGACAAAAATTTATCAAGGTAATCTGTAACCCCTCGATTAATTAATTTCATTAATATTTAAATAGAATTAGTGGGCCTAAAATGAATCACTATGAACTCATAGTGTCCATACCTTTTTTGAAATTAAATCCTGGGAATATCTTCCTTCCTCATGTTTAATTGGTGATACCCTAACCGAAGATCCACCATAGAGGAATAATTTTTCCCATATAACTGATAGAATTAGTCATATATCCATGGAAGAGGATAATTTTTCATTATGGTGATTTTTTTATCTTACTTTAATAAATTCAGAGGCAGATTGATCTACCCTTAGTTTTAATGAATAAAACTAGCAAAACCCCTGGTGAAGCACTTGTACAGATTATCTTGTAACTCCTTCTTCAGTTCTTTTAACTCAATGATGTCCATTCTATAAGTTTTATTTCATATAGGAAAACGTCTAAGAATAAGTTCAATTGATAGCTCTACCTCTCAGTTAGGAGGAAGGCCATGAAATTATCAGGAAATACATCAGTGTAGTCCCTTACAACAGATACGTATTCAATCATCCTTATCTCCTTATTATAAATAATTTTAGCTAGATAAGATTTCTCATAAGGCAATAATATCCAAAATTGAGATAATTATTTTTAAGATTATTCATCCCCCTCCTTACACTTTTAAATAATTGTAGGATGAATCAAAATATGAAGATAAATCTCCTATTCCCAATAGTTTATTGTTGATATATATAAAAATAAAAAATCCATGCCCAATATAACATAAAACATCACCAAAAGATTTATGAAAACATATCTTGGAAAGTTATATCAATAAACACTAATTAAAGAGGAATTATATACTTTGAATGTAATAATATCCCCATTTTTCTCACATATAACTCAACCACTATATTTTGAGGTTGTGTTTTAATAGTTATATTCAGAAGGCAGGATAAGAAAGAATGTATTAAACCAGAATCAAATAGTACATTCTCTAATATTAAATGAAAAATAAGTGTACCTTTCACTGAATCATTTTCAGGCTCCACCTCAACTGTAGTGATAACATAATATTTCCATTTCGCATTTTTATTTGGTGTCTCTTGACACTGATTACCCTTAGGGAGGTGAGGTTCAGTGAATTGTCTTTAATAGTTCCCTTTATCCCTACAATCGGTGCATTGGAAAAAGGTTAATTATCCCCTTTCATATATATAACATTGTCTGGATTCTTCATGTATCTCCGACATTCATGAGATTTTTAGTCTTCTCTCCCACATTTGAAGAATTTCTCTATCCCTTTGAGGCAATTCCCATGATTCTTCTACCCACATTTTGGACATGTTATTGGTTGAGTTTTCTTTCCACTTTTTCATTATATCCCCTAGAATGTAACTCCATATTTCATTTCTTGCCTCCATAGAAATGGAACCATTATCCAAAATTTATCTCCACATTGAGAGAACATTGAACAACTTCTTCATAACTTCCAAAGTCTTGATTTTCTAGAAATTTTCTATGGTGTTGTTTTAAACCACTAAAGAATCTATTGATTTTTCTATCATTTTTTATAACAAAACTTAAGGAATACCATGAAATACTTGTGAAATATTATTCATAATCCATGATATATTCACCTTACTTTTTCTTTAACTCTATGAATTCTCTCTCCATTTTTTTCCAAAGAGTTTTAAAGAATCAATTATTAAGAAATATTTTCATAAAGTCTTCCCACTCTATCCCTTAAATATCATCCTTTGGGTTTATTTTTTTAATCAACACCCACCATTGATTAGCCTCTCCATCTAAATGATAAAATTCTAGAGTCAACTTCTCTGTCTCAGAACAGTTAAGAACAGAAAATATATTCTCTATTTTGTAGACCCGTTATTCCATGACTAGTAGATCATATGATATGATAAACAATGGTGGTCGTTGTCTCATAAATGACCCAATATCCAATTTCTTTCTCTTAGGGTAATAAGTATGTTCTAAATTATTCAGGTTATTTTTCATATCCCAAGACATCTGGGTAATAATCACTATGAAAATTTTAATTTGACCTTGTAAGGATTTTGGGAAGTCTTTCGGGAAATCACTGCATTGTCCTTATCATGGTTTGTTGTCCTGAATTCTCCATGTTCCCACCATTTTCTAAAATATTAAAGTCTTGAACAAAACATAAGTCAACAAGTTATAAATAAATAATTTATTCCTTTTTGTAATTAACCTTAATGGCATATCTTGTAGGATCCCTATGTTTATAATTTTTCAAAAACAATGATTCTTGGTTTCTTACATATACTTAGTCTCATACAAATGGTTTTCACTAATTTTCTCTAATACTAATTCCCAAATTAACAAAACTGTGCTCTGATACCACCTATAGTGACCCTAATTTTCTAACTTGATTATTACATTATTTTAATCGTAAACAACATAAAAGCATTATACAAACAGGATCCAAAGACTTAGTGTCTTGGGAAAATAATGACCATAAACAATTTTATATAATAAAACATAAATATTATTTTAATTACTTATTCTTTATATTATTAGTTTCCCTCATCTTATCCTTAGTATTAGTAGTCACCTGAGGATACACATCAAATAAAGGGTGATCTGAAAGCCTAGTAAGAGGATAGATTAGAACATAAATCAATATGACATGGGTGAGAATATTCATTATCATCATAAAATAATTATTGTATCATCGTAATAATCATTATAGGAAGAATTAGATAAAGTAATGTAGTGTTTAAATGTATAAAAAATAAAACACCTTATCTTAGTGGTCAAATACCACACATAATTATGAACAAATCTTCCATCATTTCCACACATAACATATGTTCAGAATAATAACATCATTATTTTGAACAGATATAACAACATGTTTATGAATATTATGCATTATATCATGAGATATGTCACATTACCCAATGAATCAGAGTTCAATATAATTCTGGGTGCACTCATCACATCATAACATTTACATAATCATGCATGCGAAATGTATATTAATCTTGAATATAAAATAACCAAGGAAAGGATATGGTTTCATGAGAATCATATAAAGCATAATTTTATGAATAAACATTGGGGTTCCAAAAATAAAAAAGGGAATAACATACTTGTTATAAAAATCAGTAATCTTGAGAATAAAAGAAACAATCTCAAGATAAGTAAAAGATTTTTTTTTAAAAAGAATAGTTCTTTTTGAAAAATATTTTCATATTTCATAAAATAATATTAGAAACATGTATGTTAAAAAAATAAACGGTGAGAATAAAGAAATTATATTTAATTTATTTTAAAATAACATCCATATTGAAATTTTTCATGAAAGGGGAATAACACAAAGAAGGGAAATTTGGTTTGAGAATCCCCTTACCTTATGTATGAGTGATTTTTTCACTTTAATATCTTGAAAAATAAAATTATATTCACTAATTAACTAATAAATAACATCTTATATATTTATTTTATTCATTATAATTTTATTTAATTCATTTTGTTCCATTTTGATGAGTTATAGAGTTCAATTTCATCAAGCAGAAGTGTTTTTGTTCTTGGTTATCATGATTACTTCACTTGTATATATGTATGGAAGATCGTGTAAAATGAGAATAATTATATATAATTGAAACTATATGATTTTAATGAACTTAAATAATTTTAAATGGTATTATATATATTTTTTTCTAAATATGAGGATGATTCATTAGATAAAATGTTAATGATAATTGTTTAAATTAATTTTGGTGGTTTTCAATCACAACAAACTTGTTTTGTATTTTTATTTAGAATTATGTATATATGTTAGCTACATAACATAAAAAGGTTATAACATGAATTTTCCAATTTATTTCAGAAATTATAATCGTTTTATGACAATCCTTGAAGGTGGTAAAGGAAAATGAAAACTTTTTGTCTTCAAAGGTGATAAATTAACACTTCATAGATGATGTTTTCATTTTTAGAATAAATGGGAGAGAAGAAAAGGTTAGATGATAAATTATTCTATTAATATAATAATGTTAATGTATATATAATATAATTTAGTTATCATGAAACTTGTATAAGGTTAGTTGAGGAGATAATAAGAGAAGAAAATAAATTGAAATGAAATTAAAAGAAAAAGAAAGAGGATTTTACCTATTGAGTTCTTCTCTTTGAGAACCTCCTTAGGGAAACTAGATTTGGTATTCTGTTGATAAAAAAAGATCATGTACATTGGGGATAGTCTTGGGAAGATTATTTGGAAAAATATTTAAGGCTTTGGAGGTGTTAGGCTCGGAGGTGGTGAAGGGTGGGGTTTATAGGGTAGAAGAGTGTTGTTTTTTTCATTATTTTATTATTTTGTCTCAAGATTGTAAATAGTTTAAAAAATATCGCTAAATATATTAAATAAATAAGGGTATTTATATATTATGATTCTTACATTATAAATTACTCAATAAATAGTGTATTTAACTAATAATGATACACACCGTAAATTACTATATTTTAATATTCACAAAAAATTCAACTAATTTAGAAAAAAAATCACCCAATCCGTCTTTCAATGTGTACCAATAAAAAATTAACTTCATTTATGAAAATAATTATTTTAATATGATAAATTTTATTTTTAATTGAAATCATTATTTATTCGAAAAATACTGATTTTAAAATTATAACAGATTTTATCACACTTTGAAAAAATAATTAAAGTTTCATAAAAATATCTTATAATAATAAGACAAAAAATATTAATTTATTAATATATTTTATGAAAATAAATTTTATTTTAGATCAATATAAGAATTATAAAATTATAAATAAATATTTATGTTTTAAAAAAATATCAACACTTAATTTATCAAATTTTAAACATTTATTTATTTATACTATGATATAGATATATTATATTTTTATTTATAAGATGCATCAATTTTACTTATACATTTATAGGTGAGATTAATATTCTATTGATTTGATTAATATTCCTAATTTTCATGTTACTATTCCAAGGGTCAAGTTACTATTCCATCAGAATAGGTTTACTGATTATTATGAATTTTACTTATTTCATTCTTAATTTTTGAAAGTAATGTTTTTATTTGGAAATTTATTATATTTATATGTATTATACCATAAAAAGTAATTATAAGAAATAAATGTTTTCATTGATAATATTTTGGGTTGTTACACACAAAGAAGGGACCTCACACAGTTTGGCCACACAGTTACAGAAATTATGCGCAAACCATGCAATTCAGATCAACTGCATTTTTATGAGATACCCAATTGGTCATGTGGCCCTAGGTGTACAGTAAGGGTGAATTGTACCTCTTGATTTTCCCTATGAAATGCCTCACACTATTAGGGTAAACTGTGTGAACATTCAATGACCCAAAGTTTTACCAATTGAATCTTCTTCTAATAATTTTTTTCATAAAGTATAACAACATAAAATCATGTTGGAAACACAATAAAATCTTTATAAAGAAATAATTAATGAAATAATAAGTATTTATAGAAGTTATGGAATCTATACCAATGGAATAGTAACTTGACCTTAGGAATAGTTAGGTGTCCTTTATGAATAGTAAACTCGAAAAATTGAATAGTAACCTCACCAATGAAAGTATAAATAAAATTTAGTCATCTTATAAGTTAAAATATAATATAGTTATATCATAGTATAAGTAAATAAACATTTTAAAAATTATTAATTAAGTGTTTGTATTTTTGAAATTCATAATTATTTAATTAAAATTTTATGATTAATTTAATAATAAAAATAATTCATTTTCAAAAAACTCATTCATAAACTAATTTTTTTCCTGTGATTATGAGAAAATTTTATGAGACCTTAGTAAAATCAAAGTGATATAAAATCAGTTATAATTTTAAAATCTATATTTTCAAGTAAATTATGAAATTAAATAAAAATTAAATTTATCATATATCTAAAATTATTTTCATAAAATTGCGTTCAATTTTTAATTCTACATATTGAAAAATGGTTAGGGTGGATTTTTGGTATTTTTCTAAAATACTCAAATTTTTTGTGAATAGTAAAATACGGTAAAATATGGTATATATATACATTATAATTTAAATACACAATTACTTGAGTCATCACTGATTTCAGACCCATAATCTAGAAATTATCGTAACTATTTTTTATATTTGGTGATAGTTCTCAAAATATTCATTTTCTTGAGCCAAAATAATAAACTAGTGAAAAAAATAATGAGAAAACACACATCTCCTCCACTATAAATAAAAACCCTCATCACCTATTCTCCTCACACCTTCTAAGATTTTATCCTCGTAAAAATTATTACTAATACAATTCCAAATCCCCTCCCCCATTTTCAAGAGCTCTTGGTCTCATGAAAGGGAAAAACCGTTGCCTTAAGGAGGTTTACAAGGAGGAGAAACTCAAGAGGTAAATTCATTTTTTAGTTTCTTTTAATTTCATTTCAATTACTTTCTTATTCTCTTATTTTATCCCCTCATCCAAATTTTATGATAACTTCATTACCTCACATATATTTTAATTTTAGTATTCTAATGGAGTAATAAATCGTTAAACCCCTCTCCTCTCTCTTTTATTCTAGAAATGAAAACGTTGTTCATGAAGTGTTGAGTTATCACCATCCAGGATGGTAATAAAAAAATTATTATGGTTAAAAAAAATTATAATATATTTATTATAGTCTATTTAAATATCTATAATAAATTTATAAACATGATGTTAAATAATAAAACAAAACAAATTCATTGTAAGCGAAAACTGCCCAAAATAATCCTAACGATTATCACTAACATCTTATCTAATGATCCATCCTAACCCAAAATAAATAAAAAAATTAATTATATGATCATTTAAACTTATGGATTTTCATTAATAACTTATAACTTAAATTCTGTATTTCTATTTTACAAGAACATCCATACTCTTATACAAGCAAACCGATCAGGAAAACTAAGAAAACAAACACTCTCAAATGATGAAATTGAACATTACAACTCATCAAAAAGGCAATAAAAGAAAAAAATAAAATTAAAATAAATAAATTTAATATAGAAAAGTTTTCATAAATATTAATTAATGAATATAATTTGATTATTCAGGACATTAATATCAGGTGTAGAACTGTTTCATACATAATTTAAGGGACTCTACCCGAACCACCATTTTTTTCCTTCGGGTTAAACGCTCTCTCTATCTTTACTCAATTAAATGATTAAATAATTTTGTTTAATTATTATAAACTATGTTTATATGCTCCAACAAAATGAATACAAATAATATCATCCTTATTTTATTGGTAAATACATGTTTTAAAAAGTTTCCCCCTCAAATCTTCCCGATAAGCAAGCCCGATTAAAGGAAATTTACAGATTTCTAACATGTTTTCAAGTGCACTCTATAATCTATTTCGAGTGACCATTATTTGTATAAAATCTTTAATTTTATCATTAAAAACTATCTTGGTTCATTTCTGGGTTTCTACAAACAAATATTCCTTTTCCTTTTTAAAGAATCATTAATATTTTCCCTAAACCACGCTAAATTTTTTTTCTTCTAAAGTTTCTTAAACAATATTTTTACATGTTTTCAGATAAATTTTAAATCAATTATCATGATATATGACTATTTTCCCTTATTAATTTCCATGTATGATATAAATCATTTATCTCATGGATAACATTATGATATTCCCTTTTTTTATTTTTTTTGACAAGATTATGATACCCAATTATTTCCATGGGTAACACTTATGTTTCTCTTTTATTCCCAATGTTTGATTATTAATGTGGCACACATATTTATGAACATGTTATGATGGGTTCACACAGATATTTCTTCAAGGCATTGGGTAATGTTTAGTCTCAAGATAAATCATGTCCAACAGTCTTGGTGGTTATCCTCGACTCATACTACATGTGAAACAATCATAATGTTTAGCCTTGACTCATGATCCTCCATGTTTAATCATGATTGAAGTATGATTACACTATGTTTAAGGTTTATAACACATTTCTCTGTTTACATTATACCTTTTTCTATAAGTTATGTTTCCATATGTTTATACCTTTTTATGCCATCTGGTTATGTCTTCAACCCCATGTGATATGCTTTATTCTTATGTTTATTCCCTTAATGAGATTTTTAGATAACCAATTTTTTCATGTATTCTCTAGGATATATTATATAGATATAGGATGTTAGTGGATTCTAGGATCTCTTTATGGATTTTTAATATAAATATGTTATATTCTATTTCTATGTTTTCAGCTTTATGTACCTAATCATCCAAAGACACAAAAATTTATGATAACTCGTTTGTAATTGATATCTTGTCTTTTTTAAAATCATGTAATGATATTCATAAAAGGATAGGGCTGATAATGCTGGTATTAGAGAAAGGTCTCATTATTTTTGGAGATGAGGAATAGAGAACCTTAGTAAGAACCCTGGGGATAAGACTAAGTATAATAAAACATCCCTGGATTTTGGTTAGTATAGAGTAAATGGGTTACCAAGAAAATATATCTATGTTTGAATACTACATGTGGACGTGGTTCTAGAATTTATGTACCTGGGAGTAAAAACTCTAACATGGTGTTCCGACCTTGACTCAATGTAACCTGGTACATGACAACGAGTCTTATAGCACACCTAGTTTGACACTCTCGAGGGATATGATTTATTAAATTCATAATCTCATTAAGAACCAATATTAATGGAACAAGAAATTCCTATAATAATATCTTTTATGAAACAGGTCATGGATAACCTATATTGAAACATAGTGAATCCTAACTTAGGATATACTTTTCTTTTATAGTTTTATCCTTTTATGTTTAAAGTTTCCTATTATTATACTTATTTGTTAAGTATTCAATCCCCCTAATTGTTTTTTTTGTTTCTTTGTTAGTGGATGAGAATAGAATAACTTGTTCTAACAATCAATGTCATAGGAAATGTGATGATTTCTCTTATGATACGCCAAATATTATAGGAATGGGTGATCAAAACATTATGACAGTACATACTCAGCTAGCTCAACTTATGAATAATAACTTGAATTGTGTGGAACACCCTCTTTATTCAATGAAAAAGAAAGTTTATATTTAATCATTCATGTGGAAAATAAATCCCATGTTTAGTGTATTTTCCAATCCCCTCCTCATGGAATAGTGTATTAACATCATTGCAAAGATATTCTTTGTCCTCTAGTGCTTAGAAGAAGAGAAATTTGTGGTTTCAGTCTATCATTTTGATGGGGGAAGATGATCAGTGATAGAAACTGATCAAAAACACAATGTCTAATGAGTAAATTGATACCATGGATTGGAAAAAATTCATGAAAATGTTTTTCAATAAATATTTTCCCCGAACCCTCCATCTCAAAATAAAAATATTGTTCCTCAAACATAAGTAGGAGGAAGATGAGTCTATTGTAGTGTATGAAGTAAAATTTAAAAGGCTTGAAAGACATGAATATGGATTTATCATTAACACTGAAAGAAAGGTAGTTATCTTCTTTAGTAGACTAAATCCAAGTCTACAAAAAGTTTTGGTGATTTGAGACTTTGATAACTATGGGGATATTGTATGTTTTTCCCTTATGGTTGAAATGGAGATCAAATACTCTTAGTTGTCTCATCGGCTTGGGGAAAAAAGATAAAAATGGAGTCTAATATAGATGGGTTTTTAGATGAATCCTAGGATGTAAAGGAAATCCAATATCCTTTGTGTCAAAAGTTTGGAAAGAAAAAACCTTGGAACTATCTAAAGTGAACTACTAAGTGCTTCAAATGTGGAAGAATGGGGTAGGCTAATAACAACTAAAGGGATATGAAAAATCCCAATAATTTAGAAGAATAAAGGAAACTTCAAATCAACACTCATCCTGAAGTGAAATGTTTCAACTGTAAGTAACATGGAAATTATGAAAACCATTTCCCTAAGATAAGGGTTGTTGGGGGTAATCTCTAACAAAAACCTCCAAGGAAACAATTAAGGGAATATTCTTCCACTAATGATGAGGTGGAACCTAAAAATGATGTGGTGATGAGTATGCTAGTTATTCATTCTATAACAACAAATGTACTATTTGATTATGGTTTTACACTTTATTTTATATCTTGTAAGCTAATTATAAATATTCAATCCCCACGTCAAAATATGGAGTTTGAGTTATCTATGAGAACAACAGATGAGAAAATTATTACATCCAAAGTATATAACTCCTCCCCCATTAATGTTTGTGGACTAAACCTCCCAGAAAATTTTTTCATACACCCATTGTTAAATTTTGATTCTATTATGTTAATGTATTCGCTCTATTTATATAAATCCAACATCAACTATTTGGAAAATGATATTACTCTTTATATCTCAGGGAACCCCCTAATTTTTCACAAGTATTGGGAGGAAGTTGAATCTCATTCAGAATCATCATCTCAATTGTGGATATTTTTTCTATATTATAAATCATATAAAAATCTAATTCTTGTTAAAAATGGGAGAATAATGATTTAAGACAAGCCCATTGTGAGTTAATACATGGATGTATTCCCTAAAAAATTTTCTCGTCTTTGTATTGGTCGAAAGGATGAGTTCTTAAATGAACTTATATCTGCATCTCTACCTATATCAAAGACACCTTATATAATAACCACTATTTATCTGGAATAAATAAAGAATCGGTTACAGGAGAATCTGGACAAGGGTTTTATATGCTCAAGTGATTCACCATGGGGTGCATCAGTCCTCTTCGTGTAGAAGAAGGATGGATCAATGAGCCTCTACATTGATTATCGTGAGCTCAATAAAATCGTGATAAAGAACATGTATCCCCTACCATGAATAGATGTTTTGTTTGATCAGCTATCAAGGGATAGTTATTTCTCTAAGTTGGACCTTCAGTTGCGATATCACTAATTAAAGGTGAGGAAGGAAGATAGTCTCAAGACTGCCTTTCAAGCATGGTATGAAAATTATGAGTTCGTAGTGATTCCCTTCAGACTCACTAATGATACAACATTTTTCATTTATTTATTGAATATATTCTTTAGATATTACATTGAATTTTTTTTAGTAGTCTATATTGATGATATTTTGATATACTCCAAGAGTAAGGAGGAATACGAGGAGCATTTTAATACGGTGCTAAAGAAAATGTGAATGGAGAAACTTTATGAAAAGTATAGTAAATATGAGTTTTGGATGAAGAAAGTATCATTATTGGGGAATGTTATCACCATCAAAGGGATATGTGTGGACCCTTATACAAAATGTAATCAGAGAGTGTCCTAGGTCAACATCTGTAATAGATATCCATATATTTTTTCGTCTATCTAGTTATTACTGACAATTTTGGAAGAACTTATGAATATTTTGAAATCAAATAACCAAGCTAACTTTAAAGGGAGTGAAGTTTTTCTGGACTAGTGAATGTGAAGACTGCTTTAAGAAGTTTAAAAATATTCTTATCACGACACCGTTTTTCACAATACCAACAAGTGGAGAACTTTTTGGGGTGTATAATGATGCCTTAAACAAGGTCTTAAGATATTCACTAATGAAAAATTATAAGTTTATAGCCTACAACTCAAGGTTGTTGAAAAATGATGTTAAAAAAATCCCACGCATGATCTAGAGTTATAAGTTTTGATATTTGTGTTGAAAATATGGAGACAATATCTCTAAGGGGAGAAGTGTGAGATATATACTGATCACAAGATTCTCATATATATATTCACACAAAAGGATATTAGTATGCACCAACAAAGATGGATATAACTCATCAAGGATTGTGAATTCTTAATCCACTACTATCCTGGTAAGGCAAATATGGTAGTGAATGCTCTAAGTATAAAGGATCTTGTATCTTTATCAATGATGATAATTGAGAATGATCAAATATTCTTAACATTGAAAATGATGGAAATGGTAATCATTAAATAAAGAGAATCATAAATCATTATAAAATGATTACTCAACCATCCCTTATGGAGAAAAAAAAGGATGCTCAAAGGAGTGGTATGGAAATCAAGAATAAGGTGGAAGAAATGAAAAATGGGATATCCTTAGAGTTTCAAATTGATAAGGAAGGAGTTATAAGATTTGGGAAATGAATATGTGTACATTCTGGTCTAAATATAAAGAAGGAGATTCTGAATGATTCACATAGATCAACATTATCTATTAATCTAGGGATCAAAAAGATCTATTGAGAACTCTGAGAGAACTTTTGTTTCAATAATATGAAAAAGGATATCATTGTATATACATCAAAGTTCCTGTCATGTCATCAAGTGAAGGCTTAAAGAAAATTTCTAAAGGGTTGATGCAACCCTTATCCATTCCAACATGGAAGTGGGAAAAAATCCCCATGGACTTTGTCACTAGACTTACGAAGACATCCAGAGGAAACAATGCTATATGGGTTATTGTGGATCATATTACAAATACATACCACTTTGTCACAATTTGAGAGGAATTATAATTAGATCAACATTCATGGATATACATTATAGAAGTTTTGAGACTACATGGAGCACCACTATCTATTTTATACGATTGAAATTTGAGATTTACATCTAATTTATAGAATAGTATCCAATATTCTCTATGAACTGAGATGAACTTCCGTATAGCCTATTAACCTCAAACTAATTTACAATCTGAGAAGACTATTTAGACACTAGAAGACATGCTGAGAGCGTGTTATATGGATTTCAAGGGAGGATGTGACCAACATCTACCTCCCGTCGAGTTCTCTTATAAAAGTAGTTTCCACTAAAGCATCTAAATGGATCAATATAAATCCCTTTATAGGGAAAGGTGCTGAACACCATCATGTTGGGATTAATTTGTTGAATGTAATATACTAGGACCAGAAATGGTCAAAGAAATTATGAAAATGGAGAAAACTATTTAGCATCACATCAAGGAAGCCCAAAGATGAAAAAACAGCAATACAAACAACCACTGATGGTACATTGAGTATAAGGTTGGAGACATGGTATTCCTCTATATATCTCCATGGATTAGAATCATTATATTTTGGAATAAAGGGAAGAGAAGTCCCAGGTACATTTCCCCCTTCAAGATTCTCGATCATGTTGGATTTTTTCCCTGTTAACTACCACCTCCACCTACCATGTCTCAGGTACATGATGTATTACACATATCCCTATTGAGGAATTAAATACCAAATCCCTCACACTTACTAAATTCAATGGTGGTATAGTTTGAGAATGATATCTCGTACGAGGAATAGACTGGGAATATCATGGATCGTAGAGATAAAGTTCTATTCAATAAGACCAATCACATTATCAAAGTACTACAGCGGAATCATAAGTATGAAGAGGAAACATGGGAACCATATCAAAAGATAAATGAGAAGTACCAACACCTTTTTTCACCTATGTGTGTAAAATAAAATTTCTAAGAAAAAATTTCATAAGGGGGAAGAATGTAATGACACAATGTTTTATCAATGGAATTTACCCTCTTATAATTAAGTCATATAGTATAATCATATAAAATAACATTAAGAACACCATAAAAACTTCATAAAGAAATAATTAATTAAATAATAAGTATTTATAGAATCTAAGGAATCTATACCAATGGAATAGTAACATGACATTAGGAATAGTAAAGAGACCCATATGAATAGTAAACTAGAAAAATTAAATTGTAACATCACTAATGAAAGTATACATTTATTTTTTTTATATTATAAGTTACAATATTATATAATTATATCATATTATAAGTAAATAAATATTTTAAA
Organism: Viscum album; assembly: GCA_963277665.1. Taxonomy (NCBI): domain Eukaryota; kingdom Viridiplantae; phylum Streptophyta; class Magnoliopsida; order Santalales; family Viscaceae; genus Viscum; species Viscum album. Next base: position 1,674,289,188 of record OY728126.1, read on the forward strand.
AATTATTAATTAAGTGTTGGTATTTTTGAAATTAGTAAATATTAAATTAGAATTTAATGATTAATTTAATAATTTAAAAAAATTTATTTCCATAAAATGTATTCATAAATTAATATTTTTTGTCTAATGATTATCGGATAATTTAATGAGTCCTTGGTTATTTTTTCAAAGTCTTATAAAATTAGTTATAATTTTAAATTTTTTATTTTTTTGAGTAAATGATGATTTTATTTAAAAATGAAAATATTCATATTTATAAAATAATCTTCATAAAATGGAGTTAATATTTTAAGTCTAAACGTAGAAAAATGGTTTGGGTGAATTTTTGGTATTTTTAAAAAATACTCAATTTTTTGTGAATAGTAAAATACAATAATTTACGGTATATATATTATAAGTTAAATAAACTATTTATTGACTCATCACTAATGTAAGAACCATAATATCAAAATTTACATAATTAGTTTATTATATTTGGAGATAATTCTAAAACTATTCATTGTCTTGAGGAAAAATAAAAAACTAATGAATAAAATAATGAGAAAATGCCCCCCTCCTCCACTATAAATACCACCCCTCACCACATCTTATAGTCAAAACTTACAAGCATTTAGACTTGTAAAAATTCTACCCAATAATATTTACTATAATCTATCCCACATACAATATCTCTTGGTCTCATAAAAATAGAAAAACACTTTCTCTAAGTAATTTTACAAGGATGAGAAACTCAATAGGTAAATTACTCTGTAATTTTCTTTTAATTTATTTTCATATTGTTTTCTTACTGTCTTCTCATGCCCCCTCATCAAACTGTTATGAAAACTCCATTAAATCACATACACAATAATTTTATTATTCTAATGGAATAATCATTTAATAAACCCCTCCACTCTACCTTTTATTCTATAAATGAAAACTTCGTTTGTGAGGTATTAATTTATCTCCTTCAAGGATGAAAAATTTTCATTTTCCATTAATGTCTCCAAATATGGTCATAAAACCAATATTATGGTCAAATAATATTATAATATATTTATTATATCCTATTTATGTTATATAATTATTTTATACACATGATGTTAAATAACAAAACAAAACAAGTTCGTTGTGAGTGAAAATCGCCAAAAATAACCCAAATGATTATCACTGACATCTTATGCAATGATTCATCCTCACCCAAAAAACCAAATGAATTATAATTTCATTAAGACTTCTATATTTTCAATAATAAATTATAACTTCAATTCATGAATTCTTTTTTACATTAACTTTCATACTCTTATACAAGCGAACTGATCAAGAAAACTTAGAAAACAAGCACCCCTAAATGATTGAATTGAACATTATAACTTATCAAGAAAGGCCATAAATGACGTTAATAAAATATAATAAATAAATTAAATGTATAAAATTTCTTATAATTATTAATTAATGAATATTATTTTATTATTTAGTACATTAAGATCATGTGAAGAACTATTTCAGACATAAGGTAAGTGATTCTACCTGAACCTCCATTTTTATCCTTAGGGTTAATCTATCTTGCTTTAACAAATGAAATGATTATTTAATATTTTTTAATAACTCTTAATTTTGAGTATATGTTCCAAAATCATGCATCCAAATAATATCATACTTCTTTTGTGGGGAAATAAATTCTTTAAAAAGGATCCCTTCTCAAATACTCTCGATAACAAGCCCGATTGAAGGAAAGTTCCCTATTTCTCACTAGTTTTAAAGTGCACTTCATAATATATTTTAATCCACAATAATTTTTATAAAATAAAACATTTTATCATGAAAAACTATCTTGGTTCATTTCTGGTATTATACAAATGATTATGTCTTTTCCATTTTGAATAATCCCTCATATTTCCTTAAAACCTTACTAAAATGTTTTATTTCTAAAGTTTCTTAAACAATTTTTTTACATGTTTTCAAATTAGTTTGACATAAAATATCATGATTTATTCCTATTTTACCTTATTAATTTCCATGTATGATTTCAATCCTTTATTTGATAGACAAAATTAGGATTTTTTCTTTTGTAATACCTTCAACAAGATTATGATACCCAATTATTTCAGTGGGTAACCCTTATGTTTATGTATTATTATTTATGTATGATTGTTCATAAGGAAAAAATATTCATGAACATGATATGATGGATTCACCCAAATAGAATTCCAATTCATTGGGTAATTTTTAGTCTCATGATATGTCATGTGCAATGTTTTGGGTGGCTAGCCTTGACTTGTGCTCTATTGGAAACAGTCTTGGTGGTTAGCCTTAAATCATGATCCTCCAGGTGCAATGAGCCTTAAATAATGCTTATTCCCTATTTTATGTTACTGTCACATTTCTATTATTACATAATCCCATATTCTATATGTAATGTTTCCATATGTTTATTCCTTTTTATGTCATCTTATTATGTCTTCTAAACCATGTGACATGATTTATACTTATGTTTATTCCCTTCCTAGTTGTTTTAGATCACCGCTTTGTTAATGTATTCCCCAGGTTATCCTATAGATATTTTGGATATTAGTGGAAGTTAGGATCTCTTTATGGATGTTGAAAATAAATATGTTCGATTCTATTTCCATGTTTTAAGCTCTATGTACCTAATCATACAAATAAACTTGAATTTATGATCCATGGACTATAATTGATGTCAATATATGTTTGAAAACATGTGATGATATGTGTAAAAGGATAGGGTCATTATAGGACTATATTACATGATTTATACTAACCATGTGGCCAAGTTCATTTTTCTACTGGTCGGGGATCTGAGTTATGAAAAATCCCAAAACACCCTAGTAACCTCAGTGAACTCATTAGGAATCCGTATTATGAAAAAAAAGAGTTAGGCCAAAAGTTAAAGGAACTATACCTTGAATAAAAATTTGGTTCTTATAGTCTTCCCCACTTAAAGGAACTCATCCATGAAGTCATCTTCCAAGTGAGAAAAAACAAAATATGAGAATAACTCTCTCCACTGGGCATGTACATCAGCCTCCCTCTTCAAAGTCTTATCCTATACCCAATTGTGATTCCATAACACTCTTACTAAAGGGAAAAACCAACCTTTGAGTTCTTTCATGCTTTGTTCTATGATACATATAGAATAATCCTTAATAAAAGCATCAAAATCTAGCTCCACATCCTTAGGATCAGAAGGATTAGATGGGTCAACATAATAACGGTGAAGTTATGAAACATGGAAGATTTCATGAATGACATGGTAACTCTAAGGTAATATCAACATATAGGCTATCAGATTGACCCTCTCCATGATCTTAAACAACCTTAAAATGAATGAGAAAAACATCCCATTCCTCTGTGTACATTTATGCTTGAGTCTAGTTGATACCCATAATAATACATGATCCCCAATCTTAAAATCTAGAGATCATAAATGGCGATCAACATAAGATTTATATATATAATGAGTAGTATAAATCTAAATCTAGATCACCTGAATATACTCTAATGTCCCCTAAATGAGATGAGTACCTAGTAGCACTGCCGCTCCTACCACTAACCAACACAGGGGTAAAGGGCATGAACTACCATATAGGGCCTCTAAAGGATCCATATGTATCATTACCTAATAGAAATTATTACAGGTAAACCTAATGAGAGGGATATTCTTCTACAAAAAATTTATGAAATTAAGGAAACATGCTCAAAGAATGTCCTCTAACACTTTTATTATCTGTTCCGACTAGCCATCGGTCTAAAAGTGATTTTTTTTCTCATAAGAACCTGTGTACCCCTACCTGTATATAAACCCTGATCGAACCACGATATAAAATGAGATTCCCTATCTTAAATGACGGTATAGGTGATTCTGTGAACCTTTATAATCTCACATACATATATGGGAAAACAAACTATTGTGAAAACCAGTATAAGTAACTATCAAAAGAATAAAGAAGGGCCATTGGGGCAGTCATTCATTCATCCTCCCATCAGAATGTTGGGGAAAACACTCTCCCATAGTCCATTTGGTGTCGGTTTCCCTAACCAACATGGGTGGAGTAGTGTATGAAATCACAGAATATACATAATATAATATATATCACAACCACAGTATGGAAATCATCTAGTATTTCACTTAACTAATACTAACCTCACTCAGACTTCTATAAATCATTGCTAGGAATATATATCATACAAGCACACATGCCTATGAAAGAGATACATTACATTTATTCTTCACTTTTAAGAATTTCATTCCATTAATTAATTCATTAACCATAAATTAACCATTTAACATTAATCCAGATTACCTTTCATTATATTATATTACATTAAAAATCAATGTAAATATCATTCCCTTCAAGAATAATCTAACCAAGTCCATGGTTTATCAAGATTTGCATCCTTTAAGAATTTTCATCACATCATCAACCAACCTCATGGATTAAACATTTATTTATTCATTATTAGCATGATTCTATATCCAAGTACTCCAGGAAACCCATAAAAATATACCACCAGAAGAAAACGTGTAATCAAGCACCTCCAGATACCTCATTCAATGTTGAAAGGAATGAAAATAAAACAAGAATCCCATCCATCATCCATTAAATAGATTCAAGTGATTATACCTTCTCTCATAACCTCATCAAAGAGTAAGTCCAACTTCAACACGCTCTATCACCTCCAGTTCCATCCCTGACACACACATGCATATAAAAATGAATCTCCCCATCAGAGGCACCATCTTCTTCCACATCACCCAAGCTTCCACACCCATATATCACATCAACCATCCTAAGATTATCTATCTCAGGATCCATCACATATGAACCTCCATAAACCATATCAACACATCCCTTTAGGATCATCCATTCTAGGAAAATATCCCAAATATTTCATCTGGAGAACATTGAAAATTAGTAGGAACAAACAAGTAAGAAATTGGGAAATTGGGACCTCAAAACGATGCATTCAACCTTGTCAATAAAACAAGATCCTATAGATACAAAATGAGGAACTCGATATTTTTGAGAAAACTAGAAACTTAAGCCCTAGAAAAATACATTATCTTTATCAAGAAAATAGTTATTATTCCATATTAAAATAACTTATTCATTTATAAACATGTTAGAACTGTGGGTAACCTAAGGAAACAAGATATAATAATAAATCAAAGGAAAAATACACTCTTAGAATTTATTCATGTTTTAAAGAACCAAGAGAAGTACCATTACCAATTAACATTCCTTTTTAATTATTATCAGAAAGCATTAAAATTTCGTCAGGTTCATTAACCAATTATAATTATCATACACATTAAATAAACTTGATTATCATAAAATTAAATTAATAACCGAATTACAAACATGCCTATTTAATAATTTTAAGACAATTATTTATCAATTAATTACATCTTTATATTCTTTAACAATTTCCATTTAGATTAAAATACTAACAAAGCAAGGAATTGATATCACACTATCTAGAAAATCATGAAGTAGACTGCTATCATGGTATAAGTCAAAAACACTAGAAACTTGTGATCAAAATCCAATTCAAATAATTATTAGGTTAATTTCGTTTACATCCAAATGGATAAATCATGGTCAATTTAATATTATTTCAAAACTAAATAAGATAACCAAAAAATCCCCTACCCCAAAATCCGTCAACATTATTCACATCAGAACATACCACATTACAGATATTTGAACACCTCTCCTTCAAGAACTGCATCCATTTGAGGATGTTTTTGCACAAACACACCAAAAAATATATAAAACCCATTAAAAACATGGGGTATGATCCTCCATAACATGGAAAAAAGGGAGTAAACAAGGTCAAATTGGGAGAAACTACAAGAAAACAAAGGGATAACACACCCTGGGTCACCACAAATCGATGACAGAAGGAAAAAAGATTGATCCTATTTGTAGGGAATCCAAAATTAAAAAGGATAGGGTAGTTGGATGAATGTAATGAGATAGGGAGAAACTATATCCATAGGGTTATGAATAAACCAAGAAAGTAAAAACACTTATAATAGCACTACAGTGAGTAATTACACAACCTGTAATTCCCTTTCACATCATGAAATCCTCGGTGTTAAGTTAACATCAAATAAAGCATCATGTTTTAATTATTTATCCATACAAATATGCATTTTATGATCCTTCCCCACACAAGTAGCGAACCTCACTTACATGGCATGTAAGGACTTCATGGCTTATAATTTCCCTACATCCATTATTTTGCATCCAAACCCCTTCGGACTTATTTCAAGTCTCCTTCGAGATCCCTCGGGCTTGGAATCTCAAAAAGGTCTGGTCTACTTAGATTTGGTACATTACATTACATACCTATCAAAAAAATAGCTTATACTCAAGAATGTAAATCACACTAGAAAGAAAATGAAATGGGGTCATTCGAATAGACACCCTATGAGAAATATCTCAAAGATATTTCCACCATTGGATCTCAACCTCCTCATCAAAGGAACAAACAAAAAAACATAAAACAATAACAATAATCTCCTAATCATTCTCCCAAGGGAGATACCTCGCAAATAAAGGTGAAGCCACACCAAGTAGTTGGAGAAAACCATCTTATAAACTAGAAATTTCAACATCCAAAAAACAATATTTTTACATGTTAAGATATAAAGATAAAATATCTTGGGGGTACAGAGTGAACATTTTGTAAATCATGTTCTCAGGTAATCTCCTCTATGCCTCCATACAACCACAAGACACAAATTAAGGAAATATCATGCTCGGAAAACCCTTCTCTTGGAAGTCTTATATCCTCATAGGATGCTCCTCGAAGCTAGAATAATCATCAAAATTGATCTCACCCCAATAAATGACATTATATTCATCATGAAGATAACAATAGAGCTATAAATTGTGTAAAAAATCACGCATCTTTCTCATCTTTTAAGGAATTTCTATTTGATATTCCATGACACTAACATGATCCAATGCCTATAAAGGCCAAATAAATTAGGGATAAATATTAATTCCATGACCAAAACTTTGCTTCCCATTATGAGAAGTAACCTTTAGGAACATTTGATCTCCAACGTTGAAATATAGAGGTCTTTTATAATTAACAATACATGATTTCCAATGATCCTATACTACTTTTATCCTCTTGTGAATTACCTAAAACATATCTTTAATATTCTGTACTAGTTTCTACCTGATAAATTCAATGTATTCGACCTAGGTCTAGTAAAATGGAGAAAAAAGGTTAGATATAAAAATATTCAAATGGTACCATACCAATGGTGGAGTAGAAACTATAATTATAACCAAACTCAATAAAGGGGGGGTGCCTCATACATGAACCTCCAAAATCCAAGAAACAAGAGCACAAAATTTCTTTGAGATTCTGGATGGTACACTCTATTTGAAAATTTATATGTAGATAAAAAAGCAGTTTTAAGGTATAAATGAGAACCAAAATAATAATGGAGGCCTCTCCACACCCTGGAGGTAAAATGAGGATCCCAATCAGAAATGATCATCCTCAGAACTCCATGGAGTCACACCACCTCCTCTAGATACTATCTTGACAAAACCTCCACTAATCATGTCTTCCCAAACTCCCTAAATTGGAATTATTTCATCAAACAATCCACTATCACCCATATAGCATCATATCCCCCCTGAGATCATGGTAAATCGGTAACGAAGTGTATCAATATTCCTGTCCACTTCCACTAGGGTGAATCTAATGGTTATATTAAACCAACAAGAACACTTTGTTCAACCTTCAAATTTTGGAAATTCAAACATCAAGAAAATAACACTACAACTACCTGATTTAACCAAAGATAGAAAAACTGACCTATGAAATATTGGTACATATTAGTCACACTAGGATGTACTACCGAAGAAAAAAATGGAAATCCTGAAGAACCATTTCATGCATCACCAAAGGAATAAAAATCCCTCCCTAACACAACATATAATGGTGTTCATCATTAAAACAACCGTAATGGGCATCACCAAGAACAACTTGGTCTCTATAAACCCCCACCTCAGAATTCCCCAACTGGGACTCCTACACTTTCTAAACCAAATATGACTAAACTATCATATTGAAAAGAAAACCTTTTCCCCCAACCTCTTCCATATAAATATGGATTGCTCACAGATCTTCATTCACTCCATATAATTCAACGGATTCGCACATCACATCATTATTGAATTCTTACTAAATGCACTAGCTACCACATTTTCTTTTCCTAGCATATAAAAAATTTAAAATTCATAATCTTGTAATAATCCTATCCAAATATACTGGTTTAAGTTCATGTCTTTCTGGGATAAGACAACCAGCTGAATATTATGATTAGTAAAAACCACAAAACACTCTTCGATGAGGTAATATCCTCACAACTTCAATGAAACACCACTACCACCAAATCAAGATCATGGGTGGAATATTAACTCCCATATGGATGTAACTTTTGAGACCCATAATAAAATACTTATCTATGGTGCATTATAATTCAGCACAATCCAAGAAGAGAAGCCTCATATAAAACCTCGAACTAAACTATCTTATCTAGAAAACAAATAACTGGAGCATTGACCAACTTTTCCTTCAGGTACTCAAAATATTACTGACACTAGTTCACAATAATAATTCATGATTATTCTATGTCAAGTCTATCATAGGAGTCACAAACTAAGAGAAATGGACCATGAAACTCCTATAATATCCTTAAAGACCAAGGATCTTATGATCCTCTAACAATATATTAGGGGATTCTCAAGACACAATAACCTATATATTATAAGTGTCCAATAATAATCCCTATTGGGATACCAAATTCCCAAAGAAATTAACTTCATGAACCAAGAACACACACTTTTAAAAATTTGAAAATATCATCTCGTAATGAAGAAATCAAAAAATAGAATGTAGATGCTCTCCATGATCCTTCTATGACACAGAGTACACAAGGATGTCATCAATGAGAATGACCAAAAACATATCCATTAACTCTTGGAACATTGAATTCATTAAAACAATGAACATATATGGAGTATTCATCACACAGAATGACATCACAATGAACTCAAAATGCCTATGATAACAATATAAAGTAGTATTTTGAATATCCTCATCCTTCAATTTTTTTTGATATCTAGGCCTCAAATTGATCATTGATATCAAACTTTATCCCTTTAGTTGACTGAATAAATCATTAATCCATGGAATAGGATAGTGGTTCTTCAACTTCACTTGGTTCAAGTGATGATAATAAATACAAAGCCATAAACTTTCATCATCCTTCTTCATAAAAAAAGCATGTGTACCCCAAGGTGACACACATTGCTGAATAAACCCACACTACAATATACCATTAATTTATACTCACAGTTCTAGTAGCTTAAAATTCACCATCCTATACAAATACATTGAGATAGGATACATACATGGGTGTAGCTTGATACCAAAATCAATCTCTCATCCAGGGGTAACCCTACAACATCCTCTACAATGTCCTTAGGGAACTCTTTGAAAACCCTAAAAAACACCAATGTCTGAACCTCTGAGGAAAAAAAGTAGTTTGAACATCAAAGAAGATAAGGATAGAACATGTCACCGACTCATCTAAGGGTATCACTCACTAGCATACACTTCTGGATCTCCATCACTATCATAGAACACAAACCTTCATCCTAAATCAATCCACGATAGCCTACACTAAATAAAACCAAACCATTTTTATGATGATGTTATATATTTGTATCTTCAAACAGCGTAAATCTCTCCAAGATTTGTGTTTCCCCAACACTAGCTCACAGTCTCTACATACTTTATATGAGTCAGATCGACCTCCAACCGGTGTATTCAATGACAAGGGAACTGGAAGCCTATCTACCTCAAGTAACAAAGAATGGACAAGGGTAGGTGATATGAATGAGTGGGTCTCTAATGAACAAAATAAATATTTCACCCAAGTATAAAGCAAACAAAGTGTGCCTTGAACGATGTATGGATCGCCAGGTAGTGGAAACACTAAATCCTGAAGCTTACCACGATATACTCCACGACCTCTCTGACATTCATTGTGGTATCCTTGTTGGGAGGGGTTCATAAAAATAATGATATTTTTTATTTCAAATAGATTATTTACCATAGTTTTAAAACAACAATAATCATGCTAATAATATTTTCCAATATAGAACTTAATCTTATTTAATTGTGCTCGGCCCTCACCCCCACTATGACAACATGTTTAGTAATAAGTTGTCTATGATGACATTTATTTGGGACATTTTAGATTTTTACACCATTTATGATATATATTAAATATATTTTAGTCATAAAATATGAATATGAAATAAAATAACTTATATAAATTTAAAATATTATTAATAAAAACTACATAAACTCATACTCACCAAAAGGTCTCTACTAATTCTTAACTTATAAGGTTGGTTGAAAAATTATCTATATATAATATTTTATTCTTTTGAAATGATTCCTCAAGAGTGGAATCAAAATATTTTGAGATAAGGAAAAATTAAGAATCATCATCATTATCAAATATTCCAAGCATTCTCAGAATATTTGTATTTTTTATTACCATTGAAAATTTTTGTCAAACAATTATTTATTTATTTTTTAGTACAAAAATGGTATTTTTATTTAAATTGTTTTTTAATATTATAGAAAATATATTATTATAAATTTTATGGATCTGAACACATTATATTATAACATTCCGTTATATTTTCACAAATATATGCAAAATTAAATTGAAAAATAATTATCCCATTATAGAAAATTCTAAAAAAAATCATAATAATAAAACATAATAACCCTTCTATCATAAATTAATAAATGTTATTTACTCTAATTAGTACATGTTGACTAAAAATGTATCATTCATAGAAAGAAAAAAAAATAAATTAAAATATTCATTCTAAAGAAGAAATGTTAATAACATTTAAGATATCTGGCATATGTATGTTTCTCTATATAGAATTAGGTTGAGATATGAGATTTTTCTCATTGGGTTTTAGGATCAAGGTGAGGGAGTTATATTACAAGATGTTAAAATAGAGGATGTGGGGTGGGGAAATTAGATTCGCTCACTGAGAATGGATGAGTGTTGAACATGGACTTTGTTCCCTGAAACTCTTATAATGTTGAATAAGAATGGTGTGCATAGATAACTCATAATTAGTATGTACTGTTATGTAGAAATTTTATGTAAGAATGTTTTTGGTTAAATATCTAGTGGTATGAAATATGGGGGCATCATCTAGGTAGGTGGTACGGGAGATGATATTGGGGAATTGTCTAGCCATCAGCAAGGACAGTAAAAGTTACTCGATGACATGAAAATAAATTCCATAATGGGGTTGTGAAAGATAGGAAGGTAAAAGATAGGGATATAAGGTAGATATAATAGATGTTTTAGGGGGATGTGGGATAGGTTTTATAACCCGATTCTCTTAGGTGGAGTGTTGGTTGCATTTCAGGGTGTAGGTGAGTTTTTTAGGGCAGACGACATCTCAATTTGATGGTGAGATGGAGTGGTATAGAAGGGGATACAATTTAGAGGATGTTACCAATGTCATAGAAGGGGGATTGGTGGGTGTCCCATTAGTAAGGCCCTATCTAGAAATTGGATATGATAATCATACTTTAAAAACTAAAAAACAATGTGTTATGGTCCTATATATGAATCAATGAAGGTAAGATACCTCAAAACTGATTAAAAATTTGAAAAAAACATGGATCCCAACATTATTAACATCGAAAACAAATATCCAAACTCTTATAACAAATTGAAAACTTGTATATTATATGGAATCATTTAATTTCATTCATTTATATTTTTTATATTTTTTTGAAAACATTTAAAATAGAACTTGTTTATGATAATTTTTATTATCTAATTATATTTTATAAAAAATTTCATGTTATAATATTTTTAACACAACATAATGATTACATTTTTCATTTAAAATATTAGAAAAATTTATATTTCAATGGCATAAAGATTATATGATATCATCCATCGGTGAATTTCCTTGAATTGCATGCTTGTTTTTTATACACACATCCTTTGGAACACTTTTCACCATACACCCTCCCAAATTATAACCATCCCCATACTCACATCCAATGATGATGTGAAATTACACTAATCATTATAGACACACACAATATCATATGCATCAAAACATTTTTTTATTTTATAAATAGTTCCTTTTTAGGGTTAGAAAACACTAGCTAAGAAAAGATCCAGAGTCAAAAAATTTGGCTACTCTAAGGATACACCATTTAAGAAGGAAAGGATATGGTGTTGATCTTGATATTGTTGAAAATCAATGTAGATATAAAGGCCTGAAGAAAACATGAGTTGAAGCATGAATAAAGAGTGTGTAATGATACTATGATAGTGAAAATGTTCTGTTCATGTTATATGTCCACTAAAATATGAATTCTAAAGAATTAAATATGGTTTCATGACTCTTACTACATGGTTTAATTGGTTACAATCCATTATGAGTGGATTAAATGACACCTATTATTAATGTATTAAATGCATTTCATTCATATAAGTATGTTAATGAATTAATCCAATATAAATTAATGTATATTGATACATTGTACATAGTCAGTGAATTTAATTAAAAGAAACATATCAAGGATTTCAATATAATGGGTTTAGATACCTCTAGTTTGATAGAAAGTTTTTTATACAATACTTCTACTACTCTATTCCTCTCAATACACAAATTTTCACAAGGTAAAGGAATTAACACCTCACTATTGGAAAATGGACCTATCCCCACGGTCTTCCCCAAAATCATGGGGATAGAGCCCCCTTATACCCACGGTTTTGGAAAACCATGGGTATATGCGAATTTTCAAGACTTATACCCACAGTTTTACAAAACTGTGGGTATAGGGGGGTTTATCCCCACAGTTTTCCAAAACTGTCGGTATAGGTCCTGAAAAGTGACCTATAACCATGGTTTCCCAAAACCGTGGTTATAGGGGTACCTATCCTCAGGGTTTTGGGGAAAACTATGGGGATAGGTCTGGGATAAAATACTTATACCCACCGTTATGAATAACCGTGGGTATAGGTCACTTTTGTGTGCGCGGGAAATTTTTTTTTCCACGGGAAGGAAATTTTTTTTGGCGGGAACCCTATACCCATAATTATTCCCTCTATACCCACGGTTTTTATAACTATATTTAACTAAATATATATATAAATACATATAGGTGATGTTAGGGTAGTGGATAGAGGCGGTGTTTGCAGCGAAGAGGTTGTGGGATCGAAACTCGGCGCCTGTATTATTTTAGGACCTATCCCCATGGTTTTGAAACCGTGGGTAAAAGCCATTGACACCATGGAAAATGGCTATGTCTCAGTGACATGGTGGCAGGACACCTATACCCACGGTTTTGGAAAACCATGGGTATAGGTTGGGAACTTATACTGACGCCGTTCCAGCCCACGATTCCCAAAACCGTAGGTATAGGCTATACCCACGGTTTTGGGGGCTATACCCACAGTTTTGAACCATGGGTATAGGAAGTTTTTCCAGTAGTGCCTCTTTTGGGTTTAGGGATCCTCAAGAAACGTTTTGGGATCCTGTGGTTAGTGTAATACCTTCCAATAAGGCTTTTAACTACATCTCCAGTAATCAATATCAAATTTAATTCAAAAAATATTAATGATTGAGAAATAATTTATCCAGTTATGCATGTTTATGTACTTATCTTATATTATATGTTGCTTATTTCTAGGATAGATTGGGCATAATTATAAGTTCTATTCTACTCCATTGATCATAACATGATCCGAAAAACCCCATTTGTTTATTAATGTCATGTTCTTTGATGAATCAACATGGTTTTTTCATTTTTTTTGAATGAAGAATAGATTTCTAAAAAAAATAGAATCATCACACTGAACATTACATTGATGTGTCAATATAATGTTAATTTTGATAATTGAGGTGAAATTTTATGAAAACATAACCTGAGGTGCTCTCATATATGACTATATTGATCATCAATTTAATCTAAAGAAAAAAAACGAGGATACATTTTTATAAAAATGCATCCTACTCTGGAGCATGACACTACATTATTGACATAATTTAATTTTTATTTTAGATTTGATATAAGGTCAAATAGTTGAAATAATTTAGAGATTAAGTAAAACATATGTTAAGTGTTAACATAGCCTAAAATGTGAACATAGAGTATCATTTTAGGTTACTTTAGATATATTGAGTTTCAATGTACTATAAAGTTTATGTGTGATATTTTTATTAAGGGTCACTATAATATGAATTTAAAAAATCTATTAAGGCACTACATATATGAAAACAAAATTTCAAGTGGCCTTACCAAATTAGAATTCATTAAATTTAATATTTAGTTGATTTATATTATAATTAATAATTTTTTTATATATCAAATGTGGTGGAATTATTAAAATGGTAATTTTTAAGTCTAAATTAAATATGAAAAAATGAAAAAAATTCTCATGTTTTTAATATATATATAAATTGTTTATTTATTGAGAAGATTGAATTATGAATTTAATTAAATTATTTATAAATTATCTATAAATAATGGAAATGATATTTTTGAATATTTATAAAAAAATTGTTTTATAAATTAACTATGAAGTGTTAGTGGTTAATTGATCAAATGTTTTTGAAACATTGAATAAATATATTTTATTAATATTAAAGAGTTTATATTAATAATATCCTTTTAAAATTTATATGTTCTATAAAATGGTTATAAATCACAATAAAATGTATTTTTTAATTTTTAAATTTTTAACGAGTTTATTAATAGTCTATAATTATTTATAAAATTTTTTATAAAACATATATTATTAAAATAATAAAAATTTTAAATTTTAATATTTAAAATACGTTTTACCAGATTACATTGCATTAATTTTGATCTAAAAATTGATTTTTTATTTACCTATCATAATAATAATTTATAAAAAGATTATATATTACAAAAATAAGGAAAAAATATAAATTAGTTTATATTTGGAATTATTAATTATTCATAACTAATTAATTTAATTTTTTCAAATAAAAAACATTCCTTACTTAAGATATTATTTATAACACATCAAAAAAAATATTTGACAAATTATTTGATCAAATGTTTTAAATAATGTGATGTATATGATTTTTAGATTATGTAAAATGTTTACATAATCAAAATTGAATTATAAAAATGGTTATAATTCATAAAATGTAATTAGAATGTCATATAATGTATAATATCAAAGAGTTCATACTGAACGAAGATAATATGTATTTATATTCAGGATTATGGAATGTAAAAAAGATTTGAGATTTTATAAAGTGTTTATAACTGGCTTTCATTTAGTAAATTTTCATTAATAGTTATCATGGGGTCAATTATTTGGAATTACCGTTTATTTAGAATTTATTTCTTTTTTCATGTATATAATTTTTTATATAAGTTGTATAATATGTATGATTTATTTATATGATAAACAGCTTCTATGATATCGATCCTTGTGTTACATTCTATGTAAGACACCACAAAAATACTCAAATTATAAATATTAAATTCACTATCATCAAACTTTTAAAACAAATCCTTGAATATGATGTATAGGTTAATCCTTTTAACAAGATCATTTCTATTAAATTTCCTTGAGGGAAATATATAATACAGGGTATTCATTTGAAAAACACTCATACGAGAAATAATAATTTCACTGTCATCAAACGTTTCTAACAAATCCTTGAAAAGGAAAAGCCTACATTATGAAACTCCTAACATTGGTAACATAAGAAAGGTTTTTATGTAAAAGTAATTAAATGTGAAAGAGTATCACCGTATAGAACAACCAAGTGTTGAAGTTGTTCAAAAAATGAATATTTATTCTTATAAACCATATAATGATTCATTTAAGGATAAAAATGTATTGTATGCTAAATAAACTAATGAATTTTAGTCTCTATTGATATCGTCAATATGACTGGATATGACAATTATAGTCAATATGATTGGGTAGGTTAAATACTTTTGGATACATATCTATGTTTTTTCTAGTTAATGAATTCATCTAGTGTTCTTTTATATAAATTTCACACACACACACACACACATATATATATATGTTCAAGAAAAATTTACTCAATATTTATAAACTGTTAAGAATACATGAACTAGGAAAATGATATCTTGATTTTAGTATTATGTTGATAGTAAAAAGAGGTAAAACTTCATACTTTGAGGTGAAAAGTAAGCTTGAGATCCCACTAATGATTCATCAAATGAAAAATTAAGGCTATTTGGAACATTTGGTTATTATAAAGAAGGAATGATGACTCCATATTGTGGGATTGTGAGGATTCCTGAGAAACTTTTAGGAAACTCCATGGAATTTCCATGTTATATATTAGTGTTGAAGAATTGATTCTATGATTTTAAAGTGTATATGATACCGAATGTATAGTATACAAACATTGTAAGTATACATGATTTCATAATCATGGGAATAATTAAAATAACATGTAGTTTTTATTGAAGTGATGAATAAAATTGTTTCTACATCAATAATTTGAATATAATAGGTTAAGATCAATATAAACAAAGTAGTTTGTGTATCTTCATCTTATTTTTATTATATGATATGGGGATCTGATTTTTAACATGTAGTTGTCAAAAATAGTGTAAGATGAAAAATTTAATACACATGATTTATGATTATTTCAATTATATAATATTCTTTATGAGGCAAGGATAAAATGTCTATTATACAAAATAAAATTTTTATCTAGTTATTTTTAGAAATATTAGGGAATTTATTCCTTGGTTTCAAAAAATTATGTAAGTTATTGAAACCACTCATTAGTTGAAATTTTTACAGAATAAAATTTATTTTAATTAAATTATCAAAACAAATAAATTATAATATGTGTTATAGGAACTCTAAATTATTTGAAAAAAATTCATACTGAAAGTTAATAAATGTTATTTCAGAAGAAAAAGTAGGTCATTTATATTATAATGGTATTCTAAAAGTAATACAATTTTTAAAAGGATAGTGGGAGTATGTTTTTACTTAAGAGGTTCAAAGTTGTAAAATGAAATTATACAGGTTTAAAATTTATAGTTAATTTCACTTTATATCCAAAAAGTATTATTGTATGATAATAAAGAAAAATATAGAGTTATTTTTAGTTACTTTGATAAAGTGAATATCATTATTTAAAAAAATATTACAAGAAAGTGAATATCAATATTTCTATTCATGGGTGGACAACTGAATGTAAGTTATTAATATATATATTATAAAAACTGGGTTGCATAAAATGAGAGTTGTATGATATTTCATGAATTGGGGAGTGTGGGTTATGAGGTATACAACGAGCATTGATTTGAGGATAGAAATTATGATTAGTTTATTGATTAAAATTTATATTTGTTATTTGCATGAATACAGTAGGATGTTTTATTTACATGGGAACATGATAGATTTTAGGAGGGAACTAAAAGGTATATTTTCATGTTGAACCCTACTTTATATATACTAATTTCCAATCTTTTAGATAGAGATGGTGGTGGTTTCAGGTGATATTAACTCATGAAATATTTCTTAGTGGCATTTCATGGCTGCGGTGTTTTACACTACACCATGTTAGTGGTATAATGGAGTCTTAGTTTTTCTATTTTTCTATCACTTTTGGTATAGATTTGTGCATCATTAACCCATAAGATATTTTTTTGGAACTAATTTTTATTAAACCTTTTTAGATGGATAGTAGAGTCTTATAGTTTTGTTATTATTCTACCATTTTTGAATGGGAATTCTATGACTTTTTCTGAAACTTAATAGCATTTCAATGAGTAATGTCTTCCAATTGAATAATATTAAACCCTTTATTATAGTCTTCAACCATAGCCAGATGATGTTTTTGTTTCACTAAATCTTAGTATTGGCTCGGGAGGAGTTCCAACAGGGTTTTTTCATGAAACACTATCAACACCTTCCATTGAGATAGTTTTTCATATATATTCTACCATTACCTAAGTAAAAAAGTTTCTTTCTTATTGAACTATAACTAGTTTGATCACAAAAACCTAATAATCTTTAAATAGTTGTAATTTTATTATAGAATATAAGTGTATAAGAAAATTCTAACAGATTTCAATTCTTCCATTCAACAACATCATTTTGTTGAGGTGTGTCAGGATAGAAAGTTATATGGATAATTCTATAGTCATATAGAAAAGACTAAAGGGGTCCAAATAAATATTTACAACCAATGTAAAAATGTAAATTGTGAAGTTTAGTAGAACACTGGGTGTTCATTTCTTGATAATAGAAGAAAAACAAGGTAATTATTTTAGAGCGATTTTTAAGCAAATTGACCCAAGTTATACGTTAAAAAATCATAGATGAATGTAAAAAAATATTGATGACTTAATTTTGATGCAATTGTACTGGTACCCATAGATTTCATAATGAAAAAAATTAAAAGGATTGGATGTATGGGAAATTGTGCAGGGAACATAGATGACCTATTGATGCATTTCATAGTTACAATATTCACATTCAAAAAGAAATAAGGGGGAATAAGTCCATAAAACGTTTTTGAGGAATAAAGGAAGTTTGATGAACATGGTGAATGTGAAGATGGAGGGCATGACCAGAGGTTGCAGGATAGAAAAGAGATGGGGATGATTTAAGTAGATACACAGTGCCCTAAAGACATTAACTATAAAGAAACTAGGTCATTGAATACTCTTGAAATATAACTGGAGTGGGTTTTCATTTGGAAAGACAATATAAGTTAGCTATAAATTTTCTAATAGATAGAAAATTAATAGAGAAACTGAGAAAAAAGGAAACAAAATATAGTGTTATGCCTGGTAAAATCATACAACTCCCATAACCAGCAATCTGCACTGTCTGACCATCACCCACAATAGTAGTGCCTCCAGTCGAGTTTGATCTATAGGACTGAATAAAACCTACATTACCAGTGATGTTCTCTAAGGCACTAGATTTAGGAACCCATGAATTGTACTGTTAGTATAGACACACCATTAGAGTATTGCTATGGTAAATAGTGGATCTTTATGATTACAAAGATTGTGTGCTAAAAATGCATGTTGACAAGGTGTTGAAGGTGCACAGTTGGTAGATAAAGCATGCTGAAATTACATGGCTAGACAATCCATGTATCAATTTTTATATGGAATAAATATCCACAAGGATGGAATAGGGGTTATATTATTCATTTTTGGTCATTGTGTATTCACACTGGGAGAGGAGACACGAAATAAGTAGTCACACTAGAGAGTTTCCAAACTGGAGTTCTTCCCATAGGGACAGGTAGCAAGCAGGAGCAACGCATAGGAGGGTTGGATCCTGGTGGTGTTGGAGGCTTTCACACATGGAGGGTGAAGGAGTATATCATGAATAGAATAGGATGTCAAGTATATGAAATAAATATTTAGTAACACTATATATTGATGTGGAAGGGGGGTCATTGTGCATTGGTGATGAGTGGTTCGTCACACTGGAGGCATCACATATGGATTTGGTTGTGCTGTGAGTTGTTGTCACATAGAAGGTATAGGTGTTGACATAGAGGATGAGATTCATTGTGCAGGACATAGGGTCGAAGGGGGGATGATGCGTAGGGGTAGTGGTCATGCCGGGAGGGGTGATAGGGAAGGATGGGATAAACCCGATTTGATGCCACGCTGAAATGAAACATACACCTCACAATAAGGTAGTATTATTAATTAATAGATGATAAAATGATATAAAATGATAACCCACATTGATGTGGGATAATAATATTAATAATATATAATATTCTTATACTCCTAAAATATACTAATACAAAAAATCGAAGGCAATTGTTTACAATTTTTATCAAGGCAAGGTAGTGAGACAAGATTTTACTTATAAAAATGAATTTTTATTTTTCAGAAAGATATTGGGTTTTCCTCATAAATAATTTTTTATACCAATACTTCTATAGTTTTATCATTACTTACCAATCAGGTACATCTAGGGTATTTTTTGACATAAAATCACTCTGGTAAAGGGGTTTTATGGGCTGGAAATCCACGACGTGTGCAATGGTTTTTGTTAGAGTGTGAAGTTTTCCGAAACAAATGTGTCTTCGTCATTAATTCCTATGGGGTTTCTCTGGTCACTATGTATAAACACCATTATTTTTAAATATATATCAATGAATTTTGTCTATGGGTTTCCAAAATCATAGGAAAATGACATGGTATTCATGGTGGTTGATTTGATAAGAAAATATAAACATTTCAAACCTCTTAAGAATCCATTTATAGAAAAAAAATTAATGATGTGTTCATGTGTGAAATCATATGGTTTCATGGAATAAAATGTGTGATATTTAGTGACTGGTACCCAATGTTTACTAGTGTTTTCTAGTAAGTGTTTTTCAAATCACAAGAAAGAACATTAAAAATAAGTTCTTTGTGCCACTCCCAAACTAATGGAAAAAAGGGATGTGGTCAACTGGTGTTTAGAGCCTTACTTGTGGTGTTTTCTAGCCGACCATCCTTGATAGTGGGTTAAATTGTTGTATTGGGCTTAATTAATTCACAATACTTAATTCCATACATCAATTAGAAATTCCCCAATCGAGGTAGTTTATGGTCACAAACCCCCACATATTTTCCATTATTCATAAGGGGATACAATTGTGAATGTTATAGTTTCTTCCTCGATTAACTGATATGAGGCCCTTAAATAACTCCATAAGAATCCCCATAGAGCATAACATAGTATGATCAAATATTCCAATCATCAGCACAGTAAGGTGGTTTATGAAGAGGGGGGTAATGTATGGGTGAAACTATTAATGAATGGACCCGACAGAAAATAAACAATTAACTGGTAACTAACATCCAAATATTATGGACCACTTCCAATTGATGAAAAATTGGGATTTTTCACTTATTGGCATACCTTACCGAACCACATATGGATACACTGGGTTTTCTATGTGTCCCAATCAAGGGAAGCTATTGGACCACACTATGCCACCAGAATTATACCCATTGCCTTTATGGATGGTGGGGAACATCCATAGAATGTTTTTGCAGTCTAAAAATTGGGAAACATCATTTAGTGGCAGGTTTTATGGAAGTAATATAAAAACACGTAAATCAATAAACAAATAATTCTTTCCAACTTGATATCAAGGATAGTGATAAGCACATATCATTATTCTCAATCGAAAAAGAAATTGTTAATTGAAAACTTGAGTGATATGGATATATCATTGGGTGAGTTTTGTGATGAAACTTAGATGGGTTGAGTTGAAATGTAAATAAGCATAATATCTCTTATTCATTCAATTAATCAAATTATTATGAAATATCATTAAATGAAACTTAGAGAAATCCAAGAATCATGCAAAGCTTGCAAGGATGGTGAAGGTTGCGATAGGGGCAATGTGGAATGTTAAAAAAAAAGTAAATATCACAACTCATATAAATTAGACACAAAATATATATGATACATGAATATATTGGTTTTCAAATTCCAAAAAAAATTGACAGTAGAGTTTTGTTCCAAATTTCTAGGAACATGGGGTTGGTTGTATTCACGCACGTAGAGAGAATTGTAATCGATCTGGAAAATATTGAGATCATCAGTGCCATCCAATTAAGAATAATTTATTGATTTTAGTGGATCATTGAAGTTTATTTATCTATTTTATTTTATGGGGGATACAAGTTGTATTGATGAACATATGGAAGTCATGAATGATACATGGAGATCGCGGGAGGATAGTAATGATTATAGTGTGATCAAGTTATAACACACTAAGCAATAGGGTGTTGTTGATTGGATAAGAAGGTCACATATCTAGGGAGGTTGGCGGTGATCATATATTAAGCTATAAGTATCCAAGAGATAGAATAATCGTCAATGTGATGATAATGATGTTTTACTTTCTAAAGATAAAGTGGTTAGTGCATATAATGAATTGCTATAGATATGATGTTGGCCCTAGAAAATATCCCACTATAGTTGGTCTTGGAAAATATCATAAATATGGGGATAAAATTGAAGATTATGATTTGAAGAGAATAAAATGGGGGGGTACACATAAGAGAAAGAAACACATATTGATATCCAAGATGTACCCACAAAAAGTGTTAGAGAAGATAAAGGAAATAATTTTAAATATGATTACCACTATGTATGAGTGGGTAATGAAAAAAAATGATCATTTTACATTCATATAACTTAAGTGAAGGTGTAATGATGAGATTCTAGTCCCAAAAAATAAAGCATTGTGTGTCCTGGTTTGGAAAATCAAACTTCTGGTTCAACAAAATCCAGCATTGTATCTCTTGGTCACCTGAGTCTGCAAAATTTTGTGTCATATCACATGGAATTTGGGTTTGGAAAATCAGGCATTGTATCCCCCAAATTTGTTTATATGTAATATCATACTCCATTTGACCTAGGTTTTTTGGTCAGAAAATCAGGCACTATTTCACCTGAAAATCTTAAGTCAATTTGTTAGTAACCATTTCATGGGGAATATTCCGTAATGTCCATTGTTATCATGAGAGATATATGATAGAAATATCTTATTCAACAACAAATTTTATTTCTAAATCCTTTCCATCATGGGTATTTCACACATAGGATGTCAGAGAAAAAAATTCTATGATGCATATGATGATGTTCTTATTTATTTTATTCTTTTTTATGTATCAAGGTAAGCTTGACTTTATTACAATGGAGTATTAGGAGAGAAATTCCATTCATGATTATGGTAATTATATAATTATGATATTAGTTATTGGTCAAATGTTTTTCTAGGTGAGTGGGATGACTTGTATTTATGTTCCATATATTTATCTTCATTTATAAATGAAAAAACACGTCCTTGCTTCCAGTAATTGATTCCATGTATACTAATTGTACAAAATGAATCAGATTTAATTCTCTATTAGATAAACCCCTCTTAATTACTCATATCTATTTTACTTTGAGAAGGATTTGATAAAAAACCTCTACACAGAAGTCATATTGAGTCATTTAGTGATTTTAATGGTCGATGAATATCTTTTTAGGTAAGAACTCATCAGTTACTACCAATGGGGAACAATTAAACTCACTTATAGAAAAGATGACAATCATGGATAGTTAGGCATGCTTATTTTATGGATTTCTTGATTCATCTTACTGATTTAACTCTCATTTTATATTGTAATTCATTTTGTGTATTCATATAGTATAGGAGGTAATAGTGACATCTTATGAAACCCTTCAGTTTTATCAGATCCAAGGCCAACGATTAATTGATATATTGAAGATCAATTTTTTTAGAACTAGGGGTGTCCTAACCTAGACCAACCTAATCAAACCATCCTAACCTAACCAGGTTTGGTTGGGTTACACATGTGATATGGATGGCTTGAGTTATTTTGGGTAAAGTTAAGTCAAGCCATGGGTTGGAAAAACAATGAACAAACCCAACCCCACAAAACATTTATTTATTTATTTTTGGGGTTAGGATCTCCACTCCCCTTTTATCCCCACTCATGAATGTATTGTTTATTAAATTTAATAGTTACTTTTAATGTTTTTTTATTTTATGAAAATAAAATGTTAAAATAAAATAAATTTAATGTACAAATAATTGTTTTGTAGGGTGTGTCCCAGATTAAACATGGGTGTTTTTTATCATTATAATTATATATAAATAAATATAAGTGCCGCTATCTTAATTGTAATATTTCTTATTAGGTCATCACTCTTCAATATTAACTTGTAAAATAGATATACCAACTGAAAAACCTTCCTCCTCTCTCTCCTCTATCCCCACCTAGCTTTTTCTCAGGGATTTCAACCCTGTAGGGTGTAGAAGCTTCCTATAAAATCATTTTATTCACCCCACACCCACTCTATTGTTACTAACCCCCTGGGTGATATCCCTCCCTAGGTGAAATCATCTATAATCGCAAATCCCCTCAAATTGGAAATTTATAACTTGAGGGGGACTATTAGAAATGTTTTTTTTCTTTACTTTTTTTTCAATAATTATCTATCCAAGCTAGTTACACCAAAATTTGGGGAGTATTTGAGTGTGTGTCCCCCATAGGACTTGGGTGTATTGTTATCAATATAATTCCTTATAAATAAACTTCAAGGCCACTCTTAAGAGTCATCTTGAGTATTCGGTCATCATAATTCCATTTTAACAAAATTTAATAATTTTTTTTAAATTTGATTATTTGAAATTCTTGTCTAAGATAAATATTTATTGATTTTGTTTTGATACATGTTTATTTGATTTTATGTCTTGTGTTTGTGAAAATACATTATATAGGTCATTTTATAGTATATTCCTACTTTATATAGACAATACATACATGTAATGTTTTTTTGGTTGATATAAATATATTGGGTGCTCCATGTGACGTTTTATTTATTAGTTTTTTTAGAAAAATGTTTTACATTTTAGAATTGAAGTTATTGGGGATTATTGTTCTGTTCTTGTTTGGAAGATCTTAAATGTGCTAAATTTTTTTACCTTTTATTTAATAAATTGTTTTATGTATTTTTTTATTCTTTCAAATAGTTTTTCTTTACATGACCTTATAGTCCGGAACCATCCTAGCTTTGGTTGGGTCAGGTTTGGTCATTACAAAATCATGTTTTTTCCCCAACCCAACCCTATTTTATTTCTTTTGATTGGTATTATTACAAAACATTCCCAAACCCTACGCAACCCGACCAATGGAAATCCCTATCAAGAACCCTGATCTTGGTTATATAACCACATCAAGTTCAATGATGCATTTCCTCAAAATGGAGTGTATATCTGATCACCATGTCATGTAATGTTAATATTTATAGGGAAATGGAATGTATTAAGGGAAGATGTTGAATATTCATTAAACATAAAATAAGTTATCATATTGGAAATAATTGTGATATGGTCAGCTAAGCACTTCATCAGGTTCAGAGCCACCATGTGGGTGAACCACGTCATGGTGGATCTTAACATGATGTGATTATTTGTGAGACCTTAGAACCAAGATTCCATGGAGATATAGATTATTTCATCGATCCATTGAGTAATTAATTTTCCCAAATGGTTTGGATAATACTACATGTAATGGTTCTTTATCATGATTCTTATAATGGGAGGGGATATCTCCTTTTCCTCACCAATCCTGTGTATTAGTTGGAACACATGGAATTATTACTTTTACAATCAATGGATTTTAATAATTGAAAAGATTCTCTGATTATAAATCTCAGCTAAAATTCAGGTTTCTGCAATTCATTTACTACTGTAACTCACAATAATCATGTATAAGTTTTATCCACCCTTGAGAAATAATGTAAACGGTAGTATTAGTGGTACTGGGGTTTTCAAAAAAACAAGATAGGATGGGTATTTACAATTTTTCACCACTGGAGTAATGAAAACATCATTGTATCTAGTGATTCGAGCCCTATTACGGTCCCGAAATCTCATATGAATTAATGAGAAGATATAAATTAAAACTGAAAAAGGACCTCCTTTAAATCAAAGTGTGCATGTTTTTGTACATCAACCATGATCGTTGCTCGAAGGATCTTAATTTTAACCCCTATTGATTTTCCAAACATGATTCAAGAATCTATGCCTGCATCGTTCTTCGAATTCCTGGTGTTAACATGAAGCTCCAACATTATCTTTGATGTCATGACGATCACATCAATCTCATCCCTTTAAATTGTGATAGCTTTCTTAGATCATTCAATCGTTTATTGTGTTTCTCTCTATAGGATTAAGTAAGAGAGAGAATCTATCAATTGTAACTAATAAAAATTACATGGGATGAGGTTCTCCTTGACATATATAGTGGATGTCTAAAATACCTAGTTAGGGTTCCCCAACCCCTGTGTATTTAAAGACCACTAAATATGTAATAAATAAATAATTATGATGAATTAAATATGTCATAAATATTCTATACATTTTATCACATACTTGAAATATATATTATGTGATAAACTTGAGTCATTAACTTAACTCGTAATTACCTATAATATTAAACAAACAATGAATATTAAAATAATATTCATTCATATAATATTATTCGTTGTATTGATATAAACACTTGTAAATACATTCAATAAATAAATTTAAACTAATTATTCTTTACTTTAATAATAATGAATTTATTTATTTATCATTGATCGAAATTTTTGGACAACTATCAGACCCCCTGGTGGGGCTCATCATGTTTTATATAGCTATTCAATAGAATAAGGAATATTTTTTTCAGTTATTTTGTGTAACCCTATGAAGCCTGGATTCTCGCTCAAATTTACCCAAGGGAAGAAGGTTAGAAGGCCCTTATAGTTTAGCTTGGGTTGTCGAATCCTCAGAGACCTAAGAAGTAACCTATAGACACGTACATTCTATGGACTGTTTTTGGCTATGAAGTGGCCAACTTGGGTTGATTTTATATGGGTTTAAAGTAAATCTAGTGAATTCAATTTGAAAGAATGAGTTGATCCTAGGTTATCGCTCGGGGTGGATTGGACGTATTCCCTTTTTAATGATTTCAATTTCTTATATTTGAGATGGGTTCATTTAAGGAGATAAAACAACATCATCACTTACTTGTTTAATTCCTACACCCTTTAATACTAATCACCTATACACTTTAAGGATCAAAGTTTTGAGCACTTCAAGGTAAAGGTTCGAATTAGAACTTGAAGTGTGTGGCCTTAAATTCAACAAGGATGATGGAGTTTAAAAATCATCAAATAAAAATCTCAATTAAAGAAGTGATTATACATTAATGAGGTGATAAATAACATCCAATACATCCCCTTGCTACTCCCTTGGATCAAACCATAAGTGGGTTATCCCTCCATTGATCTCATGGTTTCAATGGAAGCGGAAAGTAGACTCATGAGGGAGGAAATGGAGAAGTAAAGAAAACAACAAAAATTGAATGATCACTCCACCGTTGTGTGAATAATTTCACAATTTTTGGTGTGAATAAATTCACACCTTGATCCAACGGTATCAAGTGATATGAATAACAACAGAATAAGAGTATAAGAAGAACTTTTATTAAGAAACTAAAGTGAATTGAACAACTTACATGTGAAAGACAAATTTGAGACAACAAAATTGCAGCATAACATTAAAATTGAACAAAGCATCCAAGATTCTTCAATCCTACAACACCAATGACTTAAATAGGAATTTTTGAGCCCTTGGGTAGAGCCTCCAACATTCCAATTCTCCTCAATTTTTTGTGGTAGGCCATAGGTGGGTGGAAAGTAAGGGAGAGTTTATTTTTCCACCCTTGACCTGAGGTGGCATCCAGCTTTCCTTCACCGAAAAGACATTCTTTTAAGACCTTCTTATGGCCGAATAAGAGTGGGCCATATAAGACTCAAATGGATCTCCGGATGTCTTCCAACCGCATGTAAAATTTGGGCCCATTTGGAGTTTTGGATTCCGAGATATGATTATATTAGTGGACTGTTTTTCTGGGCCGCAGAATCTGGCCCAGACTTTTATCTCTAATTTGGGACGTCTAGATGACCACAATTTAGGCCGAATTATCATTGGATCATGAATAGTGATTTGTTCCTATACATTTATTCTAGAATCTCACAAAATATGGGATTCATTGGGTCTGTATGTGGATCCCCACAGTCTCATCAGTGGGCTGATGTCCAATCTGACTTCTCCAGAATTTCTTCCTTTCATCACAAAATATCCCCATCTTCTTCCATGAATTATCCATTGATTCCTGAATGAAACATGATCATATTTAAGTTTAGATCAATTTCCAAAAACATCAAATTAAAATATGTTTAATTATATTCCTTAAAATCATATGAATCATTGGATACTTTAAATGATGTTAAAAAATGTACCACATAATAGTGCATTTTAAGAAGGTATTACAATCATAATGTGAAATGATGTTCAAAGTATAAAATGCACTAAAATTGTATTTATGAATAATAAATAAAATTAATATTATGTATATTAACTATTAATATTAGCCTCATTTATTGGATAATCAAGCCTTATCTCAATAGTAGTGAATATTATTCATATATCAGGATTAGTGTCCAGTAACCCATCAATTCCCCTAAATAGATAAGTAATAATCATAGCAACGACAACAATCCTATGGAATTTCACTATTTAATATTATCCCTTTTTCATACGATATCTCATAAAGTGGGATGCACACTTGTATCATCATCTTTTCTTGATTTATTTTTTTATCAAGCTAGACACACTTTACTTTGACTACAATGGATATGTATTTATGAAGACACTACCATTCAAATCAACTAGGCCTGGGATATCACTTCCCCAACTCGGAAGTGAAAAATTCTATCTTAATCATTCAACAAATGTCATACAACCAAGGTCACATCCAACACAAGATACCTCATCATGACTTCAACGTCATGGTTTTTTTCTTGCATCTAAGTATATAATAAAATGGAACACATTGATATTGATGTCATGTTAAGAGACCAATACACATGCTCATAGATATAAACTATCAATGACAGGTGAAACTTGTGGTGTTTATATTGGTGGCTCTATCCCCATGATCACACATATAAGACATCAACATGTGCGAGCATCCTGAGGAGAAATCACAATGCTTATGATCCCTTATCACCTAATAGTTATAAATCAATTGCGTCCAGTCAGTATGATGTATCTCAATCATATCCATATGTTTATTATTAATTTCATAGTATCTTGAGGTTCTCATTATAGCATGGGAACTTATATAACCTTTTTATATGAAAATAATCTATGGAAATTACCATTTAAATACTGGATGTATAAATATCGACACAATAATAAAAGCTATACATGATGCATAAATCATTGTATACATGGTTTGGTAATCAAAAGGTAATACTAAAGTTGGTTCTAGGGAACCCACTTTTACAACACTCCAACATGAACTAGATCCAAATTTATAACCATTCTTGTTAAATATCACGTGATAAGATCATGTTTCTACTGAGATATACCTTTATTCACGGGACCTTCTACATCTATGTTGCGTGGCAATTCTACTATATAGAGCATTACCTCTTTGAGTATTCCTTCTCATGAGATGATATCCCTAAGTGAATTCCCTTTTTTCTATTGTATAAAATTAAAATCTTGGCTATTATTAGTAATAAAATTATCATAATGATAATAATGTACTTACTATGTGTGATTTAAAGGATTAGAGAAAATTATTGTGTATTTTACATTGCTTCATTACCTACCTCAGAAGGTATAACACACTAAGAATTTTTATACATGGACGCCACTGGCTTGAATGGACTTGTATTATTCATTACCCTACCCAAAATGTTATATTAGAACATAATGAAATTGTAGGAGGACTATTTTGTGTTTCCTTATAACTAGTATATCTTACTCTCCACATACTAGTTTCATTTATTTTGTACATTCTCAAGTACAATCAGATAGTTTTGACTTCTTCCCTTGTTCTCATCATAAATATAATTGATATTTTCCTACTATAAAGTATATGTTGGAAATATCATTATATATATATCATATAATAAGTGATTGATCCATTGAAAATGTGTAAGGAATTCAACTCACCACATTATTATCCTCCTATGTCCTATACAAGTCTACTTGGAGATATTTATTCCATGTGACATTGGTAATAATTCTCTCTCTAATTGTTCCAAATTTTATTTTTCAATATATAGTTAGTATATGTACCATTGACATGGTCAAAAAAACATTAGACCAACCTTAGTAAATATTATTCCCTAGAACATTGGTTGCTACATTAAGTTAATAAATGGAGAGATACTTTCATCCTAGTCTTAACTAAATTTAAGAACAATAGTTTTTTCTATATGTTATCAAACATATTTTACTTGGAAAACAACTGCACTCCCACAAAACTCTGGTAGACACATGGAAAATATTAATTCCAAATGAATATTCTATGATCTAGTTTCTTAATTTAATCCTAAACTAGATTTCAGTAACTTGCACCATTATTGGAATTCTATCATGTCACTATACCTTTATAATTGTATTATATAGATATCTTCCATGGTATATATTCTTTACATCCAATGCTTAATTTATTGATCATAGAAAGTAGATATGGAAATTCAAATTCTAATGAATTTATACACAAGGACTTGGTATTACCAATCAATAGTTATTGATACCATGCCTATACCATCCATGTATAGTCTCACTTAAATACCCACCATATTCTTAAAAATAATAAGTCCATGCATTTTGATATATGGAATCTATTAATAAATTTTAATTGATCTTT
Organism: Viscum album; assembly: GCA_963277665.1. Lineage (NCBI taxonomy): Eukaryota > Viridiplantae > Streptophyta > Magnoliopsida > Santalales > Viscaceae > Viscum > Viscum album. The sequence goes on from OY728126.1 coordinate 1,674,319,611, forward strand.
TCAATCGTAGCTGGTTTTCATTTACTACTTGTGGGATTTATTATTCTAAATGAATAATGTATCATCAGGAATGGTTAATATAAAAGTATTAATATGTTTTTCATTCCTATAAAGTATGTCTTTTTGGAACATTCCTTTTTCACAACTCTTGTTGAACTCGGTCATATGAAAACTATTTTTGAATCACTACTATTGACTAAATCCAATTCAATTTGGTTCCCACTATCCCAAATATAGTTGTGAAATATTTTATATAAATATATTCCATAACATGATTATTTATTTTATATCATATTGATTTCAATAATATCCTTAGAAAACGTTAAAATGATTACTATAGATGCACATTGCGTTTTTTTTATACAAGTTTGTTTATATCCTCTATAAAATCTTTTCATCTAAATGCACATTATTATGAAAATGGATTTATATCATAATAAAACTCATATTATATCTATTTTAAATTATAGTTGGATTAATGTTATTGGATAATGTTGTTATTTTTGATGCATACCTTGAAATACAATAGAATTATATGCAATAAATATAAGTTTCAACATTGATACTCCATTCACTTACATCATGAATCTGATGTATATAAGGAAATGTGTTTTTATGAACTAATTCTCTCTAAACTTTATTGATTAATGATAAAATGCATGAATCTTAATCAATCTACTATATTATCATCATATCTTTCATGTGGATAAGATAATGTTCATTTTGGAATTACTCCACACTACATTATATTAATCGATGAATGCTTGGTCAAAATATTCTTCTGCACACCATCCTGAAGAATCTCATATCTCTTGACCATTTATATACCATAATTCAATTTCACATTCCATAATAAACACATAAAGTAATATAATGAAGTATATTTACCACTAGCTTACTCTTTGAATAGTTCAATCTCTCTACCTGAACTAATTATGAAATATTTTGGGCATACCATTATTTCTAAAAGTATCTTTTTCTAAAAAATAGTACATATGTGTATCAATAATACCTAAGGTATATAAATCCAAAGAGTCTAAAACCATACAAGGTGTATATTTGAAAACTACATAGTTTTTCTCGAAAAAAGTATTATCTTTCGACATCTTGGTATATAAGTCTTTCATTTTATTCTTAGTGCATAATTCCAATGATTCTAGCATAAAAAACTATTATTTGAGTATTAAACACAACAAAAAACATTCATTACAAATCTGGAATAATATATACTTGTTCTCTATGGATGTTCGAGATAATTTTTTTAATAATACATCACAAAGGTACAACTATAATCATTTACATAGAAATTAGAAGTTGTGTGCTTCTCACCACCAACTTTGGAAACACAATTTATTAGTTTCTTAGAGAACACAACTTACTTCCTGTAACAATTATTTACTTACTTGGTTAATGTATTTAAATAATTTTTTAATAGGAATATTTATTTGAAAACCAATAATTATTATAGAAATTTTAAATAAAATTTCTGAATATAAATGAAGAAGCAATTACTTCCTTTATTAATTAAATTTATAGATTTTAAAAATCCATATATTTATTTCACAATATGAGAACCTAATAACATATTTTTTAATAATTATTTTATTTGAATCATGTTGTGAAGGTGTATTTGGAGTCACTCTTTTCATTTTATTTTTTCACGTTTCTCTCAACATGTTCACTATAAGAACTAAAGTTTAATATTTTTTTAATATTCTTACTTCATGGAAAACATTACCAAGATGGTATCAACGAATTTTCTCCAAACTCTTAATTTATTAATCTTAATAAAAACCTAACTAAATGGGTAAAATGACATGTGAAAGGGATCCATTGAAAGGTCATGATACATATTTAAATTAATATATATCCAGTGTAATCACAATCCATTCATATCTTGCTTCCCTTTCTCCTTTAAAGATTCTCTGAGATAAGAAAACATGTGAAATCATCAATGCCCCGATGTTGTATTGACAACTCACATTGAAATTTATGACTCCATTATTAAATTAACATTATAGGAATTTTACATGAGCATCCTATAATAATTTTTCTCATCCTCTCTTCCTGATGTGGCTTAACATGTATTGGGGAACTAACACTTTGAATTCCTGACATCGTTAGTACTTTGCGCGTGTGCCTGTACTAATATTTAAATATTCTTGTGGGATAGGAAATTTTATTTTTACATAATATATGGTATCTTAATTATGGAATTATATTCCATTTTATAAAAAAATATACAAGATTAGAACTTTTATCTTGATTAATGATTATAAATTTCTAGTTAATTAAATCATTTAATGTCTCCTACTATTTTTTTGAACGAGAGAAACCCACTATACTAGAATTGGAATACCCTCTCTCTTGAGTATTCTAGTGTAAAGGATCATTGAAACCTGTCCTCATAGTCTTCAATCTATGGCTATACCACTAATCAGAGAGTTTAAGTTAGGTGTTTGACTTTCCAACTGTATTAACGGACAGTTCCTTGATCTATTGAGTGAAGTCTCAGCTTCTAAAATCATAAATATGATTTACTCAAAACTTACCAATAAATTTGAAACAAGATAACTATGGATTACCATTTTATTTTAGCATCAGTTATATTAATCCATCAATCTCATAGTAACTCCATTGTGTTAGGAGGCACCATCATCTACGGCCAACAAACACCATGTACACCCGATTTTTTTTAAATTAAAATTATAGAAGGTGTTGGAAACTTAGTAGTTTTTGAGGTCTGTAATATTTTTCTATGAATATAATCAATTTCTATTAATATGTTAATAATATATTGTTGTGATCATAACTAAATATTACTAAAAAAACATTCATCGCGTCTTTATATATTTTTATTGTTTATTATTTCATGCTTTCTCACTATCAATAAGAACATGCATATAATTTTAAATGCATAAAGGAAATAATTTAACATGACTTGTTTTGAGAATCTAATATTTTTTGATCAATTTATACCCAATGGATATACTATGACCTAGTGGTATCTAACCTAAGTCTATTCTTAACTCATGATGTAGCTCATCCCCGGTCTAGTGTGTATATCTCTTCAGTGTTTTCACCTCAACATGGCATGGTCCATGTCGTACATTTTCTTTTTCATAATACTAATGTACTCACACACAAGAAAATGGTCCTCGGGAAGCATAATGTACATATAGAAATACCAATGGACGTGCAAAACCATATAAATATTTAAATGAAGAATATAAAAAACCATCATAAAAATTAACTACTTATTTCATACATCACACACATGTAAAAAATAATTAAATTAAATTATCTGGAATACACAAGGATGGTTACTACTCAAAACTAGTCGGTATATTAAACAAATGTGTGAAAAAATTAAATTGAAATTAATTTCAAGTGTGAAGAAATTTAAATAAATTAAATGAATTATTACAACAAAAATAATTTATTCAAGTAATTAATTTTCATTCGGTCTCACCATTAATTTATTTTTTATTTTAATAATTAAATTAATTGATCAAATTGATTTTCAACTAAAATTAAATTAATTTTTTTTGAAATAATAAAATATTATTATTTTTAAACAACAAATTACTTTTTAATTAATTTAATTTAATACAAAAATTAAACTAATTAAAAAATTTTTTTATTATATAAATCTAGTCAGATCAGTGATGGGGTTTACCCAAGGTATGGATGGAGTGGCATTGGTCATGCTGGATAAGGTCGAGCTGGAGGCAGCTAGCTGGGTGATAGAAACTATATTGGGTAGATGACAAGGTGGTGGCTTACAGTGGTGGAAGTGGTTGATGTTGTCCAATACAGCAGATCGTGTGTGATGGTGGTCAAAGTGCTTGATGGTGGTAGGAACAGGTGGTGGTGAGGTGTCAGTTCAAGAAGGAGAAGATGCTCGACCTAGCGGTGGAGGTTCAGTGACTGTTGGGGTAAGAAAGGGAGCTCGATGAGGCTAGTGTTGGGTAAGAAGCAAATGGGTTTCAAAATAAACTCATTTGTGACAATAAAAATTTGTGAGAATCCCCAATGTAAATGAAGCGTCAAACCAAATAGTAGAATAATAAATGGGAAACATATTTTAATGTGGAGAAACCCTCTTTGAAGAGGATTAAAAAACCATAGTGAAACTCTGTGAATATTCACTATGAATGATAGAATTCAAAGAGTCCAACCAGTAGCCCAAACATGAATTACTAATATAGTGTAGAAAAACTTGTGTGAAATTCACACCTTGATACACCTTTTCCACCACTCTGATGACAGTTTTTGAAAAGTATTCACCCTTCGGATATCAAACACAAACATGCGGCGTTGTTGTAGCACCTCGTTGCACAATCCATTTCGCCATTTTCCACTGCTTCCCACACTGAAAACTGTTGTCCATGTTTTTCTGCACAAGCTTCCACCATCTGCTGCTGCATGTGTTCCCCTCTTCTCTTGGTATTGTGGATGATGAAGCATGGAAACTGCCTATATTTTATAGGCCCTCAATCCCGCATCAAAAATGCATCTCCGCATGAATTTAATTCACGTGGCCTTGACACACATTTCTCTTTAAAACGTGTCCTCATTTAAATGCACCATTAATTCCATAAAAATGATATGAACCCCAAAACTCTCCCCCTTGACCCCAACGAATAAGTAGATCACATCAAAAAAACATAGTTGGACGGAAAACCGGTTGGTATCGCACCGACTGTCAACCTCTCCAAGAAAATATGACATCCCCTTTTTGTACCTCTAACAGAAACCTGAAATACCCCATGTAAAAGAAATCCAAATGCCCAAATCTTCATCATATATGTGTGTGCACCTCTAAAAACAAAATCAATCATATCTATCTCCCCCATAATTTTGATTTCTACATAATCTGGAGCAACTGTAGGAATTACTCGCTCCCTCTTCTCAACATCCTTCGATCAGTCAAAAACTCTCATCGCATCACCCCAATATTTGATTTTCATTCTTTCTTCAATAGTGGAACTCTTTGAAGAAAAATAATTAGGTGTAAGAACTGGAACACCTGACCTAACATGCTTCAGCTTCTAAACCTTCTTCAACTTAGTTGATGGTCTTTGACTCATGCATGATGATCGCTTGTGCCAAAAATCTGATGAAGTCCTCTTTGAAATTGGATTCGTCACATCACTACATGCCTTTAAATCTATCCTATAAATCATGTCATCTATTTTTCCTCATGCATAAACCATCAATCCTTTAGAAAACTACCATCTTCCACCGCAAAAAAAAACTCATGAATCCATCAGTATCAAGAGCACAAGCAGATAAAAAATTATGACATATACCTGGAACATATCACACATCCTTCAATGTCAGTGTACAACCTGAATTCCTAGTGATACAAATATCACCAACACCAATTAGATCAACAAAATCTCTAAATCCTATCTTCAATCTACCAAAGTCACATTCTTCATATGAATAAAATAGTCCCCTATTTGGTGAAATATGGTATGACGCTACTTAATCAACCACCCATTCAATTTACTAATATAACCTGTGACAATCAAGTACAACTAAAAGTAAATCACCCTCAACCTAAACAAGACTAATTACAGTATCCTTAGAATCAGTGTTGTACACCTTCTTTTCCTAATTAATATTTTTTAATTCATAGTAGAGTCTCTCCACATGAACCTATTTATTGCAAAAGAAGCACTTAACCTTTCTTCTTTTCTTTGAATGACCTCTCTAACTACCACATCCATCTGCCACAGCCAAAATACCACTTTTACATAAATATTCACCATCATTTGTCTTTTTTTGAGTCTCATTCATCAAAAATGATGAAATCACATCATCCAACTTCATTGTATCTTTATCGAACAATAGTGTGGTGATGCAATTATCATATGAATCAGGTGACGAACCCAAAATAAGACAAACCTTGTCTTCTTCTTCCATTTCAATAGGTACCATGTTGCCTTTATCATCAATCTTGACCTCCACCAAGGATAGCTCTGTCAAAAGTTTGGTGAACGCATCCCGATGGTTACCTAAATCTTTATTCTATGGAATTCTCAAACGATACAACCTTTTCTTCAAATACAAATGATTTGTGAGGGATTTTGATTTATACCTAGTTTAAAGATTCACCCAGATCTTCTCCGAATCTATCATATTCATCACTACCCATAGTGTATTATCACCCAAATGCATCCAAATCATACTTTTCTACAACTATATCATATCCTACAAATCACCAATGCTCATCATCTCTGGTTTATCAGATTTATTCTCCAATGCCTTCATTGTCTTCTCACGTACCATAATATTTTTAACTCTTTGTTTACAAAGTTTAAAATCATTTTTCTCATTAAATAGTTCAATATGGGTCGGAATCCCATGGCATGAATCAACCATATTTAATCAGAAGGAATCATGAAGAACTTTCTTTGATACCAGATGTTGGGTCGAAAGTAGATTGGTTTCAAAATAAACTTAGTTGTGATAGTAACAGTTTGTGAGAATCACCAATGTAAACAAAGCACTAACCCAAATAGTAGAATAATAAGGGGGAAACATATTTTAATGGGGAAAACCCCTCATTACAGAGGATTAAAAAACCATGGGGAAACTCCAAGAATATTCACTATTAATGAGAGAATACAAAGAATCCAAGAAGTATCCCAAACATGAATTAAAAATACATCTTCAAAAACCAATGTGAAATTCACACACTGATATGCCTTTGCTGCCTCTCTAATGATAGTTTGTGACAAGTAATAATCCTTTAGAGATCAAACATGAACACGTGACATTGTTTTATCACCTCGTTGTACAACCCATTTTTCCGTAGTCCACTGCCACCCACACTCGAAACTGTTGTCCATGTTTTTCTACAAAAGCCTCAGCCCTCTACTTATACATGTTCTCACCTCTACTCTTTTTATTTTGGATGATGATGCATGGTCCTTGACTCCATTTTATAGGTCCTCAATCCCGCATCCAAAACGCATCTCTTCATGAATTTAATTCATGCAGCCTTGAAATGTGTTTCTCTTCAAAAAATGTCCTAATTTAAAGGAACCATTAATTCTATTAAAATGGGATGAACACCAATATCTAGGTTGAAAGGGAATCAGCCGATGAATGCTGAGTGAGGACCCCACACTGGTAGGACCATATACGGGTGGCAGTGGCATCCTTGGTCAGTCAGGGAGGTAGCGAGGAGAAATGTGGCCACTGGGTACTCATAAAATGTGGTCTGAGGGAAGGGATATGGAGGTGATTGTAGGTGATATGCAGACCCCAAAATGAGTGGATTCTGTGGGAAGAAGAATACCTCCCCAAATATTTTTTCTAAATATTTCTCTTTTTTAAGTCACGTCCCCGGCTTTGAAAAATAAAAAATCAATTTCCTTTATTTTATAAGTTGAGATGAAGCGTGGAATTGTTTTGAAACATTTGTCTTAATAGATGACTTATTTCAGCAACCTATTGTTAGTATTATTTAAAATAATAATAATTTTTAATTCTTCCACCATCTATAGAAAAAAACTTCACTGGCCGAATCGAATCTAGGCACTTGAATCTTGAATATGTTGACAAGAATCCAGCTAATCAGCTACACAGAAATTAAACGAAACAATATTCATATAAAAATATATGTTTCTATAATTTTAATATCTGAATAAACACAGTTTTTGATCCATATTTGTTTCCCAGATGACTGTAACTTGGTCATCCAAGATTGGATGGAAGTTTGGTTGGATCCTTTGGGGCCAAATTAACACCCTCTACTTAAATTTAAAGAAAAATATTTTTTATGGGATTAAAAAATCCATGAAATCCCTAGGATAATAATTAATGATACCAGGGAATACATTGAATCAAAGGATCCAATGTTGAACCCCTATTGATCATCCAAACACATTTCAAGAATATGTGCACATTTCGTCCATATAATTCTAGGTGATAGCGTATATCTATGATATTATCTTTGATGTCATGATGGTAACCTCGATCTCATGCCTTCGATCCAAGATGGCGTTCTTCGATCGTTCTATCTGTTAGTGAAATTATCTCTGTATAGTTCATAAGGAGAGATAAACTCTCAATTATAACTAATGAATAGTACATGAAATGAGATTCTACTCTAATTATATAGTGGATATTTAGAATTCCCAATTAGAGTTCCTTGGCCCCTGTATATGTAACATCCACAAAAAAGTAATAAATAAATAATTATGATGAACTAACTGCATCATAAATAAAATTTATCTTCTATCACATACTGGTAATATATATTATGTGATAAACCCGAGTCATTAACATGAATTATAATTCATGATAATATTAAAAAAATCATGAATATTAAAATAAAATTCATTCATATAATATTATTCATTTTATTTACTTAAATAGTTGTAAATAATTTCATGTATTCACCTCCTACAGACATCCTTTGTGAGTCTACAACCAGTCAATCTATTTCTGAAAATCATCCACTTGTTTTTTTCCTAAAAACTCCAAGATTTATCTTTGGTCTTTAAATAATGAAACTTGATACTCCATCGAGGAAGTCATTCAAAAATTGCATTAGGTGAACTCGATGGAAGTACCAAAATGATAGGACATTAAGTGATTTTATGTGGAAAATAGAATAATCTAAGAGGGAAATATAGAAGAGGGATTCATAATCAAATATAAACTCTATATTGATAGTAGTGGTATATAGAATTATAGAATAAATAGAGGAGGAAGATGATGAGATGGACCTCTCTAGGAAATGCTCCCCAAGAAAAAGGTTATTTCCTCCAAAATCAAGTAGGAATACTAACTCACTACATCTATCTTGTCCCATCACATGATATATACAGCCACAAACATAAAACAAATAATTTTACAAAATTACCCTTTCACATTTTTAACACCCCTTTCCTCTTAGAATAGATTTTTATGAATGGAGTGTTAACAAACATATCAATTGTAGTCTTTATTTTGAAAAATAGTGAAGCTTCCTAAAATGATTTGATGAATATTGTTGTGATGAATTTGGGTAAAACAAGATATTTGTGGTATTATCATAAGAGGTGATATACTTATATCACATTTGGAATTAAAAAAACATAGAGAAGAGAGTTGAACTGCACTTCATAACAAAACTTACAATATGATTGTAACATAAAACACGAGCGGGAATTATCATAGCTCACAAAAGGGAATTTAAAAAGGGGAAGAGTCTATCAGAAGATGAAAAAAAGTATTCTTAGCCATGGATAGTAACACATGTGGAAAAAAGTGTATTTCACGGCATGAAACATTACTCTGAAGGGGGGCCAAGGATCACATACAATGATATTGGATATTGGAAGTTATGAATAAAAATAACAGATGGTGATATGAGCATATTGTTCTACACATAAATAAGTAATATAGAGATTTTATTTAAATTGGGTTATATATTAGCTATCAATTGAATCATATTAGTAAATTAAATTCAAAGATATTAAGAATTCAGGGCCAGTCAAGGCTGTCGGATGGAGTTGGTGTGAGGCTATTGGGGAAGTCATGTGTGGGTAGTGGGGTTAGATTCTTGGGAGGGAAATGTTATATTTATCGATTTATTCATTTTTTGTGATAGTTAGTTTTTATGGGGTTCTAAATATAGACCAATGGTGAGTTAGAGATTGTTTGTTTCCCTTTACTTGGTAATAGATCTATTGGAAGCAGGTGGGATGGAGAGGTGGTCTCTCTCTAACACTCGATGCACACAACAAGGTGGTAGCCTAAGGATGTTGTCTCTCATTGTTACTCTAGTTTTATATCATTCATTACTCTTACTATTATAAATATAAAATATTGAAAAAATATAAAGTGTTGCGATAAGTTTCTTCAATTATATATTTCTCCCCATCCGTAAGCACTCACTGTACTAACATTTGGCGACTCTGCTAGGGAATTGTTGTTTCTACAATTCGTGATCACTTCTAAGGAAGTCTCAATCAAAACTGATTTATCCTTCCTCTACTTAATTTTCTACTGTACAATTTGATGTGTAACTACTACTAATAGAACTATGATCACTGTGTGGATGTTCAAAAGAAACTGATCATTTAGAATAATTAGAGAGGTGAGGACAATTGTATAAATATGATCAATGATTAATAATAGAGTTACTCTCATTGGATGGAAATTTGATTTTATACAGTGGGTGTTGAAGAATATTTTGGATATTTTAGATAATATGAAACATTAATAGTTGAGTACCTATGCTTGAAGAATATATGGTTGTGGAGAATTGGAGAAATATCATCAATCTAGATGCATGAAAAGGAGGAGCGTCGCATTCCAGGTATCAGAAAAAAGTCTCTTGCTGGGAAAAAAATAGGACCGACTGAAATCATAGATTCATAGGAGTGGAGGGGAATAGAGGTAGACACCACACCTACTTCCACCTATCACAAAAAACATTATATAGTTTGAGATATGTATTTTTAAGATAAGTTGAAGATGATTTTTCAAACGAGGAAGATAATATTTCTTATAGAGGAGTTAGACAAATTTTTTCAGAATTACTCAATATTGGAGCTTCTAAGGAAGCTAGAGCAGTGAATTGAAGAGTTTGTGTTAGTGACTTCAGAACTTTTACTAACAATTCTATATTTGGATAAGAGATATTAAGGAGTATTTCTCACAATGGAATAATTACAAATATGCCTTTGGTTGTTGTTATGGAGAAGCAATTTGAACCATGTTTTTGTTTGTTGGCTATGGATGAATAGACACAGGGTTATATATCGGTCAAAAAATTGTGTTAAGGGAATGAGGTAACATTTCAAGAACCATCTTAGTGAAAGGTGGTTCATTGAGTTTTAATTTATCTTGCTAATGTGGATGTAAATTATACTATAGTTGAATGGGTGGTGTCTCCTAGACATCCTTTGAGAGGGGTAAGATTATATATATATGGTTCAAGGTAAATTTTTGTAATATTTGGAAAAGATTTGAATTTGAAAGATATATTAGAGAATAATGATTGTACAAACATATCTGGTTGGTTCTTTGAGAAAACAATTATGCATCAGTTTTAGACTTATTAGTTATTGTGGTGGCATGAAATACTTATGAAATTATTGGTTTTATCTTGGTTTCCTTTTGGGGATGTGTTGTCTTAAAAAATGATTGGCCATGCAGGTTCTGCATCAACAAAATTAATCCACTTATATATACCCTTGGAATTATAATTATTTCAGATAATCTACCTTGTTTTTTGAATGTATGGAGGGAAGATGATTCTAATATCTTGATGAATTATATTGGTAGCATTTTGGTTATATAGTAGTTGGTATATAGATTTTGTCTTTAATGTTCTGATAATTTTATTTCAACAAGAATAAAAACCCTAAATATGATGGACAAGAGTACCAATGAATTTATCCATACACTTTTCTCTCTATGTAATTATGGGCTGTTACATAAGACATTGCTCACACTCACTCTATTTCAGTCAGTTCTTAGATTAAAAACATTGAAACTATAATTATAATTGATGATGAAAATTTTAATATAAAATAAATTGGTATTCATGATGGAGAGAGATGTACTAATTTGGATATTGAAGAACTCATACTCAATAGAAAATCTAGCAAAGGTGATTCTTGCTTTTCAATGACCTCTATGATTTAAATAAAATTAGTGTTGATGTTTTAGATACTAAGATGCATGGAAATAAACTTGTTTCAGTGATGGGTTCAATGTTTTATTTTTTTCAAAACTATATATAGATCATAATGCACCAAAACATTCTATATGAATGTTGGAAAGTGAAAAAGATGCCTTGAGGTGAAAAATTGAATTGAAGGCTCAATGAATGAAACTAGTCTTTGTAGGTAACCTAAGGGATAAGGTGGGGTTTCATCATGTGGGAAATTTTTGGAATGTGGTGGATAATTTGGGTTATTAGATAGGTAGTTTTTGTGAGGCTATTTAGGATGTCATGTGAGGAAAGTGGGGTTAGCTAGTAGGTAGGGAAGTTTAATCTTACTCTCTTTATTAATTTGTTTTGATTATTGGGTTGGAATGAGATAATTTACATGGGAAGGTGGTGGATTTGAGATTTTAATTTATTTGGTAGTAGGTCTATTATTAGAAGATGGGCTGGTGAGGTGGTCTCTCTCCCAATGGAACTCGACGCAGGCAGTAAGGTTAAATACTAATGAGGTGGTCTCTCCTGGTTCTCTCGACTGTATATGTTTCTTTATTATTACAACTATAACTCTAAAATCTCATATAAATATAAATTTTCACTGTTAGTTTCCTAAATTATCTCTCTCCCCACTCTATTTATCACTCACAGTGCTACTAGAGGCTATATTCTTGCCTCACATTGAGTTTAAAGTGATAAAATGTTGATTGAGCATGGAAATTTAATGAATACATATATGAATTTTTAAATAGGTCTATGATGTTTTCAAAAGGTCTTATAGAGAAAAGGAACCTTCGTAATAATTTTCCCTTCACAGTGGTTCAATATATTAGAGATAGAGTGAAGAAATTAAAGGATATTTTAAGGGATGATGTAAATAAAAACACGAGATAACATATTACAATGTAAGATAATAGAAAATTGTAGGTTGTAACTGATTTAAGGACAGTGAGAGAAATATATCATGGGAGATAACAATATCATGATCTATATTTCATATATATGTAGGGTCTAATATATCATAAGTCATTAAATAAGAAATTTTAAAGACTCTATATAGCTTTAGAGAACAACAATTGTGATTATATCACAATACATGTTATGATTTTTGGTTTCACGTGATTAGTGAAATTAGCAGTATCACAAACAACAATAGAATTTCCCACATATAGTGATATAAAGGAAAAGAGAATATAATGAAGAAAGTGTGGCAATCTCATGTGGTAATATGAGAAATTATTGGATGTGATAGGGATATGTAAATAGACATAAAATAAAAACACAACCCACCTTGGAATCAAGGGAAGCAATAAAAGAATATTATTATATGTGATAGTGAAGAAACATTAATCTAGATTAAATCCTTGTGTATCCAATATAGAAATATGGATATACCTATAGATGAATATAAAATACATAAATAAGAGATTTTAGTTTATACATAAGCTTGTAGATGATATTTGATATAATCAATGGATCAATGTATCTTCAATGATACATAAATGAATCTTAGAGAAAGAAAATAAACATGTAATGATTGCATGGACTCTAAAAGTGTTGAGAGAGTCTGAATGGAATTCTTAATGTGATGATTGTAAGTAATGTACTAGAGGTTTATTATCTGTTTAATCTATAGGGAAATATTAAGGGTTGAATATTCTGAAATTAACGAAGATAGAGAAGTTTCATTAAAAACTACCAAGAATATGAGACATGTGATCTTCACGCATGGAGAGAGAATAAGTATTAAGTAAGAGAATCATGATACCATAGTTTCATGGTAGTTGAGTATCATTTAATGACGTTAGTGGAACATAGAAACCACTTGATTTTTTGTGTTTTATATAGGCTATTTTTTTATTAATTAACAAATATAAGACATGCATGATGTATGAAGATCATTGTAGCATCACAGAAATGGTGTTGTGACTTAATTTCATCCCACTAAACTTATAGGTGATTCCATTTTGAGGAGAATATCATAGATCTATGGTGGTTGAGGTTGAATCGGGGTGAATCTAGAATCTTCATCCATATAATGATGTTTATGATGATGCATGGGCTAGTGAGAAAGTGGCTTTAACTTACATTGATCTGGTTGATATTTGAGGTGGTAGAAATTGTTGAAATATTAGGGATATGTGTTAAGATCCTACCATTTTAGGTATTGGATAAGAACATTAAGTGATATGATTAAAGTGAAGGAGTAGGTATAAAGTGGTTCCAACAGGGGGGCTCATAGAAAAAGCAAGGAATACATTTTGATATATGAGAAGTTACCACCAATAGTGAAAGAGAAGAAAGTGAGGAAACTCTTTCATATCTAATTAAAACTATTTTAGTGAGTGAATAAGAATAGGTAAAAAATCACAAAACCAGAAGAATCAATTGAATCGTTATTAATAAGAGGAGTCACATTGAGCTATATAAGAGCTCCATTATGAGAATGAAATTTATATCATACTCATTGTCATACTTTTAGGATGATGATAGAGGACTGAGTCCATATTGTATCCCATGTAAATATTATGAATCCAATTTTAACATCTATTGTGGGAGTGTGTTATGATTTAATTAAATTTAAAAAGTATGGCCAATTAGTATGAGTTTTTAAGAGTATCCCTTAAAACTCACAGTTCGGTCTAAATGAGAAATAAGGACTCAGTGCTAACAAGTGTTTAAAATTAGAATAAATTATCTCACTCTAATTCTCCCTGAGCCTGGCTCATTTTTATCCCCATGCCTATAATAGTTTTATATTTCTTATCAGTTACAGACAAATTTATTTCACATAACCTATATACTAATAGAAAAGATGTGGAATTTCATTATCAAAAATTCCATATTTGAGTTATGTTCAAATTAAAAGTTCTACTAAAAATCCTAATTCAAATTGTAATTTCCATTAGAAATATATAAAATATGTTCCATTGGAAATTCACAATGAAACTTCCATAGGAAAATAATAAGGAAATTTTCCCAGAAAATTGGACATTCATAATTAATTGTTTGTGTTCTAGTTCCTTGATAGTTCTATGTGGAATTGTTTCTAAAAATCCAAATCCATGGATTATGTTTCACTAAAAGTAAATTGTAAAAGTCCTAGTTAAAATCCATATAAAGACACTTTAAAAATTGACTACTTATATTCCAGTTGGAAAATTACAAAGTTCAATTATATATAAGTTCCATATGGAATTTCCAATGAAAATTCGAATCCATAGTTTCATATGAAACTAACAATGAAGTTTCCATGATAAATTCATAAAGGAAGTTCCACTGGAAACCTATAGTGTAACATCCATTAGAATATCATACAATAATTTACCTTGAAAATTAGTAATTCATAATCATCAGTTTAAGTTCCAAGTAAGAAATCATATGGTAAATTCATGATCAATAATGTTCCAAGAATATGTGAATTTCAAATTTATTTTTTGTGGGAAATCCAATTTCATAAATGAAATTACATAGAAAATAAATTGTGGAGGTTCCACTAGAAATCCAAGAATAAATCCTACAAGAAATCCATAAATGAATTTCTAATGGAAAATCCCAATAAAAGATCCATTTTGATTAAAAGAAATTGAATCATGAAGTTTTCAATAATACATTTCACATTATTCTTTCTCTTATGAAAACATCAATAACGTTGAAAAAAATAAAAACATTCAGAATCAATATTAAAATTTTAATTGTTTGAATAAATCTTTCATTTTTATTCAAAAATCTATTTGATAATTGTAGAATTTTGCGAGTAACCATAACAAACAAACCATTAACAATTAATTTTATACAAAAAAACTCAAAAATCACCTTATGTCTCATATTAATATGTGTTTAGGCCTTATGTTTCCTTACACCATTCGCTCCATTCACGAATAGAAAACACAATGACTGTCGAATGAGTAGGAAGATGCACCTACTTTTCCCACTACAGAAAATGGATCACATAACACATTCGTTTCTCTAAGAGGAAAGGAAATATCTAAAAATAATCCCAATGATCTATTTATGAGGATTAAGATAGATATATTGAGAGGAATAATCCCGAAGTATCTGAATGACTATCAAAGAAGGAACTCAGGAGGCCAAATTCTATTTTTTATAACTTTACATTTTCAGCAAGACATGTATAGAATATGATACATTTGAAACATCCAAAATTTAATCAAAACATTAAAATTATCACAAAAATTAGAGATAGTATCAATCCAAAAATATTTTGGACAAGCACTAATTCATGAATAGTATGAAAATAGGCCTTTATAATGTCAAATGTTTCTTCAAATTTTTGTTATAAACTTTTAATTAGATACCTATGAATTTTAATGGGAATTATATTATCTAATTTAAAATAATAAAAACAATAAAGTTAAAAATACAATTTATATCACACTTATCATGAGAAGAAATTGAATCATATTCTGTAACTGATACAAAATGATCATGATTTAGGTAATAATGACAGAATTATACACCATTTTTTTCAAATCACCAAAAAAATATTTTATATGTCCTGGGCTTGCAGAAACAAATTAACCAAAATAAAACAAAAGTGACACAAATATTCACAAATAATGCATCAAAAAATATAAAAAAAACAAGAATATTCATATACTTACAATCTTCCAGTAAAAATAAAATTGAGGTAAATGGAGGAATTATTATGCAGTTCTCCATAATTCAACATTTTGATGGACTGATGTCTATTCTAGAATCCATTCGATAATGGATAAAAGATATTAGTGTATGAAGGAATTTATAATATTGATGGGTAAAGATGTTTCTATACAAATGAAATAGTAATTCTATGTTTGGTACAAATGAACTTGGTAATGAGAAATGGAAATGGTAAAAGAATCATTTTAGTAAACATGCACCAATTACAGAAGAAGAAGACTACCATGTGTTAAAAGAAAATTAATTTGTATTCTTCACAATGAAAAAATTATTAGAATTAAATATTAACTCAAAGACACTTACAATTAAAAAACAAACTCCAATGAATCTATTGAAATAATTATTAAAATTTTAAAAATTGAAATTAATTTAACACAACCCTACTACAACCACATATCAAAACATATATCATCTCTCATTTATTCATATATTTTCTCCATATTTAATAGCATTATTAAAAATATGTGAAACCAAACCATCACCCAAAATGAACATAATTTTTTAAATAAATCCACCAATAAATGGGGCGGAAAATATTTTTTAATAAGTAATGTCAGAAGAACCTTTTCTTTATTGATGACTAAAAAATGTTTTCCTACCACTTATTCATGTGTTTATTTTGAAATTTATGTGAGTATAATTTCAAACACATCAAACATATATGTGATATACCTATCTTGTATTTTCACTTTACATCATCAATGTTTTTATCTTTCAATAAATCTCTTTGTACATAGGTTAAAAACTCACTACATGGTACCTACTCCCACCATATAAGAAAACTCATAAACCCAAAATCTATTTTCTAACCACCAAAAAAAAGTATGTTTAGGAAATAAGGATTATATAAAATATATTTTTATTTCAATCATATATTCTGTAGACTATAGAGGGGAAGGTATAATAAGTAGTGTGAATATAAGAATATCAAAAATTTAAATATTAAACATAGCTAAAATAAAATCTAAATAAACACACAAATTTGTTTTATTATATAAATACTTCAGAAAAATCATTTAAAATTAAAAACACTAAAGGAATAATCCTCACACCAATTTACTTGTTATGAGTCATAATGTAAAATAATAAAAAGTGTATTTAAAAATAAAAATTAATTAGTAATCTAACCTTTTAAAGATTTGGTTCTAGATTACACCTTTACATCCACTTCCTATTTCCAAATACACCCTGAAATTTTATTAATAATAAAAAAACATATCTGATACATCTCTTCTATTACAATATTAAATTTGGAAACATTTTCATACCAAAAAACCCATGAATTTTTTTTATATTTCCATTGATTATGTTGATATCAATTTTTTCATAAACTGTTGAAGGGCTTCCATACATAGTCCATTTGGTCAATGATTAATCATCTTGTTATAAGAATAAATTATAAGAGATAAGCACACCTCTAATAATTTTTTCACATCTTGAAAATGTGGGTTTAGTTTCATGCATACAGTTAATAAACCATTTAGGTATCCAAAAATTCTAATATGATGAGAAGTATCATTTTTCATAAATTCAACCCATCTAATATAATTTTTTTCTCACTTTAATGAATAAAATAAGAGTATAATCTAATAAAGGAAGAAATGTAGGACTAAAATTTACAAAACTAAACTATGATATTAAACACTTTACCATACTCTTCTATTGATAAAATCAATATTATAATTTCCCCACAACAATAAAGATTAAGAGTTACTTTATTTTATTTCACTTTAGAAATCTTCAATATTTCTTTCTTTTTATAATGATTTTAAAATACAACAATCACTGTATTTCACAATTTATTGTCAATGGTTCCCCCTTGGTCAAACTAGAAAAAAAGTATAGAGCATTGGGTATTTGACTACTAATTACAGAACTCTGTAACAACATAATAATATAACCCAAATCAGGTTGAATCCCACTTCCAAACATCATCTCAAATACTTCTAATACAAACACAGTTATTTGTACATGACGATAACAGTAAATGAAAATGTTATAAGTTTAATATAAATGACCATGTTGGGATTAAAATAGATTTATAAATTGGAAAAAATACTTTTATTGATCCTCAATGTGACATAAACATCTAATCACATCTCTGAATAATTCCCTGGGAGGCTAATGAATTCCCCCTTCTATTTCATTTAAAAGAGTAATAGTAATGTTTCCCTAATGATAAAAAAATAAAACATGTATTAAGACAGCATTCAAGGTTTTATAAGTAGCATTAATGATTTTATTTAATTTATTAGGGATTAAATATGCACCTACTACTCTATTGGATCTATACAAGGTAGAAATAAACAAATTTTAAATTGATGGACTAGTCCTAAATTTTTTTCAGGAGCTACCAGAATTAGCTCAGTCATTCCATCAATCTATCCTACATGGAAATCAGTTTCTTCAATAATTGAAAATCTTATTTTACCATAAATATAACTATAAATAAGCTTGATAAACATAATTCAAAAATAGAATATGATTCATCAATACTCTCATACAAAATATTTAACTTTTTTCTATAAGGGAATATCTGTTGATAAATGTAAATATTCTTTGGGTAATACATTTAACCAACATATATGTTCCTATCACAAAATTTTTGGTAAAAATGTTATCGTTAAATATTATTATTTTAGATAAAATATTTTTATTGAAATTAAAATAATACCAAAATATATATGTTTGTAAAAATATTTTTCTAGAAATTCATATGAAATATTTCCTTGTTAATAATATCATTGACTTTTGTAAAAAATAACAACAATTGAAATTATATTTCAGTAATTTTAATATCATTGAGTCTCACACAACCCATTGTAGACTAATCATAATATAGTTTGTGTTTGTAATAGAAACTGACTATGTAAGAATCTGTTATTTCAATATATGATATGTTTTTTGTATTATTAGTCTACTACAGACTGTTCATCTCTGATAATATTACACAAATGTTTGTGTGTGTGATTTAATTGCAGTAGAGTCACAAATATTATACCATTATAGAAACTACTATAGTTTGTGTGACTCTTATACTATGATATACGATGTATTTCAGGTATGATCAGTCTACTATAGTTTTTATGTGACTTTGTTGGTATCCATTCATATGACGAAATCACAACAGATTTTTGGAATAAATTGGATGCAGAAATGGAAAGGTTCATTTCTAATGTGTGTGTGATGAAAAGGAAATTGTCATTTCCAATTATGATGATTTTCATATTCCAATGTGTGCTATAGAGACTGGATGTTGCCAAAACCGGTTGATTTCTTTTTTAATTATTTAATAAAACTCCCAACACACCAAGTATATTGTCCCTATAGTAAAACATTTTAAAAAAAAGTAGTTTGATAATAAACTAGTTTGATAATTAACAAACTAGTTTAAAAATGGTTGCAAATGATGAGTATTTTAATAATATGTTGATAATAGAAAACAATAAATTTTAAACTAATATTTAATATAAATTTCAAATTTTTGTATTCTCGTTTTTATTATCCCCTTTTTAATTTGATATTCTCATTTTTCTTCTCCCCCTTTTCTGTTATATAAAAAATAAGTGGAACAATGAAATAAGAATACAATCATTACCACACTTAAATACAAATAAATAGTTAATAATACTAAATGAGAACCAAATTTAGAATCAATTTTTATTTAAAAAATTGAGTATCCAAAATCATCAAATAATTATTTAAATTAAATAAAGAAAAGGGAAACATAAAACACGAATATTGAATAAATTAGAAAAAAATTAAATATATAGATAATAAGATCCAATGAAAGTGATAACACCAACAAAATAATGAAATGGATTAAATACCAGAAATATAAGCATGCAAGCATTCAAATGTTTTTGAAACACCATTCATATGCTTTTTTTAACAACCATTCAACTAGACATGAAAACTCTGAATGTTTATCAGTTCTGAGATGTAAAGAAAAATTGGTGGGGGTATTTTGAAGGGTAGTGTCTAGAAAATAGGAACTGAAGATGTTTGGAAAGAAGCACCAACACTTTCTCCAACAACATAAGATATCATGCGTAATGATTCTCTAAGTCCATGTCAATCACTTTGAGCCATCCTTATCGAGGTTGACTGAATATTTAGAGCTTTTTGGTGAGATCTCACCATATAAGATTTATCTATATGTATAAAGGATGGATTAGAAGAGAGTTCAGGTAAAATTATTGACATTTATTCGGCCAACCTGAGGTTTTTACTTACAAGAATTTATATTTGGTCAATTCCCATCTTTTTTATTTGAGATGTAGATGCATGAAAAGTGATAATAGGAGGTCCTTGTAGATGTCACCCTCAAATTTGAAATAGATATTCCACACATTCTTTAATTATCTTCAGCATATTATGTTCACAATAATCCAAGATAGTTTTGAAACCATTCTAGACACTTTGATAGAAATTTCCAAAGAGATTTTGTAAATCTCATTACCCAGAATAGCCAATAACTAACTTTATCAATGAATCAAGATGATTTTCTAAAAAATTGTTTTGAGGATTCATAGGGATTATTTATTTCCTTCTAAATATTTTTTATTCTTTTTTGGTTCAACAAATTAAAATGCCTCTTCTTATTATTTATATAATTTAGGGTGAAGATTGTTTACTACCAACTTATAAAGACTTCAATGGTTCTTTAGTTGCTGTAGATGAAGTGATTCCTCTAGAAATGATGAATTCACTAAGGAACAAAAGAAGTTATGAAAAATCCAATGAATGATTTGGAACACAAAATAATGGTTCTAATAAAGTTCATTTAGAGTTCCATCACACAACAATATGGTGAGTTAGAAAAAGGTTTTTTTCAAGATGTTACCTTACTTTATTTGTTAATTATTGAGAAGCCTATAAATTTTTCATGTTATGTTATGGGATATATGTTCTATGTTCAAAATAATTCAGTGAATTTTATCCATCAGGAAGGATTTTGATAGAACCACAATATTGTTAATAAGAAAACTCAAAAAAATCAAAATATATAGCTATGAGTATTAACAATTCTTCAATTAGTAGGAATTTTCACAAGAAGTAATTATATGTGGTAAGGGAAACAAAAGAAAAATGAACTCCCCTAAAAGTCTCTCTAGGAAACTAGATGAAGTCCTCTATAGTTACAGTAGCAAGAAATAATAACCTTTATGCCCTCCACTGATAATTCTCAAAACATTATAAACTGTAGGCTCTAGAAAACGACCATTATGGCTTTCACTTAAAATAGTTTTTAGACTCTATCAAACATATTTTCTTTAAAAAAATATGGAGTCTCCAACTTCCCTATTTTAACAGGTGACTCCAATAGAATCACCAAATGAGAACCCTCCCCATCAATTCTATCCTCCCGATTTACCACATTGTACTCAAGATGGAATAAGTGAAGTCGTGCCTAAAATAACCATTAATTCTCCCAAGTGTAATTTTCAGTTTCATGCCCCTTCCACTAAACATTCCACTACAAGTCACAACTACTAACCCTAGAATCCAAAACAGATTCAGGTAAAACATGTTCAAGATGTTCCTCACAAAAATTCTCCGGAATGTTTTTTTGAAAAGGATCCCCAATAGCAGTATTTAGATGAGAGACATGAAAAATGGGGTGAACCTTAATATGGTCTAGAAAATATAAATGATTGGAAACATAACCCACCTTATAAACAATAATGAATAGACTATAATATATTAGAGCTAGTTTAGGATAAATTTTAGCATTGGGTATTGCAGGGTTTAGGGGACTGAAGTTTGATAAAAACAATATCAGTAGGGTTGAGAGAAACATCCCTCCATTTTAAGTTTTTTATCTATTGAATAGATCTTTGGGTTGATAGTAAATGAATTTTTATGTGATAAAGAGCTCCATCCTAGTCAATTTATTTAGTGACCACTGATTCTAGGGAAGTATCTCAAGTAGTATAATGGGGTAGAGTAGGGGGATCTATCCATAAAAAAATTCAATGTGAGTGTGGCTAGTCAAAACATGAATGGAGTTATTATAACAAAATTCTTATAAAGGTAACCAGAAAATCCACTGAATTAGTTTTTCAGAAGAAAAACATCATAAATAAGTCTCAATAATATGGTTGATAGCCTCTATTTTTTCATCCCATTGAGAATGATAAGAATAGATAAGTTTAATCCTAGTACCATATAAATGTATCAATTACTTCTAATATAATCTAGTGAATAAGGGATATCGATCACTAAAAATCTCACTAGGAATACCATGTCAATGAATAATTTCCTCATTAAAATATCAACAACATCCTTTTTTGAAAAAGGATGTTTAAGGGGTAATAAATGAGAATACATGGAAAGATGGTCCACCACAAAATCAGTCACCTTATATAACTAATATTTAAGAAGACATGAAATGAAATCCATAAATATTTCATCCTAAATCAAGTCTATAATTGAAATATGTTGTATTAATCCCACTGGGCTCAAAGTTTGGTATTTTTACCACTAGAAAACAACACATTATTTAAAAAAATTAATTATTTTTTGAAACATTACTTTCAAAAATAAACTTTCTTAAAAAAATTTATATGTTTTAAAATAACCTTTCTGACCCCCAAGTGGAAGAGAATGGAAATAGTGCAACATATTATGAGTGAGCTGAGAGGTTTTGGAGAGAACTGAACAGGCTTTAAAATAAAGTAGGCCATTATGCAGTGAAAAATTGAAGGTGCTAGAACATAATTTTGGAAGGATAAAATATGGTCCTGTACAAACCTATATTTGCTGTTTTTTCTCAGACCAATGGAATATCAATTCAGAAAGTCTTAGAACGTTTTATTTTAAAAATCCATGGTTCATGCATATTATATAGAGAATCCAAAAAATAATTCTTCTTTCCATATTTATAAACAAAATAGAATTTAGGTCATAAAATAATGGATTTTAAACATTTTTTTAACATAGATATAATTCTAAGAATCAATAAATGTTTAAGAATTTTATGGTTCATAAAAACAAGTAATTGTATGCCCAATTGGAACTATTGAAAATGAGTAACGGTATACTCGAGTACCATCAATTACATCTCATAAAAATAATTTTGTATGGTAGAAGGAAATAATTATTTTGTCTAAAAAACATAGGTATCCCATACTACACAAGTACAACACCAAACCACCTTCTAACTATTTACACTCAACTGTAAACTTCTTAGAAAAATCAGGTAACCATAGAACATGATCTATAACCAACTACTACTTTAAAATGTCAAATGTAGATTGATCCTTCACTCCTCATTGAAAACTATTCTTCTAGGTATATACTATCAGTGGTTTGGAAAACTTCATGTAATCGTTAAAAAACTTATAGTAATAACTAGATAGGGATACAAATCTATATACCTCTTTAACATTCTGATAAGAACTCGAGGTAATATTGTCATTATAATTGGGGAATCTATTTTGGGTCCCAAAAAAATATCCACAAAAATAATTTTATTTTTTTAAGAGAGGGTTTCGATAATAAATAATTGGAATATGGTGAGATAGGGGGAATCTGGAGAAATATAATTCAGGGTTTCACTTGCAGATCAGCCATTGGTTTGGGGGTCATCCTTCATGGCTTGGTTTAGGCATAATTCTCTCCCAATTTGTCTTCTCCATTATTCTCCTTATTTTCCCCTCTGTAATTATGTTACTCATACACATATACTATAAACAATCATTAGTTTTTCCTTCTATTATCACGAGGCTTATCAATTGGTAATATCTTCTATTCTACATCCACTCTATCAGACATGCATTGTGTTGTGCCTTAATCTTTCATTGTCTTCCATATATCATTATTATTTAATAAGCTACACACTAATATTTTTTACCCTCCCATCCCTATAGAACTAGTTATTTTCACTTATTATTTTCTATCAAGAGAAGACATGCAATACCAGAAGTTCACTTTGATGAAACATGCAATCCCACTTCACATTATGAAATGGGATGCCAAACCGACTCTCATCAGAAAACACACACACTCCCAAATTGTTTATAAGATTTCAAATTAAATCCACTTACTACTATCATCCAATTTTATCATATTTTTCATAAGTAGACACCTCTTCTTACTAGCGTCTGATGGGGTGAACACTACTGGTTTCCATCAGACACATTATGCCCGACCAATTTCTTCTTATTTGGTGGTGGCACATTCCCTAAACTCAGGACCTGAGGATCCACATTACATCAAAAGTTATGACTATTAATCTTTGACTCTTAGAAGGTCCATCCATTTAGGAATTCCTTCTATTCAAGGAGATGTTCTCACAGTTGCACTTATGGGAGAATGGGTGGTATCTATAGTGGATGGGAGGTGTGATTTCTCATTATTTTATTCATTATTTTATTATTTTTCTCAAGACAAGAAATAGTATTGATTATTGTGAGTAATAATATTTATGAGTTCACATGAATTCAAACAATGGGTGCTTACATCATTCATGATGTTATTAATAGTGTATTTATCATATAATGTATAAATACCAAAAAATACCGTATTGTATTATTCTTATAAAATTCAACTATTTTAGAAAAATAAAAAAAAATTAACCCTAAATTTTTTTCAACGTGTATGATCCATAAATTAACTCCATTTTATGAAAATAATTTTTAAAATATGATAAATTTAATTTTTAATTAAAACAATTATTTACTTGAAAAATACAGATTTTAAATCTATAACTGATTTTATGACACTTTCAAAAATTAACTAAGGTCTTATCAAATTATCCTAATATCATAAGAAAAAAAATTAAATTTATGAATACATTTAAAGAAAATCAATTTTATTTTAAATAATTTTATTTATTATAAAACTATAATTAAATATTTATGACATACAAAAACACCAACACATAATTTACTATTTTTTAAAATATTCATTCATTTATACTACGATATAATTATATAATAATTTCATTTATAAGGTGCTTAAATTATATTTATACTTTCATGGGTGATGTTACTATTTATTAGTACAATTTACTATTCATATGGGTTATATTACTATTCTTACAGTCAAGTTACTATTTAATCGATATTGGTTCCTTAACTTCAAAAAATACCTCTTATTTCATTCATTCATCATTTAAGATATTTGTATTGTGTTATGTAAGTAATTTTATGTGATCTATACTATATGAAATAAACATAATAAGGGGAATGTCATTGATAGAATTCTGGTTCGTTATAGTATAGCCCCTATAATGGATGGGTTTACAAAGGAGGGTAACACATAGTCCCAAATAGTTATGGGGGTCACACATCTTCATGAGACAACTTCTCCTACCTTACCACAAACACTCATTAGAGTGAATTATTGAATTTTTTCTATGATTATGGTGACACCGTGTGACAAGATAATAATTTTTAGTACCAGCATCAATTATGGAATCTTGTTCAAAGGAAAACACAAATCAGATTGCACTCTAGAAGATCAATGCAATTTTTTAAGGAAGTTTATGGATCAATCGAGAGTATGAAGCATATCAAAGACATATCATCTTGAATTCCCTCAGTTGTATTGAGGAAAGATGGTATGGGAGATCATTGGGACTATCTATGAGACCCACGAGCTTGAGGACATGGTGGGTTTCTAGGATGATGACAACGATAAGAAATATGGTGTAATAGTTTCATTATAATAATGGAACATGTTGGGGGGTAGGAGGGAATATAAATGGGAATATTATTAGTTATTTAGTGGAGGGGTTCTATTTTAAATAAATAGAAGCGGGTGAGAGAGTGGGGAATCCATAATAATAAAATTCTTGGTTGCACTTGCAGTTTGGCCATTGGCTTATGAGTCGACCTTCATTGCATGGATTGGGTGGAAGTCTCTTATAGTTTGTCTCCTTAATTTTTATTCTTATTTTTTCTTCTCTAATTATTCCTCTTTGACTCAATTAATATAAAAATTCATCAGTTCTGGTTCTTCTTTTTATGTGATTACTTATCACATTATATGGAAACTGCCAATCCAGAATGCTAGAACTTTTTCTAGGGTCCATAGAAATTTCTTGTTGAGAAATGTGGTGGCCCATATACTAAAATTTAGTTCTATTGAAAAAAAAATATTTCAGTTAATAAAAAATTTATGATTCTATAGAATTTATAAAATTTAGTCTAGCTGTTCAGTATACTCTACCCAAATACTACTGTACATAAGTTTATCATCAAATAAAATGAAAAAAAACTTTTGAATTAATGGTTTAAAGAGGATATTCATGGTAGCTTGAAATGTGGTGTGGGAATTCATAAGACCAAATGGAATAATTTGTTTAGTGTCCTTCATGGGTGCAGAAATAAATCATTTCAATATCATATTCTCAGAAACAAACTTGGTGGAAACCTAAAATAATGTCAAATTTGGAAAAATATTAGGTTCCAAAAAAAATTATCTAAAAATTCCTCAATAATAGTAATATGAAACAGATTTGAAATATTTTTTTGATCAAGGATGAGTAGTCAAGACCCATGCACCAACTATCTTATTTCTTTTGAACAAATATTATTGGACTATAATAAGTCATTGTACTACTATGAATGAATCCCTACTATAAAAAATATTCCACCTGAATCTCCACTTCATTATTCATGAGATAAGAAATTTTTTAAGACCGAACATTAAATGGGGATAATGGTTTATGTAGTCGTATGTCCTGATCAGAAAAAGCTAGATTGTTGGCCCCTAGTAACTTAAAAAATATGAATATACGCTTCAAAAAACATGTTCACTATTGTAACTAATTTCAGTATAGAGGAATGCTCATGTTCGGCCTCTGAAATTTTCATCTTCCATTGGATGCCCTATGAAAAAATACTTTCTATAAGAATGGTGTTCAAAGCTATATGGGCATCCTGACTAGGCCAAATTCCCTAAAAAGTTATTATTTGAATGAAAAGGAAAATTCTCATAGTTAAATTTATCTAATGGTAAGTTACATATCCCAAGGGTTATAATAAATACATTCCCAAAACAAAGTTGCGTCCAAACGTGTTGAAAAGATAAGAATCCTTTTAAAAAACTATGTTTCCCTACTGAATAGGTAAGGTATTTCATATTTCACTAGAAAATTATTAATTGACAATCTATCAAAAACACTCTAAAAGGTTTATTTTGGGACACTATAACAACTAATATTTTAAGCAATAATCTTGATGGAAAATTGTGTCTAGAACCACCATCCACAATCACCAAAACTGGAACATCCGAAATTGAACCTTCAAGAATCATTGACTTAGTTTTATGAACTCCCTTCTCAACCAATGTTCGATGACATAAATCATGATAGGTCATCATCAAATTTAGTTCTTCCTCATCAAAATGGTTAGTTCATATTCATTAAAATCATCCCCTACTTCTTGAGTCACAGTACAATCCCACACCATCAGAAAGAAACCTTTATCTAAAAACTTTTGAGCTGGACCAAATTTAACTCAACAATATTAAAAATGTCCTTTATCCTTGAACTCTTAGAATTTTTTATGATAAATATTTTGAACCCCTTTCCACCTCGGATTACCATCCTTCATTTTCTAAAAGTCACCCCATTTGAATTCATAGTTACATGACTAAATTTGACTGTCCCGCTACTAAAAGTTCAACCAAGAGATACAGTAACTGTTGTCCAAAGAACTCTCTAACCATGGATAATGACTGTGAAAATTAAATTTTGTTCCATGTAGTAAGTTATTTGATATAATTCATGATTTTGTGCTAGTTTTGGGTGTTTCTATTGTACTCTCAATTTATTGATGTAATCCTCCTAAAAACATATATACCGGCCATCAGGATGACTTGGTACTCTCAAATAAACACTATCAAGTTTATTTATATATTCATCTATAATACCTTGTTACTTAATTCGTTTTATTTGTATTATAGGATCATTATATTTTGTTGTACCAAAACATATATGAAGCTTTGCCTTTAACTCCTCACATTCCAGTGTCACCCACATCTTATGTAAAGAAATAATCCATTGATGAACATGACCTTCCATACATAGTTACACAATAAGAAATCATGGATAGCAGTGGGTTTCTTGGATCAAGAATTATTCCTATAACTTAGTTATCAATACTACTAGATCTTTTCTAGAGAATGTAGGTAATTCTATATGAATAGACAAAGTACTCAATTATGAGTGTATAGACTATCAAACGCCACTCTTTGAATATGTTGTTTGATCTACTGTATCTATTTATCCTCATTCAACCATGTAATGTACACCACATGAATTTGGAATAAAAACTCATGTACATGATGTACTGTGTATGTTTTTTTATTCTCCCCTC
This sequence comes from Viscum album, assembly GCA_963277665.1. Classification (NCBI taxonomy): domain Eukaryota; kingdom Viridiplantae; phylum Streptophyta; class Magnoliopsida; order Santalales; family Viscaceae; genus Viscum; species Viscum album. The sequence goes on from OY728126.1 coordinate 1,674,348,306, forward strand.
CTAATGCCTCCAAATTTTCCAGGTGTACCTTCGATGACTCTGATTTGTTCACTACTCATTGTACTAATTCAAGAATTACCCATCATACATAAATTTCAACAATTATCTTAATTTTATCCTAAATAGAATGAGAAATCATGGCCACTGACACCTCCAATTGTTTTTTTAGGTTTTGTGATATTCCCTCAACTATCTTCGTTGTTTTGTTGCAACTCTAATTGTTGCATATTATCCACTGTCAATACCTGCTGCATATGATCCACCTATGTCTCCATCGCTGATACTCTTGATTCCATATTCATAAGCATCCACCATCCTATTCAGTCCAATTATAGAGTTGACTCTAGTACACTGATTCAACTCTCAATGAAGGAACCTATGTGATAGAATCACAACTTTTTATAAGAAAATTAAAAAAAATTCAGATGATCAAGCTATGAGTATTAAAAAAATTCAATAAATAGGAACTTATAAAAGAAATAATTACATATATAAAGGGTAATAAATGAAAAACATTACTCCCATGAAAGTCTCTCTATGAGCCTGGATGAATCCCTAGACAACTTTTGAAGTAAGAAAGAATAAAATCCATGACATCACCTAAGACTTATCAGCACTTAATAAACTATAGGATCATGTCGAACACCATTTTACCATTAATTTAAAAGAGTTGGTCACCTCTATATAACATATATATTTAATAGATTTTGTGTCTCCCACTTATCTGCCAAAATTAATTACTCCAATTGACCCGCCAGCTAAGCACCCTCCCTATCAGATGTTAACTCTAGTTTTTCAAAACATTGATGTTTTTCTAGATGATAATACTGCAACTCATTGGCATGGTCAAACAATGATGAAATAAATAATCTTAAGTTAAAGTGTTTTTTAAGAATTATTCTTAAAATATATTGTTTCCCATATGTTCCGAAAAATAATTTGAGGTGGATGCCTCTTTGACTTAGAGGGAGTCATCCTCAATGGCAATTTTCACTGATGTTTTTTCTCAGACTCTTAAAGTTGTTCTTGTTTATGTATAAATAAAAGTACAAATTTTTGATGTAATAGATTTTATTGATAATTAAACTCTTGATAAAAGGTTTAGAAGATAAAGGTTTATTGTTCAATCCAGAGAAGGAATTTATCCTCAAGTCAATTCACCTTCTTCTTCAATAATAGTTCGGTCTGATGTTATACCCAATTATTTTTTAGAAGAATTGGCCTCTGACAATACTAGGTTGGTCAATATTACTCAATAAAGGACCATATCAACATTGTTAGGTGTGATACCTCTTTTAAAAAAATATCCATATAGGGATACTCATAAAAGAGTTAGAGAAAAATTTGTTGGTTTTATAATTATTAATGGTGACAGTGGATAAGAACAAGAAAAAGAGGATGCATCTTAGTTTGTTGAAAATATAAGAGTGATAAAAATCTATAGAACCATCCCATGCAGAGGTGATACCTAATGTTTATAGAAATCAACACATTGATGGAAATAAATAGGTTGAGGAAACGTAAAGTAGAAAAGTTCATCAAGATACATTTTCTCCTATACACCACAAACATCTTTAGTAATTCATATAGTAGAAATTGATACTTTTGATGAGGTATAATGAGATACTACTCTAAAATAATTAATGAATTTGAATCATTAAAAGTTTAGTTAATTGAGTCTATAATTTAGATTAAGACTTCCCATTATCACATAGTTTCCAAAAATGATGTTCATGAAGTGAAGTTTTTGGTTTAATCGGTATTGGAAAAGTTTTCAATGGAACATATCAGAAAATCCAAAGATCAGGTAGATATACAGTAAATATTGGGAGGGTTTTCTTTATCTATTTAATTATGAGTTATACCATTAAATAAATTTAATGTGAAATTTATTCTAGTAAAATGACTCAATTTCTTCAATGATATGTGATTTCCGAAGTTAGATTATTTTCTATGTTTCTATAAAGCTATATCTTATCTATTGATCAATATCAAATGGAAATCAACTCCTTAATAAAGGTAAAGGTTCCTAAAATTTAGAATCGTTCAGTACAAGTGTAAAAGGATACCAATTTTATTATCACTAGACTGCAAAGAATGGTTTGATCCTTAGAAAATGATATTGATATTTTAGAGAATATGTTTGAAAATATTCATTAGTTGGTGATAACAAATCTAATTCTTGAATCCTATAAAGAAGAATATGAAGAGGAGTATATGTTTCTTGAACTATAGAATAATCAATAATCATCAAAATAATATGAAATAAATCATACATATCATTAAATTTGTTTTATAGAAAATCAATTTGATTCATTGAGGAAACTAGTTTTTAGCTATTACAAGAAAGGACATTTACATAATATCTTTGTAAATTTCTCTCAATGGTTCTGGAATGGTTTCACAACTCTTTTTTATTATTGAATAAAATGATATCATGAAGAGAATATATGAAAGTTTGGAATATATTGTTTAAATTCAATTGATACATCTAACAAGACCTCATATTGTCGATCGTCATGCCTTAACCTCTCAAAGACTCTAAGAGAAATTTGAACCAACAAAAATTTACTTAAGGGAAAATCGTAGGTTAGAAAAAAAATGTAAATACCTTTAATTAAAACTTCTTCTAAACTATCCTTTTTTTCTTATAAATAAATTTGGTTTGGAAAGATCTCAACAATCTTATCTCATCATTCATTCCACCTCAGTTAGGATCACTCTATGTGATCGAGGAAGAGTTGGAAACTCTTTACTCGCACTCGATGATGTGGTTAGAGAAATTGTTGATGATATTTTTCATTCATCTTCACTTCTTATTGGACAGCCACTATCCTTCAAAAGAACCACCCTCCATGAAGTTATTTGATGTCTCAGAACTGAGAAAAATTCATAGTTTTCATGTTTAGTTGAATGGTAGTTCAAACAAACATCTAAATAGTGTTTTAAAAACATTTGAATGTTTCTATACTCTTATTGAATATCTTTAATCCATTTCTTTCTTTTGTTAGTATTATAAATTTAATTGGATCTATTTATCTATATATTCTGTGATTTTTACATTATTCACTATTCTTGTTTTATGTTTCTCTTTTATTATTTATTTTTTTGAACTTATTGATGATTTATGAAGTTAAATATTTTTGTTAACAAAAATTCATGAAATATTATATTCCCATTTAGTAGTATCAATTATTTACATGTATTCATGTGTGATATTTATTTTATTATTCTTCATTGTTTAACTTTATTTTGACATATTGAAAAGGGAGGGAAGAAAATGAAGAATATAAAATTAAAAAGGGGGAGATGAAAAAGGGGAAAAAATTTAAAATTTATTTTAAATCTCTAATCATAAGGTTATTTGAGGTGAAATAGATAAATTATTAAAAAAATAACATATATATTCCAAGGAATATTATTAAATTCATTTCTCTATGATGCTAACAGAACATTAAACAGACATAAATACAATTAAATTCTATTAACCATTTACAAAAAATACTAAATAAATCTGAAGGTTATCCCAAAATAACATGCATATGACAAAGAAATAGGACTCAATTATTCCAACCCAAGTGGATTGATTACCTGATGAAATTATAATTTCACTTAAATCTTGAAAATGTTCACAGAATATATGGAATAAAAATGCTAAAACATTGTATAAAATCATATAAAATAAAAAGAATTAAATTAATATATTAATAAAAAGAAAATCTAAATTGAGTAAATAAAGGATATCCTAATCACTGATCATTGCAATACCAAAATAATAGAAAATCATCTATAACTAGAATTTGATAAGGCCTTAGCATAGTTGGGTACATGTATTCATCACCAAGGTAACCACCCATTCTGTTTCTGAATTCCTTGAGCCGGGTATGTTGCTTTATTAAATCATGGTAAGAGACTCCACATGCCATAGTAAGGAACTGTAATCTGGTATAATAGTTTAAGTGACCATATGAAAAAAGGTTTTTTCCCCAATCCTTTGGAATCTACCCATATTCCTCCAATACAGAATCATGTTTCACCACCATATAATAGAATCCCCCCATGATATAGTTCTTCACCAGAATCCAAAAAAACAACAACATAACACTAGTAAATAGAAACTCAAAAGAAAAAAAGTACTAAAAAAATAAATTATCAATAGGGTATTTACAAAATAAGATTTACATTAAATATATGATAATTTAGAGAATGTAACAAACAAGTAGATAATAAAATTTATATAAAATAATACTTTCTATGAATCCATTACCTTTTTAGATTCATGATTTTGTGGATTATTTCTCCATCTCCCTCCATCAGCACACATTGATGTGTCTTCTCACAACCCTATTTACAAAAAATACAACTTCATCTTCAATGATCTATTTGGGTATTTCAGATTTTGGCAACCCATATTTCATTTATGGTAAAATATCATGGTTAGTGAAGTGAAAAATGAGGATGTAAATTCACACTCATTGTGTACTTGAATGTTGTTTCTTTAATGTTAAAAATATGAACTAGTGGTCATGTTAACTCAAACCATATCAGGAAATCATAAAGTCAACCACCATCTAAAAAACTATAACCACGGGTAAAAATACATTAATATTCATGAAATAAACATCAAGTAGTAATAATAAGATCATGCTTTAGATAATTATTTAAATATAATATTCATGCCTTACCAAATATTTTACATAAGAGGCACTTTAAAAAAATAATAAAAAGAGAAACTAAAGAATCCAAAAATAGTTCATAGGTTTTAATACTCTGTCGTTTATTCAACATCCCAAAAATCACTAAATATATTAACCATAAAAAAGTATATAGAACATTGTTTACCTAAAAATTTAAGTAGTAGGTCTCTAAACTATGGTGAATATGCAATAAACAATAAAACTAAAGGGAAATTTTACCAATGAAATTAAAAAGAGGCTATTACACTACATATAGGGAGATTCTCACTGATTTTTGTAATGACATACTCACATGACACATAACAAAATATTTTAAATAAAAAAAATAATATAAATATACTAATGTATATTAATATAAAAGTTTTTTTCTTAAAAAACATGTGACATGCGCCACAAATAAAATATATTAATGGTATAATATCATAGGAATATCAATTTAAAATTTATTTGGATGCATAATAAAACACGTTGGATAAATTTGTATTATGTTCTTTAGAAAAAAAATTCACCTTGATTTAATTGTGGAATTACATCAGACCATCTAGAAATATTTATAATAAGAATTTAAGGATTCAAAAGAACATGCATATCTAACTATAATTCATATGTAGAAGTAGATTAAATAATTTTAGATACTACTATCACTGTAAAAATATAATTCATCTAATATAAAACTATTTCATTTAACCGCAATAAAATGAATTTGGTGAAGTTGGAAAATTAGAAAATGTTCACTCAAACTTCAAAAAAACATGGAATATTTCAATGTATCATTATGATAGTTCCATCCTAAAAACATACAATAAGTGTTCAGTGACATGAAACCCAATCCACCTTATATGTAGGACATATTAAATTAGTGGTCATTGGACTTTGATACTGAATTTCTAAGATTACAATTGACTCAGGGCCTATCACCAAATTCTATAAAATAAGATAAATATCTATCTAATGAATGAAATAATAAAATTCAATAGAATTTTTTTTTCATGTGTTTGAACCCCAGTTGATTCTTCATTATGCTCCAATTAACTAACAATTATAGTAATCTATATTAATTTATATAAAAAACAAAAAATAGCTAGAAAGATCTTATTGTGTAACACATGATATCTCTATTCTCACTTCAATGAGAATCACTAACAATGACATCATTAAAGTTGTATGCAACTAATTTAGTTTATGATCCAGTAAATCTATCACAACCAATATATCCTAAATTAACAAGAAATACTATCAAAATTATTTTTAAAACACAATTTATAAAATTGAAAAAAATGAAATGTGATTATTCTTACTGGATAATTCCTTTAATATTTTACATGTATAATAAAATTTATTGGAAAAAAATCAACTGTCTTTTCATCATTATATACACTAAAATAAAGCACTCATTCCAAAGATACATAATTCACATTTTTAAAAATTTGAAACTTTTTTAATCCTCATGTTCTGATTAGAATAGATAAAATTTAATATTTGATCAATGAAATGTGATTTTTTTTTAATTTCTTGATTCTAATTTACCATTTTCAAATTTTTATTTTACTAAATTGAATTTGCGTATATATCTACAATTAAGGGGCATGTTCAGTAGAAATATGTTCATAACCATCACACCAAGAATAATAACTTTTCTAGTAGATTATATAATTTTTAGATACAAATACCATTGTTCTATAACATATAAAAAAATTATTGTCATAAATTTTCATTGGAAATCACAAATACATATATTTTGAGGAAGTCTGGAATTTTTGAAAACTATGATCATTTTGAATTGTGCCTTATCTCAGAATATTTTGAGTCCATTAATATGAAGTGGTTTCAAAAATTTAAAATATTGTATGAATATAATTTACCAATCGACCAAGTAAATCCAGAATTAATAGTGATATTTTAGTGAGTATGAGTTTTTATAGTTTCATTAATATCATATTTCATTTATATGAGTTATTTTATTTTATAATCAGTTTTTAAGACTTACATGTAATCTATAGATATTATAATTGACTTATTATTATTAATTAGCATAAATAAACACTATTGCGGATGACTTAATATTGATAATGTGTTCATATTTATTGGTTGAGTGATGCTAATGAATATTGGACTCCATGATTGAAAATATTCCAAACATGATTATAGTTGTTTTAAAAGTTTGGTACTTATTCTATTTTAAAGTCACATGATCGTTATTCCAAATAAGATGAAGAATTTTATAAAATACATGAATAAATGTCACCTTTAATAATATAGTTAACTCATTTTTATAGGTTTACATTTTTTAAATTTAATTACTCAAATAAATTATTTTTTTATGTAATAAGAAATATTTAAAGTCTCCACTATATCATATGATATTATTAACTATAGAAGAAATAAATGACATTTTAATTATGTAGGAAATGATTCATAATTTGATGATGTCAATCTATATCAGACTATCATGGATAGATTTTTTTCATAGAATATTTCTCCCATGGTCACAACATGTGAATGATGTTGAATTGGAAGAAGTGTTTCATTTTAGTGAATATAATGATGAAAAGACTATTGATTTTTTTTCATAAATTGCATGGTACATATAAAATATTCAAGTAATTATTGAGTAATCCTCATCACCATTCATTTTTTGTTAATTTTGTAAACTGTGTTTTATAAATATTATTGATTGTATTAATATTTAATTTTGGATTTATTGGTTCTGAGAGATTTTATGGATCAATAACTAAATTAGTTGCATCAAACATTTATGATATCATTTTTTGAGGACCTCATTGATGTCATACTAGATAAATAATGTGTTACAATGTATGATTTTTCTATATATATTTATATTTATTTTGTTTGTTTTTTATAAATTGATAGAGATTACATTAATTGTAAGTTACTTAGAGTATAATAATGTCTTTCTTAATGTTCAAACACAAGAATGAAACATTCCTTCTAAATTTTATTATTTTTTTCTTTATATCGATATTTATCATATTTTATGGAATGTGGGGATAGACCCTAAGTCACTTGTTAGTTTAAAAATAAGGTATCAAAGTCTATTGACTATTAAATTAATGTGAGATGAAAATGAGTTGGATTTTAGTGCATGTTGTTTCATATTAATTATATTTTTTAGGATAGATATTTCACTATGATACATTGAAATATTCCATGTGTTTTTCAAGATTTAGTGGATATTTAATAATTTTTCAACTTCACTAGATTCAATGGATTACTGTTAAATGAAATACATTTATATTAGCTAGAGTGGATTTTCTTAGTTTTATGAGTTTCTTAAATTATTTAATCTATTTCTACATATGAATTAAAGTCATATATACATATTCAACTATAACCTAACATTCTTGTTTTAATTTTTAACAAATGGTTATATGTAATTTCACCATTAAATTAAGGTGATATTTTTATCTATAAATCAAAAAAATAACAACAGTGTTTTTTTATACATAAAACACAATGTTGAATTGATTTTCCTATTTCATTCCACCATTACTAATTTTTTTGGTGAATGAAAGTTCGTTTTCAAGCATAATATAGTATATTAATGTACAATATAATGCATTTTTATATTATTATTTTGATAAAAAAATATTCTATTAAGTGTTATATGAGCATGTTATTTACACAATCATGCAGTAGCTCTGTATATGTTATATCGTAGATTCTTCTTAATTTATTTATTAATTGATTCCCTTAAATTTCATTGTATATTTAATATTCACCAAATATTAGTGACTTGGTGTTTAATTTTTCAAGAAAACATGTTAGATATATTGTTTATTGGTTAATTTCTCATGTGATTTTTGGGATGATGAAAAAAGAAGGGAAATGATTGAAAGCATATTTTTTTGAATTATTTAGTTTCTCTGTTGGGACTTTTTTGTAATGACCTGACCCCATTTTCCTAGAGTCGGTGCATTGTAACATAACATTAGCATGATACAACTAATCAAATCCCGAAAGACTGATCAGTTTAGTATCCTTGGAAGTACTAGATACATTCATAAGTTTTACATTACATCATGAAATAAAAACATCAACAAAATTTTTCTCATTTTTTAAAACACTTATATACTTATCCTATCCCTGCAGGTAAACCATAAAATACTTCTTCACACCCTGGGAAAAATAAAAAATAGAAAGGGGTGAGCTCAGATGCTCAGTAACAATAACAATATAGTAGAAACATTCATAAATAAGCTTAAACATTTAAGGAAATTTATAAGACTAAAACAAACCCCTTTTAAACTTAAACATCATCATAATATGGAAAATATAAAATCAAATAATTCCATTTTCTTATTCACATGGATATTATACTATTCAAATAATCACATGTAATATCAATATCCACTTTTATAATGATGGATTGCATAATTCCAGACTTCATAACCACATAGTCAACACCTTGGGCCAAGACTAAAAATAAGATTTCTTCATGGCCTTATTACAAGATACTATTTTGTCTCATGAGACCTAATGATGCATCAAGGAGCTATAGAGGGCTCCAACCATAACTTACTAAGTCCAATGCATTCCTCATATGAAAAGATTCAAACATAACATAAACATTTGTATTAAAACTAGAATACGAAATGTCAATAATTTATCCATAAACCATGAATGGTATAAAAATAACACATCCACAGTCAAACATATCAAAAAAACTTCAATACAATATGGAAGATGTGTATCATAACAAATCAACTACAAACAAGCTTAAAATCCATCAAAGGATGATGACATAGATGAAATCAAAACTTTTTTAGATAAATAACTCTTTCTATTTTGAAATCATTTAAAAGTCATATATTATAAAAGAAAACATTTATTTTGAAAATATTATTATAATATTTTAAGGGAAACTTTGATGATGTTATAATGGCAAAAAATAGCTTCACTCGCTGTATAAGTTAAGAAAACATTCCTACCTTAATTTTTTCAAAAGGGTTATAAAGTACCTTGTTTAGAAAACAAAGGGAAGATTCCTTTAAAAACATATAAGGTCAAATGAGGGAATAAATTACTTTAACCCATTGTTTAGTAAATATTAAAAATGTTTTGAAATACATTTTTTATGAAAACACAGATGTGGATTATAAAGTGGTCCCAGTAGATACTTATGTAAAAACAACCTTGGATAACAAAGAGATTGTAAAATTAACCCTTACCATGTACTTTTACTTGGTCACGGGTACATTAAACTCATGTATAATAGTTATGTAATTATTATTAAATTATAAAAAAACTATATACAAAAATATTATATCATATATTATCCTCTAATATTGCTTTGTTAATAATATTTTCGAAATATCATTGTTTCAGGTGTTAACTGATCTATTTTCCTTTATATGATCAGTTACATAAGCCATGTTTGTTATGGATAGGATGTATTTTCTTAATATATATAATTATATTAAGTTATTAAACATTATTTTTAATCATAAAATGAAAGTTCTTCTTGAATTATTACGATGGGGAATGAATCTCATCACGTTCGTGGAGACGGTAATCCATACGTAAGCATGAGCGACAATATCATTGTATTGATAGAGTAATCGTATATAATTGGATGTTATATCCTATATATAGAATCATTAACATGTTATATTTATTATTTACATCAGTTATACTCATTATTATACCCATCCAAATAATGAAGTGTTTGAATAACAAACTACACCATGACGTTGACACGGTAATCCGTACGTACGCAGGTTTGGTGACTTTATCATTTATAGGATAGATAGAATAATGAATATGGTTGTACCATTTTTATAATTAATCAAATTATATAGAATATACTAGATTTATTATTTTATAATGTAAACAACAAATAAAAAAGAAGTCGGAGAAGAAAATTACTTGAAAGAGGTGATGAAATATTTACCACTTCTTCGAGTTCTTCATTTTGATTTGATCAAAAGGGATCCTTAGGATGGATTTATGACCAAAGTAAGGCCTCTAGAATTAAGGGAGGAAATTTTTTAGGATATTTGGGTAGGGGTTTGACGAACCAAAAGTCTTTGGAGGTGTGAAATTAAGAGAAGGGGAAGTTCCCATTTATAAGAGAGGTGAGGGTCACTTTAAGAAAAGCTTGAAATATTATTTTATAATAAAATAATTTTCAATTTATAATGGCACAAAAATAAATTATTTAAAGGATAAGGTGGGTAATGGTAGAAAACCTCTCAAAAAAAGGTTTTAGACAGGTTTCGGTCATCTTATTAACCTTATCTATTAGATTTAACTCTTAGTTAAATAGTTTCACATTTACCATGTCTCTTTGTATTTTTACATTATATGGTTAATATACTTACTATAACAAGCCAAGAGAACCCCATGTGGTTTATTATTTATATATATAACCATATCTAAGTCCTTTTGCTGAACCATATATTTTTAGGAATATTATATCAATTAATAATATAATATTTGTTTTAAAAACTCAATTATGTCAATTTTGACACTATTTAGTATTTGATTTTTTTGAAAGCCATAAAAACTTTATCCCTTAGAATAATATTTATTTAACCAACCATAAAATGTAATATTAACCTATAAAATTAGTTTAATTCATTATAATTCTCATTTTACATTTATTTGGATATTTATAATATCAATTATTTTAATATTTTATTAATAAGGTAATTATTGCATCATCATTTTGACATAAATAAATTATATTATATAATTTCTAAAAAATATAAATAAAATAACATTATGAACGAAATCCTTTTATATTTCTAATTAATAATTATAGTGGAATTTATATTGTGTTTAACATTATATTAAAAATGGTTTAGTTATTAAACTTTGAATTTAACTCTTTTAACTCTTCTTTAAATAAAATAATAATAAATGTCCTAATCTAATCCAAGTGGACCAAAGAATATCATATTTTTTTCCTAAGGTTTTATTTTTGTCTAATTATTCTTATCCATTAGAATTAGGATATGTGTTAGGGTAATTATGATATCATTTTAACCCTTAATTACCCTATTTACTTTTAATCGTGGTAAATAAAACTCAAAAGTTACTATTCACCAAAATTTATTTTCATCTTGTTGAACAACATTTTACTTACTGATATTAACTATTTCTGTTGGATTTTAGAAATTCAACTCACAAAATCGGTAAAATTATGTTTCATACGAATTTTCAAATGCTCCTAGGAGGTCGGTAAATGGCGGTAAAAAGTTCGATAAAATTTTATATATCTAAACTTATTAAAAAATGACACCAATGAATTATGTTGAAAATATATAGGTATTATGTATCTATTTTAAGCTAAAATAAATTAAAATAAAATAACTAATTATTTAAATAAAAAGTCGGTTTTAACCAATAACGTAGTGTTCTTCACTATTCCTCTGAAGTGCACTGTGTTGCATTTGTTGTCAATGAGGTATGTTGTTGTCAAGGAATGAATGGATGGATGTCAAGGAGTCAAGATGTGAATGTCAAAGGATGTGATGATGTTGGTGGTAAAGGAGAATGGCCATGGTACTAAGATGCATGTCACTTAGGAGATTCACTAAGTGGTATTGGAAATTGTGGTTGAAACATTCTCCATGTATATCTGACGATTGTTGAGCTGTTCTTAAAGTTCAAAGAACTTGTATCAACTGGATACAATGTCACAACATGATTAGAAGACCATGCATTGTAGTGACAATGCATGAGGAGTTGAAGAAGATCCATCCACAACTACTAAGTGGATGATGTGCATTAACAAAGTCCATGCACTATGACTTAGTGCATGAGAATCAGAAGAAGATCCAATTGATCTCTGATTTGATCAACGAAGCCCATTGAAGATGTTATGTGATTCAGGAGCATCGGTTGATGGAAGAACCTTCAAGAATTCCATTCTTAAATGATGATTATATGTTGAAGAAGGATGATGAATTCTAATGAAGAAGAAGAAATAAAGAAGATGAAGAATGGATTAGAAGAAGAGTTGTGGCATTTGGCATTTGAACTTAGTCACTTTGTTTTTACACAAAGGACTTGTTCTATACTTAAGAAAAAAATAAGCCACCAAGGAGGCCAGCCGAGGGATCACCCAAGGCACTTGTGGGACTCAAGGTCACCACGCCCATGGGGAACCCTCAAGGCCAGGGCAGCATCCTTGAGGCAGGGGCGCACCCGTAGGACACCGCAAGGGTGCCTGGGGCACGCCCGGAGGAGCGCGGCAGGGGCCGTGTGTAAGCCCCCGAGGGCACGCGGTGATGAAGCCCGCACACCCGAGTGTGCATAGTGGGCGCTAGGAGCGCGCCCGCAAGAGGCATGAGTGGGCGCAGAGCGCGCCCGCAGGGAGAACACGGTGCGGGGCGGCACCGTGGAGGGAGAGGATTCAACTGAGCCGGCTGGGGGAGCGCTTAGTTGATAAGGCGCGGAGAAACCGGGCGCCATTTCGATGTGGGACGCGGAATTTTTCCGCGGGAGCGATCCTGGCCGCACGATCGATCGCGCGCCAGATCTCGGCCGCACATCTGATCCGCGGCGAGGTGATCTGATCCAGGCCGTCCGATGTATTTCGATCGCCTGATCCAACGGCTCCCGGCTCATCTCCTTCGTTGAGTCACCCTGAAGCCACCCGCGAGCCTCCAACGAACCAGGCGCCCTCCAAGCAAGCCAAATCGAGTTCCCGGCCACCATTTTCGATGCCGAAGCCTCCATTGAGCTCGTCTGGACCTACTGAACATGTCCATGCATTAAAATGACTCTTCATGCAACAAATGAAGATTTTCGAGTTTCGGCCGAAGGCAAACCGAAGGTGCCGAGGCCATGTGGTGTTTGTGTTTTGCATGGGATGGCCAAAACAGAGGCCGTGCATGCGTTCTAAGTCGCATGCACGAGGAGGAAAGAAAGAGGAAGATTAACCCGAGAAAAATAAGGAAAGAACCCACGGTGGAAACAGAGGAGAAAAACGAGATTTTACAGAAACTTAAGATCCGAAAATCTCGGTGGTTCAAGATTTTTCTCGCGCGGATAAACCACCTCTGCCTCGCCTATAAAAGAAGTGCCCAAGGCTCCAAAGAAGCTTGCTGATCGTTGGTTGAAAATCCGAAGTCCCGTGAGAAGCCTCTGCCTCGCGAAGTAGAAGCCCCGCGCAAAGAACTTGCGCGGCTGAAGGTTCCGGAGCCACCCGAGGCTTCGAAGGTCCCCTGCGCGCATTAGTTGTGCGACAGGAAGAGCTCTCCCTGCCCGCATACTTGCGCGGCAGGAGTAGCTTGCGCGCCCAAGGTGTCCTCACCCTTGTAGCTTGCGCGCCTCATGGTGTTGCATCCTGCACACCCAAGTGCCTGTGCACCCCGCGGCTCAAGACACTTGCGCGACAGTGTGTGTGTGCCAAGTGGAGAAGAAGACCCGAGGTCTTGGTACCGTGTGTAGCTGTTGGAGAAGGAGTTGGCCGCGGCTCAAGCAGACCCTTGCGCTCCTCCTTTGGCATTCAGGTGGAATAGAAGAAGAAGGCCGAGCCTTGTGCTTCTGTGCAATGTGAAGGAAGAACACCCTACGGGCAGTAGGTGTGCAAAGCAAGAAGAGCTGAGGCTTTGCCTCTTGTGTGTGCAAAGTAAAAGTTGAAGGCCGAGAGGAAGTTTGTGCAAAAGAAAAATACAAGTGGAGGCCGTAGCCCTTGTGTGTGCAAAATGGAGTACCAAGTGGGTGCATAAGAGGAGTGCACACTTTGAAGGAAATTAAAAGAACAAGGAAGTGTGTGTGCTTTGCAATTGAAGTAGGCCAAGCTCAAGTGTTTCCCAAAGTGAAGAAGTTTTTTGTGCAATGAGATAAGGAGGCCGAACCTAGTGTGTGTGCACTAAGTGAAGTGAACACACTTAGAAGAAGGAAGAAAGAGGAGACCCTCACACTAAAGTACAACACACTTGTGAGTGTGTAAACAAAAAGAACAAAGTGTGAAGAAGGAAGAAGTGTGTGTGCTTAAAGCAATTGCACTCATTGAGTGTTTATCACACTAAGAAGAAGAAGGGGAGTGCATGAATGCATGCATGCACGTGCACACGTGAACAGAGTCAAATCAGTGGTGTGCATTTGAGTTGTCCAAGACTTGAAGATCTTGAAGAAAATTTGAGAAGGCCATGCAATCAGTGCATGAGGATTCAGAGTTGCCATGCACTCAGTGCATGAAGTTGAAGTGAACTGAGACTGAGCCAGACTGAAGTGAAAGATATTGTTTGTCTGAGTTTTCAGTAATTGAGAAGAGCCTGATCAAGTGAAGTGATCAGAAGATTGCTGAGCAAGACCAACAGACCTTTTCAGAGGCTGTTGAAGATTCTTGAAGAGAGAGGCCAGGTCATCCTGAGAAGAAGGAGATAAAGCCTGAGCAAGACGAGAAGACCTGATCATCACAAGTGATCAGAGGTACAGAGCAAGGCCATCAGTCTTTATCCCAGACTGCTGAAGATACTTGAAGAACTAATGTGAAGAAGAGCTACTCGTGTGACTCGAGGAGCCAGGAGAAGACCCTGTGGGACTCAGGGAGAAGAAGTCTTCAGTGGGATTCTGGAGCAGGCCAGTGGGACTCTGGTAACACTGTGGGACGCAGTATAAAGACCCTCCTGTGGGACTCAGGAGAGATACAGTGGGAAGCTGTATCGACCATTGTAATTCTAACAAGTTATAATGGGAGAATCCATGCTGGGAGAGCATGGCAAGGATGTAGGCCTTTGGTGCCGAACCTTGTAAATCCTTGTGTCCTGTGCCTTTTTATTACTGCATTATCAGGGAAAGGTTGAGAGATACAAGAAGAGTGGATCGAGGCCTTAACAAGACATAGAGGTTTAATTGATAAGGAATCAATTAGTAAAAAGATTTTAAGGGATCACTGATTCACCCCCTCCCTCTCTCAGTGATTCACACTGATCTGGGCACTTCAATTGGTATCAGAGGGAGGTTACCTCTAAAAGATCCAAGGGAGTCTTTATGAAGTGCAGATTTGAGGAAATGAGTGACCATCCTCAAATGGAGATATCTGCCAAGACTCAGAAAAATAGAAAGAAGAAACAGGCCAAGAAGATGAAGAAAGCCTGTCCTAGCTGTGATGAAGTTGAAATAATGAATGATCTTCAGAGTGCACTCAAATATCTTCAGAAGACAGTTCCCATGGAAGTGGCAAAGTGTATAGCTACAGGCATCCATGATCTTCATGAAGAAAAATCACAGATAGAAGAAGAAGCCAATGCAATGGTAGATCAATTGGCTAAAAGGGTTGGCATAACCAACACTCTCAGAAAGCTGGTGAAGGCTAAGGAAGAAACAATTTCTCTTTGCAATGATAGATATGAAGATACTTGTGAAGAATTGCAAAGAAGCCTTTTTGAGAAAGAATTCTTTAAAGTAATAATCAAAGATGGTTACCATGCACTGGAGAAGAGGCATAGAGTATCAATGGTTGTTAAAGATGCTCAACTTGAAGACAAAGTAAAAAGGGTGAAGGAGCTTGACAACTCATTGCTTGATTTAAAGAAGGTGCATGAAGACCAGATGAAACAACTGGTGGAGAATTGGGAAGGAAAGCTAAGAACTGTTGAGGATGAGAAGAACTCCCTCAACATGAAATACTTAGAACTAGAGGTGATATTGAACAATCAGCAATCACCCAAAGCCAAAGCCTCCCAGTCAGCTGAAAGAAGAAATGTTGCTACTCAAGTGAGCTTTGAAAAGGATGATTCTAAAAGAAAGACATCCTATAATAAAAGGGCAACAACTTCTAAAAAGAAGGTACCATCCATACCATCTTGTACTGATGCTTCTAATTGTGTTTTCACAAAAAGTGCAGGATGGAAGAATAATTCCAAACAAATATGGATGAAGACAGTAAAGAAGCAGAGCTCTCCTGAAACAGCACAACAGGTCAAGAAAAGTACCCTACAATCAGAAGGACTGAAGAGGTCAAGATTCATGGGACAATGCTGGTGTTGTAACAAGTATGGGCATTGTGCAAAGGATTGTTGGTACAATCCACTGAATGCCAAAGCACAGAGGAAGCCCATGCCAAGGGGGAGCAAGCCAGAAGGAAAGAAGCAACATCCACAGGTCCAGAGACATCTGTTTACTACTAACAGATTTGGATTTCTTGACAACATTTGGGATGTTTGCAAAAGTGGTAAAAATGATAAATGTCAATCTCCAACTGTATCCAAAGATGAAAAGAAGAGAATATCACTGAACCTGGCTAAAAAGGAATCCTTGGGAAGCAAGAAGATGAAAGCTGAAAAAGCTTCCAAGAAGATGTTGAAAAAGGAAGAGAAGTCCTTGGAGTCTAAATCCAAGAAGGGTGAGTCATCTAGAAGGACCACCAAGAAAATATGCTTCTACTGTGGAAAGAAAGGTCATACCATGGATCTTTTCAAAGAAGCCATGAAATATAATAGAAGCCAACTGCACTCAAACAGACAATCAATCCAGAAGAAGAAGAAGGGATTGATTGAAAACAAGTTGCCTAAGAAAGGTAGCTTGACAGCATCCAAAGAACCATGTGGAACTTCCAAAACTGAGGCCACTTTTCCAAATGATTTACTTGTCATATGGCCACATCAGTTGCAACTTGCCAGAGAACTACAAAGAGTTGAAGATGAAGCTCTGGAAATTTCTAAAGCAAAAGGGAAGAAGAAGGTTTCACATGAAGATGTTTTGGGAACCACACCAGCACAATCATCAATGAAGATCAAATGTGCAAGTGTAAAGACTGGTGAAAATGGGACATCTCGGTTGAGAGAATCTTCTCAACCTTGTTGTTCACATTGATGAACCAAGGAGGTTCCATCTTATTCCCTAATCACTTGTATTTATATGTGCTGACATTGCAGGGAATTGAAGATGATGATCATTCTAAGCTGGAGGATGGTTTGGAAAGAATTTAGTGCACCCCTTGAGGGGGAGCCAATCTGAAGAAGATGGGATTCTGAGATTAATTCTATCTTAAGAAGAGTGAAAGGGGGAGCTTTATCTTTGCACCTGAACTTTCTAATGAGTTTTGTGAAGTTGTGCAGGATTTAGCAAATTCATTGTTATATCTGAAAAATTTCAAACCCCTAAGCATGATCACACATGTGTAGTGAATGTGGACAGCATTGAGTTCCTTGGTTATATCACTCTTGTTTTCTACACCGGGTTAGCCCCAGTAGACTTAGAGATGATTTACTAAAGGTTCTTTGCTAAAGAGAACATGTGACATCATCCCTCTCTCAGTGTTTTTCAAGAAAATACTTTTCAAAGGGAGGAAGAGATTTTTGAAAGAGAACCACACCACACCTTTGCATTTGATTGCCAATAAGGGGGAGAAATATTGGCACACATATTGACCCATTCATATGTTCTCTAGTGTATTGCCAACAAATACAAAGGGGGAGATTGAAGTGCACTGTGTTGCATTTGTTGTCAATGAGGTATGTTGTTGTCAAGGAATGAATGGATGGATGTCAAGGAGTCAAGATGTGAATGTCAAAGGATGTGATGATGTTGGTGGTAAAGGAGAATGGCCATGGTACTAAGATGCATGTCACTTAGGATATTCACTAAGTGGTATTGGAAATTGTGGTTGAAACATTCTCCATGTATATCTGACGATTGTTGAGCTGTTCTTAAAGTTCAAAGAACTTGTATCAACTGGATACAATGTCACAACATGATTAGAAGACCATGCATTGTAGTGACAATGCATGAGGAGTTGAAGAAGATCCATCCACAACTACTAAGTGGATGATGTGCATTAACAAAGTCCATGCACTATGAATTAGTGCATGAGAATCAGAAGAAGATCCAATTGATCTCTGATTTGATCAACGAAGCCCATTGAAGATGTTATGTGATTCAGGAGCATCGGTTGATGGAAGAACCTTCAAGAATTCCATTCTTAAATGATGATTATATGTTGAAGAAGGATGATGAATTCTAATGAAGAAGAAGAAATAAAGAAGATGAAGAATGGATTAGAAGAAGAGTTGTGGCATTTGGCATTTGAACTTGGTCACTTTGTTTTTACACAAAGGACTTGTTCTATACTTAAGCAAAAAATAAGCCACCAAGGAGGCCAGCCGAGGGATCACCCAAGGCACTTGTGGGACTCAAGGTCACCACGCCCATGGGGAACCCTCAAGGCCAGGGCAGCATCCTTGAGGCAGGGGCGCACCCGTAGGACACCGCAACGGTGCCTGGGGCACACCCGGAGGAGCGCGGCAGGGTCCGTGTGTAAGCCCCAGAGGGCACGCGATGATGAAGCCCGCGCACCTGAGTGTGCATAGTGGGCGCTAGGAGCGCGCCCGCAAGAGGCATGAGTGGGCGCAGAGCGCGCCCGCAGGGAGAACACGGTGCGGGGCAGCACTGTGGAGGGAGAGGATTCAACTGAGCCGGCTGGGGGAGCGCTTAGTTGATAAGGCGCGGAGAAACCGGGCGCCATTTCGATGTGGGACGCGGAATTTTTCCGCGGGAGCGATCCTGGCCGCACGATCGATCGCGCGCCAGATCTCGGCCGCACATCTGATCCGCGGCGAGGCGATCTGATCCAGGCCGTCCGATGTATTTCGATCGCCTGATCCAACGGCTCCCGGCTCATCTCCTTCGTTGAGTCACCCCGAAGCCACCCGCGAGCCTCCAACGAACCAGGCGCCCTCCAAGCAAGCCAAATCAAGTTCCCGGCCACCATTTTCGATGCCAAAGGCTCCATTGAGCTCGCCTGGACCTACTGAACATGTCCATGCATTAAAATGACTCTGCATGCAACAAATGAAGATTTTCGAGTTTCGGCCGAAGGCAAACCGAAGGTGCCGAGGCCATGTGGTGTTCGTGTTTTGCATGGGATGGCCAAAACAGAGGCCGTGCATGCATTCTAAGTCGCATGCATGAGGAGGAAAGAAAGAGGAAGATTAACCCGAGAAAAATAAGGAAAGAACTCGCGGTGGAAACTGAGGAGAAAAACGAGATTTTACAGAAACTTAAGATCCGAAAATCTCGGTGGTTCAAGATTTTTCTCACGCGGATAAACCACCTCTGCCTCGCCTATAAAAGAAGAGCCCAAGGCTCCAAAGAAGCTTTCTGATCCTTGGTTGAAAATCCGAAGTCCCGTGAGAAGCCTCTGCCTCGCGAAGTAGAAGCCCCGCGCAAAGAACTTGCGCGGCTGAAGGTTCCGGAGCCACCCGAGGCTTCGAAGGTCCCCTGCGCGCATTAGTTGTGCGACAGGAAGAGCTCTCCCTGCCCGCATACTTGCGCGGCAGGAGTAGCTTGCGCGCCCAAGGTGTCCTCACCCTTGTAGCTTGCGCGCCTCGTGGTGTTGCATCCTGCACACCCGAGTGCCTGTGCACCCCGCGGCTCAAGACACTTGCGCGGCAGTGTGTGTGTGCCAAGTGGAGAAGAAGACCCGAGGGCTTGGTACCGTGTGCAGCTGTTGGAGAAGGAGTTGGCCGCGGCTCAAGCAGACCCTTGCGCGCCTCCTTTGGCATTCAGGTGGAATAGAAGAAGAAGGCAGAGCCTTGTGCTTGTGTGCAAAGTGAAGGAAGAACACCCTACGGGAAGTAGGTGTGCAAAGCAAGAAGAGCTGAGGCTTTGCCTCTTGTGTGTGCAATGTAAAAGTTGAAGGCCGAGAGGAAGTTTGTGCAAAAGAAAAATACAAGTGGAGGCCGTAGCCCTTGTGTGTGCAAAATGGAGTACCAAGTGGGTGCATAAGAGGAGTGCACACTTTGAAGGAAATTAAAAGAACAAGGAAGTGTGTGTGCTTTGCAAGTGAAGTAGGCCAAGCTCAAGTGTTTGCCAAAGTGAAGAAGTTTTGTGTGCAATGAGATAAGGAGGCCGAACCTAGTGTGTGTGCACTAAGTGAAGTGAACACACTTAGAAGAAGGAAGAAAGAGGAGACCCTCACACTAAAGTACAACACACTTGTGAGTGTGTAAACAAAAAGAACAAAGTGTGAAGAAGGAAGAAGTGTGTGTTCTTAAAGCAATTGCACTCATTGAGTGTTTATCACACTAAGAAGAAGAAGGGGAGTGCATGCATGCATGCATGCACGTGCACACGTGAACAGATTCAAATCAGTGGTGTGCATTTGAGTTGTCCAAGACTTGAAGATCTTGAAGAAAATTTGAGAAGGCCATGCAGTCAGTGCATGAGGATTCAGAGTTGCCATGCACTCAGTGCATGAAGTTGAAGTGAACTGAGACTGAGCCAGACTGAAGTGAAAGATATTGTTTGTCTGAGTTTTCAGTAATTGAGAAGAGCCTGATCAAGTGAAGTGATCAGAAGATTGCTGAGCAAGACCAACAGACCTTTTCAGAGGCTGTTGAAGATTCTTGAAGAGAGAGGCCAGGTCATCCTGAGAAGAAGGAGATAAAGCCTGAGCAAGAAGAGAAGGCCTGATCATCACAAGTGATCAGAGGTACAGAGCAAGTCCAGCAGTCTTTATCCCAGACTGCTGAAGATACTTGAAGAACTAAAGTGAAGAAGAGCTACTCGTGTGACTCGAGGAGCCAGGAGAAGACCCTGTGGGACTCAGGGAGAAGAAGTCTTCAGTGGGATTCTGGATCAGGCCAGTGGGACTCTGGTAACACTGTGGGACGCAGTATAAAGACCCTCCTGTGGGACTCAGGAGAGATACGGTGGGAAGCTGTATCGACCATTGTAATTCTAACAAGTTATAATGGGAGAATCCATGCTGGGAGAGCATGGCAAGGATGTAGGCCTTTGGTGCCGAACCTTGTAAATCCTTGTGTCCTGTGCCTTTTTATTACTGCATTATCCGGGAAAGGTTGAGAGATACAAGAAGAGTGGATCGAGGCCTTAACAAGCCATAGAGGTTTAATTGATAAGGAATCAATTAGTAAAAAGATTTTAAGGGATCACTGATTCACCCCCTCCCCCTCTCAGTGATTCACACTGATCTGGGCACTTCATCCTCAAAAATTGAAAGTTTTAAAAAAAATACCAAAAATTCACCCTAAGCTAATTTGGATATTCCAAAACAAAAAATGAAGTCCAATTTGAAAGGTAAAATTTATAAAATTTCAAAAAGTAGGTATTACTATTCATAACAGCTAGTTTGATTGGTTGTGGTGTGTTTGAACTCGAAGTTGCATAAAAAACAAGTTAATTTATTATTCAATGGGAAACATACCATGGAAGATTGGGGTGTTACATTCTACCCTCCTTAAAATAATTCGTCCTCGGAATTTCTAGAAATTACTGTATAAAAAGATTCAGGTGGTTCTTCATCATAAGTTCCTAGGGTTCCCACATTGCCTCCCCCATATTTTGGTTTCTCCATAGATCTTTTACCAGACGAGTAATCTGGTTTCTCTGGACATGTTCTCTTGTATCAAGAATTTTGACATGCTCTTCACAATAAGACATAATAGGTTCTAGTTCAATTTCCTCATAGGTGAGTACATGAGTTGGGTCAGGCATGTATTTTCTCAACAGTGATACATGGAGAACATCGTGAACTTTGGAGAGACTCGGCTGCATTGCCAAATTGTAAGCTACATCCCCAATTCGTTCAAGAATTTTGAAAGGTCTGATGTACCTGGGACTTAATTTACCCTTCTTACCAAATCGTATAGATCCCTTCCATGGAGATACCTTCAATAAAACATGATCTCCTACCTGGAATTCCAAATCCTTCCTTCGGTTATCAGTATAGCTATTCTGACTACTTTGAGCTGCTTTGATGTGGGTTTGGATAACCTTCACCTTTTCCATCGTTTCCTCAACATGTTCTAGGCCTACAAGTTTTCTTTCACCAACATCATCCCAACAAGTTGGTGTGTGACATCTCTTTTCATATAACACTTTATATGGTTCCATCTGAATACTTGAATGGAATCTATTGTTATAGGAAAATTTTACCAGAGGTAAATATTGATCCTACATACAATGAACGTCAACTAAGCAAGATCTCAACATGTATTCTAAGGTTTTAATAGTCCGTTCAGATTGTCCATCAGTTTGAGGGCGGTAGGTAGTGCTCAAACGAAGTTTATTATCTAGGTATTTCGGAAGAAGTTTCTAGAATCTTGATGTAAAATAGGGATCACGATCAGAAACAATCGATAGGGGTACTCCATGAATTCTTACAACTTAATTAATATAAAGTCTTGCTAAACATTCAAGTGGTAAATATTCTCTTATAGCAAGAATATGTGCTGACTTGGTAAGACAATCAACAATGACCCATATTACATCATTCTTTCTACGAGTATTTGGTAGTCTCATGAAAAAGTCCTTCGTAATATTATCCCATTTCCACACAGGTTTGGGAAGAGGTTTCATGACTCCTCTAGGATGTTGTCATCCAGCTTTCAGTTGTTGAAAAACCATACATATCGACACAAAATCAGAAATCTCTCTCTTCATGTTGTCACACCAAAAATGTTCTTTCAAATCTCTATACATCTCAGTGCTACCAAGGTGTATAGAGAAATTTGAGCTATGAGAATCATCTAAAAATTCCCTTTTCATATTAGGTATGTTTGGAAGACAATGTCCCTTCCCAAATTTTAAAATCTCATCTTCATATATGAAGTTGATCAATCTCCCACTGTTCACATCTTTAATTTTCTTTTGAAATTCCTCATCATCAGCCTGAGAACTTTTTTTTCCTTTCTAGTAAAGATGTTTTGGAAAATATTTGAAAAAGTATTGATGTTTCACCTTCCATGATTATTCCCAAATCTATTTTTACTAGATCCATGAAAATAAGAACCCTTTCAACTCTAATATTGTTTAAAACTCCATGATCTTTTATGATAAAAGCATATGCCACCATATTTTCCTTCCCCGGGTAGAGTTTATTATGAAATCATAATACTTGAGTAGTTCAAGCCATCTCCTTTGCCTCATGTTGAGTTCTTTTTTTGAGAAAATATATTTCAAACTCTTCTGATCAGTATAAATCTCACATTTTTCACCATAGAGATAGTGTCTTCATATATTCAAAGAAAAGATTACAGCTTCAAACTCAATATCATGAGTGGTACCGTTTTGATCAAGAATTTTTATTTTTCGTGATGCATAGGGAATAACTCTATCATTCTTCATAAGGACACAACCAAGTCCTTTCCTTAAAGAATCACTACAAATAACAAATCCATCGTTCCCCGATGGTAGATTCAAGATATAAGCATTTAATAATCTTTTCTTATGTTCTTTAAAACATTCTTCACACTTTTTTGTCCAAAAAAATTTAACCCCTTTATATGTGAGCTTGGTTAATGGGTTAGCCAATCGGGAAAAATTTTGGACAAAACACTGATAATAACCTACTAACCCAATAAAACTGCGTACCTCAATTATACTCATTAGTTCTTGCCATTATTAGATTGCCTTTGTCTTAGAAGGATCAACAAAGATTCCATCCTTAGAGACAACATGGCTAAGTAAAGAAATCTTCTGAAGCCAGAATTTGCACTTGCAAAACTTCCCATATAATTCATTTCTTCTACGAGTCTTTAGGATAATGTACAAGTGATTTTCATGATCTTTGTAGATTTTAAGTATACAAAGATATCATCAATAAATACCACTACAAATTCATCAAGATATTCCATGAAAAAACTATTAATTAGATCCATGAAATCAAAGGGTGCATTAGTCAGCCCAAAAGGCATTACTTTAAACTCATAATGCTCGTACCTGGTTCAAAATGTTGTTTTCGGAATGTCTTCCTTCTTCACACACAAATGATGATATCCAGATTGAAGGTCAATCTTTGAAAAATATTGAGCTCGATGAAGTTGGTTGAATAAATCATCAATGCGGGGTAGGGGATACCTGTTCTTTATTGTTATAGCATTGATCTCCCTGTAGTCATTGCACAACCTCATAGATCTGTCTTACTTCTTAACAAAAAGGAAAGGGGGTCCCCATGAAGAAACACTGGGGTGAATAAATACCTTATTACTCAATTCCTATAGTTGTTTCTTTAGTTACACTAATTCCACAGTGGTCATTCTATAAGGGGTCTTTGATATGGTGCTTGAACTAAGAATTAAGTTAATGGAAAACTCAATTTCTCATTCTGCAGGATGTCCAGGTAAATCCTCTGGAAACACATCGAAATATTATTGCACAATATTTACAATATCTATTCAAACATTATTTTCCTCACCCATAGTTATTTCATTCTCTTGTTCCCCAATAATTAAATTTTATTGAGCTACTGGGGGTGGATATAGATAAGAATCAGGTGGCGACCTTTCTACTCTAAAGATAAGGAACTCCTTACCATCATCGAAAATTGTAATATCCTTCCTCTTAAAAAATATTTTAGCATCATGGTCTGAAAGCCAATCCCTTCTAGGGATTATATCAAATTCAATCATGGGTATGACAATGAGATCAACAGATAAAGTACATTTATATGCCCTAATTGGAATTGATTCACAAAAATTTGTTGTGATGATACTTCCCTTAAGTGTTTTGACTAACAAATCCCTTGTTAATCCTAATTAAAAATATCTAATTTTCTTAGAAAACTAGGAAAATATGAAATAATGCGATGATCCAAAGTTAAATAAAGCATTGGATAAACTTGATGAAACCATTAAATTACCTACCACCACGTTTTTCGGAGCTTTAACCTCACCCGTAGTGATCACCTAACATTGGCCTTGCTCCCTTGGCCTTTTATAAGTTAAGTTCCCTAATCACTTAGGACATTCATTTTTATAATTCCCCTTTTCTCTACAATTGTAGCATTCAACAGCCTCTTTCATCCCCTTGCAATCATGAGCTTGGTGGCCTTTTTCAACACACTTGTAACAGACTCCCATTACCTTCTGGAAAGTACCGGGGTGTTTCTTCTCACATTTTCCACATGATGGATAATCAAATTTTCCCTTATTCCCCTTATTCCCATTTGTAGGGTGTTCTGTAGATCTCTTCTTCTCCTGCTTTTCTTAAAAGTTGTAAGACTTGGAGAATTATTTTTCTTTCTTGATAACACAAGAGACAATATCTTCATATGATAAGAAGGATTTTAAGACTAATGCTCACCGGAGAAATGGTTTTAACCCATCAAAGAATCGATCAATCTTACTTCTTAGGTTATGTATATAATATGCAGCATGACTTGGTATCCTTGTAAAGTTAGCCTCATATTTTGCAACATTCTCATCCTCCTTTTGTCCCAGACTCAAAAATTTCTTTTCCATATCCGCTTGATGGTCATGAGGAAATTATTTTTCTAATAAAATATCTTTAAACTCCATATGTTAAATAGTTGATACTTCATCATCTTCCTTTGTGTTTTGAATCAATGACCACCATTGATCTGTATCTCCCATGAGGCGATAAGATTCCATGACAAATTTTTCCCTTCCCCTACTCCCCAAAGAGTGAAATATTTTCCCTATTTAATTTATCCATTGCTCAGATTCTAATGGATTTGTTCTCCCATTTAATTTTGGTGGTTGTTTCCTCATGAAGCGGTCTAACATTGATCCTTCACATTGTGGATCTAGGTGCTCCATTTGGGTAAGGTTATTATTCATAACCTGAGCGAGTTTTCCCAGTACGGTGATAAGTTGATTAGCACCAATTGCTTAACCAGCTCCACTATAATTATCTTGAGTAGAAGTTAAATCCCTACATGTATTACGTGCATTGATACGGTTTCCATTCCATCCATAGGGCTCCATTTCTAAACAATGTCATACACTAGATTAGTTTATGAATCGCAATACAAAATTCCAAACTTGAAAAACAGTTAACATAAATTGAACAGTTTAGGGATATAATCCATAATCATAAAAAAATTTCTTTGAGTAAGTATATACTCATAAACCCTTCATAATGTTTTGTAAAGAAAATGAGAATTATCCTAAGCACGTCCACTGGGATTGTCGTAACCAAGAGTGCAGCAAAGCCCGTTTTCATGCACCAGTTATTGTTCGAGTCTAGCTCAAAGGAGTGTTTTTGGGTGTTTCCTCTAAGTACATATGTTCCAGAGCTGCCTCTACCTGTTCGTATCTAGAGAGAGATGTATTGTTTGAAAACTAAAAAAATTTCTACAGTACCAAAATTTCTAGGATGTTATTCTATAATAATCCTCAAAGTCTATCTTAGGGTAGGGTTCTCTGATAAGAGTTTTTCAAAATCTAATTTCCAAGGTTTAAACTACACTTCTTCTAATACCAACTGTAACGCCCCGACCCCAGTTACCCAGAGTTGGTGCATTATTACATAACATTGTCATGATATAAGGAATCGTGTCCCGAAATACCGATCAGGTTAGTTTCCTTGGAAGTACTAGATACATTCATATGTTTTACATTACATCATGAAATCAAAACATCAACAACATTTCCCCCATTTTTGGACACACTTATTTCCTTATCCTATCCCTACAGGTCAACCATAAAATACTTCTTCACACCCTGAAAAAAAATAAAACATAGAAAGGGGTGAGCTTAGATGCTCAGTAAGGGTAACAATACAGAGGAAACCTTCATAAATAATCATAAATATTTAAGGAAATGTATATGAAAATTTGAAAATCCTTTTAAACTTAAACTTCATCGTAATATGGAAAACATAAAATCAAATAATTCCATTTGCTTATTCACATGGATATTCTACTAGTCGAATAATCACATGAAATATCAATAGCCACTTTTATAATGATGGAATGCATAATGCTAGACTTCATAACCACCTAGTAAAGGCTTTGTTCCAAGACTACAAATAAGATTTTTCAAGGACTTATGACAAGACACAAGTTTGTCTCATGAGACCTACTGATGCACCGAGGAGCTATAGCATGCTCCACCCATCACTTACTAAGTCCAATGCATTCCTCATATGAAAATTTTTAAGCGTGACATAAATATTCATATAAAAACTAGCATACGAAATGTCGATACTTTATCTATAAATGATGAATGGTATAAGAATAACACATCCATAGTCAAACATATAAAAAAACCTTCAATACAATATGTAATATTTGTATCATAAAAAATAAACTTCAAACAAGTTTAAAATCTATCAAAGGATGTTGACATAGATGAAATCAAAACTTTTTTAGAGAAATTTCTCTTTTTATTTCGAAATATTTTAAAAGTAAAATAATTATAAAAGAAAAAATTTATTTTGAAAATATTCCTATAATCTTTTAAAGGAAACATTAAATATGTTATAATGGTGTAAAATAGATGCACTCATCGTATAAGTTAAAAAAATATTCTTACCTAAATTTTATCGAAAGGGTCATAAAGTACCTTGTTTGGAAAATGATGGAAAGATTACTTTCAAAACATATAAGGTAAAATAAGGGAATAAATGACTTTCACCCATTGTCTAGTAAATAGTAATTTTTTTTGAAATAATTTTTTTTAAGAAAACACAGATGTGGATGATAAAGAGGTCCCAGTAGATATTTATGTAAAAACAACCTCAGATAATAAAGAGATTGTAAAATTAACCCTTGCCTTGTACATTTCCTTGGTTGATGATACATTAACCTCCGATATAATAGTTAAATATTTTTTTTAATTATAAAAAAATAATATATACATAAATATGATATCATATATGATCCTCTAATATTTATTTGTTAATAATATTTTAGTAATATCATCGTTTTAGGTGTTAACTGATCTGTTTTCCTTTATATGCTTGATTATGTAAGTAATGTTTGATATGGATAGGATGTATTTTATTCATATGTAGAATGATATTATGTTCTAAGACATTAGTTTTAATCCTAAAATGAAAATTATTACTATAATTATTACTATGGGGAATGAATCTCATCGCGTTCGTGGAGATGGTAATCTGTCTGTATGCACGAGCGACAATATCATTATATTGATGGAGAAATCCAATGTTAGTGGATGATATATCATATATAAAGAATAATTAACATGTTATATTTATTATTTATGCAATTTATACTCATTATTATACCCATACAAATAATGAAGTGTCTGAATAACATACTACACTACTATGTGGAGACAATAATCTGTACGTACACATGTATGGTGACTTTGTCATTTATAGGATGGACCGAATAATGAATATGGTTGTACCATTTTAATAATAACATAAAATTATGTATAATATAATGGATTTATTATTTTATAATGTAAACAACAAATAAAAAGGAAGTGGAAGAATAAAGGAACTTCAAAGAGGTGATGAAATATTGACCACTTCTTCAGTTTCTTCCTTTTGATTTGGTCAAAAGGGCTCATTAAGATGGATTTATGACCAAAGGAAGTCCTCTAGGATGAAGGTATAAAAGTTGGGACGATATTTGGGCAGGGTTTGGCCGATCCAATAGGCTATGGAGGTGTGAAATTAAGAGAAGCAGAAATTCCCTTTTATAGGAGAGGTGATGGTCACTTTAGGAAAAGCTTGAAATATTATTTTATAATGAAATCATTTTCTTTTTCTAATGGCTCCAAAATGAATTATTTAAAGTATAAGTTGGGTATGGGTCTAAAACCTCTCAACCAATAGGTTTAGACATGTTTAGGTCATCATATTAACCTTATCTGTTAGATTTAACTCTTAGTTAAATAGTTTGACATTTACCATGTCTCTTTGTATTTTTATATTATATGGTTAATAAACATACTATAACAAGGAAAGAGAACCCCATTTGGTTTATTAGTAATATATATAACCTTATCTAAGTCTTTTTTCAAAACCTTAGATTTTTATTAATATTATATCAATTAATAATATAATATTTGTTTTAAAAACTCAATTATGTCAATTTTGACACTATTTAGTATTTGATTTTTTTTGAAAGCCATAAAAGATTTATCACTTTGAATAAAATTTATTTAACCAACCCTAATATGTCCTATTAACCTATTAAAGAAGTTTAATTTATCATAAGTCTCAATTTACATTTATTTAGATATTTATAATATCAATTATTTTAATATTTCAGTAATAAGATAATTACCGTATCATCATTCTATCATAAATAAATTAAATTATATAATGTCTAAAAATTATAAATAAAATATCATTACATATGAAATATTTTTTTCTTTATAATTAATAGTTAGAGTCAAATTTATATTGTGTGTAACCCTATATTAAAAATGGTTTATTTATTAAAATTTCAATTTAACTCTTTCAACTCTTCATTAAATAAAATACTAATAAATGTCCTAATCTAATCCATGTGGACCAAAGAGATTCATATTTTTTTATAAGGTTTTTTTGGTCGAATTATAATTATCCAATAGAATTAGGTCATGTTTTTTGGTAATTATGATATCATTTTTACCCTTAATTACCATATTTACTTTTAGCCCTTGTAAATAAAAGTCAAAAGTTACTATTCACCAAAATTTATTTTTTCCTTATTGAACCCAATTTTACTTACTAATATTAAGCATGCCTCTTGGATTTTTAAAATTCAACTCACAGAAGAGGAAAAATTAAGTTTTATACAAATTTTCAAATGCTCCTAGGAGGTGGGTAAAAGATGGTAAAAAGTTCGATAAAATTTTATATATCTAAACTTACTATAAAATTAAATCAATGAATTAAATTGAACATATATATGTATTATGTATCTATTTTGACCTAAAATAAATTAAAATAAAATAATTAATTATTTAAATAAAAATTCGATTTTAACCAATAACGCAGTGTTTTTCACTGTTCATCAAAAAATGAAAGTTTTCAGAAAAATACCAAAAAATCACGCTAAGATAATTTCGATATTCCGAATCCAAAAATGAAGTCCATTTTTTAAGATAAAATTTATAAAATTTAAAAAAGTGGGTGTTAATATTCATAACGGCTGGTTTGATTGGTTGTGGTGTGTTTGAACTCGAAGTTGTGTACAACACAAGCTATTGTATTATTCAAAGGGAAACGTACTGTGGAAGCATTATGTGTTACATTATCCCCTCATTAAAATAATTTCTTCCTCAAAATTTCTATAATATTACTACATAAAAGGATTTGGGTGGTTCTTCATCCTAAGTTCCTCTGGTTCCCATGTTTCCTCTTCTATATAATGGTTTCTCCATAGAACATTCACCAGACGAGTCGTACGGTTTCTCAACACGTGTTATCTTGTATCAAGAATTTTGACTGGCTTTTCACAATAAGATGTATCAGGTTCCAGTTCAATTTTCTCATATATGAGTACATGTATTGGGTCTGGAAATTATTTTCTCAACAGTTATACGTGGAACACATCATGAACTTTGGGGAGGCTTGGCGGCTTTTCCAAATGATAAGCTACAGTCCCAAATCGTTCTTGAATTTTGAAATGTCTGATGTACCTAGGAATTAATTTACCCTTCTTACCGAATCGTATAACTCCCTTACATGTATGTACCTTCAAGAAAACATGATCTCTAGCCTGAAATTCCAAATCCATACTTCAGTTATTGGTATAGATCTTCTGCCTACTTTGACCTGCTTTGATGTGGGTTTGGATAACCTTCAATTTTTCTATCGTTTTCTCAACATGTTCTGGACCTATGAGTTTTCTTTCACCAACATCATCCCAACAAGATGGTGTGCGACATCTTTTTTCATATAACTCTTTATATAATTCTATCTACATACATGAATAGAATCTATTATTATAATAAAATTCTACCAGAGGTATATATTGATCCCACATACCTTGAAAGTCAAGTGAGAAATATCTCAACATGTATTCTAAGGTTTTAATAGTCTGTTCTGATTGTCCATTTGTTTGAGGGTGGTAGGCAGTGCTCAAACGAAGTTCAGTATCCAGGGCTATCAGAAGGCTTTTACAAAATATTTATGTAAAACAGGGATCATGATTAGAAACAATTGATAGGGGTACTCCATGAAATCTTACAACTTCATTAATATACATCTTTACTAAATGTTCAAGTGGTAAATCTTCTCTTGTAGCAACAAAATGTGCTAACATGGTAAGATGATCAACAATGACCCATATTGCATCATTCCTTCTAGGAGTCTTTGGTAGTCCCATGACAAAGTCCATCATAATATCATCCCATTTCTAATTAGGTATGGGAAGAGGTTGCATGACTCTTCTAGGATGTTGTCTTCCTACTTTCACTTGTTGTCAAACCATACATCTCAACACAAAATTGGCATTCTCTCTCTTCATGTTTCCACACCAAAAATTTTCTTTCAAATATCTATACATCTTAGTGCTACTAGGGTGTATAGATACATTGGAGCTATGAGCATCATCTAACAATTTTTTTTCATATCATGTATATTGGGAACACAAAGTCTCTTCCAAAATTTCAAAATCTCATCTTCATATATGAAGTCGATCAATCTCACATCGTTAACACCTTTAATTTTCTTTTGAAACTCCTTATCATCAGCTTGAGACCTTTTTAACCATTCTAGTAAATATTGTTTGGCAACCATTTGAAAAATTATTGATGTTTCCCCATCTATGATTATTCCCATATCAATTTTTACTAGATCCATAAAAATATGATCCCTTTCAACTCTTATCTTTTCAAAACTTCATGATCCTTTCTTCTCAAATCATCTGACACCTTATTTGCCTTCCCCAGGTGGTAGTGTATTGTGCAATCATAATCCTTGTGTAGTTCAAGCCATCTCTTTTGCTTCATGTTGAGTTCTTTTTGTGAGAAAGTATATTTAAAACTCTTGTGATCAGTATAAATCTCACATTTTCCCCATAGAGATAGTGTCCCAATATCTTCAAAGAAAATATTACAGCTACTAAATGAAGATCATGATTGGGATATTTTTTATCTTGAATTTTTAGCTATAGTGAGGAATAGGAAATAACTCTATCATTAAACATAAGGACACAACCAAATCCTTTATTTGAAGCATCACTATAAATAAAAAACTCATTGTTCCCTGATTATAGAGTCAAGATAGAAGTACTAACTAATCTTCTCTTCAGTTATTCAAAATTTTCTTCAAACTCTTTTTTTAAAACAAGCTTAACCCCTTTACGTGTGAGCTTGGTTAATGGGTTAGCCAATCTAGAAAAATTCTGAAAAAATGCCGATAATAAACTGCTAAACCAATGAAACTATGTACCTTAGATATACTCGTTGGTGCTGGCCATTCTTAGATTTCCTTTCTCTTAGAAGGATCAACAGAGATTCCATCCTTATAGACAGTGTGGCCACGAAATGAAATCTCTTGAATCTAGAATTCACACTTTCTAAACTTCCCATATAATTCATTTCTTCTAAGAGTCTTTGGGGTAATACGTAAGTTATTTTCATGATCTTCGTAGCTTTTTGAGTATACCATGATATAATCAATACATACCACTACAAAGTCATCAAGATATTCATTCAAAACATTGTTCGTTAGATCCATGAAAGTAGAGGGTGCGTTAGTCAGCCCAAAAGGCATTATTGTAAAGTTGTAATGCCTATAATTGTTTTGAAATGACTTCCTTCTTCACACACAACTAATGATATCTATATTGAAGTTCAATTTTTGAAAAATATTGATCTCCATGATTTTGGTAGAATAAAACATCAATGCGAGGTAGGGGATACTTGTTCTTTATTGTTATAACATTGATCTCCCTGTAGTCAATGAAAAACCTCATAGATACATCTTTCTTCTTAATAAAAAGGATAGGGGCCCCCATAGAGAAACACTAGGGAGAATAAATCCCTTATTTCTCAATTCCCCTATTTTTTTCATTAGTTCCACTAATTCCACAGTGGTCATTCTATAAGGGGTATTTGATAAGGGCCTTGAACCAAGAATTAATTCAATGGAAAACTCAATTTTTCATTATGAAGGATGTCCATGAAAATCCTCTAGAAACACATCAACATATTCTTTCACAATAGGTATGTACTCTATTCGAACATTCTTTTCCTCACTCATAGTTTTTTCATTCTCTTCTTCCCCAATAATTGAATTTAGTTTAGCTACTATGGGTGGATCTATATAAGAATCAAGTGGTGGTGTTTCTTCTATAAAGATAAGGTACTCCTTACCATTATCAAAAATTGTAACCTCCTTCTTCTTAAATTTTATTTTTTCATCATGGTCTGAAATACAATCCATTCTAAGGATTATATCAAATTCAATCATGGTTTTGACAATGACATCAGTAGATAAAGATCATTTATATGCCCTAATTGAAACTAATTCACAAAACATTGTTACAATGATACTTACCTTAGGGGTTTTTACTAACAACTCTCTTGTTAAGTAAAATTGAAAATATCTAATTTTCTTATAAAACTGGGAAGATATGAAATAATGCATTGATCCAGATTAAAATAAAGAATTAGCTAAACTTGAGGAAACCAATAAATTACCTACCACCACGTCTTCCAGAGCTTCAACCTCAGTAGAAGTGATCACATAAGCTTGGTCTTACTCCCATGGGCTTTTTTTAGGTAAGTTCTCTTGGCGCTTAGAAAATTCATTTTCATAATGCCCCTTTTCTATACAATTGTAGCATTCAACAGCCTCTTTCTTCCCCTTGAAATCACGAGCTTGTTGGCCTTTTCACCACACTTATAATAGACTCTCATTCCCTTCAGGCAAGTACCAGGGTGTTTCTTCCAAAATTTACCATAAGATGAATATTTAACTTTTCCCTTATTCCCATTATTTCTATTTCCAGAGTGTTCAGCAGATCTCATCTTCTCTTTCTTTACTTTAAAGTCATAAGACTTGGAGAATTCATTTTCTGTCTCGATAGCACATGAGACAATATCTTCATATGATAAGAAGGATTGTGAGACTAATGATCATCGGAGAAATGGTTTTAACCCATAAAATAATTGATCAATATTACTCCTTGGGTTACGTATATAATCTGCACCATGCCCTTCTAACCTTGTAAAGTTAGCCTCATATTTTGTGACATTCTCATCCTCCTTTTGTCTCAGACTCAAAAATTGCCTTTCCATATCTGCTCGATGGTCACAAGGAAATTATTTTTCTATGAAAATATCTTTAAACTCCGTCAATTCCATATTTGATACTTCATCATCTTCCTTTGTGTTTTGAACTGATGACCACCATTGATCAGCATCTCCTGTGAGGCAATAAACTTCCACGACAACTCTTTCCCTTTCGATACTCCCCAAAGTGTGAAATAATTTCACTAAGGAATCTATCCATTGCTTAGTTACTAATGGATTTGTACTCCCATTTAATGTTGGTGGTTGTTACCTCATGAAGAGGTCTAACATTGATCCTACACATTGTGGATCAGGGTGCTCTATACTGGTAAGGATATTATTCATAACCTTAGTTATTTGTCCTAGTATGGTGATAAGCCTATCCGCACCAATTGCTTCACCAGCTCCACAATAATTATCTTGAGTAGGAGGAAAATACCTACATGGATTATTTTCATTGATATGGTTTTTGTTCCTTCCAATAGGCACCATTTTTAAATAAAGGCATACACTAGATTATTCAATGAATCACAATGTATAATTCCAAACATGTAAAACAGTTAACTTAAATTGAACAGTTTGTGGATATAATCCACAATCAGAAAATTGTTTTCTTTGAGGAATTATATAATAATAAACCCTTCATAATGGTTTGTAAAGAAAATGAAAATTATCCTAAGCATATCTCCGAGGATTGTCATAACCAAGAGTGCAGTAAGGCCCGTTATCATGCACCAGTTCCCGTTCAAGTCTAGATCAAAGTCGTGTTTTCAGGTTTTACCCCTAGGTACATCTATGCCAGATCCACCTCTACCTTCTCATATCCAGAAAGGGATATATTTCTTGGAAAACTCAAAAAATTTCTACAGTACCAAAATTCTTGGAAGTTATTCTATATTAATCTTCAAAGTCTATCTTAGGGTAGTGTTCTCTAATCAGAGTTTTTATAAACCTAGTTTCCAAGGTTTGTACTAAACTTCCCTTGATACCAACTATAATTCCCTGACCCCAGTTACCTAGATTTAGTGCATTATTATATAAAATTGGCATGATATAAAGAATCATGTCCCAAAAGACCGATCAGTCTAGTAGTCCTGGAAGTACTAGATAGATTCATAAGTTTTACATTACATCATGAGATAAAAACATGAACAAAATTTTGTACCCTTTTTGAACACACTTATATACTTATCCAATCCCTATAAGTCAACCATAAAATACTTCTTTAAACCCTAGAAAAAATAAAACATAGAATGGGGTGAGGTTAGATGCTCAGTAAGGATAACAATATAGCAAAAACTTTCATAAATAAGCATAAGAATTTAAGGCAATGTAGAAGACTAAAACAAAAGCCTTTAAAACATAAAATTCAGAATAACATGGAAAAGATAAAATCAAGTAATTCCATTTACTTATTCACATGGATATTCAACTAGTCGAATAATCACATGCAATATCAATAGAAACTTTCATAATGATAGAATGCATAATGTCGGACTTCATAACCACATAGTCAAAGCCTTATTCCAAGACTACAAATAAGATTTTGTCAAGGTCTTGTGCCAAGACACTAGTTTGTCTCATGAGACCTACCAATGCATCGAGGAGCTGTATCGGGCTCAACTCGTCACTTACTAAGTCCAATGCATTCCTCATATGAAAAGGTTTAAAAATAACATAAACATTCATTTTAAAACTAGCATACAAAATGTAAATAATTTATCCATAAACCTTGAATGGTATAATAATCACACATACATAGTCAAACATATCACAAAACCTTCAATACAATATTGAATTTTTGTATCCTAATAAATCAACTTCAAACAATCTTAAAATCCATCAAAGAATTTTGACATAGATGAAATCAAAACTTTTTTAGAGAAATATCTCTTTTTATTTCGAAATCATTTAAAATTCATATAATTATAAAAGAAAAAAATTATTTTGAAAATATTCTTACAATATTTTAAGGTAATATTTTATGATGTCATATGGCTGAAAATAGCCTCACTTGTCATATTATTTAAAAACCATTATTACCTTAATTTTTTCAGAAGGGTAATAAAGTACCTTGTTTGGAAAATGACGGAAAGATTCCTTTGAAATCATATAAGGTCAAATAAGGGTATAAATTACATCAACACATTGTCTATTAAATTGTAAATATGTTTTGAAATACATTTTTTTAATAAAACATGGATGAGTATGATAAAGAGTTCCCGATAGATATTTACGTAAAAACATCCTCGTATAATAAAGAGATTGTGAAATTAACCCTTACCTTGTACTTTTAGTTGTTCTAGGGTACATTAACCTCTTATATAATAGTTAAATAATTGTTTTTAAATTATACAAAAACTATATACATAAATATGATATCATATATGATCCTCTAATATTACTTTGTTAATAATATTTTTGTAATATCATCGTTTCGTGTGTTAACTGATCTGTTTTCTTTTATATTCATGGTTTTGTAAGCCATATTTGTTATGGATATGATGTATTTTATTCATATACATAATGATATTAAGTTCTTAAACATTATTTTTCATCATAAAATGAATATTATTCTTGAATGATTACAATGGGTAATGAATATCATCACGTTCGTGGAGACGGTAATCCGTACGTACGCACGAGCGACAATATCATTATATTGATGGTGAAATCGTATGTAATTTGATGTTATATCATATATAAATAATCCTTAACATGTTATATTTCGTATTTAAATCAGTTATGCTCATTATAGTACACATCCAAATAATGAAGTGTTTGAATAACAAACTACACCACGACGTGGAGACGGTAATCCGTACGTACGCACGTATGGTGACATTGTCATTTATAGGATGGATAGAATAATTAATATGGTTATAAATTTTTCATAATAACATCACAGTATATAGAATATACTATATTTATTATTTTATAATGGAAACAATAAAGAAAGAGGAAGTGGAAGAAGAAAAGAACTTGAAAGAGGTGATGAAATATTTACCTCTTCTTCCGATTCTTCCTTTTGATTAGATCAAAATGGCTCCATAGGTTGGCTTTATGACCAAAATAAGGCCTCCAAAATGAAGGGAGGCTTTTCAGAAGGATATTTGGGCAGGTTTTGGCCGAGAAAAAAGGCTTTGTAGGTGTGACATTAAGAGAAGGGGAAGTTCCCTTTTATAAGAGAGGTGTGGGTCACTTTAGAAAAAGCTTGAAATATTATTTTATAATAAAATAATTTTCAGTTTTTAATGGATTATAATGAATTATTTAAGGCTAAGGATGGGACGGGTCGAAAACCTCTCAAACAATAGGTTTTAGATGGTTTTAGTTCATCACATTAACCCTATCTTTAAGATTTAACTCTTAGTTAAATAGTTTGACAATTACCAAGTCTCTTTGTATTTTTATATTATATTGTTAATGAACTTACTATAACAAGACAAGAGAACCCCATGTGGTTAATTATTAAAATATATAATCTTATATATTTCCTTTGGCTGAACCTTAGATTTTTAGGAATATTATATCAATTAATAATATAATATTTGTTTTAAAAACTCAATTATGTCAATTTTGAAACTATTTAGTATTTGATTTTTCTGAAAGCCATAAAAACTTTATAAATTAGA
The DNA here is from genome assembly GCA_963277665.1 of Viscum album. NCBI lineage: Eukaryota > Viridiplantae > Streptophyta > Magnoliopsida > Santalales > Viscaceae > Viscum > Viscum album. Next base: position 1,674,386,532 of record OY728126.1, read on the forward strand.
ATATAATTTATTTAACCAACCCTAACATGTAATATTAACCTATAAAATTAGTGGAATTCCTCATATGTCTCAATTTACATTTTTTTGGATATTTATAATAAAACTTATTTTCATATTTTATTAATAAGGTAATTTTTACATCATCATTGTGTCATAAATAAATTAAATTATATAAAGTCTAAAAATTATAAATAAAATACCATTATGTAGGAAATATATTTATATTCATAATTAATATTTATAGTATAATTTATATTGTGTCTAAATTTATATTAAAAATGTTTTAGTTATTAAACATTGAATTTTACTCTTTTAACTCTTCTTTAAATACAATAATAATAAATGTACTAATCTAATAAAAGTGGACCAAAGAGGATCATATATTATTTTTAAGGTTTTTTTTTGTCTAATTATACTTATCCAATAGAATTAGGACATGTGTTAGGGAAATTATGATATCATTTTTACCCTTAATTACCATATTTACTTTTAACCGTGGTAAATAAAAGTCAAAAGTTGCTACTAACCAAAATTTATTTTCATCTTATTGAACCACATTTTACTTAATTATATTATCCATGTCTCTAGAAGTTTTGAAATTCAACTCATAGAAGTGGTAAAATTAAGTTTTATACAAATTTTCAAATGCTCCTAGGAGGTGGGTAAAAGACAGTAAAAAGATTGATAAAATTTTATATATCTAAACTTTTTATAAAATGACTCCAATGAATTAAGTTGAAAATATATATTTATTATATATCTATTTCGACCGAAAATAAATTAAAATAAAATAACTAATTATTTAAATAAAAATTTGGTTTTAACCAATAACGCAGTGTTATTTACTATTTATCAAAAATTGAAAGTTTTCAGAAAAATACCAAAAATTCACCGTAAGCTAATTTTGATATTATGAATCCAAAAATGAAGTACATTTTGAGAGAAAAAATTTATAAAATTTCAAAAAGTGGGTATCACTATTCATAACAGCCGGTTTGATTGGTTGTGGTGTGTTTGAACTCGAAGTTGCGTACAACACCAGCTATTGTATTATTCAAAGGGAAACATGTTGTGGAATCTTGGGGTGTTACACTTTTCTAGTTACCTCTTCAATATCAATAGGCATCCATAATGTTTCTTCCATTCCCACTCCAAAGTGAATTTAATTTATTTCTCCATCTTTTTCATACAGGGCATGTAACCAACATTATGATCTTTTTTATAAAATATAAGGTAGATCAGAAGAAAGTTGAGTTTCAATAAAATAAGTTAATTAAAATTCCAGTAAAGAGTACCCCTCAATGATTTAATATTTTAATTTATCTTTAATGCACAAAGGCACTTTGAAAATGATTTTAGGGGTGATCAAGGGTACATTTTTCTTTTTCTACCAGGTCTTTCATTTCCATCTACACTATGGTTTTCTTGAGAAGTTTGAACATTAATTTAGGTTCATCTTGAACTACCACCTAAGAGTATTATTATTCTTCTTCCTCCAAAAGATACGAAAAAGTGGATTTGAGTTCATATTGTGGGTTCTTCGATTGATCCATGTTGAAAGGTTGTTCATGATTTTCAGTCTATACTGGGGAAGCTTTGTTGAGATAAGCCAGTTTATCCATCAATACATGTACCTAACTTTTATTTTTCTCTTATTCTCTCCCTATTCCTCATTAAAGGTAGTTTTCTATTGGTTATTGTGTGTTTTTTCCCTCCCATGGTTCCTGTGGAACATATGGGAAGACAAATTGGTCAGAAAATATATGGCAATGTGTGGGTCTAGGAATTCTTTGATTCTATGAGTCCCTTTAATCTATGAATAAAATTTTTGATATGTTATATAGAATTATCACCTTTAATATTTTGCCTCAAAGTATAAAAATTAAAAAATAAATAAATTAATCAATGAAAAATAGGAAAACCCCTAATAAAGATCGTGTTAAATGTAGTGAAAAATCGATCCATCCCTACTGGAAAATGGACATATCCCCATGGTTTTCCCCAAAACTGTTGGGATAGGTACCCATATACCCATGGTTTTTTAAAACTGTGGGCATAGGTAAATTTTCAGGACCTATACCCATGGTTTTGGAAAATCGTGGGTATAGGGGGGTCTATCCACATGATCTTCCAAAACCATGGGGATAGGTCCTGAAAAGTCACATATACCCACGGTTTTCCAAAACCGTGGGTATAGGGGTACCTATCCACATGGTTTTCCTCAAACCTATGGGGATAGGTATGGGATAAAATACATATACCCACGGTTATGAAAAACTGTCGGTATAGGTTTCCGGTGTGTGCACGGGGAATTTTTTTTCCGTGGGAAGGAAAATTTTTTTGGTAAGAGTCCTATACCCCCGGTTCTTCCCACTATACCCACGGTTTATATAACTATATTTAACTAAATATAAATATTTATACACATAGGTGATGTTAGGGTAGTGGTTAGATGCGGTTTTTGTAGCAAAGAGGTTACGGGATCGAATCTCGTCACCTGCATTATTTTAGGATCTATACCCACTGTTTTGAAACCGTGGGTAAAATCCTTTGACACCAGGGAAATTGGGTATGTTTCATTGACACGGTGGTAGAACACTTATACCTACGGTTTTGGAAAACCGTGGGTATAGGATGGGGACCTATACCGACGCCATTCCAGCCCACGGTTCCCAAAGTCGTGGGTATAGGCTATACCCACGGTTTTGGGGGCTATAACACGGTTTTGAGCAGTGGGTATAGGCCGTTTTTCTAGTAGTGCATCACCCTAGAAACTATTCCATGTTGATCATGCGATTCTCATGGGAATCATTCAAATATAATTAATATTTAATCTTAATATATCTTATTTACTAATAATGGTTGTATCTCAAGGAGAAGGGTTTGGGAGTTTCACTATCTTAATCACTTACGTATTTTTGTTTTTTAAAAGTATTGAAATAGGAGATCAATGAGGGGTGGTTCTTTTGATAAACAAAAATAAAAATAAATAAATTTCAGGTTGAAATGGATGCAAGAAATGGAGACACCCCTACATTCAACTTTTTGATCATTGTCAAAAAAACTTGACCCTTAAATTCTATTCTCTAAGTGTGGTAATCGGCTACACAAAAATTTATTACAAAAATTGAGTAAATGAACACCACACTCAAGGAGAAGTTCTTGTGTGATCAGATCATCACTCTCAAAAATGGGTCACAATCATGACCATCTACCATTCAAATCACTAATCCCATCATACAACATTGATCTGAACAATGGGAGACCAAAGCATGTTGAGGTGTAAAAAATAAAATCGGAAGGTGAGAAACATGAGGTAAGATCATATCCATAGCTTCTCACTATCCAAATATGATCAAAAAAATTATAAGAAATCAAACAGGGTCTGTAGAATCTATGTAGAATCCTAACCCAAATGACTGTGAAACTAGTAACCAGATCGGTCACCACATAGCCTCAAGTGGGCCTCCCTATATGCCAGAGGCTTCTAACTAGTAGTGAGGGTCCAATAATTGTACAATGGGGAGACTATAACTTTATTATTAGAGTATCATAACATCATAATAGATAATAAACCAATCAATAAATAGTGGAAATAGTATAAAATATAGAAGGATCAGAAGAAGAAGATAATATACTGAATAAACATGGAAAATGCCAAGTAAAACTATGAATTCATGTCTATGTGATGCTAAAACATCCAAAGTAAGAAACATACAACAAGTAGGTATAACATATTACATGAAAAAGAAAAATAATAAAAATTCCCAAGGGTGATCCCCATGAGCATATTGAGTAATAGATTAGTCCTGTGATCCAAAACTCTCATGTAAAATGCACAACACAAGCAATAAATAGTAAACCTAAATCTGAAACCATGATGTATGTTCAGGTACCCCAATGTAATGGAGTTTCAAACAAGGTGTGGAAAAAAATCAATAGGCCACCAGCAATAGTTTCTAAATCTATCAAGTATGTGAATACAAAGTACATCAAAGTGATGGTAAAATGGTAAATAAATAAAAGTAAATTAGTCGATTGGGGTTCCTTAGGGACACATGGCCGACCATACCTAATTTGTCCTAAGACATATATTCCTAGACCATAGGAAACCATTATAAAAATAATATGAGTGTAATAATGGGTCATTATAAATCATTAATCATAAGAGTACGGACCAAATCACATTATTTTACATAGGAGATGTGTCCCTTGGACAAAAATATAAATTCTTAGTCTTTAATATAGAATTCATTTGAATTTAATAAGACACCCTGAGACTATCCATGGTGAACTGAAAATAAATCCAAAGTATTTATCTGGGGGCGCTGTAAATACCCAACACTGTAAGAGTCCATATAAGAGGATCCATAAATAGAATCCAAAGTATCATTATCCACATAGTGTGAAGACAAAATCCTCTGAGCCCGTCCCTCGCATCTCACATAGGGGTATGATTATCATTTGTGGTATTGTATGACCATCTTAAAATCGATCCAATCCATAGGGTCTCCCCAAGGAAACCAATATCACTCATATGGAGGTGGGTAATCCTACTAGTTATCCATACAAGATATTCCATCTATTGATCCTGATGTATTTATAATTCAAGTAACCTATGAGTCGGTTCATGGCCTTCCATAGGAAGAAAACTCAAGTATCACTCAAGGTATGATACAGTCTCATCATCCAATGATCCTATACAAGACATTCCATAAAGAGGATCCTAAGTATCTCTTTAGGTACTCGTAATCTATTTAATCATTTGAACTAATTATGAATGAGTCCATGTTTATAACATGTCACATCACTAGTCATGTACTTTAAGAGGCCACTCCCATTTACCAAATCAAGACCGAATAAGAATGTCCTAAAACTTAAGCATGTAATTACCCAATACAAGTACACTAAAAGAGGGTCATGCCCAAAAACATTTCACTTAAAGTATTAAGTGTTCCTTTACATTATTAAAAAATTACAATCATTAAATAAATATAATAATTCATTGAGGAATGTCCATCAAAGATGACAATATAAATGAAATGGTATAAGATAGTATATGCTAACATGCATTCCATAAAGAATATCCCTCATTATAGAATCATATAACTCATGTGGATCCCTCCACACTCAAGCTGGGTCAAATGCAACACAGATGGAGCTTTAAAAGGAAATATTAGTCCTTTCAATTATGGAGAAATTTTCAGAAATGATATATGTGAATCATTGGGATTCCTATATGGTCCTTGTGAATTTAATACATCATTTGATGGAGAAATTTTTACGACAAATAATGTGGTGGAATTTTCAAATAAACTGGTCTACCTTAACTTATGGCTTGAATGTGACTCTACTACAATGGTGAAAGTTGTCAGAAAAGTTAATATTCATCTCTCAAGTTAATGGCCATATAGAGAAATTGCAGGGACGATCTTGAATTCGTGAACTACATTATCATGCACACATACCATGAGACAAATTACTGGGTTAATCATCCCACTAATAAAGAGATCATTTATCCATAATTGATCCATTTTTCTTGATTTTTTTATGGGACTTAGATATCTAATAATTTCATGAGTAATGGGATACAATATTTTAGTTTTGACCATGTTTTCATTCACAAAAATAGATTTATTAAATTTATACTCTTGATTCCTATTGAGAATAGATTTGATCATTGTTTTTTATATATCATTAGAATTTATTAATGTTTATTGGTTATGTGTTCTCTCCTCCACAATAGAAAAAAAACAAATTACTAATCATATAAGTAATGCTTAATAGATTAATTATTTAAATTTTTTTACAAAAAATAACTATATTTGTGTGGATTTTTGATCCAGAATGAAGGTCATACAAATGTGTTCATGTGTGAAAAAGTAAACAAATAAGAACACAAAATAAATAAATAAAAACATAGAATTAATTTTATATGAGGAAAGTGATTATTATGATAACTCGATATGTGATTAGGTGAGATAAATGAATGAAGAAATACATATCATGATGAAATTAAAAACTATCAATTGATGAAATGTGGAAATTAAATTGTGTAGTTTTTTAAATATTTTAGATTTTCTATTCCCAAAAGAAATCATTAGATACTCATACAAATTTGTTGACCAACTAAGTAAATATATCATCTTGTGAGTGGGTGAATCTACACATCATTAATCTATTGAAATCACTCGATGTAAAAAAATGATGAAAAATTATTTCTCACTAAAACAAAAATGTAGTTTGATCCTAGTGTATGAGTCTCATGTGGTGATAACACATTATATTTATCTATAGATGATTAATAAATTTAGATTTTAATTAGATCATGATCATATATCCCTGATTCCTTATGGTTTATAAAAAACTCAAACTATAAATGAAAATGATTTTGAGAGAAACATAGAGAAAGTGAAGGCATGAATGATTTAAGTAGAATACTTATAGGATCCCAGCCCCCTAATGAGGTTTTATACAATGATCCTAACTTATTGAAAAAAAATTATTGAAAATTTTCTTATAATTAATATAGAACTCCTAGAATTAAGCTTTCCTTAAACAGAAATTTCATTTGTTTCTTTAGGTTTCCCAATCTATGGAATACTATTGTTAATCATTCACTCACCACTAAGAAAAAATCTACGTTTCATAGATAATTTATTTTGATTGAGTATAATAGAAAAAATATCAAACTTTTATCACACATAAAGGATGAATTTGGCAACATTTCATTGACAGAAATTCATGTGGTACAACTAATAGTCTAGGAAATGTAGTTACCCATTTTAATTCATTAATTTACATTGTATTATATATTAAATTATTATAACACAACATTGTGAGGGTCAATCATTTTTATAATAAATTATAGTTTATAAAATTTTTAATTAACAAATGTTTTAATAAAAGTTCGATTTGGGATAATATATTCTCTACAAATAAATAAATTTTTTATACAATAGACATAGAAGAGAAATTCTACTAGAAAATTAAATTCCTTAGTTCAATTGAAAATGATTCTCCCCATTAACATATAAGGAGATAAAATAAATTATTCATAACATAACTAAAATCTCTAAAAAACCCACCAATTTAATTAATAGATATTATGATTTATTAAATGAATTTTTTTGATCTCGACTAATAAAAAATCAATATAAAACAAATTTTAAACAAGTATGTAAAGTCAAAAAATATAAATCTCTGTAATTTATATATATGGATCATTTTGGATCAAATGATGTAATATGAATTATACGTATAAACTGCATGTATATCTATTATGATAACTATTCCCATTTATTTTGATTTTATTTATTTATAAAAATAAATCTATAGATACTATTAGTGTGTATTTTATTTCATATGATATTGATTAAATTTATTTATTTTTATTTAAAAGATAACTATAATTATGATATTTTTCATGCTCTGCACCTTAGTTTTGAGAGACGTGCACCACACACCCCACCGTATCCCACATCCTCAAGAGACCTATAAACCTTACTATACCATAAGCCTTTGACCAATATGACGTCATCTATGAACAACATAATCACCAAAATAATATTATGAAAAAGTAAATCTCCCCAGTAGGGATCCTATAATTTAAGAACCTTAATTATTTCATTAAAGAAACACATAAATTATGTAATTCATTTGAAAAATATATTTAAATCAACGACATATGATATCTTCCAGGAGTGTGTACATATTTTATTTTAATTTCCATTTAAGATTTTTATTTTTTTATTTATTTAACATGTTATTTATGATTAGTTTTTATCTAAAAAAACAATTAATATCATGTTAATTCATTTTCTATATTATTTATTTAATATATATTGATTTTACTTAGGATAGATTGATGTTGTATTAAAAATGTTTATTGAATCACTAATGAGTTTCCTAAAAACTTTTGATGGTTTTGGACTTTGAATTCAATAATTATTTAGATGGTAGATTGATTTGATTTCAATGTGTTTATTATGATGGAATACCATGGTTAACAAGTCAGTAAGTGAGTTACCATACCACTAAAAATGATTTCCAAAAAATATATCATGTGTGGTATCATAATTGTGAAAAAGATAAATTGGAGAATAAAATTGATTCAACTAGAAGGATTGGTATGAAAATTTTGATTTCTGATTGGTTTCCATTTTTTTTGAAGTCATATCATCATATAGACTAGTGAAATAATAAATGAATACTAGAACACAGTTTACATCTATTGACCAGATTAATGACTTTGACATTGTTATAAAGTTGATGGAAGTTGAGAATACAATAGTATATCAAGAATATGTAAAAATAATCAAACATGAGTTTTTAATGTTTTAATATCATGGGAAAGAAATTTTTGGATTTAGTAATTCCATGATATACAATGTCCTTACATATATTAAGGACTTTCAAACTTATTGTGTATATATACCCTAAAATTATTACATGGAATCAAAGTTGGTTGAAAATTTTGGATTATTATCTACTAAGATTTATTCTTGTCCCAATGACTGTTGAATTTTCTAGAAGGAAAATTAAGATTTGATTCAGTGAAAATTGTGTGGTACATCAAGTTGGATGGATAGTTAAGATGAAACATAACCTCGTAAAACAGATAAAGTGATGAGACCCTTCCCTTTAAATATTAAGCCTCAAAAAAATATTGTAAAAAATGGTAGTAAATATGATATGTAATTAACATGAAATAAATAAGGATAATGATTATACAGTGCATCCTATAGATGTGTTAGCTTAAAATGAATTTTATAGGTTACATCCTGATTTTGTAACTGACCCATGAAATGTAAGATTGGGATTATCCAGTGATGGTTTCAACCCATTTCCCCAAATGCATACTACAAGTAGTACTTGACTTATTTTCATTCACATTTATAAATTTTCTTCATGGATGTGTATGAAGAATTTGTTTACTGTTATTATTATATTTATATTTGGACCCATTGATCTTAGAAATGATATTGACATATACTTTCAACCATTAATAAATGAGTTAAAGGAGAATTTTATTATTGGTGCACAAGCATATGATGAATTCAAGAAATATTGTTTTATGTTTTTTGGAACTTTGTTATGGATAATAAATGATTTCCCCACTTATGAAATAATATTTTGTTTGAGTAAAAAAATAAAATTATCCTGCCATATTTTTATGAAAAATACAATTTCCCATATATTGATGTTATGAAAAAAAATCAACTTCATTGGGAATCTAATATTTCTATCGATGGATCATCCATATAGGAAAAATATGAGACAATTCAATAATACTGTCGAGAAAGATGAAACACCTCAATGAATTTTGGGGAATAATATTGATAAAGAACATGATATATTGAATTATTTTCTTCAAAAAATTCAACCAAATATCCAAAAGTGAAATCATGTTAATTTTAATTCCAATAACAATTGGAGAAAGAAAATTATATTTTTTGATTTGTCATAGTGGTAATTGAATTTATTGTGTCATTTTTTGGATGCGATGTATATCGAGAAAAACATTCATGAGATGTTACTTGCTACTCTTTTAAATGTCAATGGAAAAAAATTGATGATTTTAATTTACATCAATATTTAATATATTGGGGTATAAGAGTAAGACTTCATCCTGAGTTAATTAGTCAAAATAATTGGAAAGTCCCTTTTTCTTATTATTCGATGAAAAATGAAGAGAGAGAAAAATTCCTCAGGTCTTGGAATGATTTAAAGCTCTGGATGGCTTTTCAAGTAACATTTAGAAAAGGGTGAATACACGAGATGTGAAATTAAAATATCTTAAAACCCAAGATTACCTTTTCTTGTAACAAAAGTTGATTCACATTTCCATTTTACATTTACTTTATCATAATGTTTGAGTTGTTTTTATTAAATTATGTTATTTTTAATGAAACATTTATACCAAAAGACTGGCCATAAGTGTTTTTCAAAACATATAGGGGTATGCACTGGTTATTATTTGTAACATGGATTAAATATCGTACTATTATTTTTCAGATTTATGTACATCTAACTGTGCATCTTACCATAAAAGTTATTTTTTTATCCTATTTTAAGTTTGTGGATGTATCTAAAAAAATAATGATGTTTTCATTGAAATATTTTGTGATAAATAAATATCATCCAGAAAGATCTATTATGAAAGGTTATTTTGAACAAGAATCCATGTATTTCTATTCATTTTACTTGGATAACATCAAAATGAGGTATAATAGACTAATGAGAACTCATGATAAGAAATATTATCCCATTAAGCCTCCATTTCCTTCGTTACCCAAATAGGTGGGATATATGGATTCTACTCATTGTGTAATTTAAGTAGGTAAGATTGGGAAATTCCTCATCATACGATATTATACAACTATGGTGTTATTTATGATTACATAAAGTCAATAAACTAATAAATATTCATTTTTCATAGTTTTATTCCATTATATCTTTAAATAATTTAAATATATCAAATTTGTAGAAAAAAATTTGAAATTATAAAAAACAATACATCGTTCTCTATCTACCAAGAAGAAGGAAAAATTGAACAATAAAGAATTTACTGATTGGTTAATGTAAAAGGTAATAGATTTACTTTTTTCCCTCATAACATATTCATATGTATCTATTTAATAATCATTATTTGTATATTTTGGGTTCTAACTGTACAAATGAATGATGTAGTAGATGAAATAAGAACATTGTCCTTTGATCCAAACAATGTGGTATGTGATTTCAAGGAAATGGTTATTAATGGATTTACATTTTTTATTAGTATATATGTAATGTAAATATAAATACTGAATGATGGTGTCATGATAAGTTCCACAACATACTTTTATGAGAACTTATGGGGTTGTCGAAAGAATCATTTTATTATATTGTTTTACACATGGTCATGTCACAATAAATAAATTCAAGTGGTTTGATTCAATGACATGTAAATGAATGCATATATATATAATTGTGGATTTAGAGTGATTGATATGAATCTCCATTTTCATACTGATGAAGATTATATTCTCGCATCACTAGCTATATAAGTGTTTTATGTAACTAACCCATTAAAACAACAATTTGGTATTATTATTGATGTCATTTCTGGATATATGTTTTATGAATTCATGGATGATAATGATGTTGTAGATTAACTTGTCAGTATTTATTTTAATATTGCATTTGATGACATAGAGGATCCAATTTTTAGAATAGATTGTGAACTTGAAATTCTCACATAGAACATATAACTTTGATACATTTATATGTATTTAACTGATATTATAACAATATTGTGTGATTTTTTTAAACATTCATACATGATATCAGATTGGCTAGTATTTTCCCCCTATTGAATTTCATGAGTTGTGATTTGTTTTTATAAATAATTTGATGACTGTGAATTTAAAAAATAAGCATTAGACTATATTCAATACTTTTTGGAATGAAATATTGATTTGTTTATGATCCTAGAATACTATTTTTGATGAAAATTATAGTCTAGATATATTACTACAGTTGTACGGGTCATGTACACAGCATTCACTCTTACTTATTCATATATGGGTGGTTATAGGGGACTCCTGACCACTGGACCTAGGGAAACCAAAATTTTATAAGTCATAGATCATTCTTTATATATGGGACAATCATAGATTAAATGATTATATTAATAAAAGAGATAAAATTTAATATCATTACACTTCAATTATTCAATTAAATAAATTTTTAACACTATGTTCATGACATAGTAAGTCCAGATGAAACAGATAACCTATGCATGAAAAGTAGTGTCACTACACCACCCATTACCATGGAAGTGTAGATGTAATTTATATAATGAGACCATTTATCACTTTAACAGAAGAATATAATTCAATAGTTTTATCCCCTATTTTCAATAATTCCTCTAATTCCTTTATTAATCCCATGGGTTATAGAAAAAATTGAAAAAAATCATTAATTGTGCTAAAATATGGTGATAATACTCTAAGAACCTGGGATTTATAAGTTATCACATTTTAATAGGACTAAAAATTCTAGAACCAACAATAGGTAGATATAAAATTGACAACATTAGAAAAATCTAGTAGAATGACCAATTTTAAAACACATTTCTATTAGTATGTAATCCTAGGATATATCATGTATCTATAGAATTAGATTAGTAAAGAGAGATATCTAGTCAAATATTGATTGCATTCTATACTAGAGTCATCAAAATTCCTCCTCTTTTGACACATTCACAATTTTTGGATTGTATAATTGAATGTTAAATTGATTGATATATTTATATAAATTTCCATATTATGGATTATTCCAAATTTTCACCTTATTCTAGTTGGCTGATATTTGGTATGGATTTTATAGGTTGTACAAATATTTTTTGGTGTAATGTGTATGCAACATTCATGGGTCCACTATGATTTTATGTATGTCTATGAATTTTTCATGTGTGATGGGGGGAAATAATACCCCAATGGTGCAAGTTAAAACTTTGTTACTATAGTTCATTATTTTGAGATCAGTGGATGTGACCAAGACTATGTAATTTTCTATCTCATCATCAATGTTTGGTTTTAGTAGTTGGGTGGGGTTAGAATGTTACATCTGGGGTAATTGTTGGTTGTGCAATGTGATTTTAGAATATCCTAGATATTAGATAACTACACCTAAAAAATTAACTAACAATAAATATATATATTATTTCACATATTAGATACACATCACAAGTTAGTATATTACCAATTCTCTAAAATAGACAACTGATCTGGGTAATTTTTTTGTTAAAGTTCACAATATAATGTTTCCAAATATACCAAATGATATGATGATGAAGGATATCTTCATGCCAAAAAAACCATACAATTTGATTGTCATAAAATTCTAGAAAAAATTCTACTTTTTTTAACTAGAATCTGGTTAAAATTTAAGTGATTTTTAGAGCAAGAGACTTGTATTTTTTTAATGAAATGCCTGCATCATGTTTTTCAAATTAAACTTACAAAACATATTATATTTATAAGATCATTGATATGGATTAAATCAACATCAAATTTCATTCGAGTAGTTGAAAATTATATATGCGATTGGATAGGTATCAATGATTAAAAACATTCACTTCAAAGGTAAAATAGAAATCATGAACTTGAGAAAGAATACTAGAATTGGGAGTCTTCATGTAGAACAAAAAATGACCAGTTTGAATCTAAAACTAGTTAGGATCAAGAAAAAATTTACAAATATATCCAAACTATATACTATAAATGCTCTAATCAAATTATGGATAACTATTATATTCATGAAAAATATGAATCTATATGATAAAACCCATCAGTCATGGTATCTGACCAATATAGAAACAAACAATAATACTATGAATTTTCGGATGATATGTTCTAGTTTTAATAATGAAGTTCAAACTAATGATGATTCATCTTACCCAAAATTGAAAATAATGGGAGGTAGAATATAGATGAATAAAAGGATTTCACTAAATTCTAGAATGTGTGATATTTTTTCCATTGGTATTCTGAAGAATAATAACTCTCGTGTACATAACTTGTTATTCCAAAAGATCTAAAAAATTTCTATTGATCTCCATCCAAAAAATCCATATATTCATAATCATATTTATAATCATATTTATAATTTATTTTTTTCAATGGAAGAGAAATTAGACACAATAATTATGGTTCTTACTGAATCATTCACCCATTGGACCCTCTCTAGTAGATTCCTAATCACAATGCAACCAAAATGTAATTCTATAAATAAGTTTGCTGAGCTTATCAAATAATAACATATGTTTTTTATTCCTAATCTTATTAAGATGGAACCCAACCTAAAATTCATTATTCACTTTGAATTTATACTAGATGTTATTTATAACTAAAATCAATTCTTGTGCACTTCTTTCTAAACCAAACAGAATAACCTTTAATACTTGGTGTTCTTCCCATTTTCACCCCAAAACATCATTTTTCTTAAAATAACTCAATTAAAATCAATTTAAATTTAAAAAAAAATTAAAAAACAACACAAAATTAATTTATAATGAGGGTCATCATTGAGATATGGTAATCCCAACACCCATAGTACAACAAGGTTTATTATGAATAGTGTTTCTTAGACACATAATCATATATATATATCTTAAGACTCGACTATTATATAAAATTCCCACCATGACTTCGAAAATTATATAAAAAACAATAGGGATTTGAAAAAAATATAGAAGGGTCCAAGAAAAGATGGTATTGAAATTATGCTTCTCTTTAGTGCTTGTTTTATGTTACACTTTTATTATTTAACATTTGTATTATTTCTATTTATCTTAGAATACTATTTTAAATTTATATGTAAAATTTTACAATTTTTATGATGTTATAAGAAGAATAATGTAGATAAATGAGAAATGTATTAGATATTTAGGCATGAATCCTCTGGTCACCATAGTAAGCATAATTTTTGTTTGGATATTATGTTATTTCATATTATTTATCTTATTATCATTCATTTTATTTAATCATCCTTGTTATTTTAGGATAAATCAGCATGTAGATGGTTGGTTTAACAGCGGAGGCTAATAGTATGGTGGGGGGTTCTGGTATGAATGATTTTATAATTCAACCTACCATTATACCACTTCATCCATCAAGATGTCATTTAGTTCAAACTCCCTTAATCCCACTTCAATCTATAGGAGTTCATACTCCAATTATTCCATCTCCATATTTTCTATTCCCACCTTTTCCATATCCCTTTCTGCCTAAAACCACATTGTGGGAGGTGTATTGATAAAGATAAAGGGAAGAAACAAAACTCCAATAAGCTTTTAGGTTCCTCCATTAGAAAGGACCCTCAATCTAAGAATTTTGAAGGTGATTATCCTTCTCATATTTTGAATAATTCAGAGGAATCTCTTGCATTGGTACCTAAAGTGGCTACTATTGTTGGAATTGTTGAAATTTAGGAGTCTATAAATTCCCTTAATATTAGGAAAATTGACGCACAAATGATGATGATAGAAATATATGTTTCATAACATTCTGAAAGTGAATACAATTTCTCCCATACTAATGGATTGTGTAAACTAGTTGATAACAATGAGCATGGACTCATTTATAGCCTCCCCTTTAATGATGAGATCCTCATGTACGATTCAGCTCCAAGAATATAGGAACATAATTTTAAGTTATCTAATGAATGAGATGTTTAGGGAAAAGGGACATGGAATAAAATAAACATGTTCAAAGCCTTAAGTAAGAGTAAATAAATGTTAAAATTGTATTCCCCCATAAAACTAACTAACAGGAAAATACAGTTGATATGGATGAATCAAGTTTTGAGTTTTAACAATAGGATTCTATGGGACAACATCAATATTTTCCTCATGAAATCCCAACCAATGTAAATACGATATTTGGAATTAAGGAAATTTTCGCTAATGAAATCCTTGAACAAGTGGTTATGCATGATCAAGTTCATGGGGTAAGTAGTATGACCACTGGCAGTACCCTTCAATACACAACTGATCCAAGAAAATCATAGAGCATCTCTGATAATGATTCCCAAGTTGAGTAATTGGATAACCAGAAGATGGAGGATCCTTTATCTCAATCCCCATGGGAAAACATATAATATGAGAATCCTTTAAGATCCATCTATGGTAATTTATTACTCTTCTCATAAATTCACCCCTCTCATAAGAAAAATGTGTGTTGATGATAGTAAAGGTTTTCCCTACTTAAGATCCTAGATGACCCCTATGATAAGGCTTATGTTTGTTTGAATGAAAATATCTATAAAAGGAAAACTAATAGAAATACCAAGAAGAATATGGTGGAACTACAAAAGAAGGAATGACCCCAAACCAGAGTCCCCCCAATAAATGAAGATCGTGCTTTGAAATTTTCACGGGATTGGGAACTCGCCTATGGTCAAGACACTAATATATTTCATTATGACCTATAATCCCTTTTTGATTGTTATAGTTGAACCAAAAATGAGGTTTGAAAAATGTACTACCTTTAAATGGGATCCTCTTGGTTACTATTTTGTCTCATAGAATTTCAATGATAATGGTGGTGAAACTCCTTAGGTTCCTAAACATGTCAACATTTTCCTTCACTTTTGCATCAAGAACCAGCGGGTTCCCTTAGTTAATATTGGAATGCAAGATGTTTTCACCTCCATATCTTTTGTTTATACCTCTAAATCCTATATCAAAATAACGAATATCTACAATGATATTGAAACCTTCTCTACTCAGGTTTCTAGGAGATGAGTTTTCATGGATGATTTCAACACTATTCTTAGAACAGATGAGAAAAATTTCACTAAATTTAATATATTAGCGTCATCTAATCTCTCTTCATGTATTAAAAAATGTCATTTTAATGAATTCTAAATCATGAGAGAATTTTATAACTAGAGAAGTTGCACTCTCAATGGGAGATAAGTTAAGAGTTTAGAAAGATTCTATTCTCAAATTGATGATAGAAATGATGATATCATGGTCTCTGGACGGATTCTACACAAGTTCCACTCTGATCACAAGCCAATTTTAGTGGATATTTGTACTAGTAAGATAAGATCATCTCCCCTTCCCTTCAAGTTCAAAATTTTTTGTCTTGTTGTGCCTAGATGTAGGGAGGTCTTCTGAAATGCTTAGATGTTTGATTATATCAACGTCCTTCTTGAAATTTAGTATGGAAAGATGAAAAATGTGAAAAAAATATCAAATAATGGATCAAGGCATAGTATTAAAATATTTACAATGAAATAAAGTCCACTATAAAAAATAACATTCATTTTCAAAATGAAATTCAGAACCATTATGTCCCTTAAAGAGATGAAATTCAAGATCTTTATCACCTTAACGACCATCTTATCCTTCAGGAAAGAAAGGCTACGAATCAATAAAATGTAAAATTGTTACAAGAGGGGGATCAGAATTCAATGTTTTATTAGTGTTTGAATAGATATAGAATGACCTGAATGAGCGTTACTACTATTGGAATTAATGGGTCATTATATAGATTAGAGTTTGAAATCACCAATGTCATCGTAAATTACTTTGATGATCTTTACTTAGAGAAATGGAATCATGGAAAGCAGAATCTACATGATAATATTGATCCCACCATTATAACTCAATTTAATAAGAGTCTTTTTGAAGATCCAATATGTAAATAAAGTGAAACTACACTTTTTTCTATGAAAATTGATAGTGTGGTTGGGTCGGATGGGTTTAACAATAAATTATTCATGTTTTACTAGGACATTGTGCATCATGAGGTCATCAATGCTATGATAGAGTTCTCAAATCATTCATCCATGCACTACAGTGTCAATGCCTACTTCATTACCTTACATTAAAAAAAAGGAAAATTCCTTGGATATAATGGACTTTAGGCTAGTGGAAATTGGAAACACAATCCCCAAAATCAATATTAATATTATTTCTCTAAGTCTTGGACACATTATTAGTGATCTGATAACCCCCAACAAATTCAGATTTTTCATCCAAAGAAATGTTCATAATTTCCTCTTCATGGCATTATAATGGTCAACATTATGACAAGGAATGTTAATAATGGAATATCTACTCTTAATTTAAATATATGTAAGGATTTTGACACTATAAATTGGAGTTCATATTTGTGATTATCAGAAATCATGACTTCTCTAAGTATTTCATTAAGCTATTCTATACCATCTTGAATATTTTCAGGCTATCAGTCCTTATTAATGGGTCAACTAGAGGATATTTTCATTTCTCCAATGGGGTAATATAATGAGACCCCCTTTTTGGAATTCTCTATGCCTTGGTTGAAGACTACCTAATTGTTCATCTAAACGATCTTGTGAAAGCTAGATTATATAAGAAAATTAAGTTTGTAAGGGATATTTTCAAACCCTCCCACCTTCTTTAAACTGACAACATTTTTCTCTTTTAGAAAGTTGATAAAGTTACAATTTTGTGTATCCAAAAAATATTTTCT
This sequence comes from Viscum album, assembly GCA_963277665.1. Lineage (NCBI taxonomy): Eukaryota > Viridiplantae > Streptophyta > Magnoliopsida > Santalales > Viscaceae > Viscum > Viscum album. The sequence goes on from OY728126.1 coordinate 1,674,404,546, forward strand.
CGTTATGAAAAAATTTCTAGATGGTGATAAGCTATAATAATTACTTTATTTTGTTTGGGAATGGGATTATTATTACCAGGAATAATAGGATTTTCATTGAAACTTAGAGTGAAGAAACATACCCTTCCCATTATGTATCTTGAGGTGCCTCTATTTGGGGGACATGTTAAAAAAGGTTACCTTGAATGTATTTACTCCAGAATCATTTCCCAAATGGATAACTAAAAAGGAAAAACCATTTCTCAATCTAGAAGATTTTTTATTTTTAATTTTTTTTATCACTTGAATGTTCATATATTCTTTTCCTATTTATATATTTTCTCATAATCTCATTAAATAGATTAGGGTTTTGATCTGAAACCTTATATGGATTGGATCCGTCTTTGAAAATAATAACATATTTTTTGCTTCTAAATAATGCATCAAACCCACGTATTTGGGCGATACAAGAATTAAGGATATGAAAATAATTAATTTTTCCCTTATAAGAATATTCAAATGGACCTTGCTGATATTTAATGTTGTTTCTCTGGAGGTTATATCCCATATATTTCTATCAAAGCTACATACTAGGCATTCTATTTATGTTTCTTTCTCCATCTTGGATGTCATTAAACATGTCTATCATGGAATCATGTAATGCCCAACATGGATGGTCTGAAAGAGTTATCGTCTCCATCTATGGACCAAAATATGTCTATAAATTCCCATAAATTAAATAATGGAGGTTCCAACCCTCATGAAAAACCTATCAATTGTTGATATTCATTAGAATCCTAGACTGCGAGGCTGTCTCTCCACTCAAATCAAGCTAGAGGTATATTGTTAAATCTTTAATAACTAGGAAATCCTATCATAAAAACCTAACTCAAATGGTAAGTTCAAATTTGGTGAGTAATATAGGTACATGTGTAATTGTTTCAACCCCGCTTCTCTGTGGCTACAAGATTTCAAAAAACCCTTCATCTCTAAATCAGATTACCTTCTATTGTGGAGGTCTTGAAAGTGTCAAATTCTTGTAAAAAATCTCCTACAGAAGACCAGTATTTACCTTGCTCATGTCTGTTACCTATGTACGTAGGATGATGAAACCATCTAGCATGTTTTCTCCTCATACAATTTATCATATGGAATCTGGAATCACCTGCTAGATTTTTTTAGTGTTATTATGTCACAAGCATCCTGGATGGCTTCATGACATCCATCACTACTACTGGACATAGTGATCAGATTAGTTCACTTCTTTTCAAAGCTATGGTTGATGCCTTTTCCTTCATTCTAAAGGCAAGAAACTAAATTTCATTTGAGAATCATAGATCATCCTTGAAGGTTGGTCTGAATGCTGTGTACATGGAGGTTTTGGCAGCCTCTAAAATCGAAATAGGTGCCCGGAATAAAAATCTCTCTGATATAATTATTCCCAGAACTCTCTATGTTCCTAGAGAGGTAATTAATTATATGATTTTGAAATCAATTAGATTTATCCCACCCATCTCCTCATGGATAAAATTGAATGGCGATGGGGTGGCCTCAGGTGCACCTGGAACTTTATGATGTGGTGGTATCTTTCATACCCATCAGGGTCGCGTTAAAGGCTATTTCTATCACTATACTAGCATTTGATCTATAATTGAAGCTGAACTATGGGTGATGATTAAAGCTATAAAATATAATATTCATTATGGATTGAGACATATCTAGCTAGAATCTAACTCTACCATAGTGGTTGTAATTTTTAAGACAAGGTCTAGGAATGTCCCCTAGAAAATGCTTCCATCATGGATTGAATGTCTCCAACTTCTTGATCATATTCAGCTGGATATCACTCATTCTTAAAGGGAGGCCAACCAGGTTGTTGATGCTCTATCCAAGAGAGAAAGCATGAAGGTTTCCTTAAGATGGTCCTTTGTTACTTTGTATTTTTTATCTCAACTTGTTGATATGGATGTGTGTGGTGTGTTTCAGTCATTCCTTCATAAATCCCCTTGTTCTGTCACATTTTTTTATTAATTTGATAGGGTTGGGATTTTATTGCATCCTGAACCTTTTTTTATAACATTTCACTACTCCCCAATATATCCCATTACCATATCCATATTCGTATCCACCCTCATTTGTACAGGGCTATCCATCATCTTTTCTCACTCCATTAGTATACTTAAAATCATCAACTCTATAGAGTACTCCTAATTTAGATATCCCACTTACCATAGAGGATACACCCCCTCATCTTGACACAACACTTTAGGGGTCAACATATCCCCTATCTATTAGTATATGTTTATAAAATAATGATAGTGATTAATGATAGATTCATATATATTATTTTCCTTTACTAATTATTTTTCATTATTAGCTATATCCTCTACCAGATGACAACACCACACAAAAATATAATAGGTCTAGAATTGACACACACATATCAACGTTCAATAAAAATAGGACAATGATAAAATAGGAAAAAAATAGTAACAAATGTAAAATATTTATGGGAACACTTTCTAAACACATCAATATCATTCCAGTTAAACCAATAATTTTGAGGGAAGTTGGAAAAAAATAAATAACAATTAATTCACAACGATTTGGTTATGTAATGTTAAACAGCTTTTATATATATTAATTTATAATATTTTATTAACAAATTTTTTTCCAATGATACTATGATATAATTTTCCTGATGGAAAAAATTCCAAGGCTTCAAGGATAATGAAATTAGGTGATATGTAGTGACTAAGAAAGTATGACTTTTATGTTGTTCAAAAATAGATAGTTGATTCAATGCTTGAAGAAATACCGATAGTTCATGATTTCCCAATATAATAATACAGAGATATGATCGACTATTTGAAGAGTCTAGAGGTTAAGGTAGTAGTAAAATTTATATATATAATCATTTATTTATTTTAAAATTATTTTTCAACTGTGAATTATTTTTTTTATTTTTTTAATGGAATTATATTATTTCTTAGTTAATAGGAGATATCAGAGAGAAATAAAATAATTATTATTTCAATGAAATATATTCATACTATTAGAAACACTTCACTCCCAGAACATGAGAAAGCATAAGTAATTTATCTTTTAAAATATTCAAATGGGATTCCATTGTGAATTTATCATTTATGGATTATACAAAAAATCCAATATGTTATGCCTAATTTTTTTTTAGTACCAATCATTCCCTACAAAACATGTTCTTATTATTTTTAATTTTTAGAATTTTAATTTTATAAATTAGAGAGAATTATATTTTTGGGCATTCACTTCAGCTATTTGTGCCTCTATTGGGGAACTGGAAAACAACATCCTTCTTCTATCAATTGATTAAATGGATGTAGAATTCTTATAAATTTTATTAATCCAAATAATTAATGATTTTTAATTAAAACCAAAATCATTTCTAAAAAATATTCTAAATAGTCTGTTGATTTAAATATAGTTGTAACATATGGATTTAGTATAAATAGTTATTCTCACACCTTTAAATTTTTTATGAGTAAATACAAAATGTGGTACTATAATTTAAGAGTATTTCTTTTGAAATAAATGGCATATAAATTGTATTAATGATAAAATAAATCAACAATCAGAAGCCCACTATAAATAATCTTGTTACCTCCAATGTAAATGTTAAATCCTTGGAACTCTTGTTTTAACCTTAGTTTATCAATATTTCTTTGGTTCCTCCCACAAACATGTTCATTTTACACTATATGATGAATAGGATGTGTTTCCTTGTTATTTTTCCTCTCCTTACTTGTACAATAGCATATAGGCACATATATATTCTTCTCTTCCTTTCTTACACAGTATGTAATATTTTATTCTATATGTGAAAATAGAAATATAAAGAGCCTTTTTTATCTTATTCATATTAGCCAACCGGAGTGTTGCTACTTCTTCTTCACTTCTATAAATAAAATAAACATCCTCTTCATTATTATTCCCCTATTCTAATAGAGATCACATCAAACTATTATTATCTTAACTATTTATAATTTATCCTTATTATTTCATCAATTCATCTAGAATTGATTTGTTTTTATACTTATTTATGGTATAAGAAATTGTAGTTCATCTTCTTCCTCATTTATTCTGTGTATTGAACACATCACTGGTTATCTTCCTCTTCACTTTGACACTCAAGGATTTAAGGATTATAAGTACAGTAGTATTTCTTCTATCATGATAGTAGGATGTTCTTCTTAAAATAAAAGTTTCATTTTATCAACCTATATATATATATAATAATTACATCATTTTTCAGTCCTCACCACCCTCTTCTCAATATTTTTCATTTGCAGTACCACATGAATGTGTTATTTTAAATTTCCAATATTATTCATAATTCCAAAACAATTAGATTTTTTATTTTCAAAAATACCATATTCATTTTATTTTCATCGTTTTATAGTCTTCATGTTGACTTTACTTTATACATGGAAGACTAGTTTACCGTCTTCATATCTTGGAATCATACCATTACTAATCTCAAAATATATCTTTTTTTTATTCCTCATAATCAATATATTAATTTTTTCTACATTCTCATTTTATTTAGACATTTATTGTGTTATAAATGGTTCTCTATACATTATGGTTCCATGAACATAGTTCCTCATTTATTTTCTTCCATCGCATGCTAGAATCTTGATTATTAGTGTTATGATATTTAGAAACATCGATCCCAACAACATGGAATCATCATATTAGTATCCTAGGAATTTGGATGTTATATGATCAGCCTGTCTATAAAGTTATATGAAAAACATCATAAGATGATATTTTTACACCCAATTAAAATGATGTGAGGCAGGCACATTAGTCATATTAAAATCTACCTCTTTGCCTTGTGGGATCTCAATGATCATCATCTTCTAATATAAATCCCATTAATTTTACTATTCTTTTTTTGGGAACAGACAAAAAGATTTCTATCATCATACCATCATATCATTCAACTTATGATAAACATAAAATAATCCTTCAATCTTCCAATAATTCTCCATTATTGTATAAATTTCCCCATAATCTTCTAAGATTCTCACATGACTTGTTTAATTGAATCTATATTCTATTATTCTCTCTTGTAAAGTGCATAACCATTAGATAGGTCAAAATTATTGTTACAAAAAAAGATTCATTGACTTCCTTTACACAGGTCTTAACAACCATTACATAGGATGATTAATTACAGGATTAGCTTTACATAAAATCAAAATAACATTAGGAAGTTCTTGGATTTATCAGTTAACCTTATTCACGATTTAGATCACTAAAGTTACCTTTACATATAATAAAACATAAAATTACAGAGTGAGGGTCAAAATTTATATATCATTCAAAAATTATGAGATGAATTTACACACCATAAGTCCTTCCAGGATATAGCATTACACATGGATCAAATATAATTTATTCATGCTATTAAATTTTACTGTTATGTAGAATGAATAATTATTTAATTACCTTTATATATAATTTATTTGAGTATTAGTTACTGTATGGTTACAGTGGAACAAATTAATGATGCAATCAAATAAGAAAATAAAAAATCATAAGAAGGTACTCAACATAAAAAGGTGATAAATAAAGATATTATGAAAGCTATTTTTTATCTTTCTTTTACATTTACACCAAATGTTTCTAGAATAGTTGATTCTTGTTTGATGTCAATGCATTCTATTTATGCATATTCCTCTTCTAATATTGGTGTTGGTTTCATTGATGCTTTGGTGTCATTGTTTCTATTGATGTTAATAAAGATGATGATGCATGTGTTGTGAGAGGTGGTGATGGTGTTTTTGTAAGAGGTGTGGATGAGGGTTATCATGGTTCTGATTATACTGTAATTGAGGCTCACTTATGATGTAAATTTTATTTTTGGTCTGATTATATGTTGAATTTTATTATGTAGTTCATTTTTATTATTTATATATTAAATTTTATTTTTGTGTTCATGTCTGTATCTTTATATATTTAATTAATGAATTACGGTGTTTTTTTGTTTCTATAGGAGTGGAAATTAGTCTAGATATTTCTCTACCTAGTGGATATGTTTATATCCATGGTTGGAAACCATGGAAACAACCCAACGACCACAGTTTCTATCATTGAAGTACAGTTGTAACCATAGTTTGTAACTGTGGATATATTCCAGTGTAGAAGAACCAATAGCTATTGATTACAAACATGGATACAGGTCTGCTACCATGATGGAAGTTGTGGTTATTGGTATGTTCCACAGTTTCCTTCTTTAGTGATAAATTACAATATAATTATCTGTATCCACAATTGAAAACCATGGAAATATGTGTGCTTCCCCTATGGGAACCATGGATATAGTTGTGACCCTATTTCCATGCCAATAGGATCCACAATCAGCTGAACTATGACAAGTGCATATAGCCATAGTTTTTTGGCCTATAGACATGGTTATAAACAATGGATATATAAAAAATACCAAGTAGTGGAAATTGATAACGCCAATCTTGATATCAAATATCTCCTTTCCTCTCCCAAATTTATCAATTAATTGAGATTTTTTATATATGATAGTTTATATAAAATATTAATTAAGAACTTCACCTCCATTTCCTAACCACTTTTTACTCTTCTGGTAAAAAACTCTCCATTTATATTGATATAAATTAATGAGGAATCATTCTTGACAATCAATTCATCTCTTATGTCTCCACCTATCATTCAATATCATAATTAGAAAAATTCATTGTAACTCATGTATGATGAGATTGAATTCACTATAGTATCATTTATAGGACAACATAGTTATAAAACCCCATGTTTCATTGTCTATTAATATAAATTATTAACTGAGGAAAAATTAAAATGCACCAACACTGAGAAATATTTTCTTATTGTGTTATTTTCCTTATAAAAGTTTAGGCCCCGTCTCATAGGATCCCCCATCATACTCTACATAGATCATTCAGCAATTGAATACTTTTTTTCTAAAACAAGACACTAAGGAAATATTAATTAGGTGGTTTCTACTTTTTTAAGATATTGATATAAATATTAAGTATAAAAGGGTTGTTGGAAATTTTGTATCAGATCACCTCTCTAGGTTAGAATTAAATGATAAATAATATCATCTTTCAATGTATGAATCATTCCTTGATGGGAACCTATATTCTATGAGTTATTTAAAATGGTATATTGACTTAACAAAACACTTGTTTATGGGTGTCATTCCAAAATTCTTATGGACTCAAGCTAGGGGTAAAGTCCTTTTTTATTTCAATCATTATGTGATTTATGATCTATACCTCTTGAAGTTATTTCATGATAAAGTCATTAGGATATATGCTCCCAAATATTATAAAGAGTCTATTCTTAAATTATGTCATGGATATACATGAAGAAGACATTTTTCTTGGATGAAAACTACTAAAAAGTAATCCAAATTGGTTTCTTTTTTCCTAGCCTCACTAAGGAATCCTATAAATTTTGCCAAATTTTTCCTCTATGTCAATAATTAGGATCTATGACTGTAACACCCTGAGATTTTATGAAAAAAATTCTTTTAATTTCACTGATGTCTTGTTTTGTAAGCTACAATAAGATTGTCTTGCGCTATACGCAACACCGTATGAGCTTGCAGTATACACAACACTATTCTTGGATCATGTTACACACAATTTTTGATAGTAGTTATTCTACGAAACATTGAGTCTATATATATATATATATTCAATGTATAAATGAAATATGGTTGGATTCTGTTATACGAAACAATGGAGGAGTCTTGCACAACACGCAACCCTGACTTGGCTTGCATTACACGCAATCACGACCTTCCTCAATAGTGTGTGTTGTACGCAATACCAAGTTTTACTAAACATCGATATATTGTTATAATAATATTATGTACTAGCCATTATGAATATTATTAACTACATTTTGAATTTTATAACATTATTATTCATCTTACTCATTTTCTAGAATATGGTATGAGAACAAAATAAATTTTTCATGTAAAATATGTATTTTTAAAAAATTGCAGTTTTCCCACCTTTTGATGACGCACCCACTTTAAATCTAGTTTTTGACATGTTTATAAGTTCAATTTGAAAAAATAAAATTCTTCTTTGGAATCAGGATATAAAAATTTACTTTGGATAAATTTTTCATATTATTCTGATAACATTGATATTTTAATGAATAGTAAAAACACGCTATATTTTAATTAAAAACAACTTATTTCATCGCAATAATTTATATGGTTAGATTATCATTTTAATTGGTTTTAAAGTGTAATTAGAATATATTTTTACCGCTTAATCCAATGTTGGTCATTTTAATTACTTTCACTTTGAAATTGGATATAAACAAGTATCAATCTTTTGATTGTTTTTGTTTCTTAAAAACACGCTAATTGTTTTGATAACAGGAATTAAATTTAAAATTAATTAATGCCACTTATATGTTATGAATTTGTAAAAATAGAAATCAATTTTTAATTTGTAATATCAAATAATTCTTAGGCTGAATGTTTGGTATTTTTCTGAAAAACATCAATTTTTGATGAATAGTGAAACCACTTAGTGGTAGTTAAAAAAATGACTTTTTTTTAATTTAAATTAAATTTTACCACTTCTGTGTATTGGATTTTAAAAATCCGATAGACACGGTTAATATCAAGGACTAAAATTTGGTTCAATGAGATGAAAATAATTTTTGGCGAATAGTAACTTTTTACTTTTATTTATCACGGTTAAAAGTAAATAGGATAATTAAGGGTAAAAATGATATTATTATTAGCCTAAAACTTTTCTTAATTATATTGGATAAGTTTAATTCGACCAAAAACAAACTTAGGAATAAAATATGACCATTTAGGCCCACATGGATTAGATTAGGACATTTAATATTAATTTACTTAAAGAAGGGTTAAAATAGTTAAAATAAAAGTTTAATAACTAAATCATTTTTAATATAGGGTATTACATAAGATAAATTCGACTATAAATATTCATTATAAATCTAAAACACTTTCCTACATAAAGGTATTTTATTTATAATTTTTAGACATTAAATAATTTAATTTATTTATGACACAATGATGATACAGTAATTATCTTATTAATGAAATATTGACATAATTGATGTTATAAATACCCAAATAAATGTAATTTGAGACTTTTTAATAATTTAAATAATTTTATGGGTTAATAGGAAATGTTAGTTTTGATTTAATTAAATTTTTTATAGCTAATCATTCTGTTATGATTTTCACAAAAATCAATTACCAAATAGTGTCAAAATTGACATAAAATAGTTTTTTAAAAAAATATTATATTATTAATTGTCATTTTATTCTTAAAAAATATATGGTTCGGCCAAATGACTTAGATAATGTTATATATGTTAATAATAAACAACGTGGGGTTCGTTTTTCTTGATATAGTAAGTTTATTAACCTTATAGTGTAAGAAAACAAGAAGACACGGTAAAAGTAAAATTATTTAACTTAAGGTTAAATCTAAATGATAAGGTTAAAATAGAAACCTAAACTTTTCTAAATTATATTGGGTGAGAGTATTTAGACCCATCCACACATTATATTCAAAATAAATCAATTTTTAGATATTAATAATCGAATATGACTTTATAATAAAATAATATTTTTAGTTTTTCCAAAGGTGCCCCTCTCCTCCCTTATAAAAGGGCACCTCCTCCCTCTCTTCCTAACACCACTTTGAGCCTTAAAGCTCCCCCAAACCCTGTAAAATTATCTTATCCACTTCCATAGAAACATCCTAGAGGTTCTGGTCTTCTTCAAATACCAATTTTAGTGCCCTAAGAGGAGGTCTCAAAGAGGCGCTTCAAAGATGATGTAAGGTCTGTTACCGATTCATTCAACTTTATTTATTCTTCCACTTATTCTTCTTTAGTTGTTTCATTATGTAGTAATAACATAAGTATAAATCATATACTGATATGTTATTATAAGTATGAAACAACCCTATTTCACCATCTAACCATCCTAAGGAAAACGAAATCACCACGCGTGCGTACGTACGGAATACCGTCTCCACGCCGTGGTGAAATCTGTTTTTCCACCAACACCTTAGATGGATGGGTATAATGGTGTAAAGAATAACTATATATGGTTATTATAAAATCATACCGAATCTGATATATTATACCATCCACTACAATTCTATTTAATAATTATGGGAATGATATCATCGCTCGTGCGTACGTACGGACTACCGTCTCCACGACGCGATGAGATTCATTCTCCATGTTAACCATACATGAATGATCATAAAGTTTATATAATGAATAATAATGAAATATATGAAATAATAATTCTACTGGATTTATGTATATATATATATGTATGTCATCTATTTGGTTTCATTCAATTCAATAAGGAAACGAAAACAGCGTTCATGCGTACGTACGGCCTACCATCTCCATAAATGGTGTATTTCATTCCTTTTATCAAGATATAATATATATATGTATATGATGAATATATATTATATATAAATCATGTTTTACATTCTGGAATTTTTTAAATCAGGATATAATTAATAATATCAAGAACGACAAGTCGAAACACATACGATAAATGAAATGATTTTAACCAAAACGCTGCTTTAACATGGAATTTACAAAAGAACGGGTAATATAAATTCATAAGTGAAACATATATGATATCATAACAATGAATATGATTCTTTAATAAGTCAATGACATTATTTAAATCATTATACAGGAGGTTTGGATACGTACGAAGCATATCAGACCTAAGGTAAGGGATAATTTTGCAAATATCATTTTTATCCGAGATTGCTTATTCATAAGTATTTACTTGGGTTATTGCAATCGTCCATGTCCATATTTTATAAAAGTGTTTTCATGTATGTTTAATTTCCTTTTTACCCATTTTGACTTTTACCCCATGGTATGGAAGGAATTCTTCTTTTATGTTCCATTCAAGGTACTTTTTGAATTTTTTGACAAAAGTACGAGAAGAATGTTTTTTTTAACGTATACGGCATGAAAGGATTTTTAAGATTTTAGAAAGCCTTATTTTCATGAAGCTTAATCCAAGAGATTTCATTACTATTTTCAACAAAATATTTTTCTTTTAAAATTACATGACTTTTTGTGAAAAGAAATTGATTTTGAAGAAGAAAGGATATTTTCCTCAAGAATTCATTTCAAGTGTTTTATCAAAATCATTTTTCATCTAAGATGACATTATTTCATATATGTATGTTTCAAGTATCATGTATCTATGATTTACATGGTTTCACTTTCATTATTATGAAATGATATCCATTTTTATATGGATTATGTGGTGATGGGATTATGTTTATGAAACCCATTTTATTTGTTGGGTTATTATGAATGATGTATGTTTATTTTGTGGCACAAGTAAGAATGATTTCATTATGAGATGGTTGGGACCTATATCTCCCTCCAATTAATTGGGTAAAGATTTATACTTCATGAGATAGACATGGCTGGAATGGTAAGTTAATCCGGTTCAGTGTTACAGAACTGAAACGAGGAGTGAACTTGATTCAAAAAGAGACTTTGTCCACTAAGATGGTCATGACAGTAATGCCTTGGCAACTATGGAAATCATATCATGTGCTTAATGGTTTCACCAATTACATGTTTTACTCCCATGCTAATTTATCATGATTAATGTTTCTTCATGATCTATGCCTTACGTACTGCCATGTTTTATGTCATTGCTCATGATTTTGATGTTTAGATTTTATGCTCATGTTTTTTTTACATTCAAATGTCTAAGGATTGTTTATGTTCTCTATTCTTACCCTTACTGAGCATTTGAGCTCACCACTTTTATGTTTTCTTTTCCACAGGATATAAAGAAAGGTTTTAGGTAAGAAAAAAAAGGGAAAGATCTTTATGGGAGATGTTGAAGATCTTTCGACACGATTAGAAGATTATATTCCGAGTTTCCAAAGACACTAAACTATTACAGTCCTTGTGTGTCGGTTTTTGTTATGTATTAATTATTCCAAAAAAGTAATGTAATGTCCATATATGTCAAGCTTCGGGTCTCTACAGTTGGTATCATAGGAAAGGTTTAGTGAACCTTTGGAAACTAGGATGCGAAAACTTTTGTGAGATCCCTAGAGATATTTCTAAGGTATGTCTAGGGATGTCCCTAAGGTTAAGTATAAGTATAGGTTATAGTCCAAGAATTATGGTAAAGATCTTAGGATTTAACATAAGATGTTATATATTGAAGGTAATTCCCCTTGATTATGATTTTGGCCTCTCACACTATTCCTTTTGGGCTTTAGAAAATGGCTGGAAACAGGAAGAATCAAAATAATGGAGGATATAATGGAAAATGGAATGATATTCTTCATGAGAAACCAAATGAAATGGGATTTGGAATTCCAAACATCATTATTAGCCGAATCAACAATCTCATAATATGATCAATAATCTCAACTTTGGTAAGTATCCCGACTCAGCTAATAAGAGAAAGATGGAGTTTCATGATGATCATAGAGGAAAAAAAGTTCAATTCCCCTCATGTAAATCATGTGGGAAGAGGCATCAAGGAGAATTTTTCAAAGGAACTGGAAGATGATTTGGGTGTGGAAAATAAGGACACAAGCGAGTAAGTGCAAAGGAAAAGGTTCAGTTAACACCATGTATGAGGATAATGGTATTGCTACGACATAAAAAATTGTTAAATGTTTTAAACGTGGAATGTACGGGCATTATGCAAACTAATTCCCTAAGGGAAAGTCTCATTAAGAGAATTAGTATGGTCGTATGGGTAGTATTTATGTTTATGATAATGGAGAGACTACAAATGATATTAGAGATTAAAGAATTGTTGAAGCTCGGACAATGGTTTAAGAAGGTAGTGGAATGATTACATGTTTATCATGTGTCATGTTGTATAAGTAATCTCATGGTACTATGGAATAAAGAGACATCTAAGGATTGTTACACTGTTGTCTTTCCTTATGTTTTGCAAGTGTATGATGAATAGTACTAGTAACCATGAAAGGTTATTCAGATATTTTTGGAAAGTAGATGATATGTTCATAATGAAGGAATAAGGATAAAATTAAATGTTTGATAGTATTCATGAGCTCATGACTGATATAAGGAGAAGGTTATATCATGGTTTCAGTAGATAGAATTTTTTTATTTTTGTATGTGGAAAGAGTTAACTTTTGACAGCATTCATGTTTTCACTAAGGTTTAATGGGTATTCATTTTTCAAGAGAATACATGATTAAGGTATTCACATGATTGGAATGTGACCAACAATATATATGGGGGATAAATGATGGTATTCACATGATTGGCTGGTGAAATTTCAAGTAATCATTTTCTTTATACTATAAGCTTGGACCGAAGTATTTTAGATAAGCCTAAAGATTGGAATGAATTATGTTGGACATAATTTTTTATTGTTTAAGGACATAACTTTTTTCGATATTATTGATGGGATGTTATAGTAATGTAGTTTTAGAAAAAGGAAAACCTGCAGGATGGGCGACTGCCCATCGTGTCGGACAAGGCTGTGGGAATCGAACCCAAAACTGAAGTGCGACTGGCCTTTATCACCTACCACTGGACTACAGGAAGTCCCTGGTTAGTAGAAACTAGTTTTATTTTATTAAGCGGTATGATATATGAAGTATAAGTTCATTTTTGGAATCGTATATGATTAACCTCACCATAGATGGACTAATGTATATTTGATAACTTTTGATAACCTTTTTTTTTGAAATAGATGGAATGAACCATCATTCTATCACATGATCTGTTAACACTTCACGAATAACAAATTCAACTGCATTTCTTTAAGAGATGAAGTGGAAATTGTTCAATGCACGAACAAAAGTGAGATTGTACCAAAATCACGTAAGTATTTCTATTAATTCAAAATTTTCAACTTTAGGGAAATGATATTTATAACCAAAAATGTTTTCCTAGTGCCCTTATATCTGATGAATCAGATGGTACCTTAGATCATCACAAATCTATGGCTTTGTGATTGATGGCTTTTTCATAGCCATGTTCTCTATCACTCTCCATAATAACTTGATGGTTAGATTTTTATTCCATATCCATATTTTCACCTATGTTCTCCTATATGGAAACCTAGTGATGAGTTTCCTTGGGTAATTGTTACATTTCATACTTTATTTTTTAAAATTAAGTTTTAGTATTCCTTTTTACGATGTGGGTTCCTATAAATAGTAAACGATTTATAACCCCGACGAACTTAGAGGGGGAAATTCATTTTAAGGGGGGTAGAATGTAACACCCATAGATTTTATGAAAAATATTATTTTAATTTCATTGATGTCTTGTGTTTTATGCTACAAAATATTTCCTTGCGATATATGCAACACCGTATGAGCTTGCAGTATACAAAACACTATTCTTGGATCATGTTACACACAATTTTGATAGTAGTTATTCTACGAAACATTGAGTGTATATATATATATATATTCAATGTATAAATGAAATATGGTTGGATTCTGTTATACGAAACAACAGAGGAGTCTTGCACAACCCGCAACCCTGACTTGGTTTGCATTACACGCAATCGTGACCTTCCTCGATAGCGTGTGTTGTACGCAATACTAGGTTTCACTAAACAATGATATATTGTTATAATATTATTATGTACTAGCCGTTATGAATATTATTGACTACATTTTGAATTTTATAACATTATTACTCATCTTACACATTTTCTAGAATATGGTTTGAGAACAAAATAATTTTTTCGTGTAAAATATGTATTTTTCAAAAATTACAGTTTTCCCGCCTTTTGATGACGCACAAACTTTAAATCTAGTTTTTGAAATGTTTATAAGTTCAATTTGACAAAATAAAATTCTTCTTTGGAATCATAATATAATAATTTACTTTGGATAAATTTTTCATATTATTCTAATAACTTTCATATTTTAATGAATAGTAAAAACACGCTATATTTTAATTAAAAACAAATTTTTTCATCGCAATAATTTATATGGTTAGATTATATTTTTAATTTGTTTTAAAGTTTAATTAGAATATATTTTTACCATTTAATCCAATTTTGGTCATTGGAATTGATTTCACTTAGAAATTGGATATAAACAAGTATCAATCTTTTGATTGTTTTTGTTTCTTAAAAAACGCTATTTGTTTTGATAACAGGAATTAAATTTAAAATTAATTAATGCCACTTATATGTTATGAATTTGGAAAAATATACATCAATTTTTAATTCGGAATACCAAATAATTCTTAGGCTTAATTTTTGGTATTTTTCTGAAAAACCTCAATTTTTGATGAATATTGAAACCACTTAGTGGTAGTTAAAAAACTGACTTTTCTTTAATTTAAATTAAATTTTACCACTTCTGTGAATTGAATTTTAAAAATCCGAGAGACACGGTTGTTATCAAGGACTAAAATGTGGTTCAATGAAATGAAAATAATTTTTGGTGAATAGAAACTTTTTACTTTTATTTACCACGGTTAAAAGTAAATAGGATAATGAAGGGTAAAAATGATATTATTATAACCCTAAAAGTGTAGTTCGACCAAAAACAACATTAGGAATAAAATATGACCATTTAAGCCCACTTGGATTAGATTACGATATTTAATATTAATTTATTTAAAGAAGGGTTAAAATAGTAAAAATGAAAGTTTAATAACTAAATAATTTTTAATATATGGTTATACATAAGATAAATTCGACTATAAATATTCATTAGAAATCTAAAACGATTTCCTACATAATTTTATTTTATTTATAATTTTTAGACATTAAATAATTTAATTTATTTATGACACAAAGATGATGAAGTAATTATCTTATTAATGAAATAGTGACATAATTGATGTTATAAATACCCAAATAAATGTAATTTGAGACTTTTTATGAATTTAACTAATTTTATAGGTTAATATGAGATGTTATTTTTGATTTAATTAACTTTTTATGAACTAATAATTCTATTATTATTTTAACAAAAATCAATTATCAAATAGTTTCAAAATTGACATAAAATAGTTTTTAAAACAAATATTATATTATTAATTGTTATTTTATTCCTAAAAATCTAATGTTCCACCAAATGACTTAGATAAGGTTATATATATATATATATTAATAATAAACAACTTGGGGTTCTTTTGGCTTTTTATAGTAAGTTTATCCACCTTATAGTTTAAGAAAACAAGAAAACACGGTAAAAGTAAAATTATTTAACTTATGGTTAAATCTAAATGATAAGGTTAAAATAGAAACCTAAACTTGTATAAATTATATTTTATGAGAGGATTTCGACCCATCCCCACATTATCTTCTAAATAAATCAATTTGGAGCTATTAAAAACCGAATATGACTTTATAATAAAATAATATTATTAGTTTTTCCAAAGGTGCCCCTCTCCTCCCATATAAACGGGCACCTCCTCCCTGTATTCCTCACACCACTTTGAGCCTTCAATCTCGGACAAACCCTGTAAAATTTTCTTCTCCACTTCCACAGAAACATCATATAGGTTATGGTCGTCTTCAAAGACCAATTTTAGAGCCCTAAGAGGAGGTCTCAAAGAGGCGCTTCAAAAAAGAGGTAATGTCAGTTACCGATTCTTTCAACTTTATTTCTTCTTCCACTTCTTATTCTTTAGTTGTTTCATTATGAAGTAATAACATAAGTATAACTCATATACTGATATGTTATTATAATTATGAAACCAACCTATTTCACCATCTATCCCTCCTAAGGAAAACGAAATCACCACGCGTGTGTACGTATGGAATACCGTCTCCGCGCCGTGGTGAAATCTGTTTTTCCACCAACAACGTAGATGGATGGGTATAATGGTGTAAATAATAACTATATATGGTTATTTTACCATAATACTGAATCTGATATATTATACCATCCACTCCAATTCTATTCAATAATTATGGGAATTATATTATCGCTCGTACGTACATACGGACTACCGTCTCCACGACGCGATGAGATTCATTCTCCATGTTAACCATACATGAATGATCATAAAGTTTATATAATGAATAATAATGAAATATATGAAATAATAATTCTAATAGATTTATGTGTATATATATATATGTATGCCATCTATTTAGTTTCATTCAATTAAATAAGGAAATGAAAACAGCGTTCATGCGTACGTACGGCCTACCGTCTCCATGAACAGTGTAGTTCATTCCTTTTATTGATCTATAATATATATATATGTGTATGATGAATATATATTATATATAAATCATGTTTTACATTCTAGAATTATTTAAATTAGGATATAAGTAATAATATCAAGAACTACAAGTCGAAACACATACAATAAATGAAATGATTTTACACAAAACGCTTCTTTAACATGGAATTTACAAAAGAACCGGTAATATAAAGTCATAAGTGAAACATATATGATATAATAACAATGAATATGATTCTTAAATAAGTCAATGACATTATTTAAATCATTATATAGGAGTTTTGGATACGTACAAAGCATATCGGACCTAAGGTATGGGATAATTTTGCAAATCTCATTTTTATCTAAGATTGCTTATTCATAAGTATTTACTAGGGTTATTGTAGTCATCCATGTCCATGTTTTATAAAAGTGTTTTCATGTATGTTTAAAGTCGTTTTTACCCATTTTTACTATCACCCCATGGTATGGAAGGAATCTTTCTTTTATTTACCCTACAAGGTACTTTTTGAATTTTTCGACAAAAGTATGAGAAGAATGTTTTTAACGTATACGGTATGAAATGATTTTTACAGTTTTATAAAGCCTTATTTTAATGAAGCTTCCTCCAAATGATTTCATGATTATTTTCAACAAAATCTTTTTCTTTTAAAATTACATGACGTTTTTTGAAAAGAAATTGATTTTTAAAAAGAATGGATATTTTCCTCAAGAATTCATTTCCTGTGTTTTATCAAAATCATTTTACATCTAAGATGACATTATTTCATATGTGTATGTTTAAATTATCATATATCTATGATTTAAATGGTTTCACTTTCCTTATTATGAAATGATATCCATTTCTTTTATATGGATTATGTGGTGACGGGATTATGTTTATGAAACCCATTTTATTTGTTGGGTTATTATGAATGATGTATGATTATTTTGTGGCACAAGTAAGAATGATTTCATTATGAGATGGGTGGGACATATATCTACCTCCAATGCATTGGGTAAAGATTTATATCTCATGAGATAGACATGGATGTAACGGTATGTTAATCCGGTTCAGTGTTACAGGACTGAAATGAGTAGTGAACTCGATTCATAAAGGGACTTTGTCCACTAAGATGGTCATGAAAGTAATGCCTTGGATACTATGGAAATAATATAATGTGATTAATGGTTTCCATAATTACATGTTTTATTACCATGCTAATTTATCATGATTAATGTTTCTTCACAATCTATGCCTTACGTACTGCCATGTTTTATGTCATTGCTCAAGATTTTGATGTTTAGATTTTATGCTCATGTTTTTTTACATTAAAATGTATAAGGATTTTTTTATGTTATCTATTCTTACCCTTACTGAGAATTTGAGCTCACCCCTTTTATGTTTTCTTTTCCCCAGGATATAAAGAAGGGTTTTAGGTAGGGAAAAAAAGGGGAAGATCTTTATGGGAGATGTTGAAGAACTTTCACCGCGATTAGAAGATTATATTCCGAGTTTCCAAAGACACTAAACTATTACGGTCCTTGTGTGTATGTTTTATTTATGTATTAATTATTCCGAAAAAGTAATTTAATTTCCATGTACTTCAAGCTTCGGGTCTCTACAGTTGGTATCAGAGGAAAGGTTTAGTTAAACTTTGGAAACTAGGATGCGAAATCTTTAGTGAGATCCCTAGAGATATTTCTAAGGTATGTCTAGGGATGTCCCTAAGGTTAAGTATAAGTATAGGTTATAGTCCTATAATTACGATAAAGATATTAGGATTTAACCTAAGATGTTAGATATTGAAGGTAATTCCACTTGATTATGATTTTGGCCTCCCACACTATTCTTTTTGGGTTTTAGAAAATTGCTGGAAACAAGAAGAATCGCGATAATAGAGGATATGATGGACAATGGAATGATATTCTTCATGAGCAACCAAATGAAATGGGATTTGGAAGTCCAAACATAATTATTATGCCGAATCAGCAATCTCATAATATGATAAATAATCTCAACTTTGGTAAGTGTCCTGACTCATCTAATAAGAGAAAGATGGAGTTTCATGATGATCATAGAGGAAAGAAAGTTCCATTACCCTAATGTAAATCATGTGGGAAGAGGCATCAAGGATAATGTTTCAAAGGAACTGGAAGATTCTTTGGGTGTGGAAAAGAAGGACACAAAGTCAGTAAGTGCAAAGGAAAAGGTTCAGTTAACACCATGGATGAGGATAAAGGTATTTCTACGACATCAACAATGGTTAAATGTTTTAAATGTGGAATGTACAGGCCTTATGAAAACCAATGACCTAAGGGAAAGTCTCATGAAGAGAATCAGTATGGTCGTATGGGTAGTATTTATGTTGATGATGATGAAGTGACTACAAATGATATGTGAGATGAAAGAATTGTTGAAGCTTAGTCAATGGTTTAAGAAGGTAGTGGAATGATTACATGTGTATCAAGTGTAATGTTGTATAAGTAATATCATGGTACTATGGAATAAAGAGACATCTAAGGATTGTTACACTGTTGTCTTTCCTTATGTTTTGAAAGTGTATGATGAATGGTACTAGTAACCATGAAAGGTTAATCAGATATTTTTGGAAATTAGATGATATGCGCATAATAAATGGATAAAGAGAAAATTAAATGTTTGATAGTATTCATGAGCTCATGACTGATATAAGGAGAAGGTTATATCATGGTTTGAGTATATAGAATTTTTGGATTTTGGTATGTGGAGAGAGTTAACTTTTGACAGCATTCATGTTTTCACTAAGGTTTAATGGGTATTCATTTTTCAAGAGAATACATGATTAAGGTATTCACATGATTGGAATGTGACCAACAAGATATATGGGGGATGAATGATGGTATTCACATGCTTGGGTGATGACATTTCAAGTAATCGTTTTCTTTATACTATGAGCTTGGAACGAAGTATTTTAGATAAGCCTAAATATTGGAATGGATTATGTTGTAAATAAGTTATTATTGTTTAAGGATAGAACTTTTTTGGATATTATTGATGGGATGTTATAGTAATTTAGTTTTAGAAAAAGGACAACCTGCGGGACGGGCAACAGCCCATCGCGTCGGACAAGGCTGTGGGAATCGAACCCACAACCGAAGTGCGACTGGACTTTATCACCTACCACTGGCCTACGGAAGTCCCCAGTTAGTAGAAACTAGTTTTATTTTATTAAGCGGTATGATATATGAAGTATAATTTCATTTTTGGAATTGTATACGATTAACCTTACCGTAGATGGACTTATGTATATTTGATAAATTTTTTCTAACCTTTTGTTTGAAACAGATGGAATGACCCATCATTCTATCTCATGATTTGTTAACACTTCACTAATAACAAATTCAACTTCATTTCATTAAGAGATGAAGTGGAAATTGTTCAATGCACGAACAAAAGTGAGATTGTACCAAAATCAAGCAAGTATTTATTTTAATTCAAAATTCTCAACTTTAGGGAAATGATATTGAAAACCCAAAATGTTGTCCAAGTGCCCTTATATCTGATGAATTAGATGGTACCTAATATCATCACAAATCTATGGATTTGTGATTGATGGAATTTTCATAGCCATGTTATCTACCACTCTCCATCAAAACTTGATGGTTAGATTTTTCTTCCATATCCATATTTTCACCTATGTTCTCCCATATGGAAACCCAGTGATGAGTTTCTTTGGGTAATCGTTACATTTCATACTTTAGTTTTTAAAATTAAGTTTTAGTATTCCTTTTTACGATGTGGGTTTCTATAATTAGTAAATGATTTATAACACCGATGAATTTCGAGGGCGAAATTCATTTTAAGGGGGGTAGAATGTAACACCCCAAGATTTTATGAAAAATATTCTTTTAATTTCATTGATGTCTTGTGTTGTAAGCTACAACAAGATTGCCTTGCACTATACGCAACACTGTATGAGCTTTCAGTATACACAACACTATTCTTAGATCATGTTACACACAATTTTGATAGTAGTTATTCTACGAAACATTGAGTGTATATATATATATATATATTCAATGTATAAATGAAATATGGTTGGATTTTGTTATATGAAACAATAGAGGAGTCTTGGACAACACGCAACCCTGACTTGGCTTGCATTACACACAATCGCGACCTTCCTCGACAGCGTGTGTTGTACGCAATACAAGGTTTCACTAAACAATAATATATTGTTATAATATTATTATGTACTAGGCGTTATGAATAGTATTAACTACATTTTGAATTTTATAACATTATTATTCATCTTACACATTTTCTAGAATATGGTATGAGAACAAAATAAATTTTTCGTGTAAAATATGTATTTTTCAAAAATTGCAGTTTTCCCGCCTTTTGATTACACACCCACTTTAAATATAGTTTTGTACATGTTTATAATTTCAATTTGAAAAAATAAAATTCCTCTTTGGAATCAGGATATAAAAATTAACATTGGATAAAATTTTTCTAATATTCTGATAACTTTCATATTTTAATGAATAGTAAACACACGCTATATTTTAATTAAAAACAAATTTTTTCATCACAATAATTTATATGGTTAGATTATCTTTTTAATTGGTTTTAAAGTGTAATTAGAATATATTTTTACCATTTAATCCAATGTTGGTCATTGGAATTAATTTCACTTTGAAATTGGATATAAACAAGTATCAATCTTTTGATTGTTTTTGTTTCTTAAAAACACGCTATTTGTTTTGATAACGGGAATTAAATTTAAAATTAATTAATGCCAATTATATGTTCTGAATTTTTCAAAATAGACATCAATTTTTAATTCTGAATAAAAAATATTGCTTAGGCTGAAGTTTTGGTATTTTTCTGAAAAACTTCAATTTTTGATGAATAGTGAAACCACTTAGTGGTAGTTAAAAACTGACTTTTTTTAATTTAAATTAAATTTGACCACTTTTGTGAATTGAATTTCAGAAATCAGAGAGACACGGTTAATATCAAGGACTAAAATGTGGTTCAATGAGATTAAAATAATTTTTGGTGAATAGTAACTTTTTACTTTTATTTACCACGGTTTAAAGTAAATGTGATAATTAAGGGTAAAAATGATATTATTATTACCCTAACACAAGTACTAATTCTATTTTATAAGTTTAATTTGACCAAAAACAACCTTAGGAATAAACTATGACCATTTAAGCCCACTTGGATTAGATTAGGACATTTAATATTAATTTATTTAATGAAGGGTTAAAATAGATAAAATCAATGTTTAATAACTAAATAATTTTTAATATAGGGTTATACATAAGATAAATTCGACTATAAATATTACTTATAAATCTAAAAATATTTCCTACATAACGGTATTTTATTTTATATTTTTATACATTAAATAATTTAATTTATTTATGACACAAAGATGATGCAGTAATTATCTTATTAATGAAATATTGACATAATTGATGTTATAAATACCCAGATAAATGTAATTTGAGACTTTTTATGAATTTAAATAATTTTATAGGTTAATATGAAATGTTAGTTTTTATTTAATTAAATGTTTTCGAACTAATCATTCTGTTATGATTTTCACAAAAATCAATTACCAAATAGTGTCAAAATTGACATAAAATAGTTTTTAAAACAAATATTATATTATTAATTGTTATTTTATTCCTAAAAATCTATGGTTCAGAAAAATGAATTATATAAGGTTATATATATTAATAATAAACAACTTGGGGTTCGTTTGTCTTGTTATTGTAGGTTTATTAACCTTATAGTGTAAGAAAACCAGAAGACACGGTAAAAGTAAAATTATTTAACTTAAGGTTAAATCTAAATGATAAGGTTAACATAGAAACCTAAACTTGTCTAAATTCTATATTATGAGAGTAATTCTACCCATACCCACATTAGCTTCGAAATAAA
This sequence comes from Viscum album, assembly GCA_963277665.1. Classification (NCBI taxonomy): domain Eukaryota; kingdom Viridiplantae; phylum Streptophyta; class Magnoliopsida; order Santalales; family Viscaceae; genus Viscum; species Viscum album. The sequence goes on from OY728126.1 coordinate 1,674,427,725, forward strand.
TCAATTTTGAGCAATTAAAAACCGAATATGACTTTATAATAAAATAATATTTTTAGTTTTTCCAAAGGTGCCCCTCTCCTCCCTTATAAAAGGGAACCTCCTCCCTCTCTTCCTCAGACCAAATTGAGCCTTCAATCTCGGTCAAACCCTATCCAATTCTCTTCTCCACTTCCCTAGAAAAATCCTAGAGGTTCTGGTCTTCTTCAAAGACCAATTTTAGTGCCCTAAGAGGAGTTCTCAAAGAGGTGCTTCAAAGAAGAGGTAATGTCCGTTACCGATTCTTTCAACTTTATTTCTTCTTCCACTTCTTCTTCATTTGTTGTTTCATTATGAAGTAATAACATCAGTATAACTAATATACTGATATTATTTATTATAAGTATGAAACAACCCTATTTCACCATCTATCCATCCTAAGGAAAACAAAATCACCACGTGTGCGTACGTACGGAATACTATCTCCACGCCGTGGTGAAATCTATTTTTCCACCAACACCTTAGATGGATGGGTATAATGGTGTAAAGAATAACTATATACGGTTATTATAACATCATACTGGATCTGATATATTATACCATCCACTCCAATTCTATTCAATAATTATGGGAATGATATCATCGCTCGTGCGTACGTACGGACTACCGTCTCCACGACACGATGAGATTCATTCTCCATGTTAACCATACATGGATGATAATAAAGTTTATATAATGAATAATAATGAAATATACTAAATAATAATTCTAATGGATTTATATATATATATATATATATATATATATATATGTCATATATTTATTTTCATTCAATTCAATAAGGAAACGAAAACAACGTTCATGCGTACGTACGGCCTACCGTCTCCATGAATGGTGTATTCCATTACTTTTGTCGATCTATAATATATATATGTATATGATGAATATATATTATATATAAATCATGTTTTACATTCTGGAATTATGTAAATTAGGAAATAAGTAATAATATCAAGAACGACTAGTCGAAACACATACGATAAAGGAAATGATTTTACCCAAAACGCTGCTTTAACATTGAATTAACAAAAGAACGGGTAATATAAAGTCATAAGTGAAACATATATGATATCATAACAATGAATATGATTCTTTAATAAGTCAATTAAATTATTTAAATCATTATACAGGAGTTTTGGATACATACGAAGCATATTTGAACTAAGGTAAGGGATAATTTTGCAAATCTCATTTTTATCCGAGATTGCTTATTCGTAAGTATTTACTGGGGTTATTCAATCATCCATGTACATGTTTTATAAAAGTTTTTTCATGTATGTTTAAATTACTTTTTACCCATTTTGACTTTTACCCCATGGTATGGAAGGAATCTTTCTTTTATTTACCCTACAAGGTACTTTTTGACTTTTCCGACAAAAGTACGAGAAGAATGTTTTTTTAACGTATACGACATGAAAGGATTTTTAAGGTTTTATAAATCCATATTTTCATGAAGCTTCAACCAAAATATTTCATTACTATTTTCAACAAAATCTTTTTATTTTAAAATTACATGACTTTTTGTGAAAAGAAATTGATTTTGAAGAAGAAAGGATATTTTCCTCAAGAATTCATTTCAAGTGTTTTATAAAAATCATTTTACATCTAAGATGAAATTATTTAATATGTGTATGATTCAAGTATCATGTATCTATGACTTACATGGTTTCACTTTCCTTATTATGAAATTATATCCTTTTCTTTTATATAGATTATGTGGTGATGGAATTATGTTTATGTAACCCATTTTATTCATTGGGTTATTATGAATGATGTATGTTTATTTTGTGGTACAAGTAAGAATGGTTTCATTATGAGATGGGTGGGACCTATATCTCCCTCCAATTCATTGGGTAAAGATTTATATATCATGAGATAGACATGGATGGAATAGTAAGTTAATCTGGTTTAGTGTTACAGGACTAAAATGAGGAGTGAACTCGATTCAGAAAGGGACCTTTTCCACTAAGATGGTCATGACAGTAATGCCTTAGCTACTATGGAAATCATATCATGTGCTTAATGGTTTCCACAATTACATGTTTTATTCCCATGGTAATTTATCATGATTAATGTTTCCTCATTATCTATGTCTTACGTACAGCCATGTTTTATGTCATTGCTCAAGATTTTGATGTTTAGATTTTACGCTCATGTTTTTTTTACATTCAAATGTCTAAGGATTGTTTTATGTTCTCTATGCTTACCCTTAATGAGAATTTGATCTCACCCCTTTTATGTTTTATTTTCCCCAGGATATAAAGAAAGGTTTTAGGTAAGGAAAAAAGGGGAAGATCTTCATGAGATATGTTGAAGATCTTTCACCACGATTAGAAGATTATATTCCGAGTTTCCAAAGACACTGAACTATTACGGTCCTTGTGTGTCTATTTTTTTATGTATTAATTATTCCGCAAAATTAATGTAATTTCCATGTACGTCAAGATTTCGGTCTCTACAATAACCAAAATTAATCAAATTAACCTTAATCCCATTATAATTTTTAAAATCATTGATTGCTGGGAAATTGATTTTAGGGGACTCATCCTAAACTCTAGGGGATAAACTTAAATCCTTTTAGCTATTTTTTATGTCTCTATATGGTTTGAGTCTATTCCCACAAGTTTTAATGACTATCAAGTTTTGATCTGATTCCTAAAATAGAATATATTTTATATGTTTGGAATTCTTATAATTAGTGATCATGGAATCCATTTCTTCAACCATCCTTTCTCAGCACTGATGTAAAATTATAGGATCTATGACAAAGTTTCCACTTCATATTAACCTCAAACAATCTTAAATCTAAGTTAGAGAATAGGAAAATATAGAAAATTATTTAAAATACCATAAATTCCCCTATTTAATATTGGTTTGAGAAACTCTTCAATTCCCTTTGGGTATATCATACTACATTCAAAACCATCCATGGAACATCAGCATATAGTTTGGTTTTGGGCAAAGTTTTCAATTAACCTATTTAAATCAAATACAAGGCCTTTTGGGAAATAAAAAAAAGGAATTTTTACATTTCCTTGGCCTAAAAAATTAAGAAATTATACCATAACAAAATTTAAGAACTTATGATGGAGGATTGTAAAAATTACACGATCAAAAAAGAAAGAGTTCAAGCCCGCCAATCATGGAATCTTATATTCAAACACATTTAACTGAGAAAATATGTGCTCATATATAGTTAAAAATATTACTTACACCCAGGAAAGTTACGTTCAATATTTTTAGGGCCTCACATAGTGAATCATGTGTACCCCCATGGGGTAGTAGGGATTTAAGATCCTACTAGTAGTCTTATCTTTAGAGTCAATGGTCAAAGGTTAAAATCATTCATTGAATAATTAAATAAACAAGGAATGGATAAGGTGTTAACTCAAATATCCTATGAACTAAACAAAATATAATATATTTAGGGTCTATGTTGAAATAATGAAATTAAACAAATAAATATTTGGGAGGTAACTCAACTTTTATGTGTACCTTGACTCTTTGTTTAGTGTTATAAAATAAACATGTTTTTTCTTTTTGTTTTTTTGAAAAATCAATGGGTTTTCATTTGGATTCTTATTGTGTTGATGTGTATGATTTATGGGCTATTGAAAATAGATTTTGAGTATATCCAGTTCATGAATTTCATGCTGGTGTGTCCTTTGGAGTTTTTCTCGACCATTGCTCTGCCTTTTGTGTCTACTCCTATCCTCATTGATTATTCCAATAGCAGACCCCCACTATTTCATTCAAGTAAACCCTTTTATAGAACCTTTACATCCCACATGGTTTTGAAGATCCCCTAGAGGGTTCTTGGAGATATCCTTCTCAATCTAAAGATAACATTACGGTGATTGACATCTTCGCATCTACTTTCTGAGGTTCTTAGTAAATTTTGAAATGGACCCTGGTAGCGAGGTTTGGGATCGACAAGCCTCCTATCCCTATTTAAAGTACTTTAACAGCTCATGGAGGTTGGAGTCCTCATCTTGGGTTTCAGTGAAGAATTGAAAATCTTTCGGCATTGTGTTTCCTTCATCAGGGATACTTCATCTCGGCATGGTTTTATAGCCCCTGGTCTGGTGGTCGCTAGAGATTATCCCCATGTTGATGCCTAATGGAAGTGAATTTGGGTAAATAATCATCAATGGTTGTGGTGTGGATCTCTCTCCCGAGGCTACCTCTGCCTTTCATGACCCCTGGTTTCTGTTGTGGTATTGGGAATTCCCTGGGTGCCTTTATATACACCAATGATAGGTTTGTTCATCTAGAAGATATAGAGATAGCTTAGATATGAATTGAGATTGATTTTTTTCTCCCTCCTCCATCCAAGAATATGGTCATAGTTTAAGGGATTCCCGATTGGTCTCCACCTCTAGTGTGTCCTTCCTTTCTATGCTTTTGCTGAATCTATCACTTGTGAGGACATGTGTCCCTTAAATGTTGTAAATCCCAGAAGCCAAAAGTAGACCATGATCAAGTGAATCTTCCCTGACATCCCAATCCATCTTCTAGTGTACCCAAGGTTTCTCTATCAATATTCGAATTGGGGCCTAGTGATAGAGGTAAATGAGATCTATTATTGTCTTACTCCTTAGAGCTGGAAGCTTCTTCTTCCATAACAAGTAGTACCCTGGTGAAATCATCTCCTGAAAGTTTGGATTTAATTTCTCTCATCTATTAAAGTAACCTCTTGTTACTCTATTTTATGTCTTCCATTGCCACCCTTTCTTGGGGAGAAAATTTCTCAGGCTTCTACCTTCTTGTTGTGCCTCACTATTAGAGAACTTGAATGATGAGACTCTTCTGATTCACTTTTACATGTTTCCTCTCCAATGATTAGATACACTCCCTCTCAAATGGGTGTGATATTTCTTGATCCACTACCTATTGATAGCCTCCCATCCACTCTAATGAAGACATTGTACAAAGTTCATTCTCATGATTTTCTAATCAACATTATCTCTTGTGGATCTTGAACCAGATCTCAGTCGAGATCCAAATACAATACTGGGTCTTCAAAGTAGTTTCATGACCACAGGTCTAGGTCCAGTGTTAGGAATATCTTCACTTGATGATTAATCACCTCATATAGAATACCTGTGGATTGGGATATTAGGTAAAGTTAGATTTTACCACCAATGAATTTCATAATAACTCTCTCTATCTCTATGGTTGCAGTGATATAACCCAAATAGGAATCCTCAAAAGATAAGGATTCTTCTCTTCTCTTGAGAGTCCAAAAATTCCATGATATTTTCCCCTAAAATTTTAATATCTAGATATTTTGGAAATCCATATTTTCAGTTTACTTTCTCTCTATGGTGGATAAAATTATCAGTTTCAAGGATTCTGTGGGACCATTTTCAATCATTATTTCATTTGTTTATACAAATTGCGATTTTTAAGATAGAATCTTCCTTTGGAATGAATTTATCTGTTTCAATCTAGGGGATTTCCCAGGGATGGTAGGAGGATACTTCAACATAGTGGCCATTCCAAAAAAGAAAAAAGGTACTGGTACTTTTTTCAGAAGAGAAAGTCAGGTCTTTGTGATGTTCATGGAAAATAATGGGCTCATGGATGATGGATTTTCTAGAGATCCATTTACTTGGTTAAATAATCATCATGGGAACTGATGCACTTAGAGTCACCTTGATCAATTAATTTTTAATAGAGAAGATCTTTATTAATTTCCTATTATTAATGTTTCTCATCTGGTTTGTGGTCTCTTTGATCACTCTCCTCTTTTTATTTTCGTGAAGTCTAGGAAGGTTAGCAAAGATCACTTCCATTTTTCCTCAACTTGGACTGATAATCAATATTTATTGGACATCATGAGGAAATATTGGGACCACTCCATTAGAGGTAACCGCTATCTCTCTCCATAATAACCTATGTAACCTCAAATGTAATCTATGCTCCTTGTTCAATACTCTTCCCTCGAGTGATCAAGAACTGGAGGTCCTTAACAGGGACATCCGACGGTTGGAGGCTAGCCATGAGTCTAGATGCGATAATGATTTCTTTGGTGATTTTATATGATATAAGGACTTATTAGCATAGGTATTGATGAAGTAGGACCATATTTCTAATTATATATCAAGAGTTAAATAGATTTGTGAAGGAGATAAATATATTGGATACTTCCATGCCTACCTCAAAGAAAAATGAAGATATATGAACCCCAACCTTCTGCTAGAAGAAAGATCCTACACTAATGTAAGGGATTCTATTGGTAATATGAAATATTCCTTCTTTTGGTCATTATTAGTATCCCCTTATCTGAGTATGAAGGGGGGCTATCTCAGTGAGAATTATGATCTCTTTGATTTTCTTACCATCATTACATCTAATGAAGTGAATTTTAGGTTGAAAGCTTCTCGATAAGAGGTAGAAATCTGAGAGGCGGTTTGTCCCATAAATATTGATAGTTCTCTAGTGATGGATACATTCCTTGATTAATTTTATAGGATATCATGGGACATAGTGAAGGGGATTGTGATCAGTGCGGTGTAGGATTATTTCTAGGATGGTAATATCCCCTGAGTTGTATGTTCCACTAAAATTATTCTTGTAACCAAAGTCAAATATCCCCAATATCTGAATCAACTTTTCCCTATCAGTTTTTGAAATTTTCCATATAAATCCCTTATTGGTGTTATAAAAAAAATACTTTCCTCCCTCCTTCCTAGTTGTTTAGATTAGAAACAACACGGGTTTTTGAAAGGTAGGTCAATCCAAGGGCTTATTACCTTGAATCATGAAGTGATACATGACATCAAATTGAAGACCATTGGTATCGATGTGGACATTAAACTAGATATGAGTAAATACTATGAAATAGTTGAATGATGCTTTATCAACATGGTTTAGGAATGCATGGGGTTTTTGGTGCAGGTCATTAATATTCTATTTCGGTGATTTATCTCTCCATGGTTTTCTACCTCTTTTATGGGAAAATAGTTTGGGTTTTCCAAAGATGCTAGAGGATTGTGGTAGGGATACCCCCTATCTCACTCCCTATTTATCATTTCTAAAGATTTTCCTAGCTGATACATTAATCATTACATTTTATTGGGAGAGATTTTCCTCTACCAGAATAAATTTCATGTTGGATGTATTTCACATCTTCTGTTTATGGATAACACCATTTTCTTTTTTAATAATAGTATAAGGTTTTCCTTAGGAATTAATCAAGATTTAGAGGTGTATTATTCTTATATTGGTCAATTTATCAACAGTGTGAAAAGAAACTTCTTTATTCCTAATAAATGTTCTTGAGAAGAGGGTAAGGGATTTGGTTTCCAAACTTAATATATAGAATGGTTTCTTCCTGATGGTATACCTGGGTTCTCCCATGTCCCCTAACACCCTTCTCATCAAACACTTTTATTTGGTCATTGAGAAAATCATGGATCCAATTCTCAACTGAAAAATAGGTTCTTATCTTTTTAAGGGTGAATCACTTTGATTAACTCCATTCTCTCCTCAATACCTATGCACATCCTAGCCTACCTAAAGGTCTGGAAGAAGGTGATTTAAAACATTTAGAAAACATTGAAATACTTCTTATGGGATGGGAACATGGAAGTTAAATGTCATTTGGCATCTTGGATCAAGCTTTCAAAACCCATAAAGGAAGGGGGTATTACCCTAAAGAGTATTTTAGAAACCATGAATGGTCTCCAAGCCAAACATTCCTGGGAAATAATAGTGGGGAATAATTAATGGGGTAAACACATAAATAGTACTTATGAAAATAATGGGATCTCATATAGATTTAAGTCATCTAGAATTAATAAGATTATCTATCCCTATATTCCCATACTCTAGCATCATTATCAATGGATAATTGGAAATGGTGTAGTTAGAAATTGAACCATAACTATTCAGGGACTCTTTTTAGGTTTCCATAGTGTTCCACCCCCAATATTAGCTTCACGGGGGAATGTAATCATCCCATATTAAGTCGTCTCACATTATATGATAATCAAAGGAGTATCTTTATTATGATTGAGGTCACTAATGATTCGAATAGTTGTGTTTTCAATGTACATGCTAAGGTTATTTTCAAAATCAGATATTGTTTTATTGCTCAATATGTATCTAATTCCCATGATCTATGGGGAGAAACTTTATAGTGCAAAGAGATTCCTTTGAAGTTATATTTCCAATTGTTGTGTGTCTAAAACAATTCCCTTCCAACTGATGAGAGAATCCACTAGAGAGATATTAAGCTTAATTCAAAGTTCTTATACTACAGGGAACCAAAATAAGATTCCATGAACCACATATTCTTCAACAATGATTGGGTAAAATAGGTTTGGGGATCATTCATCCAGTTTGCAGGGTGGTCATTCCAGTATTCTATAGCTAAGTTTTTCTTGCATCAATGGTTCAAAGGTGCTATTAGACCTATCCCGAAGAGGAAGGCCTGATTGTTAAACCTTATTGATGGATATTGGGTCCTATATTCACCCAGAAAATATTAATATAATCATTTATCATGGAGTTCCATGATGAGTATTGTTTTCTAAATTAGAAACCTAGTTCTTGAATTTTTCAGGTTAAGTAAGGACATAGTGGATAGACATTCTCGCATATCCCTACATCACATACACTCCTCCATTCACAGTGGAATATCTATTCTTGGAAAATGGATCAAATAGAAACCCCCTCTCTTAGGTAACATGCTTAACATAGATATATCATGTAGCATGGGATCTATGAAGGTTAGTGGAGTGATTAGAGTCCCCAAAGGCTCAGTTATAGTAGAATTCTCATATTTCTTCAAGAATGGTGACTCCCACCAAGAGGAATCCCATGTAATCCTCAGGGGGTTACATCTACGTGTTCAGAGAAAAATTTTATCAGGTAGATTGAGACAGATTCACTAAAAATTTACAATACAATTTTAGGTACAAGACCTATTCATCAGAACATTGAATAATCCATAATAAAGTGCAAGAGGATTATGAACAACCACATGTACATCCGTCACACTTGGTGAGAGGGTAATGTAGTGGCTGACTTTCTTGCTTCTAGAGAATCCTAAGAGGACCTAATCCTTTTATTTTCTAATATTGTATCCTCCCCCTTAGGGTTATAACTTTTTTCTGGTTGATGCACTAGGCCTAAATTAATTCAAAACCCCTTAAGTGTATTTTTGTAGGCTCTTCATAATTATTTCATTTAATAAAATAAAAAAGACTTTTGGTGGTGTATGGTTCAGGGGCTACTAAGGTTGATGTATTTTCAAGAAAATCACATTTCTTCCAAAATTTCAAACACACTATTCAATCATTTATTAGGGATCATCAGGTGAAATAAAGTTTTAGGGATCAATTGGTTTCAACATGGAATTATTCTTCAAGATACTAGGTGACGTTGTTCTATAATTAGATTTTAAATTTAAATTTTGGAACTCCTCTCCTTCATATCTTCCCCCTTATAAATCTTATTTTGTTTAAACATTGGATACAATGTTATTCTATGTTAGGGGGTCAAAAAAAATATTGTGTATCAAATAACATTTATGTGTGTGTGTCCATGGTGGAAACAAAAAAAATTGAAAATTTTGTGTGTATAAATGTAAAATAAATTTATTTAACCTTGGATAGGATAATAAACTTTTAAAACATTGAAACTAAATATCAAATAATTTTGGATTCCTTAAATCTAATTTTAATTCACATTTATGTTCATGAGTATAAATTTTGGAAAGTGTAGCTATCTAATGGGATTTTATATAGTTTACATTTTCATCCATTGAATAAAAGTATCAAAAAATATATCATTTGGACTGTGCAGAATTAGTTCGAGTTCTTGGGGTCCTAGAATAAATAGCATAGGTTTAGTGATCATTTTAATTTTAACATGACTATTAAAAAACAAATAAAAAATGAAATTAAAAACATAATAAATTTGCGCATAGATAAATTTATTGACCTATGTATGGATTTTGAAACTCAGAGATCATGACTCCATAGTATTATGGCCAAAATTTGGTCTTTGTATCTCTATTAGTGGTAATTTTTGGATTTATTTAACTTGAGTTGACACCCAAGTATGTGATATTCACCTTTTTCCCTATGTTCATGGAGCCTTAGAGTCATCGGAAAAGTATTTCAATGTGACATCCCTACCTGGATTCTACTTAAACGATACCCTGAGCCATTGGGCCACATGACCTTAGGTACACCTCCTCATATGCTAGAGGCTTCTGACTAGAAGGGATGGTTAAGGGTGTTCCCATGGGGAGACTATGCCCTTTGTTCATAGTAGAAGAACTGTATAATCAACAAATAACTAAATTGAGGAAACATATATATAATGGAAAATATAGTGGAAACTTGTATAAACAACTAGACCAGTAATCCATAGCAGGAAAAAAAATTTATAAACATCCTAGAACTAAATAATGAACAAAATTAGTAAAAAAAACCATATAAAAAATATGACGATTTCATGTCTCTCCAAAATAGGGAAAACATGTATTCATGGTATTAAGTAGTCAATAAAAATCATAGTGTGTAAAAGGAAAAGAACAAAAAAAAAATATCCAAGAATCCTGAGCTATATCCCAATTATCTTCTACCAAGCTCCCATACTATGTCATAAGAGAAGTCACTCATCTTTAAGATGATGCATCCCCTTATTTACTCCTACCATCATATAGTGTGCTCGGGTACCATCAGCGGGCCGGATAGGGTGTGAGATAAACTCAATAGACCACCACCAATAGTGTATATAAATACCCATTCTATGTATATAACATGACATTTTACAGATATAATAATTAAAATAAGTAATAATAACTGTTAAGGGGTCAGTTCTAGTTCTTAAAATAATGTCAGGATGACACTGCCTACTTCAAACAGTGCCTTAATATCTCTAAAAGTATAAAGGGATGTGGTGTCCGGTATCATAGTAGTAGGGGACTCCATGCCCATCACAGTAGTATGATCTACCATTCCCATTATCACTATATAAATTCTCCAAGCCCAGTATCACAGTATAAGGTCACCATGCTCAGTATCACGATATAGGGTATCCATTCCCATTATAACATATAAAGGTTATCTAAACCCATTATCATAGTATCAATGGACTCTATTCCTAGAATCACATATATATGATCACCATATCCATATCATAAATATATGAAGGGTTTCTATGCCTAGGTATCACATTTATAGAGTCTCCAAACCTATATCACTTTATTAAGCATGGAAACCATGCCCTTATAGATATAACATGCATACAATTCATCATTCCCATTTACCATAAATAATTAGGGTGACCATGAACATTATAATTTACAATTAAATTAATAGTCAAATAGCCTTTACCAGTATTGGCCTTCATTTTAACAAGGGTGTAATCATTTTTCATTTATCTATGTGATGTGGTTGTACCACTCACACTCAATTCAATTCATTATAATTGACAAGGTTATTAACCATGATATGTCACTACATTCATCCACTATCAACATGATATTATCATTTGTATGTAAATCCAAACACACTAATAGTTTTTTATCTAAACTCAGTGGAGGAAAATTAGGCATATGGATGGAACACCTAAAGGGATGGCTCACTCTAAGGTGAAAGATCTCAATAGGAATCAGTTTCTAACAAGTCATTAGGTTCTATGTTGGAAAACCAATTGAACATAGATTCAATTATGAGTAAAACATAGTGAAACAAGAATGTGGAACATACCACATATTATAAAACATCTAGACTTGAAGAGATAAATATGATACCACCTACCTTGAGGTCGCATTACTCCCCTCATCTAGTATTGGCCTTTTTTTGGCCTATATCAAGAGAAAATGGAATAATAGATGAATGCCCTAAAATATAGAATATGAGCCTTCACCATTAAAACTACTTTGAGAGAAAGGAGAAAGCAGAAATAATAATGAGGATTGAAGAACAAACCAATGTTGATCAAACAAAATGGACGATGTTCAAATCCTTGATCGGATGATGAATTGGGATTAGAAGCTATGATTTTAGCTCAAGAGGGAGTTCCCAGGAAAAAATTTCCCGCTGGGATAAAAAAGAGAAGAAGATATGAATTAATAATATTTTAAATGAATATTCCATTTTAACCAAAATATATAGGTTTCATGGTTTTTCAACATGTTTGTCAAAATAATGAACCAAATGTGTGTCTCACGTTGTCTACAAAGGGACCTTGTATAGTAAGGTTGTACGGTTAATGAAATTATGTGTGAACTATGCAATTTGGCTCTTCTACATTTTTTTGAGATACTTGCATGGGTGTAAAACCCTAGGCATGGGGTTAGGAAAAACCATGAACCTTGATTTCCCCTTTTAATTTCCCTATAGGGTTAGAAGAAACCTTTTCGATTGGCTTATAGGGTTTCTACTAACCGTGTGGACTAGTGCATTTTTCCACTGGACAGTGTTCTTAGCTTAGAACAAGCCCCGAAAACCCCCATAACTGCAATAAAATAATTATGAATCCATATTAATTACAAAAAAATAGTTATACTTAAAATTAAGTGATCTATACCTTATTAAAAAACTGGGCTCTTATATTCTTCCCCCCATAAAAAATCTCAACCCCAAGTTCACCTTCTATGGGCGGGAAAATGTTGTCTAAGAACAACTCTGGCCACTGGGCATGTACATCGGTGTCCCACTGCCAAGTCCCATAATGTACCCATCTGTGATTCCATATCAAATATACTAAAAGGATATAACAACCTCATAGATCTTTTATTCTCTAGTCAATTATGTGTATATGATACTCCTCAAAAGTAGAATCTCCATCTTTCTCATCATCGTCTGGATAAAAAGGATGAGATGAGTTGACATGATTATGGAGAAGTTGTGAAATGTGGAAGACATCGTGAATAGAATAATAACTATGATGTAATAAAAACTTATTTTCTACTATACAAACTACCTCCAAGATCTCAAATTCTTAAACCATGTATCGTGACATCTTTTCTTTCTGACATGCCCATTTATGCCTGAGTCTGGGTGATACTCGTAAGAAGACACAATCCCTGACCTCGAACTCTACAGGTATTTGATAGTGATCAATAATAGATTTATATCTAGAATGAGAAGATGAAATATATTTACTTATTAGCTAAACCATCTCTTAAGTCTTTTGAACAGGATGAAGACCCAATTCCATTGCATCTCCTACCTCTAACCACCACTGGGGTGAACGACATGACCTAAAATATAGGGAATCCTAAGGATCCATCTGTGTCATTTACTAATAGATTTTATTGTAGGAGAACTCAGTGAGAGGTATATTCTTTTCCCATGAACTATTTAAATAAAGTACACATGCACAGAGCATTTCCTCTAACACTTTTATTATTCACTTTGATCGATCATCGTTCTGAGGGTGAAAAGTTGTTCCTAGAAGCACATGTGTACCCATAAATCTTTATAAACCCTATTAGAACCTCTAATTATAATAAGAATATGTATTTGAAACAATAGTGATATGGACCCTATGAAGTAATATAATCTCATGAACATACAATCATCACATTTCATCAACTCATAAATTCTCTCAGATAGAAATGATGTGGGTAAATTTCATTAGTTGATCCACAACTACCCAAACTGTGTTTCTACCTTGAGGCATCCTTGGTAAGTCAATGAAGAAAACCTCCACAAAGTACACCCATTTCCATTATAGAACCAGTAATGGATATAGACATATAGTTGGTATTTATTTTTTCTCCATTATATACTGACAGGTGGAACACCTAGTGATAAAACCTCAGATCTAAGGTTTCATCCTTGGACACCAATATTATCGTTGCATATCACGATACATATTGAAGATACCAAGGTGAACTTCCCACTATGAAGAATATGACTCAAACATCATATCTTATCTTGTATTTGTGGGGAAATATATATTCCCATGTATACATAGTATATATTCATCATCGATAGTCCAATACAAAGGAGGTTCCTTGCCTAAAATACCCTCTCATAGGACAAAGCCCTCTGGATTGGAAAAGTACCTTATATTAACTTTCTCCAAAATTGAAGAGGAAACTAATTGCGATTCAATTACAGAATATCCATGATAATCCTACACCTCAGTGTTCTTCTCAGAAAACAAATTCGTAAACTTTCATTCGGCAATGGCCTCTTGAAGTAACTATGTCTGAGTCCTCCTGCTTAGAGAATCAACAACAACATTTCCCTTCCCAGACATGTAGGCAAGATTTAAGTCGAAGGACAGTAGATATTTAACCCATATTCACTACCTAAAATTTAAATGTCATAGTATAAAATTTTAAATGGGGATTTTGTGTCCTGTAAACAACAAAAAATTATCTCCCAGCAGGTAATGACACCAACAACGTAAGTCATGTACCCCAGTTGCCAAGTCAAGATCATGTGTCTGATAATTCTTCTCATGAGGCCTCAATTGGTGAGACTCTTATAAAATGACTCGATCTTACTACATCATAACTACTCCAAGACTGATACATGATGCATCAAAGTACACTATATATCCCCTACCTAGCTCTGGAATAATCATGATCAACACTAAAGTCAATATCCTTTTCATCTTCTAAAAGGTTGTCTCGCATGATTTAGTCCATATAAACATCACACCCTTCTTAGTAAATCCCATAAGAGGTTATTGTAAGTGTAATAAGTCCTCTATAAGATTCTTGTAGTAAACAACTATCCCTAAGAAACTCAGGATGTTAAATATTTTCTTGGGATACTCTCAAGTAACCAAAGATCTCACCTTATCTAGGTCAATTGAAACTCTTACCTATAATATAATACGACCTAGTGAGTGTACCTTATCGATCCATAAGTGACATTTATTTAGCATATCATACAACTGGTTCTCTATCGATGTATTAAAAAACATCTCAATATGAGTTTCATGGTCACAGAGTATGAGATTAAACCAAGATGTCATCTACAAAGACCATCACAAAGAAATCAAGATAGGGATAGAAAAAAACTAATTATAAAATCCATGAAGATAGAATATGCATTCTTAAGATTGAATGATATCATGATATACTCATATAAATCTTATTGAAAATGAGAATTTATACATGGAATATATCACTACTACAAATATGGCCCTTATCAATGCTAGAAAAGGGCATTAATAGCGCTAGAAAAGCACTTTTAATTGAGGAAAAGATAAAGGGGGTCCCTTTTATCAGTGCTCAGAAAAACGCAGATAAAGGCCCCTTTTATAATTGCTAAAAAAAATTATGATAAAATTCCTTTATGAGTGATTTGTTTGGCGCTGATAAAAGTCAAAAAAATTAAACAAAGTTAAAATGAAAATAAAATGCTCGGGGGAGCTTTTAAGAGCGCTTGGCCCTCCATTTTATCAGGGCTAGATGGACCCCCTCCCACTCTCTATGTGTTGCACTTTCCCGCGAATCCCTCACATTCCCACACGCGCGTCTTCTTCCACCCAAACACAAACTCTAGACCTCCCCCTTGCGCACATGCACCTTTACCACTAAGCTATTTAGTTTTTTTCTTTATTTAATGATATATCTATTTATATATATATATATAGTTATATTTATTCATATATTAATATAGATTCATATTAATATAAATATATTTATTTATATTAATACATATATATTTATTCATATACTAATATATATATATATATTTGGATATAAATTTATATTTATATAAATTTATAGTTATATTTATTCGTATATTAATATAGATTCATATTAATTTAAATATATTTAGATATATAAATACATATATATTTATTCATATATTAATATATATATATGTTTATTTGTATATTAATAAATATTTACATTTATTTATATATATATATATAGTTATATTTATTCGTATATTAATATACATTCATATTAATATAAATATATTTAGTTATATTAATAAATATATATATTTATTCATATATTAATATATATATATATATTTATTCATATATTAATATTTATTTATATATATATATAGTTATAATTTTTTATCATTATATTTATTGGTATATTAATATATATTTATAAGATTAGTTTTAAATACATTTATAAAATATGTTTTTATGCGTGTTTATAAATAAATAAATACATACATACATACATATATACAACACACACACATAGACACACACACACACACACACACACATATATATATATTTATGAATAAATACATATATATGTGTATCTGAAAAGCCATAGAATGTTAAAACGACCATTTCTTCTAATCTAGAAGCCTATTTCAACTCCACAAATAGTAAAACCAAATAAAATGAAACAATATTTGATATGATATGTGTTATAGACCTATTGGAAATCTGTATCAGAAGTTATACCTATTTGAATGTCAAAAAATCATGGTATCCCAACTAATAACTCAGTTTTGGAGGCCTTCTAAGCCTTTTTGGGCCTTGAAAAATGTGACAGAAAGTTCTCTTGGGTCATTAACACATAGATATCATTGAAATACTTGATTTGATATGATTTAGATCTCAAAAGGAAACCTAGATCAAAATTTATGGTCCTTTGATGTTTGAGTTACATTTTCAATGTATTTTAGATCTTTTATTATTTTTTTGATTTTTTTCATCTTCAAATTGTTATTAAATGATTATTAATCAATGATATCTAGAAAATTATTAATTAATAATATTTGTTAAAATATTTTAAATCCATTTTAACTATATTTATTATATATTAAATGTAATAGTCTATTTATACTTATCTAAAAAAAATTTAAAAAATACACATTATATTTATATCAATATAAATATACTTATATAACAATATATTATTTTTCATGAATTTATTTTTTTGAAATTTATTAGTGCTAGGAAAAATTGTTGATAATTCCACCCCTTTATCAGCACTACTAAAAAAGCATTGATAAAGGTGTCCCCTTTAATAGTGCTAAAAAAGTGTTGATAGAGGGGGCCTTTATCAACTCTAAAAAAGTGATGATAAAGGGAACTTTTAAGAGTGCTAAAAAATGTTTTGTTAAAAGTAACCCTTTATCAGTGCTTTTTTATCACTGATAAATCCCCCCCCCCCCTTATCAGTGGTTTTTTAGCACTGATAAAGGGTGGCACTATGAAAAACCATTTTTTGTATTTTATGAAGGCATAACCCAAACATGATGATAACCAAATCTAATGTTGATATTTGAGAATACCCTCACTCCTCTAAGGATAGTCAAAAGGAGAATCTAAAAAAGGTAAGGGATATTGGTTTTTCACTTTAAGTTGATTCACCTTATCATAATCCACACAAAGCCTATGGGTTTTGTCTACTTTCTTGTTGAAAAGTACTGGTGGTCCCCATGAAGAAATATTAGGACATATAGAACCCTTGGCCTCTAAATCTTCCAGCTACCTCTTGAGCCCCTACAACTCAGTAGTAGCCATGTTTTTTTTGGAGAAATGAATATTTTTTTTATCTAAGAACTATCTCGATAGTAATCACTACATCCCTCTCAAGTGGTAGTCCAAAAAATTATATGTGGAAAACATCCTCGAATCAATTGACTACAGGAGGAAAATCTGTCTGATGTAACCCTTAATCTTGCATGTAAAGGCTAGAAATCTGGTTGGTCACTCCAACTACACCAAGATTCCCTATTACATATCTGCCTTCCCATAAATCCTACTCACCCTTTTGGATATATGTTCCTCTCTTTGGTGATGTAAACAACACCCTCTAATGATAACAATCCTCATAGGCTTGATACAGAACTAACCATTTTATCCTAAGAATGATATCGAAGATGATCCTCTCAAGGATGAATTTTACCCATTATAAATGAGGATTTCCTACCTTGAGAAGATAGTCTTGGTATTGGAATATACTCTTAGAATGTATACTCAAAGGTGTTTGAATCATCATGACACTATTAGAGAACTGAACACAAATACCAAGGCTCTCTAGAACAAGTACAGATATGAAATAATGTGATGCACCTATATTGAATAAGGTATAAATATTAGTAGAGGCTACTAGGACAATACCTCAAACTGTAGATGGCTCAACACCCTATTCCTCTAGTATAGGTTGCACTGGATAGAAATAGCTTAATTCTCATCCCTATTCTATACCCTGACTACCTACAACGGGTACGCTCTTTTGGATTTTTGTATCAGAATTCTGTATTCCATGTCCATACCTTCTTCCACTGCATGTATGGCTAGTATTGCTTCATATACCTACCTATAGAGGTGATACTAATTCGGAACCTGAAGGATGAGCTAGCACGAACCCTCTCCCATTTGACATAGATGGAATGGTCCAGAAAAAATGTTGTAGATACCCAAATCTACCATAGAATCATCACTCAACATGGACTCTGGTACATTGGGTCCTCCTAAAACCATGTTTCCCACATTGTTGAAAATCATGCAACTGTCATTAGGTGTCACCTAAATGTCGCTTCTTGTTCACGCGGTCTTAAAAAATTAGTTATGACCACTAGCCAAACTATTATAATGTCTTGGTTTTGAACTACCTTAGTCCACACCATAAGCTTCAATCAAGTTCCAATTGGTGATAAATACATGGTTAAATATATTAGATATTGTATTCAACTGGAAAACATTCATTTGAGAATGAATAGGATGCCTCAAGTCATCTTCAAATTGTCTCACTTTTTTTAGCTCATCCGCATTATAGATGAACCAGAAGCACTGAAACATAGTAAAATGATATGAATGGTCCTTAAACATTATATAACTATTCTATATGTTCATAAAATCCCTGGAATGATCAAAACTGATAGTATTAGGAGAGAAATAGTCAAATATTCTCAAATGGAAATCCCTCCAAGTCACTTCTCGATACTGACCCTCCTTTTTCAAGATATCCCCCAAGAGTTTTGTAGATCCTCGAAGCATGTAATTATATAGTTTCATTGTCCTCTAAAGATGTTTTTCTAGATGGTTGAATATATAAATGACCATATCTGTACATAACACTAAGGACTGTGTTCTTCCATATCTCAAAAACATAGGCAGAAGGTGCTATTGAAACTCTTTAGTAAACATTCCCATAGAAGGGGAAGACCACGTATCTCCCTTAATCATCTGCAAAATCCAAAAAAAACTCCTCAAAATTAAGAATCATCTCATTAATCATGAATAAAAACATATGCCACATGTGGTACTAAAAATTTTATAAATGGAAACTCAAGTCCCACCACCTCTATAGAATGGTCATTACCACCCTCCTAGAGTACAACTATAGGATATCTTGGTGAAATTTCTCTACAAATTCCAAACACACACCTAAAGTAAAATTTAATAATGGAATAAGAAATATATATAAGAATAGAATAGGTAGACGGACTTTCTATGTAATAGTAATACCCTTCTTCCTATTCAAAGAGCCATATCTAGGTGATATGAATGTTTTTATGGAACACAAGAGATGCTACCTACTTCCCACTACTAAGGCTGGTAATGGGTCAAGATTTGTGTTTTTTTATTTTAATATAATTTAATCTATATTTTTATTACATTTCAATTTATCTTTGTATGGTTGAACCAAATGGTTCACCACTTCTGATCCATAAGGTCCCATACACCTTATGAACTGAAGTGTGGCATCCACTTGATCTATACCATAACAAGTTCTAGTACATGTGAAAAATGGTCCATGACTCAATTCTCCATAATATACTACTTAGGGTGTCTATTGTATACTATATAGGAAAACACTATAAGGTTTTAATAGGAACCCTAAGTATCAATTAAGTTTCCCAAAACCCTAAATAAAATTGTTAGTCCATGGTAATTTATATCACAGAGGAACACACAATAGTTTCATGCAATCAAATAACTCATAGAAATCACATGAAATGTAAAAAAATGATCCTATATGGAATGGAATATACATGGCATGTGAACTTCCTACAAGGTACCTAATACGATGCATGATTGATATTTCCATTCCCTCATCTCATAAGGCCAAGGAAAGAAGGTAAACCTCAATTATAATAGAAATAAGAATTGCATAGCATGTACGACACCCAATAGTGAAATCAAATCTACTATAATAGGAATAATAAAAAACAACAATTACTTATTCCTGAAAATGTGGTATTACCATGAACGTAGGTTAGATACTTCTAGGAATGACTTATAACCAATTCCCAAAGAATTATTAATCTCTTTTATACTGTCTCAAAATAATAAGGCAAGAAAATAAAGCCTCTCATACCACTTTATGACATCTTAACATGGATTCCACTTAAATGGTGCCCCAAGCCGATGGGACACATGGCCTCAAGTGCACCTCCATTTATGCTAGATGCTGATGAATATCAGTGAGGGCCTAGGGTGTGTTATGGGGATATTATTCCCATTGGTTATAGTAGAACATCACCATAATCAATAGATAACTTTATCTATGAAGCAGATCAATAATTGGAAAGATAGAGGAAACATGTATAAATAACTCGAATAGTAACACTCAATAGTGGAAGCATGATATAAACATACAAGAATTAAATAATAGAAAAATTAGTAAACTAAATCATATAAAAATATGATAATTTCATGACTTTACAAAATAGGGAAACATTTATACATGGAAAAAAGAAGTCAATATAGTAAATGGCATACAACATGAACATAAATACCAATGACTATCCAATCATCCCAAGCTATAGCTCAGTTATATGCTACAAAGAACCCATCCTAATTCAAGAAAGAAGTTACACATCCTTAATAGGATTGATCCCCTTATATAATCCTATAATCATATAGCCTATCGAGGTATTATCAATGACTTGAATAGGGTGTTAGATAAATTCAATAGGGACCCACTAACGACGCATATAAATACCCAATTTATGTGAATTACATGGGAATGTGTAGATATAATAATGAAAAGAAGTAATAATAACTATAAATCACTACTAGTAAATTGATCTATACTTCCAGATCTATAGCCATAGTTTTCCAAAACTACGGCTATAGGGTATATTTTTAAAATCTATATCCAAAATTAAATAAAACCCTGTCTATATAATGTACATATAGCCACAGTTTCTATAAAACTATGGGTATAAAGTATTTTTGTGGATGTTACAGCCACAGTTTCTTTAAAACCATTGATATTGAGTATTTTTTCCAAGTCTATAGTCACATATTATATAAAATTATAGATATAGGGCTATTTAATATCCATGTTTTTAAAAAAATGTGTCTATAGATAAATTTTTTAAATGTTATAGACATAGTTCAATAAAAGTGTGATAATAGGTTTCCCGCATATCCACAAGAAACAAAATTCCACACATGAATATGGTGGGAAGGCCTATTTCCACAGTTTATTTTTTATAGTAATAGTTTATTAAGATATAAATACATATATATATATACATATATATACCATAAGTTATTGGTAGGTTTGTGGTAATGCATCTATCTCTATATAGTGGAGTTATAGAGACCAAATTCATGTGGTCAATATTTATTTTAACTCTATATCTATGCTTTACAAGGGATATATCCATGATTATCCACTATAGAAATAGAGTCAATATCCATAGTTTAAACTATGGTTATAGACCTATAGAAAAGGTGGATTACTGTGAGGTATATATCCATAGTTTCAAAAACCATGGTTATACGGTTTGTTTAAATGGTGGAAACCATGTCAAGAGACCACTAAAACCATGGATATACCTTTGGGATATAGCCATTCCAAAATGATCCACGACTAGATGGAACCATGACTAAGGATTATAAACCCTTTTTTTGCACCAATATCCATGATTTATTACAATGGATATGGTGAAATTTTCTACTTGTAAATGAGTTAACACTAGTTTCTAAAGGAAATCCAAGCTAACACTACCTACTTTAGCCATTGTCGAGATATCTCTAAAAGTATCAAGGGATGTGATTCCCAGTATCAAAATAGGAGTGGATTTCATGCCTAGTGTCAAATTATTAAGGGACTACATTCCCAATATCACAGTATAGAGTCACCATACCCAGTATCACAGTATAGGTCTCCATTCCCAGTATCACATATATAGGGTGGTCATGCCTGGTATCATAGTAATAAGGGAGGTTATTCCCAAAATCACATATATAGGGTTTCCATTCCCATAACATACATATATATATATATAAAGTGTCTTCATGCCCATGTATCACATTTATAGGGTTTCTATTCCTATATCACATTAGCATGAAAGAAAACCATTACCATATAGATATAACATGCATACGAATAATAATACCCATTTACTGTAACTAATAATGGTCACAATTCCCATTAAAATTTAAAATTTAATTAATAGTCAAACAGGATTTAAATATATTGAACTTCATTATAAAAATCGAGTAACAATTTTTCATTTAACCAAGTGATATGTTCGTACCATTCATGCTCAATTCAAATAATTATAATCAATAATAGTATTAACCATGATATGCCACTATATTCATCCAATATCAACATGATATCATTATTCGAATGTAAATCCAAACACAGTAATATGGGTTTCATATATAACTCTTTGGAGGAAAATTTGGAATATGGAGTGAACACAAAAATGGATGGATCAATCTAATGTGGAATATATCAATATGAATTGGGTTCTAACAAGTCATTAGGTTCTATGAAGTACAACCAATTTAAAACATAATCAATTTAAGAGAAACCCAAGGTGAAACTAGAATTAAACACATAAAATATATTATAAAACAACAATCCATGAAGGAATAAATACTAGACCACCTACCTCATGTTTGAAGAAATCCCATCATCTAGTATCAGCATTTGGTTTCACCTATATCTAGAGAAAATTGAATAATAGTCCTACGACTTAAAAATAAGGCATATGAGACTGCACCTCGATAAATATATCTATAGAATAAAGGCCCAAGATGATTAAATAAAATATCAGCAAAAATCCAGTAACATGACCAGTGTTGGAATTCATGATTGAAGGATTAATCATGATCGAAATATATTATTTTATCTCAAAGAGTAGCTTCTAAGACAAATATATCAGTTAGAATATAAAACAAAAATAAGGATTGAGTTAATATGATTTTAAAGGAAAATAGTCATTTTACCCAATATATATGGGTTGAATAGTTTGGCCACACAGTTTTCCAAACTGTGTTCCAACCATGTGCCTTCCACTTTTTAAGGAGGGACCTCACATGGTTATGTTGTACCCCACACTCTTTGATTTTCATGATCACAATCACTTTCATATGTGTTTAACTTTGTTTTTAAGTGTTGTGGATGATAGGCAAAAGATTGCCAAAGGATTGGCCCAAGAATGGACAAGAAATGGACTGAAATTCAGTCCACCGGCCAGCCGGTGGCTTCCCACCGGTCGACCTGTGGCACCCAGCCCAAATAGTGTTTGCTACTGTCTTGCCACCGGCCAGCCGGTGGCTCCTCACCGGTCGACCGGTGGAGCCTGGATCAAGACACTTATTCTCTTCCAAGGCACCGGCCAGCCGGTGGAGCTGTACCGGTCAGCCGGTGGTGCCTGGAAAAGAAGACTCAGCCACTGTCAAGGCACCGGCCAGCCGGTGGCCCTGCACCAGCCAGCCGGTAGCACTGGTCAAACTAGCCGTTGGCTTTGACCAGTCAACTCCAAAAGCCTCCCAACGGCTCCGAGGCCTTTTCCAACGGCTCCAAAGCCCTCCAACGGATACTTGAAGGTTCCTAGCCTATAAATAAAGGCCTAGGAAGCCCCGGAACTTCAACTAAGCCACCGGACACATTGTTGATCATTTTGGCGAACCTCCGGCGGATTTCCTCAAGGAACCCAACGTGCTCCAATCCAATTCCACATCCAAGAGCACCTCCAAAGAAGCTTGGAAGCGGCCTTCAACATCTCCAATCAATCAAAGGCGCCCAAGTCTTCCTCCAATACGGTTTTTCTTGTATTTATTATTTTGAGCTTAAAATTGGGTTTGTGCCTACAAACCCCAAACTTTTCTCATCCCCTCTTTCTTTGGGTTCTCACACCACCACTAAGGTGTGAAGAGGTTTCTTCAAGCCTTTCCTTTTAAAAGGCTTGTGTTTCGGTGAGCTAGCCTTCACCCATTAAAAAGGCTAGTGGGTTCTTGCTAAACCATCAAAAGCAAGTGGGTTCTTGCTAAACCACAAAAGCAAGCTGTAATAGGTCCTAGTGCTACCTCAAAGCCTAGTGGGTTTCTTGCTAAAACCATTGAAAAGCAAGCGGTAGGAATCTCTCAACGGTTGAGTTGGGAGCGGAGACGTAGGCCGGGTTTTTGGCCGAACTCCGTTATCAATTTCTTGTGTCTTGCCTCTTTATTTCCGCTGCATTATTTACTTTGATTTTTAATTTGTTAATCAATTTTTTAAAAGGCAATTCACCCCCCCTCTTGCCATCATTCCCTCCTTGGGGTATTCTTCCGACCCAACAATTGGTATCAGAGGGATAATTTGAGTAATACCTTAAAAGGTTTCAAATTCAAAGATCCATTGTGATGGCATCCACCTCTTTCGCCCCCGAGGGCTACTCTTTGGGTCGGGCTCCATTTTTTGATGGAACCGACTATAATTATTGGAAAACCCGCATGACCACTTTTCTTAGAAGTATAGGATATCCCATTTATAAAATTGTCATGCAAGGCTATACTTTGTCTACCCCCGACGAATCCAAATGGACCCCCGCCGATATTAGAAACTTTGAGCTTGATGGCAAAGCCATGAACGCTCTACATTGCGGCCTTGACCGAAATGAGTTCAACCGAGTTTCCACTTGCACCACTTCACATGAGATTTGGAAACTATTGGAAGTGACCCATGAGGGCACTAATAAAGTGAAGGATACTCGGTTAGACATGTATAGACAAGATTTTGAATCTTTTTCCATGCACCCAAATGAATCAATTTCTGAAATGTTTACTCGATTTACTGACGTGTGCAATGGTAGAAAGTCTCTTGGTGATGATGTTTCAGCTGAAGCAATGGTCAAGAAGATTCTATGGGTCCTTCCGAGCTCATGGGCACCAAAGGTGACGGCGATCCAAGAAGCTAAGGACGTCAAAAATATGCCGGTAGAGGAGCTCATCGGATCTCTCATGACTTATGAGATCACGATGAGGAGGCAAGCTCAAAAGGAGGGCACACCAATCAAGACCCCAAAGAACATCGCCCTCAAGGTACAAAAGGAAGTAAGCTCCTCCTCATCTTCTTCCTCATCTCCTTCCTCATCATCAAGCGGCGACTCAGAAATGGAGAATCTCGCCCGCCAAATGCAAAAATTCATGAAGATGCACAAGAAGAAGAAGAAATCCCGCAAGCATCGAAAGCAAGAACCCACCGCAAGACCCGAGCCCAAGGTGAAATGCTACGGGTGCGGCGAAAAGGGCCATTACAAGCCCGATTGCCCACTCAACAAGAAACGGGCCACGCCAAAGGAGAAAGGAAAGAAAAAGGTCCTCAAGGCGACATGGAGTGACACCTCCTCATCCTCCTCCTCCTCCTCCTCAAGCGACAACGGTACAAAATGCCTAATGGCATTCCATGAGGTAACCTCTTCCTCCTCTTCTTCCTCATGTTCTTCAAATTCAAATTCTTTAAATCATTTATCTTATGAAGAACTCTCACATGCTAGAGACCAATTAGAAAAAGGTTTTCATACTCTATCTTCAAAATTCGTTGCTTTAAAAAAGTCTTTCAAAAAACTCTCCTCCGAAAAAGACCAACTTCTCAAAGAGAAGGAGGAACTCACCCTTAAAATCCAAAATGTTCCAAATGTTGATTCCATGGAATCAACCATCAAAGACCTTAGAGAGACCCTAGCTAAGTTCACCCAAGGGGAACAAAATTTGAACAATCTCCTAGGTTCCCAACGTATATCTAGAACCACCCAAGGGCTAGGATACACCAACCGAGCTTCCTCCTCCCATGCTCCAACTGTTTTTGTAAGGGGGAGCTCTAGCTTTAAATTTTGTAATTATTGCAAAAAACCCGGGCACCTTATTTATGAATGCAATTGCAAAAATGCCCGGTATGGTCAACCCAAAAGTTTTTTCTTTTCCGATGAGTTTTATAGAAGAAGACCCGGTATGAGACAAGTATGGATTGAAAAATCCCTTCTTGCGAGTCTCTCCGGGCCTAAAATCATCTCTTTTCAAAATCCCTCTCCCCGGTGATTCATTGTTTTTATTTAGGGGGAGTTAGGATTGTTTAAGTTTTTTTTGCATTCTTTCAATTCAAACTTTCAATTTCAACTCTTGGTATCAACTTTCAATTCAAACTGTTATTCAATTTTTTATTCAAAACTTTCAATTCAAATTTCAAAAATTTCAATTGGTTTAAAATCTCCATCTCGTTTTTCAATGTTTTCCCTCAATCAAGTTTTATTCCCCATTCTTTTTTGATAATCACAAAGGGGGAGAAATTTCTTGATTGATTGGGGGAGAATCTTTTCTCTCATGCTTAGTATTTATTTTCAATTTATCATTTAGGCATGCCTTTCATTTAAGTTTTTACTTTGCTTTGATAAGTGATTGTGATCATCAAAATAGGGGGAGATTGTTGTACCCCACACTCTTTGATTTTCATGATCACAATCACTTTCATATGTGTTTAACTTTGTTTTTAAGTGTTGTGGATGATAGGCAAAAGATTGCCAAAGGATTGGCCCAAGAATGGACAAGAAATGGACTGAAATTCAGTCCACCGGCCAGCCGGTGGCTTCCCACCGGTCGACCTGTGGCACCCAGCCCAAATAGTGTTTGCTACTGTCTTGCCACCGGCCAGCCGGTGGCTCCTCACCGGTCGACCGGTGGAGCCTGGATCAAGACACTTATTCTCTTCCAAGGCACCGGCCAGCCGGTGGAGCTGTACCGGTCAGCCGGTGGTGCCTGGAAAAGAAGACTCAGCCACTGTCAAGGCACCGGCCAGCCGGTGGCCCTGCACCAGCCAGCCGGTAGCACTGGTCAAACTAGCCGTTGGCTTTGACCAGTCAACTCCAAAAGCCTCCCAACGGCTCCGAGGCCTTTTCCAACGGCTCCAAAGCCCTCCAACAGATACTTGAAGGTTCCTAGCCTATAAATAAAGGCCTAGGAAGCCCCGGAACTTCAACTAAGCCACCGGACACATTGTTGATCATTTTGGCGAACCTCCGGCGGATTTCCTCAAGGAACCCAACGTGCTCCAATCCAATTCCACATCCAAGAGCACCTCCAAAGAAGCTTGGAAGCGGCCTTCAACATCTCCAATCAATCAAAGGCGCCCAAGTCTTCCTCCAATACGGTTTTTCTTGTATTTATTATTTTGAGCTTAAAATTGGGTTTGTGCCTACAAACCCCAAACTTTTCTCATCCCCTCTTTCTTTGGGTTCTCACACCACCACTAAGGTGTGAAGAGGTTTCTTCAAGCCTTTCCTTTTAAAAGGCTTGTGTTTCGGTGAGCTAGCCTTCACCCGTTAAAAAGGCTAGTGGGTTCTTGCTAAACCATCAAAAGCAAGTGGGTTCTTGCTAAACCACAAAAGCAAGCTGTAATAGGTCCTAGTGCTACCTCAAAGCCTAGTGGGTTTCTTGCTAAAACCATTGAAAAGCAAGCGGTAGGAATCTCTCAACGGTTGAGTTGGGAGCGGAGACGTAGGCCGGGTTTTTGGCCGAACTCCGTTATCAATTTCTTGTGTCTTGCCTCTTTATTTCCGCTGCATTATTTACTTTGATTTTTAATTTGTTAATCAATTTTTTAAAAGGCAATTCACCCCCCCTCTTGCCATCATTCCCTCCTTGGGGTATTCTTCCGACCCAACAGGTTAGGCTATACTATTAAAGAAAACGTGCACCAATAGTGAGATTTATCTATACTAAATTTCTCTAAGATACTCACATGGGATTACAACCCTAGGTTAACAATTATGATAAATTTATCCTTTGTAACACTTCACATGGTTTGGGTAAATTTTTTGGATTATCTCGATTGGTTTTTATTAACCATGTTTCATAGTGCATTTTTCCAGGGGTTGGGGTTTTGAGATCCGAATAAGCCCTGAACACCCTCTTAACCTCTATGAACTCATTAGGAATCCATATTATGCTAAAAAATAAAGAGTAAGAGAAAATATTAAAGGATTTCCACCTCATATTAAAATTGGTTTATTACATGCTATAGAGTTTGCCTTGATTGAGTAAATTTTCAATAAATGTGAAAATTTTGTAAAAAAGAAAAAGAAAAAACAAAAATAAAATTAAAAAAGTTGATAAATAATCTTATGATTATAATTTTATTCCAACTAGAGCTTCCATATTTCACCCTTGAATATAAATTAACCCCCATTTCTATTTTAACACACAACACATCATCAGCCTTATTTGAAATTGAATGAAACATGACAATGAATTTGAACAAAATAATGGGCCTAGGAATGTGATATTTTTGTGAACATAACTTCAGATAAATGATTTTGATAGTTTTCATGATTTTTTGGCATGAATTATTTTGGTGAGAATTGTATGTTAAAAAAATTGAAAATATAATTCAATTTTCTTACATCTGACATTCTGTTTACTTAGGACTAACCAAACAAAATTGGGAGGGGTGATTAGTTATATAAATATAATAGTATTAATTATTTATATTTTAATTTTCATTCGATTAAATTTTAATAAAAAAACATAAAAATGAATTTTACAATTTGAACTTATTTTATTTTCTTGGATTTAATTCATTCCTAAAATTCAATATTACATGGTAAATTTTTTTGACACCTCCTAAAACAGCCATGGGTTTTTATTTTAATTTCATATTATATTTCCAGGTCTCCAATGCTATGGGGAACATTATTTTATTCGACATCTATTGGTGATTAATCTGGAATGATCACCAAAGTGTTCCTTGAATCCAAAAAAATATTTTTGAAGAGAACTAGAAATCCTTCCAATAAAATTACTCTATATGCTATGATTCAATCCCAATGAATAAAATATTTAAACTAGAGATAGAGAAAAACATGTGAAAAGTTTCATTAAACTACGGGAAGATATAATTATGAAGTTTAAGTCATGATAAAATAATTCCAAGTGGAAGAATAAATTTCATCCCAGATTTCATGGCCAAAAATAACAACCCACCATTTTGATTATAACTCAGAAGATATTAAGAAAAATGGGCTGAAATTTTGAAATATGTTAGATGAAATCAAATAAATGATATTAAAAATATTAAAAGTAGAATAATTTAACATTAGTAATGTGATAACTGAATTTTATAGATGAATATGACATATTAGGGATGTATTAAAATATTTTTTTGAAGTTATATTGTTGTATTGGTTTTATTAATGTCAATGTAATGAATAATGTCAAAATTGAAAATAATGATATTTTATGGATATAATATTATATTGAATTATTTAAAAATAAGAAAAATATTCGATAATTATAAATGGGATAATATATATTTGATAAATTCATAACCTATTCTTTAATTTTCCATTTTTAATCATTGATATTAAGAATAGTCTTATAATATTTTCATATTTGGAGAAATTCCAAAATATCCCATCACCTCAATTATAAATGGGAACCCATTTGTTAACTTATTTACACCAATTTTAGCCATATAACTTAACCATATCCTAAATAATTCTCTTTAAAAAATTCTTATAGAAGTTATATATGTTTTGTTCCATCCAAATTACCAGCTTTATATCCCTTAAGAAGAGATCAAAAATAAGTCTGTTGAAGAAGAGGTAACTGTCTTTACTAACTGTTTCATGTTTATTTGATATACACCTTCCTATTCATATTTTGTTTCTATAATAATTTAATAACTAAAATCTAATATATATACTGAGGTTTTATTATTATCATGATACAACCATATTTCACATTTTAGCCATCCTATGAAAAAAGCATTGTGTGTGCGTATGTAAGTCTTAGCGTCTCCACATAGCAGTATCATTCATTTTTCTTCACAAATTTAATTGGATGATTATAAATATGGAATTAATAAATATATATTATATATATAAAATGATAATTATTTTTTAAAGGTTAATTATTCTTTACCATTCTTTTATTCCATCCATTGAAAAATGAAAACGGCTTTCATCTGTACCTTCGAGCTAACGTCTTCATAAACAGTGTAATTAATTTTTCTATCTCTTTATTTATGGATAAATATAAATATAAATATATTTTATATATTTAATATTTAAACAATAAATAATATTTTATAGATTTTGGAACTTTGAAAATATTATAAGGTTCGTAACTATAGAATCAAAACATACATGAAAAACAATGCAGTTACCACCCGAATAATTGATTTTAATAACGAGTTGATAATAAATGGGTGATAAAATAATATAATTAAAACATATAGGGTATGATATATATTAGTACGATTCTAGAATATATGTATAATAAATAAATATTTATTAAACTTAAGGTTCAAATGCGTATAATGGAAATCAAACCTTAGGTAAGGGATTTCGTCTCAATTTTCTTTCATTAACGAATATTTTGATGTTATAAACCAATATTCTTTTATATGTTATATATAAAGAAAATTTAAAATTAAATATAATGAATTTATATTTTATCATGATTTTAAAGTTTTGTTAAATGTTATTCATTCATGAGGCATACAATTCAACTGATTACAAAGTGGTTAGGGTTTTTCATATCAATTTTATTTATGTGGGAAACATAACTTACTCACAACTTATTTATTTTTTATAGTTCATATACTAAATCATTGATATAATATATCATGAATATACTATTATTTGTGTTATTTTAATGTTTCATTTGATTTTATTTCTCTCATGGCACTTACAATTCAGAAGTTACTAAAAGTATTTATTTCATAATCTCTTTGACTGAAAATAGTTTTTTTATTATAAAGAAAATACTTTTGAGGAAAAAGTGACAAAACATACGTGACTTCACCATTTCAACACTTCACCACTTCACTAATTCACCACATCACTACTTAAAACATACAAGTCTTCAAAACAAAATAAATTCATATACAGTGGATGGACAATCCATTCAAGCATTCAAGCTGAAAAACCTTCATATCTGGAGCTGAAATTGTCAAGAGAAGGATGAGAAACCATGAACCAAGAAATACGAACATCAAAAAGCTGGAAAAACCATAGAACTGGTCTTCTCAAGCACCCACTGGTGCGACCGTTGACACCATCCCAAATCCACAAACCCGTAGGCAGACTCTAGTTGGAGTTCACCCAAACCCTCCAGCGATGTGATTTAACACCCCAAACTTCCATGGTACACTTCTCTTTGAATAATACAATAGTGTGTGTTGTACGTAACTTTGAGTTCTAAGACACACCACAACCTATCAAACTAGCCGTTATGAATAATAATACCCACTTTTTAAAATTTTATACATTTTATCTTTCAAAATTTACTTCATTTTTGGATTTGGAATATCGAATTTAGCCTAGGGTGAAATTTTGGTACTTTTCGGATAACTTGTATATTTTGATGAATAGTGAAAATTACTAAATTTTAATTAAAAACAACCTTTTTAATCAAAATAATTAATAGTAATAAATTATGAATTTGAGTGGTTTTAAAGTATACTTAGAATATATTTTTACCATTTAATTCAATGTTGGTCATTAGACAAAATTTCACAATTAAACCGGACATAAACAAGTGTCAATCTTTTGATAGTTATTATATCTTAAAAACATGCTTTTTGTTTTGACAACGAGAATTGATTTTAAATTAATTTCTGCCACTTATGTGTTTTGAATTTGGAAAAATGGATTCCATATTTGGAATCAGTATTTCCAAATTTTGTAAATAGGTAACTTTTATTTTTAGACATTTTGAATAATTACATCGGTAAATATTTTATTTACCATGGTTAAAGGGTAAATCCGGTAAATAATGGTAAAAAATAATATTATAATAATAATAAATTACCCTAAAACGTGTCCTAACCTTATTGGTGGATACATGTCCGACCATGGGCATCTATGGGTCGATTTTGGGACCCCATGGAGCCACTTGTAGGTGATAGGGACACTTTATATTAATTAAGTTAAAGTAAATACAAAAATGACATAAGCTTATATCTTTTAGAAAAACAATATTTACATAGGGTTATATATGTTATATTTTCAATTATAAATATTCATTAGAAAGATAAAAATATTTCCTACATAATGGTATTTTATTTATAACTTTTCGACATTTAAAATTTAAAAATATATATGACACAATAATGATATAGTATTTTCCTTATAAATGAAAGAATCAAATAATTGGTATTATAAATGTTAAAATAAATATAATTTAATGTTTTGATGAAATACACGAATTTTATTGGTTAATATTTCTTGTTAGGATTTCTTAAATGAATTTTGTTAGAATTAATAAAGTTATTAAGACTTTAACAAAAATCAATTATTGAGTAGTATCAAAATTGACATAAATGAGTTTTTACAACAAATATTATATTATTAATTTATATTATATTCCTAAAAATATATGGTTCAGCCAAAGGACTTATATAATTATTGGTGTATCATTAATTTACCAATTTGGGGTCGCTTGGAGGTATATAGTAAGTTTATTAACTATATAATATAAAAATACAAAGTGACATGGTAAATGTCAATCTAATTAACTAAGAGTTAAAACTAAAAGATAAGGTTAATATAATGACCCAAACCTGTCTAAAATATATTGGTTGAAAAAATTTCGACCCATCCCGACCTTAGACTTTGAATAATCTAATTTGGATCCATTATAAACTGAATATGAATTTATTATAAATTAATACTTTATGTTTTTTCTAAAGAGCCCCTCATCCCCCTTATAAAAGGACCCAACTTTTAACCAATTTTTCACACCTTCGAAGCCTTTTGGTTCGGCCAACCGCTACCCAAATACTCTCTCAACTTCCCACACTTCAACATAGAGGAATTATTTGGATCAGAAATCCAACATAAGGAGCCCTTTTCATCAAATCAAAAGGAAGAACCCGAAGAAGAGGTAATGTTTTCACCACCCTCTTTCAAGTTCATTTCTCCTTCAACTTCTTCTTTCTTTGTTATTTATATTATAAAATAATAAATCCTGTATATACTATATATTGTGATGTTATTATAAATATGGTGAACCCATATTCAGTATTCTATCCATCCTTTGAATGACATGTCACCATACGTGCGTATGTACGACTTACCGTCTCCACGTCGTGGTGTAATTTTTATTCAATAAATTATTATTTGGATGGGTATAATAATTATGTGTATTTGATGTAAATAATAAATATAACATTATAAGGATTCTGTATATATGATATACCATCCAATTATATATTATTTTAATATCTAAAGAATGATATTTTCGCTCGTGCGTACGTATGGATTACCGTCTCCACGACGTGATGAGATTCATTTCCAAGTTCACCATTCATCAAAGATTATAAAAATATATATTACTAATAATTATGTAATATATGACATAATAATTATACTGGAGATATATATATTTATTTATATAAGTATTTTTGAACTTAAAAATATCTTATTCACTTACTTCCGTTCAATACTATATGAAAACAGAAGCAACGTTTATGCGTACATACGGACTACCGTCTCCATAAACGGTGTTTTACATTTCATTTATACATCTAATATAAACTCTGATTAGAGAACATCACCCTAAGATAGAATCTGATTAGAGAACATAGCCCTAAGATAGACTTTGATAATTAGTAGATAAGAACTTCCTAGAACATTGATATTATAGATATTTTGTGAGTATTCCGGGCAATACATCCCTGTCTGGATACGAGCAGATAGAGGCGGCTCTGGCACAGATGTACCTAGGGGTAAAACCCGAAAACACCACTTTGAGCTAGACTCGAACGAGAACTAGTGCACGACAATAGGCCTTGCTGCACTCTTGGCTACGACACTCCCGGGGGATATACTTAGGATAATTATTATTTTTTTTACAAACCATTATGAAGGGTTTATGAGTATCTACTTACACAAGGAAAACATTTTTATGATTATGGATTATATCCATAAACTATTTAATTTATGTTAAGTGTTTTACAAATTCGGGATTAGGTATTGCTAATCATAAACTAATCTAGTGTATGTCATTGTTTAGAAATGGCGCCCAGTAGAAGGAATGAGAACTCCTGCAATACGCATAATCCAAAGAGTAAGAAAGATCATATATTTCATGGCCTTGAGCCAAAATTTAGAAGGGAAATAGTCTCCCACGTATTATCATCATATTAAGAGATAGTATCATGTGTTGATATGATAAGTAGAGAATTCTCAGAGTCTTATGGCTTTGAAGGGAAGCCAGAGAAGAAAAGGATGGTAGAGAGAAGGACATATAAAGGGAAGAAGGTAAAGAAGGATTTTCCCATATTTGATAACTATGGAATGAATCACCTTGGAAAATGCTTGAAGGTAATGGGAGTATGTTATAAGTATAGAGAAAAAGGACACTAAGTACGTGACCGCAAGGGTAAGAAAAAAGGTTCAAATGTACAATGCTTCATCTGCAAGGAGTTTGGATACTACGCGAACCAATGTTCCAGTCATCAGACTATGCCACAAATGATGCTATTGGATAATAATCAAGTTATGATACTACCATAGATGAAGAGGAATGACTAGTGTTATTATGTTTTTATTTTGGAATTATTTCATTGAAGTGTTTTATCAATGATATACCGGAAATAAATAATGATTGTACTGTAGTACTATTTCATTGAGGATTTGAGATTTTTTGGTTCTAAGAAAAGTGACTCTACAACGAGTTAAATTTTTTGGAAATTACATGGTTGAAGGAAAGATAAACCTTAATATGGTCCTAATATTGAGGTACAGATTTTGGAATAAGATATGGTTGATTTGGGTAAATTATATTGGATATTCTTGACTGCCTTGAAACTGATTAGAGATTTGTATATTCCATCATTGTTGGAGTTTACAACATTTTGGATGGATGAAGTATATCCAATATTCTATAAGGAATAAGGGAGCATGAACGTAATCAATAAGGTTTTATGGTAATTCAGGATGTTTCAGTGTCTTAAAAGAATACATGATGAAAGAATTCACATACTATTACGGGGTATAAAGGATCTATATTATGTTTACCTTTCATATAAATTTTGGACTGAGAGTTTACAGAAGTATTTTGGATAAGTATAAAGGTTGTAAGGGATTAAGTTTGAAAGGTTATTTTTGGATTTTTATAAAAGGACAACACGCAGACCGTGTGACAACCCGTCACGTCAGACAAAGCCACGGTAATCGAACCCACAACCATAGTACAATTGGGATTTATCGCCTACCACTAGACTACGTGGTGTTCCTGGATGGTATAATGTAGTTTTTTTAAAGGGTTTTATTTATGAATTATAAATTCATTATATTTGAAACCCTATACGATTAGGATAAATAGAGTATTTTTGAGTTGTATTATGTTTTGGGGTGAAAGATGAGTTTGGGGTAGAAATTTATTAATGGATAAAACTATAATTATAATGTAAGTACATCTCCTTACGATCTTATCCAATCTCATAAATAAATTTCTCAACATTAAGAAAAGAAACTTAGAACAAAAATGTTGTCCTAGATGGTACCTTAGATCATCAAAAATTTATGGCTTTGGGATTTTTGGCCTTCTCGTAGCCATGTTATCTACCACTCTCCATCAGATATTGATGGTTAGATTTCTATTCCATATCCATATTTTCCTACATGGAACCCTAGTATGTGTTATTTTTGGTAACCTTCATACTTACCACTCTTTATTTTAAATAGAGGCCTCATTAATTCATTTTTCGATGTGGGATTTCCACTAAGATATTTTTGAAACCTCAAACCCAAGTTTCCAAAACAGAGCATAAATTGCGAGGATGAAATTTATTGAATGAGGGGAGAATGGATCACCCCAAGCTTCCACGGTACAATTCTCTTTGAATAATAAAGTAGCGTGTGTTGTACGCAACTTCGAGTTCTAACAAACACCACAACCAATCAAACTAGCTGTTATGAATAGTAATACCCACTTTTTGAGATTTTATACATTTTATCATTCAAAATGGACTTCATTTTTGGATTCATAATATCTAAATTATCCTAGGATGAAATTTTGGTACTTTTCGGATAACTTTTATATTTTGATGAATAGTGAAAATTACTAATTTTTTATTAAAAACAACTTTTTTAATCAAAATAATTAATAGTGATAAATTATGAATTTCAGTGGTTTCAAAGTATATTAAGAATATATTTTTACCATTTAATACAATTTTGATCATTGTACATAATTTCACAATTAAACCAGACATAAACAAGTGTCAATCTTTTGATAGTTATTATATCATAAAAACACGCTTTTTTTGACAGCGGGAATTAATTTTAAATTAATTTCTGTCACTTCTGAGTTTTAAATTTGTAAAAATGGATTCCATATTTGGAATCATGATATCCAAATTGTGTAAATAGGTAACTTTTTTTTAGAAATTTTGAATAATTACTTCGGTAAATATTTTATTTACCATGGTTAAAGGGTAAATCTGGTAAATAAGGGTTAAAAAATAATATTATAATAGTATTAAATTACCCTAAAACGTATCCTAACCTTATTGGTGGATACATGTCCGACCATGGCCATATTTGGGTTGATTTTGGGACACCATGGATCCACTTGTAGGTGATAGGGACACTTTATATTAATTAAGTTATAGTAAATACAAAAATGACAAAAGCTTATATCTTTTAGAGAAACAATTTTTACATAGGGTTATTTATTTTATATTTTCGATTATAAATATTCATTATAAAGATAAAGAAATTTTATTCATAATGTTATTTTATTTATAATTTTTAGACATTGAAAAAGTAAAAATATATATGACACAATAATGATGTAGTATTTTCCTTATTAATGAAAGAATAAAATAATTGGTATTATAATTGTTAAAATAAATATAATTTGAACGTTTTGAGGACATAAACAAATTTTATTGGTTAATATGACATGTTAGGATTTCCTAAATGAATTTGGTTCGAATTAATAAAGTTTTTAAGACTTTATAAAAAATAAAATATTGAGTTGTGTCAAAATTGACATAAATGAGTTTTTAAAACAAATATTATATTATTAATTTATATTATATTCCTAAAAATCTATGGTTCGGCCAAAGGACTTAAATAATTATTTTTGTATCATTAATGGACCACTTTTGGGTCGATTGGATGTATATAGTGAGTCTATTAACTATATAATATAAAAATACAAAGTGAAATGGTAAGTGTCAAACTAATTAACCAAGAGTTAAAACTAAAAGATAAGGTTAATATAATGACCGAAACCTGTCTAAATTATATTGGTTGAAATTATTTCGACCCATCCCCACCTTATATTTTTAATAATCCACTTTTGAGCCATTATAAACCGAATATGAATTTATTATAAAATAATACTTTAAGTTTTTCCTAAAGAGCCCCTCCTCCCCCTTATAAAAGGACACCACTTCTAACCAATTCCTCACACCTCTAAAGCTTTTTGGATCATCCAACCTCTTCCCAATTAATCTCCCTACATACCTCTCCTCCTTTTAGAATCCTTAACTTAGGAAGAAGGCACTTCAAGAGTCCTTTTTGGTTCAAACCAAAGGGAGTTACCCAAATTAAAGGTAACGATTTCTCTTAGCTTCTTTTCTTTTATTTTACTTATCCAACACCTAAACTCTTCTTATTTTTTTATTTTGTAACAAAAAAAGTATCCTAAATATACTAAGATATTATTATTAGATGTATTTGAACTACACTTGCACACACCTCCATCTAATGGGTGAATAACATAATGTTTCTGTGGATGGAAACCAAACGCCTCACGAAGCGATGATTGTTCAATTATCTCCTATCACCTCTCATGGTGGCCATTATGACGGAACTATAATTAAATATGATATTAATTAAATTTATTTTATATATAATCTTCTGTAATTCCATTTTATATCATACCATTATTCATTTCATTTGAGGAAGTGCGGACTACCGCCCCCTCAAAGTGATATGACTCATTCATACCATACATGGAATGTATAAAGGATGGTGTTAATGAACTCAAGTAACACATATAAGATATTATATTATACTGGAATAATAATATACCTATGTATAATTAGGTTTTTATTCCTTTTAAAATGAAAAATGAAATGGATGTAGCGTTCGTGCATACGTACGGATTACCGTCTCCATGAACACGATGAGATTCATTCCCCCACCATATCCATTAAAGATTAATTATCATTTGATGATTAAAAGTAATTTTTAAGGACTTGATATCATTATGGATATGAATAAGATACAACCTATCCATAACAGACACGTCTTATGTAATGAAACATATAAAGGAAAATGGATCAATTAACACCTGAAACGATGATAATACTAAAATATTATTAACAAAGAAATATTAAAAGATCATATATGATATCATATTTATGAATATGATTCTTGTATAATTTAATAACAATGATTTAAATATTATAGATGAGGTTAACATACACACTATCAAGGAAAAGTACAATGTAAGGGGTTTTCATGTCACTCCTTATTCTCGTGAGATTCATGCCATATAGCCACTATTACCTTTCATGTGGTGTATGTGCTACCCATAATTGTATTATTTGTGTAATACACTTTAATTTAGGTTTATTTACATATTCATTGTATGATACCTCTTTCATGGGGTGTATGTTTCGTAAGTTACCAAATTGGTAAGGGTTTATTTCACAATCTATTCATTATCCGAGGTTGTTTATATGTAATTATCTACTGGGACATCTTTATCATCCACATACATATTTCTTAAAAATGTATTCCAAAACATTTTTACTATTTACTAGACAATGGGTAAAAGTCATTTATACCCTTGTTTGAATTTTTATAAATTTTTTTGAAAGGAATATTTCTGTCGTTTTCCAAATAAGGTACATTATTACCTTTTCAACAAAATTAAGGTAAGAATGTTTTTTTAACTTATACGGCGGGTGCGGTTATTCTCCACCATTATTACACCTTTGAAGCTTCCCTTACAAGATTATAAGGATATTTTCAAAATAAAGGTTTGATATATAATTATATTAATTTTAAATGATTTCAAAAAAAGAGATATTTCTCTTAAATAGATTTGATTTCATCTATGTCAACATCCTTTGATGAATTTTAATCTTATTTGAAGTTGATTTATTATGATACAAAACTTCCATATTGTATTGAAGGTTTTGTGATATGTTTGATTGTGGATGAGTTATTTTTATATCATTCATGGTTTACGGTTGAATTATTGACATTTAGTAAGTTAGTTCTAATATGAATTTTTATGTTATATTTCAACCTTTTCTTAAGATGAATGTGTTGGACTAGTATGTTCTGGGTTGGGGTCCGGTTATAGCAGACCCTCTAGGTTGGTGTCCAGTTATTAGAGGCACTCCAGGTTGGTGTTCAGTTATTAGAGGCACTCCGTGTTGGTGTCCGGTTATTAGAGTCACTTACGGTTGGTGTCCGGTTACTAAGCTTCCATGGTACGCTTCTTTTTGAATAATACAGTAGTGCGTGTTGTACGCAACTTCGAGTTCTAACAAACACCACAACCAATCAAACTTGCCGTTATGAATAATAATACCCACTTTTTGAAAATTTATACATTTTATCTTTCAAAATGGACTTCATTTTTGGATTTGAAATATCAAATTTATCCTAGGGTGAAATTTTGGTACTTTTCGGATAACTTTTATATTTTGATGAATAGTGAAAATTACTAAATTTTAATTAAAAACAACCTTTTTAATCAAAATAATTAATAGTGATAAATTATTAAATTGAGTGGTTTTAAAGTATACTTAGAATATATTTTTACCAATTAATACAATTTTGGTCATTGGATATAATTTTACAATTAAACCGGACATAAATAAGTGTCAATATTTTGATAGTTATTATATCTTAAAAACACGCTTTTTGTTTTGACAGCGGGAATTAATATTAAATTAATTTCTGCCACTTATATGTTTTGAATTTGGAAAAATGGATTCCATATTTGGAATCAAGATGTACAAATTGTGTAAATAGGTAACTTTTATCTTCATACATTTTGAATAATTACTTCGGTAAATATTTTATTTACCATGGTTAAAGGGTAAATCCGGTAAATAAGGGTAAAAAATAAAATTATAATAATAATAAATTACCCTAAAACGTGTTATAACCTTATTGGTAGATACATGTCCGACCGTGGGCTTCTTTGGGTCAATTTTGGGACCCCATGGATCCACTTGTAGGTGATAGGGACACTTTATATTAATTAAGTTAAAGTAAATACAAAAATGACATAAGCTTATATCTTTTAGAAAAACAATTTTTACATAGGGTTATCTATGTTATAATTTAAATTATAAATATTAATTATAAAGATAAAATTATTTCCTATATAATTGTATTTTATTTATAATTTTTAGACATTGAAGAAGTAAAAATATATATGACACAATAATGATGTAGTATTTTACTTATTAATGAAAGAATCAAATAATTGGTATTATAAATTTTAAAATAAATATAATTTGAAAGTTTTGATGAAATAAAAGAATTTTATTTTTTAATATTCCATGTTAGGATTTCTTAAATGAATTTGGTTTGAATTAATAATGTTTTTAAGACTTTAACAAAAATCAATTATTGAGTAGTATCAAAATTGACATAAATGAGTTTTTAAAACAAATATTATATTATTAATTTATATTCTATTCCAAAAAATCTAAGGTTCAGAAAAAGGACTTATATAATTATTTTTTTATCATTAATGGACCAATTTGGGGTCTCTTGGATGTATATAGTAAGTTTATTAACTATATAATATAAAAATACAAAGTGACATGGTAAATGTCAATCTAATTAACTAAGAGTTAAAACTAATCAATAAGGTTAATATAATGACCCAAACCTGTCTAAAATATATTTTTTGAAAATATTTCGACCCATACCCACCTTATAATTTGAATAATCCACTTTGGATCCATTATTTACCGAATATTAATTTATTATAAATTAATACTTTAACTTTTTCATAAAGATCCCATCCCCCCCTTATAAAAGGACCCAACTTTTAACCAATTATTTACACCTTCAAAGCCTTTTGGTTCTGCCAAACCCTACCCAAATACTCTCTAAACATACCTCACTTAAACCTAGAGGCCTTAGTTTGATCATAAATCCAACCTAAGGAGCCCTTTTGATCAAATCAAAAGGAAGAACCCGAAGAAGAAGTAATGTTTTCACCCCCCTCTTTCAGGTTTATTTCTCCTTCAACTTATTCTTTATTTGTTATTTCTATTCTAAAATAATAACTCTAGTATATCCTATATACTGTGATTTTATTATAAATATGGGACAACCATATTCAGTATTCTATCCATCTTTTGAATGACATGTCACCATACGTGCGTACGTACGACTTACCGTCTCCACGTCGTGGTGTAATTGTTATTAAACACATTATTATTTGGATGGGTATAATAATGATGTGTATTTTATGTAAATAATAAATAAAACATTATAAGGATTAAGTATATATGATATACCATCCAATTATATATTATTTTAATATCAAAAGAATGATATTTTTTCTCGCACGTACGTAAGGATTACCGTCTCCACGACGCGATGAGATTCATTTCCAAGTTCACCATTCATCAACGATTATAAAAATATATATTACAAATAAGTATGTAATATATGACATAATAATTATACTAGAGATATATATATATACATATATATATAATTATTTATGTACTTACAAATATCTTATTCACTTACTTCTGTTCAATACTATATGAGAACAGAAACAACGTTTATGTGTACGTACAGACTATCATCTCCATAAACGGTGTTTTCCATTTCATTTATACATCTATTATAAATTTTATATTCTAAATATATATGATAAATAAATCATGTTTTATAATCTGGAAGTATTTAAATCATGATCTAAGTGATACAATCAAGAGTAACAAGTTAAAACACGTACGATAAAGAAAGCGATTATTACCCGAAATATTTATATAACATGAACATTATTAATAAATGGGTAGTATAAAGTCATAAATGAATAATGTATGATATCATAAATATTAATATGGTTCTG
Source organism: Viscum album (assembly GCA_963277665.1). Classification (NCBI taxonomy): domain Eukaryota; kingdom Viridiplantae; phylum Streptophyta; class Magnoliopsida; order Santalales; family Viscaceae; genus Viscum; species Viscum album. The sequence continues at coordinate 1,674,470,001 of OY728126.1, forward strand.
TTATAATTTAATAGCATACTATAGTATTTATATAAGAGGATAAATGTGCCCTCTACTAAAGGAAAGTGCAAGGTAAGGGGTTTTCATCTCACTCCTCATTCCAGTGAGATTCATGACATATTGCCACTATTAACTTTTGTGTGGTGTATGTACTTCCCATAATTGTATTCTTTGTGTAATAAACTTTAATTTATGTGTATTTACATATTCATTGTTTGCTACCTCTTTCATGGGGTGTATGTTTCCTAAGTTACCTAATTGGTAAGGGTTTATTTTACAATCACTTCATTATCTGAGGTTGTTTATACGTAATTATCTACTGGGACCTCTTTATCATCCATGTCCATGTTTCATAAAAATTTATTTCAAAACATTCTTAATATTTTACAGAATATGGTTTAAATTCATTTACACCTATGTTTGAATTTTTTTAAGAAGTTTATAAAGGAATCATTCCATCGTTTTCCAAACAAGGTCCTTTTTAACCTTTTCGACAGAATTAAGGTAAGAATGTATTTTTTTAACTTATACGGCGGGTGTGGATATTTTCTTCCATTATAAAATCTCTGAAGCATCCCTTACACTCTTATAAGAATATATTGAAATTCAATGTTTTATTTTATAATTATGTTACCTTTAAATGATTTCAAAATGAATATTTTAAGAATTTGTGAAAGGTACTCATTATCAAGATCATAATTTTAAATGTTTTAAAGATTTATATTTCTAAATACTTTTAATTAATGTCCATGTTTTCAAAATGATTTTAAGGATTTATTTATACTGACATAAATGTTTTGAAATGATATTTATTTTTAAAAGTTTCAAAGTGGTATGGGACACTTTGATTCAAAAATCTCTTTTAAATTACTTCCTTTATAAAAGTGTGACTTTTAAATGATTTAAAAAATAGAGATATTTCTCTCAAATAGTTTTGATTTCATCTATGTCAACATCCTTGATGGATTTTACGTTTATTTGAAGTTGAATTAGTATGATACAAAACTTCTACATTATATTGAAGGTTTTGTGATATGTTTGACTGTGGATGTGTTATTTTTATACCATTCATTTCTTATGGTTAAAGTATTGAAATTTCGTATACTAGTTTTAAAATGAATGTTTATGTTATTTTTAAACCTGTTCATATGAGGAATGCATTGGACTTAATAAGTGACGGGTGGAGCCCGCTATAGCTTCTCGATGCATCGGTAGGTCTCATGAGACAAACTAGTGTCTTGGCACGAGGCCTGGACAAAATCTTATTTGCAGTCTTGGAACGAGGCCTTGGCTATGTGGTTATGATAGTCTGGCATTATGCATTCCATCATTATGAAAAAGGTTATTGATATTTCATGTGATTATTAGAATAGTAGAATATCCATGTGAATAAGTAAATGTCATTATTTCATTTTATTTCTTCCATATTATTCTGAAGTTCAAGTTTAAAAGTCTTTTGATTTAGTTTTATACATTGCTTTAAATGTTTATGCTTATTTTTGAAAGTTTCCACTGTATTTCTTACCCTTACTGAGCGTTTGAGCTCACCCCTTTCTATGTTTTATTTTACCAGGATTCCAAGAAGTGTATTGTGATTGATATACAGGTTTAAGCCAAGGGAATAATGGTGTTCATAAAGGATTATTTATATTGTTTTGTATGTTATAAAGTGTAATGTAACATTTATGTATGTAATCTATTTTCCAAGACTGCTAAACTGATCGGTCCTTCGGGACTTGATTCCTTGTAATCATGCCAATGTATTAAAATAATTCACTGACACTAGGTAACTGGGGTCGGGGCGTTACAGTTGGTATCAGAGGAAGTTTAGCAATAACCTTGAAAACTAGATTTAGATAAACTCTGATTAGAGCACATAGCCCTAAGATAGACTTTGACGATTAGTATAGAAGAACTTCCTAGAATTTTGGTATTGTAGAGATTTTGTGAGTTTTCTGAGAAATACATCCTTGTCTAGATACGAGCAGGTAGAGGTGGCTCTAGCACAGATGTACCTAGGGGTAAAACCTGAAAACACTGCTTTGAGCTAGACTCGAACGGGAACTTGTGCATGACAATGGGCATTGGTGCACTCTTAGTTACGACACTCTTAGAGGATTTTCTTAGGATAATTCATATTTTATATATAAACCATTATGAAGGGCTCATGAGTATATTCTTACTTAAATAAAACATTTTTATATTTATGGATTATATCCATAAATTGTTCAATTTGCGTTAGATATTTTACAAGTTTGGAATTATTCATTTCAATTCATAAACTGACCAATTTATTCTATTGTATAGAAATGGCGCCCAATAGAAGGAATGAGAACTCCAGCAATACTCATGATCCAAAGAGTAAGAAGGATCATATCTTTCATGGTCTAAAGCCGTAATTTTGAAGGGAAATAGTCTCCCACGTATTATCATCATATGAAGAAATAGTATCATGTGTTCTCTGAGTCCTATGGCTTTTAAGGGAAGCCAGAGATGAAAAGGATGGTAGAAAGAAATATGGATAAAGGGAATAAGGGAAAGAAGGATTTTCCAATATGTGATAAATGTGGAATGAGTCACCTTGGTAAATTCTTGAAGGGAACGGGAGTTTCTTATTAGTGTGGATAAAAAGGACACCAAGTACGTGATTGCAAGGGTAAGAAAAAGTTTTCAAATGTACAATTATTCATCTATAAGGAGTTGGGAAACTATGCAAACCAATGTCCAAATCATCAGAGTATGCACCAAATGATGCTATTGGATAATAATCAAGTTATGATACTACCTCATATGAAGAGGAATGACTAGTGTTCTTATGTTGTTATTATAAAATTATTTTATTTGAGTGTTGTATCAACAATATAATGGTTACATGAATTATATAGATAAATAAGGATTGTACTACAATACTATTTTACTGAGGATCTGATATTATATAGTTCTAAGAAAAGTGACTTAATAGTAAGCTACAATTGTTTTTGAAAATACATGGTTGAAGGAAAGGTAATCCTTAATATGGTCCTGATAATGAGGTAGTGATTTTGGAATAAGAGATGGTTGATTTGAATAAATTATATTGGATATTATTGACTACCTTGAAACTGATTAATGATTTTTCATTGTCGGGGTTTACAACATTTTTGGATAGAAGGAGTATATCCAGTATTCTATAAGGAATAAGGGAGCATGATTGTAATCAATAAAGGTTTTATGGTAATTCAGGATGTTTCAGTGTTTTAAAAGAATACATGATGAAGGTATTCACATGCTATTACGGGGTAAAAAGGATCTACATTATTTTTACCTTTCATATAAATTTTGTATTGAGAGTTTACAGAAGTATTTTGGATAAGTATAAAGTTTATAAGGGATTAATTTTGAAAGGTTATTTTTGGATTTTTATAAAAGGACAACCGGAAGACTGTGTGACGACCCGTCGTGTCCGACAAAGCTGCGGGAATCAAACCCACAACCATAGTGAAATTGGGATTTATCGCCTACCATTGTACTATGTGAAGTTTCTGGATGGTATAATGTAGTTTCTTTTCATAAATGGTCTGATATGTGACTTATAAATTCATTTTTTTGGAACCCTATACGATTAGGATAGATAGAGTATTTTTGAGTTGTATTATTTTTTTGGGTGAAAGTTGAGTTTGTGGTTGAAATCTATTAATGGATAAAACTATAATTATAAAGTAATTATATCTCCTTATGATCTTATCCAATCTCATAAATAAATTCCTCAACATTAATAAAATGAACTTTGAACAAAAATGTTGTCTTAGATGGTACCTTAGATCATCACAAATTTATGGCTTTGTGATTGTTGGCCTTTTCATAGCCATGTTATCTACCACTCTCCATCAGATATTGATGGTTAAATTTATCTTCCATATCCATATTTTCCTACATGGAACCCTAGCATGTGTTATTTTCGGTAACCTTCATACTTTCCCCTCTTTATTTTAAATAGAGGCCTCATTAATCCATTTTTCGATGTGGGATTTTAAATTAGATATTTTGAATTGTCAACCCCAAGTTTTCAATACTAACCATAAATTGCGAGGACACAATTTATTGAAGGAGTGGAGAATGTAACACCCAAAGCTTCCATGGTACACTTCTCTTTGAATAATACAGTAGTGTGGGTTGTACCCAACTTCGAGTTCTAATACACACCACAACCAATCAAACTAGCTGTTATGAATAGTAATACCCACTTTTTGAAAATTGATACATTTTATATTTCAAAATGGAATTCATTTTTGGATTCTGAATATCATGTTTACCCTAGGGTGCAATTTTGGTACTTTTCGGATAACTTTTATATTTTGATGAATAGTGAAAATCACTAAATTTTAATTAAAAACAACCATTTTAATCAAAATAATTAATAGTGATAAATAATGAATTTGAGTGGTTTTAAAGTATACATAGAATATATTTTTACCATTTAGTACAATTTTGGTCATTGGACATAATTTCACAATTAAACCGGACATAAAGAAGTGTCAATCTTTTGATAGTTATTATATCCTAAAAACACACTTTTTGTTTTGACAGCAGGAATTAATTTTAAATTAATTTCTTCCAATTCTGTGTTTTGAATTTGGAAAAATGGATTCCATATTTGGAATCAATATGTCCAAATTTTGTAAATAGGTAACTTTTATTTTTAGACATTTTGAATAATTACTTTGGTAAATATTTTATTTACGATGGTTAAAGGGTAAATCCGGTAAATAAGGGTAAAAAATAATATTATAATAACAATAAATTACCCTAAAATGTGTCCTAACCTTATTGGTGGATACATTTCCGACCATGGGCATATTTGGGTTGATTTTGGGACCCCATGAAGCCACTTGTAGGAGATACAGACACTTTATATTAATTAAGTTAAAGTAAATACAAAAATGACATAAGCTTATATCTTTTAGAAAAACAATTTTTACATAGGGTTATATATGCTATATTTTCAATTATAAATATTCATTAGAAAGATAAAATTATTTCCTACATAATTTTATTTTATTTATAATTTTTAGATATTGAAAAAGTAAAAATATATATGACACAATAATGATACAGTATTTTCCTTATTAATGAAAGAATCAAATAATTGGTATTATAAATGATACAATAAATATAATTTGAAAGTTATGATAAAATACACTAATTTTGTTAGTTAATATTCCATGTTAGGATTTCATAAATTAATTTTTTTCTAATTAATAAAGTTTTTAAGACTTTAACATAAAACAATTATTGAGTAGTATCAAAATTGAAATAAATGCGTTTTTAAAACAAATATTATATTATTAATTTATATTCTATTCCTAAAAATCTAAGGTTCCGCAAAAGGAATTATATAATTATTGGTGTATCATTAATGGACCAATTTGGGGTCTCTTGGAAGTATATAGTTTGTTTATTAACAATATAATATAAAAATACATGGTGACGTGGTAAATGTCAATCTAATTAACTAGGAGTTAAAACTACAAGATAAGGTTAATATAATGACCCAAACAAGTCTAAAATATATTGGTTGAAAATATTTCGACCCATACCAACCTTATACTTTTAATAATACACTTTTTAGCCATTATAAACTTAATATGAATTTATTATAAATTAATACGTTATGTTTTTCCTAAAGAGCCCCTCCTCCCCCTTATAAAAGGACCCAACTTTTAACCAATTCTTCACACCATCAAAGCCTTTTGGTTCAGCCAACCCCTGACCAAATACTATATAAACTTCACTAAATTCAACCTAGAGGCCTTAGTTTGATCAGAAAGCCAACCTAAGGAGCCCTTTTGATCAAATCAAAAGGAAGAACCCGAAGACGTGGTAATGTTTTCACCACCCTCTTTCAAGTTCATTTCTACTTCAACTTCTTCTTTCCTTGTTATTTATATTCTATAATAATAACTCCAGTATATCCTATATACTGTGATGTTATTATAAATATACTACAACCATATTCAGTATTCTATCCATCCTTTGAATGACATGTCACCATACATGCGTATGTACGGCTTACAGTCTCCACGTCGTGGTGTAATTGTTATTCAATACATTATTATTTGGATGGGTATAATAATGATGTGTATTTGATATAAATAATAAATATAACATTATAAGGATTTTTTATATATGATATACCATCCAATTATATATTATTTTAATATCAAAAGAATGATATTTTTGCTCGTGCGTATGTACGGATTACCGTCTCCACGACGCGATGAGATTCATTTCCAAGTTCACCATTGATCAACGATTATAAAAATATATATTACTAATAAGTATGTAATATATTACATAATAATTCTACTGGAGATATATATATTTATATATATAAGTATTTATGTACTTACAAATATCTTATTCACTTACTTCTGTTCAATACTATATGAAAATGAAAAAAAACGTTTATGCATATGTACGGACTACCGTCTCCATAAACGGTGTTTTCCATTTCATTTATATGTCTATTATAAATTTTAATATTATAAATATATATGATAAATAAATAATGTTTTATATTCTAGAAGTATTTAAATCATGATCAAAGTGATTCAATCAAGAGTAACAAGTTAAAACATGTACGATAAAGAAAGCGATTATTACCCGAAATATTAATATAACATGGAAATTATTTTTAAATGGGTAGCATAAAGTCATAAATGAATAATTTATGATATCATTAATATTAATATGGTTCTATTATAATTTAATAACATACTATAGTATTCATACAGGAGGCTAAACGTACCCTCGACTAAATGAAAGTGCAAGGTAAGGGGGTTTCATCTCACTCATCATTCTAGTGAGATTCATGCCATATTGCCACTATTACCTTTTGTGTGGTGTATGTATTTCCCATAATTGTATTCTTTGTGTAATAAACTTTAATTTATGTGTATTTACATATTCATTGTATTCTACCTCTTTTATGGGGTGTATGTTTCGTAAGTTACCTAATTGGTAAGGGTTTATTTCACAATCTCTTCATTATCCGAGGCTGTTTATACGTAATTATCTACTGGGAACTCTTTATCATCCATGTCCATGTTTCTTAAAAATGTATTTCAAAACATTCTTACTATTTTATAGAATATGGTTTAATGAAATTTACACCTTTTTTGACTTTTTTTAAGAAGTTTATAAAGGAATCTTGTCGTCGTTTTCCAAACAAGGTCCTTTTTAACCTTTTCGACAGAATTAAGGTAAGAATGTCTTTTTTTAACTTATAAAGAGGGTGAGGCTATTTTCCACCGTTATAAAATCATTGAAGCTTCCCTTACAAGCATATAAGAATATATTTAAATTCAATGTTTTATTTTATAATTATGTGACCTTTAAATGATTTCAAAATGAATATTTTAAGAATTTGTGAAAGGTACTCTTTATCAAGATCAGAATTTTAAATGTTTTAAAGATTGATCTTTCTAAATCCTTTTAATTAATGTCCATGTTTTCAAAATGATTTTAAGGATTTATTTATATGGACATAAATGTTTTGAAATTATATTTCTTTTCAAAATTTTCAAAGTGGTATGGGACACTTTGATTCAAAAATCTATTTTAAATTACTTCCTTTATAAAAGTGTGACTTTTAAATGATTTAAAAAAATAGATATTTCTCTCAAATAGTTTTGATTTCATCTATGTCAACATCCATGATGGATTTTAAGTTTATTTGATGTTGATTAATTATGATACAAAACTTCTACATTGTATTGAAGGTTTTGTGATATGTTTGACTGTGGATGTGTTATTTTTAAACCATTCGTTGCTTATGGTTAATGTATTGACATTTCGTATACTAGTTTTAATACGAATGTTTATTTTATGTTCAAACCTGTTCATATGAGGAATTCATTGGACTTAATAAGTGACGGGTGGAGCCCTCTATAGCTCCTCGATGCATCGGTAGGTCTCATGAGACAAACTAGTGTCTTGGCACGAGGCCTTTACAAAATCTTATTTGTAGTCATGGCACGAGGCCTTGGCTATGTGGTTACGATAGTCTGTAATTATGCATTCCTTCATTATGAAAGTGGTTATTGATATTGCATGCGATTATTCGATTATTATAATATCCATGTGAATAAGTAAATGGAATTATTTCATTTTATTTCTGCCATATTATGCTGAAGTTCAAGTTTAAAAGTCTTTTGTTTTAGTTTTATACATTTCATTAAATGTTTATGCTTATTTTTGAAAGTTTCTGCTATATTGCTTACCCATACTGAGAGTTTGAGCTCACCCCTTTCTATGTTTTATTTTCCCGGGATTCCAAGAAGTGTATTGTGATTGATATGCAGGGTTAAGCCAAGGGAATAATGGCGTTCATAAAGGATTATTTATATTGTTTTGTATGTTATAAAGTGTAATGTAACATTCATGTATGTAATCTATTTTCCGAGACTGCTAAACTGATCGGTCCTTCGGGACTTGATTCCTTGTAATCATGCCAATGTACTAAAATAATGCACCGACTTTGGGTATTTGGGGTCGGGGCGTTACATGTGAGACAACCCAGAGTGGACATCCACATAGGGCGATGAATAAACCAAAACAAGGAAGACCAAGCCGTCTAGATGTCACACCCTACTCTGCAGACACCGCATTGTAACCACAAACCAGTCGACACTCTCCATTTTGAGAAGTGAACCAAATCCTCATCCTTTAACCCCAAACAACGCCATAAGAAAAAACACTGAAATCAAACATGTAAGGAAAGCCCCATGACACCGTAATCCAGAATCGAAATCCCCCCCCCCCCTCTGTGCAACAACGGGGCTATCTTAGAGCCTTTCCTGAAGAGATAGATGAATATAACTTGTCAATCCTTATTGAAGCCAAAACCACACCATGGCCTTCATCGATGCCAGATCCACCCCTTCGCTGAGCCGATGCTCTAGCTGAATCGTCGAGGCACACCGACACCAAGAAAAGGTTGCCAACCCACACCATTCCACGCCGGAGGAGGGGAAGTAGAAAAATGGAGGTCGAAAACCCTAGCTTGTGAGAAGACTGAATCATCACCGCTCAGAGGCCTCATATTTTACAGTCTCTTCATTATTCGGTATTATTTATGTTTATGTCTCCATAAGGGAATATTTTTCTTCCTTGTCCATGTTTTCTAAAAATTATTTCAATTTTTTTTAATAATATTCTATTATTTTTGAAAATCATATTCACCCATGCTGTAATTTTTATATATTTTTTAAAAGGAATCTTCCTATAATTTTTAAAATGAGGTACTTTGTGAATTTTATAAGAAAAATAAGAAAGGAAAGTTTTTTAACTTATACGACATGAGTGGATTTTTTTCACCATAATGATGATTTAGATATTTGAAACATCCTTTAAAATTTTATTATTTTATTTTTCAATAAAATATTTTTCTTTGTATTTGTGTACTTTATTTTTTAAAGTGAATTTCAAAGGGAAAAATATATTTTACCCAAAACAGTTTTTAAAGATATTTTTATAGTACATTTTTTCATCAATAAAAAACCCTTTATTTTACTTATTGACCACTGGGTATATGTTTTAATGAAACCATCCTTTGAAGCATTCAATTACTCGTGATCATTGAATATTTTATTTCACATAATTATAAATATTTCATATACTATGTATATGTTTACTTATTAAACCATATATCATTTATACATATGGTGTTCTGCATTAAAATTCATTTTTTTATCAAGGGAAATATTGATAAATTCATATTATTTACTCAATATCTATATTTTATGATAAGAAACATTGTTCATGAATTAAATAAATTATTCGATACATGAGGAATGCTTTTGAAATATAAGACATGGGTAGGACTGGTTATTGATATCCCCCTGATGCATCGGTAGTCTCATGAAATAAATAAGTTGGTCAAACCAGATTGTTTTTCACCAAGTAGTTTTAAAATTTCCTTTGAAATTCCAAGACAGAAGAGGTAAATTTAGACAAACCGGATTACTTTATTCCTAATATTATTAAATCATCTTTTGAAGGGTCTTGAACATCTAGGTATCAGGTTTTTGAGACATGATTTCCAATCATTATGAATTTCATTCTATTTGAAATCAGTTATTATTATTATCCATGATATTTTTACTATGGTATTATCTCTGGATGCATTCTAATTCTTAGTTATTTATTAAATTACAAGTGTTTTCAATTATTTACCTTTTCATATTGATCACGCCTTATCTTATCATGACAGTAAAGTTATTTTATGGCTAGTGTGCCAGTTATTTATCATTCTATTTTGATTATACTCATTTATTTATGATAGATTTTACTATACTTAATCCTTAATGATAATTTGATCTCACTATTTTTTTCCTTTCCCCAAGAATCCTTGAAGGGTTCTATGATTATTATTTAGGGATATGCAAGAGAGAATAATTGTGTTCTCAAGGAAAATACATTGTTTATTTTTTTATAAAATTCAATGTGAATTTACAATATTTATATACTTTACCAAGAATACAAAAATATTCAGTCCATTAAAATTGTGATTCCTTATATCATATTGTAATGTAATACAGTAACAACCAGCTACAGGATACTGGGATCACTCTCACTATAATTAGGATTTATTCAAGTCTTCTATTTGAAGACATTATTTTTATTTTTTAGCATTATACATGCATTTTGGGATGGTTATCAACTTCATTTTTCCCTCTATTTGATGGATTTTTTTGAGTGGTTTTCATTCTCTCTCCTGATACTACTTTTATTATGAAGGAAATGTCTTCGATATGTGTGATTTTATACCCTCAATTATAGTCTCCAACCTGGGTCCTATAAAGGATGAGACTCAGGGGTGATTATTTATCCTCCAACATTGTCATCCATGTAGGGGTACCTTAGAGTGGATGGGATCCTGACTCGTGAATCCAGAATGAGATAGTATGTATGTGTAGAGTTGGGAATTATATCTTTTCAGAAGATATATGAATTTTAGGTTTAGGTATAATCAGTGGAATTGGGGAATAATGATAGAATTCCTTTTTAGAATTCTACATGGGTTGAATTAGATATTCAAAATCCTCATAGAAATCATCTTAGGAATTTTATAAATGATCATGATAGGTTTAGTGGAAGAAAAATGTTGATGCATATGATATCAAATATAATTTAAAACATCATGTACTTCACTATAGTGTAGTGGAACTCACCATTTTATGGTTTATCACAAGTTAGACCATAATCTGGTAAAAACTACTACACTATGGTGGTTCTTTTAGTACACAATTCTATCATAAATTGGTTGTTATAGTTAGTGTTAAAGTTATTAAACATTAAATTCCAAGTATATGGAGGATGCTTAGATTTTATGTAATTAACTCCCTAGGACTGTTTTGATGAATACCTAGGTGTGTTTTGCTAAAATTATACTTCCCCTAGTAGAAAATTATATATGAGGATAACATATTTAGGTGATTAAACGAGTGGAAATTGTACAAATCCATTCATTGTGACTAATGATGATGATGTAGAATGTGATGTTATTTCTATATTATTATGCAAGATCCAGATGTGTCATGATGATGATTCAAGTTGCGATGGGGAGGTCCCTAGTGCTATCAAGTTTCCTTATAGATAGAAAACTTCCCAAGCATTGTATTTCTTTAAAAGAGGGTAGAGGTGGGGAGGTCTCTGAAGTAGGATAGTTTATAATAGTGAAATTCCTATAGGAGGATAGTTTTCTAACCATTGTTGATATAATATTTCATTAATTATAGGTGAGAAATTTATTGGTTATATACTTCAATGAGTTATCCATGGGTGGAAAACAACATGGAATTTATTTATTTAAATATTAGAAAAATGGGGTTCTATACAATGAAAGTTGTTTTACATTCCTTGAATCAAGGATTATGGGTTATGAGGTATGTGACTATAATGGATTTGAGGACTAGAATTCTGATTGATTGATTGATTTTAATATATATTTGTTTCATGCATGATTTAATTTACATGTTTTATTCACATAGAAACATGATATCTTTAAGGAGTAACCTATAATGTATATTTTTATATTATCCCCTTCTTTATATATACTATTTTCTTTTATTTTAGATAGTTTTGATGGTGGTGTTTGGAGACATTAACTCATAAAATATTAATTGAAGACAATTTATTAAACTATGCATTTTAAAAGGAATATAGTATTGGTGTATATTTTTTATTGTTTATTAAGATTTGACATAGAGCTATGCATCATTATCTAATTATAGATTTGTTGGTGGTGGTGTTATCTACTATCATGAAATAGCCCAGATACCCAATCACCCAAATACATGATCCAGATGTAACATGGCCCGAAGGGTATCCCATGTCTTCATAGGTTAGAAACTAGATCTTATAATCATACAATATTAAGAGGGAATGTATTTTCCACAAAAAAATGGATGATAAAAGATTACAAGTCAGTACACTCAACACTCCAAAGAGAGAAAGTACCAGAAACCAAAAATGGAAAACAAAACCCAAAGTAGTATATCATCAAAGTACTCTATATACAGTAAGATGAAAACTCAAAAATCCCCTTTATATGTGGATAAAATATCCCCATGTCACCTCTATCACTCCAAGCCCATGGGATCAAGAACATTCACCACCTCTGAGTGGAAATTTCCCTTTACTTTTTCCTATAATAAGAATCTTTACAAAAGACTGATGTCGAAGTTAGGGTATGAGATATAAATCCCAACAGGGTCTCACCAAGTGTTCCATAAAAGATTCTATAATAATAAACCAATTATTCTTTCAATTTAAATAAAATATGTCTTGACATGATTTATCATTTCCATATTTAAAACAAAAAATGATTTTCCTTCAATAGTTGGAAAACATTTCAATCAGGGATTAAATTAATATTTTATATAAAATCATAAATATAAATAATTTGGCATGAGTAAAACAATTCTATAGTCAATTAAATATATAATCAAAACAATCACAATACAATCCATGGTCTTCATCATTAATTTACATTAGTTTCTAGCTATAGGATCCTCACGCTTCTCAAATCAGTGATCACATCTATGTATCTTTACACATGTCCCTCGAGATCAGGCCGTATAGTACTCATAAACATCATATCAGGGATAATCATGTTGAACATGGTTCTTTTAGAGTTATCATCATAAATCTAAAGCTAGGGGGTCAAGATCCTAGCATGATTATCCTAAATAACCCACTAACAACCCAGGATCAAAATTATTAATCAATCAATAGAGAAAGGGAAAATCATCTCATTTCAAATCAATCTTCATTTATAATTCAATTTATGAAAGTTTTAGTTTGAATTTTGAAATTCAATTTCAAACACAAAACATGGGTTTTCATCATTTCATGACTTTCCAATAAAAATATGATAGGTTTTCATCATTTAAATTTAATCCATTTTTTCAAAATAATTCTCAAATCATTTCATCAATTCCTTCATTTTCAATATTCACCCCACAATTCCAATTCTATTATAATTGGGGGTTTTCATAAAATCCATGTCATTTAAAATTCCCTAATCAAATCGCATCAAATGAAAGGTTTAATAAATCACTTGAAATCCAATTCAAACAAATCAAGAAAATAAAAGTTTCAATTATTTGGAAAATCTCAGACATGACATCTTACCTTTAATCACGAAAATCAAACAATCAACACCCGCAACGGGAACCCAAATATTGATTGAAAGATAAAGAGAACTATAAATAATTTATATAATCAGGATCCAAACAAAGATATTTTAGATTCATCAAATATGTGATGATGCACCAAACTCTAATGAGGAAGGATAGATAATAACAAAATATTAGATAGGAGATATACTTAGCTGGGGGAGATCGAATGAGATCAACCCCACTTCGATCCACCTAGGAAAGGGTTTGGGGGAGAAAAATAGCTTCTTGAAAGACTCTAAAACAAGTAAATCATGTTATAGTTGAATGGGTTGGTTAAGAACTTAAACCGATGGGTTCAGGATTTCAAAATATATTTTGAAAATAAATTAAATCTAGATGCATGGTTTCTTGGGTAAGGCCACATGGTTAGAAAAACTGTTCACACTAACAATGCGCCCTTATTATATGGAGGGTATAATTTCTCATTGTTGGGTGTACAGTTTGGTTAACTATGTGCCAATCATGTAAATGACCACTGTTCGAGGATGTATGGTTTGGAGTTTCTGTGTACATGATTTGGACAAATCATGTTCCCCCTCCAGAGCACCCTCAATGGGTGCACGGTTTTCTAGGCCAAACTGAACAGTTTTTCCTAACCATGCGCTAAACATGCATAGCCTAAATGGATTCCAAAATTTTCAAAATTTCACCTTAATGATCCTAAAACAATCCTCGACTAAAGTATTTGAAAAAATAGGATCTAGTGGTACCTAAAAGTAATTAACGAGATGTTACAACCTCCCCTACTTAAAAAGTTTCTATCCCCAAAAAGACTATCAAGGGATTTCCATATCAAATAGATAAGGCCACTTATCTCTCATCAGTGCCTCTTGCTTCCAATTCTCATGATAATTAGATCTATGTTTCAAAAACACACAGACCAACAATATCCTTCTACTATTATGTACTTTTGTCTTAAATTCAGAAATCCTTACTGGATGCTCAGTCATGGATAAATTAGGCTCAGCATCAAGATCTGCCTAGCTCAAGACATGAAAAGGGTCAAAAGTATATTTCTGAATCTGCAATACATGGAACACATTATGTATTGACATAAAATATAGTATAATTAATAAAACAAATTGTCCACTTTCCCCATATTCTAAAAAACTACAAAAGGTCCTACAAACCAAGGAGAAAGCTTTCCTTTCCTCCCAAGATGTGAGTTACCCAATCGCGGTGAAACTATCAATAACACCCAGTCACTAACAAGGAACTCTAATGGAATATGATGATGATCAATATAGGATTTTTATGGTCTCTATGAAATCAAAATCCTTTTATGAATCAACTATATATTTGATATCATCTCTTAGACAAAACTCGATTCAACCAAGGAAGTTTCTCCAATATCTGTCCAACACAATAGAAATTTACATGTTGTTCCATACAAGGACTCAGAAGGAGACATTATGATTGCATAATATTAACTTTTTTTATAAGAGAACTCAACCAGTCCCAAATGGATATCCTGAGATCAACCAAAATTAAGGACATGGGCATGAAGAATGTCCTCAAAAATATGTATAGTCATCTCTTTTTTCCCATCTATTTGTGGATGGTATTTCATACTAAAACAAACATAAGATCCCATATCATACTAAAGGCCTAAAAAATGAGAGGTAAAATAGGGATCTCTAGAAGAGATTATTATTGAAATAACTCCATACAAAAAAATTGGTCTCTTTCACATAGAGATTTACCAACTCCTTAACTTTTTTTATCCTGAATTGTAACTAATTGAGCTGATTTGGTTTTCCAATATATCACAGCCTTTATCACATTCTTCTTTATAGGGGTAAAAACCCCAACTAAAAAGTACATAGAAATCTCACCCCACTTCTAATTAGGCACTATAATGGGTTGGATAAAACCCTAATGGTTATGGTTCTTGGCCTCATCCAGTTAGAAAGTATAATAATGTGAAACAAATACATTGATGTCATTTCTTATACATGAACACCAGAATCATCATCCCATATCATAAAACATATTTTTGGTTCCTATGCGTACAACCCATTGAAAATTATTATAATACCACATTAAAACTTTTCTTAATATCAAAGGCAGATTGTACTAGTTCTAGAAATATATATTACCCTTCATGTAGAATAACCACTCCACATTGATCTCCCCACCATAAAAAAGAGTCCCTATTGCTAAAAAATTCATAATCGAGATTCTGTTACTAATGAATCATCTTGAGAAGAGTGGGTGTCAATTAAACACTATCCAAGACAACCTTGATCTCATATTCCTAGACACCTAAATGAAACAGTACAAAAAGAGACATCAAGTTCCACTCATCCGATGATTTCTTTTTTCCCGATTCCAAATTTTTTTACCGAAAGCATATGTGATAACATTCTCCATTACTAGGCATATAAGTAATGTAAAAGTCAAAAAATTGTAGGTTTTCAACCCAAAACCTCAATAATAGGTTCAAATATTTTTAGATAAGATATAAATCAAGATATTATGGTCATAATACAAGGTAAATATTTCCCCCAAAAGGAAACAACACCAAATTTTAAGTGGATGCATCATGACCGTGAGTTCAACCTCATGGGTCAGATAATTATTCACATATGGACGAAGCAATCAAAAAAAAATAGAATACCACATGATCACCCTACATAATAACACATCAAAAACCCAAACCTAATGAATCCCAAAAGACCACATAGCCCTGTCCATCCTTTAGAATAGTCAACACCAGTGCAGAAGTGAAACAATGTTTTAGATAAACAAAAGAAATATGAAATTTTTAATACCAAACAAAATTTACTTCCATATAAGTTAGAGTGATCATAGAATAAGTTAACATTCATAAATAATTTATGATCTAGAGATAATACCATGCTAGACCCATGAATATTTGAATCTCAAAAACATTTTGCAATTACAACCATGTCATAAAATCTTTCACCTTTTCAGGGTCAACTGAGATACTATGTGCTGAGACCATGTGTCCCATGAACTTCACTTCTCAAATAATGAAGTCACATTTCAATATATTTTCAAATATTTGGTGATTTCTCAAAAATTATAGAACTTCTCTTATATGGCGCACATGATCCTCCTCGAACTCAGAGGAAACTAGAAATTCGTCCAAAAAGACCACCATGAACGTATCAAGACAGTCATGGAAGATCATGTTTATAAAAGACCAAAAGAGTGAAGGATCATTGGTTAGACCAAATGAAATGGCAATATACTCATAATGGTCAAACCTTCTCCCGGAGTTGGTTTTATGAATGTCAGATTCTTTTATTCTTAACTGTTGATAACCAAATAAAAAATTGATCATTGAGAACCACTTCACCCCTTTCAACTAGTCAAATAGATCATCTATTCGAGTCAACATATACTTTTTCTTCACCATAACTTGATTGAATTTCTGGTAATCAACATAATGGTGAATGTTTTCATCATATTTATTAGAAATGATAATAGGCGTCGTCCATGGAGAGATACCCATGCGTATAAAGACTTTATTTAATGAATCATCCAATTGGGTCTTAAACTCTTTTATTTCAGCTGGTTCCATTTAGTAAGAAAGAATAGAAACAGGATGATTACCAGTCACTAAATCAATAGAAAATTGTACCTCTCTTACCAATGTAAATTCAGCAAAATCAAAAGGACAAACATTGGGAAATTCAATGACAACTAGAGGGAGATCATAACTCAAAGAATCCCTATCAAGAATAAAAGAAAAAAATGACATTAATTTCTTCAAATCTAGATAATAAGGAATATCTCTAATATACCCTAGGTCCCATTCTCTTTGGAAGATATGGAACACCCCATCTGGTACAATAATGGAGACCCATTTAAGATAATAGTTAACTCTGGACATATTTTTAATGATCTAATCAATCCCAAAAATAATATCAAGAGGTTTTATATAAAGATAAATAAAATACTAGGTAAGATATATATCTAATAAATAGGTGACACGTGCAGGACAATAAAAACCCCTGTCTCTCTTCTTTCTAATGGATTTCTTAATATCCATCACATAATATAAAATCTTTATGTGAGGATTTATCAAGTTCACAATGCATATAAGAATTTCATTTTTATATGAGGTATGGATCCTTTAAATTTTTGTCTAATTATTTATTTATGACCTATTATGGATTCCTAATGAGTTCACGGTAGTTTAGAGGGTGTCTGGGTCTTGTTTAGAGTTTATAACCTCAAGTGGTGGTGAAAAGGAATGGGACACACAGTTTGTAGAAACAATGTGATCCAATCTAAATTGTTTTTCCTGATAATACGAGGGTTACAGTGGGCTGTAAAATCCTATACATTTTTAAGAAATCATTCAGCCATGGGAACATGCCCATGAGAGTTTTTTTTCAGTTTTTAGTAGATCCCAATAGCACAGTTGTCACACAGTTTCTCAAAATGTGTGGCCAAACCATGCAGGGTCCCCCTTGAGGCAGTGTCATGCACACTAATAGTGCACAGTTTGGCCAACCGTGGAACCAAACCATAAAAACCTATTTTTATTTTGAGAAATATCCAAAAAATTAAATTAGTGGAAAATAATTATAACCCCTATTCATATTTTCATCATTCTCTAGATTTGGGAAATACTCATATTCCTTTTGATCTCCCTTTTGAAGCCTAAGTTATGATTTTCTTCTGATCGTTCATTCAGAGTTGGATCAAGGAATAATTTATATATTTGGATTCCTACAGTTTAAATAATTGATCCATGGACTAAGTTCTTCATTATTAATTCTATTTTTGACACTATTTTGATTTAGGTTCATATGCCCTATTTTCATTTCCTTAATCCACTCTTCAGTTTTCTTTTGATCTAGGCCAAGCTAAACGCTGATACTGGATGAGGAGAGTGTTATAGGCTCTAGGTAGGTGGTATATGACTCACCCCTAAATAATTTCCATTTTATAAACTATCATCACTGTGAACATGTTTATTTTATTATGTGTTTCCTATTTAATCCATATTCAATTATTATAATCGTCATGATCATATTATAGAGACCTTCCTAAATATGATCTTTTCATCATTGGAGGTTGAGACCTCAACACATTCCACCCCATGTAGGTTTATTCCTTAATTATGACTTGGTAACCATGTGGGTTTATCTATGACACTATCTGGTCATGTTGTATAACCCTGGTAATGGTAATCCTTCATTAATTAATTGAATAAATTGTTAAGAAAAAAGTCTATTGGTTATGTTTCTCTTCACCCTTCTAAGTTAAGTGTTTTAATATAATAAAAGAATCTCAATTATAAATGGAAATTATAAATTACCTATTTGAATGACTTGGTTTCATGTATATAGAACACCTTTCTATTATTAATGGATTACAGTGAAGTGATCCTAATTAATGAGTAAGTAATTACTGAAATAAATGGTTTCATGTTTTTATTAGCCTTTTCAATTAGTATGAAAGGTAATAGAATGAAGTAATCAACTAATTAAATATCATGAGTATTATATGGCCTAAATTAAATAATAATATATGTATAAGGTTCCTTTTTTATATGGACTATTTCACTTTTATAGGAGTGGTTAGACATGAGCTATTCCTTAGATTCCTGTGGGGATGTCTTGAGAACTTAAAGGATTCTATTTCGATTTAGGGAGATGATTCCCAAGGGATACACCCACCATGGAACATGGTACTTGTTTAATAGTGGATTATCAACATGATAATATAGGATCCCTTCACTATATTCTATATATTAGGATTCCTTGGATACACTCCTTGTATCCATATTAATGTATTCAGACATGTGGAGCCATAGATGCATTCCATTAGGCCGAGTCATGCTTATCTTGTTTTACCTAAGAAGATATCTTTGGACTCGATTAGAATTATTTATAGTGAATGACTTGGATGATACTTCTTGGATATAAGTTATTACTGAGTTGGATCGACCCCTAAGATAAAGTATGACTTGGTTATTACTTTGGATCATCTTTACTATTATCATTATAGGATTCTTGGGTTACTACCTTGGATCCTCTTATTATTATCATCATTATAGGATTCCTTGTTACACCTTGGATCCTTTTTTATTATTTACATTATACATTATTATTGTTTTTATATATCATGTGACTTATTAATATTTACTGAACTTAGATGAATTAATTAATGAAATATTTACATTCTCAGACACCAGCTGAGGTTGAAGCATGTACTGTGATATTTTAATTTATACCCCACTTTTCATTTATATATATCATCACAATGATTCAGTTTATATTCATAGACTGTATGTTGTAGATATTGTTGGTGGTGGCCTAATAATATTTATATCACACCCTATCTTAAAAACCATTGGTACCCAGATTTATTACAAGTATATAGTTGTTGATAAGGGTATGCATCCTACATTGGACACCTCATCTTTATTTCCTCCATTAGGATGGACCTTGGTAGAATATGATTGTTCTAGTTCTTGGGATGTGTGATAGTTTTGGATTCATTTTCATTCTTTTATATAACATTTATTTTTTCTTCAATGTATACATATTTTTTCGATTTCTTCATACATGACATACATTATCATCGCCACATATAATATTCATTTTCATCTTGAGTATTTTTATTATGAGGTTTTATTGTTTATTATTAATATCTACTTCTATTATGGATGGTTACTAGTCCTATTGTTATAGTGTCTATTTCAGTATTTCAATCTATTTACATATGATTTATATATTTATATATTAGTACTTATCCTCTTTTCTCCACTATAGTTATGATGGAATAATCCCCCCATAGACATAACCTAGGATGTCATAGCTAGTCAGAATCCTATGGCGTATGTAGAAGTGCGCTTGAATCCATGTAGACAACCGAATTCAGGGAAACTTTGAGTGGCACCCGGGCCAGGCCATCACAAAGTGCTTTCAGATGCATTCCTTTCTTACTTTACTATTTTGATAAAATATACAATAGATTAGAAATTCTTTGAAACTTGGTTATAAGTCATTATTCGACGAAGCTAACCCTCATCTGAGGTAAATACTGAGTTCCCTGAAATAAGAATTATTGTTCAATATTTTACATGTTATAGTTGATATACTTCCATCATTGGGTGACACACATGATATGTGATGGTTATTGTTATTTTTGTGATTGAGGATTTCATTTTATTCTTTTCCCGATGAGATGAGTTAAAAAGAAAAATCAATCATGCATCATTATAGGAACCTAGAATTCACATTCCAATCATATTTCTGGACATATTGGTGTTTTTTACTTCTTTCATTTCCTATGAAACATGTGATTATTTAGTGATATGTGGTAGTTATATTATTCTTGTGCTGATATTTTTTGATGATTGATTAGTTTAGCGTTCCAATTAATGAGGTGTGTGGGCCCTCGTGGATTAGAATGGGTAGTTAACAAAGTCAATACATCATATATACCAGTTACATTCTAAGATCAAATGTAGATGATGTTAAATAGAAGTTAAATGGGTGTCGATTTTAGTGATGAGGTGTGTTCCCTTATACAATGGGAATGTCGATCCATTTTAATCAAACCTTGATATAAGTATATAAGTGTATGATAGCTATAAATGAAAAACATGACTTATAAAAATTATATTGTTTCCATTAAATGAAGACGAAAGGTATAGTTAACCCTTCACCTACTGGAATTCCTATTTATTGAACCTGAAAACATTCCAATACCCTAGCCTTCTATCCAGATAGTTGGGATAATAACTTTGGTAGTGGTACATTGTTCTTACATTATTCTTCTGTTTGTGCTTCTATCTATTATTAAAACTTGTTCTGAGGTATTTGCAAGATATTTGTAGAATGATGACACCATGAAATACTCATTTGATGCACTAGGATGGTGGAGAAGACCATACTCTAGAGATGGTGGGCCCTGACCTTCCAGTATTACCGCTAGGATTTCCACTTGAGGAAATGCCTATTATACATCATCTGGGCATTGACACTCATCTTTGAGACAATTTTCTACATTTGATGCAGTCTATATAGGGTCCTCTACAACATATACATATGAGGGTTGATCTGACAAGTTAGTTCTAGCAACAACATCCTCCCATATTTTAGGGGCTCATAGTCCATATGTTATTGAGTATTAGATGGAGTACAATCTATCTATCTTCGACCATATATATATTCCTCTAGAGAGGTGGTTCAATCATTCCACTTATATGCTATGTGATTTGGCTAAGTGCTGATGGGATTTGATTACCTGGGTTGGTCATCATGAGGTAATGTTCTAGGTGGACTTTCAAACTACCTTTTATAACCCCTTCTTTCCTTAGACAATGAGAGATGATCTAGACAGAGAGTTCATGCACCTAGAGAAGGGTTATATGTCAGATATGGATTATTTAACACATTTTAAGAAGTTACCATGCTTGGCACCTCTTTTATCTGGTGATGTGATATCACGTGATAAACACTTTGATAACGGGATTAAGTATTTTATCAGTACTCATGTGAATGCATTTTTTTACCAAAAAAGTATGATAGTTTCAATGAGTATATTATCACTAAGAACAATCTAAGGGAATAATATTGTATGATTCCTGGAGGATTAGTTCCAAGGAAGGATAGTAGCTCTTCCAGTATCTTGATAATTCCTCTGAGATTTCTCATAAGAGTAGTGGTAGCCAGAGTGTCTGTACTAGAAACTAAGTTATAATACATCACTGTTGATGGTGGGGGAATCTGAAGCCTTGTTGTGATAAAGAACTGATGGGGTGTTAGTCTTATGGCCACATGAGATGACTTTAGATATTATTTCAGACCTTTACATCTATTTATAATGGAAGAGGATCAACACTAGTTCCAATTTTAGGGGCATGATATTTTATGGTGCCTCATGCTGGGAGATGGAGTATCACCAAAATGATTTTATGAGGAGGATGTCATAGCCATGGTATCTAGATTTCTGATCATCAGTGCAAGTAGAGTATAATTAATCAGGGTTTTACAACTGTAGCATAGGGACATAGATCATCCTAGTTACATGAATTTCAGTTGATACCCAAGGTTCAGAGTGTATAACTATCAATAGTATGAGGTACTATTCTAATAGCCTCCACTATTATATCTTATTTATTCAACAGAGATTCCTCTCATTCCTTTATCCCCTTCTTGTTTATAGAATGTATTAGGATTGAAAATCAGTGTCATTATGGTGTCATGACCTTGGATACACCATTGGTAGTATGGTCAGAGGGTGTAATCCAATGTAGGTACTGACCCCTTAAGGTAGAAAATTATTCTTTCCTATGGGAACTCTTCATCCTCAAGATAAATAGATTCAATGTCATTGTCAGTATGGCTTTTTTAGTTCCCTATCATAGTTTTGTGTACTTCTATCACCACAGGGTTCCATTTACATCACCATAACATAGTAGTTATCTATGGAAGGGTTAGTGGTATGTTCAGGCTAGTAGATATGGTCCTGAGAATCATGGGTTGGGTGGAGTGAAAACCCCAATTTCTAGGGTTTTTATGGAGGATCATGGATTTCCCAAGAAAAACTTTATCCTCGTAGTATATTGTTTTATGGACAACTTTCCCATTGGTTTTTCTATCTTACCTCCTGAGAGATGGGTAGATTTTACAATTGATCTGGTTCTAGGAGTAGATCATGTGTCCATTCCTCTATATAGGATGGAACATACTAATTTCTACAAGATAAATCAATAGTTAGAATATCTAAATTCAAAAGGATTTATTATAACTAATACATCTTCTTGGTGTTCACCCACTATTTTCCCCATAATGGAGAATATAACCCTTCATTTATGTGTGTATTACCAACGATTAAACCATATTATGGTTAAGAAACAATATCCATTTCCTCGAATAGATGATCTCTTTCACCAGCTCTAAGGAGCTGGGTGTTCTCAAAGATCATCCTGAGATCAATCTATCGTCAGGTGAAATTCATGCCTTTAGAAATACCTCGTATATATTTCCATAGTAGGTATGGTTTGTATGACTATTACATTATTTCATTAGGTATTATGAATTTTCCAAAAAAAATCATTGATTTCATGTATAGGGTTTTTCATCCCTATCTAGTTTTTTTTGTCTTTGTGGATTAAATCTTTGATTAATCTCATACTCATAGTGAAAATGTTAGAAATATTGATATCATTTTGAACACACAGAGAGGGAATTAGATTTATTCCATGATTTATAATTTCCACTTCTAGATAAAAAAAGTTCACTTCATGGTTCATATTTTCTTGGAATCAAGAGTATCTATTGACATAGAGAAATTGAGTGTTATCTTTTCCAATGAGAATCTAAAGAATGAGTATATATATGATTTTTATTGGGAATTTATAGATATTAAATGAGTTTCATACATGAATTATCATTCCTTTTTTCACCTCATATTGGTTTTATAAAGAAGGGTGAGAGTTTCTTTTTCTAGAAGCATGCGAGAATTCATTTTACGAGAAGAACGGAATGCTTTTTATGACACTTACTCTGATTCTTTCAAAGATTATAAGAGGCCATGTAGTGTTCTATGATGCATCTGGCATCGCTATGGGATCAGTGCTGGTATATGAGGATAGATTTGTTTCATATAGATCTCATTAGTTAAGTCATCATGAGATAAACTACCAGATTCTTGACCTTGATCTAGAATCTATTTTCCATGCCTTCATTATTGGATACAATATCATATGTGTGAGTTCTTTGTGGTGTATATAAACTATAAGTGCCTAAAATAATTTTTTACATAGTGTGACTTGAATCTCATATAGTGAAGATAGGTTTAATATCTTCAGTCCTTCGATTTTGATATTTCCAATATGTTTAAAAAGTTAATGAAGTACCGAATGTGGTGAGTCAGAATACTGAGGCACAATCTCTAAAAAAAATACAGTGATGCATAGAAATTTATGGACTTCTTTTTTGAGGTACATCTAGATTTTCATGAAATTTATGATTAGTCTTCTCTTATAGTGTAACACCCCAAGATTTCATAGTGAGTTATTTCTTCAAAATAATTCAATAAATTGCACTACACGCAACACCGAGTTCAATCACACCATGACTTACCAAAAAAAAATCCATTCAAAAGAGGTTATGAATAGTATTAACTAAATTTTAAACTTTATATAATCCTTATAATTTTAGAATCCATATTATGAGAACAAATTCATTTTCAGTATTGAAATTTTATCAACTTTTAATAGTGAAACCTTTTTAAATACAATATTTTAAACTTTTTGACTAAATGGGGACATCAAAAATTTAAAATAAAACATCTCAAGCTTCCACGGTACACTTTCCTTTGAATAATACAGTAGTGTTTGTTGTACGCAACTTCGAGTTTAACACACACCACAACCGATCAAACTAGCCGTTATGAATAGTAATACCAACTTTTGGAAATTATATATATTTTATATTTCAAAATGGACTTCATTTTTGGATTTGTAGTGTCGAATTTACCCTAAGGTGATATTTTGGTACTTTTTGGATAACTTTCATATTTTGAAGAATAGTGAAAATTACTAAATTTTAATTAAAAACAACTTTTTTAATAAAAATAATTAATAGTGATAAATTATGAATTTGAGTGGTTTTTAAGTATATTTAGAATATATTTTTACCATTTAATACAATTTTGGTCATTGTACATAATTTCATAATTAAACTGAACACAAACAAGTATCAATCTTTTGATAGTTATTATATCTTAAAAACACGCTTTTTGTTTGGACAACGGAATTTAATTTTAAATTAATTTCTACCACTTCTGTGTTTTGAATTTGGAAAAATGGATTCCATATTTGGAATCAGGATGTTCAAATTGTGTAAATAGGTAACTTTTATTTTTAGACATTTTGAAGAATTACTGCGGTAAATATTTTATTTACCATGGTTAAGGGTAAATCCGGTAAATAAGGGTTAAAAAATAATATTATAATAATACTAAATTACCCTAAAACGTGTCCTAACCTTATTGGTTGATACATGTTCGACCATAGTCATATTTGGGTTGATTTTGGGACCCCATGGAGCCACTTGTAGGTGATAGAGACACTTTATTTTAATTAAGTTAAAATGAATACAAAAATGACACAAGCATATATCTTTTAGAAAACCAATTTTTACATAGTGGTATATATGTTGGATTTTCTACTATAAATATTCATTAGAAATATAAAAAGATTTCCTACATAATGATATTTTATTTAGAATTTTTCGAGATTAAAAAAGTTAATTTATTTATGACACAATGATGATATTGTAATTACCATAATAGTGAAAACTTAAAATAATTGATATTATAAATACACAAATAAATATAATTTGAGCCTTTTTATGTATTAAACTAATTTTCTAAGTTAATATGACATATTATGAATTATTTAATTAAATCTTTTCGAAGTAATCATTCTTTTATGAGTTTCAAAAAAATCAACTATTGAATAGTGTCAAAATTGACATAAAAGAGTTTTTAAAACAAATATTATATTATTAATTGATATTAAATTCCTAAAAATCTAAGGTTCGGCCAAGAGACTTATATAATAATAGTTATATCATTAAAGGACCACTTGGGGATCTCTTGGATGTATATGGTAAGTTTATTAACCATATAATATAAAAATACAAAGAGACATTGTAAAAGTGAAACTAATTAACATAGAGTTAATACTTAAAGATAAGGTTAATATAAGTACCCAAACCTGTCTAAATTCTATTGGTTGAGTTGTTTTAGACCCATCCCTACCTTAACATTTAAATAATAAACTTTTGAGCCATTATAAACCGAATATGAATTTATTATAAATTAATATTTCTAACTTTTCCAAAGGTGCCCCTCACCCCTCTTATAAAAGGGCACTCCTCCTTCTCATTTATTCACACCTTCAAAGCCTTTTGGTTCGGACAAACTCTGCCCAAATACTCTCCCAACTTACCTCAATACAACCTAGAGGCCTTATTTTGATCATAAATCCAACCTAAGGTGCCCCTTTTGATCAAATCAAAAGGAAGAACCCGAAGAAGAGGTAATGTTTTCACCACCCCTTTTCAAGTTCCTTTCTTCTTCCACTTATTCTTTCTTTGTTATTACCATTCTAAAATAAAAACTCCAGTATCTTAAATATACTGTGATGTTATTATAAATATGTTACAACCATATTCACTATTCTATCCATCCTTTGAATAACATGTCACCATACGTGCGTACGTATGGCTTACCGTCTCCACGTCGTGGTGTAATTGTTATTCAATATATTATTATTTGGATGGGTATAATAATGATGTGTAACTCATGTAAATAATAAATATAACATGATAAGGATTCTGTATATATGATATAACATACAATTATATATTATTTTAATATCAAAAGAATGATATTATCACTCGTGCGTACGTACGGACTACCGTCTCCACGAACACGGTGAGATTCATTCTCCATCGTATCCATTCAAGTATAATTATCATTTGATGATTTAAAAATTATGTTTAAGGACTTGATATCATTCTGTATATGAATAAGATACAACCTATCCATAACAAACACGGCTTATGTAAAAAAACATATAAAAGAAAACGAGTAAGTTAACACCCGAAACGACGATAATTCTAAGATATTATTAACAAATAAATGTTAAAAGAACATATATGATATCATATTAATATATATGATTCTGGTATAATTTAATAACAATTATTTCACCATTATACAGGAGGTTAACCTACCCCAAACAAGGAAAAGTACAAGGTAAGGGTTTATTTCACAATCTCTTCATTATCCGAGGTTGTTTATACGTAATAATCTACTGGGATTTCTTTATCATCCACATCCATGTTTCTTCGAAATGTATTTCAAAACATTTTTACTATTTAAAAATAATATGGGTTAAAGTCATTTATACCCTTATTTGTTTTTAAAGTAATCCTTCCATCGTTTTTCAAACAAGGCACTTTTAACCTTTCGAAAAATTTAAGGTAAGAATGTTTTTTTTCACTTATACGGCGGGTGCGGCTATTTACTGCTGTTATAAAATTTTCAAAGCTTCCCTTACAAGCTTATAAGAATATTTTCAAATTAAATGTTTTATTTTATAATTATGTGACTTTTAAATGATTTCAAAATGAATATTTAAAGAATATTTGAAAGGTACACTTTATCAAGATCATAATTTTAAATGTTTTAAGGATTTATCTTTCTAAATATTTTTAATTAATGTCCATGTTTTCAAAATGATTTTAAGGATTTATTTATATGTACATGAAGGTTTTGAAATGATATTTATTTTCAAAAGTTTCAAAGTGGTATGGGACACTTTGATTCAAAAATCTCTTTTAAATTACTTCCTTTATAAATGTGTGACATTTCAATGATTTCGAGAAAAGAGATATTTCTCTCAAATAGTTTTGATTTCATCTATGTAAACATCCTTTGATGGATTTTAAGCTTATTAGAAGTTGATTTATTATGATACAAAACATTTGTGTTGTATTAAAGGTTTTGTGATATGTTTTACCATGGATGTGTTATTTTTATACCATTAATGGTTTATGGATAATGTATTGACATTTCGTATGATAGTTTTAATACGAATGTTTATGTCATGTTTAAACCTTTTCATATGGGAATTCATTGGACTTAGTAAGTGACGGGTGGAGCCCGCTATAGCTCCTCGATGCATTGGTAGGTCTCATGAGACAAACTAGTGTCTTGGCACAAGGTCATGGCAAAATCTTATTTGTAGTCTTGGCACGAGGCCTTGACTATGTGGTTATGATAGTCTGGCGTTATGCATTCCATCATTATGAAAGTGGTTATTGATATTGCATGTAATTATTAGATTAGTAGAATATCCATGTGAATAAGTAAATGGAATTGTTTCATTTTATCTTTGTCATACTATGTTGAATTTCAAGTTTAAAAGGATTTTGTTTTAGTTATACATTGCCTTAAATGTTTATTCTTCTTTATGAAAGTTTCCGCTATATTGTTATCCTTACTGGGAATTTGAGCTCACCCCTTTTCTATGTTTTATTTTTTCCAGGATGTGAAGAAGTAAGATATGAATGACCTGCAGGGATAGTATGTGGGGATAATAGTGTGGACTATGGAGACACTATATTGTTGTTGTAGTTTTTCACTTTATGATGTAATTTAAAACTTTATGAATATATCTAGTGTTTCCAAGGATACTAAACGAATCAGTCTTTCGAGATTTGATCTTTCTTGTGATCATGCCAATGTTATGTAATAATGCACCAACTCTGGGTAACTAGGGTCGGGGCGTTACAGTTGGTATCAGAGGAAGTTTAGTACAAACCTTGGAAGCTAGATTTAGACAAACTCTGATTAGAGAACATAGATTTAAGATGAATTTTGAGGATTAGTATAGAAGAACTTCCTAGAATTTTGGTATTGTAGAGATTTTGTGAGTTTTCCGAGCAATACATCCCTGTCTGGATACGAGCAGGTAGAGGTGACTCTGGCACAGATGTACCTAGGGGTAAAACCCGAAAACACCGCTTTGATCTAGAATCGAACAGGAACTGGTGCATGACAACGGGCCTTGCTGCACTCTTGGTTACGACACTCCCGAGGGATATGCTTAGGATAACTCTCATTTTCTTTACAAATCATTATGAAGGGTTTATGAGTATATACTTCCTCAAAGGAGACATTTTTATGATTATGGATTATATCCATAAACTATTTAATTTATGTTATGTGTTTTACTAGTTTGGGATTAGGTATTGTTATTCATAAACTAATCTAATGTATGACATTGTTTAGAAATGGCACCCAGTAGAAGGAATGAGAACTCTAGCAATGCACATGATACAAAGAGAAAGAAGGATCATATATATCATAGTCTTAAGCCAGAATTTATAAGAGAAATAGTCTCGCATGTATTATCATCATATGAAGAAATAATATCATGTGTTGATAAGATAAGTAGAGAGTTTACTGAGTCCTATGGCTTTGAAGGGAAGCAAGAGAAGAAAAGGATGGAAGAGAGAAAGAGGGAAAAAAAGAATTTTCCCATATGTGATAACTGTGGAAAGAAACACCCTGGAACATTCCTGAAAGGAATGGGAGTTTGTTATAAGTGTGGAGGAAAAGGGCACAAAGTACGTGGCTGCAAGGGTAAGAAAATAGTTTCAAATGTACAATGCTTTATTTGCAAGGATTTTGGACACTATGTGAACCTATGTCCCAGTCATCAGACTATGCCTCAAATGATGTTATTGGATAATAATCAAGTTATGATACTACCATAGATGAAGAGGAATGATTAGAGTTCTTATGTTGATTATGTCATTTGAGTGTTGTATCAACAATGTACTTGTTATAATAATTATGCAGTATATAAGGATTGTACTGCAGTAC
Source organism: Viscum album (assembly GCA_963277665.1). Lineage (NCBI taxonomy): Eukaryota > Viridiplantae > Streptophyta > Magnoliopsida > Santalales > Viscaceae > Viscum > Viscum album. The sequence continues at coordinate 1,674,500,129 of OY728126.1, forward strand.
TATTTCATTAAGGACTTGAGATTGTGTGGAACAAAGAAAAGTGACTCAACAGCAGGTTAAAGTTTTGGAAAATATATGGTTGAGAGAAAGATAAACCATAATATGGTTCTGATACCGAGGTAGTAATTTTAGAATAATACATGATTGATTTGGATAAATTATATTGGATATTCTTGACTATCTTGAAGCTGATTAATGATTTGTATATTCCATCATTGTTGGGGTTTAAAACATTTTTGGATTGATGAAGTATATCCAGCATTCTATATGGAATAAGGGAGCATGAATGTAATCAATAAGGATTATGGTAATTCAGGATGTTTCAGCATTTTAAAAGAATACATGATGAAGGTATTAATATTCTATTATGGGGTAAAAAGGATCTAAATTATGTTTACCTTCATTATAAATGTTGTACTGTGAAGTATTCTAGTTTGAGATTAATTTTGGATTTCCATAAAAGGACAACCCGGAGGTCGGGCGGCAACCTGTCGCGACCGGCAAGGCCGCAAGACTTGAACCTGTAACCGAAGGGAGACAAGGGTGTACCACCTACCACTGGCCCACGAGATGTCCTTGATTAAATAATTTAGTTTTTTTTAAGATCTAGTAGACGAATTATAAATTCATTTATTTTGGAACCTTGTACGAATAGTATAAATAGAATTTTTTTTACGTTCTATTATCTTTTAGAGTGAAAGATGATTTTGTGGTAGAAACATATTAATGGATAAAACTCTAATTATAAAGCAAGTATATCTCCTTATGATCGTATCCAATCTCATAAATAAATTCCTCAACATTAAGAAAAGGAACTTTGAACAAAAATGTTGTCCTAGATGGTACCTTATATCATCACTAATTTATGGCTTTGGGATTGTTGGCCTTTTCATAGCCATGTTCTCTACCACTCTCCATCAGATAATTGATGGTTAGATTTCTCTTCCATATCCATATTTTCCTACATAGAACCCTAGTATGTGTTATTTTCGGTAATCTTCATACTTTCCACTCTTTATTTTAAATAGAGGCCTCATTAATTCATTTTTCAATGTGGGATTTCAACTAAGATATTTTGAAACGTCAAAAATGTGTTATCCTAATACCCTATGTTTTGTTGAACCGATGGTATTTCAAATTATCATAGATTGATGAATTTAAGGACCTTAATTTTACACTTGTTTGTGATTGATGACCTCAATCACTACCTATAAATATTTACGTTTTCCCTCCAATTATATGTCTCTAATTTCCACCGATGTTCTCCTAATCGAGATCATAATATAGTGGTGACCCTTTCATTTCTCTTTTCCTCATATTAAGACTAAATTTTAGTAACCCAATTTCCGATGTGGGTTTTCCCACAAATATATTCTCTATTTTCAACCTTTTATTTTCGAAGAACAATTTCAAATTGCGAGGAAATAATTTATTGAAGGGGGGGGGGGAATGTAACACCCCAAGATTTCATAGTGTGTTATTTCTTCAAAATAATTCAATAACTTGCACTAAACGCAACACCGAGTTCAATCACACCATGACTTACCAAAAAAAATCCATTCAAAAGAGGTTATGAATAGTATTAACTAAATTTTAAACTTTATATAATCCTTATAATTTTAGAATCCATATTATGAGAACAAATTCATTTTCAGTATTGCACTTTTATCAACTTTTAATAGTGAACCCTTTTTAAATACAATATTTTAAACTTTTTGACTAAATGGGGACATCAAAAATTTAAAATAAAACATCCCAAGATTCCACGGTAGGCTTTCCTTTGAATAATACAGTAGCGTGTGTTGTACGCAACTTTGAGTTTTAACACACACCACAACCGATCAAACTAGCTGTTATGAATAGTAATACAAACTTTTTGAAATTATATATATTTTATATTTCAAAATGGACTTCATTTTTGGATTTGGAGTGTCTAATTTAACCTAAGGTGAAATTTTGGTACTTTTTGGATAACTTTCATATTTTGATGAATAGTGAAAATTACTAAATTTTAATTAAAAACAACTTTTTTAATAAAAATAATTAATAGTGATAAATTATGAATTTGAGTGGTTTTGAAGTATATTTAGAATATATTTTTACCATTTAATACAATGTTGGTCATTGGACATAATTTCACAATTAAACCGAACACAAACAAGTATCAATCTTTTGATAGTTATTATATCTTAAAAACACGCTTTTTGTTTTGACAGCGGGATTTAATTTTAAATTAATTTCTACCAATTCTGTGTTTTGAATTTGGAAAAATGGATTCCATATTTGGAATCAGGATTTTCAAATTGTGTAAATAGGTAACTTTTATTTTTAGACATTTTGAATAATTACTGCGGTAAATATTTTATTTACCATGGTTAAGGGTAAATCCAGTAAATAAGGGTTAAAAAATAATATTATAATTATACTAAATTACCCTAAAACGTGTCCTAACCTTATTGGTTGACACATGATAGACCATAGGCATCTTTGGGTTGATTTTGGGACCCCATGGAGCCACTTGTAGGTGATAGGGACACTTTATTTTAATTAAGTTAAAATGAATACAAAAATGACACAAGCATATATCTTTTAGAAAAATAATTATTAAATAGGGTTATATATGTTGGATTTTCGACTATAAAAATTAATTAGAAATATAAAAATATTTCCTACATAATTATAGTTTATTTATAATTTTTAGAGATTACATAATTTAATTTATTTATGACACAATGATGATGCAGTAATTACCATAATAGTGAAAAATTAAAATAATTGATATTATAAATACACAAATAAATAGAATTTGAGACTTTTTATGAATTACACTAATTTTCTAAGTTAATATGACATGTTAGGAATGATTTAATTAAATCTGTTCGAAGTAATCATTCTGTTATGAGTTTCACAAAAATCAACTATTGAATAGTGTCAAAATTGACATAAAAGAGTTTTTAAAAAAAATATTATATTATTAATTGATATTAAATTTCTAAAAATATAAGGTTCGGCCAAGAGACTAATATCATGATAGTTATAACATTAATGGACTACTTGGGGGTCTCTTGGATGTATATGGTAAGTTTATTAACCATATAATATAAAAATACAAAGAGACATTGTAAAAGTGAAACTAATTAACTTAGAGTTAATACTTAAAGATAAGGTTAATATAAGTACCCAAACCGGTCTAAATTCTATTGGTTGAGTTGTTTTAGACCCATACATACCTTAAAATTTAAATAATCAACTTTTGAGCCATTATAAACCGAATATAAATTTATTATAAATTAATATTTCTATCTTTTCCAAAGGTTCCCCTCACCCCTCTTATAAAAGGGAACTCCTCCTTCTCATTTCTTCACACCTTCAAAGCCTTTTGGTTCAGCCAAAATCTGCCCAAATACTCTCTAAAATTCCCTCAATACAACCTAGAGGCCTTAGTTTGATAATAAAGCCAGCCTAATGTGCCCTTTTGATCAAATCAAAAGGAAGAACCCGAAGAAGAGGTAATGTTTTCACCACCCCTTTTCAAGTTCCTTTCTTCTTCCACTTCTTCTTTCTCTATTATTACCATTATAAAATAATAACGACAGTATCTTATATATACTGTGATGTTATTATAAATATGGTACAACCATATTCACTATTCTATCCATCCTTTGAATAACATGTCACCATACGTGTGTGCGTACGGCTTACCGTCTCCACGTTGTGGTGTAATTGTTATTCAATATATTATTATTTGGATGGGTATAATAATGATGTGTAACTCATGTAAATAATAAATATAACATAATAAGGATTCTGTATATATTATATAACATACAATTATATATTATTTTAATATCAAAAGAATGATATTATCGCTCGTGCGTACGTACGGACTACCGTCTCCACGAACGCGCTGAGATTCATTCTCCATCGTATCCATTCAAGTATAATTATCATTTGATGATTTAAAAATGATGTTTAAGGACTTGATATCATTATGGATATGAATAAGATAAAACCTATCCATAACAAACATGTCTTATGTAACAAAACATATAAAATAAAACGAGTAAGTTAACACCCGAAACGACGATAATTCAAAGATATTATTAACAAATCAATGTTAAAAGGTCATATATTATATCATATTAATATATATGATTCCTGTATAATTTAATAACAATTATTTCACCATTATACAGGAGTTTAACATACCCCGACGAAGGAAAAGTACAAGGTAAGGGTTTATTTCACAATCTCTTCATTATTCGAGGTTTTTTATACGTAATAATCTACTGGGATTTCTTTATCATCCACATCCATGTTTCTTCGAAATGTATTTCAAAACATTTTTACTATTTAAAAATAATATGGTTTATAGTCATTTATACCCTTATGTGTTTTTAAAGGAATCCTTCCGTCGTTTTCCAAACAAGGCACTTTTAACCTTTCGAAAAATTTAAGGTAAGAATGTTTTTTTAACTTATACGGCGGGTGCGGCTATTTACTGCCGTTATAAAATTTTCAAAGCTTCCCTTACAATATTATAAGAATATTTTCAAATTAATTTTTTTATTTTATAATTATGTGACTTTTAAATGATTTCAAAATGAATATTTTAAGAATATTTGAAAGGTACTCTTTATCAAGATCATAATTTTAAATGTTTTAAAGATTTATCTTTCAAAATATTTTTAATTGATGTCCATGTTTTCAAAATGATTTTAATGATTTATTTATATGGAAATGAAGGTTTTGAAATGATATTTCTTTTCAAAAGTTTCAAATTGGTATGGGACACTTTGATTCAAAAATCTCTTTTTAATTACTTCCTTTATAAATGTGTGACTTTTCAATGATTTCGAGAAAGGAGATATTTCTCTCAAATAGGTTTGATTTCATCTATGTCAACATCATTTGATAGATTTTAAGCTTATTAGAAGTTGATTTATTATGATACAAAAATTTTGTATTGTATTAAAGGTTTTGTGATATGTTTTACTGTGGATGTGTTATTTTATACCATTCATGGTTTATGGATAAAGTATTGACATTTCGTATGCTAGTTTTAATACGAATGTTTATGTCATGTTTAAACCTTTTCATATGGGAATGCATTGGACTTAGAAAGTGATGGGTGGAGCCCGCTATAGCTCCTCAATGCATCGGTAGGTCTCATGAGACAAACTAGTGTCTTGGCACAAGGCCATGGAAAAATCATTTTTGTAGTCTTGGCACGAGGCCTTGGCTATGTGGTTATGATAGTCTGGCATTATGCATTCCATCATTATGAAAGTGGTTTTTGATATTTCATGTGATTATTCGATTAGTAGAATATCCATGTGAATAAATAAATGGAATTGTTTCATTTTATCTTCGCCATACTATGTTGAAGTTCAAGTTTAAAAAGCTTTTGTTTTAGTTATACATTGCCTTAAATGTTTATTCTTATTTATGAAAGTTTCCGCTATATTTTTATCCTTACTGGGCATTTGAGCTCACCCCTTTTCTATGTTTTATTTTTTCCAGGATGTGAAGAAGTACGTTATGAATGACCTGCAGGGATAGTATGTGGGGATAATAGTGTAGACTATGGAAACACTATATTGTTGTAGTAGTTTTTCACTTTATGATGTAATGTAAAACTTTATGAATATATCTAGTGTTTCCAAGGCTACTAAACCAATCGGTCTTTCGAGATTTGATATTTCTTGTGATTATGACAATGATATGTAATAATGCACCGACTCTGGGTAACTAGGGTCGGGGCGTTACATATATCCCTAACAGTTACATATTATCTCCATGATTTGTTGAGTAGTAAGAAGTTATTAGATACTAATGGATTGGTTATCTAGGAGAGTATTAATAGAGAGTACCTACATCAAGATTAGTCATTTGATAGAGATAATATACTCTTTATACATGGGTGTGTCTAGGTTTCTACTAATACGAGAGATGAACTGATACAAGAGTCCCACACTTCTCAGTGGACAGTTCATCGAGTCATATCCAAGATTAATCAAGATATGTGAGGCCAGTATTAGTGGTAAAGGATGAAACATCATATTTCAGGTTTTATCACAATGTGTTACACCTATTAGTATGTGAAGGTGAATCTCTATTAACCGGATGGATTATTACAACCATTGATAGTCAAAAAATGGAAATGTGAAGATGTTACTATATATCTTGTAGTAATATTATCATTGTCTCTTAGGAGACATGAATCAATTTGTATAGACATGGATAGACTGAAAAGAAGTATCCCACATCCTTTCTATATAAGAGACTTTAATATATGATGATCTAGGAAGACTTTTTTTCTGTGATATCATATGTCTACATGGGGTACATCATACGATCATTTAAAATAGGTATTATCATTTCATATCAAGGTTCTAGCAGGGGTTATATAATTTTATGGGTACTGAGGTGCTCTTGATCATAACCTTCCACCCTCAAACTAATGACTAGTCAGAACGGACAATACAAGTGTTAAAGGACTTCATTTGAGCATGTCTTCAGGATTTCGGTGTGTCGTGGGTGATGTATATCTCTCTTACCATTTTAACCAATAATATTATCTTTCATAAAACAATTCATATGGCTCTCCATTATGCATTATATGGTAGGCCATTTTATTCACCCCTATGGTGTTTAAAGGTGGGTGAGGTAGTTCTACTAGGTCCTCATCTCATTTAGGATACATTGGAGTATGCTTATTTTATTAGGAAGTGTATGTATACTTGTCATTCTAGACCGAAATATTTTGTTGATCTCCATCGATGGCCTTTGGAGTTTGAGATTGAGGATCGTGTTTTTTTATGGGTATCACCCGTACATGGACATAAACAAACACAAATGAAAGGGAAATTTTCACCTCATTATGTTGGGCCATTTTAGATTCTAGATATAATCAATCTATTAGCCTATAGGTTCCTATTACCTAAAAGGTACCATTCCATTAATGATGTCTTCCATGTTTCATAGCTTCGCTAGTATGATATTGATCAATATTATACATCTTACCCCAAGTATGTTGAGTTTTATTCCAATTATTCTTTTGAGGAGTACCCCATATACATTATGGACTAGATAATTAAGGATCTATGAGGTTGGTATGTCCCTTTTGTATGGGTGTTATGGCAGCACATCCATGTGTAGGAAGTGACATGAGAGCAGGGGGATGATGTATGTTCTTAGTTGCTAAATTTGTTCTTATATTAATTTTTTCTACCCTTAGAAGTTGAACTATAGGATGTGTTCCATTAAGGGGGGAAGACTATAAGAACCCATTTTTTATGATTTATGGATCCTTTAAATTTTAGTATATTTATTTTTCTTACCAATTATGTAATCCTAATGAGTTAATGGATGTTTCATGGGTGTATGGGACTTGTTTAGACCTCATAAGCCTGGTCGGTCTAGAAAATGACTGAGATGAATGGTTAGTAGAAATTGTGTGAGCCAGTCCACATGGTTTACCCTAACTGTGTAGGGCATGACAATAGGTAGCAGGAGGCTTCACAGTTTAAAGAAATTGTGTAGTTAAGGCATCATGCCCATACTAGAATCCTATAGTTTTTAGCTACTCCAAAAATCATGTTCGGAGTATCGTGTATAGTTTCTCAAACTGTGTAGCCTAACTATGTGGGGTCCCCTTGAGATAGTTCCATGCACATGGTTGGCTTGTAGTTTTTCCAATTGTGCAGCCAAACCCTATAACCCATATTTTATTTGGTGAAATGACCAAAATTACTTGCATGACTTATAAATTTTCCCCTATTCCTATTTTCTTCATTCTCTAGTAGTGGCTATATCTCATCTTCCATTTTTGATTCCTTTAGAATCTTAGGTAAGGATCTACTTATGATATTTATTTTGAAGTATGATTGAGGAACAATTTGTCTCTTTGGATCCCTCTAGTTGAGCTCTTCAATCCTTAGGATTGGTTCATCGTTCTTATTTCTATGGACAATTTTATTTTTATGTAAGATCATATGCCCTATTTTCAAGGAATTGATATGTTCATCATTTTTCATCTAATCTAGGACAAACTAAAAATTGATAGTGGATGAGAAGATTTTTATAGGCTCAAGGTAGGTGTTCTATGAATAATCCCTCAAGTATCTACATTTTATAAACTATCTTCATTGTGAACATGATTATTTAATTGGGTGTTTCTTTTTTAATTTATATGAAATTTTTATAATCATCATGATTGTATTTTAAATCCCCTTCTATAAATGATCCTTGCATCATTTGATGTTCATTCCGGAACAACTTCCACCCCAATGAGGATGATTCCTTAATTATGACTTTGTAACCCATGTTTCCTTATCTATGACACCATTTGAGGGTGTGTCTTGACACTACTAATGGTAACCCTTATTCAATAAAATGAATGAAATGTTGAGAACATGTATGTTGTTTAGGTATCGCTTGACCCCTCCAAGGTAAGTGTTTTAATAAAATAATATCAATTATAAATGGAATTTATAATAGATGTATCACTTGGCATATTTGAATGAATTTTTGGAATTTTCATATAACACCTTCCCATTGTTAATGGAAGGAAACATAGTGAACCAAATTAATGATTATGTAATCAATATACTAAATGGTTTCATGTCCATGTTAGTATTGTCACTTAATATAAAATACAATGGAATAACAAAATAAAATTATTAAATGGAATGAGTATTACATAGAAAATATTAAATATTAAACTATGTATAAGTTTTATAATTCATATGGACCTTTTCACTTTTATAAGAGTAATCATACTTGATCTATGACTTGGATTATTGAGAGAATTATTTGAGAACTCAGAGGGAACCATTGTGATTCAAGCAACCAACTACCAAGGGATAAACCCACGTTGTAACATGATCCTTTTCTACTAGAATATTCCTTACATGAATCCATAAGATCCCTTAACTATCTTATGGATATTAGGATTCCTAGGATACACTAATTAGATCCAGTTTGATGTCTCCAAACACATGGCACCAGGAATACACCCCATTGGGCCCCATCATGATTATCACATTTTACCCTGGATGATATCCTTGGGCTTCGTAAGAATAATTTACAATGTAATTTCTAGGGTGACTCTCCTGGGATTACACTCAAACCCCTTACAGATATGCTGCAAGTTATTACTATGTTGTCTTGAATCCTAAGGTAAATGATTCCATGGTTTTACCTTTGATTGTATTTACTATTATCATTATAGGATGCCTTTTTTATTACCTTTGATCCTATTATTATCATCATCATTATAGGATTCCTTGTTAAACCTTATATCCTTTTTATTATTAACATGATACATTGTGAGTGATGTTATATCTCACGTATATTATTTATATAAACTGAACTCAAATGAATTAATTAATGAAATGTTTACCTTTTCATACACCAGATTATGAATAAAATGTTATTTGGATATTTACATTTTTATACTACTTTATATATATATATATATTCACACTATTTTAGTTTATATTCATATAATGGATAGTGTAGACATCATTGGTTGTGGGAAACTAAGATTTATCTCACACCATATTCAGGTCACTATTGGTACCCAGAAAGATTATATGTATGAATTTCTTGATAATATGAAGTGTCCCTTCTTGAAAACCATCTCTTGATTGAATTAATTTGTATGGAGATTGTTAGAAAATAACTGGGCCAGTACAAGGGCTATAGGATAGTTTTGGACTATTTTTGATTCATTTTTATAGCATGTATTGCCTACTTCCATGTATACCTATTTTATAACTTTCTAGATACATTATTTATATTATAATAATTTGGTATGTGATTTAGTTTTGTCATGATTAATGTCATTTGTTGCTTTTATTGTTTATTATTTATGTATGCTTCCACTACGGTGGGTTACTGGTCCTATTATTATAGTGTCTATTTTTTTGGTGCCATTAGTTTATATATTATTTCTCTATTTTTCAATTAGTACATATCTATTGTGATCCACTCTGGTTATGAGGAAAAATTATCCCCACATACACATTAATCCATTATTTCTATTCATTAGCCTCTGGAATACGGGGAGGTGTGCTCTAGGCCAGGTCGTGAACCAACTTCAGGGAAACTTTGAGGGGCACCTGAGTCGGTATGTCATAATAAGAGTTGATATAAATGAGTGTTATGCACCAATATAAAATAAATAAATCACTAAATATTAATCTATAGTGATGGTACTTCTCACAGTCCCTAGAACTACATCATATTCCATTGGAGACTCTTCCACTGCATGAATAAGCTTCATTCCATATGCATATGGATAGAACCCCTTTGTTCATGAAGCATATAATTTCACCATAATACATTTTGATGATGATGATCTAGTTCCACTATGTGGAAAAAATTATATAACAAAAATTATACAAGTGAACTAAGCATCCATTGGAACTAGAGATCTTGGGAACCTCACTACAAACTGATTTTAAATTCCCAATATTACCACATAGAAAGTAAGTCAAAGGGCCTCTACTAGGCACTATAGTAGGTATAGATGATTTCTGTAATCTATATCCATCATGGAGACTCATCACTCTTCCACTTTCCTTTAAATAAACTCATAGAACTTTAACTAGGAGAAAAAGGAAACCCCATCAACCCTGACTTACCATCCAGGTCAATTTCTACCATCAAAGCCCTATCCAGCACGTTATTGTATGAAGAGAGAATAAAAGACAATACCTTTGAATTTATTTCTAGTTATAGAACAGTATCGATATTTTGGTTCTTCATCTTCTCATTTGATACAATCTCATGTGAAAACTGCACCAGCTGGACAAAGTAGTTGACATACTCTGTCACAGTCCGACCTTCCTAATAGACATTAAAAAACTCTATAGAATTAGTCAAAACCATATATTCTATATATAAATGATTGGTGAAAATAACTATAAAGTCATTCCATTCTAAAATCTCAGGCTTCTTCTCCGTAACCATTGAATAACATTATCTCTAGGTAAGTACTTCTATCTTGAAGGTCACACATTTCACTATAATTGAATTATATGTTTCTAAGAAATCAAAATGAATCTCTATATTTCACAACCAATCCTCATCCACTTGAGGATCATTAGAGACTTCAAATGATGGTGGATTCTAGAGAAATAACCCTTGATAATGATTTCAAGTCTCATCCCTCTATGTTTCCACAGATGGAGCCTGAACGAAAACAGGTGCAGGTGTAGGTGTCTGTTCTAGAGCATGGACAACAGACACAATATTCTCAGCAATATTCTATTCCATGGGAGGATATGATGGTTTTGGTTCACCAAAATCATCCTCTTGGATCATAATAAAACATATTATCAGAGGCATGATGCAGCACAACATCAACAGACAACGTTTCATAAATCATAAGATTACACAAATCAACAAATCAAACAAGAGTAACTGGAAAGTAAATACTATAAGATAATATATCAGGATTTAAATTTTAACCTATAAAAATTAAAATTATATAAAATACTAGAATATTATAAAATGTTTCATCAAGAAACCCATCCCAAACCACCGTGGGTGACTTAAGGCTCATTACGATTAGAAGTGTTAATGAACTGGCTCATAACGACCACCTAAACCCTGAAAAGACATCTCAAATTTCATACTGACATCAAGAAAATATGCACAAATAGTACCATTGATACCAATTTTTTAGGAAAAATAATGAATAACTTGGTACCCTGATACCTGAGCTAGCTCTGATATGGTCTATAGTTCATTCCCAATCCCCATGGGTTAGGAACTTACCCTTGGAATCATAAAATATCAAGAGGAAAAATATTTTCCACAAAATAGTATAAGCTAAAAGATTACAAGTCAGCATGCTCAACACTCCAAAGGGAGAAAGTACTAGAAACAAAATAGGTATATCAGAACCCAAATTAGTCATCATCAAATTACTCAGTATCTAACAAGATGAAAAATAAAATAAACCCTGCAATAATTTGATAATATATTAACTGTTCACCACTATCACTCCAAGACCAAGGGATAAAGAACATCCACCACCTCCAAGTGACACTTTCTCTTTTATCAGACATGACATAAGAAAATCTAAAAACGCCTAAAATAAAAAGTAGGGTGTGATCTATAAATCCCAATAGGGTATCATCTTGTTTCCTATAATAGATTTCATAATAATAAAACAATAATACTTTTAATTTAAATAAAACAGGGCATGACATGACATATCATTTTCATATTTAAAATAAAACATTTTTTCTTTTAAGAGATATAAAACATTTAAATCATGGCTTAAATTAAAAAATTTATATAAAATAATTTATATGAATCACTTTGCCTAAGTAAAATAGGTCTATATTCAATGGAATATATAAAAAAAGAAGCACCATGGTCATATGATGTACATTATGTTATTTTCTAGATATAGGATCCTCACACTTCTCAAATTATTAATTACAACTATGTAGGTTTACACACATCCCTCAGTTTTAGGCTAAATAGGACTCATCAAAATCTCATCGGGGATAAGTATAATAAACTAGTTTTTTTAGAATTTCCATCATTAATACAGTGTTAGGGGATCAAAATCCTAGCATACTTGTCATAAATAACCCACTAACTACCCAGGATTACAAGTTCTCAATAAATCAATAGAAAAGGGTAAAATTATCTTATTTCTAATAAATAATCATTTACAATTAAATTTCCCAAAATTTAATTTAAATATTCCAATTCAATTTCATATCCAAAACATGGGGGTTTAAACATTCCATGTATTTTTAATCAAAAACTAATCATATGTTTTCATCATTTCAATTTGATCCATTTTTCACAAAAATATTCTAAAATAATTTCATCAATTACATCATTTCCATTATTAAACCCATACTTCCAATTCCATTGGAATTAGGGTTTTCTTAAAACCCATTTCATTTAAAATTACATAATCAAATGAATTCAAATAATGTTTTTATAAATAAATTTAAATCCATTTCAAAAAAAATCAATCAAATACAGATTTCAATTATAAGAAAAGTTTCAAATGGAACCACCTACATTGAATTATGGAAATCAAATGATTAAAACTCAGACTGAGAAATTAAATTTATACATAAAGTTAAAGGAAATATTGAAATCAATTCTAGAATCAAGATCTAATCAAATAGAGTTTAAATCCATCCAATATGTGATGATCTATTAAACTATAAGGAGTAAGGAATGAGAGACCATAAGAAACTTTTAAAGGGGATATCCACTTACCCAATGGATATTGAACATGATAAATGCCACTTCAATATTCTAATTAAAGGGTTTTGAGGAGCTAAATCCACTACTTGGGATCATCCAAAGCGAGGGAAATCATCTTATAGTAAAATTGGAATGTTATACACTTAAACTGGGGTTTTTGGGATTCTAAAACAAAAATTTTGAAAAAATTAAAACCGCATGCATTTCTTGTTGGGCAGGGCCTCATGGTTAGACAAACTGTACACCCTAACCTTATTCCATTATTGTAAAGGGTGCACGATATCTCCCTAGTGCATGAATAGTTTGCTTAACCATGTTCCTACCATGAAATTACCATTTTATGAAGCCATTTAGTTTTGAGGGTTTGGACATATGATGTAGACAACCCATGCACCCCCTATAGAACCATTAATGGGATCATTATTTGTTGTTCCAACCCATATGGTTTTAACTAACTGTACACAAACCATGAAAAGCCCAAAGGACTTCCAAAAGTATTCAAATTTAACTTGAAAAAATCCCAAACCAATTTATGATCGAAAACAGGGTCGAGGAGTACTTGAAAATATGTAATGGGATTTTACATATACTATACATTTTAGAGGTATAGTGGAGTCTTTTAGTTGTTATTATTTTCTCCACATTTGACTTACAATTATGTATCTTTTTTTTAAACAAAAATCATTTAAAATAGTAATTTCTTCTATTTACGTGATATTGAACTCTTTTTTATATTCATAATACCATGAATTAATAAATTCAGTGCCACACTAAATACAATTATCATCCTAAGAAGAGTTCCAACAGGGTTAGGTCATGAAACACTATCAAAACTTTCCATTGTAAAAATTTTCCTAATATATTATATTTTCACATAAGAAAAAATAATAAATCTTATTGAAATTTATCAGGTTTTATCACAAAAACCTAATGATAATTCCTAGGAATCAATCAATTTTTTATCCTCTTGATTGTGTGGTTTCTTCCACCATCAGAAACCTTAAGAACAAAATGATTTTCCTTCTCACAACTATATTTAAAACAAATAAAAATTCTTCTTAAATGATCCATTTTATTACATTAGATTCATACAAAACATATTTCATTCATGTTAAATGATCATGGTTATTGAATCCAACAGACTAGAAAAAAGTAGGCAAATAATCCAGTCGAGGATCTAAATTCACACACACTATGTACTTGAAAGTTGTATCATCAATGTTCAAAAAAAAATAGAGGTAAAAGTCGCAAAAAAATATTAGGATATCACAAAATCATATAACATCTAAATATTGTACCCACATGAAAAAATAAATGATTAATCAATAAATAAAAATATAGATCAAAACATCAACTAATATTAATTGAATCAAGATTTAAATAGTTATTTAAATAAAATATTCAAAACTTTTAAAATCATATTCATATAATCTAATTAATAAAAGAAACAAAAGAGAAACTAATTATTCCAAAATATATTTTAAGGTAATCAATCCTTCCCCTTATTTTTTCATCACCCAAAAAATCATTAGATCTATTGACCATAGAAATTATTTTCTATAATTTTTTCCTCATAAAATTAAGCACTAGGTTACTAAAATTTGGTAAATATATAATGAATAAAGAATATTGAAATTGAATGGAAATTTTAACAAATAAATTAAGAAGAGGATACTACACTACATATAGTTAGCTACTCGCTGATTATGGAAATAAAATTCACAAAAAATAGATAAAATAATATTTTATACCAAAAATTAATACAAAAATACTTACTAATGTATATTAATATGCAAAGTTATTATTAAAAAAGAAGCTACATGGACCACAAAAAAATATATTAAAAGTTTATGGACATAACACCATCAATTAATAATTAGACTAGATGTATAAGAAAACTCTATAGTTATATTTTTATTTTTTATTGTAGTTACAAAATTTCAATTTGATTTAATAGTTTAATTACATCAAACATTCTTTTATAAAGAAAAATAGTAATGTCAGGATTCAAATTAACAACTATATCTAAATATAATTCATTTCAAAAGCATGTTTAATAATTTAATAAATTCCTAACATTGAAAAAATCCACTTCATATAATATAAATCTATTTCATTTAATAGTAATCAAATTTGTTTGGTAATGTTGTAAAATTAGGGAAATGTTCACTCAAACATTAATAACACATGTAATATTTTAATGTGTAATAATGTAAGTTCCATCCTAAAAAACATATAATATGTTTGAAACAACATGAAACATAATACAATTCTTGAGTATATCACATTAATTTTGTGGTTAGTAGACATTGATACTTAATTTCTAAACATACAAGCGACTCAGGGTCTATCAACACATTCTGTAACATATAATAAAAATATATAAAAAATAAAATAATAAAATTTTGAAGGGATTATTTTATTATTTATTTTTTTACCCAAGGAAAGACTTTACTACACTCTATGTAATTAAAAATTAAATTAATCTATAACAATTTACAAGAAAATAAAATAATTAATTAAATTTATTAATTAAATTTACAAAATTTAAACCTATAACATAGGTCTTAACTATCTTACATTTTGTGAAATTTATTCACATATTCAAGAAAATTCTCCACCTCATCAAGAATATTGATCTTGTGTATTTAAAATATATAGAGTACTATAGTTTTAAAATAACTATAATCCTGGTTAGAATTTTTCAATCAGAGAGCTTGATCTTAATTAGCTTCGCTCACCCCCCCCCCCCAATGCAAACATTATTAGCATTAAGTCTTCCATTAAAACATTTCCTTGTTCCATTTAAGAACAGTATGCCATTTATGATTCTGGTTTATTATATATCAGTCATAAAAATTTATTATGGAATATAATAACTCATATAAACGTAATATGTTATTAATAAAAAATATAAAAACTCACACTCACAAAAAAGATCACTACTAATTATTAACTTACATGGTTGGTTGAAAAATTATCTCAATACAATATTTTATTCTTTTGAAATGACCCATAAATAGTACACTCAAAATATTTAAAGATAATTCACAATTTAGAAAGATAATAATTGTCAACAATTATAAACATTCACAAAATACATAGATTTTTTATTACCATTGAAAATTTACCTCAATAAATTATATTTTCATTTTTTGGTAGAACAATGGTATTTGTATTTTCATTATTGTTGAATATTATAGAAAAGATATTATTTCTAATTTGATTGTTCTGAAAACATTTCATTGTAATATGACCATGCATTTCACACATATATGAAAATTCAAATTAGTAAAATAAAAAGTCCATTATAGCAAATTATAATAAAAAAATAAAATAAAAATGTAATTTAAAAATGTGACATTTCTATCATGAACTAATAAATTTTATTTATTCATATCAGTAAATGAAAATTGAAAACATATCATTCCTAGAATAAAAAAACAACTCAAATTAAAACATTCATTTTAAAGAAAAAATTTCAATAACATTTAAAATAACTAGCCTACGGATGTTTCTACACCTAAAATTGGAGTATAGATAAAAAAAATTGTTTAATAGGTTCCTAGATCAAGGCGAGGGAGTTGTAGTCCCAGATGTTAAACTAGAGGCTACGGGAGTTGGTGAACGAGATTCCCTCACCAAGGATGGATGAGTCATTTCATGTGAAATCTGTTCCCTAAAACTTAGAGGATTTTGAATAAGAATAGTGTTCATAGAGATATCAAATTATGTATGAACTTATGTATAGACTTTCTATGTGATACTTTTTTATTTTTAATCCTTGGGGGAGGTGATATGGGGGTGACGTCCAGCTAGGTGGAAATATAGGTTAGATGGGGGAAATGTTCGACCATAGGAAAGGGGAGTCATAGTTGGTTGATGACAGAAAAATAAGTGTAGAAATGAAGGAGGGAAAGAGATTAAAGTAAAAGAAAGTGATATGAGGATGATACACCAGAATATGGTAGGTGATATGGGATTGGTTATAGAAACTGAATCTCCTAGGTGGTGGTGGTGGTTTCATTGTCGGGAATGGGTGAGTTTCGTAGTATAAATGACAACTCGAATTTATGGTGAGAGAGAGAGGGATATAAGGGGGTATGATTTAGAGGATGTTAACGATGTCCTAGTTGATGGATTGATAGGTGTTCCATTAGGAAGGACCTATATAGAAAGGTGATATGAGAATCAGACATGAAGAAAATAAAAAACAATGTGTTGTGGTCCTGTATATGAAAAAATTATTGTACCATACCTCAAACTTGATTAAAATATTGAAAAAAACTTGGATCCCAAACTTATTAACATCAAAAATAAATTCCCAAAACTCTGATAACAAATTTAAAACTCAAATATAACCCGAAATAATTTAATTCCTTTTATTTTTATTTTTTACAATTCTTTTTCAAATCTTATAAAACAGAACTTGTAGATGCTAAATTTTATGATTTATAAATATTTTCATGTTAAATAACTTTCAAGAGAACTTAATATAAACTTATTCATTTAAAATATTATAAAAATTTATATTTTAATAGCATGATGGTTATGCGTTATCATCCATGGGTGCATAGACTAGATTTCCATGGATGTTTCCTATACATGCATCCTTTAGAACACTTTTCACCATAAACCCTCACCCATTATCACCTTTCCATTACTTACAACCAAAGATGATGCGAAACCCCACTAATTAGTAAAGACACACACACCAACACATGCATCAAATATTTTTTTTATTTTAAAAATTTATAATTTTTAGGTTTAGGAATGCCTTGCCAAGACAAATTACAGAGTCAAAAAAATTAGTTACTCTAAAGATACAACAATAAATAAGTAAAGTATATAGTGTTGATCTAGACAGTGTAGCCGACCTAAGAAGCTATAAATACCTGAAAAAAACTTGATTTAATACATGAATAAAGAGTGTGGAAGGACTCTATGATAGTAATAATGCAGTGGTTGTGTTATATTTCCACTAAAATATGCATGTGAATGAATTAAATTTAGTTTCATGTATCTTACCACATGGTTTCACTGATTATAATCAATTATGAATGGATTAAATTACACCTATTATTAATGTGTTAAATGGATTTTGTAATTCCCTAAACCTAGAATCTTAGAGCTAGGGCATTATTTTATTACATTGGCATGATTATAAGGAATAAAAACCAAAAGTATCAAACAATTTAGCAGTTTGGGAAAACCATATTACATGCATGATACCTATAATACATTAGAAAAATTAAATAAATATTAACATAAGTAAAATCTAGTCATCCTTGAAACTCTTTCAAAGGATTCCTCTTTATAACATTAGTAAATGAAACATAATAACAGTGACCTTGAATTCTCATAAATAGTAAGTAAAGAGGAAGAAATAATGAATTAATGAGAATAAATCAACTTGGAAATGTAAATAACTGATAATACATTCTATTCCAGTAACTGGATAAGGCATAATCAATAAGAAAGGTAAATAACAGAAACACATTCCATTTAATAAATAGTCTAAAAATGAAATGAATCAATATATTTTTTCACAGGGAAAATACTCTGGTTAATAATTGAAATAAATTCCAAAGGAAGGAAATTCTTTAATATTGGATGTCATGTATCTGGAATATGAACCACTATACCATCAAGATCTATTATCAAGATAGTTTAAACTACTATAATTTGAAAAAATGATTCAGCCCATGAAACTAACAATTCATAGAAGGGATATCTATAAATGGGACCCACCTATGTCTTCCAATCCAAATCATTCCTCATATATCAAAAAATAAAATGAAAAAAATATTTTTAAATCAAAGTGTCCCATACCTCTTTGAAATATTTGAAACATAATCCCCATTAAATTAAATAATTATCAAATGAAACATTGAATACCATGAATATAAAGAGATTAATTATATGATTTATCAAAGGGGAAGTACACCATATAAAAGAAATTAGTGGTGAATAATTCATATCTCATGGTAATGACAATGTGATGAGAAAACCCTTACCACTTTGTAATCATTTATTTAAAGGAATGAGTATTTATAAAATAAAAAATATACATTTGGAAAAACCTTGTAAAAATATAAAGTAAGATTCAAAAAATTATAGTTTCATGATGGTGTGAAATTATGTTTAGGCCAAATAAGTTCAAAAAACACCCCTTTTACTTTTTTCAGAAAAATCATAAGGTACCTTGTTTTTTAAAACAATAGAAAGATTTCTTTTAATTTATTTTATAGAAAGTCAGAAAAGGGGGTAAAAATGAATTTAAATAATAATTTGGTAATAATAAAAACATTTTTTAAAACATTTTTATATAACACTAACATGGAAGAGAAATATTCCTCCATGGAGACTTAAATGAAAAAAAACCCAAATAACGATGAGATTGTGAAATCACCCCTTACATCGCATTTCATTTTGGGTTAACATCCATTAAACATAATTATAATGGTTTTAAGAAGGTTATTAACTTATAAAATAACTATAATAATATTTATAATATCATATATTAACTTCTTATAATATTTCATTACCTGTTTGTTAATAATCTTCCATTATTTTCACTATTTGTTGTGTTAATTTCCTAGTTATTCAATTATGTTTTGACTTGTTACTTGTTCTTACTATTAATTATATCAAGATTTAATCGTATATAGAATGGAAATAATGATTTAAATATCATATATATTTATTACATATGAATTTATAATAATCCATAAAATTTGTAGATAGGGAATGAAATGCACCGTTCATGGATACGGTAGGTCGTACGTATGCATGAGCGCTACATCCATTTATTTGTCGTATTAAATTAATGAAAATTAAATTATGTATATTATAATTATAGTATCATATTTATGTCATATATTTCACATATTTTTCATAAAATTATCCATAATATATTTCATTTTTACTATGAACTAATCATATCACTTTAAGGAGGAGGTAGTTCACATGTCCATAACTGATGTCATTGTATTCCCACAAAATGGAAAGAATGAAGTTATGAGTTATATATGAATAAAATAAGAATAAATAAATTATAAATATATAATATATAATATATAATATATAAATTCATCATTATTCCAACCTTGAAAGGTGGTAAATGGAATAACAAATGAAATTGGATCGCAAGGCGGTAGTCTGTTATACAGACAAATGATGATTGTGTATCTCATTAGATGCATGTGTTTGAAAGTTTATGAAAAAATATTAGAATAAAAAACTTTTTATATTAAATATATTTTGGTTATTATATAGTCATTAAATAATAATAGTTCAATGTTTTTTATAAATAAATAAAACTGATGTGATCATTGAAGAATGTTACCTCATTTTCGGGTAACTCTTTTTGGTTTATACAAAAATACTTCCTTGGTTGGATTTACACCAAAAGGGGGGATTATCGTATGAGGGGAGGAAAGCTGGGAGATTATTTGGGAAGGGTTTTTATAAGATATAAGGCTCAAATTTGTGTGATTAAGTGATGGAGGAGGCATCCTTTTATAATTGAGGTGAAGGGAACTTTTGGAAACTCAAAAATATTAAATTAATATAAATAAATTGTCAATTTAAAATAGAAATAAGGTGATTTATTTAAAATATAGGATTATTATGGGTCTCAATCCTCTCAAAAAATAATATTTGGACAAGTTTATCTCATATTATTACCCTTATCTCTTGGTTTTAACATTTAGTTAAACCCTTTAACTCTTACCATGACAAATTGGTTTTTTACTTTATTAGGGTTAATATAATTAATATAAAATACCAAAAGAACCATAAAAGAGTCATGGGAGAAATTATAAAACTTATAAAATTTATTTGGACTAATTTTATATTTTTATGTATTTTATAACATTTAATAAATTATTATTTCTTTTAAAATATCATTTTTTTCAATTCTAAAACTATCAATTTCATAACTTTTTTGAAAAAATATCAATACACTAGATAACTTCAAACTAAATCATTTAATACATACCAGATATATATATTTCATCTATAAAATTCATTTATGATACTAATTATCTCAAATAATATTTATTTTAATATTTTTAATATCATTTATTTGATATTTTTATTAATTGAAAAATTACTTCATCATCATTGTTTAAGACTTTAAGAAAATTATTTATTTTCTAAAAAGTAAAAGTAAATTAAAAGTTGAAGATAAAATTATTTTATTTGAAATTAATATTTATATTTTATGATATTTTCTGAAAAACAACATATAAAAAAGGAAAGGCTTATTAAAAACTTGAGTATGGAATATTGGACATTCCTTAGAATAAAATACTAAAAATGGATTAAAGACATCAAAGTGTCTCAAAAAGGAAATAAAATAGCCCCAAGGATGATTTTTTTTCAAAAATCACTCATCCAATAAAATTAGTGCAAGTTTAAGGGTAATTATATAATATTTATAACATTATTTTTACCCTTAATTAATCTATTTACCTTTAACCATGTTAATAAAAGATTCACTAAAGTTACTATTTGTGATGTTGAAAAAATGGAACTTGTTTACATAATTTGGACCCACTAATTCCAAATACGGGATCCATTTATCAAAATTACAAACATATAAGTTTAAGTAATTAATTAAAAATTAATCTAGTTGACAGAATGAAAAAACACATTTTTAAAGTGAAAATGTTCAAAACATTGAAATATTTTTTATCTAAATTTGAAGTGAAATTGATTCCAATGACCAATATTAAATTAAATTATTAAACATTGTTCTAATTATACTTTAAAATCATTTAAAAATAAAATTTAACATAATAAATTAATTAGACGAAAAAGTTGTTTCAATTAAAATGAAATATTTTCTCGTTATTCATCAAAACATGAATCTTATCAAAAAAATAAAAAAAATCAAATAATTTTTTTTATTCTGATTTCAAAGGAAAAGTTTTTATTCAAATATAATTTATAAAATTTTCAAAAACTAGATTAAAAACAAGTGCGCCATCAAAAGACGGTAAAACTGATTTTATAAAATAGTGGTTCTTATGTGTAATATTGGGTCTTTCCTATCAAATATATTGGATTAATTTCAGAATATTTTATTGGATATATAATATATATATTTCATTATTATTATTCACCAAAATTATTAAATTTAATTTATTAGGATAAAATGCCTTTTGGCATTAATGTTTTTTTTATAAAAAACATTCCTTATATTTTCAATTGGTTCTTATATTCATTTCTAATTTATTTGTAACCAATGGATTCAACAATATATTTTTCTAAGTTATTTTATAATATTCATAACCACCAACTTAAGGTCTAGGTTATATCTTATTATATTAAATAATAACACTTTGATAATATATTTTTGATCGATAAAACTCATCCTTGAGTGAAATATAAGCCATCAATGAAAGTAATTATTATGGAAAACATGGCCCGAACAGGCCAAAGGAATTCTTTTTTATTTTATTATGGATAATACCCCTTTTAGGGTTGAATGGGAACTCATAGATGACCTGTTGGCCCAAGTCATAATGCCCGACATAACCTGCAATACATGACCTGAAGGCCTAGAGGCATACCATGCCCAATACATGACCCATACGCCCAACCCACTAGAACTGCCCCTCCCCAGCTTCTGTATCATTGATCTCCAAGCTCACCACCTTAAATTTCTGATTGGCTAGTATGTCCCCATACAAATCTACATGGTTCCTGGTCCCAATGGCGATTGTCATACCCTCTCATTCATTCAATCTGATTTTCTCTACTTCTGGTGACTGCTCTTGTTGCTCTGATCCTCTTCTAGGGCCTTATCTGTGTAAATTAGGCTACTCCAAGGTCTCTATGACCCGAAGGCCTTGTGCACTAAGGAATTTGATGTCCCGAAGGCCCTTGAGACCCATAGGCCCAAACCGGTGGCCCAAATGCCCAAATCGAGTGAATAGTTCCAACTACTACTGTACCAAACAGTACCTACTACAGTAATTGCTAATATTGTGTGTAAACTACCGAACAAAGTTAATATTGTGTGTAAAACCAGATAACTCAGTTTCTTGATAATTATAAGCTATATAATAAATTAATTTAATATATGAAATATATCATAATGTCTTGGGATGATATATTTCTTTCTACACTTGGTGTTGTGTGTAATATATGTTATTCGATATAAAGTTCTTACTTTAGAATCTTAGGGTGTTGCAGAGTTCATTCATAGAATTCAATGAATTAATTCTATAGGAATAAACCTACGTTGATACATTTAACATGGTTGATTCATTTCATTAAATTAAACACATCAAGGATATCTATATAATGGGATGAGATCCCTATTGTTGGATATGAATAATTTTATACAGGACTTCTAATAATCACCTACTATAGAGACACAACATATCACAAGGTAAAGTAATTAGATCCCCATCTATATTTATGTATCCTCAATAAATGTTTTGGGATCCTTCAGTTTGTTGAAATAACCTCCAAGAAGTCTTTATTCAGCTACTCCAGTAATCAACATCAAATGCACTCCATCAAATATTGAAGATAGATAAATCATTTATCCAATTATAAATTTTTATATTCTTCACTTATGTTATATGTTCATTCAATATGGAATATATCATGCACATTTATAAGATTTATTCTACTTACATTGATCATATTATGATAAAAAGACCCATCAGTTTTATTAATGTCATGTTCTTCAATGAATCAATATGATTTTTTTCATTTTTTTAAATGTAGAACATGTTTATGAAAAAAATCCAGAATAATCCCACTTAACATTACATTGAATTTTCAATGTAATATTATTTTTGGAAACTAAGGTAACATTTTATGAAAAAATTCCCGAGGTTTTCCCATACATGACTATGTTGATCATTAATTTTATCTCAATTAAAACATGAGGATATGTTTATACAACAATATATCATGTCCTCGAGCATGACACAATGTTATTCGAATAATGTAATATGCATTTAGGATTGAATATAAGGTCATACAGTAAACATAATGTAGAGATAGGTAACAACATACATTAACGCTTAACAAAGAATACAGTGTGAAAATATAGTACTATTTTTGGGTTACTTTACGAGACATTGAGTTTCAATGAATTGTGAGGTTTCTGACTGATAATTTCATTGAGTTTCATTGTAATATAAATTTCAAAAACCCATCACGATACTACATTACATGAAAAAATAATTTCAAGTGGATAAACCAAATCAAAATTAATTAAATTTATTATTTAGTTTATTTAACTTATAATTTATAAATTTTTTATAAATGAAATGTGATATAATTTGTAAAATGGTATTTTTAAAGTCTAGATTAAATATGATAAATATTCAAATTTGTTTCATCATATTTTTTATAAATTTAAAAAATATATTTATTGAGAATATTTAATTAGGAATTGAATTAGGATTGTTATAAATTATCTATAAATAATGGAAATGGTATTTTTTTCATATTTATAATAAAATTGTTCTATAAATTAAATACAAAGTTTTAATATTTAGTTTATTAATTTTTTTGAAACATTTAATATAATTATTCAATAAATATTAAAGTGTTAATATAAATAATTTCCTTTTAAAATTTTTATGGTCTATGAAATGTTTATAAATCATATTAAAATTTATTTTGAAAATATTTTAATTTATAATGATTTTATAATTTATCTATAATTAATTATATAAATTTTTATAAAACATTTATAATAAATATTATGAATAATAAATACTTATATTTTAAACACATTTTACTAGAATATATGGAAATCATTGTGATCTTAAAATGAAATATTTATTTATATATCATTATAATAATTTTAAAAATGTAATATTTTTCAAAAATAATTCCAAAATATAAATTATTTTATATTTATAATTTTGAACAATTCAATTAAAAACAAGACATATTTAATATATTATTTAGAACACATCAAAAAAGTTTTTAATAAATTATTTTATCAAAAGTCTTAAATAATATGATTTATATGATATTTAAATTATGTAAAAAATTTACATAATATAAATTGAATTATAAAAATGGTTATAATTCATAAAATATCATTGAAATGTCATATAATTTATAATATGAAAGAGTTCATACTAAATGAAGATATAATGTATTTATATTCATGATTATGGAATGTACATAAGTTTATTTATATTTTAAAGTGTTTATAATTAGCTTTCAGTTAGAAATTGTTCATCAATAGTTTTCTCATGGTTAAATATTTGAAATGATCATTTATTTTGAAGTTATTACTTTTATTCATGTATATAAAATGTTTATATAATTTTATTAATATGTATGCTTTATTTATATGATAAACCACTTCTATGAGATAGATCCCTACATTACATGTTAGTTAGGACACCACAAAAGTTATTTTTCATACATCTTGACTATGATTTGTAATTGAAGTTATCAGCTTCAATTTAGTCATTGGGCATAGTATGTTCATATTAGGCTTTATAGTTATCATGAATTGGATTATATATTGAGTAAAGTATCCTATGGAGAGGGACTTCGGGTTAGACTACCCATCATCCTGGAGGCTCAAGCATTATCTAAAAGCATGAAAGGGATAGATATATTTATATTCAAGATTACAAATGTAGAGATTATCAATTTGATATGTCCCATTGTCTTTAAATGAACTGTTCACTTACCTTATTTATATGAGAATTAAGATGTGTTTGAAAATCCTTGGTTTCTATTTTTGGGTGAATAACATAAACATACAGGTTGTGTAAAAGTGTCACATTAATGTGGCATGAACGCATTAATTTGGTGGGTTAAATATGGATTATAAAAAAACTAAATCATTGGAAGTATGAATACAATAAGGAATAAAAAATGAGAAGATAAATATTTCATTCCAATAAATGGTTATAAATTTAACATTCATAGGATGTATATGAAATTGGTGATACTTTAAAAACCTTAAAATACTAAGTGACATTCCTTCCAAAGGAGAACTTTTCAATACCTCAATCATCGAACTGAGTAAGTAATTCAATATATGGGTTCCCAAAGATTATATTTTGGGAAAGAAAGTAATTTATGACCATGATTATCTACTGGGCAGGTCATGTGATAGTTGGGTTTCCCTATATTGTCTCGTGTAATCCTATTCATAGAGTTTTTTTGTGTTAAAATAGTTTACAGACCCAAATACGATTAGGTTATTGGAGAAATAAAGTTGACAATTTTCCATATGGTGGATATAGAAAAAGGTGTGTATACTCAATTATCCAAGTGTCATAAATTTTGTAATTTGGATGATTCTAGACCTAAAAAGATAAGTGGTTAGAGAAAATTCATATCAGGCTCATTTATTAATGAAATATGAATCTTGGATCACTAAATGGATAATATGTGTGGGGTCATCATTTTAGTAGGATAAAATTCATTAAAATTAAGTGATGAAATGATATAACACATGATATTCATCAGATAAAAACTCATATTATAAATAATATCATCACTGTCATGAATCCTTCATAATAATTTCTTGAAAATGAAAATCCTAAAGTATGAAACTCCTAAGAATGATAACATAAGAAATTTTTTTATATATAATAAATTCAATGTGTTAGAGTAGAACCCTACAGAAAAACCAAGTGTTGAATTTGTGTAAAAAATAGATCTATATTATTATAGGGCCTACATTGAATTATTTAAATATTCAACGGCATTGGAGGCTAAATAACCTAATTAATTTTAGTCTCCACTGATATGATCAATATTATTAGATATGACAATGATATTCAATATGACTAAGTTTTTTAAAGACCTGGAGAGACTTATATAAGGATTTTTCTAGTTGAGGAATTCATCTTGTGCTCATTGATGGAAATTTCCCAACAATATAGATATTTTGAAGAACAATTTACTCAATATTTTTGTGTTAAGAATAAATTAACTAGGAATTTAGTGTCAATATTTTGGTACTATGTAGATATTAAAACTAGGTAAAACTTCAAACCTGGAGAGGAAATGAAAATTGGGGAGCCGACCAATGTATCTTAAAATAATAAATTAAGGTTTCTTGGAACTTTTGATTTTTATAAGGAAATATTTATGAATCCATAATATAGAATTGTGAGTATAATTTAGGAAGCTTTAAGAAACTCCATCGAATATCCATGTCATATATTAGTGTTAAAGAATTGATTATATGATTTTTAAGGGTATATGATACCGAATATATAGTTTAAAAACATTATAAATGAGTTAAAAATTAATGGAATAATTAAAATAACTTTTAGTTTTTATTGAACCGATAGAGAAAAGCCTTTATACATCAATAATTTCAATATAATATGTTCAGAAGAATCTTAAGAAAGTATTTTGTGTATCTTCATATTATTTTTCGTATATGACATGGGAAGATGATTGATAAAATTTAGTTGTTATAAAAAATTTAATATAACAAATTGAATACACATGATTTTTGATTCATAGCATTCTATAATATAATTTAGAGGCAAGGATAAAATGGGTTTTTTCGATGATAAAATCATTGTCTTATTACTTGTTGAAATATGAATAAATTCGTTCATTGGTTTCAAAAAAATGATATAAGTTTTTCAAACCCCTCATTAATGGAATATTTTAAATAATAACCATTTAATCATGAAAATTCTCTAATCACCAAAATTACTATATGTGTTTTGGAGACTCTAGATTATTTGAAAAACATTCATAATGAAAGAAAATAAATTTTATTTCATAACACAAAGTATATATTTATTTTTGAATGGTATTATAAAAACAATATAGTGTTTGAGAGGCTAGTGGAAGTATGTTTAGACTTATGCTATTAAAATTTAACAAATGGAATTATAATGGTTTAAAATTCATAGTGAATTTTACTTGATATCCAAAAAGGATTATGGTATGACAATAAATAAAAATGTAAAGAGTTATAGTGACTTACTTTGAGAATGTGAATATAATTATTTATGAAATGATTATGAGAAATTGAATATCCATTTTTCATTCATGGTGGGATAACTATATAGAATTAATTATATATATATTAGAAAACCCAAGTTGCGTTCAATGAGAGTTGTATGATATTCCCTGAATTGGGGAGTGTGGGTTATGAAGTCTACATTAGGCATGGATTTTTGGATTTACATTATGATTAGATGATCGATTGAAATTTATATTTTATACATGCATGAATGCATTAGGATGTTTTATTCACGTGGTCACTTGATAGATTTTAGGAGTAACCTATAATGTAAATTTTCATGTTTTCCTTTACTTTATATATAGTATTTTCCAATATTTTATATATAGACAATGGTGGTGTTAGGTGATATTAATTCACAAGAGATTTATTGGTGGAATTTATTAGAGGTGGTGTTTAACACTATGCCATGTTAGATGTATAAAGGAGTCTTCATTTTTCTATTGTTCTATCTGTTTTGGTATAGATTTATGGATCATTAAATTATAATAGATTTTTTTGTGGTGATTTTCATTATACCTTTTTAGTGATATAGTGCAGTCTTGTAGTTTTGTTTTTATTCTACATCTTTTTACCTAGAATTTTTTGTCTTTTTTTAATGACTAGAATTTCAAAGAGTAATGTCCTCCATTTGAGTGATATTAAAACCTTTTTTCTAGTGATAATACCATGAAATATTTAAGGTAGTGTTTCTCTAAATCAAGGAATCATATTAGGAGGGGTTCCAATAGGGTTTGGTCATGACACACTATCAATACCTTCCATAATTTTCTGAATATTTTATACCATCGCCCATGTAAAAAAAATCTTATTGACCCCTAATTGGTTTGATCACAAAACCCTAATAACAATATTAAAATGAGTTAAATGCTGTATTAAATATTTAATATAAACAATTATTTAATCAATTAAAAAACAAAAAAAATATTATCTTAAAATTACGTGGAATACATACCACTGAAAAAACTGTAGGGTAATTCATTAACCCTAAACAAATAACAAGTTGTTCATAGTATCCCTCATGTGTATTGAAAAATTTATTACTAATATCACCTCTTCTGACCAAATCAAAACCCAAGATCAAATTTTATTAAAAAATTTGCCCCTATAATTCATCCAATAACTCTAATATACACATTGTAGTAGATGATAATGGTGAGAGACCACCTCTATGCCCCCAAACATATTTATAGTCAGGTAACCCCACTTTCCTCAAAATATAATCCTAAAATTGTCACATCATTAGGTAACTTTCCAAATCACAACTTATCCATCATCATCAGATACATCTGGCTAATAGAGAAAGTTTTTCTATAACAGATTTACCACACACACTTTTTAATGTAATTATAAATAATTAAAATAGAAATTTTTAAAAAATAAATTCCAATTTAAGTTCTCAACAGCTTTAATATTTATAAAAAATAAATAAAATTTCAATAACATGACATATGTGAAACAAATAATGATGCTTCAACCTAAAAATTTGTCAAAAAAGTAATAGTATTGAAGACTCTAATACATTTCCATGCAACTCGGATATAATTAGGCTACGTGCTATTCCAAAAAAATCTATATTCATGAGAAAAAATAGTGGGAAAATATACATAATTAAAAAAAATCCAAGATAAATATTAGAAAATATATTCTCAGATTCAATGAAAATCTCTAGCATCTCATTCCCTCCCAAGATAGCCCCCATGTGGATGGAACTTATCTCATTCATCCAAAATCTAGGGTTTGGGAAATCTGAAAAGGAAATCACATGTACCTGATAAGAAGGAAATTCAGTATGTGGACTTTATTCCATTATCTCATAATTTGATGATTTATCAGTGGAATTTTTTCCATAAAATTTTTTAAATCATTTTTTATTGGAAATACAACACTACATTCTATAATTTTTTATGGATTGTAGAATTGCTATAAAATTTTAATAAATATTCCTAATTAAAACATCATGTGGAATGACTTAGTGAATTTTTTAGTTGGTGATTTTAACATCATTAATCTTGTAAAAAATTTCGATATAACTTCCATATGAATTTTTATAATATTATTTTTAACCAATAACATTATTAAATAAGTGTTGAATTATCACTAGACGGAAGTAAGTTTTCATTTTTTTAGAATTTTCATTGGAATAAAATTCAATTATCAATAATAAAATTTTAAGGCTACTAGTTTAATGTAATGTGGTATTGATTGGGTTCCAAATTCATGAAATAGTAATCCATCATAAAATTATAGTTATAAAGTGTCTAATACATGAAAATCAACCATGGTAGTGATTTTATATTAATGATTTAAGATTATTAATTTTTGTTTCACCTAGGGTACTTGAGAGACTAAAGATCATGTATAGAGACTGAGGTGTGATGAATGGAATAATTTATAAAGAAAAAATGGAGTAGATGACTTGTGAAGCAGAACTATGTATGGATAATGTGATGTGATCTATATTTGGAAAAATGAAATAATTTCATATGGAAAAGGTCATGCTTTGGAAGAATTTTGAAGTTTCTAGAGATGGATTATGTGAAATATGGGGTGTTGAGTAAAGATAATATAAAATAATTGAGCTCATATCAAAGGAGGTGATACACATATGTTACAGGTGGAAATAAACCTCTATGGAGAAGTGAATTGAATTGGGATACATATCACAATATAACCTATAGATGTTTCACACCTTGTGACTAGACATTTTATATTGCATTTGAAGATAAGGTAACATACCAGCTATTAATAGTGCTATTAAAATTCATGGATATCACAAACCATATAAAAAGGGATTGTGGATAATATATTGTGTCACATGAAGTAAAAAATATATTGAAATTCATAATAAGATGAAATGAATGAGAATAAAATATCTTAGGCAATGTTGATGAAAGATACAGAATACTTGAATTGAATCATGGACTGTGATATGAACATATCACTGTATTTGATACATAAGTGCTATGTTGATTCACTTTATAGGGTTATATCAAATCTATTAATTGTGTGATGTTGGTTAAAGTTATTTTAGGTCATGTAGTTTCCACACTCTAGGCTTTATGATGATTGAAAGTGGACTGATCATAGAGATTAAATTATGAATCATGGGCCTTGCTTAAATTAGTCCGCCAATTTTTTTTGAAGGCCTACAAGTGAATGGAAACATGGATTAGTAATTCTATTATAGTTGAAAATAGTAGAGATAAATTGATGAAATCAAAGGATATGTCATATTATGGTCAAAAAATAACATACGAGATGTTGTATATCGCAGGGCGTGATAAGCTAAAATCATAGGCTTCGACTAATTCATGGATTATGATTATCATAGGTCACAAAAAGATCATGGAATGTGCCACATATAGTGACATATCTCAGACCATGATTTATAAAAATGAGTAGGATTCACTAGAAGACAGACTAGCTAGGGGACCCAACCACCCATTCACTTTAGTCATTAAAGGATTAAGTGTTATTATTTTACTAGTGGTGGTATTGTAAATAAAGAATTAAATATAGATTAAATAAGTTACAAATGGGTAAGAGAGGGTTCATCGAGAATATTTAGGTAGATAGTTTTTTTAGGGATGCGCAGAGACATGAGGTGGAGTTTTCTCCACTAGAGTGTTGATTGTATACATAAGAATTATGGAAGATTTATGATAGTGACAAGCTATCAAGCTAGAGGGAATACTCTATAAATGTGTAAATATCTATTAGGTAAGGAAATATGAGTGGAACAACCTATTATATTTGAGTGGGGGTCTATGGAGGAGTTGTTAAATAGGGGATGCTTGATCAAGGGAAGGAAGAGAGGAATATATTAGGAAATATAGCCTCTGTCTTGGATTTGATTTCAACTTGGGAAGGTGTAGTAGTGACACTTTTGTATATTCTTGTCTTATTCTCCAAGATTATTCTTCTTATCCCACATTTAGTCTACTTCTATTGATGCTATACTTATATAAATAAAAATATGGTTTCCTTATGTCCTTATCAATTTCTATCCCTATCATCTTGGATCTCTCATTGACACTTACACACATGGATGAACACCTGAATGGAAATGTGGGTAGCTACGCTGAAGACATCTATCGCAAGACTCAAAACCACTATTTCATATATCTAGATGAATATATGGGTGAAGATACTGTTAACATGGATGTAAAAAAGATAATAATGAGAGTAAAATGAGATGGAGAAGCCAAGTGAGGTCGGGCATAGCTGAGGAAGGTGAGTCCCATAATCAAACTGAGGAAGAAAATTCAGACCAACCGATTAAAGCAAAAATAGAACACCATGATTTGAACCCTTTGGAGATTCATAGAAAATATTAATTTTCCATTAAAGTGTAGATACCATCATTTACTAGATAGGATCTAGACACTTGGATCACATGATCTAAAAAATATTTTTAAATACCTAAAACATGGGAAGGGTTGAAGGAGAAACTCTCTCAACAATGCATGGAAGGACTAGTGTAATACATGATATTTTAATTGAAAATTACTAATCTTGGTTTTATATGAATAAAAATCAAAGAAAAAATATTGGAATGGTATGTCGGTGTAGAGGAGGATGATCATTTGATGTATCTTAAGGGATTGTGGCATATCAATTATGTGGATCTCTATATTTATGAATTCAAATTTTTATCCCAATAAATACTATATTTATTATAAAAATGTTATATCAGTGTGTTTATCAATGGGATTAATCTTTAAATTTGAATTAAAGTTTTGACGCACGATCCACTAAGAAAGGTATGTTTTTTCACCTTGGCGCAGCAAGTTAAAAGGGGGCTATAAGTGAAAGGATTTATGAGGTAGCCAGAATCATGACATTTGGGTTGAATTTGAAGACTGGGACACATCAATAGCTAGAAAACTAGTATAGTGCGATTCTTCCATTCATGATAGGGAATTTAATGGGATCAGTGGAATGGAATGATTCTATGATAGTGAAGGCTCTGAAATTTATATAGATAAGAATATGAATATCGGAAAATGAATAGAATTTATTACACCTATGGATAGAAATATTCACATCATCAAAATTTTCCAAAAAAGGCTATAGAAATATGGATTGAGAGTATATTAAGTTTTATGGATATGAGGATGAGACACATTCCATTCACGAAAAGGGTGGTGGGGGAACGAGAGAACCTCTAAAGATGGGAATTTTTAGAATGATGGAATTGAGCTTAAACAAGATGTCCCAAAAAGTAAAAAATTGTTGGTGGAGGAAAGAAATATAGGGGGAGTAATATTGTTATTTTTTCTAGATAGTGGTGAAAGCCACAAATTCATTTCCAAGAAGCTGTTGAAATCACTTCTAGTGCAAACCACCAAGATCGATCCCTTTCAAATCTTATTTTGTGATGTAAAATGGTTGGTTTCTAAGGGAATGTATAAATACCAAAAGTTACACTTGTGTACCATGAATTATTTGTTTGAAACATACATATTTGATACAACCAGAACAGATTTAGTATAGGATATTCTTAACTTGAAACAATGGGGTATGTTACAAAACATTGTCAGAAGAAAACAATGGAATTCCTTTGGGGTTCATGCAGTTACCTTATAGGGTATTGAACAACCCCTGTGTGCACCAATATTATAGTAAGAATATTTTGGTCAAGGGAATAAATTGTTAAAAATCAAGTAGTGGTAATTAATAGGGCACATTGAATAGAATATTACAATGGTTCTTCATATGATGAAGATCCAATTGAGTACAATATTACAGTAGTAACAGTTAATTTTCTAATAATTCAAGGGTTACCACCATGAAAATACATCGATCACACTATAAAATTGGGATATGGGGCCAATCATGTGAATATATGGTCATATAAACTCTCTTAAAAAATAAAATATGATGTGGGGAAACATGCTTAGGAACTTCTGACACATGGGTTCATTATTCCTTGAAATAACCCTTATTCTATTCTCATAATAATGGTTATAAAAAATATGGAGGGTGGTCAATGTGTGTGGAATATTGGGAACTAAATAATTTAACAGTTCCTAATAGCTACTTGATACCTATGGTTGAAGAGTTTCTGGATGATTTTCAAGGAAAACACATTTCACTAAGATGCTTTTGAAGTCATATTTTCACTAAGTGATGATGATGGTGGATCATGTGGCTAAAATAGCTTTAAATATTCATGAAGGACATTACAAATACTTATTAATTCACTTTGGATTCACAAACACTCCCACCACTTTTGATGTGGCTATTAACATTGTTTTGAAACTGCTAATTCATAAGGTTTTCCTAATTTTTTTTAAGAAATATTTATTTATAGTAGAGGCTGGTGCAAACATCTTGAGATATTGAAGAAATTACAACAGCTTATATTAGATAATCAATTACATTCCAATGGAAAAAAAATTCTTTTGGGTGAGTCTCTATGGAATATTTAGGTCATATCATTCCATTAGTGATAGTTCTCATGAACCATAAGAAGTTCGAAGATATTTAGTGATAGAAGAGTCATGGATTGTTAAGGAGGTGTGTGGGTTTTTAGGGCTCCCTGGCTAATTCAGGATTTTTATATGAGATTACAATGAAACTATAAGATAAATACATGCACTAATCCTGAGAGGAGAATTTTTATGGTCTACAGTGGCTCAAATATATTTCAAAAACATAAATTCATGGATGTTTGAAGCACCAATCGTCCCTTCTTTATCTGATCTATCAGATCCTATTAGGGGATCCATAGTCTAAAACAATGGATGGGTCTTCGATGCTCAGTTTTCAAGTGGATTCCTTCAAGGTGGTAGTGTATTTTCATAGGTGGAAATTTGTGGCTAGGATTAGTGTGGACAAGTGTCCAATCCCCTTCTTCTATAATTTGGTTATCAATTTTGTTTTAGAGGCTCCAACTCAGGTTTTGGTTCTGAATCAGAAGGATTTTTGTGTTTTGAGTGCCTCCAGATAAGACTTTGTGAATGCATGGTCTCAGATCCCACAGTTTTTTTGTAAAATATTGTTTTAACCTCTTTCACTGGTTATTGGAGGTTCACTTCTTCTGATATTCCACTCAAGTTGTAGTATAGAAAAACATACTTATACTCCCCATTCCCTTCCATAATATATCATTAATCCAAGGCATAGAAGTTGAAATAAGTTTGTTCTTCTATATGGATGATTTTATTCTCTATATATAATATGTCAATGTGACTCAATTATGTGTAGAAATAGACCTATCTCATCCCCTTCTGGTTCACATCCTTCATAGGCTAGGTGATGCTCTCTCTTGGTGGTATTTTTTATCCTACCAATATTTTGTGTGCTTCTATATTGGACTCCATAATCAAGGCTACTTCCTCCATATCTATAGAAATCATTTTTGTAAGCATGATTCCTCTCATACTATGCAACCTTTAGTTCTAGGTTATCCCTTTGATGGATATGGTCATCTGTGACCTCGATTCCACTTCCTCCACTATAGGGGAAGAAATTTCCCCCCATCCTCCAACTCCCCAGTTCCTTCTCTTTCTCCCATTTATTTTATTCCATCCCATCCATCTTCACATTTGGGGTATTCCTATGATAAAATAGGGGGATAGTTTTTGGACATGGTGTTATATCATCTACATCTTGTTCTTCACCTCATGGAAGGTCTAGTGAAATATCTATCTACAAGTCAGGATTTAACTCCACCTCCTAGAATGGATATTCTTTACTCTATGGGATAGTAACCATACCTTCATCATGGGAAAGAGATTTTATTCTCCCGGACCTTCCTAGGGCTCATAATCCTAGTGATTCTAGCTTCTCCAGTTGTACACCCATTAACTCATAAAATAGATAAAGTGATTTATTGTATACTTAAAATGAACTAGTCACAGACATTAGTGAATTCACTCCCACCCCCATTAGTGGTGTTTACAATAGATTTCAACTAAAAATAGATTG
The DNA here is from genome assembly GCA_963277665.1 of Viscum album. Classification (NCBI taxonomy): domain Eukaryota; kingdom Viridiplantae; phylum Streptophyta; class Magnoliopsida; order Santalales; family Viscaceae; genus Viscum; species Viscum album. The sequence goes on from OY728126.1 coordinate 1,674,536,325, forward strand.
ATCCTCCTCATTCTAGTATAAGTTCTCATTAATGTCTAGGGCCAAATCTAAAACCCTCCCTCAATAATAATTTCATTAATTATTCGGAACACATGGGGTCTAGGAGACTGGGTAATGATGAATTTTATTTCTATTGGTCATCATCGTAATAAGTTTTCATTGGTTTCAGTTATTGAACCAAAAAAACAACCTTCTAAGAATTGTGATTTTACTTTTAAACTTGGACATCATGATTACGTGCATGGTGAATCCATTAATTAGAATATATGTATTATTTTAACAACATGGTATCAATGGATAAAATCATTGTATCCTATGATAACATATCCACAAAGTTTATTTTAGGTAATTTCAGTTGATTCATCTCATTTTTTATGACAAATGTGATGCGTGAGAGAGAGAATTCTTATTGCAGGATTTGGGTGGATTCAATATGAGAAACTCGACATGGATAGTCGGATTAGATTTCAATGAAATTTTAGATACAGTAGAGAAAAAGGTATATGGGACTATCTCAGGAAGGATATGATATAAATTTCCACTTTTTCATCCTAGAATGGTCTGTTGGTCATGGTATACATAAGGGATAAATTCACATGGTGTAATAATTAGAATGGTAGCCAATGCACTTGGTGCTTTCTGTAACATTTATTAGTAATCTCTAAGACATTTCTATCTCCCCCAATGTTATATTTTACCACTCAGTTTGCACGAATTCAGAACACCCCATGATTTTCATGATTCCTTCTCATGTTGGAGTTGTTAGTGGTTACTTAATTTATTCCAGTCGGTTGGTGGCATAAGCCATCTACCATTGTGTGGCATTCGCATCATGGAATAAACCCACACATGATCACCCATGGGTCAATATCCCCAAAAATCTAATATTATTAAAAGGGGCCCTCTAGATTATGATTATTAATAATCCCTTATACTTATTGGATGCGGACTACATCAAGGTGGACATCGTGTAGGAAGAGATAGAGCATTAAGTGAGGTGCGATGATGAGTCTTTTAGTAACCTTTTCTAAAATAAAAAAATAGTCAAAATGATACTGGAGTAAGAAATAATATCCCAATAACAATCCTGAGATACATTGATAAAGTAGGGGTATAGAAACACTCCATTTTTTCAGGCCTGAATTAAGGGGAAATGTGTTCCATCATCTTGAACATCCTTTTCAAGGATGGTTCATTCACTAATGATCCTTCTATTGTAGGAGGTATGGATACTTCCCAATTTAACTTCATACTCACATAAGTTAACCATTTCATGCTATATATATATATATATCCAAGTAGTCATTTTGATATATTTGACACTATCCCCTAAGTGGATTCACCTAATATCAAAAGGTTTTACAAGATTATCTCGGGGGAGAAGGATATCTAGGATGTCATCTTCACCCTCAATCATGAAAGCTCCCCCTATCCCGATAGGTTTCTTCATTTTTTTCATCGCAACCTCTTAGGAAATAGTCAAGGTTGATCTTGTAGGAATCATCCAATATTGATTCTAGGGAGGGGGTCTACCCAGGGTGTCCTCTTCTACCACCCTGATCCTCATTACCATTGTGAAAGACTCATGTCCCCTAAAATAATATAGGCCTATTAGAATGTGATATTTCCCATAGAAAATTATTTTTTCTATTATTAACAGAAGACTGTAGATGAACTGCCATAAATGGGCCTCTAAAGAATAGTAAGGCTTCATATGAGTCATGTATTTCTAAGTTTCCATCACTTTGGTTCAAGAAATGACAGGCCATATTAAAAAGAAGACCACTAAATCCAACATAATCATCAAACTTGATATGTAAAATCAATTTGATAGGGTGTAGTAGAGCCTCATCAACAAATTTATAGCTTGTATGGGATTATATGGATGTATATTGATCTATTCTTCATATACTTTAGTTCACCATGAATTTCAGACACTTTCATGGGGGAAAAATTATTGCTTTTGTAAATTAGTCTAGGTGATGATGTAGGAGGAAACATTGTCCCCTATCATCTTCAATTTAATTCAATTCAGTCTTAAGAGATACCTAAGGAGCATCTGTAATTTTGGTGTTCATCCCTTCCAATGTAGGTCGGACTTCACTGGGGTATCTCACCTATTTTTGGATGATATGATTCATTAATGGAAACAACATGTCCACACGAGAGCTAAATGGAATTGTATTTTTAAATAGTAAGTTGATTGGTCATATTATTAACTAAGGGAGGATGGGTGTTTATATTTCAATGTATTGCTTAGATAAGAGGGTTAATAAAATAGAGGATAGTGTGGGAGTTTATATAAGACACTTCTCTATGGAATATTTGGGAGGTCTAATCTCCCCATGTAGAATCAATATTAACCATTTGGATGGATAGGTCGATAAAATATCTAACCACATCCTCAAATAGAATAAACTCTTCATCTTCTTTGGGGGTGTATCACTCTTGTTAAAAACATTCTTACCTTTATCCTCATGCATGTCTCATCAGTCATCAATGTACCAAAGTTGGTTCTATGGAATATTGATATCACCATTTCAACCTTTATCTGGGTTGAAAATTCAGAAAGAAGATATAATTAGGTATCATGGGATATGATTTCCAAGGAGGCTAAGGATGGAGGCATGAATCTATGGAGTATTATGGGAACCATTCGTTTTATTTTGGATAATATGGCATTGTAAAACTAGGAATGTTGATAGCTTTGTCAAAATTCATAGCCAATAAATATGGCGCACACCTAGATAAAGAAAGTGACAGAAGATTATCATTATAGGATTTCATCTAATGAAATATCTCCATTATTCATCAACACTCACGTTGGATTGCTGGATGTGGTGAGCTAATATTTTAGAGTAACAACTCGGTAAGAATTATTCTTAGTTTCCCAATATTCCTGACACTTGATATATCTTTCTCCAGAGGTTTCAGGTTCCCCTACTCCATTACTGATATCCTCAAACACCATAATCAAGAGGTTTTCAAAAATATTATGCTTAACTATGACCAAAGATAGTCTCATGTTCATGAGCTCATCATCCAAAAAATTCTCGATGAAGACATATCATTGAGTTATCCTTGAAAACATTAAGGAAGATGTATAAGGAGGTACCCTCTGGTGTAATGACATCCCATAATAATGTTGTTTTTGGAAAACCTCATGTTTATAGTGCTCTAATAGTGGGGTAATCCTTCTAGTTTTTCAATATTTTGATCATATAAAGAAAGAGATTCTTGGTTCAGATATCCAAATAAGCCCTTAGGCTAATGATCCCTTTGTAAATCACTGATTTTTACACCTTCCATAAACACTAAAAATTCTATGGCCCTTGCCTTCTTCTCCAGACCATCTTCACCAACTCCTAGGATATCACTTATTTCGTCTGCTGATGTAAGAACCTTTTCTGAAATCAGATGAACCTCATTCACACATGGTGTGAGGTAAGAAAGTTATAGACTTTATATCTTCTTGGAACACTATGGATAATCCATTTATCCACTTTACTAGCATAATATCACTTCCCCCTCCGAATATTAGTCTTGTTAGAGCTAATTCCACGTGGATTCACCATTTCAGACCTCCTTGATCCATTAGTCATGGGGCCCCCTTTTATTAAAATTTCATAATGTTGTATGGAATTAATTTTTCTATTAGATGTGTGATTTAAATATTAATTGTTCAATTTTATCTGATTACATTTCCTTACATGGAATCTGAGTTTTTTTTATGTGCTTCATTTTTTTAATATATAGTATACTGGAATATTTAATATGATTATATTATAATTATATATCTCATATTTATAATAATTATTTTATATATGTAATAATTCTTTAGTGTTTTAATTTTAAATATCACATGTTAGTAGTTTATTTTAATATATATTTTTCAATTGTCAGCTATAAATTTTTCTTGTGTTATTTTTAAATTTTTTTCAATTATTAGTTATAAATTTATTCTACCTTCGGTTGTAAATTTATGCCCCCATAAGTTATAAATTTAGGATATCATCTATTATAAATTTTTTCTATTTTTATTTCAAAATTTATTCTATAATTAGTTCAAAATGTCTACAAACATTAGTTCAAAATTCTAGATATTGTTAGTTCAAATTTTTTTCTACCATCAGTTCAATGAATTTTCCAGTGTCCGTTCAAAAAATTTACACCTTGAATTAAAAAATATTCCACTATCAGTTATGACTTTTTAAACTATATAGAATGTGATATGACTATTACACAATATTATATATGAATCAAAGTGAAAAAAAAAATTCTCATTCACTAAACACCTTCAACTGATCATATACACTATGATTACCATGGAGAACATTCTCTTAAGAACCATTAAATGTTCTTTTCTTTATCATTATATTTAATCTAGGTCTCTTCTATGTGAAAAAATTATTCCCTTCTATCACACATTATTTCTCCATAATCTTATGTTTTGTACAAAAAAAATAATTCATTATTTTTGAGTTATGACTCCCATATTCTAAAGTCAACTCATTTAGTTTTTGACTCCAAAATTCTAAATTCAGGTCATTCTGTTTGTGACTCCTAGATTATAAAAAATTGTATAGGTTATAGATTTCACAATAAAATTTTAAGGTTCATGTCTCCCTATACAAAAGTCAGTGTGTCTTTCTGGTAATACCTCATCTAGAAAATTGTGTGTTTTATCATGTTATGATTCCCATAAAAATCAGGTAGTAAAAATGCATCTCTTACTATGTAGAGAGGCCTAAGAGTGGACTAGTTATATTTTTTACTAAACCACTATAAATATATATGTTATCACTTTAATTTTAATTTCTATTGATTTATCATATTTAAATGTTTCATAAATTCTATTCATCCCACCCCCTGTAAGTCTTCTCTTATCCATTACGACCTAAAAATTGGTATAAGAGTGTGACCCTTTTAGGAATTTTGATTTTATCTCTATTGTATTTTAACAAATAACAACACTTTTTACTAGAGGTTTAACCTTCTTAAGGATAATTTATACCTTCTATTCCAGTTATCTCTCTTTGTTTCATGGAAATATTCAGTAGGAATTTAAAAATCCATCTACAGTTTTGTCAAGTCCTCATTTAAAAAATTTATTATCATTATGCTGGTCTATTCCTATAATCAAAATTCTAAGGACAAATATTATTTAATATATAAGGAATAAATCATAAAATTGGGTGGATTCCTAAAAAACACCTCATTTCAATGGCAATGATTAATGCTAACGGACATCTAGAATGGAAGATTATATCAATAATTTTATAATTGTTTACTAGAAACCAATAGAAAATGTTATATATTGTTTGATTATGATCCTGATACTCTTACAAAAATCCATGCAGCTAGATATGTTATGCATTATAAGATTATAAATATTTTGTACTTTCCTATTAACAGAAGTTTTTTTAGTCATATATTTGCACGTAAGATATCCCATGAGATCTAGAATATTTCACAACACATAATGAATATGAAATGTTGACTAGTACAAAATATGGAGTGATTTTAGAATAGTAACATGATTTAAAAATTCATAAATATGGGACAATAAACCATATGTTACACTAGTTCACTAATATTGTGAATGGAATGAATGTACTTAGAGAAATCATAATGAAACATGTCCTTGTTGAAAATATTCTTAGAGAACTAACAAAGAAGTGGAATGAAAATAAGTAAGATAATAATGGAAGTATGAACTTCAAGAAGTACACAAAAGATGAACTCATTGAGTAATTATTACAATACACATTTGAAATGGGGAATATTACAATAGAGTAAACTTTAATTTAGAAGGGTATTTCTAAAAAATATCATATAAATGTTTCACTTAACTCCTATGAATATGATATATGGTATTGTGAAAAGGGAGAAATTGAATATATATATATATAAGGAAAGGTATTTATAAAATTATGAAGTTGAATAAAAAATACTAGAAATCATTAGGAAAATATTAAAACAATAAACTAAAAGAAAATAATTGTAGTAAATATAGACCAAATATAACTTGATTTTAATGAAAAAGAAGGTTCATATCTAACATGACTATATAAATTTTAAAAATATAGGAGAGATAATAAATACATGAAAGGATTTAAATTTGTTCACAATACTGGATAATTATTCACAGATGAATTTGATTTTGGTGATGAATTCGGAAGTGAGAAATAGTTAGTTAACCTATTTTTAATAATAGTAAATAAAAATGGGGTATCTAAGTATTATGATTGTAGTTATTATTTTGATAGTGATGGTTATATATTTGATGAGTATATAAAGAAAATTAAAATCTCCAAAAAGATATTCTTAGTGTTACTAAGTTGCATAATGAATTGAAATAAGAAAATAAGAGGACTATCAAGGAATATATGAATTTCAATAAGGATAATGGTGATCTCAATGATTAAATAAGAAATTAGGGTCCATGTTTAAAAGTAATGATCTATGATGGTTTTTTTCTGTTCCAAAGTAGAATGATAACATTAAAAAAATAAGTTGTTTGATTAAAATAAATAGTATTTAATTTTGTTCAAGAAAATGAAAAATACAAAATATGTTTTATATGATGAAACCAATTAAAGATAATAATTTTTTCAGTTATAATTCACAAATTGATATGTTATAAATACTAATTTTGTTAAATTTATTCTGGAAAAGTTTCTTCTGTTAAATTCTATAAATGTAGGTTGCATATACATTATGATAATAAATTTTATCATAGATTTTATCAATATATTTGGTTTACTATAACTTCTATTTAAATGAATTTATCTTAAATAGTAAATTACAGTAAATGTCATCAATTCATTTGGGTATTAAAGAATACTATTACTAACCACATTGGACCCAAAATAGCATGTGTACCAAAATTGTCACCTGATCAATTTATATTTTTAGGATAGACACCTTAAGAATATTAAGAAAACATAGTACATATATAGTGGTTATTCTTGACACAAGTCTAGACCTATCAAATTTCCTCACATATACCAAATTTATTTTAGGATCTATCACTTTAGGAGATAACTCTGAAGGAAAGGTAAAGAGTTTCAGTGAAATGGGTATTTCTAATATTGATTTTATTTATAAAGTTATATATGTTTAAGGGCTTAAACATAATATAATTATCATCACACAAATTTTTGATGATTATATGTATGTTAGGTTTTAAGATGATAATGGTTTAGTATTTAAACTTAATTTTGTTATTTTTTATGTGCAAATAAACCAAAATATTTATTTTATTAATTTTTTTTAATCTGTCTAATCAAAATGTTAAGTGTATCAATGGTATATAAATAGAAGATGTTCCTTGTAATATAATTCTTGGAAATTATCAAATTTGAATAATAAAAAAATTATCTCTATCTAAAAATAATAATAATTAAATATAAAATAATATGAAAAAGATAATCGATCTTTTAATTTATTTTCCATCTACCGATTTTAGGTTTAATAAAGAAATTTTAGCAACAAATCTAATTCAAGTGGATGATGCACATTGGTACTCCATTGCATTTCGCCCTCAAATTCAAAATAAATTTTTTTCAGACTCTCTCTTTCAAATTATAAGTAAATGCTCCCGTGTGAATTTCAAAAAATTCTTTTTCTTGATTTTACATATTGATCATTTTGAACTAATATTTACCCTAGTGAGAGGTATGAATTTTTTTTTTTTTGATTTGTGCATAAAAGGTAATAATCATAAGGAATCATTCAAATATACCAATCATGTTCCTTCTTCTATGACTCTTGAATTATTCATCTTGATTTACTTGGCCCTGTAAAAACCACTAGTTTACGTAGTAATGAATATATATTTTTTATTGTTGATTATTTTAGTATATTTATATTTTTTTATTTCTTATCTCATAAGAATTAAACATTATCAATATTTAATATTTATTATAATCTAGTTCAAAATATGAAATTTTGTTTAACTATTTCCATTAGAAGTGATAAATGTTATGAATTTTTTAATTTTTAGTTTTAATATTTTTATGAAGTTAATGGTTATTGATTATAACTTTTATACTCCTAGAACCCCATAGAAATAATGTTTTGTAGAAAAAAATAAAACTATTCAAGAAAAGGCTCAAACTATGCCTAATAAATACAGTTGACCTATGTATATTTGGATAAAATATATTAATAATTCTTTATATTTCATGAATAGAGTTTATGTTATAATTTTGTTGAAGATATCCCCTTTTTAGTTATTTAATGTTATAAAACTGAAGGTTTGTCAGTTTAATATTTTTTGTAATGATTTTCTCTTTAATTTGAAGAATAATTTTGATAATTTTGATACTAAAAGTGGTGAAGGTATCATTCTTGGATATTATTATAATAGTTAATCTTGTAGATTTTATAATAATCATTCCATGACTATTTAATAATATGGGAATGTAAAATTTGAGGAATCTTTTGATATTTAGATTCTTTTTTGAACATTTTAAAGATGATTTCAAGGATTTTAGTTTTTCAAAAGAAAAAACTATAGGTAATATATCTATTGAGGAGGATAACAATGGTTCTTAATATAATCCTAGATCATTGAGGATTCATAATGTTTATCCAATTTATAATGTGATTGGTAATGTTGGTTTTATTATGAGAACCAGAAGATCTGATTTAAACTATATTATTAACTCAAAAAGTTTTCTGATTATGTTCCTAATAATTTTGTTGGTGTTTTAAATGTCCTAAATTGGATTATTTCAATGTAATATGATCTTAATTAGTTTATTAGAAATAATTTTTGGTCTTTTGTTTAATTGTATAAAGATAATAAAGTAATCATGTCTAAATGTATCTTTATAAACAACATGGATGAATTTGGAAATATTTTCAAAAATAATATAATACTTTCTTCTCAATGATATTATTAATAAAAAGTTATAGATTTTGATGATTCATTTGTATCTATTTTCAGGTTAGAGACTATTATAATATTTTTATCTTTTTATATTTTTAATTTATTTTTATTATATCAAATCAATGTAAAAATTTCATTGTTAATTAGTTTTATATCTAAATAAGTTTATGTTAGACAACCCTATGGTTTTGAAGAGAATAAAATTTTTAATCATGTTTAAAATATATCTAAATATTTGTATAGTCTCAAACAAGAACTTCATGCTTCATATGAGATGATTTAAATTTTACTTTTGAATGGTTTCAGGAAAGGTAATATTTATCCTACTCTATTTTTTTAAAAAAAATTCTAACAATATTTTAATTTTGAAAATATATATTGATTATATATTTTTTTTAGTGATTTAATTTGTAATTCTTTCTCTACGGTGATATCTTTTTAATTTTACCAGAGATTAATGGAGAATTAATGTTATTTATTGGACTTCAAATTTATCATAGTAAATAGTAGACCTTTATTAATCAATCCTTATATGCTAATGAGTTTATGAAAAGTTTTGGCCTCAATTCTTCTAAATATATAAAATATCTTATGAGTATTGGTTGAAAATTATAAGTTGATACTTCTTGTAAATAAATTGATGATATTTTTTATTGAGGCTTGATAGGTATCTTGCTTTATTTAACTATATCTAGACTTGATATCATGTTTATAGTTTTTTTGTTCAAGGTATCAAGATGAACTAAAATGGAGTCATATTAAATATATGAAATGAATAATTAAATATGATAGAGGATCTATTAAGTAATGTGTATCTTATTATAATAATTTTTTGATGTAATATCATATTAATACCATGATTTTTGGAGGGAGTATAATTGATAGAAAAATCACATAAGGTATATATAATGTTTACGGAAAATGATTAATTTTTTGGTCTTTTAAAAATCAATATATTTCATGATCTAATACTAAAATTCAATATATTTTTTTGGTATATTTCTTAAAAAAATATGGATTAATCTAACTTTATATGATTTTTTTTATTTTTTTAGATAAGTTGATTTTTTATAATGATAAAACTTATGCAATTTTTATATCAAAAAATTCTTACAGAATTCTAAAACAAATCATATCAATGAAATATTTCATTTTATTTGAGATCATGTGTATAAGGGTGGTGTTGTTTTAGAATTTATCCTTACTAAGAATCATCTTATAGAAATATTTACTAAGCCTTTAGACTTTTCTCAATCTGGTAAAATTAAATTTGAGCATGTAATGTGGGAATATTAATTATTTAATCACTACATATTTATAGGGGGAGTTTCTTTTTATTTTTTTACTTACAAAAAATGTGGAGAAAATAAAAGTTTTTAATTTTACATGTTCAGTTTTGTAATAAAAAAGGGGCGGTTTTTTATGTTTTATTTTGTTAGATTACATGGGGATATTATTCTTCATGTTCTTTAAATATTAATTATTTTTATTTTGTTAGATTACATAGGTGTTTTAAATATTCAATGTTTTATTTTATCTGATTACACTCCTTCATATAGGCTATTAGTTTTTTTATGTACTTTATATTTTTAATTTATTGTATATTGTAAATTTTAATATGATTTTATAATAATTATATATCTCATGTATATAATAATTTATTATTTATGTTTAATAATTATTTATTTTTAAAATTTTAAGTTTCACATGATATTTTTTGAATATTTTGATATAAATGTTTTGTTACTACTATAAATTTTTTCTGATTTCAATTATAAACTGCTTCTTCTAGTAATTATAAATTTATGCTACAATTAGTTGTAAATTTATGTTATTATCATCTATAAATTTCAGATACCATTGTTTATAAATGTCTTCTATTGTTTGTTAAAAAATTTTGCTACAATTAGTTCAAAATTCCTACTACCATTTGTTCAAAATGTATATTTCCACTAGTTCAAAACCGCTAGTTTAAAATTTATACTATCATGAGTACAAATAATATTCTAACATCAGTTCAAAAAAACATTCGACAATTGGTTATGAACTTCATGACCATTAGTCATGTGTATTTTAATGGTGCCACAAATACTAGGTTATTTAATTTCTTATATCAGTCCTAAGTCTATTTTTTTCAAAATTAGATTTATATATTATTTTTCATGTTTTTAATATTTTATTGTTTTATAAATTAATTATAAATTATTTTGATCCTGTGTGAATTTTTTTAGAATATTGAAAATTATATTTATTTATGCCTTAATAACTGTTTTTATCTCTATATAAGAAATTCAGTGAATTTTTCTTATTCATTTTAATATAGTTTTTTATTACATAGTTTTTTAAAATATTCTATAATTAATTTTAAATGTTTATAAATGTGTCCAATGTTTTTTTAATCTCTTAAAAAAGTATTTATTTTAATATATAATACATTAATTTAGAATATATTTTTATAGAGTCTACTTTTTTACGATATTCATGGATTTATTTGACTTGATATTATGAAAATAGTTTGAATTTTTAAATTTAAAATTTTATGGCTTGTTTTAAATGGTTCAAATGATGTATTTAAATTAGTTTGATTTTTTCTATATTTTTAGAATCTATTTTATATCCAATAATATTTTTTGACTCTATCATTGAATTATTTTAATCATTTGAACAATTTCTCTTTAGCTATTATATCTCTTCATAATCTATTTAAGGGACTCAAAGGATTTTGGGAAGAGATCTAGTTATGATTTGATGACTACATACGAGTACATACAACTCCAAGTGATAAAAGTTTATCACACTACAAAACTTCAAGTGATCTTGTATACTATGGTTACCATTGTTGAAAATCTCTCAAGAAAAATACCTAAACAGCTACGACTTCTGGTTCCTTGATTAGATAAGATGATTTAATTCTCAAGAACCAGCACCTATGCTTCTTTGTTTTCTTTTTTTCTTTCTTCCAGGTCTATTTTATATGTAACGGTTCTTCCATTATCTTACATGTGCTTTCTCTATTGGCTTTTTATTTTCCCAAACATAATTATTCTCTCTTTTTGGGTTGTGACTCCAATATTCTAAAGTTCGTTCATTTGGGTTTTGACTCCATGATTTTAAAGATAAGTCATTGAGGTTGTGAATCTCATATTCTAAAAGTCATGATATGTTAGAGATTCCTTAAAAAAATTTAAGGGTTTTTACTCTTGATAAAAAAATCAGTTTTTCTTTCTGGTTATACCTCCATTAGAGAAGGTATGTGATGTATTGGGTTATCATACCCCTCAAAATTCATGTAGTGAAATCACATTCTCACTAAGTATTGAGGTGTAAATTTAAACTAGGTCAAATTTAAACAAAACCACTATAAAAATTCTATGTGATGTATTTCATTTTAATTTCCATTTATTTATCACATTTATGTTTTTATAAGGTCTATTCACTACACCCCTCTAGACCATCTACTGTCCTTTCTAACCTAACAGTTCAGCATTTGAAGTGCCTCATGGGTCAGTAATTCTAGATTTTTACCAACCATCAATGCTTAAAAAAATTATTTTATGAGTTATCTAAATTCATCACAAATACTATAAATATAAGCTATTGGGGTATGAATTTGAGTTCATATAAAAATTTTAATTTTTTTTTGGTTGATGATTTGTCGTAAGATGTGGAAGATATAAAAATGATGACTTTGGTGTGGTCACAACATAGATGGGAGGAGATCCATATTTTAATGGTAAAAGTAAACTATGATAAAAAAAAATTGAAGGTAATGTTTGTGGTTTTATGTATGTAAATTTAGTGATACAGTACTATACATATCAAAATGATCTATTATATTTCCATTACAGGTTGTATTTTCCTAAAAAATATGTTTTGAAACCAAAACCCTTATATTTGTATCATTACTCACCAATGAGGAAAATCTAGGGTATTTGAAGACCTAAAATGGACCAGGTAAATGGGTGTTGTTGGAGAGAAAATGAAAAGGTTTGTAATAGTTTATGTGGGTCTGTGAAGTTTTCTAAAAAAATGTGTTTGAGTCATTAAGTTCGTATGGGTTTCTCTAGTCACTACAGATACCTACAAATAATTAGAAAGATATATCAATGTATTTTTTTTGGGTTTCCAAAATTATAGGAGTATGAAATGGTATTCTTGGTGATTTATTTACTGAGAAAATATTCACATTTCTTACCTCTTAATCGTCTGTTTACAACAAAAATAGTCACCGACTTGTTCATGCATGAAATCATACAATTTCATGGAATGAGATGGGTGATAGTTAGTGACATTGACCCAATGCATATTATTATTCTATTAAAGGATCTATTAAAATTAAAAGGAAAAAACTGAAAATAATCTCTACATACAACCCCAAAACTGATGGAAAAAGGGAAGTGGTCAACTGGTGTTGGGAGGCTTGTGGTGTTTTTCAGCAGAGCATCCTTGGTAGTGGATTAAACGATCAGATTGGACTGAATAAAGTTAAAAAAATATACTTCCATACATCAACTTGAAATACCCAATTTGAGGTATTTTATGGTCAAAAACACCTACATATTATCCACTATTATAAAGGGGAGACAAATGTGGAAGTTTTAGTAACTACCTCGATTAACTAAGATAAGTCCCTTAATGAAACTCCATGAAAATATTCATAGAGCACAATGGAGTATAATCAAACATTTATATCATTGAAAATTTGTGGTGGATTATGAAGTGCATGATCATGTATGAGTGAAATAGTGAATGAATGGACCAGACACCAAAGCTACAATTAACAAGAAACTAGCTTCCCAATATTATAGACTATTTCCAATTGAAGGAAAAGTGGGTGTTATCACCTACTGGATTACCTTACCATACCCTAGCTAGATAAACCTAGTTTTATATGTGTCCCAGTCACATGAATCTATTGGACCACACTACATCACCAATACTATACCCATTTTTTTACAAATGATGGGGAATATCCAAAAAAAGGTTTTAGCATCCCGACATTTGGGCAACATCCTTTAGTGGATGGTTCAATGTAAAGGAAGAACTGTTGAATAGTATACTTAGAAATATTCCAACATTATTTATCTCTAATTTTCAAACTCCTGCCTTGAGGAAAATGTGGAAAAATAATGGGTGAGAATTTATTTTAATGATGAGGTGCTCGATAAGTAACAAACTCGCCATGAAACTCAACCACCCATTCATCTTACCTATAAAAGGGGGTATCATTATAGGGGTATAGTACTAGGGGTCTAGTTTTTTGTCTTTACTATGGGTATTATTGTAAATTAAAATTTTAATGGAGAGTTAGGGAGTTATAAATTGGGAAGAGAGGGGTCATCTAGAATAGTTAGGTAGTTTGTTGTTTGAGGGAGGACCCAGGCCTGAGGAAGAGTTATCTCCTTAGGAGTGTCGATTGTATGAAGAATAATTATACCTTAATGGAATAGAAAATTATATAAGATGTATGAATCTGTCAATGGTAGTGGAAATAAAAGGATTTTATAAAACAAAAGATATATCTAGGATAGTGATTGGAGAGATATTTGGTACAAATTTCAAAGCTCTATTTCATGATAACACTGCAATGAGGGATTTCACTAGTTAAATAAAATATAACACTAGAAGAATTATAGGGGAGATGTGATCCATGATGGAGTAATCTTGGTCTTCATATGAAATAACAAAAATAATCCTAGTAATCATTAAAAAAACATGAAAATAAACAAATACATAACCCTTACCAACTTGGAACTATGGATAATTATAAGTTCATATCATTGTTCTCAATTGAAAAGAAATATTTAATTGAAAACATGAGTGATATGGATATATCATGGGATGATTTTTGTGATGAAACATAGATGAGTTGAGTTGATATGGAAACATGCAGAAGATCTTTGATGCATTTTATTTATCAAATAAATCTCATAGATCATTAATTGAATCATAGATAAAGCCAGGAATCATACATAACTTGCATTGGCGGTGAAGGTTATGAGAGATTCTATGTGGAATGTTAAATAAAGTAAAGATCATGGTTTATATAAAGGAGGATCATAATATATAATATATATGAAGACCTTGGTTTTCATGTTACTCAAAAAAAAATAGATTGGAGTTTGGAACAAAATTTATAAGAATGTTGGGTAGGTTATCTTCATGAATTTAGAAACAATGGTCATTAGCTAGGAAAATATTTAGATCATGGGTGTCTTCCAATTAAGTATCAACTATGCATGTTATTAGATCAAATAAGTTTCTTGATCTATTATATTTTATAAGGGATACAAGTTTTCATGATGAACACATAGAATATATGCAAGAGACATGGAGATTGTGGGAGCATCATGAATAAGATAGTGTGATCAATTTACATATCACTAAAAACAAGGTGTTTCTAATTTTATAATAAGGTCAAAAAGTTAGGGAGGTTTTGGATGAGAATAGATGATTCTATAAGTACCAATAGATATAATAATCTTCAACATTAGTATAATGATGGTGTACTAGCTAAAGAGGAAGTGGGTTGAGCATACAATGAGTTGGTAGAGATATAATGTGAAGCCAATTTATGAAATATGTCATCCATAGTAAAGATACCACTATAGTAGGTCTTGTAAAACAACATACAGAGGTGGGTAAAATTATAAAATATTAAGTGAAGGGAATATAATGGGGGGATACATGTAAGGGAAAGAAACACACTGTGATATCCTATATGTACCCACAAAAAGAGAAATAGAAGATAAAGGAAATTATTAAATATATAATTACCACTTTATGTGAGTGGGTAAAGAAAAAAAGTTTAAGAATTGCACATTAATAGAATTCAAGTGATGTTTGACCAAGATATGGTGGAATGTTGAGCTTTTAGGCCCACAAAATCAAGAATGGTATCTCTTAGTATGAAAAATCAACCTTATGGGTCCAAAAAATCAGACATTGTTTTTATTAGTCATCTGAATCTACAAAATTTGGGGTCACACCATAAGGAATTTGAGTCCAAAAAATATGGAATTGTATCTCCACACATTTTGTATCTTCAAAATCAAGTTCCATATCAACAGGTATTTTTTATCTCCAAATTACACATCATTTCACCCAAAAATATTAAAGCCACTCATAATTCACTATTTCATCTAGAATCTTTAGTATTGTTTATCATTATCATTAGAATTATATGATGGAAATAACTTATTCACCAAAAAATTTTATTTCTAAATACTTTCCATTATGAGGAGTTCAAACATAGGAGGTTAGAAACAAATAATCAGGCAATGCATATAAGGATGTTATTTTTTATTTTATTCTTTTTTATGTATCAAGATGAGCATGTCTTGATTCTAGGGTAGTATTAAAGGATATATTACTTTTATAATTAGGGTAACTAGATATTTATGATATGAGTTATTTGTTATAGTTTTGGCTAGGTTATTGGGCTGAATTGTAATTATGTTTCATAGATTTATCTTCATTTATAAACCAAACAACCAAACCTTGCTCCAAGGAATTGATTCTAGGTATTCTCATTTTACACCATCCATCGGAGTTAATTATCTATTTGAGGGACCTCACATAAATAATATTCTTTCTATTTTCCTTTAAGAAGGAGGTGATAACACACCTTTATGGAGAGGTCATATCAAAGTGTTTCATGATTTCATTGGTCGGTGAATGTATTGAGAGGTAATAAATCATCGGTTACTACCAATGGGTCTTGAATAAACTTACTACTAGAAAATATCACAATTAGGGATAGTGAGGCATGTTTAATCTATGTTTTTCTAGATTCTTATCACTGATTAAACATTCTTAGTAGGGCATTGTGATGTCCTATGAAACCCTTTAGTTCTATAAAATACAAGGCTGGTGATTAATTTATATGAATATGATCAATTTTTTCTGAGAACATAGAGTTTCCTATCCCAACCCAACCTAACACAACTAGATTAGGTTAGGTTTCACATGTGATATGGATAGATTGAGTTAATGTTTTCAGATTGGTTCGATCCATGGGTTTTAAAAATAATCAATGAAATAGACCCAAAAATCCTTAATTTATTTATCTTGGGGTCAGGTGCTCCAATCCCCTCTTATCACCACTCATAAAAGTAATGTTTATTGAATTTAATAGTTACCTATAATGTATATTTTGTTTAATTTCCAATAAAATTTCAAAATAGAACACATTTAATGTAAAAATAATTGTTGGAGTGTGTGTCCTACATCATACATGGGTTTTTTGTTATTATTATAATTCTATGTAAATAAAATCCAAGGTCTCTCTCTTAAAAGGAATCATGGGTTTTGGGTCATCACTCGTTAATTTTAACAAGGAAACAGAGAATCTCTAACCCAAAAAATTCCCTCTCATCTCTCCTCTATCTCTATGTATATATTTTTCTAAGGGATTTACCCCTGGTAGGGGGATGTGGATCCCTACGAAATCATTTTAGTCACCCCATCCACCAACCATCATTACTGACCCCCTGTACGAAACCCTCCCTATAAAAAATCATATGTGATTATATATCCCCTTCAATCTTGGTATGTCCATCTTTAGGGGGAGTGTTAAAAATGTTTTTTTAATTTTTTTTTCTTTGTTTTCAATAATTATTTATCCACTCTAGGTAGACATAGATTGAGGGGGGGTATTGGAGTCTATGTACAACATCAGACTTTGGTGTTTTTTTATCATTATAATTATCTATAAATAAACTCCATGGACTATATTAAGAGGAATCTTGGGTATTGGGTAATAAAAATTACATTTTAACAAAATTCAATGAATGTTTTCGGTGTTTTTTCTAATTTTAATTTTTAGGTGGATATAAATGTTTATTAAATTTTTTTGGATCCATGTTTATTTGAATATATGTTTTGTTTGTTCAATGATATAAATTATAGGTTATTTTATAGGCCATACCTGATTTATTTAGACATTACTTTCATGTGATGTTTTTTTGGATGAAAAAATGTGTTGGGTGATCTATGTAATTTTTTATTTGTTGGGTTTTTAAGCAAAATGTTTTATAGTGTTTTGATTTTCTGTTAATAGGGATTGTTGGTCTGTTTGTATTTAGAAGATCTTAAATGTTCCAAATTTATTTAGTTTTTATTTAATGAATATTTGTATCAATTTTTTTATTCTTTAATATAATTTTTTTTACTTAACCAAATAGTCCAAACCTGGGTCACAGTTCAGTTCATTTCAAAAACATGTTTGTGCATCGACCCAACCCAATCCAAATAATTTTGATTAGGTCTAGTGAAAATTTTTCCTAAATCCGACCAAACCCAACCAAAGGATACACTTATCAAGAACCATAATTTTTTTATATAAACAATTCATGGTCTGTGTTTATTTTCCTCAAAATGGTGTGGCTATCTGATCATCATGTTGTACAATGTTAATATTTATGGGGAAAATGTTGTGGATTAAGAAAATATTTCATGGTTTATCTAATTGTAAAACAAGGTTTAATATTTGAAATCACCAAGATGTAGTTAGTTGAGTACTTCATCATGTTAAGATCCACCATGAGGTTTGACCATGTCATTGTGTATGTTCATATGTTGTCATTCTTGGTGAGACCATAGAACCAAAATTCCATGAGAACATACATTATTTCATTGCTCTTTTAAGCTGTTCATTTTCCAAAATGTGTTGGATGTTCTACATTTCATGTCTCCTTATCGTAGTGATTAGAATGAGAGGGTATGTTAACATTTCCTCACAAACACTATTTAGTTTTTCAAACTCCTAGAATTGTTACTTCTACAGTCAAAGGCTTTACAGAATAGAAATGATTTTTTTATTAGAAATATTAGTTATAATCCATGTTTGTGCCTTCATGGACTATTGTAACTCATGTTTCTTGCGTATTAGTCTTATCTATCCATGACCAATAATTTCAAAGCTAGTATTGATGGTTCTAGGGTGCACAAAAAAGGAAGGTAATATGGGGATTTAAAATTTTTCATCACCGTAGCAACAAGAACTTAGTCACCTCTGATGATCTAAGATGTAGTATGGTTTGAGGACCTCAATATAATTAGTCAAAGCATTGAAATCATAATTAAATGAGAACCCATTTTTAATCAATGTGTTCATGTGTATTGTATGTCAATGAAGATCATTTCACAAAGGATCTAAAGTTGAAACCCTTAAGAACATCAACACACACTTCAAGAATCATAATGCATGTTGTTTTTTGAATTCCAAGTTCTAGTGCAGAGCACCAATGTTCTCTTCAATGTCATGAAGATCATCTTAATATCATTCCTTGAATCCACGAATGAGTTTTGGGATTTTTGGCTAAGTTTGATCATTTATCTCTCAAGGATTCGATAGGAGAGAGAAGATCTCAATTCTGACTGATAAAAAATACATGGAATGAGCTTCTCCTCAACATTATAGTAGATTCCTGAAATACCTAGTTAGGGTTACCCGATCTTGCCTATATTTAACATAAACTAAATAAGTAATAAATAATTAATTATAATGAACTAACTACATAATAAATATTATTAATATTTATTTTCAGATACATGTAATTTATATTACTTGATAAACTTGAGTCATTAACTTAACTCATAATTTCTAAAAATATTAAATGAACCTTGATTATTAAAATAACATTTGTTCGCATTTTATTATTCCTTTTATTTACTTAAAAACTTGTAAATAAAATCAATAAATAAATTCAACTCAGTTATTCTTTAATAGAATAGTAATTAATTTATTTATTTATTAGTGATCAATAATTATTGAACAAATCCCAAACATCATTGTGGGTCCCACCATGTCCTATATACCTATCAAAAAGAATTGGTTAGATTCTTTAATACGCTATTGTGTTTGACCATCTTTTCCCTTTTCTTGATAGTAGTGAATATTATCCATAGACTAGGACTAGATTATAGAAACTCATCAAATACCCTAAAGAGATAATGAATAATCATAGAAATGAAATCCATTATACAAACATGCACTATGTAATATTATATCTTTTTCATATGATATCTTATAAAGTAGGATGCACACTTATATCATCATCCTTTCTTTATTTATTATTTGTTGATCTAACTGGATAGAAATACCTTCGACTAACATGACCATCGATTTATGATGGTATTACCATATTGATCTACTAGGAACAAAATATCACTTCCTCAATCTGGAAGTGAAAAATTCTATCTTTATCATTCAACCAATGTCATACCTTTAAGGACGCACCCAACACAAGCTACCTTTCCATGACTTCAATGTCATGGCTTTTGTATTGTGTCACTGTACACTATCAAATGTCACAAATTGATAATGATATCAATCCAACAGATCAATACACATGTCTGTAGATAGGAACTGCCATTGACACCAAAAACATGCAGTGTTCTTATTAGCGTGTTTTCCTCATGATCTCACATACTAGAGAACACCATGTGTAGTGTTTATAAGAATAAGTTTTAGTGATTATGAGCCCCCAACACCTAATAGTCATAAATCAACTATTTCTAATTATTATAATGTATCTTGATCAAAGGATATATGTTTAAGATTAATTTAATAGTATCTTGAGGTTCTCATTATAGCCTATAAACTACTATAACTTTTGATATGATAAATAATATATTTAAAATTCCATTTAAATAGTGAACATAGAAATATCAATAGTATAATTGTAAGTGAACAACATGCATTACTCATTGTACACATTGTATAATAATGGAAAAGTTCAGATAACGTTGGTTCCAGGGAACCCACCATTACAACACTCCCACTTGAACTATAGCCAAGTTGTTATCTTTTCCTTTTAACACTCATGTGATAAGATCACGTTTCTAAAATTTTTTGGATTTAATCATAGGAACCTATCACGACCTGTCCCCCAGGGCCCATACCATGACTTCCCCAAGACCGTCTTCCATAGGCCAGGGGCTGGAGACTTGCACTGAGGAGTCATATCAAAAAAAAAGGGAAGTCATTGCGTTTAAACCTGTACACACACACACAACACAAATTGCGGAAAGGTAAACACTAAGTAAACCACAACTATCACTGAGATAACTAGTGAAGGGACAGTACAAACTGAAAGGTAAAAAAGGAAAAGAATATAAGCCCAAAACCTTGAGAAAAAGTATATCTTCTAAGGTCTGTATACTCGAGACCCTACCTGAAGGGTAGGTGATGGGTAGATGCCAGTAGCCGTAGAAGTACGCTCTTCTTTCCTGTCTCACTAAGCAAAACCCGGTCCCGAACCACCAATGTCTCCATCGAAGAGTTTATTTTCTGTATGAAACATGAAACATCTGGGCAAAGCCCATGTAGGAGTGATTAACACAATACATAGTAGGGACACCAAACCAAAAAGAAAATACAACAAAGCAAGACCACACAGTAATATCACACAGCAAGACCACACAACAAAGATATCTCACACCAGATATAATTCAAAGTATAGAAAGAAATACTATCAGTCGTAAAGATGAATCTTCTTTTAATGATGATGGACACACCCATAATGATCCACTAAGGTCTGCACGGCTACTGGACCACTCAGGTCCGCTCAGATGCTGGACCACTGAGGTCCGATCGACTGCTAGAGCATTGAGGTCTGCTCATCTGTTAGACCACTAAGGTCTGCTCATTTGCTCGACCACTGAGATCTGCTCATCTGCTAGACTACTGAGGTCTTCTTGTCTTCTAGACCATTGAGTTCTACTCATCTACTAGACCACTAAAGTCTTCTTATCTACCACTGCCACAACCTTGTGTCGCGGCCACTTGCTGATGTCATGGCCCACCTGGCCATAGCCCTTCCAGCCCGATGCCCCCATCTATCACAGCCTCCTACTATGGGACAATATGTCAATGCACCGCTAAGGTCCCGTATGGACTGTGGGTACCATCACCACCAAATTTATTAGGCCATAAAAAACAAAAAGAATGAAAGAAGAGGAGAGGGTAAGGAGTCGCACATAAGAACACCCAAATAATGATCCAGGTCATTTTTTGTGTTCCCCAAGTGCGTTCTTGATAGCAAGATCGTGAAGAACCAAAATAAGGTGGAATAATCACTAAGATAAATATATAATTTATCTCGTATCATCAACCATCCCATGTGAATGACATATTCATAGGTTTACTTATTCGTGAATTAACATGCATTCCTTGTTTAAAAGAAAGAATATGGAAAAGAAATTCACACAGAAAATCATCAAACTCCTGCCTGGGAAAGTATATTGCTCAAGGATGATCATTTGTTATCATATGTTGATCTATAGTCCTGAATCTTTTCTCCAAGTGTGTCATCTAATTCATTGGCGTTCATCATTGGAGAGGTTTCCTTCATCGTTCGTCAGAGGAATTCCAGGGTTGTTCACCAACCCTGGATTCCTTGTTTAATTAATGAATAAAGACATGTTCACATTACATTATCTCCACCCCAATCCATTAATTAGGTTCATTAATGGGATTCAGCATTGTCTCATTTTTGCAGTTCATCACTAATGAGTCATTGCGTAATGAATAAGACGAAAAAATAATAAAATAGATTTTTAAGTTATTTTATTTTTTTCCAAAAATTCTAAAAACTAAATTTCACCCTCAACCCGCACCAGTCGAGGTTAGGATACTTCTAAGGGAAGTACACCCTCATGAACTCAATGGTACTCTTGTATTTTCAATCTAAGTTACCTTTTAGGAGTTATAATTATTTGAAAATAAAATAATCATTATTCAATTACTTTATTTATGGCTAAAAACTAATTTCCATAGTTGTCCCATTTCGGCAAATGTTAGGCCCTTTTTAGGTGAATCCCAACACTTGGAATTCAATTATTACTTCATATTTTTTATCTGGGCACTGGTTCAAAAGTTATAAAAACCCACTCACACGATTATTTAATAACTATAAAAATAGTTCAAAAATATGTTCCAGCCACTCTAGGCCTTGTAATTATGTGTCGTCTAAAAGAATAGACTCGAAATTATCCCATTTAATTTTAATAAAATTACATGGAATTATGGGGAATTATAGACCCACCATGTCTTTGATGGATTGAAATTTTATTATTTATGACTTTACCACATTGAGTAAAAATTATCAAGAGATTATATCCCAAGTAAATTCCCTTTTATCCACTATCAAAACATGAAATATCGAGTAGTATTAATAATATAATTATTATATTGATAAAACTATACTTACTAGGTGAGATTCCAAAAATTGGAAAAAATCATTATGTATTTAACACTACTTCTTTAGTTGTCCTAGAAGTCATTGTTCACGCGGTATTTGTAGACATGTCCACCACTGGCTTGAATGGCCTTTTCTTATTTCATTATCTTGCCCTAACTTTGATACTAGACCATAATGAAATTATAGAAATACTATTTTGTGTCCCCTTATAACTAGTATACCTTCCTATCCATATACTAGGAACATATCTTTTGTACTTTCTCGAGTACAATCAAATAGTTTTGAATGATTCCCTTATAGTTCTCATAGATATAACAGGTATTTTTCTACCATAAATTATATGTTGTAAATATCATATCTTATACATATTTGGGAATATGTGATTGATCCATCATAAAATAGTATGGAATTCAACTAACCACGTTAATATCTTCCCAGGTTCGGTACATGTCTAATTGGAGATATTTATATCATGTCGCATTGGTAATAATTATCTCTTGGATTGTTCCAACTTTTTATTTTTCAATGTGTTGTCAGTATATGTAAAATATAATTGGTCTAAGAAGCAATTAGATCTAACATAGTAGATCTAACCACATATAACTTTGGTTTCTACATTAATTCAATCATAGGAGAGTTAATTTCATCCTAGTATTAACTAACTTTAAGACCAATAGTTATTTTCAATATGTTATCAAACATATTTTACATGGAAAATAATGGAACTACCACTAACCTCTAGAAAAAAACATGGAAAATATTCATTCCAAATGAATATTTTAAGATATAGTTGTGTAATTTAATCCTAAACTATATTTTAACAACTTTCACCTTTATTGGCATTCTTTCATATCGTCATACCTTTTTGGTTGTATCATATAGATATTTTCCAATATTGATGGTCCAGACATCAAATGATCAGTTTAATGATCACAGAATGTATCTATGATAATTAAAATTTAAATGGATTTAGAAATAATAATTTGATGTTACCAATCGATCCTTATTGGTACCATGCTTATGCCATCAGTGTATAGTCTCACATGAATACCCATAGTAGTATTCAAAATAATAAGGCCCTGTATTTTGATACATGGAATCCATTAGTAAATATTAATTGATCTTTTCAATTATAGCTAATTTTCATTTACTACTTGTGGGATTAATTATTCCAAATGGATAATGTTTCACCAGAAGTAGTGAATATAAACCCATTATTATGGGTTTATTCTTCCTAAACTGTATGTGTCTCTAAGACATTCCTTTTTCAAAACTATTTTTAGAACTTTTTCTTATGACTAATATTATTTCATCTCTAGTATTGACAGAATCCAAGGAAATTTTCTTCCCCCTATCTCTAATATAGATATGCAACCTTTTATATAATTATAGTCTATAACTTTAATATATTTTTTCATTATTAGGGTTTTTTGTAATATCCTTATAAATCTTTAGGATGATTACTATATATGAACATTTTTTTGTTTCTTGATGAAAGTTTTTTATATCCTAAACAAACTCTTTTCATCTAAATGCACGTTCTTATGAAAATACATTTATATCATAACAAAACTCATATAAAATCCATTAATCATTATATTTGAAATATGGTTATGGGATATTGTTGTCATTTTTTATGAATATCTTGAAAAACAATGTAAGTATTTGTAATAAATATAACTTGAAGAATAGAAACACATTTTACTTACATCATGACCCTGATGTATAAAAGAAAATGTTTATTTAAGGATTGATTCATGTTGAACTTTATTTATCAATGATAACATTTAAGACTCATCCTTGATTATTCTTATTAGCATCATAACATTGATGTGAATTATTTAATGTCCATTTTGGAATTACTCCATGCTACTTTATATTCATCAATGAATACTTGGTCCAAGTATTATTTGACACACCAGTCTAAAGCACCTTATATAGTTTGAGCATACATATACCAAAAATTACTTTAAAGTTATGTAATAAACACTTAAATATATCTAATGATGTATATTTACCACTATATTACTATTGGAATAGTTCATGCTCTCTAGCTAAAATAATTCAAAAATCATTCTAGATTACCTTTATTTTTAAAAGTCTCTTTTTCAAAAACATAGTACATATGTGTGTCAATAATACCTAAGTTAATTAAATCCAATGATTCTAATGACATACTGGGTATATCCCTAAAAACTAATTCGTTTTTTTTTAAAAGAAAGTATTATCCTATCACAATTGGGTATATAAGTCTTATATTTTATATTAGTCATGTATTTTCAATGATTCTAGAATTATAGAACTATTTTTTGTGTATTAAACACCAAAAAAACATTCATTCTTAAACTGGAATAATGTATCCTTGTTTAAAAGGGATGCATGAGATAAATGTTTCGATAATACTTAACAAATGTTCAACTAGAACCATTTACTTGGAAATTAGAAGTTGTTTGATTCTCACCGCTAATGAAGGAACCACCCTTTCTCAGCCGCTTGGAGAATAAACATTACTTTTAGTAATGTTTCTTTACTTAATTGGTTACATTATTTAAATATACATATGTAATAATAATATTTTATTTAATACCCATAATATATAATAGAAACATTACATATAATCTATGAATATACCAAAAGAAAAAATTTATACTTATTTAATTATATTTATACCATTTAAACATCCAAAGATTTATTTCATGATATGAGAAGAAAATAACCTCATGTTTAATACCTATTTTATTTGAAGTAAATTGTGAAGGTGTATTTGGTTTCACTATTATAATTGGGATTTTCACATTTTCTTTAATCTTGTTCACTATTATAACTAAGGATTAATCTTACTTTAATGTTCTTATTATTTGGTTATCCTTACCTAGAATTTAACTACGTGTTTTCTCCATAACGTTCCTTCTGTAATCAAAAATGAAACTAGTGTAAATGGGTAAATTGATATGATAAAGGGATCTATTGGAAGATCATGATCCATATTTCTATTTACACATATCCATTGTAATCATTATCTATTCATATATTTCTTCACTTTCTCCATACAAGCTTCTCAGAGATTAGATAACTTGTGAAATCATCCATGTCTCAATGTTGTATCCACAAATTACATAAAACATTGATGATAGAATTATGGAATAACCATCGTATGCATTATACAAGAGTCTCCTATAAGATTTTTCTCATGATTGCTTCCTGAGGTGGATTAATAGGTACTGGGGACACTATCAACATGAATTTCAGATATCATAGTACTTTATTCAAGAACCTATACTACCCTTTGTAGATTTTTTTTGCATATGACATTTTATTTTTTCCAAAAGATATTACAATTTACATAATTTATGATTTCCTACTTTATAAAGAAACAAAATCTAGAAGATTAATACATTTATCCCGATTACCAATTGAAAATTATAGATTATTTAAATCATTAAATATATCTCACAATTTTTTCAAACACTAGAAACCCTCTATAATTGAATAAGAATACTTTTTCACTTGAGTATTATAGTGGTAAAGATCTTTGAAACCTTTCCTCATATTTTATAAGCCATATCTATGAGACTAATTATAGAGTTTAAGGTATGAGTTTGATTGGAAAACCACATTAACTCATGGATCCTTGATCTGTTGAGTGAATTCCAGTCTTCTAAAATCATAAGTATGATTTCCTGAAAATTTTCCTCTAAAGTTATAACAAGTTAACTATGGATACCCCTTTGATTCCAAATTCAGTTAAGTTAACTCATCACTCTCATAAGAACCCTCTATTAGTAGGAGTCACCCTCCTTCAAAATAACTTTTTTATTTTCAAAACACTTTTAAGGGGGAAGTGAGAACCCTATAGAAAAACAGATTAAGCATCAAAGGTTACAGTTTACTTATTAAACATAAGTCTAAGATGATTATCATATCCTTCCCTAAACATTTTCATTGGTAGGGAATTTACCTCGCAGTCTGGATCTTCCCCTATTTTATCTTCATAGTTCCTTGCTAGATTCTCCCAAGCCTTCATGTATTCTTCTTTACTGATCTTACTCCTATTGAAGCCTCTA
Source organism: Viscum album (assembly GCA_963277665.1). Taxonomy (NCBI): domain Eukaryota; kingdom Viridiplantae; phylum Streptophyta; class Magnoliopsida; order Santalales; family Viscaceae; genus Viscum; species Viscum album. The sequence continues at coordinate 1,674,563,495 of OY728126.1, forward strand.
ATCAATATGCGATCTTGATTGTCAATTATAGATGGAGAGCGCCCTATAAACCCAGTTTTTTTCAAATTCTAACAATGGAAGGTATTGGATTCTTAATATTTTTTGAGGGTTTTAATATTTTCGATGAATAAAAACTAATGATATTAATATGTTCATACTATTTTGTCATACTCACAATTGAACATTAATAGAAAAACAATCAATAAATCTTTATGCATTTTTCCTGTTTATTATTTTATGTGTTCTCATAGTCAACATGCACATGCATAAAATTATAAATGAAAAAAAAATTACAGGACTATTCTTGGGATTTAAGTATTGGTTGATCCATTTAAACTGAATGGATCAACCATAACCTAGGGGTATCATATAAGATTTAGGTCTTAACTCATGATGCAACTCTCCCCCGGTCAAATGTGTATGTATCTCGTCCGGATATTAACCTTGACTTGGTGTGGCCTATGTCATACATTTCCTTCAGTATATTAAAGATGTACTCACACACAGGTGAAGGGGTCTCAGAAAGAACAATGTACATACAAGAATAATGATGGACGTGTAGGCCTTTATACATATTTAAATGAATAAGATGATACAAAAACTGTTATAAAAATTAACTACTTATTACATACATCACATGCTGGTGATAAATAATTAATTGATATTAACCAGGCATACAGATAGTTGGTCACTACTAAAGATCAGTCGGTATATTAAATAAATGCATGATAAAATTAAATTATAATAAATTTATAGTATGAAGGTAGTTAAATAAACTAAATTATTTATTTAAATTCAAATAAATTATTCTAATAACTTATTCTCATGTGGTCCCATCATTAATTTAATTTTTATTCCAAAAAATAGATTATTCCATCAAAATAATTTTATAAAAAAGTAAAATTAATTTTTTTGGAATATTAAAATATCATTATTTTTTAACCAATAAATATTTTTTAATTAATTTAATTTAATACTAAAATTGAATTAATTAAATTATATTTTGATTATATAGAATTTTACCGAGCCCCAAAACCCCACACAGGACTAATATGGGTCGGGCAGACCCCACGCAGACTCATTACAGGGTGAGAAGACCCCATGTAGGTTTATTCTAGGCTTGGAAGACCCGCCAGGAACTGTTCAAGGTCAGAAATACTATCCTAGGACTTTTTAGTCTTGTACCTCTTGGTCACCTATAGGTATTGAAAAGGATCGTCTCATGTGGGACGTGGCCATGGGTTTGTTGCGGGATCTTGCTAAGATCTGGATGGATCAGTGAAGGTTTTTAAACAATTTCCAGATGAAGAGGCGTTCATCGAACTAGATAAGGCTGAGCCGACAACAACTATCAAGGGAAACAACAACTATCCTAGGAGAACATCTCAAAGTGGTGGATTGTATGGCCCAAAGTGGTCGACGCAATCTAGTCCAGCAGCTCGCGTGTGACTATGGTCAGAGAGCTCGACCACATCAGGACTAGGTGGTGATGAAACGTCGATTCCAGAAGGTTGTAATGCTTGACGTAGCAGTGGTGGTAAATTGATAGTTGAGGAAAGCAAGGGTGATCGATAGGGATAGGCTAATGAGGCTTCAGCCGACACCTGCTGGGGGATGAACTCAAAACGGCAAGACCAGCTGTGGGCGACAATGATGTCTAGGATCAGCTAGGGAGGTAGTGAGGATAGAGTTAGCCAATGATCACATCTATAACTCAGTCCAACAAAGTAGAGAGGGAGGCAGTCGTATGTGAGATATAGACCCAGGCGTATCCCATGCATGGAGAAGAACCCCTCCCCAAACATCATTGGTCAGATTGAATCTGGCCACCAAAATACAATGACCAAAATCTGACCGATCAGCTACCTGGAAATCAAACCAAACAAGGTATATATTCACATATATTTTTCTTTAATTTTAATATCTGAAGAAACATCATTTTTTATCCATAATTATTTTTATGTCCGCAACTTGTCTATCTGAGATCAGACTGAAGCGTGGTTGGATGTGTTGGGACCAAATTAACATACTGTACATAAATTTAAAGTAGAATAATTTTTCTCGGATGATAAAATATACATGATACCTATAATACCAATTGATGGTACCAGGGTGCGTAGAAGAAGTTGGTGGGTCATATATTTAAAAAATTTAATCATCGGAGAAATGAAATTTCCTCAACATTGGCTATCCTAACCTCTGTATGGTCCAAGAATGTATTGTGAATTAATCAGAGAATATAAATTAAAACACAACATGTACCTCATCCAAATCGAATAATGCTCACCTTTCACATGTCACATGATAACGTTGCTCAAATGTTCCAAAGATGAACCACTCTAAATTATCCATACATGCTTCAAGGATCTATTCATGTGTTGTCCGTCAAATTCTAGGTGTTAGCGCGGAGCTCTGACATTATCTTTGATGTCACGATGATCATCTTAATATCATTCCTTCTATCCAAGAAGGAATTCTTGGATCATTCCCTCGATTAATGTGTTTCTCTCTATATGATTCATGATGAAAGATAAGATACCAATTTAGACTGATTAATATTATATGGAATGAGCTTCCCTTTGGCTTATATAGTGGATGTCTAAAATACCCAGTTAGGGTTCCCCATCCCACATTTATTTAATTCCCACTAAATAAGTAATAAATAAATTATTATGATGAACGTACTATGTATTAAATATTATTCATATTTTATAAAGTACTTGTAATATATAATATGTTATAAACTTGAGTTGTAAACTTGACTCATAATTACCACTAATATTAAATAAACCTTGAATATTTAAACAATATTCATTCGTATAATATTATTCATTGTATTTACTTCATAACCTATAAATAATTTCAAATATGAACCTCCTTCAGACATCCATTTCAAGTAGAAAACCCACCATTCTATTTCTAAAAATAATCCCATTTTTCTTGTACTAATAGCTCCAAGATTGATCTTTGGGTTTTCAATAATGAAACTCGATACTCCATCTAATAAGGAATTCAAAAATTGTGTCAGGTGAACCCAATGGAAGAACCAAAATGATAAAACTATAAGTGATTGTGTGAGGAAAATAGAAGAAACTGAGAGGGAAATATTGAAAAAGGATTTAGAATCAACTATAAAATCTATATCCATAGTAGTGGTTTATAAAATTCTAGAATAAAAAGAATAAGATGATGATGATATGAAAACCTATAGGAACTTCCCTCAAAGTCCAAGGTCATGGCCTCCAATAGAAATTATGATTACTAACTGACTACCTATCCCTTCTCCCATAACATGAAACATACAACCAAAAATAAAACAAAAATACTTTTACAACATTACCCTTGAAAATTTTAATCCTTCCCCCTTCCTCTAAGAATAGGAATTTATAAATTGAGTTTCAACAAACCTATCAATTAAAATCATGATTTTGCAGCATGGTGAATTTTCCTAAAAGGGATTTTATGAATATTGAGGGGTAAATTAAGGGAAGATGAAATATTTGAGGTATTATCATAAGAAGTGATATACCTATATCTCATGTGGTAATAAAACAACATAGAGAAGAGATTTTAATAGTACTACATAGAAGAAATTACAATATGGATGTAACACAACATGTGAGAGGGAATTATCACAGCTTGTAATAAGGAATTTGAAAAGTAGTGGAGTCTATCATAAGACATAAAAAATGGATTGTGGCCCATGGATAATAACCCATGTTGTAAAAAGTGCATTTTAATGTGTGACACATTTCTCTAAATGGGAAACAAGGATCGTAGATGGTGATAATGGATAATTGATGTTCTAAAACAAATCATAGATAGTGATATGGGCATATTATGCTACACCGAGAGAAGTATGATGGAGATTTTTTTTTACATAGGGTAATATGGAATCCATCAATTAAATCATATCAGAAAATTCTATTCAAAGCTATTTGGAATGTGGAGTTTGTTGGGGCTTCTAGAGATAGAGTTGGTGTGGAGCAATTGGGGCAGTCATCTGTGGGTAGTGGGGTTAGCTTCTAGGGAAGTGAATTTTTTCTTTCTTTATTAGTTTTTTGTGATAGTTGGGCTGATAGGGTACACTAAATACATGTGGGTAGTGAGTTATAGATCTCTTTTTTTCATTTACCTTAAAGTAGATTTATTGGCAGCATATGGGTCGGTGAGGTGGTCTCTCTCCAATAGTTAATGCGCACAGCAAGTTAGTAGCCTAAGGAGGTGATCTATCCGATTTCATATAGCTATATATAATTCATTTAAATTACTACTATAACTCTTGAATTGATAAAAAAATATATAGTTCTTTGATTTGTTTCTTAAATTATCTCTTTCTTCCCTCTCATATGTACTCATGGTTATAACATTTAGTAACTTTTCTGGGGAACTATTTTCACTAGATGTCATGATTTCCACTAAAGAAGTCACAATTGAAACTCTTTTCTCCTTCCTCTACCTAATTTTCTACTATATTATCTAATTTGAAACCACTACTAGGATCACTAAGATCACTATGTGGATGTTCGGAACAAGATGAGCGTTTAAAGAAATTTGAGAGGAGACGATGATCATAACAATATGTTCTATGATGAAGAACATATTAGCTATTGTTGGATAATAATTGGATAGTATAAAGTGGGTGTTAATGGATATATAGGATAGTTTTCATAAGCTAAAACAAGAAAAGAAAATTACCTACTCTTAGATAATGTATGGTTGTATACAACTGAATAAATATCATCACTCTGGATGCATGACATAGAGGAGTGTCATGTTTCAAGTCTCTGAAAAAAGTATCTTTCTGGGAAAGAAACATGACAGAATGAACACTCAATATTACAGTAGTATCATGGAATAGAGGAAGATTCTATGCCTACATCCCCTTATGATAGGGAACATTATCTTGTCCGAGACATTTATTTTAAAGCATAGTTTAAGTTGATTTTGTAAATGCAGATGAGAATATTTCTTATATTGGAGTGAGACAGATTTTTTTAAAATGCCAAATATTGGAGCTTCCAAGGAAGCTAAAGAAAATATGTTTATAGTTAGTGTCATTAATTTTAGAATAGCCACTAATGATACTCTATTTTTATATGAGATATAAGGGAGAATTTCTCATAGTGAAATAATAACAAATATGTATTTGCTTGAGGGTATGGAGAAGAAATTTAAACCATGTGTGTGTTAGTCTCCTGTGGAAGAACAATGACTGGGTTTTCTTCTAGTTAAACAAGTTCAGTGAGGGATTAAGGTGTAAGTTCAAGAACCATCATAGTGAAATTAGTTTTTGTATGTGCCAAATTATCTTACTAAAGTGGAAGCAAAGGCTACAGTAGTTGAAAGGGTGGCATCTCTTGGAATTCCTTAGAGAGGGATTGGATTATATCTATATTATTCATGGAAAAAAATTTAGCTTTGGAAAAGAGTTTATTTTGGAACATTTTTTAGATAATAATCATTATACTAAAAACATAGGTTGGTTCTTCAAGGAAAAATTCTGCATTGATGTTCAACTTATTAGTTGTAGTAATGGAAAAAATCCTTATAGAATTGTTGGTTGACTCTTAGTTTGTTTTAGGGGTAGTGTTTTCCTAAAAAGGATTTTTCATGCATGTGATTCTTAAGAAAAATAAATCCACCTATGTTTCCCCTAGAATTGGTAATGTTTGGGAAGAATATAGCTTGATTTTGGATGATATAGTGGGAAGATGATCCCACTATCCAGATGAAATAGATTAGTGGCATGTTAGTTCTACAGTAGTCCATATAATGAGATATGTTATCATTTATAGAGAATTTTATTTCCATGACAAGAGATAGCCTATAAATGATGGATAAGTGTACCAATTAATTTATCGATACACTTTTCACTCTATGGAATTACAAGTTGGTACAAAATACATTTATCATAGTCCCTCTATTTCATCCAGTTCTTGGATTAAAAACAATGACATTGGAATTTTATAAGATGATAAAAAATTTATGGCTAAAGATAATGGTTTACATGATAGAGATATAATTACTTATTTATAGATTTAATTTGTTCCAAAACAGTTAGTTAATGGAAAATCTATTGAATTTGGTTCTTTTATTGCTAGTGATCTCTATGATTTCAAGACAATTGGTGTTTATGTTTTAGCTACAAAGTTCCATTAAAACAGTTTTGTGTTATCCATGGGTTTGACATTTTATTTTCCTCTATAGCTATTTTTAGATTCTAATGCACCAAAACATTCCATATAAAGTCTATAGAGTGAAAGATGTGCCTCGTAATGATGAATTTCATTGGGGGATCAAGGAATGAGACTGGTCTTCATAGTCCACCATAGGGGAAAGGTGTTTTTCAGCATGAGAGTAATGTTGGGAAAATGAGAATGATTGGGTTTTTTAGAGATATAATTATTGTGGGGTATTTATTTTTTCATGTGATGGATGTGGGGTTAGTTATTGGGGAGGGATGTTTTTTCATTCTCTCTTTATCAGCTTCTTATAATAGTTGGGTTGGAATGGGATAAGAAATGAAGGGAGGTATTGGGTTAGATATTAGCATTTACTTGGTAGTAGGTTTGTTAGAATTAGTTGGGTTGGTGATGTGGTATCTCTCTCTCTCTCTCTCTCTCTGGAACTCGATGCACATAGCATGGGTAAAGACCAATGAGGTGCCCTCTCTCTCCACTCTAGTTAGTACTCATGATGAGGTGGTGGGTTAGATATTTGCATTTACTTGGTAGTAGGTCTATTGAAAGTAGATGTGTTGGTGAGTTTCTCTCTCTCTCCATTATATTTATCAATCATGGTGATAAAATAGGAAATGTTCCTTCCTCACATTGAGTTTTATAGTGACTGAAAGTTGACTGATAATGGATATTTGATGAGTAAGAATCTAACTTGTTTAATCTGTCCATGTAGTTTTCAGAAGTGATTGCAAGTAAAAGGGACTTTATGAATAATTTTCCCACTATATTGGTTTAAGAAAGTAGAGATAGAGTGAATAAATTTAAGGATAAGATAGTGGATGATGTAAAGAAAAAAATGAGACAACTTATTACAGGGTAATATAACCATAAATTGTACGTCATGACTGATTTAAGGATTGTCAGAGAAAGATATGATGGGTTGTAACAAGATCATGATGCATATTATGGATAGTGATAGGAAATAACATATAATAAGTCATTAAAGAATAAATTCTGAAGACTCTCTATATAATATGAGTACAATTATGGGGAAGATATCACAGTACATGTTATGATGTTCTATTTCACGTGATTAGTGTAATGAGTGGTATCACGAACAATAATAGAATGTTCCATATAACAACCCTACTCTTTATTCTACATTAATTCTTGATTTATTACATAAAATTACACATAATAAAACACACAATATCAATAATTATAGTGACTTTGGGAATTAGTTACATCACATAACAACTTAAAATAGTAAGTAAATCATCTTTATTTAAATCTTTTTTAATATGATCATAATATTCCATCGAATTTAAAACTACATGATATAACATGCGGACATACAAAAAAATGTATGAGCTATAAATCTATGTAAGGGAATAAACATGTAATAACATGAAGAAGATAATACATGTTAGACAATTGGTATATCAATAGAGAATAAAAGTGTTGAGATTCATAAATTTGAACAATGAGGCATGATATAACATGATAATCATAAAGGAAACAGGGGAAATGTGGAAACAACTTAAAACACTTCATCATAAATATTGGTCAATGATAAATTCTAAGACATGATTATGGATAAAGTCCCATAAAGGAATTATGTTTATTCGATATCCCAACATGTTGTCTCATAAGACAAAACATTACCCAATGCATTGGAGAGCTATACAATTTTGGTTGCACCCTTCACTTTCATTTCAGTATCATGATTATGTTTGACACACATATCATATGACATGGATTCATTCATCATAAAAATTTATTACATGATCAATAGTGTTGAATAAATAAATTTATTTCTCAATTAAAATAATTATAAGTGTATAAAGTTGAACACCCTTGATTGGAAATGAGTCTGGTCTTCACTACACAATTTTTTGGCATGGAAAATCTTGGTGAAATTTCCGCATCCCAACAACATCACATAAAAATTAATAAATTTTTATAATGATATAAAAATGGATATATCATCATTTTTACATAAAATGGGTTGTATAAGGGACAAGTAATTACTTATAAAAACATTAGTAATTGAAAATATAAGGCATAATAAAACAAAAAACTTTAATAAATAGGAGAATGAGAGGATCCCTTACCTTGAGAGTGTGACTCCAAATGCAGGGGAGAATCTTTATGAGATTCTAGGGGAACCTTGGGTGGAATCTAGAGACTAAATTTAATACTAATTATGTTGTATAATTATTTTTAATGTATATATATGGGATCTTGTTTGGGATTATATAAAAAAAGAGTGGTAGATTATTTATCATTTATTTAAACTTAGGTTTCAGACTCTATATAACAATATGACCATAACCACAAACCTTCCCATGATTTTTTTACATAGTTTCTTCAAAATGGGAGTTATATTAATTATTTTATAATTTCAAGGTCTGAACATCAAAAAAATCCTTTCTAATGTGGAAGTGACTCATACTCTTAAAGAAATGATTTTAAAAACTTAAAACATATTAATAGTTTTGGATGATTCATAATGGATTTATAAAATAAATAAAGTAAACATAAAATCACATTATTTTGAAGGTAAAAGATATATTTGGTGGTGGATACATTTTATTATATATATCACATCAGTTTAAGGCCATTATAACATCCTAATAAACACCCTATATTTATACAGTGTTTATTTTTTACCCAAAAATTTGACTGTCTCATAAAATTATAAAAACTTATCTATTTTATAATTTCAACATTATAATTCCAAAAATATTTTTTTTCAAAATAATTTTCTAAATATGTTCATTTTTAATTTTAAAATAATATAAATTTATTGAGAAATGATGGGGTTTTCTGATAATAACAGTTGTTTAACCATTATAAAAATTACATTTGAATTCATGAAATTTATATGATCATTTATCTTTAATAAAAATTATATAATAATAATATTTTAATAAAATATTATTTATTTCTTAAATCCATTAATTCTTAAAAATAAATTTCAAATTTGAATTTGTATATTACCAAAAAATAAAATTTATGGTTTATTATATCAAAGTAAAAATTATTTATAAAGTATTAACAATATGACTAAAATATATTAAATATTCTATAAAAAATAATTCACATACTCATACTTATATGGTCTTGATACATATCCCTTTAATACACTAGAAAACACCCTATGGGTAAGGTGCACAATTGTTAGACTTTCATGGGGTGGTTTGGCATACATGGTTTGGGTTATGATCTCGATGAGCTTGAAATATTATCGTAAATGGTTTCTATAATTCTTATGTTAGTGGATATCATCATGGGATTTTTCAAGGTAAATTCCTGGAGATTATATTTCCCTCAGAAGCTATAATAAATGGTATACAAATGGTACAATCCTACTGGTTGATGCCATCACTTCCTTTGTCTTTGTTAATTGGATTTATAAAAACTAGATATTTATACTAATAATATGATCACTATTAAATGGATATATTATTAATGGTAGATGTTATTAATTATCTTTTATATAATATAGTGTATAATAAAACCATATAATTTCATGTGTTTTTTATAACCATATTATATAAATATACATTTAATTAAATTGTAAGGAGAATTTTATTTATAACATTTTGGTTCGTTACAATATTCTTCCCTTTAGAAATTTCACCCTTGATTTTTTGTTTTCCCACACTAAATTAGATGAGGGGTTTTCTATTTCATCACTTCAACTAATTCCCACATCATATCTTCATACTTTTTGATTCTCTATAACACATTAACCAGGTGCATTATCTTATTTCATAGAATATTGTCTCTAAAATATAAGATCTTCACCAGTTACTCATAAGAAAGATAATTCTACAAAAGTACCACATTTGGATTGATAACATGTGAGGGGTCTAGTATGTACTTCATAAATATGGATACATGTAATAAATCATGTACTTGAGATAGGTTGTTTGGGAGTTTTAGTTGATAGGACGCTGCTCTGATGTGATCAAGAATCTCAAAGGGCTGGATATATCTTAGACTAAGCTTCTCCATATTCAAAAATCTCATCACATTATTCCATGGAGATATGATAAGGAATAAAATATCTCCAATATAAAACAATAGGATTCTTTAACAATTTTCACCATATATATTTTGTCAACTATGAATAGCCTTGATGTGCTACTGAATTATCTTAACCTTTTTCCACTATTTCATCCACCATTTTAGGACCTAACGGTTATTGTTCCCCACGTTCATCCAAAATTCATGTGTTTTTACCTCTCCTCATAATGGTATTTGTAGGGATCCATTTGGGTTCTTTATTAGAAATTGTTATTTTATGAGAACTCAGCCAGATGAAGATGTTGATCTCATCCTCCTTTGAATTAAATTGAGTATGATATCAATATTTCCTCGAGTGTATGAACATTATAATTGGATTGGACATCAGTTTGCGGGTGATAATACATGTTTAAGTTCAACTCATTATTTAGATCATTTTGGATACTCTTCTGGAACTTGGAGGTAACTCTTTTATCTTTATCAGACACAATCGATAGTTGTATTCTATATAGCCTCACCAAATTTATGATGTATATGCATGCCACTTGATCCTGTGAGAAGTCCTCTTGAATTATGATAAAATGATCTATCATTGTAATACAATGAAAAACAACCAATATATAATTTTTCCATCTACATGTCTTCAGATGAATAACAAAAAATTCCATGTTTATGTTTTTATATTTCCATGTTGGTATGTGTAATGGTTGAATCATTCCCTAAGATATTTTCCGTTCCATATACACAAGACATATTGATGTATATTCCGTGATATCCTTCTTAATATTGTCTCACCAATAGTTTTCTTTGAGATATTGATTCATCTTGGTGATTCTAGGATGGATAGAGATGGTTTATCTATGTGAATCATCCAACAACTCCTTCTTTAACTAAGTATTTTATGGTATACATAGTCTTAACTAAAATCTCACAACTCCTTCACTGGCATTTAACTTCATTGATATCCTTTTTCTTATAGTTTCTACTTTCTTCGGAATTCATACGTCATCTCTTTGAGCATTGTTTATCTTCTATAGAATAGATGGTTGAAAAATCATTGGTGAAAGGATTGATTATGTTTCTACATTTATGATTTCCATGTCTATCCTCTTCAAGTCTAAGAAGATCAGATCCCTCTCAATTCTTATCAATGATATAATTTATGGATACTTTATACCTAGAGAATCTGGCACTTTAATTACATTCCCAAGATGGTAGTGGATTGATAACTTATAGACCTTGATGAGATATGACTATATTTTTTGGTGGATATTCAACTCTTTCCATGTGAATTTATACTTGAGTTTGTTGTGATAAGTATATATATCACACTTCTCCCAAAAGATATAATGTCTCTATATTTTCAAAGGGGAGATCATTGTAACCAACTCGAGATCATGAATTGGGTAGTTTGATTTATCCAATTTTATCTAATATGACTTTGTTATTCTGTATCAACACACAGCCCGATCCCTTTTTTGAAGCATCACTGAATACCATCAAAAGTTCTCCAATTGTGGGTAGTGAGAGTGCAAGTGTAGTGATGAGCCTCTATTTTTAACTCCTTGAAGACATCTTCACACTGAACATTCCAAGAAAACTTGACTCCCATCCATGTTAACTTGATTAAAGGGTTTTGACATCACAATAAATTTCTCAAAAATTGATGATAGTACCCAGCTAATCCAAGGAAACTATGGATATCTATAATAGATGTTGGCCTCAACCATCCTTCAATTTAATTAATTTTTAAAGATTCTGAAGATATTATATTTCATGTTATGATATTCCATAGGAATGAGACTTCCTTCAAAAATGTATTACATTTTTTTACTTGGAATAATGATTCTCCTTTCGTAAGGTCTTTAGTGCAGTGATCAGATGTTCCTCATCCTCCTCCTTTATTTTGGATTATATGAGAATATCATCTATAAATACTGCCAAAAAAATTCAAGGTAATCCCTAAATACTCTACTCATAGAGTCCATGAATATTTTTGGATCATTAGTGAGTTTGAATAGAATTACTATGAACTCATAATTCCATTACATTGTACAAAAAAAATTCTTAGGGATATATTCTCTATTCTCCCAAACATGGTAACATCCCAACCACAAATCCACCTTTGAGAAGTACTATGATCTAAATAGATGATTGAACAAGTCACTAAAACATGGTAGAGGATACATGTTCTTTATCATGATCTTTTTGAGCACATGATAATCAATGAAAAGGTTCATTAACCCATCATTATTCTTCATAAAGAGGACTTGTGCACCCCATGAACTACTAGAATTTGAGGTATTTAAAATGGGCTATTTGCGACAGGATCCCGTCGCAAATGATCTTTTGCGATGGGGTCCCGTCGCAAATAGCCTGTTGCAGAAAACTGCGTCTCAGATAGTTCTCTGATTATATATATTCTATATATAAAAACATGGTGGGACTGGACTATTTTCCCGTAGCAAATAGTTTTCTAATTATATATATTATATATATCAAAACCTGTTGCGATGGGCCCATTGCAAAAAAAACATATTTGTGACAGACCAGGTTTTCCCATCGCAAATACTTATTTAAAAAAATATACTGACTATTTGTGATGGGAGCCCATCACAAAAGGTCTCGTCGCAAATACATAATAAAATAAAAAATATATATTCAATAAAATTATGATAAATTAATATTAGAAAATAATAATAATATTTATAATATTTAATATAAATAATATCATATTATATAATAATAATACTAATATTAATAATATAAAAAAATTATATTATCATAATATTAATAATAATATAATACTAATAATATAATAATGTTATTATTATTATTATTGAAAAAATAATATTAATATTATTAATATAAAAAAATTATAAAATAATAACTCTCAATATTCGCAAAAAATATAAAAAAATAAAAAAAATATTAAAAATAAAAAAAAATACAAAATAAATACAATATTCGCACTAATATAAAAGACAGAAATTGTAAATAGTTAATATTACAACAAAAATTGAATTCAAATATTTTTTTTAAAAAAGTCATTGGGGGTAGTCTTCTAGAGGAGGTGGAAGAGCTGGAGGAGATGGTGGAGGAAACTTCATCCCTAAACTACGAGTCAGATGACGCATGTACTCCATCTAATCGTGATGTTGTTTCTGCCATCGATGTGTCTCACTACTAGAAATTAAGCCTCTACCAACAGTTTTAAACCATTAGTAAAGGCTGCCAAACCATTGTTATATAGTATACCAACGATTTGGAAAACCATTGGCAAGTAAGGTGTGGTAGTAGGCCATTACCAACGGTTTTTGTATAACCGTTGGGAAAGGCAGTGTAATTGGAGTATCTTCAACGGTTTTACAAACTGTTGGCAATACTGGCAGTCTAAATGTTTTTACCAACAGTTTCCAGAAACCATTGGTATATATTGTATACTAAAAACTATACCAACGGTTTAGAACCATTAGTATCGTTTTTAAATTTCGAATTCCACAACTATTATACCAACGGTTTAAAACCATTGGTAATGTGTTTTTCCAAAACAGTTATACAAATGGTTTAAACCCATTGGTAATGTGTTTTTTCAGAACTATTATACCAACGGTTTAAAACTATTGGTAATGTGTTTTTCCAGAACTATTATACCAATGGTTTAAAACTGTTGGTAATGTGTTTTTTCAGAACTGTTACACAGCAGTCCTCCAGCAGCCCCTCTAGAGTACGCCTGCATAAAAAATATCACAAAAACCACATACAGACATAAAAAAGCATAAAAACACCTAAAATAGCACAAAAATAACACATAAACCCATAAAAATCTTTCAACCATGTCTTCTACTACAATTCCCTATTTCAATCTTCATATGACAACAATCATCAAATAGAGTTAATAATAGTTTCAATAACTCAAACATTATTTACACCCATTTCTATCTTCAAATGACAACCATTCTTCTAGTAGTAATTAACCTCACCCCTGCACAGCCCCCCATGTCCCCATTAAATTATAATAGTCATAATAGTCTGAGAAATACTTATTAGAGTTGAATAAGAGTTTGAAATTGGCTCAAATCCCAATATTTTTTTTTGATCCTATGTTTGGGTATGTAATGATTTGTGATGCATTTTTCATTGAACTTGTATTTTTATAATATATGGTGAAAAGGTATTTTCTTATGAGTCTCTTCACTTATTATCCCATGAGTGAAACTACCCAATGCATGAAAAAGAGTTTGCGACTATCGTTGATGAGTGTAAATTTCAGTTGTTGTATTCACATAAAATGATGTCCTTTTGAAACAAAATAGAGACACTTTGAGTGGTGTTGACCACACCACGGATCGGATTGAGGTGGGGTTGACATTTACACGTCACAAATGACCTATGGATAATATTCTTAAAGTATCAACACAATCTTAATGCGTTTGGTCAGTTTTCCATATGCCGGTTGTTTTTACTTAAAAGTGTATCCATTTTAAACAAAAGAAAGACACTTTGAGTAGTATCGGCCACATTGTGCCTAAGATTGAGGCGGGTTTGACTTGTACACGTCACAAATGACCCATGGATCGTTTTCCTAAAGTATCAATATAATCTGAATGAGTTTGGTCCATTTTCCGTATGTCAGTTGTTTTTTTCACTTAAAATGTTGTCCATTTCAAAGAAACGTGAGACGCTTTGAGTGGTTCCGACCACATCTCACCTCGGATTAAGATGAGGTTTACTTTTACATGTCCAAAATGACCCATGTATTTTTGTCCTAATGTTTCAACAGAATTCGAATGCATTTGGTCGGTTTTTCATATGTCAGTTGTTGTTTTCACATAAAATCATGTCCATTTTAAACAAAAGAGAGATAGTTTGAGTGGTGGAGGCCACACCGCACCTCAGATTGATGTGGGCTTGACTCGTACACATTAAAAACAACCCGTGGATCATTTTCCTAAAATATTAACACAATCTGAATGTGTTTGGTCCATTTTATGCATGCCAATTGTTGTTTTCAGTTAAAATCTTGTCCATTTAAAACAATAGAGAAACACTTTGAGTGGATCCATCCACACTGGCCCTCGGATTGAGGAAGGGTTAACTCTTACACGTCACATATGACCCATGGAACATTTTCCTACAGTTTCAACAGAATCCAAATGCATTTGGTCAGTTTTCCGTATGTCAGTTGTTGTATTCACTTAAAATGATGTCCTTATGAAACAAAAGAGAGACACATTGAGTGGTGTCGGCCACACAACACCTTGTATTGAGGCGAGGTTAACTTTTACAAGTGAAAAAGGACCAATTGATCATTTTCCTAAAGTATCAACACAATTCGAATGTGTTTGGCCGGTTTCGACCACCCCACGCACGCTTCTCAAGCGTGCCGAACACCTAAAAAACACATATTCAGTTGTGCCATGAAAACCACAAGTCCGAATGATGTGTTGTCTCCTCTTACACCTCCAAAATAATAATTAGGGTGTTCTCGTGTGATTTTAAGTCATTCTGATGTTGTTCGCCATGCATTTGACCATTAAACGCATGTTTTGACCATTTACGACACGCGGAGTGCGTTTTCGGCCAGCGCTGTCACATGACACCTCTGATTGATGTGTCGTCTAGCCAGCCATTTCAAAATTCACCCACCCTTTGTTCTCGTTTGATTTCATAGAATTCTGAGGTCATTCGGCCAGTTTCGACCACCCCACGCGCGCTTTTCGAGCGTGCCAAACACCTAAAATACACATATTCAGTCGTGTCGCGCAATCTGCGCGTCTGAATGATGTTTCATCTCCTCTCACACGTCAAAAATAATAATTAGGGTGTTTTCATGTGATTTCAAGTAATTCTGATGTCGTTCGGCATGCATTTGACCGTTAAACACATGTTTTGGCCATTTACGACACGCGGAGTGCGTTTTCGGCCATCGCGGTCACACGACACCTCCGATTGACATGTCGTCTAGCTGACCATTTTACAATTCATCCACCCTTTGTTGTCGTCTGATTTCCTGGCATTCTGAGGTCGTTCGGCCAGTTTCAACCACCCCACGCACGCTTTTCAAGCGCGTTGAACACCTAAAAACACATATTCAATTGGGTCTTGCAAACCACACGTTTGAATGACCTTTAGTCTCCTCGTACACCTCAAGAATAATAATTAGGGTGTATTTTTGTGATTTCAAGTCATTCCAATGTCGTTCGGCATGTGTTTGACCGTTAAACGCATGTTTTAGCCATTTACGACATGCAAAGTGCATTTTCGGCTAGTGCGGTCACACGACACCTCCGATTGACGTTCCGTCTAGCTGACCATTTCACAATTCACCCACCCTTTGTTTCCGTCCGATTTCATGGCATTCCAAGGTCTTTCGGCCAGTTTCGACCACCCCACGCATGCTTTTCAAGCGCGTCGGACACCTAAAAAACACATATTCAGCCGTTTCACGCAAACCGCATGTCCAAATGACGTTCCGTCTGCATGTACACCTCAAAAATAATAATTAGGGTGTTTTAGTGTGATTTCATGTCATTCTGATGTCGTTCGGCATGCATTTGACTGTTAAACACATGTTTTGGCCATTTACAACACGTGGACTGTGTTTTCGGCCAGCGCGGTCACACGAAACCTCTGATTGATGTACCGTCTGGCTGGCCATTTGACAATTCACTCACACTTTGTTGTCCTCTGATTTCATGGCATTCTGAGGTCGTTTGGCTGGTTTCGACCACCCCACGCGCGCTTTTTGAGCGCGCCAAACACCTAAAAAACACATATTTAGTCATGTCGCGCAATCCGCGTGTCTTAATGACGTGTTGTCTCCTCGTACACCACAAGTATAATAATTAGGGTGTTTTAGTGTGATTTCAAGTCATTTCGATGTCGTTCGGCATCCATTTGACCGTTAAACGCATGTTTTGACCATTTTCGACACGCGGAGTGTGTTTTCAGCCACTACGGCCACACGACACCTCTGATTGATGTGTCGTCGGTCCAACCATTTCAAAATTCACCCACCCTTTGTTTTTTGTCTGATTTGATGGAATTAAGAGGTCGTACGGCCGGTTTCGACCACCCCACGCATGCTTTTCAAGCACGCTGAACACCTAAAAAACACATATTCAGTCGTGCCACGCATACCGCGCATCCGAATGACGATCTGCCTCCTCTTCCACCACATGAATAATAATTAAAGTGTTTTCATGTGATTTCAAGTCATTATGATGTCGTTGGGCATACATTCGACCGTTAAATGCATGTTTTGGCCATTTACGACACGCGGTGTGCGTTTTCATCCAGTGCGGTCACATGACACCTCTGATTGACATTCCGTCTGGACGACCATTTCACAATTCACCCACCGTTTGTTGTCGTCCGATTTCATGGCATTCTGAGGTCGTTCGGCCGGTTTCGACCACCCCGCCCCGCACTTTTCAAGCGTGCCAAACACCTAAAAAACACATATTCAGCCATGTCACGCAAACCACGCATCCAAATGACGTACTGTCTCCTTTTACATCTCAAGAATAATAATTAGGGTGTTTTGGGTGATTTCAAGTCATTCCAATGTCGTTCGGCATGCATTTGACCGTTAGACACATGTTTTGGCCATTTACGACATGCAGAGTGCGTTTTCAGCCAACACGGTCACACGACACCTCCGATTGATGTGTCGTCTAGCCGATCATTTCCCAATTCACCCACCCTTTGTTGTCGTCCGATTTCATGGAATTTCAAGGCCGTTTGGTCAGTTTCAACCACCCCACGCGCGCTTTTCGAGCACGTCGAACACCTAAAAACACATTTTCAGTCGTGTCGTGAAAACCGCATGTCCGAATGATGTTTCATCTCCTTATACACCTCACAAATAATAATTATTGTATTTTTGTGTGATTTCAAGTCATTCAGATGTCGTTCGGCATGCATTTGACCATTATACGCATGTTTTGGCCATTTACAATAGGCGGAGTGCGTTTTCAGCCAGCGCGGTCACACGAAACCTATGATTGATTTGTCGTCTGGCCGACCATTTCACAATTCACCCACCATTTGTTGTCGTCCGATTTCATGGCATTCTGAGGTCGTTCGGCAAGTTTCGACCACCCCACGTGCGCTTTTCGAGCGTGCTGAACACCTAAAAAACACATATTCAGTCATGCTGTACAATACTCACGTCCGAATGACATTTCGCCTCCTCATACACATCTCAAATAATAATTAGTGTGTTTTCGTGTGATTTCAAGTCATTCTGATGTCGTTCGGCATGCATTTGACCGTTAAACGCATGTTTTGGCCATTTACGACAGGCGGAGTGCATTTTCGGCCAGTGAGGTCACACGACACCTCTGATTGACATGCCATCTAGCCGACCATTTAAAAGTTCACCCACCCTTTGTTTTCTTCTGATTTCGTGGCATTACGAGGTCGTTAGGCTGGTTTCGACCACCTCACACGCGCTTTTCAAGTGCGTCGAACACCTAAAAAACACATATTTAGTTGTGTTGTACAATCTGCGCATCCAAATGATGTGTCGTCTCCTCGTACATCTCACGAATAATAATTAGTGTGTTTCCCCGTGATTTCAAGTCATTCTGATGTCGTTCGGCATGCATTTGACCGTTAAATGCATTTTTTGACAATTTACGATAAGCGGAGTGCGTTTTCAGCCAGCGCGGTCATACGACACCTCTGATTGATGTTCTGTATGGCCGACCATTTCACAATTCACCCACCATTTGTTGTCGTCCGATTTCATGGCATTCTGAGGTCGTTCGTCCGGTTTCGACCACCCCACGTGTGCTTTTCAAGTGCGGCAAACACCTAAAAACACATATTCAGTCGTGCCGCGCAAACCGCACGTCCGAATGATGTTTCATCTCCTCATACACCTCAAGAATAATAATTAGGGTTTTTTCGTGTGATTTCAAGTCATTTCGATGTCGTCTAGCATGCATTTGACCGTTAAACGCATGTTTTGGCTTTTTACGACACGCGGAGTGCCTTTTCGGCTAGCGCGGTCACACGACACCTCTGATTGACATGACGTATGGCCGACCATTTTACAATTCACCCACCCTTTGTTATTGTTCAATTTCATGGCATTCCAAGGTCATTCGGCCAGTTTCGACCACCCCACGCGCGCTTTTCGAGTGCGCCAAACACATAAAAAACACATATTCAGTCGTGCCGCACAATCCGCACATCCTAATGATGTGTTGTCTTTTAGTACACCTCACAAATAATAATTAGGGTGTTTTGTGTGATTTCAAGTCATTCTACTGTCGTTCAGCATGCATTTGATCGTTAAACGCATGTTTTGGCCATTTACAACACGCAGAGTGCGTTTTCGGCCAGCATGGTCACACAACATCTCCGATTGATTTTTTGTCTGGCCGAACATTTTACAATTCACCCACCCTTTGTTGTCATCCAATTTAATGGCATTCCGAGGTCGTTCGACCTGTTTCGACCACCCTACCCGCACTTTTCAAGCACGCCAAACACCTAAAAACACATATTCAGTCGTGCCATGCAATCTGCACATTTGAATGACATTTCGTCTCCTCGTACACCTCATGAATAATAATTAGGGTGTTTTCATGTGATTTCAAGTCATTCTAATGTCGTTCGGCATGCATTTGACCGTTAAACGCATGTTTTGGCCATTTACGACAGGCAGGGTGCGTTTTCAGCCAGCGTGGTCACACGAAACCTCCCATTGACATGCCGTCTAGCCAAACATTTCACAATTCACCCACCATTTGTTTTCATCCGATTTCATGGCATTCTGAGGTCGTTCGGCTAGTTTCGACCACCCCACGCACGCTTTTCATGTGCATCGAACACCTAAAAATACATATTCAGCTATGCCATGCAAACTGTGGGTCCGAATGACGTTCTGTCTCCCCGTACACCTCAAGAATAATAATTAGGGTGTTTTTTGTGATTTCAAGTAATTCTAATGTCGTTCATCGTGCATTTAACCGTTAGACGCATGTTTTAGCCATTTACGACACGCAGAGTGCGTTTTTGGCCAGCGTGGTCACACGACTCCTCCGATTGACATGTTGTCTGGCCGACCATTTTAAAATTCACCCACCCTTTGTTGTCGTCCGATTTCATGGAATTCCGAGGTCGTTCGGCCTGTTTCAACCACCCCACGCACGCTTTTCAAGCGCGCCGAACACCTAAAAAACAGATATTCAGCTGTGCCGAGAAAACCGCAGATCCGAATGATGTGTCGTCTCCTCTTACACCTCACGAATAATAATTAGGGTGTTTTCTTGTGATTTCAAGCCATCCTGATGTCGTTCGGCATGTATTTGACCGTTAAACGGATGTTTTGGCCATTTACGACACGCGGAGTGCATTTTCGGCCAGCGCGGTCACACGACACTTCCGATTGATGTTCCATTTGACCAACCATTTCACAATTCACCCAACCATTGTTTTCGTCCGATTTCATGGCATTCTGAGGTTGTTCGGCCAGTATCGACCACCCCACGCGCGCTTTTCGAGTGCGCCAAACACCTAAAAAACACATATTCAGTCGTGTCGTGCAATCCGCATGTCTGAATGATGTGTCGTCTCCTCGTACACATCACTAATAATAATTAGGGTTTTTTTCGTGATTTGATGTCATTCTGATGTCGTTCGGCATGCATTTGACCATTAAACGCATGTTTTGTCCATTTACGACACGCGGAGTGCTTTTTCGGCCACCGCGGTCACATGACACCTCCAATTGATGTACCGCCTTGTCGACCATTTCACAATTCACCCACCCTTTTTTGTCATCCAATTTCATGGAAATCTGAGGTCGTTCGGCCGGTTTCGACCACCTCATGTGCGCTTTTCAAGCGCGCCACACACCTAAAAAACACATATTCAGCCGTGTTGTGCAAACCATGTGTCCGAATGATGTGACGTCTCCTTGTACACCTCGAATAATAATTAGGGTGTTTTTGTGTGATTTCAAGTAATTCTAATGACGTTCGGCATACATTTGACTGTTAAACGCATGTTTTGGCCATTTACAACATGCGGAGTACATTTTTGGCCAGCGCGGTCACACGACACCTCCGATTGACATGCTGTCTGACCGACCATTTCACAATTCACCCATCCTTTGTTTTGTCCAATTTCATTGAATTCTGAGGTCATTCATCCAGTTTCAACCACCCCACATGTGCTTTTCAAGCGCATCAAAAAACTAAAAAACACATATTCCGCTATGCCGCGCAAACTGCACGTTCTAATGAAGTGTCGTCTCCTCTTACACCTCACAAATAATAATTAGGGTGTTTTCGTGTGATTTCAAGTCATTCTGATGTTGTTCGGCATGTATTTGACCGTTAAACGCATGTTTTGTCCATTTACGACATGCGGAGTGCGTTTTCGGCTAGCGCGATCACACGACACCTCTGATTGACGTGTCGTCTAGCGGAACATTTCAGAATTCACCCACCCTTTGTTTTTGTCCAATTTCATGGCATTCTGAGGTCGTTCGGCCGGTTTCGACCACCCCACGCGCACTTTTCAAGCGCGCCAAACACCTAAAAATACATATTCAGTCGTTCCGTGCAACCTGCACGTCCGAATGACATGTTGTCTCATATTACACATCAAGAATAACAATTAGGGTGTTTTCGTGTGATTTAAAGTCATTCTAATGTCATTCGGCATGCATTTGACCGTTAAATGTAGGTTTTGGCCATTTACGACACGTTGTGTGCGTTTTCGGCCAGCGCGGTCACACGACACCTCCGATTGACATGCTGTCTAGCCGACCATTTCACAATTCACTCACCCTTTTTTTCATCTGATTTCATGGAATTCCGAGGTTGTTCGGCCAGTTTTGACCACCCCACGTGTGCTTTTCGAGAGTGCCAAACACCTAAAAAACACACATTCAGTCGTGCCGCGCAATCCATGAATACGAATGACATGTCGTCTCCTCATACACCTCAAGAATAATAATTAGGGTGTTTCCGTGTGATTTCAAGTCATTCTGATGTCGTTCGGTATGCATTTAACAATTAAACACGTGTTTTGGCCATTTACGACAGGCGAAGTGCATTTTCAGCCAACGCGGTCACACGACACCTCCGATTGATGTGTCGTCTGGCCTACCATTTCAAAATTCGCACACCATTTGTTTTCGTCCAATTTCATGGCATTCTGAGGTCGTTCGGCCAATTTCGACCACCCCATGCATGCTTTTCAAGCACGCCAAACACCTAAAAAACACATATTCAGTCGTGTCGTGAAAACTATGTGTCTGAATGATGTTCTGTCTCCTCTTACACCTCAATAATAATAATTAGGGTGTTTTCGTGTGATTTCAAGTCATTCCAATGTCGTTCGTCATGCATTTGACCATTAAACGCATGTTTTGGCCATTTACGACCCGCGAAGTGCATTTTCGGCCAGCACGGTCACACGAAACCTCCGATTGATGTTTCTTCTAGCCGACCATTTCAAAATTCACCCACCCTTTGTTGTCGCCCTATTTCATGGCATTCTGAGGTCATTCGGCCGGTTTCGACCACCCCACACGTGCTTTTTAAGCGCGTCGAACACCTAAAAAACACATATTCAGCCGTGCCGCACAAACCGCAGGTCCGAATGACGTGTCGTCTCCTCGTGCACCTCTGGAATAATAATTAGGGCGTTTTCTTGTGATTTCAAGTCAATGTAATGTCATTCGGCATGCATTTGACCGTTGAGCGCATTTTTTTTCCATTTACGATACGCGGAGTGCGTTTTCGGCCAATGCAGTCAAACGACACCTCTGATTGATGTGACGTCTGGCTGACCATTTCAAAATTCACCCACCCTTTGTTTTCGTCTAATTTCATGGTATTCTGAGGTCGTTCAGCCAGTTTCGACCACCCCACGCATGCTTTTCGAGCGCGCCAAACACCTAAAAAAACACATATTCATCTGTGACGCGCAATCCGCACGTCTGAATGACGTGTCGTCTTTTCGTACACCTCAAGAATAATAATTAGGGTGTTTTCGTGTGATTTCAAGTCATTTTGATATCGTTCGGCATGCATTTGACCATTAAATGCATGTTTTGGCCATTTACGACACGCGGAGTGCGTTTTCGGCAACTGCAGTCACATGAATGGTAATGTCTCCAACTCCGTGCTCACTCTATCACACCAGCCAACATACAGGTCATGCTTATTAGCTCTTCAATGCTATCATAGCTCTTTTAAACGTGCTGGTCATGCACCTTATCCCTTAGGGAAGTTAAACCGAAGCTGACACCCAGTAGATTAGTTCATATAAATACAAAAAAAAATACTAAATTAAATTCAATAGATTTTTTACCCATATTTGTGCCCGCGTGTTATCCTTGACTTCGTGTGGAAGATGTCTCCAAGAGAGAGGGCTGACCGGAATGATGTCGGAGTATTTGGTTAGCGTCACCAAAAAAACCCCGACATTCCAGCCCAAATTTCTCAATCATCTATCCATCATCATTGTATTCAACCATCAACTCTGTCTGGCGGTTTCATACCGCACACAAGCATGTACGCCCCCTCCCCCGCCTCCTATCAGTAGATGAATCTATTATTAAAGATAAAAAATATCAGTACAAGTTATAATAAAAATAAATTTTGGTATAAGAATTTGATAGAGATATAAATATACATGTGGTAGTCAGATCAATGGGTGTCACTGGATGTGTAGAAGCTGAAGGAATATCCTGTACAGGTGGAGTTTCCCTCAGTGTACTCTCCTCAACCACATACTATATCATAGCAGGATTTGAAGAAGTTGGAATATAATAGCTCAGAGATAATGAATCAGAAGAAAAATATGATGGCACAGACGTCTGGCCAACTGGTAGTGTAAACATCGAAGGCCTAAATATCTTGTGTGTCCTTGAAGACACACCAGCCCTCATACCACCAGCCCTCGTACCACCGGCCTCAGTACTAGGACCACGATATGATCGTCCAACTCTGACACCACCACCCCTCCTACCACCATCTTCTCTACTGGGAGCAATATCAGGATCCTCGTTGGATATCTGTCGTTTAGGGGGTGAATCCTGAAAAAATGTTTAACACAAAAGTAAACACATGATATTATAAGTTATTGAAATATTTATATTTGAAATAAAATACTCACAATAGGGATGAGTGGAGAAACGCCCATCTGTATAATGCGATGATTATTTTCTGTCATCTTTTTCTGCCACCTCTCTTCAATGGATGTCATTTCCTACAATGAAAACAAATATGGAAGTAATTAGAAACAGATAACTAATGTGTAACCCCAAAAAATATAGAAAACCCATTCTGATAAAAAAACATAAATAAACTGAAGATTTATGGTGGTTTGAAAGTAAGTACTAGGATACACACTCTGAATGATGTAGGTGAAACATGTAGATGAGAACATGACTATATGATTCTATATATTTCCCACCACAACTTCTGGTTCATAATCAACTCTGAAAATTGAGCTATTAGAGTTATCATAAGTAATAAATGGATTGCTTCCAATTTCAGTAGGTATAGTTTCAACTTCCTCATCACCATAATCAAAAATTTGTCTGGGATTTACTTCAATAATTACACCAAATTTAGGATGATGATGATCTTTGACATAAAAAACTTGTTTCACTATTGATGTCAATACATATGGTTCATTAGTGGAAAGAGTACGAGTCATGTCAATAACTCGAAATCCACAATCATCAATAAAGATGCCTTGCCTCATCATTGAATCAAACCATTGGCATTTTATCATCGTGACTCGACCATGCAAGTAATAATCCAAAATTATTATTTTCTCCATGACTTCATAATAAGCTACATTTTCTGAATGAGGTATACTATCCGATGAACTAGAAGAACATTCTGTTTTGGCAGTTAGCATAACACCATTATGTTGTGTTCTCATGTTTATTTCTTGTTCAGTGATAATAAATTTGTATCCATTAATCACAACTGATTTACAAGCACGAACCATGGTATTAGGAGCAAAATCCAAAGCTCTTATTTCCTCAGAAACAGAGTCTGCAAGAAAACTCGATACCTGAAATATAAACAAATAGTAAACTTAATTAAATATTATTTTTATTTAGTTATTACAGAAATATTTTTACCTTCAATTTCAACCAAGCAGAAAACCCTTTGCTATGAAAATTCTCTTTCCTTGTCAAAGATAAAGAATGATGATTTCTATATATCAATTCTTTTTGTTCCCTGTATATAAAAATAAAAATAGTTTAACAAATATTTAAAATTACAAGAGATAAGATAAGAGATACATGTACAATTTACATACTTGATATACTCATCGACCGAAACACAATTGAACAACACTGTGCGATGTGCCATCTATCACTCTTCAAGGATTAATGTCGTCAATGTATATAATCCCAAAATTCCTCCTGTCTGAGGAAGTGATGGAAAACTGGGTTCAATTTTCCCATACTATTCTTCTTTATTTCTCATTGGTTTGTTTATTCTCATAGTAAGATCAGACAAATACATTGAGCAGAAATCCATACATTCTGGAGCCAATTAACCGTTCACAATAGAACCTTCAGGTTAATTCCTATTCATAACATATGATTTCAATGTGCACATGTTTCTTTCAGTTGGATACATCCAATGGAAATCAATGGGTCCTATAAGAAGTATTTCAGTCAGAAGATGGATAGTAAGATGCAACAAGCATGTAAAAAATGATGGATGGAATATTTTCTCTAACTCACACAAAATTAATGGTGTCTCTACCAACAGTTTTTGCAAGAAGGATTTGGACAACCTCTTAGCACAAAGATCTATAAACAAATAGCACAACCAAATAACTGAGACTCTAAAATTATTAAACAAGAGATGAAGGATTGCTATTGGAATCAACTCATGCAAAAGGACGTGATAATCATGAGTCTTCAAAGATTTTAACTTCAACTCTTTTCTATTGACCTGTTTAGATATATTTCTTGAATAGACATCATGAACTTTAATAGTATCTATCACTTCTAGAAATTGATTTTTTTAGTAGGTGTCATCACATAAGAAGCACATGGAACTTGCCAGTTATTTTCACTAATGCAAACAAGATGCAATTCCAGTCTGATCCCCCAATCTACCAAGTCACGCTGAGATCGTAAATCATCTTTTGTCTTCCCCTTGAAATTTATAAGAATCGAAAGCAACATTTCACATATATTCTTTTCAATTTTCATTACTTCTATGAAATGGCGTAACAAGTTGGTTGACCAATAGGAAAACTCAAAGAATATACTCTTCTTCTTCCAATTATAATAGGTATCATTGGAAACATTTTTTCTCTTTCTAGATTTCTTTACACCCTTCCCAAATGAATAACTGAAATCTTTCGATTCATTAAGCACATCAGTTCTAGACATATGGTGAGGTGGATCGTCAGTCTCCATGGTATCGTCAAATCTTCGACGATTGTTTCTATATGGATGGTTCATTGGCAAGAATCGTTGATGTCCCATAAAACTAAAACTACAACGATATTTCTGTCTTCTCGATTGAGTATTCTTCATGTAAACAGGACATGACAATTTTCCTTTTGTGCTCCATCCAGACATCATTTCATAAGCAGAAAAATCATTGATCGTCCACATAAGCGCAACACACATCTGAAATATGTCATTCGAACATGCATCATATGTGGTCACACCCATATCCCAAAGAAGTTTCAACTATTTTATTAAAGGCTTCATGTATACATCTATATAATTGTCTAGATCAGAAGGGCCAGATATAAGTATACTCAAGAAAGTGTAAGGCTTTTTCATACACAACCATGGGGGAAGGTTATAAATTTGTATTAAAACCAGCCATGTGATGTGCGAAGTAAGAATCTTCCCAAATGGATTAAAACCGTAACATGAAAGACCCAGTCTCACATTAAATCACATCGGCTGAAAATTCAGGATATCAAGCATCAAATCTCTTCCATCCAAATCCATCTGTAGGGCAAACCAACTCTTCATTATTCTTTTTTCTCTCGGTGTCATGCCATCGCATTTTTACTAATATTTCATCACATATGAAAAGGTTATGTAATCTGGGGATCAATGGAAAGTGCCACATTAATTTTGGTGGCACACGAGATGGTGTTCCATCTTCTTTTGGCTTCCATCAGGAGGTTCGACATTTGATACAATCATTTCTTTCAGCAGTTTCTTCCCAAAATAAGCTACAATCATTCGGGCAAGCATGAATTTTTTTTTGAGAATCCAAGTTCATCAACTAACTTCCATGCCATATAGTGGTCTAAGAGAATATCTTCATCATCTGGAAGTAAGTCCTTTAAGAAGGTAAGAATTTAATCAATTGTAGTATTTGAAATCCCATACATAGTTTTCCCATGAAACAATCGGATTAAAAATTCCAACTTTTTCATTTTACCACATTGTCGATATACTAGAGTCATCGCAGCATCATTCAATTTTTTCACCCTATCAACATCATCATTTTCATTGGACACATCATGTGTGCTTGTATCGAAATCTTGTTGGCTGGACATCCTTTCCTTCTCATGATGCTGAATAAATGGAAACCGATCATATATCAAACTCTCCAATTCAGTCCTATTATTTGGATCATCAAAATTTTGAGATTCCATTTTCTCTCCATTGTGATACCACACATAATAGTTTGTTTAGAAACCATATTTGGTTATATAATATCTAACTGCTTCATGACTCAACCAAGGTCTTCCAACATAATTAGACATGGGCAGTTTATACGACCACTATCTGAAGCCTTTTCAAATGCAAAATCTAGAAAGCTGTTCAAATTATTTTGAAAATCGGTTGAAATCCGATCAATTTCGTACATCCAACTTCTGTCCATTCTGTAAAAAAATTTCAATAAGTCATTTCAAAGAAATTCAATAATATTGAAGTTCAATCAAAAAAATATTTAGGTAAATGACAATTGTTTACTTTATATAAAATCATAATTTACACATTAATCTATATGAGAATCATATTAATAAATACAAAAAAATACAGTGTATATAAGAAAATAAGATACAGAATTTCTAATGCCTATATTCAAGGATTTCCTAGTAAGATATTGGAAGTGGATCAAGGAATACATAATCCTTAAGGGTCTTGTTGGGAGTACATGAGTTTTATACTTTAACTTATTCAGGGAGATCAGGATGAGGAGTAGGATGAGGATCACATCAAAAGTAGTTATGGAATCATCAAGTTTCACCTTAACCATGGATTAAATGATCCTAGGTTTTGGGCTATAGATCATAGGTTGGTAGGGTGTATTCATTGAATCATGTCACAATTGATTTTGGAGAGGGACCTTCAATAGTTATAGGTATTGATTTGATTAGAAACACCTATAAAGAAGATATCCAGGAATTGTGACGTCCCAAACCAGGATGCCACTCATTAGTGACCCAAACCCAGATAGCCACATGGCCTAAAGCCCATCTATCAACTAGCGGTGAATAATTACATGCACATGACCATGCTATTTTGTTTTGTGAGATATATATCATAAATTAAATAATTTTTAGGCATGAACAACATTGGTGAGTTCTATGATGGTTATACTCTTTTATTATGGGTGCCTTCTTAGGATAAAAAATGATATAAATACCTAAATAATGCTTTATAACAACCTATGAAAATTGTGACATGAATTCCTAACACTCATTTTGAATTTCAAAAAATATTACAACTGTATGACAGAACTGCTTGATAGAGTAGGAATAAATGATCATGTAATAGAGTAAATTTTGGTTTTATCACCATTCACACATGAAAATGACCCCAAACTCACTCTAGTGGTTCCGGTGGAAGTGCACTTCATTGAATGACTTATAGTGTGGGTATCATCATCTTAAAGTTAAGGTGTGATATTTCTAAGACAATATTTAGGGGTACATTAATAATGCATGAGTATCTTATCGTTCCTCTTAGGATAAAAAATTCTATAACTGTATTTATGGATAACCAACGAAATCAAGTCAATAGACCTTAAATTTTAAATAAACCAAGGATAAAATAACTCAGGATCATATTGACCTCTTAAATATCAACCAAAATTATTCTATATAGATAAATCACAAAAAAACTGCAACCTAAAATGATATATTTATTGTGTTCATAAGGGGATCATAATACACAATACATTGTAGAAAAATGGAACGAAAAAATCTAAAATAAATGAAGGCACACCTATCGATTTATAATGGAAGTACAAAAATTACTTGAATCAAAGATAGATGCCCCGTTGGAAATTAGAGTTAGCACCCTCTAGAGTAGGTTGGGAACTAGGGTTCAAACCGTAACCTAAAAGTATATGTCTTATTTTCCTAAGGGGATCATAATACACACTAGATTGCACCTAAATAGAATGAAAAAATCTAAAATAAGTTAACACACATGTACCAATTTAAACGAGAAGAACAAATATAAAATAAATGAACTCACACATACCGATTTAAACGGGAAGAGCAAATCGTTGCAAACCAGACCTGTTGTGTTGGAAAGTAGCGTTTGCATCAATGTTTAAAGTCAAACCTTCGAGATAGTTGAGGTTTAGGGAAAAAAATTTGAGAGGGTGTGTCCAGCTCTCGGTTAGGGAAAAAATTTCGAGATCTCTGGAGTTGTAGATCGATGATATTGGGGGATATTCTTTCCCAACGGTTTTTTAAAACCGTTGGGAAAGTTATGTTATCCCAATGGTTATAAACCGTTGGGTGAAACATCTCCACAACTATACTCAACGGTTTAAAAAACCATTGGTAAAAACCTTATAATTACTATTATACCCAATGGTTTACTGAAACCATTGGAAAAAATCACTTCATTATCACTATACCCAACGGTTTCGTTGAAACCATTGGCAAAACAAAAATAGTATATGGATATACCAACGATTCTACAGAATCGTTGGTATAGGAGTCTTTTCCCAATGGTTTTTTAAACCATTGGGAATATTCTATTGGTATAGCTTGCATTTCCAATAGTGTCTCCTTCTCATAATCTTGTTGTTGTTGCTACTGTTGTTGACGCGTCTCTTCCTGCTTCTTATTCAAACTCTCTATAAGATCATTTTGAGCTTGCATCTACTCCTGATACTGTGAGCCAAAAGATGATACCTCTCCATGAGCTCCTCTCAAGCTGGACACTGACATTCCAGTAGTACCACAATAAGCCCTATGAGTTAAATGAGAGATGATACCAACTACTCGGCCCTTCTCGAATCCATAATGGGTCACTTGCATCCATGCTGCCTCATTAAAATAGTGGGCACTAGTCTGATCAGTCGTCTCGGCTTGACTCTAAGCCTGTGTCTGAGAGGTCGTGGTCTCATATGACACCTTCAGTTCCAATTTGAAATTAAAACAGTGAAAATATTAGATACAGTTAATTTAAAAAACTGAAAAAGAAATAATACTGACCACAATCTGATGCTGTCGATCACCTCTAATCTCTCCAGTGGCTGGATCATTGTACATTCTCTAATAAACGTCATACTCTGTAATATTGGGCTACTCAACTACCTATATTAATATAAAATAAACTTTTTATATTTAATGTAATATAAAATATTTAAAAAAAATATTTACCAGATGTTCTCTGTGTGTACTGAATGTACGGCTACTGGCTCGAGGCATCACCTCCTATCTCCCCTAGTTTTGTCGACCCAATGAATATCTCCTCTGAAATCCAGCACCCAACTAGTGTGAACATAATCCATCCCAAACATGATATAAAATGTACTCTAGTCGGTGGGCTTTACACAACTCATCAAATACTATCAATCATGATTTCTGCATGGTCATCCTTCTGAAATTGTGCAAAAACTGATGGAAATGGTCACACATAGACACCTTCCAAACATGAGATAAAACATACTCTAGTTGAAGGAATGACCCGCGGCCCAGCGGCTCGACCTGCGGCCCAGCCGGTTTGGGACGGACCCGAGTCAGGCCGGGTCGATCCGGGGCGGGTCATACCCGAGTTGGGCTGAGTCGATCTGGGTTGAGTTAGACCCGAGTTGGGCCGGGTCGATTCGAGTAAGTTCGGACCCAAGTTAGGCTATGTCGATCTGGGTTGGCCCATGCCAAACTAGGTGGGGTCAGTCCGACCGAGGCGGACCGAACCCGGACCCAGTACCGACCAGTTACACAAAATGGGCTCTAACTGCTAAACCGGATGTCCATTTGATGTACCGTCTACGGAATCATGATCCTTGGAGTAGGAAAATCCTTTTGAATTACTCCATGAGAGTTTTGGAGAAACTTGGAGTACGTCGGCGTTGGATCACACCTGAATCCAAATGGGCGCTCGCTACTGAAATTCCAATAATGCACTGATCGGGCGTCCGATTGACGCGCCGTCTGTTTCGTTGGAACCATTGTGACATAACATATCATCAAGTTACATTATTTTTGAGACTTCGTTCTGGTTGAAATACGAATAATTTCTTGGGGAGCAGTTCTCCCAAGCGTGCTACGTACAGAACCTTGGGACTGGGTGAGACATGACGACTGCTGACCGTTTTGACTCGGAGTGACTCGACAGGCCTATTGGGGGGTGCCTCTGTGTGACATGGTAGACCCATGGTGGGGAGTGCCTCTATGTGATGTGGTAAACCCACATTAATCGATAGGTGGAGTACCTCAATAGTCCATGAGGGGTGCGCCTCTGTGTGACGCGGCAGACCCACAGTGGGGAGTGCCTCTGTGTAACACTACAGTCACACAGTGGGGAGTGCCTCTGTGTGATGTGGCATACCCACGGTACTTGATAGTAGGAGTACCTCAGCAGTCCAAGGTTAGTGGGAAGCGCCTCTATGTGATGCGACAGACCCACGGTGGGGAGTTCCTCTGTGTGACGCGGAAGACCCACGGTACTCGACAGGAGGAGTACCTCAGCAGTCCAAGGTTAGTGGGAAGTGCCTATGTGTGACGCGGAAAACCCAATGTACTTGATAAAGGAGGATTTATCCAGTAGCTGAGGTGTTCGATGTTGTGACTGGAAAAGATACTTGTCACTACCCATAGAGAATATCATGGCTGGCTATCAACATTCATAGCGATCCTTTGTGGGTCATCATCATAATCCCGTTTCTCAGAGTTGTATGCCTGGTTTGATCTAAGAATCTAATTGAACTGGGTCTATTTCTTTCTTCTTTGTGATTGAGATCATGCTTTTTGGTTTTCCTTGTGTAATTCTGAGAGACCTTCGGGGGTCTCGAGGTCCCTACTGAGTATCATTATACTCACCCTTGCATGGGCTACGCCCACACTATGTTGTGTCTTATGAAAACGATGAGAAGATGGGATGAGGCTTGAGGGAGCCAGGACTAGGCGGTATGTGGAGGAGATAGGTTGACATGGAGTGCTGAGGAGGCGATCTATACCTACCCTTTAGGTAGGATCCCCGGAGGAAGACTCGGTAGCTATTTTCCCTTTTTCAATTGTATTGTCCCTTTCAGTTGTATTTGTTCTTTTCAGTTGTACTAGTACTTTAATTTGGGCTTGTATTATAGTCCCTTTTACTTTCATCACTCCCTTCACAATAATAAATTACTTCATGGTTGCTTCTTGTTGTGTTCTCGGGACGTGTGTTTGTACAGGTTTAAAGGCAATGCCTTCCCGTTTTAGGGAATACGCCTTTCGGTGCTAGTCGCCAGCCCCTGGCCTATAGAAGGTAGACTTGGGGAAGTCATGGCACAGGCCCCGAGGGATAGGTCATGACATTCTCTATGATGAGATCCTTTCAAGAAAACTCCATTGTTCATGGTTTTTTTATTCTCTATTTTCACATATACAAAATCAAAAACCATTCACCACATATGCATTATAAGATTTAACCATTTTGGATGGTGGGTTACTCAATATATACAGTAATTTACCAATTTTATCAGCATGCTGAGACACCTAATTTTTTTTAAAATAATTATTAATATAATTAATTATAAACTGAATTGATATGTTAAACCATTAATAATTTATGTTTCCAGTTTTTGAAACCATTTCTTTTTTTCAGCGTTATTCAAGAGAAGCTGCAGTAATTTGTGGAAGTTGTTTCTTAATATGATTATCATATAACCTAAAAATAAAATAATTTTACTTACTATAACATAAATTATATAATTAGTGATATAATAACTCATAATAAAAATGATGTCATTTCTTCACAGTTGATCAAAACATATGTATCAGCTCAGTGATGTTCATCATCTGAAATCCATTGTTCATGAACTCCACCTAAGCCAAGATCTGGCTAATCAAAAACTGGTAATTGATTGCCCATTTCATCATCAAAATTCCCCTCATTCCATCCCATGTTGTTTTTTTAGGTATATTTAAATTCAAAATAATGAGAGCATAAAAAAGTAATTTCCTCTTGTAAATAAGCTTCAAGAATTGAGCCTTCAACTGATGCTTTGTTATATAATTTTTTCTTCAATTTCTACATGCATCTCTCGAATGGGTACATCCATCAAAACTGTACTGGACCTATACATTTTTCTTCATGTGGAAAATCTAATATCAAATGTTCCATTGAGTCAAATAAATCTAGCAATAATATTTTTTCTAGTTTACATATAATTACAGAAACATCTTCTGCCAGTTTTCTTTGAGCATTTTAGTTTGTTGTCTCCTCACAAATCTCTCAAAAAAATATGATATGTCTGTTATCAAATCCCAAGTCATAGAATTCAACAAACCTCTTAGTCCAATCTGCATAAGTCATTCCATTATAACATGACAATCATAGCTTTTTAATCAGGTAATATGACCATTCCTAAAACATATGCCCAAATTGGAAGCATAGAAATCTGGAAGTATGAAATACGCAATCCATTGAGAAAATTATAATTGACTCTCTTTGGAAAGTGTATAATATTCTTTTGGCTTTATTAACCTTTGTGATCTATCATTTTTAAACAGTTCAAGTTTTAGTCACCTGCAAATTTGGTCAAGATCTAATCATGACTTTACATTGTATTTGGTTTTACCTGATGTATCCAAAACTATATGAAATAAATTATCAAAATAGTTCTTCTCAGTATGAATGAAATCCAACATGTGACAGACCAGCAAATCAGACCAATATGGAATATCCCAAAAAATGATCCATTTTATCCAATTGTGTTCTTTCCCAAAGCCATGAATTTTTTGTTGGATTATTGTTGGTCCAAATGTGATAGAAGTTAAAGAAAATACAACTTATTTTAACTATGTACCTGAGATCATTTTTTGAGTTCCATCCCTTTCGATTTTACCTTTTTTGAAATGTGGTTTTTCATCCGAAAAGGTTGATCAGTTGGAAGAAATCTGTGATGACAATCAAAATAGCAAGGTTTTTTTCCATTCACGAGCATAAATTATTTGGTGTATCTCATAAAGTAAGTAAATGATTTCAGACCATGTGTACTCTAGCTAGATAACATGACATATACTGGGAAGTCACTAATTGTCCATATCAATGTAGCTTTTATTTGGAAATTTTGTTTCCCAGCAACATAATATGTACTAACACCATTACTCCACAATGAATTTAACTTATCAATCAATGGTTTAAAATATACATCAATATTCTTTTTCAGATTTACTAGGATTAATAAGGTCAAAAAGATATAAGGGTCCTTCATCAACATCCATAGACGTAAATTGTATGGAGTTATAAAGATAGGACAACATGAATACTGACTACCATAAGAACCAAACGAATAGAAACTATCTATAGAAAGACCCAATCTCACATTTAAAGCTTCTAAATCAATAAACAGATGTACTCGGTAAAAATGTTTCCATGAATCACCATTAGATGGATGATTCAAGATTTTACCAGTTGAAATCTTGATTTTGTTCCATTACATCATTGTCGTTGTGTTCTGAGACATAAATAAATGCTGCAACCTAGGTGTAAGTGGGAAATATCTCAAATATTTTATTGGAATCTATCTAGACTTCCCCGATTGATATTATTTATACCTTGATTTTCCACATGTTGTAAAACCATCAAATGACTCCTTTTCACCAGAATATAAGATGCAATCATTTAAACATGCATTAATATTCTAATAACTAAGGCCCAGATTATGAACCAGCCTCTTCCACTCATAGTAATTTGTAGGAAACACATTTCCTTCAGGTAACAGTGTTTTAACCAAAGAAAATATCTGACTAAAACAGTTGTTTAAAATTACATTATCTGACTTGATAGCCATAAATTTTGCAACCTCTTCTAATTTTCTTATCTTGCAACCAGGATATAATGCATCCTTATTAGACCTCAACAACTCAAAAAATTCACATGGTTCCAACTTAGGAGTTAAATCAATATCATCCTAAGTTTCAGTTTTTTGAGTAAATGGACCAGCAGCATCATGTACTAAATTTTGAAACTATGGTGGATCTAGAATCAAATTTTTAGTATCTTCCCAAGAACTGAATTCACCGTGTTGATACCAAAAAAACTTAATCTGGTAGAAATCCAAAATGCAAGAGATGTCCCCCAACATTGTCAAATGTGTCAAACATTCTCAGATCACGTTTTTTACAAGGACACTTAATTGTGGCTTCTAAAACAAATTCTGGTTTTGATGATGCAAATGATAAGAAATCATAAACACCCTAAATATATAAAGAAATTAAACTAGAACCATTTGGATTTCTAGGCTGATTTATCCAAGCGTGATCATCAAATAATGACTGTTTTCAACTTCCATCTTCAATATTTTTCTACAGAATATAAAATCATTACTTTTTTTGAATAATTTGAAATAATTAAAACATTATTCCAAAAATAGAAGATAAGTAATTATAGCTAATTCTTACTAATTACCATTAATTCCAAGTGACACAATTTCTAGTGGATTGGAGGCTGCTCTTCTGTCCGATGACTCATTTACTTGCAACTTTCTCACACTGAAATCAAAATGAAGAATCTTCTCATAGGTTCACATATCCATTCATGTGCATACGAGAATGCATAAGCATACCTCCGATTGGATTCTTCATTGTGATTTCAGTGTGAGAAATATGCAAGTAAATGATCTGTCAGAAAAAAGATCTCCCTTTTCATCGACGAATCATCTCCTTTCAACTATCACCACCTAAAAAAACTATGAAAAATGTGCTCCTATGTATGCATATCCAATCTCATGCATATGAGATTGGATATGAATACGTAGGAGCACATTTTTCATAATTTTTTTAGTCAGTGTCACTGAAAAAGAGAAGAGTCCTTGAGAAAAATGAGTGCCTCCAATCCACTGGAAATTGTGCCAAGTTCTTACAGTTTATTAAAATTATCCCTATTTATTACTAATATGTTCATTTATTACTATTTATTGGTAATTATTAGTATTTATTAATAATTATGAGTATTTATTGCTAATTATCAGTATTTATTGCTAATTATTAGCATTTACTTCTAATTATTAGCAATTACAGCTAATTATTAGTAATTACTGCTAATTATTCATAATTACTCTCAAATATTCATAATTACTTCTAATTATTCATAATTACTGCTAATTACATCTAATTACTACTAATTACTGCAAGTTACTGCTAATTACTGCAAATTATTGCTAATTATTTCTAATTACTGCTAATTACTGCTAGTTACTGCTAATTACTACTAATTACTTCTAATTTCTACTAATTACTCCTAATTATTGCTAAATACTTCTAATTACTGCTAATTACTGCTATTTATTGATAATTAGTCCTAATTACTGCTAATTAGTCTTAATTACTGCTAATTGTTCCTAATTACTACTAATTATTCCTAATTATAGCTAATTATTCTTAATTAATACTAATTATTCCTAATTACTGTTTATTATTCCTAATTATTACTAATTATTACTAATTATTCCTAATTACTACTATTTATTCCTAATTCGTACTATTTATTTCTAATTATTACTATTTATTCCTAATTATTACTATTTATTCATAATTATTACTATTTATTCCAGATTTTTACTATTTATTACTATTTATTACTATTTATTACTATTTATTACTATTTATTACTATTTATTACTTATTATTACTAATTATTACTATTTATTACTATTTATTAAAAATTATTAAAAATTATTACTATTTATTACTATTTAT
The DNA here is from genome assembly GCA_963277665.1 of Viscum album. NCBI lineage: Eukaryota > Viridiplantae > Streptophyta > Magnoliopsida > Santalales > Viscaceae > Viscum > Viscum album. The sequence continues at coordinate 1,674,600,856 of OY728126.1, forward strand.
TACTAATTTTTACTATTTATTACTAATTATTACTAATTACCACTAATTGTTACTATTTATTACTAATTATTACTAATTATTAGTAATTATTCCTAATTATTACTAATCAGTGCTAATTATTACTAATAAGTGCTAATTTTTACTAATCAGTGCTAATTATTACTAATCAATGCTAATTAGTAATAATCGGTTCTAATTATTACTAATCAGTGCTAATTATTAATAATCACTACTAATTATTACTAATATGTGCTAATTATTACTAATTAGCGCTAATTATTACAATTTAGTGCTAATTATTACTATTTATTGCTAATTATTACTCTTTGTTGCTAATTATTCCTATTTATTGCTAATTATTGCTAATTATAACTAATTATTGCTAATTATTACTAATTATTACTATTTATTCCTAAATATTACCAATTGCCGATAATTATTACTAATTAGCTTTAATTAGTATTAATTACTGCTAATTACCCCTACTAATTACTAATTACCGCTAATTATTTATATTCACTACTAATTATCGTTAATAATTCCTAATTACCTCTAATTATTAATAATTTGCACTAATAATTTCAATTTATTACTACAAATAAATACTCATAACAAAACAATCTAAATCTAATTTAATTACAACTAATTAACAATAATTAAATCAATATAAAAAAATAAAATAAATATTGAATTAAATAAAACATAAATACCTTTAAACAAGATATCTTATAGGTGTGTACGACTTCAAAATCTCTTCATAAAAAAATTTAACTTAAAAAAATTTTAACTCCAAAATTAGAGTTTAGAGAGAGAGAGAAAAAAAGTAGGAATATAGTGGAATAATAGAAAAAACGGATGGGGGTATATATATGATAGATTATTTACAACGGGACTATTTGTGATGGGTCCCATCACAAATACATTCGGCCGCATTAATTAATTTTAGTGGTTAAAAGGGTATTTTCGACGGGACCCATCGCAAATAGTGACTTGACGACACACTATTTGCGACAGGGGAAGATCTCATCGCAAATAGTATTTACTACCGCCAGGTATCTGCAACTCCCCCCCCCCATCATAAATACTCTTCCCGCAGTTTGGTGTGCAATCCACACAACACTACGCCAAACCTTTTACGACATGACCCCTAATTCTGTCTCAAAAAACTAATTATTTGTGACGAGATTAGGGGCTTATCTCAAATAATCTCTTCGATAGACTATTTGTGATGAGATCTATTCCTGTCGCAAAAGGAAATTTTTCCTGTAGTGATGGTGCATCAATTGGGCATATGAAACCTTTATCTATATTCTCCTATAGTTTTTTATTCATCTCCTCAAGTTCCACAATAGAAATTCTATATGGAGTCTTGGATAATGGTAACGACTTGGGTATAATCTCTATTGAAAATTCAACATTTTAGCCAGGAGTAATACCAGACAATTCTTTGGGAAACACATTAGTGTATTCCCTCATAATGGGCATGTATTCAAGGAATATTATTTCCATAGATTCAATCATTTGAGATAGATATGCTTTCTCATAGGAAAATAATATCCATTCTTGGTATGTTTCTGCTAAAGAAGATTCACACTCCTCTTTCACTTATACAAAATTAGAGGAAATTTGTAATATGAAGAGTGATTTCCTTCTGGAAGCAATTTATGTTGGCTCTATATAGGGAAATCCAATCCATACCCAGAATTGAATCAAGTTCTAAAAAAGGAAGTATGAAAGGCTTTATGGGAAGGTTATCCTGAAATTTTTGATAGGGGTGGAGTTATATACCTAGAATACAAGAATTTCTCAATTTTCTATTTTCACTAATAGCTCAACATTAACGATTTGGGGTCATGTTTGAATATTTGTACTACACTTTTGTGATATTAATGAATTCATAGAACTATAATCAAAATTATATTCACTATTGTTGAATGAATAACTAGTGTACCTATCACCACTTCACTATTAGGATCCATCTATGTTGTTCCGATGGAAAAAATATTTCTCTTACTTCCTTGGAGGTTGTTGGTTGTATTCAAAAACTATTAGCTTAGTGTACTGGTTTTAAAAGTGCCTTGGTTCATTGAAGTTTAATTACTGGGGAAATCATTTCCTTAATCACATTGGTGGGTTTCTCCTATCATAAAATTCTACTTATGTTCCCTTCCTTCCCACACCTAAAGTATTTCCTCATCACCTTAGGAAATTTACATGATGTTTCTTTCTACACCTTTGACAAATCAGATGTTGAAATTTCTGAGCACCGTTACATTTCTCCATTAGAATTACAAAATTAAACTCCACTTTCCACTTATTATCTACATGATACCCTTGAGATTCTATGATCTCCATTTTTAATTTTAGGGAACACCATACAATTTTTTCAGACCTATCAAACTCACAGATTTCTAGGGAATTTTGTAGACTAGGTGTTAGCACAACAAAAAATCGGTCAACCTTTCATTCAGGGGTAACGAAAAAGTCATATGAGTATTATGCAAGTATTTTTAAGTTTTCATCATACTCCCCGATATATTTTTCATCATTTTTATTTAGGTAAAAGAAATATCTTTCCTTTTTATTTGGAGAGTGCGATTAAAATATTTATAGAAAAATATTCTCCAGAATTCATTCCACCCCATCGATTCGATATCTTTCTCAGGATTCTTTTTTTATCAATGTTAAACATTGATTAGCTTCTCCCTCCATATGATAAAGAGAAAGTATAACATTATCTTCCCGAAAACATTTGAGGATGGGGAAGATCTACTAAATGGATTTCATCCATTGTTCCATGATTAAGGGATCAGATGATCCATTGAAATTCAGAGGCCTTTTTCATATAAAACCCTCAATTTCAACTTGGTCTTTCTTAGTGGTATTTGGATGCTCCTCCTGATCCAAGTTTCTATTCTAAACCTATGTTAGGTGAGATAGTATCATTATAATGTTAATTATTCCCTCTCCCATTGGGTATCCATCTTATTGGGGCAGTCATCACATTGCCTATCACATTGATTATTTACATGATTCCATATATTTCTGACCATTGGCTTAAATAAAGGGAAAATCAGGGAGGATTATTTTTAAACTATTAAACACATAGATATAAATTTAATGACATTTGATGGATAACTTATAAATTACATTTATTTTATTAACTAATGAATCTCTATGATTGAATCTATGTTATCCACGATCTATTTCCTAACATATATTCTTATGATATTTTTTATGTCACCTTAATAATGGTTCATAATGAGATAATTAATTTACCAAAGCTTATCCCCTAGGATTATCAAACTAATTGTGTAGTAAGGCCCATTTTCATACACCAGTTCCTGGTCTAGTCTGGCTCAAAGTGGTATTTTTGGGTTTTACCCATACACATTATTACACATTAATTCATGATTTATTACATAAATATACACATAATAGAACCCATATGATCGAGAATTATAGTGTCTTTGGGAATTAGGTACATTACATAACAACTTAAAATATGAAATACATAATCATTATTGAATAATTCCAAAACATGATCATAATATTCCATTGACTTAAAACTGCATGTGATAACCTGGGGACATACATAAGAAAGGGGTGATATATAAAGACTAGTAAGAGAATAAACATGGAATAAAATGAAGAAGATAATACATGTTAGAAAATAGGAATATCAATGGATCATAAAAGGGGAGAGAAAATTAAATGTGAATGGTGACACATGATATAGAATGATAACCATAAACAAAACATGGTAAATGTTGCAACAACTTAAAATAATGAATCATAAACATAGTTCAAGGATAACTTCCTAGAAATAATGATGGGAAAACTCCCATTAATGAATTTATTTCACTCCTTTCTCAATATAAAATCTCATGAGACTAAACAATACCCAATGCATTGATATACTATATAATTCTAAGTGCACCCATTACTTTCATTTCATACTCATTATTAAGTGTGCCACATTGATCATACAACATGGATTCATTCCTTATAATATTTTATTCCATGATCAGGTAGATTGTAATAAATACATGTAATTCCCAATTCAAATAAGTATAAGTGTGTATAGGTGAACACCCTTGATTGTAAATGGGTATGGTATTCAGTGCACAATTTTTTTCGCATGGAAAATCGTTGGGAAATTTCAGCAGGATAACGATGTCACTTAAAAATTTATAAAATGGGTTGATGGGGGAAAAAGGGGTATCTCATCATTTTGAAATAAATTGGGAAGTAATAGGTACATTTTAATACATATACCAATATTATGAATTGAAAATAGAAATTATAAGGTGATAAAGAAACATTAATAAAGAGGGGAATGAGAGGATCCCTTTTCTTGAGAGTGTGACTCAAAATACTTTGGAGGATATTCTTTAGAGCTTGGGTGAATCCTAGGATGACTCTTGAGAGAGGTGGGAAGATTAAGGACATGATACAAGGATTTCAAGTGAAGATAAATTACACATTGTGTGATATTATATAGGAAAAGAGTCACTACTTCAAATCGGGACTATAACAGTGCTTGTAAAATGGCATTATCAGTGCTATAGAAGCATTGATAATGTAAGTGATGTTAAAGGGTTAGAGTTAACAGTTCTTTTAAAAAGAAATGATAAAGGCCCTCCTTTAATAGTGAAAAAAAAAAGTTCTGATAAAGGTGGTCTTTATCAATGCTTTTTTTAGTTCTTTTAAAGGATGCCTTTATCATCCCTTTTCTAGCGCTATTAAAGGCTCCAACAATGCTAAAAAATCACTGATAAAGGTACCAATGATAAAGAGGATAATTTATTTATTCAATCCATACCTTTTTATCATCACTCCCCTCCCCCTTATTAGTGCTTCTCCTACCCCTTTATCAGTGAATTAGATAATCCCACCCTCCCAGGCATGCCCCTATCTCCAGCGAGTTTCAAACCTAAGACCTCCAACTTATACACCAGAGCCTTTTCCACTCCCCTATGTTGTTTTAATTTATATTTTATGATATTTCTATATATATATATATATATGTTTATATTTTTTATCCATATATTTATATATATATTTTAAAATATGTTTTTATATATATTTATATGTATTTATATATATATTTTTATTTTATATATTTTTAAATACATAAATAAAATATTTTTTCTTGCATGTGTGTGTTTATAAATACATACAAACATACTTCTATATATATATATATATATATCTATGTGTGAATATATAAATATAACTATACATGTTTATATTTATTTACCTATATTATATATTAATAATTATATACATATATTAGAATATATAGATAAATATATATCTGTTTATTAATATGCACACATAAATATATTTATATATAAACATTATATATACATTATATTTGTAGTTATATAAATATGTATACATTTAAATTTTATATAAAATGGATATTATTTTTTCTTTATATAAGGTTTATATATTGAGGAAAATATTTTATATTTAAATATATTTAAATATTTATTTATAAAATTAAATTTGTATATGTGAACATATAATAAATATGTATATATTCTTATATATTTGATTATAAATAATAGTACAATATGAAAAATGATAAAAAATTTCAAAATAATAATATCAATATAAAGGTAAGCTTGGTAATAAATTTAGTCCCCACTAAAAATAGAGAAAGTGAGCCCCTTAAATGAGGCTAAAATTCTATCTAATGTTAAAAAATTGAGGTAACCTGACTAAAAACTCAGTTTATGAGGTCTTAAGGACCACTTTTAGCTTTGAAAAAATAGTGATCATGCCCCCTTATCAACATGTTATAGAGATTTTTGCAAACTTTGATTTGATATGTGGTAGAGCCCAAAAAGATAAAAAAAAAATTGGCCATTTGAAGTTTGAGTTATGTTTTTAACTTATTTAATATCTTTAATTGATTTTTTGGTTTTTTTTAATCTTAAAATTTTTATTAAATTACTATTACATGATAATAATTATCAAATTATTAATTAAAAATATTTTTTATATTATTTTTTAATCCATTTTCACTAAATATCTTATATATTATGTGTAAATGGCAATTTATCCTTATCTAAAACATATTTAAAAATATATATATATTTTATTTATATCTATATAAATATATATATATATATATATATTATTTTTAATGAAATATTATTAATATTTTAATATACCCTTTGTCGGCATTTTTTTACTAGTGCTAATAAAGAGGGAATTTATCAGCACATTTTTACAAGCATTGATAAAATACCCCATTTAACAACACTTTTTTAGCATTGTTAAAGACCCCCTTTAACAATATTATAAAAATTTGTAGTTAAATACCCCCTTTAACATATTTTTTTCTAGCATTGATAAAGGGGGGTTTTAACAGTGATTTTAGTTAGAACTGTTAAGACATTGCACTGGGTAAGCCCTGTTTTGTAGTAGTGAGTGGGGAATTCATTATCATTTATCTAACTTATGTTGTGGACTCGATGTAATAAAATAACCAAAACAAAAAAACTTCCCATGTTTTTCCCATGGATTCTACCAAATGGGTTTGGTTTTCATTATTTAATGACGAAAAAGGATGAACATATAAAATAATACCCTTACTAATGTGAAAGTGAGTCATAAACTTAAAGAAATGATTTAGAAACCATAAAATGTATTAATGGTTTTGGAAGATTCATAATGAATTTATAAAATAAATCAAATAAACCGAAAATCAAATTATATTAAATGGGAAACATAAATTTTTTCATGGATAACTTTTATAGTATTTATTACATCACTTATGGGTCATTATGATTTCATAATACACAAGGTATATTTTTACAATATTTAATTTCTACACAAAAAATCTATTATCCCAAAAAATTATGAAAAATTCATCATTAGATAATTTCTACATTCTGATTCCAAAAATAATATTCATTTTATAAATATAATTTTCTAAATATGTTCATTTTCACTTTTACAATAATAATTAACATTTATTGAGAAATGGTGTTTTTTTGATAATAATAGTTTTTTAACCCTTATAAAATTACATTTTACATCATAAAAGTTATATGATCATTTATCATTAATAAATATTATTTAATAATAATATTTTCTTAAAGTATAATTTATTTAAACAATACAATAATTCGTAAAAATAAATTACTTAATTGAATTTCAATATTACCCAAAATTACAATTTGTGTATTATTGTTTCATAATAAAAATCATTTATAAAGTAACAATAATAGGATGAAAATATATTCATTATTAGATAAAAATAAGGTACATTCTCATATTTCTAGTTTATTGATACATATCCCATTAATACACTATAAAACCCCCTAAGGGTAATATGCACGAGGATGAGACATTCTTGGGGCGGTTTGGAATACATGGTTTGGGATATGATCTCATTGACCTTGAACTTCTCTAGAAAACATTTTTTTCTCATGATTAAGCTATCAGATATTAGCTTGGGATTGGTCAAGGTCAAATCCCAAATATGATATCTCCCTCATAAGCTCCAATAAATGGGCTTCATATGGTATGATTTTACTAATTGAGGTCATCACCTCCTTTGTTTGTGTCAATAGGATTAATCAAAACCCTATATTTATACTAATCATATGATCACTATTCAACGACTATATTATCAATGGTAGATAAACATAAAAAAATTTTAAATCTGATATGATATAAAAAAACTAAATAAGTTCAAGTGTTTTATATAACCATATTACCTAATAAAACATTTAATTAAATTATAGGGGAAATTTTATTTATAACAATTCAGGTTGTTACATTCCAAAGGAAGTGATATAATGGAAAAGGATTTTTAATGAAGAAAGTGTGGCTATCGCATACGATAATAGGATATATCATGGGAAGTTACAGAGAGATGTGAATAGTGATAATGGAAAAACACTACACAACCTATAATCATGGATATAGAAGAAATAATATAGTTGTACGTGATAGATAATAAAATTTAAGCTGAATTAAATCCATGTTTATCCCAACTAGTGATATGGATATATCACTAGATGATCAGGACAATACACAACATAGATGTGTTTAGTTGATATAAATTAATATAGAAGATATTTTATGTGTTTCATGGATTAAATTATCATCAAGGATACTTAAATGATTCTTTAAGAAATAAAAGAAACATATAACACTTTCGCAGACTCTAAAAGTTTTAATAGGCATTGAAAGGAATCTTTAAAGTAAATATTTTGGGTTACATAATGGAGGTTCATGATATTTATAATCTACAGCGAAATATTGTTTTTTGAATATTCCAAAATTAATGAATATATTTATGTGTGATTCAAAACTATCAAGAACATGGGACATGTGATCTTCCCACATGGAGAGAGAATAAGTATGAAGAAATATAATCATGAGACCATGGTTTCATGGTATTTTTTCATCATTTAATGATGTTTGTGAAGAATGGAAATCACATTATCTATTACATTATATACATGATACAATTTATCTTAATTAATGAATAGAAGTCATGCACAATGTATGGAGATTATTAAAGCATCATATAAATGGTGTTGTGACTTAAGTTCATCCCACTAGACACATAGGTTTTGATGTTTTCATAATAATATCATGGAATTATGTAGGTTGTGGTTGAATCGGGATGAATATAGAACCATCATATGGAATATTATTATTATGATGATGTATAGGCCAGTGAGAAAGTGGATTCAGCTTATAATGAGATGGTTAAAATTTGAGGTGGTAACAAATGATGAAATATAAGGGCCATGTGTGAGGATCCTACCATATAAAGTCTTGGATATGATCATGAAGGTAGATGATAAAAGATAAGTAGATGGTATAAAGAGGTGTCAGCACGGGGTTCTCAAAAAATAAAGAGTAACACATTGTGATATTTGAGAAGTGCCCATAAAGAGTGAAAGAGAAGAAAGTGATGAAATACTTTTATATCTGATTAATAGTCTTTGAGATTGTGTAGAAGGAGAGGGGAACCATTACACAACAATAGGAATCAAGTGAAGCCTTACCAAGAAGATAACACGTGTTTGGCTATTGAAGAGCTCCATTCTTAGCACGAAATTTATCTCATACCCATTTTCATATTTTTATGATGATGAAAAATAAATGAGTCCATATATTATCCCATATAAATATAATGAATCCCATTTTTATACATTTTTTGTGAGAGTTTTGTGATTGAATGAAGTTTAAGGAGTATGAAAAATCAGCAAGGCTTTTTAAGAGTTTCCCTTAAAAATCATAGGTCGATCTGAATGGGAATTAAGGACTCGATGTTAACAAGTGATTAAAATTAGAATAGAGTATCACATTGTAATTCACCATATGAGCTTGGCTCATTATCATCCCTCTGCCTAAAACATTTCTATATTTCTTATGGAGTTCTGACATATTTAGTGCACATAACCAATATAAAAACAGAATACATGTGTGATTTAATTATCAAACATTTTATATGATAAATATGTTCCATATATATATATATATATATGTTCCACTAAAAACCCAAATTATTAGTGGAATTTCCGTTTGAAATCCACAAAGGAATATCCTTTGGGAATCCACAAAGGAACTTATGTAGAAAAAATTTATGGATATTTTCATAGAAAATGGAACATTCATAATAACCTATTTATGTTCCATGTATATGAGATTTCCATGTGGATTTTCTATTAGAAATAAAAATCAATGGTTTAGGTTCTACTAAAAATCAATCGTAGATTTATGGGTGAAAATATATAGAATGGTCCTTCAATAATTTTTTATTTATATTCCTGTTGTAAATTTAAAATGTTCAATTATATACGAATTCCATGTGGAAGTTCCAAAAAAAATTAAATCTATTGTTTTATAAGAAACCAACGATGGATGTTCCACAAGAAATATTCAGTGGAAGTTCCATTGGAAATCAATAGTGGAACTTACACTTGAATATCATAAAAGAATTTACCATAAAAATGGGCCATTCCTAATAATTATTTTATGTTCTAAGTAAGAAATAATATAATAAATTCACAATAAATAATGTCCCATGTCTATGTGAATTTAAAATGAAATATCCATTGGAAATCCAAATCCATAAATGAAATTCCATTGGAAATCAATGGCTGAAGTTCCATTGAAAATCCATGAAAAAATACCATTGGAAATCCATAGAGGAAGTTCCACTAAAAATTACTAGTAGAAGTTACATTTTGATCGAAAGCAGTTTCATCATAAAGTTTTCAAAAGGATATTTCTCATAATTATTTCACTTATGAAAAGTTCAATAGATGAGCAAAAAAACAAAAAATTCCAAATCAAGATTACAGTTTTAAAGTTTTTTAATAAATCTTTCAAATTTTTTATTCAATAATCAGTATGATAATTTTTTGGTTTTGTGAGTAACCTTAATAAAGAACCATTATTGTTTTTTACAAAAAAACTGGAAAAACACCTTCTTTCTCATGTTCATAAGTGTGAAGGTGTTATTTTTCCTTCCAACCTGCATATCATTCATAGACGGTGAACACAATGACTATTGAATGATTTTGAAGATGAACCTCCTTTTCCCAATATAAGTAATGGGGCACAAAACATATCAGTTTCTTCAAGAGGAAGGGAAACATATGAAAATAGTCCCAATGATCGATTATGTGGATGATCTTGGACAACTTGAGAGGAATAGACCAGAAGTATTAGTATGAATATGAAATAAGAATCTCAAGAGGCCAAATTTAATTTTTTATAGACTTCCCTTATCAAATAGTCATTTTTAGAATATAACACATTTGACACATCCAAAATGTAATAAAATAGTCCAATTATCCCGCAAATTTGAGATGAAATCAATCCATGAATATTTTCAACAATCAATAATTATTTAATAGAATGATAGTAGTCCATTATAATGTCAAAGAAATCTTTTATATTTTTATAATCCTTGATTTAACTACCTATGAATTTTAATAGTATTTACGTGATCTAATTTAAAATGTTAATAAAATAATACGGTTTAAAATACACTATAGAGAACACTTACATCAAGAAGACACTGAATCAACTTCCGTAACTAATTATAAATGATCATGTTCAAGGTAATATTGATAGAAATATAAATTTTTCTTCTAAATAAATAGAAAATCCTTTTTGAGTCATGTTCTTGAAGAAAACAGTTTACTAAAATGAAATAAAATTGACACAAATATTAAATAATAATGCATAAAAAAGATAAAAATAACAATAGTATTCATATACTAAAAATCTTCCCACAAAAAATAAATTGATGTAAATGGAGGAAAGACTATGAAGTTCTCCTCGCTTTAACATTTTCATACACCAATTTCTATTTTGGAATCCATGTGACAAGGGATAAATGAGATTAAAATCTAAATGAATTGATCAGATGGAAGTTCTATGAAGTTTTTGTATAACTAAAACAATAATTCCATATTTGGTACAGAGGAGATTGAGAATGGTAAATGAAAATAGTTAAATAATCCTTTAAGTAAACATGCACCAATTCTAGAAGATGAAGAAATCCATGTGGTAAAATCAAATTCATTTTTATTTTTCATAGTGAAATTTTTTTAGAATTAAATCATAACTCAACAAAACATAAAATAAAAATATAAACTCCAATGAAACTATGGAAATAATTATAAAAAATTCCAAATGAAAATTCATCTGACAAATCTCTACTGCTAGCACATATCAAAACCATGATCACCTCTAATTGTTTAAGATTTTTTCTCCATATTGAAATGCATTATTATAAAATTTTCAAACAAAACTTGCACTAAATATAAACTTAATTTCTTAAATAAATCTGCTAATAAATGTGGGAAAAATATTTTTTAATAAATAATTTAAAAACACCTTTTCAATATTGATTATTGAAAAATGTTTTCCTACTACTATTCAAGTATTTTTCTTATGAAATTTTTGTGAGTATACTTTAACACCCTTCCAAAATCTCTATGGGAGATCAATATTTCATTTTTAATTTACATAAGCAATTTTTTTATCATGCAATAAAAATATTTTTCCAAAGGTTAATAGATTACCTTAAGCTACATGCTCATCAACACATAAGAAAAATCATAAAACCACAAACTATTTTCTCACTACCACATAAGAAGTATGTCCAAGAAACTAAGATTGAATGAATCATATTATGATCACAATCATATATCCAATATACCAAAGAGAGGTAGGTAAAACATATAATGGGAATAAAACTATATCAAGAATGATAATACAACACATAGATAAAATAAAATCTATAGCAACACACAAATAAGTTTTCTTGTATAAATACATCAGAAAAATAATATAAAATTTGAAAGTATAAAGTAATAACCTTAACACCAATTTAATTTTTATGTGTCATGATGGAAAATAATAAAAATTCTATCAAGAAATAAAAAATAATAATTAGTAAACTGACCTTTTAAAGATTTGGCTCCAGGTTGCACCTTTGAATCGACTTACTATTTCAAAATGCACCCTAAAATTGTTTTAAAATTAATAAAAACTCTTTGATACATCTCTTCCATTACACTTATAAATTCAGAAACATTTTCATGCATTTAAAAACCCCATGATGAATTTCTATATATTCATTTATTGGGTTGATAACCTTTTTGGAATAAACTATTGAAGATCTCGCAGGAACAATCCACTTGGTCAATGATTAATCTTCTCAACATGTTGTAAGAGTAAATTTTAAGAGATAAGAACATCTCTAATAATTATTCCATAACCTTAGTATGTGATTTTAGTTTCATGAATCCAGTAAAAGAACCAATTGGTCATCCAATCATTATAATATGATGAGAATTATTTTTACATTCAAATTAAACACATGCCATATAAAGTTGTGCACTCTTTAAATAATAAAATATAAGTGTAATCCACATGAAATAATAAATGTGGGACTTAAATTTAAAAAACTCAACTACAATATTATACAAATTAACATACTCTTCCATTAAGTAACACTATAGACTAAGAGGCACTTTGTTTTCTTAAAATTTAAACATATTCAATGTTTTTTCCTTTTTGTGATGTTTTTAGAGACCATTAATCATGGAATTGTATAATTTATTATCAATGGTTCCCCCCTTGGTCAAACTAGGAAAAAAATGTATAGCATTAAGGATTTGAAAACTAATTGAGAACACTGTACCAACATAATAATATAGCTCAAATCAGGTTGAATCCAACTTCCAAAAATCATCTCAAATACTTCTAATACAATCTTGGGTTTTTTTGAAATTTTGAGCATAGTCAATGAAAATGTTATATGTTTGATATAAATGATCGGGTTGGGATTATTATAGATTTAAAAATTTAAAAAACTACTTTTATGGATCCAACATGTGACATAAACGTCTAATCACATCTCTGAATAATTCCATAAGAGGGTAATGACAGTTATCTTATATTTAATTTAAAATTTAGGTAGTAATGTTTCCCTAATTAGAGAAACATAAAACATGTATTAAGTCAAAATATGTGGCTTAGTAATAAATAATACTGATTTGATTGAATTTTCTAGGGATCAAATTTTCACATTCGACTCTGATGGATCTATAAAAGGAAGAAATAAATAAGTTGTAAATTGAAGTATTGGGCATGAAATTTTTCATGAGAGATACTAGAATGAGATTCTCCCTTTCATCAAGGGTTCCCACTTTGAAAAGTGCCTCTTCATGAATTGAAATACTCCTTTTACCATGAAAATAACTAGAAATAACTAGGATAAACATACTATAAAAAAATTCTTTATCAGTACTCTCATATAAAATATTTTACTTTTTCAATTCGGGTATATCTTTTGATATAGGTAAATTTTATTTTGGTAATTCAATTTACCAACATATATGTTCCTATCACATAATTGTTCATAAATAACATGTCATTAAATATTATTGGTGGAGATAAAATAGTTTTGTTGCAATTATAATAATACAAAAACATAATATATATGTTTGTAAAAATATTTAGAGAAATTTTCATTTAAAAGATTTATGTGTTGATAATATTTGTATCTTTTGTAAACAATACCAACAATTAAAATTATATTTCAGTTAATGTAATAATAATGAGTTGAACACCGAACGTAGTATAATAATCATAATTTATTTTGTGTGTGTGATATAAATTGACTATGTGAGACACTACTATTTCAATATATGATGTATTTCAAGTATGATCAGTCAACTATAGTTTTTGTGACTTTAATTTTATTACATAGATGTTTGTATGGGGGATGTAATAGTAGAATAGTCACAAATCTTATAACATTGAATATTATACTAAAGTATATATGACCCTACTACTATGATATATTATGTATTTCAAGTATGATTAGTTTTATATAATTTTTTGTGACTTTGTTAGTATCTGTTCATGTGATTTAATTATAGAATCTATTTGGAATACATTAGAAGATTGAAAAACAAAAGGGACTTTTCTAATGCATGTGTGATGAAAGGAAAGGGTCGTCTTCAAGTATGAGGAGTTTCATATTCAAATTTATGTGTGATAGGGTTTGGATGATGCCAAAACCAATTCTTTTTTATTTTAATTCTTTAATAAAACATCCATCATACTAATTAGACTATGCCTATAGTAAACAGGTTTGTAAAATATGATTTGACAATAAACTAGTTACATAATTACCAACTAGTTTAAAAATGGGTGCAAATAGTTAGTATGTTGACAATATATTGATTATAGAAAACAAAAAATTGTAAATGAAACTTTAGATGAGATACATGAAAAATGGGGGAAAGCTTACTATTGTCTAGAAAATCCCAATGACAGGCAATAACCCCCACCTTAAAAAGAACAGTTAATGGACCAAAAACTCTCAGTTCGGGTTTAGAAAATATTTTCACAGTGGATATTATAGTGTTAGGGGAACAAAGTTTAGAAAAAAAAGGATCACTAGGGTTTAAAGAAACATCCCTCCATTTCTTATTATTTACCTATTTCCTAGATTGTTGGGATGACAACTAATGACTTTTCAAGTGATAAAGAGCATCATCCCGGTCAATTAATGTTACGTCCACTGATTACAGGGAAGTATTTCCAGCAGTATAGTAGAGAATATTAATTGGCGTCCATCTATAAGAAATTTCAATGGGAGTGTGGTTAGTATAAATAAGAAAGGAGGTATTGTAAAAAAATCATCTCAAGGTAACAAAATAACCCATACCTTTAGTTTCTCAAGAAAACATCATAAATAAGTCTCAAGACTACGGTTAAAAACATATGTTTATCCTTCCCTTTGGAAATGGTAAGAAGAGCACAATTTAATCCTATTACCATGTAAATGATACAATTCCATCCAAAAAAAGCTAGTGAATAGAGGATCTCGATCACAAATAATTGCACTAGGCATGACACGTAAACGAAAAATTTCCCTAAAAAAATATTAGGAACATCCTTTTCTAAAAAGGGATGTTTGAGGTTAAAAAATTATTATACATAGAAAGATATTCCACCAAAAAAATCACCTCATACCCCTAATATTTAGGAATACTATAAATGATATCTATAGATATTTCATCTTAAATAATATCTGGAATCCGAAGTAGTTGTATTAATCTCTATAGGATCAATGTTTGTATTTTTTCTTCTCACAAACAACACATTATTTAATAATTTTAAGAATTATTTGAGTTGTTAATTTCCAAAATAAACTTTCTTCTAAACAATTATAGGTTTTCAAGTAACTTGTGTGACCCCCAAGTAAAGAAGAATTGAAATAGTTCATAAATGTATGATTCAGGTGAGAAGATTTAGATATAACTACGAGGCCTTTAATATAAAAAAGTTCATTATGAAGTAAAAACACAAAATTTCTGGAACATGATTATGGAGGGATAACATATGGTCCTGAAAAAAATCATCATTGTTGTTTTCTACTCAGACTTATGGAATATCAGTCCAGTAAGAATCAAAAAGATCCATTTTCAAAATTCATGGTTCATGCATCCTAGATAGAGCATCTACATCAGAATTATTCATTCTAGATTTATAAATGACATAAAATTTATATCCTAAAAACATGGATTGTTAATATTTTTGTTCCATAGATACAATTCTTTGGCCCATCAAATGTTTAAGAATTTTATGCTCCGTTAAAATAATGAATTGTCTTCCCAAAAGGAACTTATTCCAATGAGTAACGGTGTACATGATTTCCATCAATTCCTTCTCATAAATGAACTTGTGTATACTGTTAGAAGATAATGATTTTTTTAATAAGATATAGGTCTCCATTCCTTCATAATTACCACACTAAGACCACCTCCTAAAGAATCTCACTTAACAGTAGTTTAGGCTTTCTTCTTCCCTCGCCCCTACCACTCATGTATTTCCTCTCTTCCTCTCTTACTCATTGATATCTATTGATGATTTTTATCACCCATCCTTGCCTCTTAGTTCTCTTCTAGTTTCTTGATCTTGTTTTTCCTTTTCGGATGAGACTCTCCTTTTTTGAACTAGGTTTTATTATTTTCACCTCCTTCTTCCTTCCATCTTTGAAGCTCTCAATCCTCCCCTCTTATGTATGCTCTGGTGGAATTATTGGTTTTATTCTTTCCACATTTTATTGTGTTCACCTCTATTTCACTAGTGAAGGATTATATCTAGAGGGGATTATGGCGCTTGGTTTGGTCGCGACATATTGTGGAGGTCATGTTTTCTCTCTCGTTTCTCTAGATTCTAGTTCTGTTGCAACCTCCCAAGTTTTTCAAGTTTGATGGATTCCAAATAGGTTTTGGGATGTGATTACAGGAGCTATGGGGTGTTATAGGAGTTGAAACATGTGGTGGCTTTTTCCTATTCATGGGATACTTTTTTCATGGTTCATCTCTTTTTTTATTATAAGTTTTAATTTTTTTGGTTTGTTATTTTTTCAAGTTGGGGATGGAAATTCTGTATCCTATTCAGGAAATGGTGTGGTTGTGGTCTTATTTGGGGTTGTAGTGACGGTGATTATGGCCATCAGTGGTGTGTCATTTCTTCCTTTAACATCAATGGTTCTCTATGGTGTCGGTTCTAGCCTATTTTGTGATGATGTTTTGTGTGTTTTTTCTTCCATTGAACCACAAATAATCTACAATGGTGAAGAGATTTTTTTAGTGGTTTTCTGATGTATTTCACTTATCTATGCTAGTGGTTGGGTTTATGGTGGTGAATTTCAACTCCATATGTTGGTTTCGTCAGGTGATTTGGTGTGGTGTTTGGATGGAGACGATGATAGTGATGTCAGAATGGTGATGACATTGGTGGTGATCATGATGATGATAGTTTGTGACGTGATTGTGGCGGTGTTTTTGAAATTTGTCTTTTTCTCCTATGATTTTCGTTCCTACTAGTGATGTTTTGGTTAACACTCAATCCTCAAAGTGGGTTTTTTTTAAATCAAAAAACAAATAACATAGGAGATGTAACTAACTACATCTTTAAAATTTCAAAAGTAGATTGAGCCACCAACCCCAATTGAAAACTATTCTTTTTAGTAATGCATGTTAGTGGTTTGGAAAACTTCCCATAATCATTAATAGACTTATAGTAACAACCAGAGTGGCCTAAAAACCCACATACCACTTTAACATTCTTGGGAAATGGCCAATCCAGAACACATGAAATTTTTCTAGGTTCCATAGAAACTCCCTATTGAGAAATTTTGTGTCACATATACTCAAATTTAGTTCTACCAAAGAAGCATTTATTTTGGTTAATATGAAATTTATAATTCAATATAATTTCTAAAATACAGGTCAGATGTTCAATATGCTCCATCCAATTTCTACTATAAATAAGTACATCATAGAATAAAACTAAAAAAACATCACATTAATGGTATAAAGAGGATATTCATGGTATATCTTGAAATGTGGTGGGAGAATTCATAAGTCGAAATGGAATAACGAAACTATTTCATTTTCTTTCATGGGTGTGGAAATCAATATTTTCAATATTCTCTTATTAGAAAAGAACTTTTTGGAAACCTAACTTAAGGTCTAATTTGGAAAAATATTGCGCTCAAAACTATGGATCTAAAAATTCATCAACATAAGGAATACAAAACCATTCTGTAATAGTTTTCTTGCTCAAGGCACAGTAGTCAACAAACATTTACCCACTACACTCTTTCTTTGGGACCATAATGATTGGACTAGACTAAGGAATTGTACTACTATGAATGAATCCATGTTGTAAAAAATATTCCTCCTACTTATCCACTTAATTCTTCATGAGATATGAAATTTTTTAAGGTCAAACATTAACTGGGGACATTGGTTCCTACAACTGCATAGCGTGATATGAAGCACAACTAGGTGGTAGGCCCATAGGATCCTCAAAAAGCTGAGTATACACTCCCAAAAAAATATTAAATGTTGTAACAAATTTTTCTATAGAGTAATGATCATGCTTAGTCTTCTGAATTCCTAACTTCCATTGGATGCCCCTGTAAAAAAAATATGTTTTGTAAGAATGATATGTTGGGCTAGAGGGGTGTCTAGACTGGGATTAATTCCCTACAAAGTGACTTGATGGATGTGAAAGAAAAAAAATCATAGTTAAGTTTCTCTAATAGTATGTTATATATCCCAAGGTTTCTAACCAATAAAATCTCAAAACAAATTCAGGCCCAGACATGTTGAAAAGATAGACATCCACTTAAAAGTCCAATCTACCCAGCTGAACAGGTAAGGTCATGCATATTCTACTAGAAATTTAATCATTTAATATTTCTAAAACACTCTTAAAAACGTTTTCTTGGACACTTGAATGGATAAAATTTTAATCAATTACCTTGAAACAAAATTTACATCTCGAACCACCATCCACAATCACCAGAGATGCCACTCATGAAATTGAATCCTCAAGAATCATTGACCTAATTTCTCAAACTACCTACTCAAAAAACATTCCCTAGAATAAACCTTGATAGGTCACATCCCAATATAGTTCTATCTTATCACAAATAAAAGATTCAGATGATATCAAATCATCCCCTACTGCTTGAGTTGCAATACAATCCCACACCATTAGACAAAAAACCATTATCTAGACACTTATGAGATGGACCAAATTTCACTCCACAAGAATAAAAAATGTATTTAGACTTACGTCCCCCAAATTATTTAGTAGAAATAATTATGATCACATTTCCACCTTGTATTTCCATACTTACTTTCTAAAATATTACCCTATCCAAATTTTTAGGTACATGACTGAATTTAACTATCCCACCACTACTAATTCAACCAAAATACATAAGAACCATTGTCCACCAAAATTCCTAACCATGAATAATGCCTTTAACTGTTAAACCGTGTTTTATATTCTAATTAAATGAAATAAATTCACACTTTTGTGCTAGGTTTTTTTGTAGCTACTTTACTATCAATTTATAGATTCAATCCTAAAAAAAACTTATATATAATTCATCATGAATACTTGGTATTCACAAAGAAAACCTATCAAATTCGTTGATGTATTCTTCCAAATTACCATTTTTTTTAATTCCTTGGAACTATTTCAGAGTATCATTATCTACTTCTATAAAAAAATTGCCATAAAAGCTATGTATTTAACTCCTCCACTTCTAGTGTCGATCACTTATTAAGTAAAAAATGAATCCAATGTTGAACTTAACCTTCCATGCATATTTGTGAAATTGGTACTTGAAAATAGTGGTGAGTCTTGTGGATCATAATGTATGCCTCTGCCTGAACTATACACATTATTGGATCTTCTCCAGAGAAATTAGGTAATTCCACTCACTTAGCCAAATTACTTAATTATATGTGCATAGACTCTCCAATATCACTCTATGAATACACTGTTCAATCTACTATATTTATTTTCCCTCATTTCATCATGAAGTATCAACAACTAGATTGTAGGAAAAGCTTACCTGCACCTGACATACTATTTCTCTTTTATTCCACTCCCCTCCCAATGCCTCCTAGGGTTCTAAGAAAACCTTATATGACTCTAGTTCTTCTTCTACTCATTTTAATAATTACCAAATTACCTGTCATACTAACATCTAAGAAATTTAATGCATCTCTCCTGAAAATAACATGAAATCTTGGAAACTGAATCCTTAAATCGTTCTTTTAGTTTATATAATATGCCCTCAACTATCTGAGAAGCTATATAAGAATGACTTCATTGTTTTTCTACAACTCTAACAGCCACATATTTTCCACTATATGTACCTTCCTCATTCGATCCACCTATTTCTCTATCACTGATACTCATGATTCCATCCTTGTATGAATCCACCAACTGATTCGATCAAATTCCTAAGTAGATTCTACTACACTTTTTCAAATCTCAATGAAATAAACTAAGTGATAAAACCACATTGTTTTAATTGGAAAACTAAACAACTTTCATATGATCAAGATATGAGTAATAAAAATTATTCAATCAGTAGGAATTTCTGAAAGAAAGAATTATATATAGGAATATAAAGAAAGGAAAAATGAACTCCCATGAAAGCCTCTCCAGGATTCGGGATAAATCCCTCTGCAACAATTGCATCTAGAAATAATAACATTCATGCCATACCCCAAGACTTATCAGTGCTTTATAAACTATAGGATCAAGACAAAGACCATTTTACCCTTCACTTAAAACAATTGTCCACATAATTATAACATATGTGTTTAATGGAGATGGAGTCTCCCACATCCCTTCCATAACAGGTGACTCCAATTGACCTACCAATTTAGAACCCTCCCCATTAGATGTTAACCTTTGTTTTTTATAATGTTAGTGTTTTTATGGATGAAAATACTACTACTCATTGTCATGTACTGAAAATGTTGAGTGAAAGCGTCTTAATACGAAGTGGTTTTTCTTGTAATTATTATTTAAATAATTTATTACTCTTAATTTATAAAGAAGAAATTGAGGTAGATCCCACTTCGACTCAGGGGGAGTCTTCCCGAATAGAAATTTACAATGATTTTATTTCTCAGACTCCTACAGATATACCTATTTCTTTAGAAACACCAGTACCAAGTACTGATATAAGATATTTTATTAATAATAAAAATATTATGAAAAGGTGTATAAGAGTAGTAGATTTTTTTCAATCCAATTAAGAACTTATCCTCAAGTTATTTCACCACCTTCTTCCATAATAGTTCTATCTGATGTTACACCCAGTTATTTTTTTATAGAATAATTGGCCTCATCCATTAATAGGTCGGTTAGTGTTGATGTAAATCAAAACATTGATGGAAATAAATTGGTTTATGACACATTAATTACAAAAGTTCATCAAGATATGTTTTATCTTTTTCACCATATACAGGTTCAGCAATTCTTATAGTTAGACTGGATATTGGTGATGAGAGAGAATGAGAAAGCTACTATAAATTAATTACTAAAGTAAAATAATTGAAAGATCAATTATTTTAGTACATAATTGAGATTTGGTTTCTTTTTTAGCATGAATTATATAAAAATTATATTCATGAAATGAATTTTTTGGTTTATTCTCTGTTGGAATAGTTTTTAATGGAACCAAGTAGAGAAGCCACAAATTATGTGGATATACAGTCAAGATTGTATGGATTTTCTTTATCTATAGACACGATAAATTCTATAATTAATTAAATTAAATATGAAATTCTTTCTAGGAAAATGATTCATGATCTTTAAATAGATTTGACTAGCCAAGTTAAAATATGTTATATGTTTCCACAAAGCACTATCTTATCTATTTAACAATCTCAAATGAAAATCAACTCATTACTAAAGGAAAAGGTAAATGAAATTCTGAATCTTTTGGTAATTTTGAAAAAGGATGATAGTTTTATTATCACTAGAGTGGAAAGAATGGTTGGATCCCTTGAAATAAATTTTGATGTTTTAGAGAAGAATTTTGAAAATTTGTATCTGTTGGTGGTAAGAAATCATAATCATGAATCCTATGAAGAATAAGAAGAAGAAAAAGAGATAGATAAATTTTTTGAAACTCATAAGTATCAATAATCTTCAAAAGGAAAGTAAATAATTCATGAATATCATCAATGATTTTTTTAAAATTATTTTGATTCATTGGGGAATCTATTTATTGGTTGTTCCATGAAAGAAGATTTACAAAATCTCTCGGAAGAATTCTCTCAAGGGTGTGGAATTGTTTTAAAAGTCTAATAGATTCTTGAAAACATTACATGGTGATGATAATTGATTCATGTGTGGAATATATATTTAAAATTAAAAGGAGATGTCTACTAGGACCTCTTATTTTCGGTCGTCATTCCTCAAACTCTCGGAGACTCAAGCAGGCACTTGACCAAACAGAAATTTACTTATGGGAAAGTATTAGGTTTGCTGAAAAATGTCAATACCATTACCTGAACCCTCTTTTAAACTATCATTTATCCCTATAGATAAATATAATTTGGTGAGATCTCGAAAAACTGCTCTCAACATTTAGTCCACCTTGGTTAGGATCGCTCTATGTGATCAAAAAGGACTTAGAGAATGTTTACTCATATTGGATGATGTTATTGGAGAAAGAGTTAATGATAATTTGGTTACATATTATCTTTCTATTGGAAAGACACTATCCTTTAAAAAACCCCCTTCAAAAAGTCATTTCATGTCATAGATTTGACACACTTTCGTAGCTTGCATGTTTAGTTGAATGGTTTTTTGAACAAACATCTGAATGGTGTTTCAAAATAATTTGAATGCTAACATGATTATATTCCATGTCTTTAATCCATTTAATTTTTTTAATTAGAATTACATCTTTCATTAGATATTTTTATATTTATATTCAATTTTTTTACTTTATTCACTATTCTGGTTTTATATTTCCTTTTTATTGGTTTTTATAATTTTTTAATGATTTATGATGCTTGATATTTCTTAATACAACTTCATGCTATATTATGTTCTCATTCAGTATTATTAAATATTTAAATTTATTTCTTTGTGATATTGATTTATTCTTCATTCTTGTTATACTTATTTTTAAAATCACAAAAAGTGAGGGAAGAAAAATTAGATTATTAAATTTAAAAGTGGAGGAAAAAATAAGAATAAAAAAATTAAAAATTTATTTTAATGCTCCTTTTAGAATGTTATTTAAGGTAAAACAAAAAAAGTATTATACATTTTTTACTGGTAGATTCTGAGGTCTATAATGAAATTAATTTCCCTTTGATTATAACACCATATAAAGCACACATAAATATAATTAAAATCCATTAACCATTTACACCACAAATGTTTGAAAAATAATACAAAAGGTTATCCCAACCAAACATGCATAAGTGAAATAAAGAGGAATCACTTCTTCCAACCTAAATGGATTGAGTGTTCTATAACATAAGGTTTCATTTTAGGGTTTAAAATTTAAAAATACTATCTAATAATAAAAAACTAAAAAATTATAGAAATTATTATAAATTAAATGAAATTTACTTAAGATATTGAGAAAAATAAAACCCATCTTGATTCATGATAGGATATCTAAATCACTGAGTTTAGAAATATGAAAATAAGAGAAAAATATATATAACTAGAAATTGAAAACACATTAAGATATTCAATTACATGACTTTATCACCAAATTAAACATCCATTTTGATTCTGAATACCCTTATCCATGTAGGTTGGTTTTTTGAATCATGGTAAGAGACTCCCCATGCCTCAGTAAGGAAATATAATCTACTATAATGGTTTAAGTGACCATATGAAAAAAATGTTTCCCCAATCCTTTTTCATCGAACCATAGTCCTCCAACACCAAATATGTTTTCACTTCCATAGAAGAGTAGTACCCGGGATATAGTTCTTCACCAAAATCTACAAAAAAAAATAATATTAAACAAAAACTCAAAATAAAAAGGTTGAATGTAAAAAATTACTTGTCAACAATCTATTTAAATAACAACATTTACCATAAATATGTTCTAAGTGAAAGAAATTAACATAAAATTAGATAATAAAAGTTATATAAAACAAGAAATCCTATGGATCCATTTCCTTTTTAGGTACTTGATTATGTGGATTCTTCTCTCATCACCCACCATCAATAGAAATTTATTTTCCTTCGCAAAAAAATAAAAACAATATATAAAACATCATCTTCAATGATCCATTTAGGTACTTCAGATTCATGAAATCCATATTTGATTCATGATAAAAGATCATGGTCAGAGAATCTAATAATGAGTAGGTAAATTTACACTCATTGTATACATGAATTTTTTATCTTTGATGTTAAAAAAACTAGTCGGTGGTCATAGTCCCTGACACCATATCAGGACATCATAAAATCATACGCCATCTAAAATACCATATCCACATGTAAAAATCCATTAATATTCTAGAAGTAATCATCAAATAAAAATAATAAAATCACACAATATATAATTACATAAATAAAATATACAATCCTTATCAAATCATTTACATATGAGGTACTTAAAAAAGAGAAACTAAAGAATCCAAAAATAGTTTGTAGGTTTTCAATCCTTACTCGTTTTCATCTTACCAAAATTAACCAGAGCTAATAACCATAAAAACGTTTCTCCATCATGTTTTTCCTTCAAAATTAACCACAAGATCCCTAAACTCTGGTGAAATTAGAATAAAGAGTAAAATTGAAGGAGGATAATTAGAAAAGAAATTAAGAAGAGGTTGTTACACTACATGTAGGGAGATACTAGCTTATTTTAGAAATAACATTCTCATATGACAGGTAACAAAATATTTTATATCAAAAAATAATATAAAAATACTAATTTATATTAACATACAAGATTATGCATGACAATAAAGTGACACGCGCCAAAAAAATATATATATTAATTGTGAAATGGAATATGACCATCAATTAAAAAATTTAATGGATAAATAATAAAATACACTAGTTAAATTTTAATTTTTTTGTGGAAAAAATACACCTTGATTTAATTGTGGAATTATATCGAACCATCTATTAAAAAGTAAAAAATTAATGTTAGGATACAAATGAACATGAATATCTAACTATAATTAATACGAAGAAGTAGATGCAATAATTTAAGTAACTCTTATAAATGAAAATATACACTTTAGTTAATATAAAACTATTTCATTTAACCATAATCAAATGAACCTGGTGAAGTTATAAAATTAGGAGATGTTCAATCAAACCTAAAAAATTCATGGAATATTTCAATGTGTCATAGTTATAGGTCCATCATAATAAAATATAATAAGTGCGAAACAACATGAACCAAAATCCAAATCATATATCTATCACATTAATTTAGTGGTTAGTGGATTTTGATACAACATTTCTAAAATTTCAATTTAATTAGAGTATATCACAACATTTCATAACATATGGTAAATATGGATCTAAAGAATGGAATAATAAAATTTATCATGATTGATTTTTTCTTATGTTTGAACCCTAGGAAATAGTTTATTATGCTCCAAGTAACAATTATAGTAATATATATCAATTTATATAAAAATAAAAAGAATAAAATAAAGAGCTATAAAGGTCATAACATGTTTCACATGGTATCTCTAGTAATACTTTAATGAGAATCTTGAATGATATCATAAATGTTGGATGAAACTAATATAGTTTATGATCCAACCAATCTCTCACAACCAATTAATCCTAATTTAACATGAAATTTTATCAATAAGATTTATAAAACACAACAAAAAAATTAATAAAAAAATTATATGTGATGGTTCTTAATCAATAATTCCTTGATAATTTTACATGAATCATTCAATTTCTAGAATATAAAAAAATCAATCATCTTTTCATCATTATTTGCACTAAAATGAAGAACTTATCTCAAAGCTATATCATTTTCATATTGTTTCCAAGGGAGAAATTATATAAAAAAATTATTTCCCTGATAGTCTAATATAGATTGACTTCATTAAATTGTGTATCTTATTATGACATAAGTCTAATGTCACATACTACTTCTATAGTTAATAATGTAGGATGATATAATGCAGACATTATATATTTCTTATTGCATATAAAAAAATAATTTGTTTATGTAACATAATTTAAAAAATATAATCATATAAAATTAGACTTAATTATCTTACACCACATGAAATTTATTCACATAATCTAGAAAACTTTTCATCTCAACTGAAATAATGATTGTCAGACATTCAAATAGAACAAGTAACATACTTTTAAAACTATAATCATTTTAAAAATCATAACAATCAGGGAGTCCAATATTCATTAGCTTCACCTGACCTCCCACTATTAAAACATTTTCAATATGAATCCATCTAAAACAGTGTTTATATGGGTCATTAAAGAATGGTAAGGAATTTATAAAATCTATGTATTATATGGAATTACTAAAAACTGATTATATAATATAACAACTCTTATAAATGAAATATATTATTAATGAAAACTATAAAGACTCATACTTACCGAAATATCACTACTAATTCTAAACTTACATTGTCAGTTGAAAAATTATATTTATAGAATATTTTATTATTTTGAAACTACTCCATAAAAGTGGACTCAAATTATTCTAAGATAATGTGAAATTCATAACGACAAATGTTTTCAACAGTTCCAAACGTTCTCAGAATATATGGATTTTTGATTTCTAATGAAAATTTCTACCAATAGATTTTATTTTGATATTTTGATAGCACAATAGTATTTTTTTTCTAAAAGTTTGTTGAATCTGCTGTAAAATATATTATTCTTGATGTGATGGTTCTAAACATATTTTATCAGAACACGTGTCTTCATTACACACATATACCGAAATTCACATTAGTAAAATAACAAGCCGAACAAGGGAAACTACAATAAACAAATAAAAAATTTACATTTTAATCATCAACTAATAAATATTATTTATTCTAATTATAACATGATGCTTAAAAATTTATTATCCCTGGAAAGAAAAAAACTCAAATGAAAATACTTTTTTTAAAACGTAAATATTGATACCATTTAAAATTTCTCACCTAAAAAGGCTTCCTTATATATAAATAGACTGTTTTTATCACTGGGTTCAAGGAGAATGGTGAGTGAATTGTAGTCCATGATGTTAAAACAAAGGCCATGGGACCCAATATGTTTTTGTCCATGAAATATGCATCCTAAAACTCATAGGATACTAAATAATAATAGAATATATAGAGATATCAAATTATGTATGTACTACTATATAGATTTCTTATGTGAAACTGGGTCATGTTGAATCCATGGGTGTTAGGGGAGGTGAGATGGGGGCATCTTCTGTTTGACTGGGTGTTAGGGAAGGTGAGAAGGGGATAAAATATGACCATCAGTGATGGGTGTCAGGGTCGGTCGATGAAACAAAAATTAATGTGAAAATTGGGAGGGATTTATTGGATGGTAGAAGTAAGTGAAAAAATACTGATATACTAGGAGAAGGTGGGGGAAATGTGTAACGTCCCGGATCAGGAAGCCACCCAGAGGGGCCCCGTACCCGGTTGGTCACATGGTCTCAAGCGCATTTCCCCGAATGCCAGAGGCTGCCGACTAGCAGCGAGGGCCTTGGGTGTGATAGTGGGGGAAACTATGCTCTCATTGGCAGAGTACACAGTGGAAGTAAACATACATATCCAACAATAGTAAACATCAGAAGAATGAGATAATAAACAATTGGAGTAATGCATAATAAATGATGCATGATACATATGTCTAGGAAAACATCCAAACAAGTCACAATAATGAATACAAATAGTTATGAACCAAGTACAAAAGAAAAAGATAACAGCTTATCAGCATCGCAAGCCTAGGCCTGGTCCCATGCTCTCTAGCTCCGTAGCAAGTCAAGTACCTGAAGTGGAAGGTCACTTGCCCTTATCTAAACCTGCAACAATATAATCTGTTTGGGCCCAAAAGCATGACCCAAATAGGGTGTGAGAATAAATCCTAGTAGGCAACCACCCTAAGATTTGTGCCTAACAGTCAGTGAATATATGGAAGGAAAAAGTACAGAAATCACTAAATAGGAAATTACTGAGCAGTAAACAATTCCCCGTGTCAAGTAGGCAGCTAAAAAACAAGGTAATTATCTGGGAAGTACACACAGCCATCCCCTCTGGTCCTACCTAAGAAGTACAAGCAACCCTTCTAGGTAGTGAACTTGGCCTAGCCCCTCTGGTTCAGTCATACGAATTCATAAAGACTCTCTGAGGAAGAACTCACAGTCAATTCCTCTTATAGTCTAAGGTAGTCAATGACTCTCTAAGGAAGCACACAATGTCAATTCCCCTTATATCCCTAAGGTCAAAGACTCTCTGATGATGGTTACCCATTAAATTACCCTTATAGCCTAAGTCTTTCAAAGAATCTCTGAGGAAGATCACTCAGTCAATTCCTCCTATAATCTAGGATGGTTCAAGGTAATTCAAAGTAAACAAAGACTCTCTGAGGAATCTCACTCGGCCTATCCCCTCATAGTCTATAATGCTCAATGACTCTCTGAGGAAGCTCACTCGGTCCATCCCTTTATAATGTATAATTATCAAAGACTCTCTAAGGAAGCTCACTCGGTCTATCCCCTTATAGTCTATAATGCTCAAAGAATCTCTGAGGAAGCTCACTTGGTCCATCCCCTTATAGTCTATAATACCCAAAGACTCTCTGAGGAAGCTCACTCAGTCTATCCCCTTATAGTCTAAAACAGCAGGTTCTCACGACCCTGTGCAAGTTAACAGGCATAACAATTCAATATGGCCAAGGTAAACCTTAAAAAATACTTGGATAAACAGACTATAGCTCAACAAAATTTCAAAAAAAACAACTCTCCATCCTACAATCACTAGGTATGGGAAACAGGAAAAACAGTACCAAACAGTCGGAAATAGTACATTCATGGGCAAAGCATCCATAGCATAGCAATTCAACCCTATTCATATCCAATCAGCCTCTACACAAGCCTATAAGCATGGAAGGAAAAACACAGCGGTAAAACAGTAAACACACAATACCTCGTTCAAGGGTATTGGAACAATTGTACATAACACTCAAAGACTTTCAACGGAAAGGCACAAACCACCTACCTTTAGGGTTCCAGCGAAAATGATCCACAATCAACCGCATCCACAAATCTGGGAAACCTCTTCACGAAAGATAGCTCTAAATATCCTTCCATATCAACCACAAGCTTTAAAATCAACACCCAAGGCAAACCCAACACTATATCTACATGCAACAGATTTATATCTAGAAAACCTAGAGAGAGGGAAGATAATATCTAGGGAAAACAAAGGAGAAACCAAGAGGAGGGACTTACTCAAGAAAAAATGCCTTCAATTCACCAAGAAACTCCTTTGATTTGCCTCCAAAAAGAGTGTGGGAGCACCTTCAACCTTTGAGAACCCAAAATCCCGAGTGAGGATCAAGTGGGAGAGAGTTTGGAGAAGAAATGAGAAATCCCGAGTGGCCTGGGACTTAAAAACCCTAAAATTAAGTGGCCACACGGTTACCCTGCACAGTTTGGCCAACTGTGCGCCAACTGTGTAGTTTCCACTGTCTCACCTAGTGATTTCACATGGCTTTCCCACACAGTTTGAAAAATCATACGCTGCCTGTGCGGAGCCCACTGTCAAGGGTTGCAATGTTTCCTGGGCTGGCCGCATGGTTTGTTCAGACTGTGCGCTAATTGTGTGTCAGCCGTGCACCCCTGCACAGCCTTCATAATTTCCTATTTTTCTCAGAAACAACCAGAAAAATAAAACATACTTGAAAAGAAGGTCTGGGTTCTTACAAACTTCCCCCCTTAAAGTAATTCGTCGCCGAATTTCCCTAGAAAGGTGGAGTAGAAGAAGAAACCCCAAACAATTCTAGCCACTGTGCTCATACATCAGCCACCCTCTCCCAAGTCTCATCTTGTACTCACTCGTGCTGCCATAGCACTCATATCAGAGGAACATTCCGACCACGGAGAACTTTTGTAATGCGATTGAAAATCCGGATAGGATGCTCCTCGAACGAGGCATCCACCTCTAACTCAACCTCCTCGAGTTGCAAGACATGAGACGGGTCTGAAAAGTAACATTGAAGCTGTGAAACCTGGAAGACGTCGTGCATAGCCTGGTACCTCTGAGGTAACTGTATTAGATAGGCAATTGTCCTAACTCTCTCCAACACCTCAAATGGATCAACGTACCTCGGCGAAAGTTTACCCTATATCCTGATCCTTCTGTGCCCCAACCTCGGTGCGACATGTAGAAAAACCTGATCTCCAATCTCGAACTCCAGAGGTCATCTCCACTAATTAGCATAAGACTTATGAAGAGACTGCATAGTATCCATCCTCTTCTGAATCAACTCTATATGTTTTTTGGTCTCCTGGATAGGACGAGGTCCCAGTATAGTCGCCTCTCCTGCCTCCAGCCAACACAAGGGTGATCGGCATGGCCTACCATACAAAGCCTAATAAGGTGCCATTTTAATAGTTTCTTGAAAAATATTGTTGTTGGAAAACTCCACTACAGGTATATTACTCTCCCAAGAACCTGAAAAATCTAGAATACATTCTCAAATCATGTTCTCAAGCAGCTGAATCGTACGCTCGAACTGGCCATCTGTCTAGGGATGGTATGTCATACTCAAAATTACCTGTGTTCCCAAAGATTTTTGAAGCCCTTGCCAGACATGAGAAGTAAAATGTCCATCCCTATCTGAAACAATGGAGTGGGGAAACCCATGTAGATGTACAATCCCTCGGATGTACAACTGTCCTAAATGGTCAACACTAAAGGTCTCCTTGATTGACAAGAAGTGAGAAAAATTCATGATTCTGTCAATGACAACCCATACCGCATCATTCCCTTGAGGTGACCTCAAAAAACTGGTCACGAAGTCCATCGAGATGCCATTCCACTTCCACTCGGGAATGGGTAACTTTTGAAGAAGTCCTGCTGGTCGCTGATGCTCCGCCTTCACCTGCTGATAGGTGGAACACCTCATGACAAACCCCACAACACCTATCTTCATAACTGGCCACCAATACTGATGGTGTAGATCATGATACATCTTGTTGACACCAAGATGAACTTCCCAAACCGAGGAATGAAAGTCTCACATCAGCTCCTCGCGTATGTCTACTGGCACCCATACACGCACTTGGAAACGCAAGATCTCATCCTCGCCTATGGTCCATCTAGGAATAGGGTCCTCTCCTAACACACTTTCCCTATAGGACTAGGCCTTCAGAATCTGATAAATGCCTCATTTTCACTCGATCAAGCAGAGTAGAGGTAACAACTACCAAAGATAGAAACGTCTACCTTTGTCTGTCGTGCACCTCCAAATGCATCTCAGAGAACAGAGTCATAAGCTTCCACTCAATTATGGCCTCCTGAACGGCCTGTATCTGAGTCCTCCTACTGAGTAAATCATCCAATGCATTGTCTTTCCCAGGCATATAAATAATCTTGAAGTCAACGGAATGCAGGTACTCAACCCTCCTCCGCTGTCTCAAATTCAAATCACGCTGAGTGAATATGTACTTGAGACTTTTGTGGTCCGTGAAAACCACAAAATTCTCTCCCAGAAGGTAATATATCCAATAGAATAAGGCATGAACAACTGCTGCCAACTCCAGATCATGCGTCGGGTAGTTCCACTCATGTGGCCTCAACTTTCGAGACCCATATGCAACGACTTCATCTCCCTGCATTAACACAGCTCCCAGACTAATACCTGAACCATTGCAGTAAACAATATATCTCTTTCCTGGCTCTGGAAAGACTAGTATCAGTGCTTAATTAAACCTCCCTTTCATCTCCTAAAAGGATAATTCACATAAATATGACCACAAGAACTTTTCACCCTTCTTATTCAGACCCTTCAACGGTGCTGCTAACTGTGAAAAGTCCTAAATTAAGTGCCTATAGTATCCAAACAACCCTAGAAAACTCTACAACTCAAAGACGTTCTTTGTCTACTCCCAGGAAACTACTGCTCTCACTTTCTTTGGGTCTACTGATACTCCTTTTTCTGAGATAACATGACCCAAGAAGTGAATCTGATCTATCCAAAAGTGGTATTTTGAGAGCTTAGCATATAATTGATGCTCTCTCAGTGTACTGAGAACTATCTCAAGATGTGTGGCATGTTCGTGTCTAGTGTGAGAGTACACCAAGATATCATCCACAAAAACAACCACAAAAGCATCCAATTATGGATGGAATACTCGGTTCATCAATGCCATGAAAATTGTAGGCGCGTTCGTGAGATCTAACGGCATAACCATATACTTTTATAGACCGTACCTACTTTGGAAAGCTGTAAGAGGTATATCAAATGGTCTAACATGAAACTGATGATAACCGGACCTCAAATCGATCTTCGAGAACACCTGAGCTCCTTGAAGATGATCAAATAGGTCATCAATCCTCGGCAAGGGATATCGGTTCTTGACCATCAACTGGTTCAACTTCTGATAATCCACACATAGCCCAAGAGTACCATCTTCCTTCTTTGCAAAAAGGATAGGAGAAACCCAAGGAGAAGTACTGGGTTAGATAAAATCCTTTCCCTGCAACTCCTCCAACTACTTTTTGAGTTCCTGCAACTCAGGTGTAGTCATCCTATATAGAGGAATGGTCACCGTTGCCACTCCTAGCACAAGCTCAATCGAAAATTCTACCTCTCGCTCTAGAGGAAAACCTAAAAATTCCTCTGGAAATACATCTCTGAAACGATCCACTACATAAGGAAAGTCTAACTGTGAAGTCCCCTAGTCATCCAGATATAGACTGGCAATCTGGTTTGTAACTCCTTCTAACCCACGATACTCTGGACCCGTTCTTCTCACCCGGACATCCCATTCGCCCTTAAGAAGAAAATATCCACCCTCTGGTGATATGAAACTCACCCTACGATGATAGAAATTGACGACTACCTAGAAGAGAATCAACCAGTCCATTATGAGGACGAAATCATAGCCTATCATCTCTATAACATAGAGGTCCCAAAGGAAGTGACACCCACCAACCTCAAGAGGGAACTCCTTGCACTGACGTACACTAGATGTCCTCGTCCCCAACGGAGTGTCTAACATCAAGATAATAGTAGGGGAAACGATACAAAGCCCAAGTCTCTCCATAATAGGAATAGATATAAAGTTATGGAAAGCCCCTATGTCGAAAAGAGCAGAAGATAAAATTGAGGCAACTAGAATGGTACCTCGAACTGTAGAGGGTCCGAGATCATTCTCCTACTGGGTCTGCTCCACTGCAAAAGTCTAGCATGTTCCACGACCCTATGACCCTGCCTGACCACTCTAATCTGATCCACCATGATGTTGTTGACAGCCTGGCGACTGGCCACCATGGTTGCGACCTCCTCCTCGGCCTGAACAGCCAGAAGAACTCCAGTTCCAAGACTGGTGAGAAACTGGTGGGGCTGCTCCTGTATGAGGAGTCATAGACGAACCCATGTCACTAGATGCTGGTGAGAAGATCTGAAAGAAATGCTGCAGATGGCCCATCTTTCCACAAGATCCGAACTCCATCGGGTCTCTCTGGGATTGCAGCCTAGTATGCCTTCTTCTCCCGCACTGGTATCACACCACCTGGCTACCGAAAGATGCATCTCGCCTACTCTGATATCCCCACGTAGACTCCCTACGGCACTTCCTACTATCATTAGGAGAAATACTAACTCTGGATGTTGAACCTCCCTAGCTCACAGCTCCAGAATCCCTTAGATTTCACTATGTGATCAACGCCTATTTGACGATGGAGGATATCTAAGTCAACCTGAAGATGTTCACCTGCGATCGGATGTTGTGCCTCAGACCATCCTCAAACTTTTTTGCAAGGAACAACTCATCACCTCCTGGAATAGGTGTTAAATGATGCAGCTCAGTAAAGAGATATGAGTACTCAATAACATAAAGAGTACCATGCTCCATACTCATGAACTCCCGGGCCCGATCGGCTCTCAAGGTATCTGGACAGAAGTAATCGTGGAAGATGCAACGAAACTCATCCCATGCCATACTCTTCTGGCGCCCCGCCTGGGAGATCACCTCCCACCACCTCTTGGCGGAGTCTCGGAGCATGTAGGTAGCGAGCTTCACCTTATTCTCTGGAAGTATCTCTAGATGCTCGAAAATCGTTAGTGTGGATTCCATCCATGAATCTGCAGCCTGGGGTCCTCCATCCCCTGAGAAAATAGGAGGATGCTACTGCTGAAAGACTCACATCAATTCTTCCATAGATGGGGCAGGAGGTGGCACTCCCTGAAAAGTCTACGTCATCCTCAAAAAACCCTCTCTAAACTGAGCATAAGCTCATGTGTCAGGAATAACTGCTAGTGCCTAGACTGGCACAACTGGAGGATCAGTAGGAAGTCCCTGATCAGCCATATTTGGTGTCTGGTCACCTTCTGGCAAATGAAGTACAATCAGAGGATGCCTCGGTGGCATGAACCCGCAAGGCTAACTGCACACCTTAGATTAAATATTATCAAGGACTGAAAATAGGAAGGACAAGAAAGGAATAGAAGAAATAAAGTAATAAAGTTTTGAAAAACACGACTACAAGGCGTGTACTTGAATTCTATTCCCCTACCAGATTCAATATACATGACTAACCCATGTGGATCCCTTAAAACAAAACCACACGGTGTGTTCTTTCTAGACACGGTGTCTACTAAACAAGCTTCAGTGACCCATGTTGTTAGATACATGTACAGATACAAGGTCCCTACACACGGCATGCACATCCGGTACACGGCGTGTTCTACCAAGATTTTCACAACCCCATGTCTCTGCCCACAAAGTCAGTGACATGGCATGTAGTCTGGTTTTTTCTAGACAGTAAGCCTCAAAAACTACTCTGGAACTCAGAAAACACTGAAAAAGAACATTTAAGTTCCAAATTCGGATATGTGAGGGCTCATACTCCCCATGAATCAAAGTTTGGCATCTTATACATGTTATAACAAAGTGAAGAATTCAATGATCCACCTAATTCTGGACCATTAGGGCCCATAACACCTCAATAACCAAAGTTTGGTGTTCATTCAAACAAAACCTCATGAAAACAATACCCTATCAAACAACTGGTATTTTTATCAAGGCATCTATCACAACAACATGCATATTCTACAAAACATCTATCACAAAAACATGAAATTGATAATGAACCCTAATTGGAATGGAAAGAATGTATGACATGTGATTTATAGAAAGTTTCTATATGATGCATGAGATGGCATACCCTTATCTTATTGAGTTGCAACAGAAGTAGAATGTAACAGCCCGAGATTTTATGAAAAATATTCTTTTTAATTTTATTAATGTCTTGTGTTGTACGCTACACCAAAAGGAGCTTGCACAACACACATCCTTGACTTGCCCTGCATTACACGCAATCGTGACCTTCCTCGATAGCGTGTGTAGTACGCAATACCGAGTTTCACTAAACAACGATATGCTATTAAAATATTATTATAACTAGCCGTTATGAATAGTAATAACCACCTTTTAAAATTTTAGAAGTTTTATCTCTCAAAATGGACTTCATTTTTGGATTCGGAGTATCGAATTTAGCCTAAGGTGAAATTTTGGTACTTTTCGGATAACTTTCATATTCTGATGAATAGTGAAAATTACTAAATTATAATGAAAAACAACTTTTTTAATCAAAATAATTAATAGTGATAAATTATTAATTTGAGTGGTTTTAAAGTATATTTAGAATATATTTTTACAATTTAATACAATGTTGGTCATTGGATGTAATTTCACATTTAAACCAGACATAAACAAGTGTCAATCTTTTGATAGATATTGTTTCTTAAAAACACGCTATTTGTTTTAACAGCGGGATTTAATTATAAAATTAATTAATGCAACTTCTATGTTATGAATTTGGAAAAATAGACTTCATTTTTGAATTTGGAATATGAAATATAGCTTAGGATGAAATTTTGGCATTGTTTTGAAAAACATTAATTTTTGATGAATAGTGAAACTACTAAGTGGTAGTTAAAAAACTGAATTTTTCATAAAACTTAATTTTACCGCATCTATGAATGGAATTTCAAAAATCATAGAGACACGGTTGATGTCAGTAAGTAAAATTTGGTTCAATGAGATGAAAATAATTTTTGGTGAATAGTAACTTTTTACTTTTATTTACCACGGTTAAAAGTAAATAGGGTAATTAAGGGTAAAAATGATATTAATATTACCCTAACACATGTCCTAATCCTATTGGACAAGTGTATCTCGACCAAAAACAACCTTAAGTGTAAAATATTATCATTTAGGCCCACTTGGATTAGATTAGGACATTTAATATTATTTAATTCAAAGAAGAGTTAAAAGAGTTAAAATCAAAGTTTATTTACTAAAACATTTTTAATATAGGGTTATACATAAGATAAATTCTATTGTAAATATTCATTAGAAATATAAACAGATTTCCTACATAAGGGTATTTTATTTGTAATTTTTAGACATCAAATAAGTTAATTTATTTATGACACAAAGATGATGCAGTAATTATCCTATTAATGAAATATTGACATAATTGATATTATAAATACCAAATTAATGTAATTTAAGAATTTTTATGAATTACACTAATTTTCTAGGTTACTATGATATATTAGTGTTGATTTAATCAACTTGTTTCGAACATATAATTCTGTTATGACTTTCACAAAAATCATATATCAAATAGTGTGAAAATTGACACAAAATAGTTTTTAAATCAAATATTATATTATTAATTGTTATATTATTCCTAAAAATCTAAGGTTCGGAAAAATGACTTAGATAAGGATATATATATTAATAATAAACAATTTGGGGTTCGTTTGGCATGTTATAGTAAGTGTATTAACCATATAGTGTAAGAAAACAAAAAGACACGGTAAAAGTTAAATTATTTAACATAAAGGTAAATCTAATTGATAAGGTTAAAATAATAACCTAAACTTGTCTAAATCCTATTGGTTGATATGATTTCGACCCATCCCCACTTTAGATTTGAAATAAGACCCTTTGGAACCATTATAAACTGATTTTGACTTTAATATAAAATAATATTTTGAGATATTCCTAAGGTGCCCCTCTCCTCCCTTATAAAAGCGCACCTCCTCCCTCTCTTCCTCACACAACTTTGAGCCTTCAAGCTCGGAAAACCCCTGCGAAAATCCCTTCTCCACTTCCCTAGTATCATCTTAGAGGTCCTGGTCTTCTTCAAAGACCATCCTTAGTTCTTTAAGTGGAGGTTAAGTGAAGGCGCGTAAAAAAAAGGTAATATCCATTACCGATCTTTTTCAATTTATTTCTTATTCAACTTCTTCTTCTTTAGTTGTTTCATGATAAAGTAATAACATAAGTATTTATTATATACTGATATGTTATTATAAATATGAAACAACTCTAATTAACCTTCTATCCATCCTACGGAAAAAGGAAATCACCGCGTGTGCGTACATACGGAATACCGTCTCCACGCCGTGGTGTAATCTATTTTCCGCCACCACCTTAATTGGATGGGTATAAAGGTGTAATGAGTAACTATATATGATTATTATAAAGTGATATTGATACTGAAATAGTATACATACACTTCAACACAATTCCACGACCATGGGAACGATATCATCGCTCGTGCGTACGTACGGACTACCGTCTCCACGACGCGATGAGATTCATTCTCAATGATTAACCATTCATGAATGATTATAAAGTATATATAATAAGTACTAATTAAATATATTACCTAAAAATGATACTAGAATTATTTATATTTATATGTATGTAATCTACTTAATTCCATTCAATTCAATAAGGAAACAAAAACAGCGTTCATGCGTACGTACGGACTACCGTCTCCATGAACGGTGTATTTCTTTCCATTTACTGATTAATTATATATGTATATTCTGAATATATATATATAAATCATGTTTTATATTCTGGAATTAATTAATCATGATCTAAGTAATCATATGAATAATTACAAGTTAAAAACATGAACGACAAATAAGACGATTTTACCCAAAACGCGACTTTAACATGAATTTACAAAATAACGGGTAATATAAAGTCATAAGTGGACCATATATGATATAATAACAATGAATATGATTCTGGAATAAGTCAATAACATGATTTAAATCATTATACAGGAGGTTCGGACACTTACAAAGCAAGTCGGACCTAAGGTAAGGGAAATATCACAATCTCATTTTTATCCGAGATTGTTTATACTTTGGTATTTACTGGGGTGTATTTTATCATCCACATCCATGTTCCCTCAATATGTAATGTTATTTACATCCACCTACAATTTTTTAAATCCAATTTTACCCTTCGGCGAGT
This sequence comes from Viscum album, assembly GCA_963277665.1. Classification (NCBI taxonomy): domain Eukaryota; kingdom Viridiplantae; phylum Streptophyta; class Magnoliopsida; order Santalales; family Viscaceae; genus Viscum; species Viscum album. Next base: position 1,674,639,275 of record OY728126.1, read on the forward strand.
TTTTAGTAAAAGATATAAAAGGAATCTTTTGTCGTTTTTCGTACGAGGTACTTTTTGACTTTTCCGAAAAAAGTATGAAGAATGTTTTTTTAACTTATAAGGCATGAATGGATTTTTAAAAAATTATTTCCAAGAAGCTTCCTTTACAATTTTTCAAGTTTATATTTAATCCACTTCTTTTAGTTTATGATTGTACGACATGTTAAAAAAGGAAAAGTGTTTTTAAAGTAGAAAGGATATTTTCCTCAAGAATGGAGTTCAAATGTTTTGTCAAAATTATTTTCCATCTAAGATAATATAGGATTTTGTTTTTATCCCTATTATTACATTGATTTGATTATGTTTTGAGGGAATTTTTTTTATGAAGTCATTTACCTTATATGATTTGTTTTATGATGTCATGATGTTTCAAGAATCCCATTTTTGTTATATGTGTTATGCGATGATGTATGATTTATGATTATGTGGCACACATAAGAAAGGATTCATTATAAGATGGGTGGGACCTATATCTCCCTCCAATGCATTGGGTAAAGATTTCATATCTCATGAGATAGACATGGCCGGAATGGTAGGTTATACCGGTTCAGTGAAACAGGACTGAAACGAGGGTGACTCGATTCAGAAAGGGACTTTGTCCACTAAGATAGTCTTGGCAATGAGTCATGACTAACAAGAAATTATTCTCTATGATTATGTGTGTATGCCACAAAGTTTCATGTTTTAAGTTATGCTTATTGGGATTTCATTTCACTACTATGATTTATCCCATGTTATGAAATTATGCCCTCTTTTGCAGGTTAAGATTTCCAAAAGTTATGTTCTTATGAATATGATGTGATTGATTTTTCTTTTGTTTACCCTTACTGAGCATTTGAGCTCACCCTTTTATGTTTTCTTTTCCCCAGGATATAAAGAAAGGTTTTAGGTAAAAAAAAGGGAAGATCTTTATGAGAGATATTGAAGATCTTTCACCACGATTAGAAGATTACGTTCCGAGTTTCCAAAGACACTAAACTATTACGATCCTTGTGTGTGTGTTTTTGTTATGTACTAAGTATTCCACAAAAGTAATGTAATGTCCATGTACGATAAGCTTCGGGTCTCTATAGTTGGTATCAGAGGAAAGGTTTAGTCAACCTTTGGAAACTAGGATGCGAAAACGTTAGTGAGATCCCTAGAGATATTTCTACGGTATGTCTAGGGATGTCCCTAAGGTTAAGTATACGTATAGGTTATAGTACTAGAACTACGCTAACTATCATAGAATTAAACCTAAGATGTTAGATATTGAAGGTACTCCCCCTTTATTATGTTGTTTTCCCTAGCATGATTTTTGCCTCTCACACTATTCTTTTTGGGTTTTAGACGATGGATGGAACCCGAAGGAACCGTGTTGATCAATGCAATGGACAATGCAATGATTGTCCTCCTGAACAAACAAATGTTATGGGAGATGGAGTGCAAAATCATATTGCTATCCTTACACAAGCTATGAATCATTCTGGACTTCCAAATGAGCAGAGAAAGGAACAGTATTCTATTGAGTCCTTCATGAGGCAACGTCCACCTTCTTTCAGTGGGACTTCCGATCCACTTGTTGCTGAACAATGGATCAGTACCACTGAAAAGATATTTTCAGTTCTTCAATGTTCTAAACATGATAAAGTCATCTTAGCAGTATATTGTTTGGAAGGTGAAGCTGATCAATGGTGGAATCTTATCAAGAATACGAGGCCAAGAGATGAAATTGAGTCAATGGAATGGGACTAGTTCAAGAACTTGTTTTCCAGTAAGTACTTCCCTCGTATTCTTCGAACAAAGATGGAGAAGGAGTTTCTTGAACTAAAGCAAAATGATAATGAATCTGTTGGTATATACGAAGCGAATTTTACAAGACTTGCAAGGTATGCATCTGGCATTATCATCCAACCTGAAAGTAAAGTTGATCTATTTTTCAGTGGCTTAAAACCAAGTCTTCGAAGGGAATTAGCTATAAGAGACTTCAGTAGCTATGAAGAAATTGTGCGTTGTGCTATCAAGGTAGAAATGGAAGTTGGTGTTACATATCCATCTCATGGTTTTGACAAGAAACGAAAGATGGAGTTCAAGGAGAAATCTCAGAATAATGGTGAAAAGAAGATGAATGTTTCCTTATGCACAAAGTGTGGAAAGAAGCATGGTGGAGATTGTCTTAAAGGGACTAGAAAATGTTTTAAGTGTGGAAAAAAAGGTCATCGATCAGCTGAGTGTCGAAGTAATGGAAAAAGGGTTTCTAATGATGTGAATAAAGCAAACACTACAGAGAACGCACCACCAACACTTCAATGCTTCAAGTGCAAGGAAATGGGGAATTATGCTAATAAATGCCCTAATCCAAGGGTTAGTGATGATCAACATGAGCAACCACTGAAGGAAAAGGACAAAGGGAAGTCACATGCGATTACTATTGGTGATGTTGAATATGACAACGATGTGGTGGAATGATTAAGTGTTTATGTAATGGGATTCCAAAATAATATTGTATCATGGAGTATTGGAATATTTATTTATTGGTCTAATGTTGTATTCAAAGTAATTGAGATATTTTTGGAAATAAGATGATATGCGCATAATGAAGGGAAAACGAGAAAACGAAATGTTTAACAGTATTCATGAGCTCATGATTGATATAAGGACTAAGTGATATCATGGTTTGCGTATATAGAATTTTTAGGATTTTGGTTTGTGGAAAGTGTTAACTTTTAACTTCATTCATGTTTTCACTAAGGTATTCAAGAGAATACACGATTAAGGACTTTGAATGTTTGGAATGTGACCAACAAAACATATCTTATGATATATGGGGATCGACGATGGTGTTAAATCTCTAGTAATCGTTTTCACTATGTTATGAGAGTGGACTGCAGTATTATGGATAAGCCTAAAGATTGGAATGGATTATGTTGGACAAAAGTTAGTATTTTTTAAGAATAAAAGTTTTTTTGATATTATTGATGGGATGTTATAGTAATATAGCTTTAGAAAAAGGACAACCTGCAGGACGGGCGACAACCCATCGCGCCGGACAAGGCTGTGGGAATCGAACCCACAACCGAAGTGTGACTGGCCTTTATCGCCTACCACTGGCCTACAGGAAGTCCCTATTTAGTAGAAACTAGTTTTATTATATTAATCAGTATGATATATTAAGTATAAGTCCATTTTAGGAACCATATATGATTAATCTCACTATAGATCGACTTATGTATATAATTTTTGCTAACCTTTTGTTTGAGACAGATGGAATGACCCGTCATTATATCACATGATCTGCTAACACTTCACGAATAACAAATTCAACTTCGTTTATTTAAGAGATGAAGTGGAAATTGTTCAAGGCACGAACAACAGTGAGATTGTACCAAAATAAAGTAAGTATTTATTCTAATGCAAATTTTCAACTTTAGGGAAATGATCTTGAAAACCAAAAATGTTGTCCTAGTGATCTTATACCTGATGAATCAGATGGTACCTTATATCATCACAAATCTATAGATTTGTGACTACTGGATTTTCCATATCCATGTTCTCTACCACTCTCCATCAGAACACGATGGTTAGATTTCTCTTCCATATCCATATTTTCACCTATGTGGAAACCCAGTGATTAGTTTATTTGGGTAATCGTTACATTTCATACTTTAGTTTTTAAAGCCAAGTTTTGGAATTCTTTTTTACGATGTGGGTTTCTATTAAAGAAACTTTCGAATAGTAAACCATTTATAACCCCGACGAATTTCGAGGGCGAAATTCATTTTAAGGGGGGTAGAATGTAACAGCCCGAGATTTTATGAAAAATATTCCTTTTAATTTTATTAATGTCTTGTGTTGTACGCTACACAAAAAGGAGCTTTCACAACACACATCCTTGACTTGCCTTTCATTACACACAATCGCGACCTTCCTCGATAGCATGTGTAGTACGCAATATCGAGTTTCACTAAACAACGATATGCTATTAAAATATTATTATAACTAGCCGTTATTAATAGTAATAACCACCTTTTAAAATTTTAGAAATTTTATCTCTCAAAATGGACTTCATTTTTGGATTCGGAGTATCGAATTTAGCCTAAGGTGAAATTTTGGTACTTTTCGGATAACTTTCATATTCTGATGAATAGTGAAAATTACTAAATTATAATTAAAAACAACTTTTTTAATCAAAATAATTAATAGTGATAAATTATTAATTTGAGTGGTTTTAAAGTATATTTAGAATATATTTTTACAATTTAATACAATGTTGTTCATTGGATGTAATTTCACATTTAAACCAGACATGAACAAGTGTCAATCTTTTGATAGATATTGTTTCTTAAAAACACGCTATTTGTTTTAACAGCCGGATTTAATTATAAAATTAATTAATGCAATTTCTATGTTATGAATTGGGAAAAATAGACTTCATTTTTGAATTTGGAATATGAAATATAGCTTAGGATGAAATTTTGGCATTGTTCTGAAAAACATCAATTTTTGATGAATAGTGAAACTACTAAGTGGTAGTTAAAAAATTGAATTTTTCATAAAACTTAATTTTACCGCTTCTGTGAATGGAATTTCAAAAATCCGAGAGACACGGTTGATGTCAGTAAGTAAAATGTGGTTCAATGAGATGAAAATAATTTTTGGTGAATAGTAACTTTTTACTTTTATTTACCACGGTTAAAAGTAAATAGGGTAATTAACGGTAAAAATGATATTAATATTACCCTAACACATGTCCTAATCCTATTGGACAAGTGTATTTCGACCAAAAAAAACCTTAAGTGTAAAATATTATCATTTAGGCCCACTTGGATTAGATTAGGACATTTAATATTATTTAATTCAAAGAAGAGTTAAAAGAGTTAAAATCAAAGTTTATTTACTAAAACATTTTTAATATAGGGTTATACATAAGATAAATTCAATTGTAAATATTCATTAGAACGCTAAACAGATTTCCTACATAAGGGTATTTTATTTGTAATTTTTAGACATCCAATAAGTAAATTTATTTATGACACAAAGATGATGCAGTAATTATCTTATTAATGAAATATTGATATAATTGATATTATAAATACCAAATTAATGTAATTTAAGACTTTTTATGAATTACACTAATTTTATAGGTTATTATTATATATTAGTGTTGATTTAATAAACTTGGTTCGAACATATAATTATGTTATGACTTTCACAAAAATCATATATCAAATAGTGTCAAAATTGACACAAAATAGTTTTTAAATCAAATATTATATTATTAATTATTATTTTATTCCTAAAAATCTAAGGTTAGGCCAAATGACTTAGATAAGGATATATATATTAATAATAAACAATTTGGGGTTCGTTTGGCATGTTATAGTAAGTGTATTAACCATATAGTGTAAGAAAACAAAAAGACACGGTAAAAGTTAAATTATTTAACTTAAAGTTAAATCTAATTGATAAGGTTAAAATAATAACCTAAACTTGTCTAAATCCTATTGGTTGATATTATTTCGACCCATCCCCACTTTAGCTTCGAAATAAGACCCTTTGAAACCATTATAAACCTATTTTGACTTTAATATAAAATAATATTTTGAGATATTCCTATGGTGCCCCTCTCCTCCCTTATAAAAGGGCACCTCCTCCCTCTCTTCCTCACACAACTTTGAGCCTTAAAGCTCGGCCAAACCCTGCCAAAATCCCTTCTCCACTTCCCTAGTATCATCCTAGAGGTCTTGGTCTTCTTCAAAGACCATCCTTAGTTCTTTAAGTGGAGGTTAAGTGAAGGCGCGTCAAAAAGAGGTAATATCCATTACCGATCTTTTTCAATTTCTTTCTTCATCAACTTCTTCTTCTTTAGTTGTTTCATGATAAAGTAATAACATAAGTATTTATTATATACTGATATGTTATTATAAATATTAAACAACTCTAATTAACCTTCTATCCATCCTACGGAAAAAGGAAATCACCGCGCGTGCGTACGTACGGAATACCGTCTCCACTTCGTGGTGTAATCTATTTTCCGCCACCACCTTAATTGGATGGGTATAAAGGTGTAATGAGTAACTATATATGATTATTATAAAGTTATATTGATACTGAAATAGTATACATACACTTCAACACAATTCCACGACCATGGGAACGATATCATCGCTCGTGCGTACGTACGGACTACCGTCTCCACGACTCGATGAGATTCATTCTCAATGATTAACCATTCATGAATGATTATAAAGTATATATAATAAGTACTAAAGAAATATATGACCTAAGAATGATACTGGAATTATTTATATTTATATGTATGTCATCTACTTAATTCCATTCAATTCAATAAGGAAACAAAAACAGCGTTCATGCGTACGTACGGACTACCGTCTCCATGAACGGTGTATTTCTTTCCATTTACTGATTTATTATATATGTATATTATGAATATATATATATATATATATATCATGTTTTATATTCTAGAATTAAGTAATCATGATCTAAGTAATCATATGAATAATTACAAGTTAAAAACACGAATGACAAATAAGACGATTTTACCCAAAACGCTACTTTAACATGAATTTACAAAACAACGGGTAATATAAAGTCATAAGTGGACCATATATGATATAATAACAATGAATATGATTCTGGAATAAGTAAATAACATGATTTAAATCATTATACAGGAGGTTCGGACACTTACAAAGCAAGTCGGACCTAAGGTAAGGGAAATATCACAATCTCATTTTTATCCGAGATTGTTTATACTTTGGTATTTACTGGGGTGTATTTTATCATCCACATCCATGTTCCCTCAATATGTAATGTTATTTACATCCACCTACAATTTTTTAAATCCAATTTTACCCTTCGGCGAGTTTTTAGTAAAAGATATAAAAGGAATCTTTTGTCGTTTTTCGTACGAGGTACTTTTTGACTTTTCCGACAAAAGTACGAAGAATGTTTTTTTTAACTTATACGGAATGAATGGATTTTTAAAACATTATTTCCAAGAAGCTTCCTTTACAATTTTTCAAGTTTATATTTAATCCACTTCTTTTAGTTTATGATTTTACGACATGTTAAGAAAGGAAATGTGTTTTTAAAGTAGAAAGGATATTTTCCTCAAGAATGGAGTTCAAATGTTTTATCAAAATTATTTTACATCTAAGATAATATAGGGTATTGTTTTTATCCCTATTATTACATTGATTTTATTATGTTTTGAGGGAATTATTTTTATGAAGTCATTTACCTTATATGATTTGTTTTATGATGTCATGATGTTTCAAGAATCCCATTTTTGTTATATGTGTTATGCGATGATGTATGATTTATGATTATGTGGAACACATAAGAAAGGATTCATTATAAGATGGGTGGTACCTATATCTCCCTCTAATACATTGGGTAAAGATTTCATATCTCATGAGATAGACATGGTTGGAATGGTTGGTTATACCGGTTCAGTGAAACAGGACTGAAACGAGGGTGACTCGATTCAGAAAGGGACTTTGTCCACTAAGATAGTCTTGGTAATGAGTCATGACTAACAAGAAATGATTCTTTATGATTATGTGTGTATGCCACAAAGTTTCATGTTTTAAGTTATGCTTATTGGGATTTCATTTCACTACTATGATTTATCCCATGTTATGACATTATGCTCTCTTTTGCAGGTTAAGATTTCCAAAAGTTATGTTCTTATGAATATGATGTGATTGATTTTTCTTTTGTTTACCCTTACTGAGCATTTGAGCTCACCCTTTTATGTTTTTTTTTCGAGGATATAAAGAAAGGTTTTAGGTAAAAAAAGGGAAGATCTTTATGAGAGATATTGAAGATCTTTCACCACGATTAGAAGATTATGTTCCGAGTTTCCAAAGACACTAAAATATTACGATCCTTGTGTGTGTGTTTTTGTTATGTACTAAGTATTCCGCAAAAGTAATGTAATATCCATGTATGATAAGCTTCGGGTCTCTACATAGAACCTCAATAATATCAACAGTAACAACACAAGGCATGTGAACCACCCAATGGTGAAATCAAATCAACTATAAAATTTCAAAACCATAAAACATGCAATAATCAAGGTAAAATAGCTTTTCCCTGTACACTGGTTAGCTACTCTTGGGAACAGCTTATTATTAATTACCTATTCCATCTTATCCTTTTCTATAGGCTCCAAACAGTAAGTCAAGGGAAAAGAATCCCTCTGATACCACTTTATAACATCCCGGGTCTAGAAGCCACCCAGAGGCGCCCCGTACCCGATTGGTCATATGGCCTCAGCGTATTTCCATGAATGCCAGAGGCTTCCGACTAGTAGCGAGGGTCATCGGTGTGATAGTGGGGAAACTATGCCCTTATTGGCAGAATACACAAAGAAAGTAAACAAACATGAAATTGCAGAAGTAGTAAATATCCAAAACAGTAAACATTGGAAGATTGAGATAATAAACAACTGGAGCAATGAATAATAAATGATGCATGATACATATGTCTAGGAAAAAAGCCAAAAAAGTCACAATGCTGAATACAAATAGTACTGAACCAAGTACAAAAAAAAGATAACAGCTTCTCAGCATCGTAAGAATAGGCTTGGTCCCATGCTCTCCAGCTCCGTAACAAGTCAAGTACCTGAAGTGGAAGGGCGCTTGCCCTTATCTATACCTGCAACAATATAATCTGTTTGGGCCCAAAAGCATGACCCAAATAGGGTGTGAGAATAAATCCTAGTAGGAAACCACCCCAAGATTTGTGCCTAACAATCATTGAATATATGGCAGGAAAAGGTACAAAAAGTAGTAAATAGGAAAGTACTCAGCAGTAAACAATACCATGTGTCAAGTAGGTAGCTAAACAAACAAGGTAAGCCTCTGGTAAGTACACACAACCATCCCCTCTGGTTCTACCTTACAAGTACAAGCAACCCTCTAGATAGTACACTCATCCTAGCCTTTCTGGTACAGTCATAATAATTCATAAAGACTCTCTGAGGAAGCACTCACATTCAATTCCCCTTATTGTCTAAGGTATTCAAGGAATCCTTGAGGAAGCAAACAAGGTTAATTACCCTTATATCCCCAAGGTCAAGGGCTCTTTGAGGAAGATCACCCAGTCAATTCCCCTTATAGCCCAAGTTGTTCAAAGACTCTCTAAGGAATCTCACTCGGTCAATTACTCCTATAGTCTAGGATGGTTCAAGGTAATTCAAAGTAAAAAAAGAATCTCTAAGGAATCTCACTTGGTTTATTCCCTCATAGTCTATAATGCTCAAAGACTCTATGAGGAAGCTCACTCGGTCTATCCCCTTATAGTCTATAATGCTCAAAGACTCTCTGAGGAATCTCACTCGGTCTATCCCCTTATAGTCTATAATGCTCAAAGAATATGTAAGGAAGTTCACTCAGTCTATCCCCTCATAGTCTATAATACCCAAAGACTCCCTAAGGAAGCTCACTCGGTCTATCCCCTTATAGACTATAACACCAGGTTATCACGGACCTGTGTAGGTCAACGAGCATAACAATGTAATATTTCCAAGTTAAACCTTAAGAACTACTTGGCTAAATAGTCTACATCTCAACAGTATGTCAGAAAAAAAACTCTCCATCCTACAATCACTAGGCATGGGAAACAGAAAGAATAGGACCAAATGGTCAAAAATAGGACATGCATGGGAAAAGCATCCAAAGTATATCAATTCAACCCTATTTATATCCAATAAACCTCTATGTAATCCTACAAGCATGGAAGGAAAAACACAGGGGTAAAATGGTAAACACACAATACCCCGTTAAAGGGTACTGTCACAAGTGCACATAATACTCATATACATTCAATGGAAAGGCACTAACCACCTGCCTTTAGGGTTCCAGTGAAAACGATCCACAATCAACCGCACCCACAAATCCAGGAAACCGCTTCATGAAAGACCGCTCTAAATATCCTTCCCTATCATCCACAATCTGTAAAATAAATACCCAAGGAAAACCCAACACTACATCTACATGAAACTAATGTAGATCTAGAAAACCTAGAGATATGGAAGAGAATATCTAGGGAAAACCAAGGATAAACCAAGAGGAGGGACTTACTCAAGAAGAAATGCCTTAGATCTACCAAGAAACCCCTTCGATTTTCCTCAAAAACTAGTGGGGGGAACCTTCAACCTTTGAGAACCCAAAATCCTGAGTGAGGCTTGAGTGTGAGAGAGTTTGGAGAAGAAATGAAAAATCTCGAGTGGCTCGAGACTTAAAAACCCTAACTTTAAGTGGTCGAACGGTTACCCCGCACGGTTTGGCCAACCGTGTGCCAACCGCGCGGTTGCAACTATCTCACCTAGGGATTTCGCACAGCTTTCCCGCACAGTTTGAAAAACCATGCACTGCCCATGTAGAGCTCACATTCAAGGGTTTCACGGTTTCCTGGGCTGGCCGCATGGTTTGTTCAAACCGTGCGCCAACTGTGTGCCAACCGTTATCCCCTGCACGACCTCCAAAATTTCCTATTTTTCTCAGAAATGACTAGAAAAGGAAAACATACCTGAAAAAAAGCTCTAAGTTCTTAAAAAATGTGATATGGATATAGAAATAGAATCTCCTAAGTGGGGGTTTTGGTCATTTTGCGAGGCAGCGGGTGATTTTTCCATTCATCCGTTGGTCAATATGATTTCTGTGGACAAATCACCTCCCATGTCGACTCCTAGTGCATCAACCTCATCTACATTTTACCTTTCTCTCCTTCCCTCCCATGTTTTCATCTTTATTTTAATGTCATCGACACACTCCAACTCCCCTATTATATGGTCAGATGTTTCCCTCATCTCATCTCTTCTACCCCAAGGATTCAACACACATGAGCAAGATATAAAAAATCACATAGTAGTATATACATAATCTGAGCTCTTTGTGCACATCATTCTTATTCTTCATCCTCAAAGTTTAATGGAAAAAAATTAGACGAAACAAGTAATCCACTCCCATGGCCTCAGGTTTAACACCCTAGAATACAACTCACTCACCTTTCTCCTAAAACTCTATGAGAAGAATAGTTTGTCCCAACTCAAATTATATGTAGAGAAATCTATGTAGTTGGTAAATTTTAATAGGTATCGGTATTTCGGTTTTATCACAAGTATTTTTATTTGTGTTGTTTTCTTACTAGGAATGTTACCTTCTTAATCATCATGTTATAATTATAATAGATAATATTTATTAGTTTATGAATGAATGGTGACATTTGTTAAAAAAATTTATTATAATTTTCTATGTCTAGCTTGTCATATTACTAATTTGAATTTCTATATGTGTGTGTAATTTTGTGGCATGTTGGGATGCAATATGTTTAGAACCATCAAACCAAGAATTTTATATCTTCTAATAGATTCAAAAACTGTATAGATTCAAATACAATTGTGCTATCAAAAAAATAAAAATAAAATTTATTGAAAATAAAAAACCCAAATATTTTGAGAATGTTTGGAATTGGTGACAATTATGATCATTTAGAATTATGTATTATCTCATGATCTTTTCAGTACACTCTTAAGGAATGGTTTCAAAAAAATAAAATATTTCATGAATATAAGTTTCAAACAAAACTAGTAAGTCCTGAATTATTATCAATATTTCAGTGAGTATAAGTTTTTATAGTTTTCATTAATAACATATTTCATTTATATGAGTAATTATATTTTATAATAAATTTTTATAACTTACCTATAATCCATATATATCATAAATTGCTTGGTATTCTTAAATGGACCAAATAAACATTGTTGTGGATGACTTAATACTGATAATGTGTTCATAGTATGAGTTCGAGAAAATCTAATGGATATCAGAATCCCAGATTGCAAAGATTAGGAACAAGACTATAGTTGTTTCAAAAGTATGGTACTTATTCTATTAATGAGATGAAGAATTTTCTATAATATGTGAATAAATATCACGTGGCATTAGATAATTATGTCTTTTTTTATATGTTTACATTTTATAAATTGAATTACTCAAATAAATTAATTTTTTATAAGTAATAGGAAATACATAAAGTATTAACTGTATCATCCAGAAATATTTACTATAGAATAAAAATGTGACATTAGACTTATGTAATAACATGATTCAAAATTTTATGAGGTTAATCTATATCAAATGGTCATGGATATATATTTTCATAGAATATTTTTATCTTGGAAAGAATGTTTGAATAAAGTATATTTGGAAGAAGTGTCTCATTATAGTGAATACAGTGATAAAAAAATGATTATTTTTCTAGAATTTTTATTGTACATGTAAACTATTCAAGGACTTCTCGAGTAAGCATCATCACATTTCATTTTTTTTAATTTTATAGGGTGTGTTTTATAATTCTTGTTGATTGTATTTCATGTCAATTAAGGATTTATTGGTTATGAGAGATTTTTTGGATCATAAACTAAATTATTTGTACCCAAATTTTATGAGGTCATTATTCGAGGTCCTCATTAAACTCAAACAAGATATACCTTGTATTACCTAGTAATATATTTCAATATATTTCTTTTTTTTTTGTTTATTTTCATATAAATTGATATAGATTACTATAATTTTTAATTACTTAGGTAATAATAAATTCATTCATGGCGTTCAAATACAAGAATAAATAATTACTACTAAATTTTATTATTTCATTCTTTAGATCGATATTTATCATATGTTATGGAATGTAGTGATAGACCCAAAGTCTCTTGTAAGTTTAGAAATGTGGTATCAAAATCCACTAAACAATAAATTAATATAAGATACATATGATATGGATTATGATGAATGTTGTTGCACAATTATTCTATGTTTTTTAAGATAAACCTATAAAAATGATACATTGAAATATTTCATGCATTGTTCATATTTGAGTGAACAATTCCTAATTTTCCAACATTACCAGATTCATTTGATTTCTGAGAAATAAAATAGTTTTATATTAGTTGAAATAATTTTTTTCAATTGTAGGAGTTGATTAAATTATTTAATCTGTTTCTTCATATAAAACATTGTAATATATGAAAGTTCATTTGTGGAATAACATTCTTTTTGTACTTTTTAATATATGGTCAGATTTAATTTCACTATTAAATCACGGTAAATTTTTCTATCTATAAAACATAATAAAAATTTAACTAGAATGTTTTCTTATGCATCCAACCTAATTTATGATTGATTTTAATATTTCATTTCACCATTAATATTTTTTTTGGGTTTATGTCACATATTTTTCAAACATAAGCTTGTATATTAACATACATTAGTATGTATTTTTATATAATTTTTTTGATATGAAATATTATGTTATGTCTCGTATGGGCATGTTATTTCCATAATCAATGAGTATCTCCCTATATATTATCTAGTATCCTATACTTAATTTATTTGTCAATTTTTTCTCTTTAGTTTCACTGTTTATTGAATGTTCACTAGATTTTGGTGACTCGGTAATTAATTTTTCAAGAAAAATATGATAGATAAGCTTATGTATGGTATAGCTCTTATGATTTTTGGGAAGATACAAAAATAAGGGAAAGAATTTATAACCTTTTATTTTTTTTAAAATTCATTAGTTTCTCTTTTATGTCATTTCTAACTCCTTATTCAATCTCAACAGGTATCCATAATAGTTCTTCGATTCCATATCCAAAGTGAAGTTTATTCATTCCTCTATCTTTTTCATCCAGGGAATTTAATCATATTTTTGATCTATTTTCTATAGCATAAGGGAGGTCAGAAGAAAGATTATTTTCATTAAAATCGGTGAAAGAAAAGTCCAATAAAGAGTCTCCCTAAATTATTTCAGAGTTTAATTCCTCTTCAATGTGAAAATCCACTGAGAAAATGAGTTCAGGGGGTTAGAAAGGGTAATTTACCTTTTTCTTTATGCTCTCCAACTTCCATCTCTACTGTGGTTTTCACTTTATACAGGAACATTAATTTAGGTCCACCTTGCATTAATTCTAGATAGTCTTCTTTATCCTCTTCTTCTATGGGATACTAAAAAGTGTATTTGAGTTCATATTGTAGTTTCTTCGATTCATCCATTTTGTGGGGTTGTTCATGATTTTCTTCTATCATTAGGGAATAATTGTTTATTTGATCCAGTATATCCCCAAATTATTGCATCAAACTTTTATTTTTCTCTTCTTCTTGACTTCTTCCTCATAAAAGGTAGTTGTGAATTGGTTTTTTTGGTTGTTTCTACTCCCATTTCACTTGTGATACCTATGGGAAGCGAAATTGGTTAGAAAGTAAATGGGAAATGTGTGGGTTTTTGAATTCTTCGATTCTACCAATCAATTTAATATGAGAATAAATTTTTTTACTCATTATATAGAATAGATACCTTTAACTTTTTTTCCCAGAGTAAAGAAATGAAGATACATATAAATTAAAATAATGGAAAATAGGAAAAACACTAATTACAATTATGTTAAACATAGTGAAAACTCAAACCTTCACCCCAGTAATGGAACCAAGTTGATCATGCAGTTTTTATGTTACTCGGTCAAATAGAATTTTTATTTACTCATAATGTATCCAAGTTATTAATCAGTGTTGTCCTTAAAGGATTTGGTCTTATGAGTTTTGATATCTTAATCACTTATGTTTTTTTAATGTATTTAAATAGGAGATCAATGAGGGTTGGTTGTTTTGATGAATGAAAATAGGAAAAATAAAAATGTAGGATGAAATGGAAGAATGAAAGGAAGAAACCCATTGATTCAACTTTTTGATCTTCGTCACAGAACCTTAACCCTTAAATTATGTTCTATATGTGTTTCAATTGAAAACACACATCTTTACAACATAAATTGTGTGAATTAAAATCACACTCAAGGAGGAGTTATTAAGTGATCAGATAATCACTCTCTCAAATAGGTCACAATCATAATCCATCTTCCAATTATATAATTTCTACCATAATTACACATTGATATAAATCTGAATAATGGGTGAGGACTGAGAGTTCAACAATACAAAAGAAAATCAAAAGTTAATAGAAATGAGGTATGATCATCTCCTCAACCTCTTTGTATCCAAATATTCTGAAAAAAAAAACAGAAAATAAATTTGGAGGGTTCCACATACTCTATGTAGCATCCTGATCTAACTAACTATGAAACTAGTAGCCATACCAGTCACCATATGGCCTCAAGCATGCCTCCTCTTACGCTAGAGGCTACTGACTTGCAGTGAGGGTCTAATGATTGTACGATGGGGAGACTATAGCCGCATGATAAGATTAGAATAGCAGAATAATAGATAATAACTAAATAAATAAAGATTGGAAATATAAAGAAATATATAAGGAGATATATAATAAGATAATTGAATAAATAGATATCTCTAATGCCAAGTACAACCATGCATGCATGTCTATGTGATGCTAAAAAATCCAAAGAAGGAAGCATAAAGTAGGTATGTATCACACAATACCTAAACATGAAAAAGAATAAATATTCCCAAGGGAGATCTCCATGAGAATATTGAGTACTAGATCAGTCCTATGCTCCTACTCTTTCATGTACAGTGCACAACACAAGCAATAAACAGTGGTCCTAAATCTACAACAATTAGGTTTGTTTGGGTACCCCAATGCAATGGAAGCCTGAACAGGGTGTGGGATATAATAATTAGGCCACCACCAATGTTGTATAAATCTATCTAGTCTATGGATATAAAACACAGCAATGTTTAGATAAAGTGGTAAATAAATAAAAGTAAATAAGTTTGTTCAGGTTCCTTAGGGACACATACCTGACCATAACTACTTTGGCCTAAGTGGGATATTTATGAACAACAGGAAACCTTTACAAATATAATAAGAATGTAATAATTTGTCATCATAAATCAATCATCATAAGTGGACCTACCACAATAATGTAATTTGAAATGGCGGATGCATCCCTTGGAGGACAAATATGAATTCTTAATCTTTAATAGAAAAGTCATTTAAATTTAATACGAGGAACCCTAAGACCATCCATATATACTTGAAAATAAATCCCATGTATCAATATAGGGGATCTATAAATACCCAACACTATAATAGTATTTCAAATAGGTTCCATAAATTGAATCCCAAGGATTGCTCTCGGCATGGTGTGAAGAAAAAACAATCTAATCTTATCCCTGGTATCTCCCGTAGGGGTCCGAGTATTGAGCATGGCATGGTATGACCATATTTACATTGAGCTAGTCCATGGTGTCTCCCCTAGGGAACTGGTATCACTCATATGGAGGTAGAGAATCTACTCGGTGATCCCATCCAAGGAATACAAAGTATCGCTCCTGATGAATTTACAATTCATGTAAATTATGAGACAGTCCTTGGTGTTTCATAAAAAACCTAAGTATCACTCAAGGAATGATATAGTATCAATATCCTATGATCCCATACAAGGTGTTTCATTTGAAGTAACATGAGTATTGCTTAATGTTCTCCTGATTCATTTAATTGTTTAAATTAATTAGGAATAAGGCCATGTTCATAACATGCCATGTCACAAGTGATGTACTTTAAGCGGGTCATTCCCATTTACCAATTCAAGAAAGAATAAGAATGGAATTGTAATTAATGATATCATCACGCATTATAAGGAAACTAAATGGGTAATGTCCATAAACATTTCACTTAATTCAATAACCATCCCATTTAGTTATTAAGTAATTCCAAGCGTTGAATAAATGTAATAAGGCTAGGCGGACTTCCCATGGAATATGACACTATACATGAAATTGTAGAAGATCATTCATGAAAACATGAATTCTATAAAGAATAATCAAGTTCATTCCATAAGAATTAGGCCATGATGACTTAGGATATAGTTTTTCCATGGAGGGATAACATAATAAAGTATCACACCATTCCAAATTCTAATTAATCAACCCATTTACTTTTTATAAGACATCGCACCTCAATGATGGGTTTTATTAGAAAAAAATGATTAATTAAAGGTATTTAAGGAATACACCATTAATAGCGATCATAACTTGAGGTTCACGACCTTAAAGAATTCTCGTTTGATATACAACGTATACCAAAATTAGGGCATTAGGTTCTATATAATTAATTTCATATATAAAGGGTGTCATACGAAAATACCGGCACACAGCACAATGAATTACATTATAAATCAATGAAACATTAGGGTAAAATATATAGACCACCTACCTTATATAGAGTATGCTTAACTCATCCAATATCAAGGTTTGAATCGAGTCGGTTCAAGGGAAATTGAAAAAATGGACAAGAACCCTAAAAATAGGGCGAATTAGCTCACAGTAAGGTATCATTTAAGATGACTATATAAAAAGAGAATATTTGGAGGAGGCGTCATAGACTTACTGATGTATATCCAACACACACAAAGAAACTTGAATCCAAAACCGAATGGAAGATATCTCCCATTTCCTAGGAGAAGAGGAGGAGAAAGCTACAGAGGGCTACTACACACATAGGAGAAGAAACGAGAGGAGAAGAAAAATAAAAGGAGGTAAGAAAATTTTGGTAAAATCACCCTATTAAATGAGATGCATAGTTTGTCCTCACAGTTTACCGAACCATGTGCCAATAATTCACTCAACACTACATAAGGAACCCCTTGCACAGGATGGTCATGCGGTATGATTAATCAGGCACAACCCATGAAAAAGACATCTATCAAGATGTCTACATCACCTTCACAATAATTTAGGTCCTCTCAGATGATTTGAAAAAATTTTATGAGACCTCTCACTCCACTAGGTGAGCCACATGGTTTCACCTAGTGGGCTATATGGTTTCATAAAAACTGTGAACCCTTACCATTTTCTCTCAATTTTTAATTTTTAGAGCCCACTACTCCCAAAATTCATTAAAACCCCATATAAACCTCTCAGGACTTAAATCATGCCTAATAACAACATGTTAAATTATTCCAACTTTTTAAATTTCATTCTTTTTCTCAATTTACAATTCAGTACATCCACCAAATTGAAAATTCACGTTCCTTTAGAAATTTCATCTGGTCAAAAAACACCAAATGCTACACTCTATATCATTGGTTTCATCTAAAGGGTGATCTTCAGGTTATCCTATCATCATTGAGAGCATGAGAAATCATAGGATTTCAAAGTGAGTGAAAACATGTAAAATAAAGGGAGAGAAATAATAACACAATTGACTTGAATGAAAATGTATTAAAATTTAAATCACAGTAGCTATGATAAAAAATGTGTTGAATCATTTCAAACTATTGAATAGGATAATTATATAAAAATAGTGTACTTATTTCCTTACATTATGTAAAGTGATCATCGAGCTTCTAATTTCTTGGATGGGTTCCATGTGTATAGCTTCAAGGATAATGATCGATTTAGTTGAGTGACTTTGAGAAAAAATTCTTGTGGGAAAAATTCCTTCCACTATTTAGTCCATATAGAAATCAGAAAAATTGGAGCAGAGTTGTTTTTGTGTTTTGTGGATCTAGAGAAACTCTTTTAGAATTTTCTCAGTAGATGTGTTCATATACATCGAAGGTGTAATGAAAAAGAGTGTTGTTTAGAAAAATTTTATCATTGCATATGATTGAAAGGAGAACCATTTTGGATTTAAGGTTTGGATTTCAAAAAACATATAGAACAATGTATTGGGTTGGGAACTTGACTAGTATTGCACTTGTCCTTAGTTATGAAAATCTTGAGCTTAATGTGTCTGAACTTGAAGTCCAGTTGATAGTTGATGTTATCATGTTGTTTGGATCAACCATGAGCATTTATGGATGTTAAGTTTCATTTCTAGGTTGAAATAACATGGAAATGAAAATGTTTGTGAAAATTATGATGGTCGGTTCCTCTTGGTTCGAATAGTGGATTGTAAGGATTATTGAGAAAATTGATTGATCAGTTGGTGTACGACAGTCGTCACACTTTTGGTCAGTGAGTGAGGATGTCTAGTGCCCCCACCATTTTTAGAATACCTAAATATAATCATATTAAACATCCAAAAAATAAAAAATTCAGTTTCTCTCCAGCATTCTCAGTTTAATTAACTCATTTTTTATGGCATCTTCGATCAAGTTTATTCAAGATCTATCATGGATGTCACACATTTTCTCCAAGCTCGGCCAGCTTCAAATCTTCTTCCTCCTTATAAATACTATGATAAAACTCGATAGTTCTAGTTTTACATCAACGGATTCATCTTCAACTCGTGGCTCTGGTATAGTTTTGGGTCTTGTAAATTGTGAAATAGGGCAGTGTGGCTTCAATATTCTTCTGACCTTTGGTCAAGGAATAGCCAGTGAGATTTGGTTGTAACAGTGTAATGTGGTAATCTAATACATAGGCCTTCAATTTGTCTTCAATGGTGGGATGGCTTCATCAAAATTGGTGGAACAGGTTATTCTCTGTTCATCTTTATCATGGGTATTTCTTTAGATCTGGTTTGGAACAAAGGGTACATTCTTCATCAACCGATAGCACGATTCCTTCTCTATCATCTCGGGGTTTTCAAAGGGATGAGAATTAAACTAGGATCGGGTATGATGATAGTGGGGTGTGATTGGTGTATCTTGTCCATGTTTTTAAATTAACCATGGAGAGGGAACATGGGATACCTCTAGGAAAGTACACCTGATAGGTTGATGAGAGGTTTAGAGTGATAATTTTTTATTTATGCATCATTTGGATATAGTCACATTTCCAATCTACATTTGAAAAAAAATTATTTCAATATTTTTTATAATTAATTTCAAAAAAATACAATAGAAATAATTATTTCATCTCTCAACAAAATAATTTCCAATTAATTTCAAATTCATTTTAATCTATAAATTTAAAATATGATTTTTACATAACAATATCAATTTTTACAGTTAAACATATCACTCTAATTCAAATTGAAAATCAAAAATAAAAAATATTTTTTTAAACAATTTCAATTTCAATTTCAAAACAAAAGTGTGCCCTCTTAATTTATAGAAAATAATAATAAATCATTAAAACCCAATAATTGACTTATTTTTCAATTATGTTCCAAAATATAAAAATTCAAAAAATAAAATAAAAAAAAATCATGGGGTTTGGATAATATTAGGTGTATTTTACATGAATAAGAAACAAAAAATGTTGAAATTTTCATCCCATATTTGTATATATATTTTTTATATTTGATCTGGATGTTCATGGTTTATTTTATAATATTTTTTAGAAATTTTGATCTGTGCATGTATGGGTTAATCTTTTTCTTATATAATTATAACACAAAAATAGTTTGAGATATTCTCTTTATCTTAAAGATTCTTTTTTCACATGACATCAGTATAAAACATTTAAATATTTAGAGTTTTATTTTGATCAAATAAACTCAATTAAATACATGTCACAAATTTTTTCATTAGTTACTTGATTTTGTTTCAATTTATACATACATTCTATCTTAATATTGTTTTTTATAAAAATTATAAAATTGATTTTATATAAATACATGATCATGATTATAAATCATTCATTTATAGTTTTAGAAAATGGAGATGTATTTGATTTTTTTTCTTTTGAATGAGAGGTTCTATGGAATATAGATCCTTTTTTAATCAGATTTTCTTACAAAAAAAGATTTGAATGATGAGAAAATTTCATTTATGTTTTATTTCATAGACCATTACCTTTTCATGCTTGATTCAGATTGTTATTATATGAAAATATCTCTTTATTTATTTTTTCCGGTATATTGGTCAATAAAATCATTTCGTGTTAGGATTCAATAGAATCATGATTTCATCAAGATTGGTTACATTATTTTTCTATGTATCATGGACCATGTAAGCTTTAATGGTTATTAATTATCTATATAAAGAAGATTTATCATGATCATTAATGTATTTGAGAAGCAACATTGAAGGGTGATAAATTTTTATTCACTAATATCTTTATAAATACATCCTAATTGATTTTTCATATTCATTCTTCTATATGCAATAAAGTTGTGATTTTTTGGAATAAACCACCTTAAACATTTAGTTAAAAATTCATGTATATCATTGGTATCAATATTAAACTATTTTATTTCAATTTTCATGGAGAGATATTAGAAAATATTAACAGTGATGGAATTCCAACACTATTTTAAACGTATTACATTGTCACATCGATTCCAATGTTATGAAATCTTTGTGTTGATGTTATGTCTCATGCTCCATGAAAACAAATCAGTACATGTGAGATACTATACTAAGGCCTCCTCTATTTTCAATTGAATGTGTTTTTGATTAGGTTTATCTTTGACTGGTGATATCTTTTAGTGTAGTGTGAATGATGATTGTGATAGTGAGAGTTCTTATGTGAGAGAAACAAATTGTAAGTAATGTTTGATAGAGATTCATATAAATTAGGTTTTGTTTGAGTTGGTTCCCTAGAGAAAGATTCTATGTACTTTATGATAACTTGTATTCCTAGTTTTCAATATTAATAAAATATTTTTCATGTCATGATTGTTCTTCTACATAACATAGTATGTGATTATGTCCTAATAGTAGTTGTCACACTAAAAGGTCATAGCAGTTTCTCACTATGATGGAAATCCATAAGTGTTATGAAAATATTCTTAAATATATTTTCTATAGCTAGATGATATCATTTGAGGGAAAAAAATGATACAGGATATCAGGGATAGATAATCATAGGACATTAAGGCACCTTCTCAAGTTGTGCACCCTTGGTAATACCCAATGTAAGTTACTACGATAATGATACCCGCCATTAGGAAATCCAAATTTACATGTGTCATTGGATTTTCTTATCTATGGATGTTTTTATTTATCCTTAGACTTTAATAATATTATTAATGAGTATTATGAGTCACGTACTCTTATATATTGATGAAAATCGTGACAACATATGTTCGCGGTGAGGTATGATACATTGGGTGCATCATGAGTAATATTTCATTAATGAATAATTTGAGAAATGATTTTTCCCTTCTATTATTTAAAGGATGTTGATATCTTAGGCCCTTTTATAGAAATGATATAACCTAAATAAATTAATATAAATGATGTTCTATAGGAATGTTCAATTTCTCGGATGTCAAAGAAAGAGATATCGAGCACATAGGTTCATGGCACCATCATAAAACCTGCTTGATTAGATATATCATGTTAAATGGAATATATTACATAATAAGTGTTTGTAAGATGTTTTATATTGTTGCATCATTAAATTATTTCTCTATGGGTTCCTTGGCGTGTTGATAGATTCTAAACATGGACTTTAGGCTGCTTCACCCAATTCTATTGAGAAAGATGCCTAGATGGTAACACACTAAGTGAATCCCAAATCTCGGTTAAATAATATATTACTATTTATTATTTAAAATTTTGAATTAATATTATTCCTTCATGTGTTTTAATAATTATTCATGCTTTCTTGATCACATATACTTTTTCACCCATTATTCAAAAGAATATAATGTGAGAAGAATATTTAATAAATATTTATATTTTATTTAATGAATATAATATTTATTTATTTATTTGAGAATCATGTATTGATAAATATTTAATAAATAAATAATCATTTTTCATGACTCGATAAATATTGTGGAGTAATGGAGGATCAATATTAATGGTCCAGTGAGAAATAATAAATATTGAATATTATTTAATTAACTAATAATTAATTTAATTTTCAAGTTAATCTCATGTCAAGAAGTATTATTATTATTATTATTTGAAATAGAGTTCCGCAGAGGTTAAATGAATAATAAAGGGTTCTTGTGTAGATTTTTTTAACCCTAGGGGTATATAAAACCAATTATATTATTTTCTAAGAGATCCAATTCATTGTTTTTGGTTTTATACAACAAATTTGGAGAATCCTCTCAAGCCCTAGAGAGATCCCTTCTCTAATAAATCTTCTAATAATGGAGAGTGATCTTCTTCTACCTCCCACTCTCAAGTCAGATAAGTCAAAGAGTATTCTTTGGAATAAAGTCTCATGGAATTAAAAGGCGAATGATGAAAGTAATAGGATATGTTTTTCTAGCATGTGAAGATTCCTATGTCAAAATTTAGATATTTTTTTAGCATGTTTGGATCAACGTTAATGGAATTTTACTATTGATTCCTATAACAAAATAACGGTGCAATATATATCAGTTTCCATATCCATTGATGAAGAAATAATTCCAACAAGTTAATTCTTTAATTGATTAAATTAATTATAAATAACATATAAAAATCCGCCCTCTAGTTTTTTTATTCTATCTATTTTTTGTCTTCTTTAATTTAATTCTGTTGATAATTGCGTTTATCATCATATATATCTTTGGTTGATCAATGATCCTAAAAAAATTTGGAATGACCCATATCATACTTCAGTTATGGCCAAAACCATCAAGTGGTATCAGAGGGCTCAAAAAAATATAATTATTTAAATATCGTTGATCGGTTCACAAATTTTTCATTTAGTTTTCAATTAAAGTATAATTTTTCTTTAATCTGAATTGTGATAGCCTCTTATTCCACCTTTAATTCTCATAGATCTAATCAAAAAATTAATTTTATGAACGAAATAAAATTGAATAACTCATCTGAAGGTGCTGAATATTCTATTCGCACAATATAAGAGTACTAACTATGTAACTAGAGTTACACGCCATGTAATTGTGTTCAATACACCAATAATTAATTCAGAATTCATTTAAACTATGTGCATTGATGAGATACGGTGAATTTATTTATTACCCTGCATCTTGATTGAGACATCCTAGAACACAGTCATCTAAAGTACACACCGTGTAGCCCAAGAACACAGAATGTGGTACTTTAATTCATAGACGGAATGTGTAGTTCCATACACGATCTACCTAAATGGTGATCAGGTAACTCAGAGAACACATGCATTGTATTCCATTATACAAACTGTGTACTCTAATTTTCTAAGGCATAGTTTACATGCTAAGTCCCTTGGCATGTGCCTCTGATAGAAAGTGAGAAATTAACACTCTATGTAGCTTACCTATACACACAGTGTATCTTTCCTATACATTCTATGTAGCTTTCCTGTACACATTGTTTACTGATACCAAATTATGCAGAATTAAAATTAATTTATTATACTGAGTAATCCTTATCAACTAGTTATTGTGTTTTTTCATTAAGTTGATAGGACACACCATGTTATGGGTTTTAATATATATATATATATATATATATATATTTAATTGAAAGAAACTATCCTGGAAACTTCTTGATGGTTATATTGAAATGATTGATGGCTCCCCACTCATTTGGTAGAGTGCCTCCCTCTCCTAGGGTGTCTAGTTCACCTTTGCGAAGTTCTTTCAGTCTCATTGGAGCTGATTGTTAGCAGATTTTCATCTCCAGATTTGTGTTGATGGATCCATTAGAAACAGTTGTAGTCTCTCACTTTCTTTGAATGATTTTATTATCCCCACCTCTAATTGGTGGTCTTTACTTCATCTACAGCTCTCATATTTTTTTGTGTAGCTCCCCTCTTCACCATATCTACATTGGATCTGGCCACCCTGTATCATCGATTCATTTGAGTGTTCATGTGTTGTGAGGGTTTTTTAGTTGGTTCTGGATTCTTCATGGAGTAGTTCATGTCAGACTTATAGAGAGCTAGGATCAGATGACGGTGGCCTTGCATGATCATCATTTTGGTTTTTGTGTAACATTTTAGTGAGTTCGACGGTGCTGGGAAGAATTCTCATGGTAGGAATGAGAGCAGATTTGGTTCCCTTCTTTCAGGAACTAGTGGGTTGGAATTTGCAGCCATTGTGATATTTCTTTAGATTATCTATTAGTCTTCTTGTGGGTTTTATTAAAGGTATTTGTCTTTTTGGGACTGGTGGTTCAATGAGGGTGAAGGTGTCACTTTGAACTTTGGATCTTGTTTCACTACATTTGGTGCGGTAAAATTTTTTGTAGGTACTTCTGGGTGGGTAACCTCGCAAGAAATATGGGTGTGATGACACCCATAATCAACCATCTATTACTCTTTTGGATAGATGGGTACTCTGACTTGATTCTACACAGTAGTTTGGGTCTTGATTTTTGTTTCATCAGGTTGACTTTCTATTATTTTATCATAAGCTTCATCCGGTGGGAAGATCTAAAGAGATATGTGTGTTCTAGAATTTATCATACAATCCATCCTTCACTTTTATGTGTTTTAGGGGTCCTCTACCACATTTTGTTGCTAGCACGATTCAACTTCATGGAAGGGGGTGACGCTTATCTCTAACTGATTACACTACTACATTTTTTATATGGGGGGGGGGTAATGATATCTTATCCTATGATTATCTTGATATATTCTTCTCATTGAATGTTATGGTCTTTTCTCCTTTGGTTTTTTTTTGTATTTTTCTATTGGGATTTGTAATGGATTTTATTCTTATCTCATTTTCCCAAAGAGGCTATATTTTTTATTTTTAAAAAAGGGGGCTTGACCATAAAATATTAAAAACATATAAATGTTTGATTAATTTATACATAATTTTCATATTTTTGCATCACATGTGAGTCATATGATAGATTTTAGTCTACGTGCATTAAATCATGACACATTATATAAAATTCATGTAATTCGTGTAATCATTAATTTGATACTACACATCATAAAATTACATGATAATTCATGAATACTATATGTCACAAGAGTAAACTGTATATGAGTATAATACATATTGGGTAGATTCAGATGGGTATTCTCCATGTTTCCTCCAAGGTAAATTTATGTACATAGTTAATTTTAAATAAATTTATTTAATTTTTTTAAAATTATGATGGATGAGAATCTCAAGGAAATTCAGATTAGAATTAAGAAAAAATAATTGATTAATTAAAGAATATAATTAAATTATTCGATCATTATTTATCTCAAATAATAATTATTAATAATTAAATGCTAATTTTATGAATTGTGTAATTATTTTCATGCTTATGGATGATCATGAGTAGAGGCCAGACCTTTTGTATGTGATTGGATCCATTTAATTTATTAATAAATTACATTTTTTGAATGCCTTCCTTCTCTCCTCTTATTATGTACAGTCCTATGTGCCCACAGTTTCTTTTATGTAACCCTTATCTTTTCTCACCATTGTGTGAGTAAAAAAAATTATAATGGATGGATCTCCCAAGATAGTAGATACGGTTCATGTTTAGAGTCAAGGAGAAATGAATTCAAAAGAGATATATAGGTGGATAGGTGGAAATTTATAACATGAACCTTAATTGGTTCAAATTGTTTTCCCCCTTGGTCAGTGGATAGTTTATCAACCTCTAGATAAACTATCCATTAGAAAAATATCGTGATCTTTCTGCTTTATTGTTTTATTTTTTCATGTTTTATGGATATTTCCATATGTATGTGTTGTTTCAATCATAGGAATTAATGAAATTGAGGATATTTCAAGATATAACTAATATAAATTGGATTATGCATCAACATTATCTAAGAAATGGTTAATCACCTAAGTAATTCCAGTTCATATTTAAAAGCATGTGATAAAGAAAATAATTGGTAATTTATGCATAATGGAAAAATCCCTCAATTATATATACTAAGTTGGTATAGCCTTCTACTACTTCAGTTAAAATTGAACCATAATTCAAAGTTCTTGACCAACCAAATTTGCGGTGATTTCAATTATTGGGGAATTCTTTCTTAAATATTTGGGTTCAATTTGTAACAACCCAAGATTTTATGAGAATTATTCTTTTTAATTTCATTGATGTATTCTGTTGTATGCTACACCAAGATTATCTTGCACTATACGCAACATCGTATTAGCTTGTAGTATACGCAACCCTAACTTGGCTTTCATTACACGCAATCGTGACCTTCCTCGATAGCGTGTGTAGTACGCAATACCGGGTTTCACAAAACAATGATATGTTGTTATAATATTATTATGGACTAGCCGTTATGAATATTATTAACTACATTTTTAATTTTATAACATTATTATTCATCTTACATATTTTCTAGAACATGGTATGAGAATAAAATAAATTTTTCAGGTAAAATAAGTATTTTTCAAAAAATGCAATTTTGCCACCTTTTGAAGGCGCACCCACTTTAAATATTGTTTTGACATGTATATAAGTTCAATTTGACAAAATAAAATTCTTCTTTAGAATCAGGATATAAAAATTTACTTTGGATACAATTTTCATATTATTCTGATAACTTTCATATTTTAATGAATAGTAAAAACACGCTATATTTTAATTAAAAACAACTTTTTTTATCACAATAATTTATATGGTTTGATTATATTTTTAATTGGTTTTAAAGTGTAATTAGAATATGTTTTTAACATTTAATCCAATGTTGGTCATTGAAATTAATTTCACTTTGAAATTGGATATAAACAAGTATCAATCTTTTTATACTTATTGATTCTTAAAAACACGCTATTTGTTTTGATAACGGGAATTAATTTTAAAATTAATTAATGCCACATCAATGTTTTGAATTTGGAAATATAGACATAAATTTTGAATTCAGAATATCAAATAATTCTTAGGCTGAATTTTTGGTATTTTTCTGAAAAACTTCAATTTTTGATGAATAGTGAAACCACTTAGTGATAGTTAAAAAACTGACTTTTTCATTTAAATGAAAATTTACCGCTACTGTGAATTGACTTTAAAAAATATGAGAGACACGGTTAATATCAAGGACTAAAATGTGGTTCAATGAGATGAAAATAATGTTTGGTGAATAGTAACCTTTTACATTTATTTACCATGGTTAAAAGTAAATTGGGTAATTAAGGGTAAAAATGATATTAATATTACCCTAACACATGTCCTAATTCTATTGGATAAGTATAATTCGACCAAAAGCAACCTTAGGAATAAATTATTACCATTTAGGTCCACTTGGATTTGATTAGGACATTTATTATTAATTTATTTAAAGAAGGGTTAAAATAGTTAAAATCAAAGTTTAATAACTAATTAATTTTTAATATAGGGTTATACATAAGATAAATTCGACTATAAATATTCATTAGAATACTAAAATGATTTCCTACCTAATGGTATTTTATTTATAATTTTTAGATATTAAATAATTTAATTTATTTATGACACAATAATGATGCAGTAATTATCTTATTAATGAAATGTTGACATAATTGATGTTATAAATACCCAAATAAATGTAATTTTAGACTTTTTATGAATTAAAGTACTTTTATAGGTTAATATGACATGTTATTATTGATTTAATTAACTTTTTTAGAACTAATAATTCTTTTATGATTTTCAAAAAAATCAATTACCAAATAGTTTCAAAAATGACATAAAATAGGTTTTAAAACAAATATTATATTATTAATTGTTATATTATTATTAAAAATATAAGTTTCGGCCAAATGACTTATATAAGGTTATATATATTAATAATAAACAACTTGGGGTTATTTTGGCTTGTTATAGTAAGTTTATTAACCTTATAGTGTAAGAAAACAAGAAGACACAGTAAAAGTTAAATTATTTAACTTAAAGTTAAATTTAAATGGTAAGGTTAAAATAGAAACATAAACTTGTCTAAATTATATTGTATGAGAGTATTTAGACCCATACCAACCTTAGATTTTAAATAAATCAATTTGGATCTATTAAAAACCGAATATGACTTTATAATAAAATAATATTTTTAGTTTTTCCAAAGGTGCCCCTCTCCTCCCTTATAAAAGGGCACCTCCTCCCTCTCTTCCTCACATCACTTTGAGCCTTCAATCTCAGCCAACCCCTGCCCAATTCTCGTTTAAACTTCCCTAGAAACATCCTAGAGGTCCTGGTATTCTTCAAAGACCAATTTTAGTGCCCTAAGAGGAGGTCTCAAAGAGGCGCTTCAAAGAAGAGGTAATGTCTGTTACCGATTCTTTCAACTTTATTTATTCTTCCACTTATTATTCTTTAGTTGTTTCATTATGAAGTAATAACATCAATATCACTCATATACTGATATGTTATTATAAGTATGAAACAACCATATTTCACCATCTATCCATCCTACGGAAAACGAAATCATCGTGTGTGCGTATGTACGGAATACCGTCTCCACACCGTGGTGTAATCTATTTTCCACCACCACCTTAATTGGATGGGTATAATGGTGAAAGTAATGAATATATATTATTATTGTAAAGTGATATTGATTATTTAATATTATACATTCACTTTAATACAATTCCACGATCATGGGAATGATATCATCACTCGTGCGTACGTACGGACTACCGTCTCCACGACGCGATGAGATTCACTCACCATGTTAACCATTCAAAAATGATTATAAAGTATATATAATAAGTAATAGTGAAATATATGACATAATAATGCTACTGGATTTATATATATATATATTTATTTATTTCATCTAATTAATTCCATTCAATTCAATAAGGAAACGAAAACAGCGTTCATGTGTACGTACGGCCTACCGTCTCCATGAACGGTGTATTTCATTCCATTTATCGATCTATTATATATATGTATATTCTGAATATAAATTATATATAAATCATGTTTTACATTCTGGATGTAAGTAATCATGATCTAAGTAATCATATGAATAATTACAAGTTAAAACACGAATGACAAATGAAACGATTTTACCCAAAACGCTACTTTAACATGAATTTATAAAAGAATGGGTAATATAAAGTCATAAGTGAACCATATATGATATAATAACAATGAATATGATTCTGTAATAATTCAATGACATTATTTAAATCATTATACAGGAGTTTTGGATATGTATGAAGCATATCGGACCTAAGGTAAGGGAAAATCTCGAAATCTCAATTTTTATCCGAGATTGTTTTTACTTCAGAAATTACTGGGGAATATTTATCATCCACATACATGTTTAATCAATATGTAATATTATTTCTATCCTCCTACAATTGTTTAAATCCAATTTTACCCTTCGGTGAGTTTTTAGTAAAAGATATCAAAGGAATCTTTTGTCGTTCTTCGTACGAGGTACTTCTTGACTTTTCCGACAAAAGTACGAGGAGAATGTTTTTTTAACTTATACGACATGAAAGGATTTTTACAATTTCATAAAGCCTTATTTTCATGAAGCTTACTCCAAAATATTTCATGACTATTTTAAAAAAAATCGTTTTCATTTAAAATTTCATGACGTTTTGTGAAAAGAAATTGATTTTGAAGAAGAAATGATATTTTCCTCAAGAATTCATTTCAAGTGTTTTATCAAAACCATTTTCCATCTAAGTTGACATTATTTCATATGTGTATGTTTCAAGTATCATGTCTCTATGATTTACATAGTTTCACTTTTCTTATTATGAAATGATATCCATTTCTTTTATATGGATTATGTGATGATGGGATGATGTTTATGAAACCCATTTTATTTATTGGGTTTTTATGAATGATGTATGTTTATTTTGTGGCACAAGTAATAATGATTTCATTATGAGATTGGTGGGACCTATATCTACCTCAAATTCATTGGGTAAAGATTTATATCTCATGAGATAGACATGGCTGGAATGGTAAGTTAATCTGGTTCAGTATTACAGGACTGGAACGAGGAGTGAACTCGATTCAGAAAGGGACTTTGTCCACTAAGATGGTCTTGGCAGCAATGCCTTAGCTACTATGTAAATAATTACATGTGATTAATGTATGTCACAATTACATGTTTTATTCCCGTGCTATTTTATAATTATTGATGTTCCATTATGATCTATGCCTTACATACTTCCATTTTTTATGTCATTTCTCAAGATTTTGATGTTTAAACATTATTTTCATGTTTTTAAGTTCAAATGTATATGATTTGTTTTATTTTATCCATGCTTACCCTTACTGATCATTTGATCTCACCCTTTTTATGTTTTATTTTCCACAGGATATAAGGAAAGGTTTTAGGTAAGAAAAAAAAGGGAAGATCTTTATGGGAGATATTGAAGATCTTTCACCACGATTAGAAGATTACGTTCCAAGTTTCAAAAGACACTAAACTATTACGGTCCTTGTGTTTCTGTTTTTTTTTATGTAATAAGTATTCCGAAAAAGTAATGTAATGTCCATGTACATCAAGCTTTGAGTCTCTATAGTTGGTATCAGATGAAAGGTTTAGTCAACCTTTGGAAACTAGGATGCGAAAACGTTAGTGAGATCCCTAGAGATATTTATAAGGTATGTCTAGGGATGTCCCTAAGGATAAGTATACGTATAGGATATAGTCCTAGAACTACGGTAATGATCTTAGAATTTAACCTAAGATTTTATATATTGAGGGTACTCCCACTTTACTATGTTGTTTTCCCTAGTATGATTTTTTCCTCTGACACTATTCTTTTTGGGTTTTAGAAAATGGATGGAAACATGATGATTCACGATAATGGAGGATATGATGGACAATGGAATGATATTTTTCATGAGCAACCAAATGAAATGGGATTTTGAAGTCCAAACATCGTTATTATACCTAATCCGAAATCTCATAATATGATCAATAATCTCAACTTAGGTAAGTATCCTGACTCAGCTAATAAGAGAAAGATGGAGTTTCATGATGATCATAGACGAATGAAAGTTCAATTCCCCTCATGTAAATCATGTGGGAAGAGGCATCAAGGAGAATGTTTCAAAGGAACTAGAAGATGATTTGGGTGCGGAAAAGAAGGACACAAATCCAGTAAGTGCAAAGGAAAAGGTTTAGTTAACACCATGGAGAAGGATAATGGTATTGCTACGACATCAATAATGATTAGATGTTTTAAATGTGGAATGTACGGGAATTATGCAAACCAATGCCCTAAGGTAATATCTCATGAAGAGAACCAACATGGTCTTATGGGTAGTATTTATGTGGATGATGATGAGGAGACTAAAAATGATATATGAGATGAAAT
Source organism: Viscum album (assembly GCA_963277665.1). Lineage (NCBI taxonomy): Eukaryota > Viridiplantae > Streptophyta > Magnoliopsida > Santalales > Viscaceae > Viscum > Viscum album. Next base: position 1,674,671,267 of record OY728126.1, read on the forward strand.
AAGTTTTGAAGCTCATTCAGTTGTTTAAGAAGGTAGTGGAATGATTGTATGTTTATCAAGAGTTATGTTATATAGTTAATGGTACTATGGAATAAAGAATCATCTAAGGATTGTTACACTATTGTTTTTCCTAAAGTATTTGAAAGTATATGGTGAATGGTATCGGTAACCATGAAAGGTTATTCAGATATTTTTGGAAATTAGATGATATGTGCATAATGACGGGATACGAAGATAATGAGATGTTTCGTATTCATGAGCTCATGACTGATATAAGGATTAAGTGATATTATGGCTTGTGTATATAGAATTTTTGGGATTTTGGTATGTGGAAAGTGTTAAAATTTAACAACATTCATGTTTTCACTAAGGTTGAATGGGTATTCATTCTTCAATAGAATACATGATTAAGGTATTCACATGTTTGTAATTTGACCAACAAGATATATCTTCTGATATATGGGGGATAAATAATGGCATTAACATGATTGTTATCTGACATTTCAAGTAATAATTTTCTTTATACTACGAGCTTGGACCATATTATTTTAGATAAGCCTAAAGATTGGAATAGATTATGTTGGACATAAGTTAGTATTGTTTAAGGATAGAACTTTTTTTAGAATATTATTGATGCGATGTTATAGTAATGTAGTTTTAGAAAAAGGACAACCTGCAGGACGGGCGACAGCCCATCGCGTCGGACAAGGCTGTGGGAATCGAACCCACAACTGAAGTGCGACTGGCCTTTATCTCCTACCACTGGCCTACAGGAAGTCCCTGGTTAGTAAAAACTAGTTTTATTTTATTTAGCGGTATGATATATGAAGTATAAGTTCATTTTTGGAATCGTATATGATTAACCACACCATAGATGGACTTATGTATATTTGATAACATTTGATAACTTTTTGTTTGAAATAGATGGAATGACCCATCATTCTGTCACATGATCTGTTAACACTTCACAAATAAGAAATTCAACTTCATTTCTTTAAGAGATGAAGTGGAAATTGTTCAAAGCACGAACAATAGTGAGATTGTACCAAAATCAAGCAAGTATTTCTTCTAATTCAAAATTTTCAACTTTAGGGAAATGATATTGAAAACCAAAAATGTTGTCCTAGTGCTCTTATATCTGATGAATCAGATGGTACCTTAGATCATCACAAATTTATGGCTTTGTGATTGATGTCCTTTTCATAGCCATGTTCTCTACCACTCTCCATCAGAACTTGATGGTTAGATTTTCCTTCCATATCCATATTTTCACCTATGTTTTCCTATATGGAAACCTAGTGATGAGTTACTTCGGTTAATCATTACATTTCATACTTTAGTTTTTAAAATTAAGTTTTAGTATTCCTTTTTACAATGTGGGTTTCTATGAATAGTAAACAACTTATAACCCCGGAAAATTTCGAGGACAAAATTCATTTTAAGGGGTGTAGAATGTAACAACCCGAGATTTTATGAGAATTTTTCTTTTTAATTTCATTGATGTCTTCTGTTTTATGCTACACCAAGATTATCTTGCACTATAGGCAACACCGTATTAGCTTTCAGTATACGCAACCCTAACTTGGCTTTCATTACACGCAATCGCAACCTTCCTCAATAGCGTGTGTAGTACGCAATACCGGGTTTCACAAAACAACGATATATTGTTATAATATTATTATGGACTAGCCGTTATGAATAGTATTAACTAAATTTTGAATTTTATAACATTATTATTCATCTTACATATTTTCTAGAACATAGTATGAGAATAAAATAAATTTTTCGGGTAAAATAAGTATTTTTCAAAAAATGCAGTTTTGCCGCCTTTTGATGGTGCACCCACTTTAAATCTTGTTTTTGACATGTCTATAAGTTAAATTTGACAAAATAAAATTCTTCTTTGGAATCAGGATATAAAAATTTACTTTGGATAAATTTTTCATATTATTCTGATAACTTTCATATTTTAATGAATAGTAAAAACACGCTATATTTTAATTAAAAACAACTTTTTTCATCGCAATAATTTATATGGTTAGATTATCTTTTTAATTGGTTTTAAAGTTTAATTAGAATATATTTTTACCATTTAATCCAATGTTGGTCATTGGAATTAATTTCACTTTGAAATTGGATATAAACAAGTATCAATCTTTTGATAGTTATTGATTCTTAAAAACATGCTATTTGTTTTGATAACGGGAATTAATTTTAAAATTAATTAATTCCACTTCTATGTTTTGAATCTGGAAATATAGACATCAATTTTGAATTTGGAATATCAAATAATTCTTAGGCTGAATTTTTGGTATTTTTCTAAAAAACTTCAATTTTTGATGAATAGTGAAACCACTTAGTGGTAGTTAAAAAACTGACCTTTTCATTTAAATGAAAATTTACCACTTCTGTGAATTGAATTTCGAAAATCCGAGAGACATGGTTAATATCAAGGACTAAAATGTGGTTCAATGAGATGAAAATAATTTTTGGTGAATAGTAACTTTTTACTTTTATTTACCACGGTTAAAAGTAAATAGGGTAATTAAGGGTAAAAATGATATTAATGTTACCCTAACACCTCTTCTAATTTTATTGGATAGGTATAATTATACCTAAAACAACCTTAGGAATAAAATATTACCATTTAGGTCCACTTGGATTATATTAGGACATTTATTATTAATTTATTTAAAGAAGGGTTAAAATAGTTAAAATCAATGTTTAATAACTAATTAATTTTTAATATAGGGTTATACATAAGATAAATTCAAATATAAATATTCATTAGAAATCTAAAAATATTTCCTACCTAATGGTATTTTATTTATAATTTTTAGACATTAAATAATTTAATTTATTTATGACACAATGATGATGCAGTAATTATCTTATTAATAAAATATTGACATAATTGATGTTATAAATACCCAAATAAATGTAATTTGAGACTTTTTATGAATTAAAATACTTTTATAGCTTAATATGACATGTTATTATTGATTTAATTAACTTTTTTCAAACTAATCATTCTGTTATGATTTTCACAAAAATCAATTACCAAATAGTGTCAAAATTGACATAAAATATTTTTAAAAACAAATATTATATTATTAATTGTTATATTATTACTAAAAATATAATGTTCGGCCAAATGACTTAGATAAGGTTATATATATTAATAATAAACAAATTTGGGTTCGTTTGGCTTGTTATAGTAAGTTTATTAACCTTATAGTATAAGAAAACAAGAAGACACGGTAAAAGTTAAATTATTTAACTTAAAGTTAAATCTAAATGATAAGGTTAAAATAGAAACCTAAACTTGTCTAAATTCTATTGGATGAGAGTATTTAGACCCATCCTCACCTTAGATTTGAAATAAATCAATTTGTAGATATTAAAAACCGAATATGACTTTATAATAAAATAATATTTTTAGTTTTTCCAAAGGTGCCCCTCTCCTCCCTTATAAAAGGGCACCTCCTCCCTCTCTTCCTCACACCACTTTGAGCCTTAAATCTCGGCCAACCCCTGCCAAATTATCTTCTCCACTTCCCTAGAAACATACTAGAGGTCTGGGTCTTCTTCAAAGACCAATTGTAGTTCCCTAAGAGGAGGTCTCAAAGAGGCGCTTCAAAGAAGAGGTAATGTCTGTTACCGATTCTTTCAAATTTATTTCTTCTTCCACTTATTATTCTTTAGTTGTTTCATTATGAAGTAATAACATCACTATAACTCATATACTGATATGTTATTATAATTATGAAACAATCATATTTCACCATCTATCCATCCTACTGAAAACGAAATCACCGCGCGTGCGTACGTACGGAATACCGTCTCCACGCTGTGGTGTAATCTATTTTCCACCACCACCTTACATGGATGGGTATAATGGTGAAAGTAATGAATATATATGATTATTTTGAAGTGGTATTGATTCTTTAAAATTATAAATACACTTTAATACAATTCCACAATCATGGGAATGATATCATCGCCCGTGCGTACGTACGGACTACCGTCTCCACGACGCGATGAGATTCACGCTCTATGTTAACCATTCAAGATTGATTATAAAGTATATATAATAAGTAATCATGAAATATATTACATAATAATTCTACTGGATTTATTTATATTTATTTATTTATTTCATCTACTTAATTCCATTCAATTCAATAAGGAAACGAAAACAGCGTTCATGCGTACGTATGGCCTACTGTCTCCATGAACGGTGTATTTCTTTCCATTTATCGATCTATTATATATATGTATATTCTGAATATATATTATATATAAATCATGTTTTACATTCTGGATGTAAGTAATCATGATCTATGTAATCATATGAATAATTACAAGTTAAAACACGAACGACAAATGAAATGATTTTACCCAAAACGCTACTTTAACATGAATTTACAAAAGAACGGGTAATATAAAGTCATAAGTGAACCATATATGATATAATAACAATGAATATTTTTGGTCGGAGTGGACACTCAAGAGGGGGGTGAATTGAGTTCCAATTAAAATTTCTGTTAAAAACAATTTCTATCAAAATCCCCCAATTTCAAAAACAAATTAAACTGTAGTGAATTTATATAGATTATAAAGGTTCAATTAGTTTCTCAAAGATTGATTAATTCTCAGTTAACTTAATCTTATGATTAAATTAACTTTTGAAACTAACTTACTGATTTATAACAAATATAAACACTTGCTAATTTAATTATCAAAGTAGCTTTGAAGATAGATTATATTTCAAAGTAATAGCAGCGGAAAATGAAATAAATATGTATAGTATGGATATAGAGTATAACTATAAGCACAGAAAATTAACCAAGAGGTTCAGTCTCAAGCCGAGACTTAGTCCTCTCAAAATTTTATATAAGAATGATCCACACCCTGGATCGGGGTTAACAACAGTGAACACACTGTCCAGGTCACAAGACCTCTACCACAGTTCTTCGTGGGAAAACAAACAACAGCAGCAAGCTGTCCAGGTCATAAGACCTCTACCACTATCCACAGTGGGAAATGGGATGCAAAAAGATTTGCTGAGGATTTACAGATCCTCCAGTGAAAGTACAGGAGTCAGTGTGTGTGTTAGATATAGCAGATAACACACACTGCTCGAAATGAATGGTAATAAATCACAGAACAAGAGATGTAGAGTTTAGAGATTGTTCTGGTGATTTCAGTATAGCTTTGGACTCCTTTGAATTTGATTAGAAGTAAGTCTGAGTCCTCTTCTTGTTTCTGTTGAGAAACAGAGTGTCGTAAGCTCCAGGTTCACAGGTGGTGAGAATGTAGTCGATGAAGTTCTTCTTGTATGCACATAACATTCCTCGAGTATGCTTGATTGTCTATGAGCTTCTCTGTGTTCCTCTTGTGCTTGTGTCGTTTTTTGGTATATTGGATGCACCACACTTTTCTGGTTCACTTCTCGTTGTTTGTATTCTTCACACGTTCGCGCCTGTTATTTCTGGTATATAGTCTTCTCGTATTTATCTCCCATCAGGGGACAGAAAAGATTTCTTTTCAGCAGGTACGAGGTACGGGTTCCTGACATCCGACAACCTTTATCAGATATTTGACAAAACATTAAAATGTGTGATATGACCGTTAGATAGATTAAATGTAGGAAATAAAGAAATTAAAATAGTGAGTCGAGAATGTATGTCACTGTTGACTTCAACTGTGGTCTTCCAACTGTGGACTTCCAACTGACTGCTGACTTCAACAAAGGGCTTGCTGTCTGTAGGCTTGCAATAGTAGCTTTTACTCCATGTAGTTGTAGCCTTTCTATCTGTAGACTTGTAACATCAAATTTGTTAGAACTGTAACCTTTGTCAACCGTAGACTTCGATCATCTGTAGACTTAGTAGACAGAAGCTGTCTAACTGTAACCTTGACTGTAGGCTTATGACTGTAGGCTTGTTCGAATGTGAACTTGTTCCAACTGTAGACTTGTTCGTCTGTGAACTTGAGCAGAGAAAACTTTGAGCAGAAGTCTTGTAGCTGTTGCCTTCGTCTGTGAGCTTTGACAATAGATAGCAGTGGACTCGTAACTGTAAGCTTGTATTAGTCTTCGACTGTAACCTTGTAACTGTGAACTTATTGCAACAGTAACTTAAGGTGACAGTTAACTGTAACTGTGACTTTGAAAATAAAACTCTGACTGTTAGCTAACAATACCAAACTTATGTAAATGCTAATGTAAGCTGTTACAGTAAAGTTATGAGAGTAAGAATATGAACTGTTTAGAATAAAATACGTTTAAGCATAGAATAATGAGATTAATGCAAAGGTTTAATACATCATAATTAATGTTTAAGCATGATTTGGGATTATCAAAACAGGTGATTCCAACAATCTCCCCCTTTTTGATAATCACAAATTATGTCAGTATGAAATATAGAAGTATCAGAGAGAAGTGTGCAAAACACAGTATTAGCAATATGAGCACAAAAATTAGGTATAATCCGCAAGGATTTCTCCTCTCTGTATAGGTTCATTTCTCCCTTGAGTTTCCTATTTCTCCCCATTTCTCCCCCTATCTATTTCGCTTTATTTCTCCCCCTTTGTGATTAACAAAAAGGAAGACAGAGAGAGAGAAGATAAACATTGTATTAATAAGGAGTACAATACATGACCCAAAATGTGAATACATGATCCCTATCAAAAAAAAACATAAACAGACTCAATCCTCTTCATCTGGAGGTAAGGGATCTTTTCCTTTGGAGGAAGAAGATGGAGCAGGAGGTGAAGGATCAACAGGCTGAGGAATGGCAGCAGGAATGTCTGGAGGGGCAGCAACAGAGGCTCCTGAAGGCCTGTAGTGAGTAGCTTGCCGAGGTATCAGTGGTCTAAGGCTTCTGAGGGCATCAGCAGGAGACATTACTGAAGAACCACTGGGGTTGGAGACAGGTAGGGCAGGAGGAACTATAACAGGTGTGCAGTCCACATGAAGAAAAGGTAGGAGCAGATTCCTGAAATCCATGATAATGTTTCCTCCTCTGTCCATGGCAGATAAGAAGTCATCTTTGTTTTCTAAGAATTTATCCAAAGCCGGGGTCAACTCTCGTAGCTTGCTAACTTGTTCTTTGAAGGCTTGAGTTACAAGAGGTAGCTTCATAGTTTCTAGCATGAGCTTGAAGTGATTGTTCAACTGATGCTTGGTGAAAATCCGATCAAAGTAATAATCCACTTTACTTTTGATGGCCTCCTGAGAAGCAGTAGCAGCCTGCAGGTGCTCACGAACAAAGCCACTGACTTCTCTTGTAGTAGCAAGGATCTGTAGGTCTGATGTGTCATTTGCACGGGCCTGAGTAAGCTCTTCTCTGAGCAGGCTTCTAAACTGCTCAAGGTCCACAGGAGAGCTAGATGAAGGAAGGGACTTGACTGAGAATGCCACTGTCTCCTTGAAAGACTGAGTCAGATTTCCAATCACTTTCTGAATGACAGCATCCTGATTGCTAAAGTGTTCTTTTACTGATTTCTTGAAAGCCTCAAATACTTCCACAAACTGCTTGACCACTTCTTTGATGTATCGAATCTCACTGGCCACTTGTGTCTGAGAACTGCTCAGGGCAGTTAAAGAAGCAACTGATTGTCTGAGGGCCACTACTGCTCCAGTCCAGCTTTCAATTTGGGTGTGGCACACTTTCATTTCATCCATCACTTCTTTGATTGGACTTCCCACAACACATCCTAGAGATAGTTCTAAGGATTGTTCTACATTTTTCAGCTCATCAAAAAGACTGGTTTTCAATTCAGCAACAGACTGTCTGATGGTCTCCTTCATTTCATTCTTTAAGGATTCAAGGTCTTCCTTGGTGGCCAATCTTTCAGTTTCTAACACTGGAGAGCTGTTAGGTAGGATGACTGGATTTCTTGGTGGTTGGTTTTCCTCATCTGAATCCTCATAATTGAGTCCTAACACCATGTATCCTGGATCTGAGGTCCATCCTTCTATATCATGCAGTACAGAGACTGAACCAATACGCTCCCCCTCACTTGGAGGTCCTTCCTGAACACTTTCTACTATCTGCTCAACTCTGGGTAACTCTAAGTTCTCTTGTGTAGCTCTAGCAGGTTCCATACTTGCTTCCTATGTAGGTTCAGCAGTGAGGTTAGTCTCCTTCTCTGTTGGGTCATCAACCACTTCCATGACAACAGTAGTAGAGACCACTCCTGCTTCCTGGTCAGACACTGACTTGTCTGTATACCCTATCAGAGGGCTCATACTAAGTTCTTCTGCAACAGTTTCTTGATTTTCATTTAGAGCTCCAGCCTCTTCTGCTTCGACTGTATCACCCTCATCAGAGGTGTCCTTGACAAAATATTGAGATTCTTCTTCTTCTTCTGTAGTCTCAGTCTCACTGTCTCTTAGAACAGGCTCTCTACTAGGTAGTTCTTTTGGAGGGCTTGCTGCTCCAAACGTCACTGTCCTGACAGGACTGTGAGTAGTATCAGGATCACTCCCTTCATCAATTGGGGTGTTCTCTCTTGCAGAGTTACCAACTACTGCAGTCTGTTCATCATCTGAGTATACAGGTTCAGGCTCATCATGCTTTAAGCCTGGATCTCTCCTATCTCTCGGTCTAGAGGGATGAGTAGAAGGGCTAAAATTCTCATAGATTCTCTCCTCATCATTCACCCATGATTTCTTCCAGGGATTCCAACTGATCTTCATGAATTTGCAGATTACTTTCGAGATACATACACTGTTCTTTGCCACTATCAACTCTTCCTGACTTCCAGCTGCACCTTTTACTTTCAACATAACCGAAATGAGTTTAGCATAAAACAAGGCACTTGATTTTGAGCTTGCCTTTATCATGTCCTCCATCTGAGCCATCAGCAACCTACAAAGGTTGACCTTCCTTCCATGTTTTAATAAGTACATCAAGTAAATATCCTGATGCTTCAGAGTTGCAAAATCTCCTCTTCTAGGACTCAGTACATGCTGGATAAACTTAAACAGAAGCCTGTCCTCTCCACACATTTCAGTAGCAATAATCTTCCTTACAGTGCCATTGCCTGTCAATTCTTCCAGATCCGTCTCATGATCAAAGATTCTACTATTTGGAGGAGCCGCTCCAGAATAGTAGTTGTAAATACCCTCATGAGGAACTCTTAAACATGCAGCCCATTCAACTGATGAAAAACTGACTTCATTGTCATTTACTCTGGATACCAGTTTATGCAGATCATCCTCTTCCTCGAACTGTAGATATTCATAGAACTCCTTCACCAGCTTCGGATAGTACGGTCCATTATTGTCTGCGAAGCATTTAGTCCATCCTTGATCATTAAGCACTGCCAGCACTAATGATCTGCTCGATAAAATCCACTCTTCACTTAGCTCCTTCTCAGCAACTATTTCTCTCTTAGTCAGATGTGGATTAACAGGTCTTATCGAGGCGTTCCCAGTGCCACTGGATTCGACTTGAATCCTCTTTGGCATTGGTGCATCTTCGTTGACAGTCGGGGGTCGCTTTGTTCTGGCCATTGGAACTGAATGAGGTTTCGAGGTTCGGTTGAAGGTTTAGGGTTTAGGACTTGAGAGAGCAAGGGTCGAGATGAGTGGATTGAGATATGTTCGATGTTCTCAATTTTATCATTTAGGGATTTAGAAATAAAAGAATAAAGAAAAGAAACGGTTCGAATTCCCGCAAAAATAAAATAAGATAAAACAGCGAAACAGCCTACAGAGAGATGTAACAGTGAGGTACACCGGTGAGGTCTAACTGTGAGGTTTCAACTGTGAGGTCTAACTGTGAGGTTTCAACTGTGAGGTTTCAACTGTGAGGTTTCAACTGTGAGGTTTCAACTGTGAGGTTTCAACTGTGAGGTTTCAACTGTGAGGTTTCAACTGTGAGGTTTCAACTGTGAGGTTTCAACTGTGAGGTTTCAACTGTGAGGTTTCAACTGTGCTATAGTTAATCATACCTAACTCATGTTTGATGTAACTTAATCTCTCAGAATTCAAAGGCTTTGTAAAAATATCAGCTAACTGATGTTCAGTGCCAATGAACTCAAGAGTGATATCACCTTTTTGATAATGATCCCTCAGAAAGTGATGTCTCACATCAATATGTTTTGTCCTAGCATGAGATACTGGATTTTTTGAAATGTTAATAGCACTTGTATTGTCACACCTTATAGAGACATGTTTGAATTGATATCCATAGTCTAGTAAAGTGTGTTTCATCCACAAGATTTGTGCACAACAGCTACCAGCAGCTATATACTCAGCTTCGGCAGTAGATAATGCAACAGAATTCTGCTTCTTACTACACCAAGATACTAGTGACTTGCCTAAAATGTGACATGTTCCAGAGGTGCTCTTTCTATCTAACTTGCAGCCAGCAAAATCAGCATCAGAATAACTTAATAAATCAAAAGATTGTCCTTTTGGATAAAATAATCCCAAATTGGGAGTATGTTTTAGATATTTGAAAATCCTTTTAACAGCAGTCAAATGAGACTCTTTTGGATTGGCTTGAAATCGAGCACACATGCATACACTGAACATGATGTCAGGTCTACTGGCAGTAAGGTACAGTAGACTACCTATCATACCTCTGTAATTGGTTTGATCCACTGGTTCACCAGTTTCATCACTGTCCAACTTGCAAGTGGTGCTCATAGGTGTGTCACTGCCTTTGGTGCCATCCAAAGAAAAACGTTTTAGAAGATCTTTAATATATTTACTTTGGTTCAAAATAATACCATTTTTATTTTGAAAGATCTGAAATCCAAGGAAAAATTTGAGTTCTCCCATTAAACTCATTTCAAACTCATTTTGCATTATTTTTGAAAAATCAACACATAAAGAATTTTTTGAAGATCCAAAAATAATATCATCCACATAAATTTGAACTATTAATACATCTTTAGAAATCCATTTAATAAAAAGAGTAGGATCAGCTATCCCTTTAGTAAATCCTTTTGAAATAAGAAAAGAGCTGAGCCTATCATACCAAGCTCTTAGAGCTTGCTTTAAACCATATAAAGCTTTAGATAGTTTAAAAACATGATTAGAAAAATGGGGATTTGTAAAACCAGGAGGTTGTTCCACAAATACATCCTCAATTATATATCCATTTAGAAAAGCACTTTTAACATCCATTTGATATAGTTTGAAATTCAGATGAGCAGCATAAGCAAGTAATATCCTAATGGCCTCTAGTCTAGCCACGGGTGCAAAGGTTTCCTCATAGTCTATTCCTTCTTCCTGACTATACCCTTGTGCAACTAGCCTAGCTTTGTTTCTGATTATGTTACCAAACTCATCAACTTTGTTTCTAAACACCCATTTAGTGCCTATGGTAAGAGTGTCTTTAGGTCTTTCCACTAATTCCCAAACTTTGTTTCTTTCAAACTGATTTAGTTCTTCTTGCATAGCCATTACCCAGAATTCATCACTGATAGCATCATTTACATTTTTGGGTTCAAGCTGTGAAAGAAAAGCTTGATGTTCAACCTGATTTTTTAGAGAAGCTCTAGTTTGTGTTCCTCTATCAAGATTACCAATCAACAGCATCTAAAGGATGATTCTTTAGAATCCTAGTTGATTTGTTAAAGGTTGGACTAGAGATTTCAGGTTCCTCTATAGGTTCGGGTTCCACAGAGGAAGATTCTGGAAAAAGTCCAGAACTGGATGTTTTTATTGCAGGTTCTTTAGATTTGTCATTTAGGTCCAGAACAGATAAGTCTTCTTCAACATCTTCAAGAGAAGTTTTAGACTCATGTGGATCAGTCTCATCAAACTTGATGTGAACAGATTCTTCCACACATTTGGTTTTCTTATTGAACACTCTATAGGCTTTACTAGACATAGAGTAACCTAGGAAAATTCCTTCATCACTTTTTGGAGCAAATTTATCAAGATTATCTTTAGTATTCAGAATAAAGACTTTGCAACCAAAAACTCTAAAGTAATTAACCTTAGGCTTCCTATTATTCCACAACTCATAAGGGGTTTTCTTTAGAACAGGTCTGATCAAGACTCTATTAATGACATAACAAGCTGTATTAACAGCTTCAGCCCAAAAGTAAGTTGGCAGGTCATATTCATTGAGCATAGTTCTAGCAATTTCTTGCAGGGTTCGGTTTCTTCTTTCCACTACACCATTCTGTTGAGGTGTCCTAGGGGCAGAAAAATTGTGAGCATAGCCATTGTGTGAGCAGTAAGATTCAAATTCTTGATTCTCAAACTCACGGCCATGATCACTCCTCAAGGTCTTAATCTTAAGTCCACTAAGATTTTCTACAGACTTAGAGTATTTAACAAAGGAAGAGCAGGTTTCACTTTTGTGAGCTAGAAAGTATACCCAAGTATATCTAGAAAAGTCATCTACAAGAACATAGACATAGTGCTTCCCATTTAGACTTGAAATTCTTGATGGTCCAAACAAATCCATGTGAACCAGTTCAAGTGGTTGAGAAGTTGAAACTTCTTTCTTTGGTTTAAAAGAAACTTTGTGTTGTTTTCCCTTCTGACAGGGATTACACACTTTGTCATTTGGGAATTCAAGCTTAGGTAAGTCTCTAACTAAGTGTTTCTTAGAGAGTTTTCTAAGTGAATGAATGTTGCAGTGTCCTAATCTCCTATGCCACAGCCAAGACTCTTTATGAAAAGAATTTAAGCAAGTAACATTATGTTTAGCTAAAGTGTTTAAGTCAACAGCATAAACATTTTCATTTCTTAAGGCAGAAAATATTAAAGCATTTTTGGAATTATAAACATCACAAGAATTGTTTTCAAACTTGGCATTAAAGCCATCATCACACAATTGAGAAATGCTAAGCAGGTTGTACTTAAGTCCATCAACAAATAAAACTTTGGAAATTAATACTGAGTCAGTGTTACCAATCTGGCCTAGGCCGATGATTTTTCCTTTTGAGTTATCACCAAAAGTGACATATCCTCCATCAACCTTTATTAAGCTTTTGAAGCACGAATAGTCCCCAGACATGTGTCTTGAACATCCACTGTCTAAGTACCATACCTTCTTGTAATTGCTTTTCAAACAGATTTCCTACAAAACAGATTAGACAAGAAATGACTTTGGTACCCAGATTTTCTTGGGTCCAAATATGTTAGAAATCAAGGATTTAGGTACCCAGATTTGTCTTATGGGTCCCATACAATTAATAGATGCAACAGATTTAGAGAGATATACTTTACTTGATCGACAACTATTTAAATAACCAGTTGAGGCATATGAATTTCCAAAACTGGAACTAGCAGGATTTTTTCCAGACTTGGAAATAAATCGGGTTTTAGTAAACTGTCTTTGTCCAGGTTGGTATCCCAATCCAGTAGCATACTTAGGTGCAACTTGCTTTCCTAGCAGTTGGGTTAGAGTATCTTTTCCATTTGTGAATGTTTCTAAGTCCTTTCTAAGTTGTTCATTAGATAGTTTCAGTTCTGTATTCTCCTTTAATAATTGAACATTTTTCTCTTTTTCTACATCAAGTGAAGACTTGACACTTGCAGTAAGAGCATGCTGTTTCTTTAAAGACTTATATTAATCCTTTAGTTCATTACACGTTTCTTCCAGCATATTACAGTATTCAGTCAATTCATCTTTAGACATATTTTCAGAATCAGAACCAGATTCTGCTTCACCTTCAGAATAATAAGAGTTTAAAGTGGGAGTGTCTAAGGTTACCTCAGATGTGTTTGTCATGAAACACATATTAGCACGATTTCTTTCAGAATCACTGGACTCTGATTCACTTGTGCTGTCTTCTGAAGCACTCCAGGTGGCCTTCATAGCTTTCTTATAATTCTTGTCCTTGTACTCATATTTCTTCTTGAATTTTAACTTAGGACAGTCAGCTTTGATGTGTCCTTTCCTTTTACATTCATAGAAAACTATGTCTTCTTCTTTATCAGTTTTCTTCCAATCTTTCTTCCACTTACCTTGTCTATCATACTTACCCTTGTAGTTTGGTTTTCTGAATAACTTCTTCTTCCTATAGAACTTCTTGAATCTCCTTGCTATTTGTGCCATCTCGGCATCACTGTCAGAATCTAAGTCTTCACTAGATGAGCTTTCAGTTGGTATATGCACTTTCTCCTTGTCTTTGCTCTTTGATGCAGTAGACTTAAAAGCTACAGATTTTCGTTTTGGTTCCTCATCTTCCTCTTTATTCACCTTTAGCTCTTCTTCGTACATCATCAGTTTACCAATTAGCTCCTTGACAGGCAAAGTTCCAATATCACAGGATTCTCTAATTGAAACGGATGTGCCTCTCCATCTGTTAGGCAGACATCTCAATAATCTCATGATTTGCTCCTTTGCTGGAACAATCTTCCCGAGTGAGCTCATTGTGTTGACTATCTCATTAAACCTGAGATACATATCAGAAATAGGTTCATCAGCTTTCATCTTAAAGTTATCATATTTGATAGTATAAGTATTTAACCGCATTTCCTTGACATTAGTTGTTCCTTCATGAGAAACAGCTAAGGTGTCCCAGATTTCAAAAGCAGTTTTACATGCAGAAATTCTATTGAATTCCTCATCTCCTAGAGCACAGTAGAGAGCATTCACAGCCTTACAATTATTATTGTAAGCTACCTTAGTAGGTTCATCCCAAGTTATTCTTTCAGTTTCTGGAATCTTGTATTGAGACTCTATAGCAGTCCAAATATCAAAACCCATACTTTCCAAATGAATTTTCATTTTGAGCTTCCATTGGGCATAATTCACACCATTAAAGAAGGGTGGCCTGTTAGTAGCAGCACCTTCTAGTCTATTATCCATAAGGAAATTCTAGAAAATATTTTAAAGAGATAAAATTTAGAACTAACAGAAATTTAAGATCTTTTAGATAAAACTACAATCATAGTTTAAAAACAGAGAGTTAAAATAAAACTTTGAGCAAGTATAACAGAGCTAAACACAACCTCTGATACCAAATGTTGGTCGGAGTGGACACTCAAGAGGGGGGTGAATTGAGTTCCAATTAAAATTTCTGTTAAAAACAATTTCTATCAAAATCCCCCAATTTCAAAAACAAATTAAACTGTAGTGAATTTATATAGATTATAAAGGTTCAATTAGTTTCTCAAAGATTGATTAATTCTCAGTTAACTTAATCTTATGATTAAATTAACTTTTGAAACTAACTTACTGATTTATAACAAATATAAACACTTGATAATTTAATTATCAAAGTAGCTTTGAAGATAGATTATATTTCAAAGTAATAGCAGCGGAAAATGAAATAAATATGTATAGTATGGATATAGAGTATAACTATAAGCACAGAAAATTAACCAAGAGGTTCAGTCTCAAGCCGAGACTTAGTCCTCTCAAAATTTTATATAAGAATGATCCACACCCTGGATCGGGGTTAACAACAGTGAACACACTGTCCAGGTCACAAGACCTCTACCACAGTTCTTCGTGGGAAAACAAACAACAGCAGCAAGCTGTCCAGGTCATAAGACCTCTACCACTATCCACAGTGGGAAATGGGATGCAAAAAGATTTGCTGAGGATTTACAGATCCTCCAGTGAAAGTACAGGAGTCAGTGTGTGTGTTAGATATAGCAGATAACACACACTGCTCGAAATGAATGGTAATAAATCACAGAACAAGATATGTAGAGTTTAGAGATTGTTCTGGTGATTTCAGTATAGCTGTGGACTCCTTTGAATTTGATTAGAAGTAAGTCTGAGTCCTCTTCTTGTTTCTGTTGAGAAACAGAGTGTCGTAAGCTCCAGGTTCACAGGTGGTGAGAATGTAGTCGATGAAGTTCTTCTTGTATGCACATAACATTCCTCGAGTATGCTTGATTGTCTATGAGCTTCTCTGTGTTCCTCTTGTGCTTGTGTCGTTTTTGGTATATTGGATGCACCACACTTTTCTGGTTCACTTCTCGTTGTTTGTATTCTTCACACGTTCGCGCCTGTTATTTCTGGTATGTAGTCTTCTCGTATTTATCTCCCATCAGGGGACAGAAAAGATTTCTTTTCAGCAGGTACGAGGTACGGGTTCCTGACATCCGACAACCTTTATCAGATATTTGACAAAACATTAAAATGTGTGATATGACCGTTAGATAGATTAAATGTAGGAAATAAAGAAATTAAAATAGTGAGTCGAGAATGTATGTCACTGTTGACTTCAACTATGGTCTTCCAACTGTGGACTTCCAACTGACTGCTGACTTCAACAAAGGGCTTTCTGTCTGTAGGCTTGCAATAGTAGCTTTTACTCCATGTAGCTGTAGCCTTTCTATCTGTAGACTTGTAACATCAAATTTGTTAGAACTGTAACCTTTGTCAACCGTAGACTTCGATCATCTGTAGACTTAGTAGACAGAAGCTGTCTAACTGTAACCTTGACTATAGGCTTATGACTGTAGGCTTGTTCGACTGTGAACTTGTTCCAACTGTAGACTTGTTCGTCTGTGAACTTGAGCAGAGAAAACTTTGAGCAGAAGTCTTGTAGCTGTGACCTTCGTCTGTGAGCTTTGACAATAGATAGCAGTGGACTCGTAACTGTAAGCTTGTATTAGTCTTCGACTGTAACCTTGTAACTGTGAACTTATTGCAACAGTAACTTAAGGTGACAGTTAACTGTAACTGTGACTTTGAAAATAAAACTCTAACTGTTAGCTAACAATACCAAACTTATGTAAATGCTAATGTAAGCTGTTACAGTAAAGTTATGAGAGTAAGAATATGAACTGTTTAGAATAAAATACGTTTAAGCATAGAATAATGAGATTAATTTAATGGTTTAATACATCATAATTAATGTTTAAGCATGATTTGGGATTATCAAAACAGGTGATTCCAACAAATATGATTTTGTAATAATTCAATGACGTTATTTAAATCATTATACAGGAGGTTTGGATATGTACGAAGCATATCGGACCTAAGGTAAGGGAAAATCTCGCAATCTCAATTTTTATCTGAGATTGTTTTTACTTCAGAAATTACTGGGGAATATTTATCATCCACATCCATGTTTCGTCAATATGTAATATTATTTCTATCCTCCTACAATTTTTTAAATCCAATTTTACCCTTCGGTGAGTTTTTATTAAAAGATATGAAAGGAATCTTTTGTCGTTCTTCGTACGAGGTAGTTTTTGACTTTTCTGACAAAAGTACGAGGAGAATGTTTTTTTTAACTTATACGGCATGAAAGGATTTTTACAGTTTTATAAAGCCTTATTTTCATGAAGCTTCCTCCAAAATATTTCATGAATATTTTAAACAAAATCTTTTTCATTTAAAATTTAATGACATTTTGTAAAAATAAATTGATTTTGAAGAAGAAAGGATATTTTCCTCAAGAATTCATTTCAAGTGTTTTATCAAAACCATTTTCCATCTAAGATGACATTATTTCATATGTGTATGTTTCACGTATCATGTCTCTATGATTTAAATGGTTTCAATTTTCTTATTATGAAATGATATCCATTTCTTTTATATGGATTATGTGATGATGGGATGATGTTTATGAAACCCATTTTATTTATTAGGTTTTTATGAATGATGTATGTTTATTTTGTGGAACAAGTAAGAATGATTTCATTATGAGATGTTTGGGACCTATATCTCCCTACAATACATTGGGTAAAGATTTATATCTCATGAGATAGACATGGCTGGAACGGTAAGTTAATCTGGTCCAGTATTACAGGACTGGGACGAGGAGTGAACTCGATTCAGAAAGGGACTTTGTCCACTAAGATGGTCTTGGCAGCAATGCCTTGGCTACTATGGAAATCATTACATGTGCTTAACGGATTCCACAATTACATGTTTTATTCCCATGCTATTTTATCATGATTGATGTTCCTTTATGATCTATGACTTACGTACTTCCATGTTTTATGTCATTGCTCAAGATTTTGATGTTTAAACATTATGTTCATGTTTTTAAGTTCAAATGTATATGATTTGTTTTAATTTATCCATGCTTACCCTTACTGAGCATTTGAGATCACCCTTTTTATGTTTTCTTTTCCCCATGATATAAGGAAAGGTTTTAGGTAAGAAAAAAAAGGGAATATCTTTATGAGAGATGTTGAAGATCTTTCACCACAATTAGAAGATTATGTTCCAAGTTTCCAAACACACTAAACTATTACGGTCCTTGTGTGTCTATTTTTGTTATGTACTAAGTATTCTGTAAAATTAATGTAATGTCCATGTACGTCAATATTCGGGTCTCTACATAATTAACATTGTTCATATCAAGGGATGACTTCCAAATTAGTATTTGGTGTAATAGAGAGGCAAGGGTTGAGTAAATCCAATTTAAGGATTTCAGGATTGGGGAGTCCACACAACAGATCAAGGAACTGTGAGTTAATGCTATTGTAATTTGGAATGACTGCCTAAAACCATTAAAGTAGCTTGAACAACAAAATTTGGGTTAATAAGAATGGAAATATGGATCATTTCCACTATAATATCCAAGAAACAAGATATTTTGAAGTGAATGGTGAGGGATACTGGGTTTTGATAAAATAGTGGGAGACTAATAAATATATTTTTTACTTATTTGTATAAATTTAATCAAACGAAGTACTAAATATATAATCATCTTACATGTAGAAAAAAATGACATAAAACATATCATTGTGATCTGTACTTGATAAGGATAAACTTCTCACCAGCACAAATTTCCAAGAGTGGAAAATTCACTTAAATGTTATCCTTCTCCTTGAAAAGAAACTGTATGTGAAGGAAGAACCTATTACAGATTTTCCTTATAATGAGGAAAGTGATGAAGAGTTATCACTCTCTAAGAAACATTTGAATGATTCCATATATGTTCAATTTTTCATGTTATCATTCAAAACCAATGATATTTTGAAGCAACATGAGGACATGGATGTATATAGCATGATGTCACAACTTCAGGGCCTCTATAAAAAGAATGCAAGACAATAGTGATATGAGATCTTCAATGTATTGTTTACAACATATCTTATAGAGTCTGCACCATATGGGCCACATATAGTCAAAATAATTTTCTATATTTAATGCTTAGACATCTTAGGGATTAAATTCCTAGATGATTTGCTTACATATCTCATACTTTCATCACTTCCCATGAACCTCTCCAATTTTATTTTTTAATTTCAATATGACTGATAACGATAAGAGTCTTTTGTAACTTCTAACATTAATTCTCCATGTAGATAAGTACATGGGGTGTAATAAAACCATGGTTCTTATGGTGAATAAGAAAAGTAATAATAAGGAAAAGGTTTCCAAGACTCACAAAAAGTATAAATCACTCGAGCATTATCCATCCATGAAAAGGAAGATCCATAGGCAGTGAAAGGAAAAGGAGGTAGTATGTTTTTCATGTGGAAAGAAAAGACACTAGAAGAGAAACTACAGCTAGAAGAAAGGGGAATCTAATTGTGAATTAATTACCAAGTTTAATATTTCAATATCAACACATTGGGTATTAGATACAGCTTGGGGTGCTCACATCTATATCCAAATGAAGGAACCAAGTATATTTTAAGTGATTTAAAGAGGAGATGTGGATTTAAGAGCTGATAATGGTGTGAAGTTGGATGCTATGGTGTAAAGACCCGTAATTTCCATGTAATTTTTTTTTAAATAAATTGGAATTTTACAAGTCCGTGAAAATTGACGGCACGTGATTTTGAGGCCTGGAGTGCCCGAAATGAATTTCTGAACTTTTTTTCAGGTACCTTCAGTAAACGTGCGAGTGGGGTTTTAAATTTTTGAACTGGTGCTCAGAATTGAAATCATAGGGCAGAGTTGAACTCGTAGCGCCGGTATATTCTTAAGAAGACTTTCACCTTGACGGTAGTTGGTCAAGGGTGAAAGATAAATTTTGAGATTTTTGTGGAAATAAAAAAAATAAACACATGTTTTATTTCAATTTGTTGTAACCACCCTCCATGTTTGAGAAGTGGGAAACACTAGACCTTAACCTCCCATGAGAGTTTATGGTGATGGGGGCCACCCGTGATCTAAACCTCTTTAACCCCTTCATTAATGTGGAGAAGCCTCTTGAACTTCCTCCATATTAATTGTGCTAGCCCTCTTTAATTAATTGTGTCAACCCTTGGAATCCTATAATTTGGATTTTATGCCAACACAACCCATTTATTGTTGCCAATTAATTAATACAACTTTGATTTCCAACAAAATTAAATATATAAACATATTTTATTTGGTTGGATATTCATTTTTTAGAAAATTATTGGAAAAGGAGGATTGGGATAACTTGGGAGAAAGCTCTCCAACAAAGAATGCTCCGCCAACGAAGAACATTGACCTCCTTCGACCTTCTTCCTTAGGACTTATTCCAATGTGGGATGTCCTTATCTACGGAGAATCAACAAATGTACTACCTTCTTGAGCCAACGTCATCAAGCGAATGAGGTAGGGGGTTTATTTTCATGATATTAATTTTTCAAAATTCTTACCTTGGTTTATTTTGCAATTTGGTAATGAAACGTTGTGGGAAGTTATAATCTTGGTATTATTCTTTATTGTTGAGTCATATGCTACCACCCTAAAGCGGAGGGTATGGTCCAAACCAACATGGCCCGAACCTTCTACAAAATATTGTGGTGTTCTTTGCAATGGAGGAGGATAGAAACCATCCAAGGTTGGGGTACAAGAATGGAAACTGGCACCACTACCGGCCACGAAAAAGGCGACGGCGCAACAACACCGCCCCATGGTCACTGCCGCTGCCCTACGGCCTCCATGTAGACCATGGCCACCGCCGCCGTCCACAGCTCTGTGCAGCCCCGCGGCTGTCGCCTCTCCCCGTGGCCGGCCAAGCCATTGTCCCATAGCCGGACCGCCGCCCCATGGCTGGTCTTCCGACCCATGGCCAGTCCACCGCCGTCGCAGTCGGTCCGCACCCATGTGGCTGGTCCGCCACCCTCGTAGCCAATCCGCGCCCTCGCGGCCGGTCCGCGCCCTTGCGGCCGGTCCTCCGCCCTTGCGGCCGGTCCGCGCCCTCGCGGCTGGTCCGTGCCCTCGTGGCCGATCCGCACCATCACGGTACCCTACGGGCCGGGCTGCACTGCGGGTCCGTCTGTCCGACCGGGTCGGACCGGACCTAAGGCCACTATGACCCATTTACTTCTTTTGGCCATAACTTTGGCACCGGACGTCTGTTTGACGAACCGTTAGTGGCACTAGAAATATTAGAGGGTGACAGTCCCTTTGAGTATCCCCCCACTGAAGCTTTAGATTAAGATGGGTAACAGTTAGCTTGGATTGGGCACAAATCCAATCGGGCCCTCGAGACTAAAAGACTAATAACTCACAGACCGAGCGTCTGATTGACGCGACGTCTATTGCATTGAGACCCCTATGCCATGGCGGACCTTTGAGATACTTCTTCATGGGACTTCATGGCAGTTGGAGTATCGACCAGTAGCTTGAAGAGCGAATCCTCCTGGAGATGAGAGAGCATAGTGGGGGAACCCAGTGGCTTGCTAAGACTTGACGACTGCGGACTATTTCGACTCAGAGTGACTTGATAGGCCCAGTGGGGAGTGCCTTGGTGATGCGGAAGACCCACGGTGGGGAGCGCCTTGGTGATGCGACAGACCCACAGTACTCGACAGGAGTAATACCTTAGCAGGCCATGAGGGGGAGTGCCTTGGTGACACGGAATACCCACGGTGGGGAGCGCCTTGGTGACATAGCAACCCCATGGTACTCGACAAGAGGAGTACCTCAGAAGTCCAAGGTTAGTGGGAAGTGCCTTTGTGAGACGCGGCAAGCCCACTATACTCGATAGAGGAGGAGTTCTCCATCATCGAAGGTGTTCGATGTTGTGACTGGGAATGTTACTTAACACTTCCCCTAGAATAAATCCTCATGTGAGCTTAGTCGGTACCTCTGTGTTTTCCTCATGATTGATATGGATTACTTGATAACATTGGTATATGTATGG
The DNA here is from genome assembly GCA_963277665.1 of Viscum album. NCBI lineage: Eukaryota > Viridiplantae > Streptophyta > Magnoliopsida > Santalales > Viscaceae > Viscum > Viscum album. The sequence goes on from OY728126.1 coordinate 1,674,693,245, forward strand.
GCATATACCTAAGTAAGGTTATTTGTTGATTTCATACTTTGTGTCTTATCCTTTTTATATTTTTTGAGACCTAGAGGGTCTCGGGGTCCCTACTGAGTATCGTTATACTCACCCCTGCATGGGTTATGCCTTCACCTTGTTGTGTTGGATGTAGACGACGGACAGTGCTGACTGAGGCTGAGAGTACCAGGACTGGATGGTACCTGGAGGTGGACCATACGGCGTGACGATATGCATAGGAGATACGTGGATGTGGAGTTTTGAGGAGGTGATTTGTACCTACTCTTCAGGTAGGAACCTTGGAGGATGATCCAACAGCTGACTTTTCATTTTTTCTGTTTTCTTGTATCACAGTTGTAATTGTACTTTCTAGTTGGGCTTGTATTCTGGCCCCTTTTACTTACTGCACTCACTCTGATTACAGTTCAGTTTACTTGTGTTCCTATCTTTTTGTGCGCTTGGTTACGTGTGCTAATAGGTTATAAATCCAATGCCTTTCCATTTTTAGGGAATACGCCTTCGGTGCTAGTCACAAGCCCCTGGACTATGGAAGGAGGGCTTGGGGTAGTCACGGCATTGGCCCCAGGGGACGGGTCATGACAAATTGGTGTCAGATGAGTTGGTTCTACCGAAGAACTAGGAATCTGATATTTCTTTTGAACGTCAATAGTGTTACGTGTAGTGAGTGTGGTTTTCAGTTCAGGGAGTCCAGTGTTAGTGCGGTGACTGACATATCTATACACCAGGACCCTGACTTCTGATTTCTGACTCAGTACACGAAATCATTGATTGTGTGTGTGTTTTAAAAAGTTTCCTTTGTGATCTTTTAATTCAGCTCACCAGGTATAACTTTCAACTCACCGGGTATAAATTATTAACTATGGTACACCTATTTCTTTTCAGGATGCCTCCACGCAGATAGCCGGCTAGGGTTCCGAGTGTTGTACGCACTGATAGCCCACCAAGCGACGAGGCCTCGGTGCAGGTCCCTTTTCTAGTAGAGGCACCAGAGGCACACTCCCCATTGGGCCACCGATTCCACTACCCCAACAGCAGATGGTGCAAGCCACTTGAGCGTGTTGCATGAGTTCCAGTTCCAGAGGCCACCTAGGTTCAGGTCAGAGACAGACCCACAGGCGGCTAAGGATTGGCTGGAGGTTGTGGTGAGAGTCTTCCGACTCGTAGGGATACCAACCGATCACATGATAATTTTTTCCTCCAGCCTTCTATATGCATCAGGTAGAAGGATGGTGGGGATTGATTCTCAAGGTTCACGATGAGGTGACGCTTCTCTAGGTAGACTTCGAGAGCCTTTTTCAGGCAGAGTTTGTCCCAGGGACTCTTTGCTCAGTGCGCATACAAGAGCTTCTTCATCTGCATCAGGGCAGCATGATTGTGTCTCAGTACTCAACAAGGATCACTGACCTCTCACACTACTCCACCGATATGGTGTAGGACCCATTCTTCATGGATCGGACCTTCGAGCAGGGGCTCAGCTGATAGATCAGGGATTCGATGATCTCACTCAGCATCCCGACATAGGTGGGGGTGTTATAGAGAGCCCTCTTAGTGGAGAGCTTCCTTGCTGAGAAGTCACCAGAAGTGAGACCCACTGCCAGTCGTCACGTAGCGGATTCTTCTATAGTTGTAAGTAGTCAGTCGTCACAGAGGACCAAGAGGACTATACCTACAGGTGGAAGACCGCATGACTCAATATCAGTTGTGTGGGGCACCCGAGGCGAAGCCAGTTATGCCAGGAGCGGGTAGTGTTTCTCATGTGGCGGGTAGGGTCACATGGCTCGTGACTGTCCGACCCTTCATATGGATAATCAGAAGACAGTCGAGGGACTTCCCAGGCAGAGATAGAGGTTTGATAAATTTGGTCCACAAGGAGCTGGTTCACGTGGCAGAGGAGTTGGTCGTGTAGCTGGAAGTGGGAGACGATTCGAGATTTTACCACCACCACCACCAGGAGGTCCACCCTAGCTGCAAGGAGCAGGTGGACATGGGAGAGCTCATCTCCAGGCAGCTGAGGCTTATGATCATGGTGCTCCGGAGATGATTTGAGGTATGATATGTGTATACTCAACCATAGTTTCAGTACTTATAGACACAGGTGCCAGTCATTATTTCATTTCCACTGACTTCATTCAGAGCTCAGAGATTCTGACGGAGTCGTTGGCTTGATCCTTACGGCTAGAGGCTCCTATGGGAGCAGATTCGACAATTACACACTGGTGTTGGCAGTGTGAACTTACTCTAGGAGGCAAGAGCTTCGGCTGGGATCTCCTAGTAGAGGCGTCAAGGCCTTCTGATGTAATCTTGGGTATGGAATGTTTATCTATAGTCTATGCTCAGATTGACTGTATTAGGAACAAGGTGCAGTGTGTCCGCACGGATGGGACAAGGTTTACCTTCACTGGATAGAAGGGATCCTTTTCAGCATAGGGTAGACTTACCCGAAGGAGAGTACAGATGATCACTCATCAGTTGGATAGCCTTACCCTTGGAGCTGTTGATGTGGAGAGTCTGAGCTATCCTGTAGTGGTGGACCAGTACGCAAATGTTTCCCCTAATGATGTTCTGGGTCTACCTCCTCATAGAGAGGTGGAATTTTACATTGACTTTTACCCCAGGATGGCACAGATATTGTCACGTACCAGATCTGGTCGCCACCATTAATGGCACCAAACCCGGCCCATGACAAGGCCCGAAGGGCATTCCCTATCCCCACGGGCTGGCACAAGTGCCCGGGTATAAAACAATATGATTTGGGAACGATTTACCCGAGTATGAAAGCATAAAACAAATAAAACAATCAATAATAAGAATCTGAAATTTCCATACTAAACCATTCTTAACAAAACTAGATCTGAATACATATGTTTAAAGACACTACAAGTGGTCCAAATACAAATAATGACAACATCAAGATATCCCCAATCACTTCACACAACAAGGGTGTCATCACCCGCAAGCCTTCTCCACAACTCTGCCCCAACGATGGGGACTAACACCCTGAAGCGCCATCACCCTTAGCCTTCCCTTTACCTGAGTCAAGCATAAGAAGTTATACTTACACCCAAGGGGTGTAAGTAGGGTGTGAGCCTAAGCCCAATAGGATACCACCAGAAGATTCCAAAGAGGATGCAATACAATGGGAACAAAACTAGCAATTTTAACACACAAGGTGAAACAATGTTAAAAATTTCAAGAAAAGCAACTTTCAAATGAAAACAGTTTTCAATCCAAGAATTTCAGAATGATAACACATTAAATAAACATGTGAGCTACTGTAAAGTACTGCCAAAAGATCCCACAACAAGGGTAAATACTACAATTCTAATGAGCACATAAATTGGGAACACCCCTAGGCAACTAGATAGTCTCGGGCCCTATGTACCTCGTACCTCGGTGTAAAGTATCCAAGTCATAATCCTTTCCCGTGCACGAGCCACTAGTAGGGAACAAACCCATAACCTAGTGGTCCCCAAATAAAATCTACATAGTTCAGTTAGTGTTGTCGTTATCCATTTGCTCAGTGAAACAGGGACACAACCCATCCGGTCCACTAGCCGTACTAGTACATATCCGCCCACCTAAGTACCCGGGATTCCCCCTTTTGTGCTCAAACAATTTCAGCAAACAACACACATACTTTTTCATGTAAAGTATCACTACTGGTCACAAACAAATAGTACAGTAGCTACACACATTTTATATCATTTGAAACAGTCAATAAAATATTTTGATCTTCAATAAAACAACCTCTCAAAACATCACATTGTTTTGCACCCAAAACTCTTTAAAATATCCAATTTTCACAGTATGTGAACACTTGTAAGTCATCAAAACAAAATTTCAGTTCAACACAATTTAATAAAACCAAAAATTCAGTTATGGGGCAGCCCAATGTGAACCAAGAAATTATATATTTTAAAAACCACCATTTTCACACCAACATGGCACTTAATGCCCATTTGCTTCTCAAACACAATTTAAACAAACTTTTGCAGCCACAACCAAAAAGAATAGATATTTAAAACATTATTTTAATTCCTAATACAGTTCAATAAAATCAACTATGTAATTAGAGTTCATCCCAAAATGAACCAATAAAAGACTTGCATGAAAAACCCTCAATTTCAACAAAAATTGTAACATAAAATTCATTTGCATTGTAAATGCAACTAAATTTTTTTTTTACAGAAACATTAAAATTCAATAAGCATTAATTCACCCTCAACACAGCAAGCAAATTCCCAAAGAATTGCACACACAATGGAATCACCTACCAAAAGATTCAAGAACCGCAAATCCTAGTGCGGAACTTCAACCGCACGACCACCGCGCCACAAGAAAGTGATATCAAACCTAAAACCAGAGGATTGAACCATGAAACCCAAAATGAAACCCTAGGCACGAAGCCCTAGCTTCTGGAAATTTGGGGATTCAAGAAAAAAAAGATAAATCTCAAGGAAAAGGAGAGAACTAGAAGGATAGTCACTTACTTGAGAAAACTGGACGTTTTTAGAAACCAGAGAAGTTAGGCCCTAATTCGAGACAGATGCGATCTCCAAAGAGGGGGAAACGATATTGGGGGTGCGGCCAGGTACAGTGGGAGAAGGTGAGAGGTGGAATCACCGAAAAAGAATAAAAATTGAATATTTTATGAAATAATTACAAAACAATTTTAAAACTGGAAATGGGCTTTTGGGTTGGCCCAATACCTAACTTGATCACCCAAATCCAAGATGCAAATGAATTTTTAAGGGGGCCAAAATTCATTGGTGGTTTTAATAGTTAAATTATGGTCATTTTGGAAGTTGAATGAGTTAAAAATGTTGAAAAACGAGGGAGTTATTAAACAAACAAAATTTATTGTCAAAACTGGAAATGGGCTCTCGAGTTGACCCAAATTATGGAAACCCACCATTTCCTTCAAAAATGCATTGAAAACCCCCAAAAAAAGAAATAATGTAAATTAAATACAAAAATACCTTTAAAATATGTCATGTATGTGACAATTCTCCCCACCATGAAGGACTTTCCGCCCCGGAAAGTCAACATGATTCTTGGTTGGTAAACAAGAATGGGTACTCTTCCTCGACCCATGACTTTCGCTCCCAAGTCTCATGTGTATCATTCCCATGCTGCCATAAAACCCGGACTAAAGGAATAGACTTTCCTCTAAGTATCTTCTCCTGGGAGTCCACTATTTTCACCGGCCTCTCAACGATAGACAAATCAGGCTCTATCTCTAGTTCTTCCCAACTCAACACATGGGATGGATCTGGATTGTATTTCTTCAACTGGGAGACGTGGAAGACATCATGGATAGATGTCAACTGAGAAGGTAAGGCCAACCTGTATGCCACCTTACCAATACGCTCGGTGATCTCAAAGGGTCCGACATACCGTGGCATCAGCTTACCTTGCTTCCCCAATCGACGATGGCCCAGACGAGGGGCCACTTTTAAGAATACCCTATCACCCACAGTAAACTCTAGGTCTCGACGCCTCCGATCAGCATAAGATTTATGACAAATCTGAGCTGTCAATAACCGCTTCCTGATCAATTTGACCTTCTCAGAAGTCTCCTGCACAAGGCTCGGCCCCAATAGTGAAGTCTCTCCTACCTCAGCCCAACATAGGGGGGACCGACATGGCCGACCATAGAGCGCCTCAAAAGGGGCCATTCGAATTGAGGATTGGTAACTATTATTATAAGAAAACTCAACCAATCCCAAATGGCTATCCCAAGAACCTCCAAAGTCCAAGACACATGCACGAAGCATGTCCTCTAAAATCTGATTCGCCCGCTCTGTCTGACCATCCGTCTGAGGGTGGTACGACGTGCTCATCTTAATCTGAGAGCCCAAGGCCTTTTGAAGGCCTTCCCAAAATCGAGAAGTGAAGCGGGGGTCTCTATCCGAGACAATAGCTGATGGTACACCATGGAGTCTCACCACCTCCTGAAGATACAAATGGCCCAACTCATCCACTTTAGATGTATCTCTGATCGGAATGAAGTGGGCTGATTTGGTCAGACGATCAATCACCAACCAAATGGAATTCTTACCCCGAGGTGTACGAGGTAATCCAACAATGAAGTCCATGGCAACCTCGTCCCACTTCCAGGTAGGAATGGGTAATGGCTGGAGCAAACCGGAGGGCCTTTGGTGCTCTGCTTTCACCTGCTGGCATGTGTAGCATCTCGAAACAAAGTCTGCTATGTATCGTCTCATACGAGGCCACCAAAAATGCCGACGGACATCATAATACATCTTAGTGGCACCTGGATGGACAGCCCACTGAGACTGGTGGCTATCATGCATCACTGCCTTCCGTAGAGATAATGGTACTACTGAACGGCCCTTGAAGCACAAGATGCCCTCGGGAGATGACGACCAATCAGAGGATGTCTCCCCACCATGAAGGAACTGCTTAGACCGCTGAAAAAGATCATCACTAGGCTGTTCCTGCTGAATCAACTCTAATAGAGAAGGAGTCAACTGGACACTTGCCAAGAATGCCCCTCCACTGTGTTCCCTAGCCTCCACATGCATTTGAGAAAAGAGCCCCATCAATGTCCACTCATCACTAGACTTCCTCAAAGCCTGCACTGGAACTCTTCTGCTCAAAGCGTCGGCCACCACATTACCCTTGCCTGGGGTATAGACAATGTCAAAGTCGAACCCCTGCAAGTACTCGATCCAGCGGCGTTGCCTCAAGTTGAGGTCCTTCTGCGAGAAGATATAAGCCAAGCTTTTGTGATCAGAGTAGACCACAAACTTCTCACCAAAGAGGTAGTGACGCCATGTCTTCAAAGCATGCATCACCGCTGCCAACTCCAAGTCATGGGTAGGGTAGTTCTTTTCATGTGGTCGGAGTTGGCGAGATCCATAAGCCACCACGTGATCATCCTGCATAAGCACGCACCCACGACCCATACCTGAAGCATCACAATAAACCACATAACCCTTCCCAGCCTCAGGCAAAATCAGCACAGGGGCGGTAGTCAACCGTCTCTTCAGCTCCTCGAATGATGCTTGACATTCTGGACCCCATACAAACTTCACCCCTTTCCGGGTGAGCGCAGTCATTGGTGATGCAAGCCGAGAGAAATCCCGAACGAATCGCCTGTAGTAACCAGCTAGGCCAAGGAAACTCCTGATCTCGAACACATTCTTCGGCTGCTCCCATGACATAACCGCACTAATTTTCTCAGGGTCCACTGAAACTCCGTGCTCTGAGATCACATGCCCCAGAAATCTCACCTCTCTGATCCATAAGGTGCACTTTGACAACTTTGCATATAGGCGGTGATCCCGTAATGTACCTAAAACGATCCTCAAGTGATGTTCGTGTTCCTCCTCAGAGCTAGAGTATAGCAGAATATCATCCACGAACACCACAATAAAGGAATCGAGATACTGATGAAACACCCTATTCATGAGTGCCATAAAGACTGCTGGAGCATTGGTCAATCCGAAGGGCATGACCAAATACTCAAAGTGGCCGTACCTGCACCGAAAGGCTGTCTTTGGGATATCTGACTCCTTCACCCTGAGTTGATGATACCCTGAACGCAGGTCTATCTTTGAGAACCACTTTGCTCCCTTCAACTGGTCAAACAAATCATCTATTCTGGGCAAAGGGTATTTGTTTTTAATTGTTACCTTATTCAGCTTCCGGTAGTCAATGCACAGACGGAGGGATCCATCAGCCTTTTTTACGAACAACACAGGAGCGGCCCAAGGAGAGACGCTCGGGCGAATGAATCCTTTGGATTCTAAGTCATCCAGCTGCATCTTTAATTCCCTCAACTCGGTGGGGGCCATGCGATAAGAGGGAAGAGATATCGGCTGTGTTCCCGACGCCAGATTAATCGAAAACTCCACATCCCGCTCTGGGGGCAAACCCGAGAAATCATCCGGAAATACCTCTGGAAACTCATTAACTACATGAGGTAGTGAACCATTAGAAGAAATACCATCTTCTAGAATGAGAGAAGATAACTGGAAGATAACACTTCCCAACATTGGGAGTGGAGGCCCTGCGCGACTTGATCGTGGATCCCATTCTCCATGAAAAACCTGACGACTCCCATCAGGTGATGTGAAACTCACCCGCCGTCTGTAGCAATCGATGTGTGCCTAGAAGTTTACTAGCCAATCCATCCCGAGTATAACATCAAAAAGGTCCATATCTAAGACCAAGAGGTCCCACTCCATCTCGACCCCTGACACAGAAAGTGCACACGAGGGGCACCTCAGGCCCTGCTCCTTCTTCTTTCCCAATGGTGTCACCAACTCCATCGCAAAAGACATCAACTCAGTTGGCAAATTCAGCATGTCCACAAAATGTCCAGAAATGAATGAAACAGAGGCACCAGTATCAAAAAGAGCAGTAGCTATAGAAGATGCAATCATAACGGTACCTCGAACTGTCGACGGTCCCGCCTCTGATCCTGCTGGTGTCTGATCCACTGCATGGAGGTGTCCAGTATCTGTCTGAGAACGACCGCTAGCCTGAGGCTGTGCCCTGAACTGGCTCTGCCTAGAAGATGATCCAACCCTTCCACCACGACTTCCAAATCGAGATCCCCCAGTCCTCGATGGCTCAGACTGTGCTGACACTCCTTTTGAAGCCACTGAACCAACCCCACTCGGAAGTGGACGTGCCACACCACAAAAACGCTGCAAATGCCCCATACCTCCACACTGGAAACAAGGCTTCGGAGGAAGTGGACATGCTGGTCGGATATGCCCAGGCCTCCCACATTGGTGGCACACGACCGATCTTGCATCAGAAGCAGCAGAAGAAAACTGCCTGGAAGAGTGGCCTGAACTGCCCCCTCCTTTCTTCACATGATCCTCCCGCTTCCTTTTCTTCTCTGAGGAGCTACCACTTCCCACTGCTGATACTGAACCATAGAAACCAGCCCTGCCTTTCCTATCAATCTCCACCATTCACGCTCGATCAACAACCTCAGCATAGGTCCTCAGCTTAAACAAGAACACCTGGGAGTATATCTCTGGTCGCAAGCCTTTCTCAAACCTCTGGGCCTTCGCCTGCTCATTAGAGACAATTTCTAGAGCATATCGAACCAACTCAGCGAAACGGTTGGCATACTCCATCACAGATAGATTCCCCTGAACAAGCTCCATGAACTCTCTAGACCTTGCATAAGCCAATACCTCAGGGCAGTACTGTTCATTGAAGACAGCCTTGAAATCACCCCAGCGCATCTGCTCATTCTTCCCTGCCTGAAGCACTGACTCCCACCACTTACGGTTTGGACCCTCTAATAGGAAGGAGGCACACTTCACCCTGAGCTCCTCGGGTGTTTCCAGGAACTCAAACATACGCTCGATCTTCTCGAGCCATTCTTCTGCTTCCTGGGGTTCTGAGCTTCCTCGGAAGGTTGGAGGCTTATTTTTCAGGAACTCCTGGGCCTTGTCCTTTCTAGGACCAGTATAATCCTCTCTAACAGGAGCTGGAGTTGGAGCTGGTCCATATCCTAGAGCCTGGACAGCCCAGACCACGGCCTCGACTAGCCTCTGATCAATCGGCGTGGGAGAACTCTCTCCAGCTTCCTCCTGTGGGTGCGTGGGAGCTTTCCGGGGAGGCATGTTGCTACAAAATGCAACAGTCACAAAACAATGGTCAATACCACAATTCTGAAAATTGTAATCAAATACATCAAATATAAACAAACTAAACACATTCTTGTAATAAAAGAACCAACTACTCCACATTTGCCTGATGTCCACATGTGGTCTGCAGCCCACACGTCTCACCTGGAAGTGAAGTCAATCAGTAAATTCCAACATCCTCTGGTGACTCAAGGTCTGCCATGAGAGGTGCGGGCCAGGCACCCTACTCACAACCAATACCCCGAGCCCCGACAGTCCTAGCTCCTGTCTATCCCGACTCATCCCAAAATAGCAATATAACCCAAAAACTTTAACCTCCTTTGATACCATTTTGTCACGTACCAGATCTGGTCGCCACCATTAATGGCACCAAACCCGGCCCATGACAAGGCCCGAAGGGCATTCCCTATCCCCACGGGCTGGCACAAGTGCCCGGGTATAAAACAATATGATTTGGGAACGATTTACCCGAGTATGAAAGCATAAAACAAATAAAACAATCAATAATAAGAATCTGAAATTTCCATACTAAACCATTCTTAACAAAACCAGATCTGAATACATATGTTTAAAGACACTACAAGTGGTCCAAATACAAATAATGAAAACATCAAGACATCCCCAATCACTTCACACAAAAAGGGTGTCATCACCCGCAAGCCTTCTCCACAACTCTGCCCCAACGATGGGGACTAACACCCTGAAGCGCCATCACCCTTAGCCTTCCCTTTACCTGAGTCAAGCATAAGAAGTTCTACTTACACCCAAGGGGTGTAAGTAGGGTGTGAGCCTAATCCCAATAGGATACCACCAGAAGATTCCAAAGAGGATGCAATACAATGGGAACAAAACTAGCAATTTTAACACACAAGGTGAAACAATGTTAAAAATTTCAAGAAAAGCAACTTTCAAATGAAAACAGTTTTCAATCCCAGAATTTCAGAATGATAACACATTAAATAAACATGTGAGATACTGTAAAGTACTGCCAAAAGATCCCACAACAAGGGTAAATACTACAATTCTAATGAGCAAATAAATTGGGAACACCCCTAGGCAAATAGATAGTCTCGGGCCCTATGTACCTCGTACCTCGGTGTAAAGTATCCAAGTCACAATCCTTTCCCGTGAACGAGCCACTAGTAGGGAACAAACCCATAACCTAGTGGTCCCCAAATAACATCCACATAGTTCAGTTAGTGTTGTCGTTATCCATTTGCTCAGTGAAACAAGGACACAACCCATCCGGTCCACTAGCCGTACTAGTACATATCCGCCCACCTAAGTACCCGGGATTCCCCCTTTTGTGCTCAAACAATTTCAGCAAACAACACACATACTTTTTCATGTAAAGTATCACTACTGGTCACAAACAAATAGTACAGTAGCTACACACATTTTATATCATTTGAAACAGTCAATAAAATATTTTGATCTTCAATAAAACAACCTCTCAAAACATCACATTGTTTTGCACCCAAAACTCTTTAAAATATCCACTTTTCACAGTATGTGAACACTTGTAAGTCATCAAAACAAAATTTCAGTTCAACACAATTTAATAAAACCAAAAATTCAGTTATGGGGCAGCCCAATGTGAACCAAGAAATTATATATTTTAAAAACCACCATTTTCACACCAACATGGCACTTAATGCCCATTTGCTTCTCAAACACAATTTAAAAAAACTTTTGCAGCCACAACCAAAAAGAATAGATATTTAAAACATTATTTTAATTCCTAATACAGTTCAATAAAATCAACTATGTAATTAGAGTTCATCCCAAAATGAACCAATAAAAGACTTGCATGAAAAACCCTCAATTTCAACAAAAATTGTAACATAAAATTCATTTGCATTGTAAATGCAACTAAAACAAATTTTTACAGAAACATTAAAATTAAATAAGCATTAATTCACCCTCAACACAGCAAGCAAATTCCAAAAGAATTGCACACACAATGGAATCACCTACCAAAAGATTCAAGAACCGCAAATCCTAGTGCGGAACTTCAACCGCACGACCACCGCGCCACAAGGAAGTGATATCAAACCTAAAACCAGAGGATTGAACCATGAAACCCAAAATGAAACCCTAGTCACGAAGCCCTAGCTTCTGGAAATTTGGGGATTCAAGAAAAAAAAAGATAAATCTCAAGGAAAAGGAGAGAACTAGAAGGATAGTCACTTACTTGAGAAAACTGGACGTTTTTAGAAACCAGAGAAGTTAGGCCCTAATTCGCGACAGATGCGATCTCCAAAGAGGGGGAAACGAAGCTGGGGGTGCGGCCAGGTACAGTGGGAGAAGGTGAGAGGTGGAATCACCGAAAAAGAATAAAAATTGAATATTTTATGAAATAATTACAAAACAATTTTAAAACTGGAAATGGGCTTTCGGGTTGGCCCAATACCTAACTTGATCACCCAAATCCAAGATGCAAATGAATTTTTAAGGGGGCCAAAATTCATTGGTGGTTTTAATAGTTAAATTAAGGTCATTTTGGAAGTTTAATGAGTTAAAAATGTTGAAAAACGAGGGAGTTATTAAACAAACAAAATTTATTGTCAAAACTGGAAATGGGCTCTCGAGTTGACCCAAATTATGGAAACCCACCATTTCCTTCAAAAATGCATTGAAAACCCCCAAAAAAAGCAATAATGTAAATTAAATACAAAAATACCTTTAAAATATGTCATGTATGTGACAGATATCTACACCAGCATATTGGATGGCTCCCACAAATCTTCATGAGCTACGGGTACATTTAAAGGACTTGCAGGGGAAGGGATTCATTTGGCCTAGTGTTTCTCCTTGGGAAGCCCCAATTCTGTTTGCCAAGAAGGATTATGGGAGCTTCAGGCTTTGTTTTGACTATCAGTGCCTGAACCAGGTGACCGTGAAGAACAAGTACCCACTCCTGAGGATTGATGACCTCTTTGATCAGTTGAAGGTAGCACGGTGGTTCTCGAAGATATACCTCAGATCAGGCTATCACTAGCTCAGAGTACAAGATGAGGATATGCAGAAGACATCCTTCAGGTGTTGGTATGGAAATTACGAGTTCTTGGTTATTCCATTCGGCGTGACCAATTCTCCAGCAGTGTTCATGGGACTCATGAACAGGATCTTTCAGCCATACCTTGATCTCTTTGTAGTGGTCTTCATCGATGACATTCTGATCTACTTGGATACTGAGGAGGAGCATGCCTATCATTTGCAGGTAGTACTAGACACACTTTGAGAGCACCATCTTTATGGTAAGCTCTCGAAGTGCCAGTTTTGGATCCGAGAGGTTCACTTTCTGGGGCATGTCATATCGGAGGCTGGAGTTTTAGTAGATCCAGCAAAGATTGAGTCGGTACATTCTTGGGAGCCACCCAGGAGTGTAACGGAGCTACGAAGCTTCTTAGTTTTGGCTAGATATTACCAGAGGTTTGTCCCATACTTCTCTAGAGTTTCAGCATCACTATCATCATTGACAAAGAAGGGGAAACCCTTTATGTGGTCAGAGAAATGCCAGCAGAGTTTTTAGGAGCTGAGGCAGAGGCTGACTAGTGCCCCATCTTGAGGCTTCTAAAGGAGGGCATAGGGTACGTAGTTTACTGTGACACATCAGGGACTTGAATCGGATGTGTCCTGATGTAAGAAAGAGTAGTTATCTCATATGGTTCTCGATAGCTGAGACAGTGCGAGAAGAACTACGCTACCCATGACCTGGAGTTATTAGCAGTGGTCTCCGCCTTGAAGATGTGGCGACACTATCTGATGGGCAAGCATTTTACCATGTACTTTGATCACAAGAGTCTCAGGTATATCTTCTCTTAAAAGGACATGAACCTAATATAGAGACGTTGGCTTGAGCTCCTATAGGACTATGACTTTGAGATAGTCTATAATCCTGGGAAGGGGGACGTTGTTTCATATGCACTCAGCATAAGGTCTGGTATACAACTGCTAGGTGAGGCGATGGAGCAGATTTCTACTTTATAGATATCATTTGTGGATAGAGATGGAGTGGCTTTTCTTCAGTCTCTTATAGTCACTCCCCCAATTCTTCGGTGAGTCGGAAAGTTGCAGCGTGGGGATGCTTACTGCAAGGCACGACGTGCTCAGATATCCACTGGACATGCACCTGATTGATTTTTTGAAGGTGAGGAGCACGTCATCCTCTTCAGAGGACATACCATGGTACTAGTGTCACTTAAAGAGTAAGTGTTGAGGGAGTTACACACATCCCCTCTAGTGGTACATCCAATAGTGGAAAATATGTACAAGGATCTCTAACGACAGCACTGGTGGTCGGGAATGAAGAAAGCAGTAGCAGAGTTTGTCTCTCGGTGCCTCACATGTCAACAAGTGAAGGTAGAGCATCAGGTACCAACAGGCTTGGTTCATCATTTAGAGTTCCCAGAGTAGAAGTGGGATGGGATATCCATGGACTTCATGACAGGACTTCTATGTACATCTAGGGGACATGACTTGATTTGGGTGATCGTCGACCGACTCACCAAGTCGGCCCACTTCCTACTGATCAGAGAGCAAGGTTTAGTAGAGATTTTGGGATGGCTCTATGTGCAGAAGATTGTGCGTCTACATGGAGTACTTTCTATGATTTTTTCCAATCATGACGCACATTTCACTTCCTGGCTATGGAAGGGGTTGCAGGAGGCTTTCGGGACGCAACTTCGTTTAAGTACCGTCTTCAATACTCAGACGGATGGCCAAACTGAGCGGACCATTCAGAACATCAAGGACATGTTGTGTTCTTGTGTCCTCGACTTCGTTCGTAGCTGGGAGGATCACTTAACTTTGGTGGAGTTTGCATACAACAATAGTTATAGCTCCACCATAGATATGGAACCTTTTGAGATGTTGTATGGGAAACCTTGCAAATCACCCTTGTGTTGGACTGACCCAGAGGATTCATCACTCATGGGAGCAGAGATGGTTCGGGCTACCATAGATAAGGTGCAGATCATCCAGGAGTGGATGAAGACTGCACAATGCAGGCATAAGTCATATGCTAATAGGAGATGAAGGCCTCTAGAGTTTGAGGATGGCAACCACATCTTTCTATGGGTCTCACCCCGATGAGGTATACAGAGATTTGGCCAAGCCGGAAAGTTATCTCTAAGGTTCATCGGACATTTTTAGGTCCTCATCAGAGTTGGTGAGGTGGCATACCACTTAGCTCTTCCACCTCAGTTGCACCAGGTCCATGACGTCTTCCACGTGTCCCAGCTGAGGGGATACGTGCATGACCCTTCTCACATCATCAACCATGGCGAGCTGAATGTCGACTATGGGGCGACTTTTATAGAGGTTCCATTATATATTGAGGATCGACAAGAGTGGGTCCTTCATGGACGGCCGATACCTCTAGTGTGCATTCACTGGTAGCACGGGAACCTCCAGGAGAGCACATGGGAGTGGGAGACTCAGATGCGTGCTCACTACCCCCAATTGTTCCCTTAGTTTGAGTTGTGTATTATGGGGATGTAAAGCCTGAGGTAGGGAGAATGTAAAGACTCAAAATTTACATGTAATTTTTTTTAAATAAATGAAAATTTTACAAGTCCGTAAAAATTGACGGTGCGTGATTCCGAGGCCCAGAGTGCCCGGAAATAATTTTTGAATTTCTTTCAGGTACGTTCAGTAAACGTGCGAGAGTGTTTTTATAACTTTTGAACCAGTGCTTGGAATTGAAATATGAGGGCACCGTTGAACTCGTAGTGCCGATATTCGCTTAAGAAGACTTTCACCTTGATGGCAGTTGGTCAAGGGTGAATGATAAATTTTTAGTTTTTCATGGAAATAATAAAATAAAATAAACGCATGTTATATTTTATTTTTTTGTAACCACCCTCTATGTGGAAGTTGAGAAGTGGGGACTACCAGACCTTAACCTCCCATGAAAGGTTATGGTGGTGGGGGCCACCCGAGGTCTAAACCTCTTCAACCCCCTCATTAGTGTAGAGGCGCCTCTTGAGATTCCTCCACATTAATTGTGCCAACCCTCCTTAATTAATTGTAACAACCCTTGGTATCCTCCAATTTAAATTTTAGGCCAACGTAACCCATTTATTATTGCTAATTAATTAATACAACTTTGATTACAAACAAATTAAATAGATAAACATATTTTATTTGGTTAGCTATTCATTTGATGGAAAAGTATTGGAAAAGGAGGATTGGGAGAACTTGGGAGAAATCTCTCCAATTAAGAACGCTCCACCAATGAAGAACACCGACCTCCTTCGACCTTCTTCATTGGGACTTCTTTCGATGTGGGATGTCCTCATCTACGAAGAATTTATGACTATTCTACCTTCATGTGCCAACGTCATCAAGCGAACGAGGTAGGGGGTTTATTTGCGTGATATTACTTTTCCCAAATTCTTACATTGGTTTCATTTGCGGTTTGGGAATGAAATGTTGTGGGAAGTTGTAAGCTTGACATTCTTCTTTCTTGTTGATCCATATGCTAAAACCCTAACACGGAGGGTACGGGCCAAACCAACATGGCAAAACCCTTCCACAAAATCTCGTGGTGTTATTCACAATGGAGGAGGACGGCAACCATCCATGGTTGGGGCACGAGAATGGTCGCCGGCCATGAAAAAGGTGACATCACAACAACGTCGGCTCGCGGTCACCGCCGCCGCCCCACGGCCTCCGTGTCGACCGTGGTCGCTGCCATCGTCCGCGGCTCTGCGCCGCCCCGCAGCTGTGACGCTGCCCTATGGTCGGCTAAGCCGTCGGACTACAGCTGGACCGCCGCCCTGTGGCCAGCCGAGCCGCTGGCCTACGGCCGAGGAACCGCCCTGTGGCTGGCCGAGCTGCTGTCCCACAACCGGACAGCCGCCCTGTGGCCATTCCACTGACCCGCGGCCGGTCCATGCCCTTGTGGCTGGTCCGCCGCCCTCGCGGCCGGTCCACGGCCCTCATGGTCGGTCCGCACCCTCATGGCTGGTTTGCCACCCTCATAGCCAGTCCATGCCCTCGCAGTACCCGTGTCCGGTCCACACCCTCATGGTACCCTATGGGTCAGGCCACACTGCGAATCAGGCCCACTATGACCCATTTACTTCTTTTGGCCATAACTTTGGCACCAGATGTCCATTTGACGAATAGTCAGCGGTACTAGAAATCTTGGAGTGTGACTGTTCTTTTGAGTATACCCAACTAGAGATTTGAATTAAGATGGGGAATGGTCAGGTTGGATTGAGCACAAATCCAACCGGGACCCCGGGACTAAAAGCCAAATAACTCACAGACCAGGCGTCCGATTGACGCTCCGTTTTTTGTGTTGAGACCCATATAACGTGGCGGACCATTGAGATACTTCTTCGTGGGACTTCATGGCAGTTGGAGTATCGACCAGTAGCTTGTGGAGTGGATCCTCCCAGAGACGAGCGAGCATAGTGTGGGAACCCAGTGGTTGGATGAGACTTAATGACTGCTGACCGTTTTGACTCGGAGTGAATTGACAGGCCCAGTGGAGAGTGCCTTGCTAACGTGGCAGACCCACAGTGGGGAGCACCTTAGTTAGGCGGCAGACCCACGGTACTCGATAGGAGGAGTACCTTAGCAGGCCACAAGGGGGAGTTCCTTGGTGACATGGAAGACCCATGGTGGGGAGCACCTTGGTGACACGGCAGACCCACGGTACTCGACAAGAGGAGTACCTCAACAGTCCAAGGTTAGTGGGAAGCACCTCTGTGTGACAAAACAGGCCCACTATACTCGATAGAGGAGGAGTTTTCCAGTACCCGAGGTGTCCAAAGTTGTGAATGGGAATGTTACTTAACACTACCCCTAGAATAAATCCTGGTGTGAGATGAGTCGGTACCTCTGTGTTTTCCTCATGATTAAGATGGATTACTTGATAACTTAGGTATATGTATAAGCATATACCTATCTAAGGTTATCTGTTTATTTCATAATTTTTGTTTTATCCTTGTTGAATTTTGTGAGACCTAGAGGGTCTTGGGGTCCCTACTGATAATCATTATACTCACCCTTGCATGGGCTATGCCCGCACCTTGTTGTGTTGGATGCAAACGACGGACAACACTGACTGAGGCTGAGAGTACCAGGGCTAGACGGTACCTGGAGGTAGACCATATGGCGTGACAGTATTCAGAGGAGACGGGTGGACGTGGAGTGATGAGGAGGCGATCTGTACCTACCCTTCAGGTAGGAACCTCGAAGGATGACCCCGCAACTAACATTCCCTTTTCTTTAGTTGTGTTGTATCACAGTTGTACTTGTAATTTTCAGTTGGGCTTGTATTCTGGCCCCTTTTACTAATTTTACTCACTCTGTTTACAGTTCAGTTTACTTGTGTTCCTATCTTGTTGTGTGCTTGGTTACGTGTGCTTAGAGTTTATAATGGCAATGCCTTCCCAGTTTTCGGGAATACGCCTTCGGTGCTAGTCGCCAGCCCATGGCCTATGGAAGGTGTGTGTGGGGTAGTCATGGCACGGACCCCGGGGGACGGGTCATGACATATGTCCATTGGTGAATACCACCTTTCATTGGAAACATGAATGATTTTGGTTTTGGAATATTTTTATTATGTACCAACCATTATAAAGAACTTAATTTTTGTATCATGATTATATGCATATGAGTTTATTTTCATGTTTTGAAATAAAAGTTGTTTCATTTATAAAGACAACATATGTTATTGTATCGAATATTTAAATAAATGAATTTATGTATTGAATTATGAAAACCAATTATTATAAATTGATAATGAATCATGTTCGCCAGAATTATATAAAAACCATCTATGGCATCACCATCTTGGTAATGTAAATGAGTAGTGCTTGAAAAATCTCTATCAAGATTTTTATTTAAAATCCACTAAGATAGAACCACTTGAAATATTTCATTCTTGTTTACAACTAAAAATGAACAAACCACCATTCTATGGATAGGGTGAAAGGTCAACAAAGATTATAGGATTGGTACACACTGATATGTGTGGACCATTTCTAGTTGAAGATAGAGGTCGGTATTCTTACTTCATAATATTTAATAATTACTTGAGCTGATTTGGTTATGTCTATATGATGAGTTATATGTCTGAGTCCTTTGATAAATTTAAATAATTCAAGAATGAAGTAAAGAATCAACATGGAAAGAATTTAATAAATCTTTAATCAGATCGAGATGGGGAATATGTTAACTAAGAATTTATCGACTTTCTACAGGTGTCTGTGATTTTATCTCAACTCACTCCACCTTACACACCACAGTGTAATGGTGTTTGTGGATGGAGTAACCATAACATGTTAGACATGTTAAGGATGGTGATGATTCATACAGATCTTACATTATCCTATTGGGGATATTCATTATGAACTATGGCATATACATTAAACCTAGTACAAACTAAAGAAGATAATAGAATTCCCTTAGAGTTATAAAGTGGAAAGAAACTCATTTCTTCGCATACATGAGTATGGGGTTACGAGGTGTTTTTTTAGGCCTTCTTAGGCAACAAACTAATACCACTATGCACAAAGTGTATCTTTATAGGTTATCCAAATGAAACAAAGGGATACTACCTATTGAAACCCCCATGCAAGAAAGTTATTTTTTCTAGAAAATACTTCGTTCTTGATATGGATCACATCCTCAAAAGGATAGTTGGAGAAAGATTTAATTCGATGAATTTGATGCTCAAGATACAAAAGAGTTGGTACATGAATATACTCCATAGGTCCCCATTGAAAATATAGTTCCTGAAACACAAGTACTACATAGGATAACAAGAGAGGTAAGATGACCAGAGAGATGTTGTTTTTTAGTCACTAAAGATGGTGGGTCATTATTGGTTGACAATGATGAACCTATCTCCTACAAAGATGCAATATAAATCTCAGAAGCTACAAAATTTCATGAAGACATGAATTCTGATATGGATTCCATATATCAAGACCAAGTTTGGTATCTGTTCGATGTACCAATTGATATAAATCCTATTGGGTGAAAATGGGTATTCAAGAGAAAAAATTTCATGGAAGGTAAAGTAAATACCTTTAATGTTAGGCTAGTAGATAAACGGTTTAAATAATTTTAAGGAATTGAAAATGATAATCCTTTTCACCAATTTCAGAGTTTAAATCCATCATAATTGTACATGATATAGAACCTTTCCAGGACTATGAGATTTGGTAGATGGATATCAAAACTTCAGTTCTTAATGAGAACCTTCAGGAAGATTTCTATATGACACAACCATAAGGGTTTGTGACTCCAAGTGATTCCAAAAAGATTTTTAAGTTACATGGATCCATTTATGGATTGAATCAAGCATCCATGTCATGTAACATTCGATTTGATGAAGCTATAAATTAATTTGGTTTCATTAAGAATGAATGTGATCCATGTTTTTACAATAGGTTTAGTGGAAATGCAGTAAGTATCCAAGTAGTATTTGTTGATGACATATTACATATTTAAATTGAAATACCGATATTATAGTCTCTTAAGCACTATTTAAACAAGTTTTTATCCATGAATTACTTAGGTAAATAAACCTATATTCTAGGTATCAATATCTTTCATGATAGATCCAAGAGGATAATTTGAATAAGTTAAAGTACATATATTAAAAATATACTAAAGATATTTAGTGTGGAAAAATACAAGAGGGTATTTGTTCCAGTATTACATGGTATACATATTTCTATGAAAATGTGTCCTTAGAAACAATATTAGAAAGAGATAATGAGTGAGATCCCATATTCTTCAGTGATCGGATAAATCATGTGTTATATGTTTTGTGCTAGACTTGATGTTTCCCATGCATTGAGCATGGTAGGAAGATATAAATGAGATCTAAGAGAACAACATTGGTCTATGGTTAAATCTATCTTTATGTATTGAAAAAGAACAAAGGATATTTTTCTTATGTGTGGAGGAGATGAGGAAAAGTTTATCAGAAGTTATACTGATTCTAGTTTTCAAATATATCAGAATGATCTAAAGTCACATCCAGGATATTTTTTCAATCTCAATGGAGGAGTTGTGAGCTATAATAGTGCAAAGCACCTAGTTTTCACTGATTCTTTAGTGGAGTTTGAGTATATAGAGGCTTTTTATGCATCTAAGTAAACTTTTTGTATAACGAACTTTTTTTAGGAGCTTGATGTGATACTTAGTATTAAATAACCTATCACATTGTATTCTAATAATACTGCAATTGTGGATCTTTCAAAAGGGACAAGGTCACACCAGGGGAAAAAGAACAGAATATTTAAGTATCACCTATTAAGGTATTTTTATGAGAGGGGTGAAGACACGGTAATTTGAGTACCCAAAAAAAAGAATGTGGCAGACCCCTTGACTAAAGGCCTATCTCAACAGAAGCATGAGTATCCAATTAGAGCTGGAAGACTGAAGGTTGTTAGTATATGTCTCTAGTTTAATTGGAAGTATATTATATTTTGGGCCCTATAACTAAACTGTGTGTACTTTATGATAACCTATATTAATATTTTTTATTATTAATAAACTACTTGTCACATCATGGTTGTTCTTATGCATAACATAGTATGTGATAATGTTCTAAGAGTAGCTATCACACTAAAAGTTCATAGCAGTCCCCCTCTATGAGGTGAACTCATAAGCTCTATGATACTATTCCTAAATATATGTTATATAGAAGGATGATACATTTTGAGTGACACAAATGATATAGGATATTAGGGGTGGTGACTCACAGGACATTGAGACACCTTCTCATGGTGTACAACCTTAGTAATATCTAGTGTAGGATATTATGAGAACAAGACCCACTAGTAGTAAATCCACATTTACAAGTTTCATTGGATGTTCCTATCTACAGATGTGTGTTTTGATCCTTATACTTTAATATTATTATTAATTAGTATTATGAGTCATGTACTTTGATGTATGGATGAAAAATGTAAGGACATATGTTCACAGTGAGGTAGTATACGTTGGGTGCATCATGCATAATTTTTCATTTATGAATAATGTGAGAAATGATTTTTACATTACATTCCTTAACAAAATTTGATATCTCATTACCTTTGATAGAAATTTTATAGCCTAAATAAGAATACTTCCAACAGTGTTGGGTAATGACACAGTATCAACACTTTCCCTTGAGATAATTTTCCCATGATATTCTATTATCACCCAATAAAAAAATAATTATTATTGACCTTTCACCGGTTTGATCACAAAACCCTTACAAGATTCCTAGGAATCCATCACCTTTTTAGCTTTATGATTGTGTGGATTCGTCATCCATAACCTTCCCTCATCAAACATTGATTTTCTTTCTCAAAGACATATTTAAAACAAATAAAACTTCATATTCAATGATCCATTTGGGTACTTCATATTGATACAAAACATATTTCATTCATAGTAAAATATCATGGTCAAAGAATCCAACAGACTAGAAAAAAATAATGTAGAGAATATAGTTAAAGAAAATATAAATTCAAACCCATTGTGTATTTGATAATTGTATCAACAATGTCAAAAAATATTATTGGTAAAAGTAACTCAAACCATATCAGGAAATCATAGAATCACATGATATCTAAATACCACAACCACATGTACAAAATCTATGAGTATTCAATAAATATAAATATAGAGCGCAACAGCAAAAAATATTAATTGAATAATTCTTTAAATAATTATTTAAATAAAATATTTAATCCTTTTCAAATCATATTAATATGAGATGCTTAGAAAAGAGATATTAAATAATACAAAAACTATTTAGAGGTTTTCAATCATTACCCTTCTTTTTTAATCATCCAAAAAATCACCAAGGTTATTAACCATAAAAAAAGATTCTATAGAATATATTTTTTTTCAAAATTAAGTACTAGGTTACTAAAATCTAGTAAATATGAAATATACAGTCAAAATGAAGGGAAAACTAACAAAGAAATTAAGAAGAGGCTACTACACTACCTATCGGGAGATACTCACTGATTACAGAAATAACATGCTCATACGAAACATAAAAGAATATTTTATAATAAAAAATAATATAAAAATGCATACTAAATTATATTAAAATACAAGGTTATTATTGAAAAATAATGGACATTCACCATAAATAAATATATTCATGTTGGAAAAAAAATACCACCATCAATTAAGAATTTTATTTCATGCATAAGAAAATGTTGTGATTAATTTTTTTATAGTGAAAAAAATACACCTTCATTTAATAGTGAAATTACATAAAACCTCCCATTAAGAATTCCAACAAGAATTTTAGGCTTAAAATTAACAACAATATCAATCTATAATTATTATACCTAATCATATTCAATAATTTAAGAAATTACTAACACTGAGAAAATCCACTTCCACTAATAGAAATCTATTTCATTTTACAACAATAAAATGAGTTTGGTGAAGTTGGAAAATTAAGGAAATGTTCACTCAAACCTGAAAAAAACATGTAATATTTTAATTTTTCATATTTACAGATTCATCCTAAAAACATATAATAATTATACAACAACATGCACCATAATCCAACCCACATTTATATCACATTAATTTAGTGGTTAGTAGACTTTAACACCTCCTTTCTAAACTTACAAGTGAATTAGGGTCTATCACCACATGACATAACATATAATAAATATCTATCTAAAGAATGAAAAAAAATTTAACATTAATGGGTTTTTATTTTTTTTGAACCCTAGTAAAGACTATATTACACTCCAAGTAATTAACAAATAAATTAATATATATCAATTTATAAGAAAATAATCAAAAAATTACTTGAAAGATCTTACCATGTAATAAGTGTTATATCTAGTCTGACATCAATGAGGACAACAAAAAATGATATTATAAAAGTTGTCTGAAAATTATTTAGTTTATGATCCAACCAATCTCAAAAAAACCAAATAATCCTAAATTAAAAAAAAATACCAACGATATTTATTAATCACAAAGGAAAAAAATTAAAAAAAAAATGAAATGTGATCATTCTTACTAAATAAATCTTTGAATAATTTATATATACCACACAATTTCTAGATATTTAAAAAAAATATAGTTTTTCCATATCTAAACTAAAAAAAAATTCTAATTTATATCATTCACACATTGGATCCAATGGGATAAATATTCTATGATAGCATCTATCCATGATAATCTAATAGAGATTAACACCGTAAAATGTGAATTATTTTCTATCATAATATATAAGACACATATTTTTTCTCTAGATAATAATTTCATATGATAGGATATAGACATTAAATATTTTTTATCACATATAAAAAAATAAATTAATTTTAGAAATTCAGATTATAAAATATAAACATATAACACACATCTTAACTATCTTACATTTCTTGAAATTTATTCACTTATGCATGAAAATTCCCCAGATCATCTAGAATAATGATCTTGTGTATTTTAAATAGATAAAGTACCATATTTTTTAAACAACTATAATCATGCTCAGAATCTTTGCAATCAGTGATCCCAATATTAATTATCTTAACTCAACCCCCCACTATGCAAACATTATTAGCATTAAGTCATCCATGAAGACAGTTATTTGGAAAATTTATGAATATTATTCTATTTATGATATATATGAATTATATGTAAGCCATACATGCTTATTATAAAATATAGTAAGTCATATAAATGTGATATTTTGTTAATAAAAACTATAAAAACTCATACTCACTGAAATATCGCTAATAAATCTTAACATTCAAGGTTGGCTGAAAAATTATCTCTATAAACTATTTCATTCTTTTCAAATGACCACTCAAGAGTCGACTCAAAAGATTTAGAGATAAGTCCCAATTCATAATGATCATCATTTTCAATAATGACAAACATTATCATAATATGTTTATTTTTTATTACCATTTAAAATTTATGTCAATAAATTATTTTTTGAATTTTTGGTTTCACAATAGAATTTTTATTTATATTGTTTTTGAATATTCAAGAAAATATATTATTCTTAATTTTATGGTTCTAAACACATTTCATTGGAACATTCCCATGAATTTCACACATATATGAACATTCAAATTAGTAAAATAACAATTCCATTATAGAAAATTAAAATCAAAAAATAAAAACATAGTAATTAAAAAAATTCACATTTCTATCATCAAATATGAATGTCATTTATTCTATTTATAACATTATAATTAAAAATGTATCATTTCTAGAAAAAATAAAACTCAAATGAAACCATTTTTTAAAAGGAAAAATGATAATACCATTTAAATTTTTTGGACTATGGATGTTTCTCTACATAGAATTAGAGTTGAGATAGAAAATCTTTCCCATTGAATTCTATGATAATTTTAAGGGAGTTGTTTATTGGTTGTTAAACTAGAGGATATGGGAGTTGTAGAATGATATTCTCTCCCTGAGAATAGATGATTTGTTGTATGTGAAATGTTTTACTTGAAACTTAGAGGATGTGGAATAATAATGGCATGATTAAAGAGCTTAGATTCTATATATACTACTATCTATACATTGTATGTGCTACTATTTAATGTTTAATCCCTAAGGGATGTGAGATAGGGACAACATCCAGGTAGGTGGAAGGGGGTGAGATGAGGGAAGTGTCCAACCATCAATAAGGGTAGTCATAGTTGGTTAATGGTGAAAAAAAATGCGGAAATGAGTGAGAGAAATATAGGAAGGTAAAATAAAGGATCATAAGTACAATACACTTGAAGATGGTGGGGGATGTGGAATTGACCATAGAAACCCAATATCCTTGTAGGTGGTATTGATTTCATTTTGGGGCATTAGTTGGTTTTTTAGTGTAGAAGATAGATCGAGTTGATGGTGAGAGGGAGGGGATAGAAGAAGATATGAGTTGGAGGATGTTACTGATGTCATAGTTGAGGGATTGATGGTAATTCTATTTTCTAGTCCCAATATAGAAAGGTGATACATTAATGATACATTAAAAACTAAAAATCAATGTGTTTTGGTCCTATATATGGAAAAATGAATTTACCAAACCTCAAAACACATTAAAATTGATAAAAAAACTTAAACCTCAACCTTCTTAACATCAAAAATAAATACCCAAACCCAGATAAAAAATTTAAAACTCAAATATGACCCTGAATAATTTAATTTCATTCATTTTTAGTTTTTGTAATTATTTTTTTAAATCATTTAGAAAATAAATTATAAATGCTAAATTTTATTATTTATTTATATTTTTATAAATTTTATCATGTTAAACCTTTTTTAACAGAACATAATAATAAATATTTTTCATTTAAAATGTTATAAAAATTTATATTTCAATGAAATGATTATTATATGGTATCATCCAAGGGTGCATCTCTTAGAATTCAATTCAATTTTTCTATAATGGTGTCCTTTTTCAAACTTTTCACCATAAACCCTCACCCATTTTCATCTTCCCCGTACTCTAATCAAATAATGATTATCAACCCCACCAATAATTATAGACACATCATCTAACACATGCATCAAATCATTTTTTTATTTTAAAGTGTGTTCATTTTTAGGGTTAGGAACCCCTTTCTAAGAAAATATACAGAGTCAAAAAATTTGTTTACTCAAAGTATACACCATTAAAGAAGGAAAAGATACATTGTTTATCTTAATAGTGTATTGAGTCAAAGTAGTTATAAATGCCTGAAGAAAAATTGAGTTGGTGCATGAATAATGAGTGCAGAATGATGCTATGATAATGACAATGCACTCATCATTTTTGATTTCCACTAAAATATCCCTGTGAATGAATTAAATTTAGTTTTATAAATCTTAAAAAATGGTATCATTGGTTACAATCCATTATAAATTGATTTAATGACACATATTATTAATGAAGTAAATGGATTTATTTCATCGAATTAATTCAATGAATCAATCCAACATGAATAAATGTATGTTGATATGTTGAACATTGTCGGAGCATTTCATTAAATGAAACACATAAAGGATGTATATGTAAAGGGTTTATATCCATCTTGTTGGATACAAATTATTTTATAAAAATATTTTGATAGCCTCTTCTTCTCGAGACACAATTTGTCACCATATAAAGGCACCAACACCCCTTATGTTTTTATGGATCCTCAAGAAATATTTTTGGATCATTTGGTACATGTAATACCTTCCCAGAAGGATCTCATATTCTTCTCAAGTAATCAATATCAAACATACTCCATCAAATATTGGATACTGATAGTGCATTTCTCTAGGTATTCAAGTTTATGTTCTTCCCTTATATTATATGTTGATTCTATCTCGGATAGATTAGGTGCATGTATATGATTTATTTTACTACCATTGATGATATAATGATCTAGAAAAACCAATAAGTTGCATTAATTTCATGTTCTTTAATGAATCACTATGTTTTTTTAATTTTTTTAATGAAGAATATGTTTTTTAAAAAACTTGAATCATCCAACATAGCATCACATTGAAGTGTCACCATAATTTTAAGTTTAATAACTGAGGTAAATTTTTATAACAACATAACTCAAGGTGATATGATATATGACTATATTGATCATCAATTTAATCTCAATAAAAAATGTGGATGTGTTTTTACAACAACATATCCTACACTAGATCTTAACACAACATTATTAACATAATTTAATATGCGTTGCAAATTAGATATATGTTCATATAGTTAATACAATTCAGAGATTGAGAAAAACATACGTTAAGAGTTAACATAGACTATAGTGTTAAAATAGAGTATTTTTTTGTTACTTTATGATGCACTGAGTATCAATGTATTTTGAGGTTTCTTCCTGATAATTTCATTGTGGGTTATTTTAATATGGATTTCAAAAATCTGTCGTGACACTACTTTATGTGACAATATAATGTCAAGTGGCCATAAAAAATTCAAATTAATTAAATTTCATATTTTTTTTATTTAAATTATAATTTATAAAATTTTTTATAAATTAAATATGATGGAATTTCTAAAGTTGAATTTTTAATGTCTAAACTAAATATTAAAAAAATAAAAATTGTTTCTCGTGTTTTAGTAAATAAATAAATTGTTTATTTATTGAGAAGAATGAAATATGAGTTGAATTATATTATTTATGAATTATCCATAAATAATGGAAATAATATTTTGGAATATTTATAATAAAATTATTTTATAAATTAACTATAAAATGTTAACAGTTAGTTGATTAAATGTTTTTAAAACATATAATATAAATCTTCCATTAATATTAAAGAGTTAATATTAATAATATCATTTTCAAATTTATATGGTCTATAAAATGTTTATAAATCAAAATAAAATTTATTTTCTAGATATTTTAATTTATAAAGATTTTATAAATAGACTATAAATAATTATGTAAATGTTTATGAAACATTTATTAACAAAATATTCCAAATGTTAAATGTAAATATTTAAAATACCTTTGACCATATTACATGGTATGTCTTGTGATATTGAAATTCATTTTTTATTTATAGATTATAAGAATAATTTATAAAAATATTATATGTTACAAAAATAAGGAAAAAATATAAATTAGTTTATAATTATAATCATGAATTGTTAATAATTAATTAAGTTTAATTATTCAAATAAAAAAACAATCCTTATTTATTATATTATTTAGACCACATCAAAAAATGTTTTGATAATTTATTTGATCAAATTTTTTAAATAATATGATGTATATGATATTTATATAATGTAAAAAAATTATATAATATAAATTTAATTATAAAAATGGTAAAAATTCATAAAATATCATTCAAATGTCATATAATGTATAATATGAATGATTTCATACTAAAAAATATATAATGTATTTATATTCATGATTATACAATGTTTATAATATTATCCATATTCTAAAGAGTTCATAATCATATTTCATTTATGTATTATTCATCAACAGTTTTCTTAGGGTTAAAACTTTGAAATGATCATTTATTTAGAAGTTATTCCTTTTATTAATCTATATTAATTGTTTATATAATGTGAATAATAGTTATGCTATATTTATATGATAACCCAATTCTATGTGATAGAGCCCTGCATTATATATTAGGTATGACACCAAAAAAGTTATTTTTCATATACATCGACCTTGATTGGTAATTGAAGTTATTAGCATGAAATTTTTTGTTGGGAATATTATCTTCATATTAGGTTTTG
Source organism: Viscum album (assembly GCA_963277665.1). NCBI lineage: Eukaryota > Viridiplantae > Streptophyta > Magnoliopsida > Santalales > Viscaceae > Viscum > Viscum album. The sequence continues at coordinate 1,674,722,120 of OY728126.1, forward strand.
GAGTTATAGTTTATTGATTTATATCTTGATTAAAACCTCCCAGGGAGAGGGACTTGGGGTCAAACTACCCATCAACTTTGAGGCTTCTTCTTTTTTCAAAATCATAAAGGGGCTAACTATCTTTCACATAGAGATTACTAATGCATATATTATAAATTTTATATATCCCCGTGACTTTACATGAATAGTTCACTTAACTTATTCATATGATAAAACAAATATGTATGAATATATTTGGTTTCTATTACTAGGTGAATAACATAAACATACAGGTTGTGTAATAGTTTCACATTAATGTGGCATGAACACATTAATTTAGTGAATAAAATATGGTTTCAAAAAAAACTAAATCATTATAAGTATGAATAAAATAAGTAATAAATAATGTTAAGATAAATATTTCATTTCATGCAATGGTTATAAATTTAATATTCATATTATGTATATTAAATAGGTGGTACTTCAAACTCCCAAAAATACTAAGTGACATTCCTTCCAAGGAAGCACTTGTCAAGACCTAGATCACCCAACTGAGTAATTCATGCCATGTTGGGTGCCCATAGATTATATTTTGTAATGAATGAACTTAATATTTGAAATTTATTATCCAACAGGAAGGTTATTCCATAGTTGGGTTCCCTTGGATTATCTCATGTAAGCCTGTTCTTGGAGTTTTCTTTATGATAAACTATTCAGGAGACCCTAATAGGATTGGGTTACTTAGAGAATAGAGTATTTTCCATATTTTGGACATAGAAAAAGGGGTCTCTACTCAATTATCCAAGCATATTAACTACTGTAATTGGGTTTATTCCCAACTTAAAAAGCTAATTCGTGAGAGAAATTTAATAGTATACTCATTTCATAGTGAAATATGGATCTTGGATCACTAAATGGATATGATTTATGTGGTCATCATTTTAGCAGGATGACTCTCATTAAAGTCCCTTGATGGAATGATATAAGATGTTATATTCATTTGATAAAAACTCATATTATAAATAATAACATCACTATCATAAAACTTTTATAACAAAGACTTGAAAAGTATTTGACTAAAGTATGAAACTCTTAATGCTATTAATATATGAAATTTTTTTATGTAGAATAAATTCAATGTGTTATATTAAAACCATCCATAATAAACCAAGTGTTGAATCTATTAAAGTAATGAATCTAGATTCTTATGGAGAATAAAATGATTCACTTAAGGATTCAAAATAATTAGAGGATAAATAACCTAAGGAATTTAGTCTCCACTAATATGATTAATATGATCGGATATGATAACAATATTAAATATGATTGAGTATGTTAAAGACTTGGAGGGACTTATATAAGGATTGTTCTAGTTAAGAAATTCATCTTGTGATCATTGATGGAAATGTCCCAACAATATATATATTCAAGAAAATTTTACTTGGTATTCTAAATTTGTTTAGAATAAATGAACTAGGAAGATGATGTCTATATTTTTTTATTATGTTGATAGTAAAAGTAGGTAAAATGTCAAACATGGAGAGGATAAGTAAGTTGGAGATCCAATCGATGTTTCTTCAAATAATTAATTAATGTTAATTGGAACTTATGGAAATTTTAAGGAAGGGGTGATGACTCTATAAGATGTAATTATGAGGATACCTGAGGATGTTTTAGGAAACGACATGGAATTCCCATGTCAGATATTATTGTTGAAGAATTGATTATTTTATTTTGAAGCGTATATGATACCAAATGTATAGTTTACAAACATTGTAAATATACATGAGCTAAAAATAAAGGTAATAATGAAAAGAACTTATAGTTTGTATTTAATTGATGAAGAAATGTCTCTCTATATCAATAATTTGAATATAATAGGTTCAGATGAATCTAACAAAATGTGGTTTGTGTATCTTCATCTTATTTCTCTTATATAATATAGGAAGTTGATTGTTAGATTTTAGTTGTTATAAATAGTGAAAGATCCTCCTCCTCCAATGGCCCGAAGGCCTTCATTTTTTATTGATTTTGATAATCCACCTTTAAAGGGGTGAGGTGGAACCCTTATAAGGCCCGTAGGCATAATTATTACATGGCCCATAGGCTTTAGAGGAATTCATTGTTTGTAGGCTTCAAACATTACATACAACCAAGACTAAATACTTTTAAATGCTCTTCACCAGCATATTCATCATGAAATCAGCTCTCCACCTTCGCATGGCTGTTCGGCTAGGTTTTCCCATGCATACACAAGCTTGTCCCGATAGGAGGTGCCATACCATCTCATTCTTGCAATACGTTTAGCTTCTTCTACGGTGAAATCTCCTTTCTCATCCTCATTCTGAGGTTTGTTCCTTATAGGTTGTCTGGTTTTCATCTGCACTTAAGGTGGCCCGAAGGCCTTGTGGTGGCCCGAAAGCCTTACTGACCTGATATCCTGGGTGGCCCAAATGCCTTAAAGGACTTGGGGACCAAATCGGTGGAACAAAGGCCCAAACAGGGGAATATTCCTGGCTGCTATAGTGCCAAATAGTGCCTGCTATAGTTCCCGCTACAGTACCTGCTACAGTTCTACATGGTTCCTACTACAGTACTACTGCAGTACTAGAAATTAGCCTCTACCTAGATTTGATCTCGTGCCTCCTGGATGCACTTAAGAATTCCTCAAAAACTGGGTTGAGTCTCATGTGCTAGTGCAAGTTGAAAAATTGAATACACATGAATTATGATTCAACACATTCTATAATATACTTTAATAGGAAAGCATAAAATGTGTTTTACCCATGAAAAAATGTTTATCTAGTTATTTTTTGAAATATGAGGGAATTCATTCCCTTAACTCAGAAATTAGTTAAGTTGTTTACACCACTCATTATTGGCATATTTTAAAGAATATACTTCTTTTCATGAAAATTTGTTAAAACATGTAAATTATCATATGTGTTATAAAAACACTAGATTATTTTATAACCATTCATACTAAAAATAAATAAAAATTATTTCATAAAACATATGTAGTTTATTTATATTATAATTGTATTCTAAAAATAATATAGTTTTCAAGAGGCTAGTGGGAGTATGTCTAGACTTAAGAGGTTAAAAGTTGAAAAATTAAATTATACTAGTTTAAAATTCATAGTGAATTTCACTTGATATCCAAAAAGGTTTATGGTATAAAAATAAAGAAAAAATTGTAGAGTCGTATTTAGTTACATTGAGATAGTAAATATCATTATTAAAAAAATTATTATGAGAAAGTGAATATCACTATTTCCTTTCATGGGTGGACAACTCTATGCAATTTATTTATATAAATATTGGAAAAACCAGGTTGAATACAATGAGAGTTGTATGATATTCCATGAATTGGGGAGTGTGGGTAACAAGGAATTTGGAAAGCATAGATTTGAGGATTAACATTATGATTAGTTGATTGATTTACATTTCTATTTGTTTCATGAATGAATTCATTAAGATTTTTTATTCATATTGGAACATGATATAACTTAGGTTCAACCTATAAATTATATTTTAATACTGACCCCTAAATTATATATACTATTTTCCAATATTTTAGATAGAAATGATGGTGGTTTTAGGAAATATGAAATCATGATATATTTCTCAATGGAATTTCTTGGTGGAGTGTTTTAAACTATACCATGTTAGAGGTAAAAAGAAGTATTATTTTTTCTATTGTTCAATTTCATTCACTATAGATTTTAAAATCATTAACTCATAAGATATTTTCTGTTGGTGGTGATATTTATTATAACTTTATACATTTATAGTGGAGTCTTGTAGTGTTCTTTTTATTATATATCTTTTAACCTATATATCATTATCTTTTACCTAAAATGACAAGCATTTTAAAGAGTAATGTCTTCTATTTGAGTTATATTAAACCCTTTGTTTTAGTCATCATTCCATGAAATATTGAAGGTGGTGTTACATTAAATCTTGGGATTAGATTAAGAGGAGTTACAACATGGTTTTTTCATGATGCACTATCAACACCTTTCATTAATATAATTTCCCCAAGATATTCTACCATCACCCAAGTAAAAAAATTCTTATTGACCCATAACCACTTTGATAAAATGAACCCAATAACACTCATCAAATGAGTTATATTTTTTATTCAGTCTTCACTATAAACAAGGATATCATCAATTAAAACAAACAAAAAAACAATATCGAAATTCCATCGAATATATACCACTCAAAAAATGGTAGGGGAATTCATTAATCTGAAACACAACACAATGTATTTATAGTATCCCTTATTCATATTAACAAATTTCTTACTAATATCACCTTTTCTTACCAAATAAAAACATAATATCGATTTTTTTTGAAAAAATTACCCCTTATAATTCATCTAATAACTCTAATATATACATTATAATAGATGATAATGGTGATAGACCACCTCCCTTCCCCTAAAACATTTATTTTCAGGTAACCGCACATTCCTAAAAAACAATCCTAACATTTTCACATCATTAGGTAGCTTTCCACATCACAACTTATCCTTCATCATTAGATACATGTGGATAGCAGGGACATGAAAACTATAACAAATTGAAAATTCACACATTCTAATATAATTTTTAAAAAATGAAAATAGACATTTTTTAAAAAAATAATTCCACTTTATGTTCTAATTTTTTTTAATATTTAGATAAAATACACTTGAAAACCCATGAAATATATGAAAAAAATATTGAGGCTTCATCCTAAAAGTGATTCAAAAAATTAATTGTATTAAAGACTCTCATATGTTTCCTTGTTAATCATATACCATTGGAATACTAACTATTACAATAAAATCTATATCCATGGAAAAAACATAGTTTAAAACGAAAAATACCTAAAACAACGTCCAATATAAATATTAAAAGAATACACTCTCAGATTCAAGGAATAACATGGGCAACACATTCCCTCCCAAGATAGTTCCCATGTTGTTGGAACTTATCTCAATCATCCAAAATCTATGGTATGAAAAAATTATAAAAGAAAATAATATGTACCTGATAAGAAGGAAAATTAGGATGTGCACTTTATTCCATTATCTCTAAATTTGATGATTTATCAGTGGATTTTTTACAATGAAATTTTTGAAAATATTTTTTACTTTAAAGAAAACATTACATTCTATAAATTGATTTAATGGTTGTAGACTCACTATAAAATTTCAATAAATCTCCCTAATAAAAACATAATGTGGAATTTCTTAGTGAAAATTTTCAATGGTAATTTTCATATCAATAATATTGTGAAATTTTTCACTATAAATACTAGTTGAGTTTTTATACTATTATTTTTAAACAAAAAATAATAAATAAGTGTTGAATTTTAATTTGATGTAATCCAATTGAATTTTTACTATAATTTTCATTGTAAAACAATTCAATGATCAAGAATAAAATTTAATGTATAACAATTCAATGTAATATGGTAGTGAGTAGGTTCCATATTCATTATATAGTAATTCATCATACAATGATATTTATAAAGTGACCAATACTTGAAAACCAAATTTGCTAGTGATTTTAAATTAATGATTGAATCTTGTGTTTTTTTGTACCCTAGGGACATGTAAGACTGAGGATAATGTACAAGGAGTTAGGCATATTGCACGACATACATTTGAAGTAGAACATGTGATAGATGTCTAATGAAGTGAAGCTATGGTTGGATAATGTGATGTGACCTGCATTGGGTGAAATAGACTAAATTATTACAGTAATTTTCATGATTTGGAAGCATATTGAAGTTTCTAAATAGATATTAGATGAAGGATGAATTATTGAGAAAATATAATTTAAAATAATTGAATTCATATCATAGGAGGTGATACATATATATTATAGGTGGACATAAAGTGGTATGGAAAAGTGAATTGAATTGTGCTACATATCAAAACATACCATAAACATGTTTCACACCCTATGACTAGACATTTCATATTGCATCTGGGAATAAGGTAATATATCATCTAGAAAAAGGTATAATAAAATTCATGGATATCACAAACAAAAGAAAAAAGTATTTGGATAATATATTCTATCACATGAAGTAACAAAAAATATCTCAAGTCATAACAAGATGTACTGAATGAGAACCAAGGATTGTAGACAAGGATGATGAAAGATATGAAATATATTAAATGAATCACAGACTATGATTTAACATATCAACATACTTGATATATAACTATTATGGTGACTCACATTTTAGGGTAATATCAAAGATTTTAATTGAGTGATATAGGAAAAAGTTATTTGAGGTTTTTTACTTCCCACACTCTGGGATTTATGATTATTGGAAGTGGGATGATCATAGATATTAAATAAGGAATCATGGGCCTTATTTAACTACGTATAATTTTTTCATTCCTACAAGTGAAGGGAAACTTTGGTTAATTGTTCCATTATAGTTTAATATAGTATAGATAAAGTGAATAAATTTGAGGAGAAGTCATAGGATGGCCCAACGAACCACATAAGAGATGATGTATATTGTATGCTGAGATATGATCAAATCCTAGGAAATGATTAATTAAAGGATGATGATTATCATAGTTTATATAAATATCATGAACTATATCATATATGGATACATAACATAGGCCATGATTGATATAAATGAGGAGGAGATCTCTAGGAAATAGGTTAACCATGGGACCTAACTTCCCATTCAGTTTACCTATCGAAGGGGGTACAATTTGAGGGAAAGGGTAATCAGGATCAAGTATTATATTTTTATTGGGGGTAGTATTGTAAATAAAAAATTAAATAGAGAGACAGTAAGTTGTCAATGGTAAAGACACATTCCATCTAGAATATTTATGCAGTTATTTGTCTAATTTATTTTCCTAGACATGTGGTGGATTTCTATCCTTGGGAGTGTTGATTATATACATAATGATTATGGATGATTTATGATAAAGAACAGAAATATAACTATAGTGAATAGTCTAGAAATGTGTAAATGTGTCTTAGATAGGGGTAATCTAGGGGAAATAACAAATTCTACTTAATTGGGGGTCCATGGAGGAGTTTTTAAATATGGGAGGCTAGAGTGAGGGAAGGAAGAGAGGAATAAATTAGGAAATTTAGCCTTCATCTTGGATTTGTTTTCAGCTTGGGTAGGGATTAGCAATTCCTCCTATGTAGCTTCATGTATTATCTTCTAGCTTCTTCTTCTCCTCTTCCATGCAGTATAATTTTGTTTCTCCTATACATCTCTAAATACAAATAATGTTTCCCTCTATCTCTATCAATTTATATATCCATCAACTTGGTGCTCTCACTGACGCTTCTACACATGGATGGCCACTTGGATGGAAACACAAGTAGCTACACCAGAGACATCTATTTCAAGACTCAAAACCAATATTTCAGAGATATTGATGATTTTGTAAGAGGTAAAGATATTTTTAACATAGATTTACAAAGAGAAGATAAAGATCATGGAATTAGTGAGTAGCAAAGTGTGTTCAGGCATGAATGAGGAAGGCGAGTTCTATACTCTTACTGATGAAAAAAATTCTGACAACTAATTGATGGAAAAATAGATCACCATGATGTGATCCCTTTAGAGATTTATAGAATTTATTCATTTACCAAGAAAGTTTAGATGAAAATATTTAACATAGAGGATCTAGTAACTTGGATTGCATGAGGTGACACACATTTTTTAATCCTTAAAACATGGGCAGGTTTGAAGGTGCCAGTCTCTCAACAATGCATGACAGGACTACTTAAATATAGGATAATTTCAATGAAATATGCTAAATCTTGGTTTTACATGGAAACAAATCAAAGAATAAATTATGGTATAATATGAAAATGTAGAGTTGGGTGATCCTTTGATGTATCTTAAGGTATTGCGGGATACTGAATATGTGGATGTCTATATCGATGAGTTCAAATGTTTACCCCTATAGATACAAGACTTATTGGAAAAATGTTATATTAGTGTGTATTAATGGAATGACGCTTGAAATTAGAATTAAAGCCTTGATGCACGATCCACCAAGAAAGATGTGTTTGTTGACCTTAGTGTGGTGAGTTTTAATGGGGGTGTAAGTGAAAGGAATTATTAAGTAGCCAGATCATGAACTTGGAGTGAAGTTCCAAGAGTGGGACACTACCAGATCTATAACACTAATACAGTGTGATTCCTCCCTTCTAGAGAGGGAAAGAAATGGGATAATTGGAATGGAATCATTCCAAGATAGTGAATAATTTGAAATTTAAATAGATAATAATATGAAGATTTCTAATTGAAAGGAAATTGATTCACTTATGAACAGAAATATGCACCTAGTCATAAGTGTCCCAAAAAGGGCCATAGAATTATGGACTGGGAGTTTATTGAACCAGATAGTGACGAGGATGAGATGAAATCCACTCATGAGATGGGTGGTAGGGGAAGGAGAGAACATATAGAGATGAAAATGTTTGTAACAATAGAAAATGATCTTAGGAATTATTTCCCAAAACAAATCATCTATTAGTGGTGGAAGGAAGTATATGTGCAGTACCATTGTTAGTTTTGGTTGATAGTGGTTCAAGGAACAACATTATTTCAAAGAAACTATTGAAATCACTTCTAGTGAAAACCAATGAGATCGATCCCTTAGAAATCACATTATGGGATGGACAATGGGTGGTTTCGAAGGAAAATTCTAAATATAAAAAGTTACACTTTGGTACCATGAATTTTTAATTTTACACCTACATATTTGATACCACTATACTATATTTAGCATAGGGGATTTTTTTCCTTGAAACTATAGGGTATGTTACAAAAAAATGTTGAAAAAAATGGAATTACTTTAGGTGGTCATGTGGTTATCGTAAAGGTTGTTGAAAACCCCGTTTTTACAATAAGTGATTTATAAGAGTATTTGGGATGAGGGAAGAAATTGATTAAGGGTCGGTAGTGGTAAATAATAGGTCATGTATCATTTAAGATTACAAATTTGTCTCATATAATGAAGATCCATTTGAGTCCTATATTCTAGTAGTACCAAGATATTTTCCAAGAATACAAGGGTTTACCACCATGCAGAGATATAGATCATTCTATAAAACTAAGAAATGGGTCCAATCCAGTTAATACACATCCATATAAATTCTCTTAACAAATAAAAAATGATGTGGGGAAACAAGTTTAGGAACTCTTGACACTTGGAATCATTATTCCTTAAAATATACCTTATTCTAGTCTCATCATAATGGTTATAAAATAGATGGTGGGTGGTGGATATTTATGGACTATCAGGTGCCAAATAATTTAACAGTTCCTAATAGCTACATGATACCTGTGGAAGAGGAGCCTCTAGATGAGTTTTTAGGAGAAACACATTTTATTAAGATGTAATTTAATTCATATTTCAATCGATTGCTGATGAGGGTGGATGATGTGGATAAAATAGTCTTTAGGACTATTGAAGGGAATTACAAATACTTAGTAATTCCATTTGGATTTCCAAACATATCCTACACATTACAAGAGGCTATAAAACATATTTTTCAGACACTACTTTAGAAAGAGGTCATAGCTTTTTATAACCTATTTATTTATATTAGTGGCTAGTGAAAACATATTGAGATATAGAAGCATGTATTATAGCTTATGATGGAGAATGAATTATATTCCAATGATAATAAGTTCCATTTTGAATGAGGCTCTAGGGATTACTTATGCAATATCATTTCATCAGTGGGAGTTTCCATAAACCCTAATAAGGAATAACCTATTCAGTAATAGAAATAGTCGTGGATTTTTAAATAAGTGTGATTATTTTTAGGGCTCACTAGATACTATAGGATATTTTTGAATGATTATGGTAAAACTGATAGACCAATAAATTAATACACCAATAAGGAATAACTTTGATGGTCTATAATGGATTAAATAGATTTTGTAAACATTAAGGCATGAATTATTTGAGTATCAATCAGTTCATCCTTATCTGATCTCTAAGATCCTATTAGGGTGTCCCCAATCTACAAATATAGATGGGTCTTTGATTTTTTATTTTCCAGTGGATTCCTTCAAGGTGATGATGGATTTTCTTAAGTGGATACGGGTGGCTAGGTTTAGCATGGGAAATCTTCTCCTACCCTTATTCAATAAATTTATTAGCAGTTATGGTCGGGAATCTCTAGCTCAGGTCTTAGTCCTAAATCAGAAAGATTTTTGTGTGGTGGTTTCTTCCAAAGAATACTTTGTAAATGTGTAGTATTAGAGACCTTAGTTTATTAGAAAATGGTGTTTCAATCTCTTTGATTGGTCAATGGATGATCACTTTGACTGATACTCCACTAATGCGGTAGTATAGAACAACATATCTGGCCTCCCCCTTCTGTTCTATAATATTTCATTCCTATAAGTAATATGAGTTGTAATCAGTTCATTCCTCTATATAGATTTTTGTATACTCAATCTCAAATATATCTAGGTGGATAAGTTATGCATGGATATAGATGTCTCTCATCTATTTTTGGTTCACATCCTTCTCAAGGAAAGAGATTCTATCACTTGGTGGTAGTTTTTTTCCAACCAATATACAACATGCTTCTTTATAGGATGCCATATTCAACGTCACTTCCTCCCAGTCTATAGAAATCATTTTTCCATGCACTCCACATCACATCCTATGCACCCTTTCTTTCTAGGTAATCCCTCATACCTGTTGATGTATAGGGTAATCTTGGACCCTGATTTCACATCCTCCATTGAGGGGGTAACTATTTCACCCTATTCTTCAACTCCCTAGATTATTGCTCCTCCCATTTATTCTCTACCATAAATTCCACCTCCACCTTTGGGGTCTCCCTTCGATGAAATGGGGGGAATGTTTCTTGACCTGATGTTGTATTTTCCAAGTCTGGTTCTTATCCTAAATCCTGTTCTAGTGAAATATATATCTTCTAGTCAGACTTTAACTCCACCTCCTGGAAAGGATACCCTAAGCTCCATAGGCTAGAAACCATACCTTTATCATGGGAATGAGATTTGAATTCTCCCATACCATCCCATGTCTCAAAATCCACATGATCCTAGCTTCTCTAGTTGTTCACACATTACCTTACCAAATGGATATAGTTCATTATTGTATAATTTGGGTAAACAAGACATGGATGTTAGTGGATTTACTTCCCACCTCAGTGGAATCCACACTAGAACTCGATACAAAAGGGATTAAGCCTCTTTATTTCAGTCTAGGTGCTCAATGATGCTGGGGGGAAAATCCAAGCCCCCCTATAATTATTTCCTCTATTATTTGTTAATCAAGGGGCATGGGAGGATAGATAAACATGAATTTTCTTTCCATTGATCTTAATCATAATAAGGTTTCATTGGTAGAGGTTCTTGAACCCAAAATCACCCATCTAAAAATTTTGATGTCACATTTAAACTTAGACTTCATGATTAGATGTATGGTGAACCTGTTAATTAGCATGTATAGATTTTTTTGAACAACACGCTATCAGTGGAAAAACACATTATCTTCTATGATAATATATCCACATAGGTAAGTTTAATAAGTTTCAGTTTCATAATATCCTTTGTTTATAACGAATTCTATGTGTGGGAGAGAGAATCCCTATAGAAGGATTTGGGAAGCCTCAATCTGTGAGACTGAGCATGGCTCATTAGAGGGGATTTAAAATTAATTTTGGATACGGTAGAAAAAAAAGGTAGAGGGTCTATCCCTAGAATGTCAGATAATATTTTTTCACTTTTTAATTCTAGAATGGGTTATTGGAAAAGGGATAAATAAGGGAAAAATTCACTTGGTGTAATAATCATAAGGGGAGCTGACACACTTGTTGTTGTATGGCCTAGTGCTTGGATAATATCTATGTCATTTCCACATTCCCCATTTTTATAGTTAACCTCTTATTTCACATGATTTAGACCACTCCCCTCTTTCCACCATCCCTATTAATAGTAGATTGGGATGTTCTCATTTCATTTATTCCTACTACTGAGTGGTTGACCCCATATACCACTATGTGAAGTGATCATCATGGAATAAACCCATGAATGATCACTAGTGGTTGGGAATCCACAAGAAGCTAACATGTATAAAAGGGTACCTCTTGACATGAAATAATAGTAATACCTCCTAATTTTCATAGATGTACTACATGAAGTAAGAAATAAAGCAGGAAGAGATGGAGCTTGAATCAAGGATGGATGATGAGTATTTCAATTAACTTGTGTTAAAGAAAAACCAATTGGCTAAAATGGTACTCATGAAAGAAATAATATCCAGAGAACAATACCGATCTACATGGATAAAGGAGGGGGTAGAAACACTACATTTTTTAGGATTTTATCAAGGATAAGAACTATTCCAACATCCTAAACGTCCTTCTTGAGGGTGGTTCTTTCACAAATGATACATCTATGGTAAGAGGTATGACTACATCCCACATCAACTGCTTACTCACAAACATTAACCATCACATACAGTATATATATCCAATGGGTCATATTTATATGTTTGACAGTATCCCTTGAGTGGTTTCACGTGATATCAAAAGTTTTTCAAGATTATCTTGGAATAGAAAGACATTTGGGATATCCTCTCTACCCTTAATCATAAAAGAGCCTTAGGACCAAATGGGTTTCTAGGTTCATTCTATATATCCTCTTGGAACCTTGTCAATTATGAGCTTGTGGAAATTATCCAATATTTTTTCTAGGGAGGGGGCCTACCCAGGGTGGCATGTTCTACAACCCTGATCCTCATTCCCATTGTGAAAGACTCCTCTCCCCTCAAACAATATAGAACCATTATCATGTGTAATTTCCCCTAAAAAAATATTTTCATCTATTTTTAATAGATTACTATCAGTCAAATTTCATAAATAAGACTCCTAAGAATAGTAATCCTTCATTTGATGTTGTTTGGCCCAAGAATTCATCACCATGGCTCAATAAATGATTGGAAAGATTAACAAGAAGACATCTGAATCCAACATATTCACTATACATGATATTAAAAAATCATACGACATGTTATAGTGGAGTTTAATGAAAAAAGTTATGGATTTGATGGTCTTATTTAGTTAGCAGATCGGCTTATTCTTTAGATTATTTAGTTCACTATTAAATTTATCCACCTTCATAGGGAAAATTTACGATTGATTTAAATCGTTCTGGGTTCTAATTTAGGGGGAACCTTTGTCTAATATAATTTTCAATTTGGTTCAAGATATTGTCAAAATATACCTAAGAATTTACATCAGCAATGGCAGTTTTGGGCCTTCCAATATGGGACGAACTTTACTGGTATCTCTCACATCATATCTACTGATGATATAATATTTTTAATTAATGTAATCAATAGTACCATATGAGAAATAAATAGAATTATATATGTAAATAGTAAGTTGAGTGGTAAAATTATTAACTATAGTAAGAGAAGCGATTATATTTTAATGTATTTTTCAGATAATATGGGGAATAAAATAGAGGGTAACCTAGAAGTTCATATAATAAATATCCCCATTTAATATTTGGTAACTTCTATCTCCCTAGGTAGAATCCATAGTCACTATTTGAATGGCTCGGTCGATAAAATATCTTATCACCTCCTCAACTGAAAAAATTTCTTCCTATCCTTTGAGGCATATCATTCTCATTAACAATATCTTACCTCTATCCTCGTGTAAGTATTTATAATCATAAATATGCCAAATTTGGTTTTTTATAATATAAAAATAATCCTTTCAGCCTTTATATAGGAAGAAAATGCATAAGGAAGATATCAACGGTCGTTATGGGATATTATGGTCAAGGAGGTTGAGGATGAAGGCATCAATCTATAGATTGTTATGGGATCCATGCATTGAATTCAAGCAATGAAGGAATGGGAATACTGGTAAGGGTGATTTTTTGGTCAAAATTTATAACTAATAAATATGGTAGACTCCTAGATGGCACGAGTGGAGGAATCTCCCTGTTATAGGATTTGATATGATGACACAACCACATTCTTCATCAACACACTCTTTGGATTTTCGTATGTAGTGAGATCTTTTTTAGAGTAACAACTAGGCGATAATTGTGCTTGGTTTCTCGGTATTCACAAAACAAGATATATATTTATATAGATGTAACCAGTTCCCCTCCTTCATTAATTATATCTTCAACCACCATTAGTAAGAGGTTTTGAAAAATATTATTCTAAAATATGACCAAATAAAGGCTCATCTTCATGGGATCATCATCCAGACACTTCTCATTGAAGGATTATTATTGATTTACACATGTAATATTTGATGATGATGAAAAGGGAGGTTCCATCTGGTGAAATAAAATCCCCTCATAATTCAACATCCTTGTTAATGCATCCATTATCATGCTCTTTTTACTGATGAAGGGATTTGGTTCCTAGGGATCAGTCTTGTTTCTAAATTCCCATATGTCCAAACTCTTATAGATAATTATTCCTCTAAAGTTTTCTTTTAAGGAGAGTGGCCTACCTCAGTGTGGAACATATTTGGAATTTTCAATGATCTTGATGTCCCAAATTTCACCAACAATACCTTTATTCACACCTACTTCCATAGTATGGATGGAAATAATAATGAGAGAAAGGAAGCAATGTTTTTCATGGTAGCTGGTTGTTAGAGAATATGGAATGCATTTAACAAGGCTCGGCGTTAAGGGTTACTAATTACACTATGGGCCATAAAATTCGTGGCTATAAACATATAGGATGGGATTATCCTTATCCCAAAATAGTGTCATCTCTCCCTCTCTATAAGGATGCTTGAGGATGAAAGTAGATTCATCCCCATGTGACAAAGACCATCCCTACAATGTAAATGGGAATGTTGGACTCTTCGAGATAGCCAAATTAAGAATAACATTGATGAATCATAAAAAATGGATTTATGTAGGGGGAGGACATGTTCATGATCATGTAAGTTCAGTTATTTTTTCTTTAAGTGATTTATATTGGTTAGGGGACTCTCTTATGAAAAATGTCTCTACCATGCTCAATGGGGATCAAGCTCTACCACTCCCATGGAATTTCTCTAGACTCTATAGAAATGGAATATTTCATTATCCATAGTTCTAGTTAAAATATTTCCACCACCCCCTAGGCTATCACATATTTCTTTTGGTGATGCATAAACCTTTTAATCAGTCAGATAATTCTCCTTCACTCATGACATTAGGGAACAAATTTTTAGACTTCTTATCTTCTTGGGCCACTCTGGATAATCCTTATATCCCTTTTACTGGCATGAGATCCCATCCCACCATGATTTTTAGTCTTTCCGGAGATAATTCTCTATGGATTCACTATTTTAGACCACCTTGATGAATTGGTCCTAGGGACCCCTTTTAAAAAAATCTTAATGTTGGATGGATTTTTTTATTAGATGAGTGCTTTAAATATTTAGTGTTTTATTTTATCTCATTAAATTTCCTCACATTCACACTATTTTATTTTTATGTGCTTCATTTGTTTAATTTATGGTATACTAGAATACTTAATGTGATTATATTACAATTATATAACTCATATTTCTAATAATTCTCTCAATATATTTAATAATCCTTTAGTGTTTTGATTTTAAATATCATGTGTCAGTTTTTTATTTTAATATTAATTTTTTATATTGTTAACTGAAAATTTTTTCTAGTATTATTTTAAAATTTGTGCTATAATTAGTTATAAATTTATACTACCATCAGTTATAACTTTATGTTATCATTAATGATAAATGTTTTCTAATGTAAGTTCAAAATGTATTCTACCGTTAGTTCAAAATTTCTACTACCATTAGTTTAAAATGTCACAAACTATTAGTTCAAAATTTCTCATACCATTAGTTCAAATAATTTTCTAGCATCAGTTAAAAAAAATTATCGTCAATTCAAAAAGTATATTACTGTTAGTTATGAATATTGCAACTATAAGGCACTCTACTTATAACAGTGCAAAAAAATACTAGGTTTTTTAATTTTTACTACTGCTCCTAAGTATAATTTATTTTTATTTTAAAATTAATTTTATACTTTTTTATGTTTTTAATACTTGATTAGTTTCTAAATTAATTATAAATTATTTTTATCTTATGTGAATTTTTTTTAGAATTTTGAGAATTATATTTAGTGATGCTTTAATACCTGTTTTTATCTCCATAGAAAACATTCACATGATTCTTCCTTTACATATGAATATAATGTTCTATTTCATGTTTTTTTGTTTTAGAATTAATTTTAAATTATCTATAAAAATGTCAAATTTTTTCAGTGCCATAAAATTATATTTCTTATTTAAATATTTAAAGCATGAATTTAGAATATATTTTAAAATGGTGTGTTTTCTTATGATATTCTGCAATTTATTTAACTCAGTATCACAGAAATATTTTGAACATTTAAATTTAAAATTGTTTCACTTGTTTTAAATTCATAAAATGATGAATATAAATTAGTTTAATTTATATAAATCTTTATTATATTAATTTTCATGTACATTTAAAAATAATTTTTAGTTTCATGTTTTCTTAAATGTTCTATAATTATATTCCATGATCTCTATCACAAGTTCACTTTAGTTATTGTAGCTTTATAGAATATTTATAAGAGACTCAAAGGATTCTTGAAAGATATGATATTTTGATATGACTATTAAAAATGTGTACCTATGACTCAAGGTGATAAAAAGTGCCCACAATCTAAAAACCTTCAATTGATCATGTACTCCATGTTTACCATTGCTAACATTCACTCATGGATTGTACCTAAACAGAATCAACTTCTAAAATATTTAATATATGAGTTGATATAATTCCAAATAACTAGTACCTATACTTTTTTGAAATTCTATTTCATTTGGGTCTCTTTTGTATGAAATAATTATTCCTTTATCTCAAAAATTCTTTCTCTATTAGCTTATGTTTTTCACACACAAAAATTCTTTATTTTCAAGTTGTGACTCCCAGATTCAAAAGTCAGTTCATCCTATTTATTTCCCCTAAATTATAAAATCAGGTCATTTATGTTTTGAATCCATGATTATAAAATTTTGGATAGGTTAGATATTCCAAAAAAATATTATAAGTGTTTTGTCTCCCCCTACAAAAGTTTTTGTGTATTTCTATTTATACCTCAATAAGAAAAAGTGTGTATTGTATTGGGTAATGATTCCTTTTAAAAATAATGTAATGAAAATGCATATATTTACTTATAGAAAGGTTTAATAGTAGACTCGGTCCATTTTTCACTAAACCACTTAAAAAAATTATATTTTCTCACTTTCATTTTAATTTTTGTTGCTTTATCGCTTTTAAATTTTTCCTAATTTCTATTCCCCCACCCCCTCTAGACCTTCTCTCATCCATTCTGACCAAAAAAATTATATTAGTGCGTGAACCTTTTAGGTATTTCCATTTTATCTCTATTTTATTTTCACTGATAACAATCATTTGTATCAAAGGATGAACCTTATTAAGAAAAATTTACTCTTTATATTCCCTTTTTATAACTCTGGGGTTCAAATAAAGTTCCTTTTAAAATTTATAAATCACTCTATAGTATTTTCTAGCCCTCATTTATAAAAATTATTATTATTGTGGAAATCTATTTCTAATTATGGGTGGATTCCTCAAAACTAATTCACTTCAATAGTAATGATTATGGATACTAGAAATATTGAATGGAATATTATCTGAAGTAATTGAGAATTTTTAAATAGACACAAATGGTAAAATCATATAAATTGTGTAATTTTAATCATAATACTCTTATAGGAAACAATGCTGCTAAATATCTTATGAATTATAAGATTATGAATATTTTATATTGTTCTATTAACATATGTGTTTTTAGTCATGTATCTTCATATAAGATAGCTCAAGATGTCTGGATGATTTTTAAACAAATATTGGATATGAAAAGTTGATTAGAAACAAATTTGGAATGCTTTTAGTGGAGTACCATGATTTCAAAATGCATAAAGATGAGATAGCAAACCAGATATTTCACCAGATCACTAATATAGTGAATGGAATTAATGCACTTAGAGAAAGTTTAATGAAACATGTACCTATTGGAATTTATCTCTGAGAACTAAAAAATAAGTTACATGCAAAGAATCAATTTATTGATGCAAGTAAGAACTTGAAGGAGTACATGCAAGATGAACTGATAGAACCCCTAACATAGAATGGCCTACCGATAACCAACTCTTTATATGCATTTCATTATGAAAATAATTATGTATTAGAGTATGGAAATCATAATTATAGAGGGGAAGTGTATAAGAAGAAGGGAGGAGATGAATAAGACTTAATAAAATCCCCTGCTTCACTAGCCCAATCCATAGTGGTCGTTTCATAAGCCTCATGGCTGAAATAATAGAAAATTTTTATTTTTATCTATACATCCCCATAATAACTTTTTATAGATGGATTTACAACATACCCCATGGGCCCATATCTTATTCCCCCTATCTACCCTAACTAGATCATATAACCTAGGTACCTAACACTATCACCCCCTTGAAAATCACTTTATCCTCAAGGTGAGACATAGATAAAAATTATGGTGTGGTAGTTGTTGGTGCCCATATCGGGCTTTCTAGCCCCAATGAATCATGGTTTGTGTCCTCTACACTCATCATGGAGTCCAACATGGTTTTCCTCCATCCATAAATTCCATGAAATCATCCAGATATGCCACCCTGGATGAGTATAATCCCGCTGATGATCTACCACTGGATTGCGATGTTGCACCTTCTGGTGTGGTAGTTCATGATCAAAAATGTTCTTCTTATAGTTCCCAATGGTCCCATATAGAATTTATTTTGATCCCTCTCAAAGAGGCAGAGGTAGAAACTATATGTGCCATTGATCATCTTCTATCTTCCCTATCACCAATGGAAGTAACTCCAAATGTGAGCTAAGCAGCACTATAGCTAGCACTGACTGATGAAGTTCCAAGTACCCCAGTGTCGTGATGCATACCTCCTATCAAGCTCTTCGCACCAAGAAAATATTTTTGGCATAACCATGGGTCACCCTTGTAGATGGACTAACCGAGTCCCCCCCACCCCCTGGTCACCTCAATCAGGATGAATTTATCTTCATCATCAACCCAAATATTCTTGGTGCACCGGTGACAAGGCTAGTGGAAGAGATGTTATTTTCCTCTTTCTATGTGGTCGTATGAGGATGCATAGGCACCTCCTTCAACAAATGTGATTTGAATGCCTATGTGGGTGGAATTCACTGAGTTGTTTCACTATGGTTCTCCATCATATCCTATAGCTCATGTTACTACTATGGTAGTATAACTAAACTTTTTAGAGGCACCGCAGTACTCTTTGTTGCATGTCGAGATGCACTTCTATCACCTGTTGCAGTTCCTCTTGGTGACTCGTCTACAGTAGTATTGTTTTTTAGAATTCTACCTCCTCTCACCAATGGTGATTCCAGTTTTCCTCAAATATTTGCTGGTCCAATTGCATCTATAAGAGAGGTAGAATAGTAGGATGAGAAACGTACCTCATCCTTTAAATTAATTACCAGTTTTTTATTTAAATATGTTTTTTTAATTATATTTTAAAAAATGTCTAGGTTAAAAAAATTGAAAATTGGTGTGAAAGGCGGAAAGCTTGTTTTGTTTTGTTTATATATACATATATATATAATAATAAAACAAAAAAATCAATAGAATTTATCTACTATTTAATATCAAGCAGTACTACCATTACAGCAGTCTGGATTCTGATAGAAACCATCACCCAGGGCTCCCTTTTATAAGAGGGATTGCTCTAGAAATCATGCTATATTTCCGATGTGGGATTCAGGTTCTCCCTTTCCTGCGCAGAATATTCTGAATTTTTTATGTGGGATTCAGAATTGTTTCAAGTATGTGGATTTGAAAGACTATAAAATATAAACTATGAGACCAATATAAATGAAACATAAAACATGGATCAAATATATAATAAATAGTTGAAAATAAAAATAATTTCATAAAAAATATTGATAAAAAATAATTTATAAGCTTTCAAAGACAACTACTTGAAACTTAAAAATGTTTCAAGTACATGACTTTGAAAGCCTATAAAATATAAACTATAAGACCAACATAAAAGAAACTTAAAAAAATGGGTTAAATGAATAATAAATAGTTGTAAATAAAAATAAGTTCACAAAAAAATTTATGAAAATTAATTTATAATCTTTCAAAAGCACCTACATAAAACTTAAAAATGTTTCAATTTTGTGACTTTGGAAGCCTGTAAAATACAAAATATAAGACCAAAATAAATTAATCTTAAAACATGGATTAAACATATAATAAATAGTTGAAAATAAAAATAATTTCATAAAAAATGTTGATGAAAAATAATTGATACTCTTTCAAAATCACCTACTTGAAACTTAAAAAAGTTTCAAGTATATGGCTTTGAAAGACTATAAAATATAAACTATAAGACAAATATAAATGAAACTTAAAACATAGATTAAACATATAATAAATAGTTAATAATTAATTAGTCAATTAGTAATATAATTATTAATTATATAATAACTAATTAGTTAATCTGTAATATAATTATTAATTATTAATTATTAATTATATAATTAATTAGTTAATTAGTAGTATAATTATTAATTTGTTAATAATTAATAAGTTAATTAGTAATATAATTGTTTATTATATAATAATTAATTAGTTAATTAGTTATATAATTATTAATTGTAAAATAGTAAATTAGTTAATTAGTAAAATAATTATTAATTATAATTATTCATTATTCATTATTTATAATTATTTATTTATTAATTATTTATTTAATTATTAATTATATAAAAATTAATTATTTAATTAGTAATATAATTTTTAGTTATAATAATTAATTAGTTAATTAGTAATATAATTATTCATTTTAATTATTAGTTTTTAATTATTTAATTTTTAATTATTTAATTAGTAATATAATTATTTATTAGAAATATTAATTATTTATTATATAATAATTAATTAGTAAATTAGTAATATAATTATTCATTATAAGTAATAATTATATTACTAATTAACTAATTAAAAATTATATTACTAATTATCGAATTAATTATTATATAACTAATAATTATATTACTAATTAACTAATTAATTATTATATAATTAATTACTAATAATTACTAATTAACTACCAAATTATTATATAATAAATAATTATATAATTAAAAATTATATTACTAATTAACTAATAATATAATTATTAATTATTAATTAATATTTACTAATTAATAATTATAATGAATAACTATAATTTATAATTATATTACTAATTCACTAATTCACTTTATATAATTAATAATTATATTACTAATCAAATAATTAATTATTATATAATAATTTTTAATTAATACTAATTAATAATTATAACAAATAATAATAATTTATAATTATATTACTAATTAACTAATTATAATATGGGCATCATCTCTTTGTTTCTCAAAGAATTAAATAATTAACTAGTATATAATTAATAATTATATTACAAATTAACTAATTAATAATTATATAATTAATTGTTCCTAATTATTAATTAACTAATTAAAAATTATATAAATAATAATTATATTACTATTTAACTAACTAATTATTATATAATTAAAAATTATATTACTAAGTAACTAATTAATTATTATATAAATAATAATTATATTACTAATTAACTCAATAATTTTTATATAATTAATTATTAATAATTATTAATCAACTAACTAATTATTATATAATTAATAATTATATAATTAATAATTATATTACTAATTATCTAATTAATAATTAGTAATTAATAATTATAATGAATAATTATAATGAATAATTATAATGAATAATTATATTACTAATTAATTATTATATAATAATTTTTAATAATTACTCATTAATAATTATAATGAATAATTATATTTTATAATTATATTACTAATTAACTAATTAACTACTATATAATTAATAATTATATTACTAATTAACTAATTAATTATTATATAATAATGTTTAATAATTACTAATTATTAATTATAATGAACAAATATAATTTATAATTACTTTACTAATTAACATTTATATACTTAATAATTATATTACTAGTTAACTATTTAATTATTATATAATTAATTATTAATAATTGATAATTAACTAATTAATTATTATATAATTAATAATTATATTGCAAATTAACTAATTAAATAATTTATTATATGTTTAATCCATGTTTTATGTTTCATTTATATTTGTCTTATATTTTATATCTTATAGTCCTTCAAAGACACATACTTGAAATATTTTTAAGCTTCAAGTAGGTGGTTTTGAAAGCATAAAAATTATTTTTCATCAACATTTTTTATGAATTTTTTTCAACTATTTATTAAATGTTTAATCCATGTTTTATTTTTAATTTATATTGTTCTTGTAGTTTATATTTTATAGGATTTCAAAGTAACATACTTGAAACATTTTTAAGTTTTAAGTTTGTGGTTTTGAAAGCTTGTAAATTATTTTTCATCAATATTTTTTACAAAATTCTTTTTATTTTCAACTATTTATTATATGTCTAATCCATGTTTTAAGTTTCATTCATATTTTTATTATAGGTTATATTTTATAGTCTTTCAAATACATATACTTGAAACATTTTTAAGTTTCAAGTTGGTGGTTTTGAAAGATTATAAATTAATTTTTATCAACATTTTTTATGGAATTATTTTTTTCTTCAACTATTTCTTGTATATTTAATAAATATTTTATGTTTTATTTATATTGGTCTTATAGTTTACATTTTATAGTCTTTTGAAGCCACATAATTGAAATAGAATCCCACATTGGAAATGCAGAATGTTCTGTGCAAGAAAAGGAGAAACTGAATCTCACATTGGAAATGCAGAATGATGTCCATGGAAAGCCCTCTTATAAAAGGGAGCCTTGGGTGAGGGTTTCTGTCAAAAATCTATACTCATGTAATGGAAGTACTGGTGGATATTAAATAGAAGATAAATTCTGCAAAAAAAAATTGTTTCATTATATATATATATATAAAGAACAAAATAAACATAATGATTTTAAATATATAAAAAAAGAATATTTAAAATAGTAAAAAAAATATGTTTTGAGAGTAATGCGGTAGCATGCCTGCCGCCTTTCACACCCATTTTCAAAAAAAATTAACCGATATGTTTTTTTTAAATATTTTTTCAAAAAAACATATTTAAATAAAAAAACTCAATTCCTTAAAAATAAACACACCTCCATTTTTTTCATACACGGTGAGTCATGTGAAAATGAACAATGCCCCCCCCCCCCAACTTAATACAAGCCAGTTGGATGCTGCACCGTTAAGCAATGATCCTGTGTGAAATAATTGGTGAGACCAAATCTACCTGTGTGATTGGAAGACCCAGGTGTTGCACAACTCTGTCAATGAAAGAAGGGAATGCAACATCAGAGTTGATGAAGAAAATGAAACAAGTCTTCAAGAGACGGCCTCGGCAGTTCGATCCATCTGTGAGACTGATGTGAGTGTGGATACTTAATTCATGACCCAATGATGGAATTTTTTGGTATGAAGAGTGGAGCCATGAAATAATTATATGATAAAAGGAGGCGGTGTGTCCCTCCTCAAAAGAAAAATAATATCTTGCATCTACTTCTGTGGAAGGAGGCAGTGTAGTGGAGAATGTAGGAGAGAACGGAAGTGCACCTCATGGGATCTATTGAGGTGACAATGGGGTGTGTCTTCACCTATGGAGGAAACTCACAATTTTGGAGTGATTAATAGAGGATGAATCAAGAGATTCTTCTGTTGGAAGTATATTTTCTAAGGGTAGAAACTAACCCTACGGGAGGTTCTTCTTTGGTGGGAAGTCAAGGCAGACAAGTAGTTATTGACGAGTATTTTTCTCATGGGTAGATGAACTACCCACCAACTAAAGACAAACTGGTTTTCAATCATCTTTAAAATGGGATCGAATCCCATTGTGTGTAAGGATGTATTGGTGTGTTGTGATCCTCTAAAGTTTGTGATCTGGAGAGAATAAAGATCGGCCCCCTTCTCCAGTGGATGTAGGCAAAATTGTCGAACCATGTTAAATACTCTTGTGCTCCATTTTTCTTTGGTTTTGTGTTTTTTTATTTCCACAAACCTCCACTGCACCTTTTCAAATGGTATTAGAGGGATCCGGAGTGAGGGAGTTCGAAACGGCCAGGCGACGATGAGTTTTTCCAGTGATAGGAAAATTTTAAGTGGTCGGGAAATGTTTCCAAGGCCAGATCCATAAAGAGGACAATGAGGCGATTACAACAAAATAAGAAACATTTAAAACAGAGTTGAAACGAGCCATGTAGAGCCATTAAATGTTTCGATCAAAGAGCAGGTGAAAAGTAACCCCATAACAGAGAAGATTGTATTGTTCACGTCACCAGAAAATTTTCCAACGAGATTCTGGTAGGTGCTCCAGCAGAACAATTCAGCACTATGTCATCACCATGTCTGCAGGTGATCTAGACCATTGAATTTGTTTTGGCAACATATCGACCAATCGGACTCCGTTTTTTGTGATCCAGAAGTTGATTCCCACTATTTTGACCATTTTAAATGCATTTTTATGGTTATTTTTTATGATATAGACAATTTATGGTGGAGGTACCCTACCAAAATTTTATATTTAGAAGTTTTATGGTTGAAACAACTTCAGTATGTGGAAAATCATGGGGAAATATATTCTTATTCAGTAGGGAATGATCAGACAGTAGACCGGAGAGAATCCCAAGACAACCAGTGACGATGATTGGTAAGATCTTGAGATGCGGGTCATCATCACAATTCAACTTTGTCTGGTGAATGACATAAAGTAATCATTGTTGGACGAGACCTCACCGAAGGAGATCTAGAATAAATTATATCAATGATATATAGAGAAGTCATTCACCAACAAATTATTCTTAAATAATAAATTTTACCAGTTTTGGATGAATGAGGGAACAAATTTGTTGGATCACAACCAAAATTAAACAAGATCTTGAAACAATTATTGGGGCTCTGTGTGAAGGTTATAGAGGAAGAAAAAGAACTTTTTCTTTTTTTATCTCTACCAAGTTCATTTTATGGACTGTTTATTGCATTTCTCATGGGGAAGGAAGCATTGAATTTGGATGAGGTGATGGCATCGCTTCAAGATTCAGAAGAATTATAAAAACCTATAACACATTCATGTGAGAAAATCATGGTGATGTGAGATGATAAATGTGGGATGAGCCGATATCAGAATTTGGGAGGTAAATAATTGTAGATAAAATCAAGGGGAAGTTATCCTAAATAAATCACATGTTTCTAGTGTAAGAAAAAGGGTCACCATAAAAGTGAGCGTGGAGAGGGAAAATGGTATATTATAGGAAAATAGAAAGGTGAAGAGAAGGATGCGAACATCAAAGAATTATCAGCAGATGATGAAGTCTACATGACAATAGGAATCTTTCAGTAAAATGAAAGAGATGAATGTGGAGAAGTGCAATGTCATTACTACAAAAGGTATGGGCACATGAAGCGGGAATTTCAATTTCTAAAAAGGAAGAACGAGTAGGCTCAAAATCCAAAGGAATACATATGTTTTTTGGATTTGGGGAGATCATCACACATATGTACGACCAATGGTGCATTTCATACCTTTAAACATGTTCAAGATTCAATGAGACTTAGTGATAGGTCAACATACGAGGTTTAAGGAGTCAATACGGTGAAATTGAAGACACCCGATGGAGGAGTTCTTAAATTGGCTGACGTGAAATTCATTCCAAGGATGAGACAAAACTTGGTATCATTAAGTAGTATTGATGCGAAAGGGTACAGGATTTCTATAGTAGGTGGAGTGTTGGAAATATCACATGGATATGTAGTAAAGATTACTGGGAAATAGTCCCAAGGTTTGTATCATCTAATGGGGACTGTAGTCAGCTCAAGATCTATTGAAGATAGTGGAAGTTTCATGTCATCTAGCATGAAGAAGAGTGTTCGATTTTCTAATGAAGTTTTCAAATTTTATAAGGATATTGGTGGTCTAGTTTCTACCCCAAATTGGTCATGAGGGGTAAATTTTTTGGGGCCACTCCCAATTTGGGATTGATTCATGGAGGATGACTCACAAGAGTCTTCTATCAGCTGTAGATTTTCTGAGGGTGGCAACCAACCCTACTACTGGTTCTTCTTTGGTGGGCAGTCAAGGAAGACGAGTAACTGTCGATGATCATTTTTCTTATGGTTAGATGAACTACCTACCAACTGAATACAAATAGGTTTTCATTTGTCTTTATAACGGGATAAAATCCCATTGTTTGTCAGGTTTTATTGGTGTGTTTTGATCCTATGAAGGTTGTGATCTAGAGAGAATAATGCCAGACTTGTTTCTCAATGACATTATAAAGAAAATGGAATATATTTTTATGATTCATTTGAATATAATTTTAGTTTAGAGACTATTTTATTTTTTTATTTTTTTCTTATTTATTTAATATCAAATGGAAGTTAAATTTTTTCATAATTGTTTTTATATCTAAAGAATTTTATGTTATACTACCATCTGGTTTTGATGATGATAAATTGCCAAATCATGTTTAAAATATATCTGAAGATTTTTATGGTCCCAAACAAGCACCTAGTTCTTGGTATGAGAGGATTTTAATGTTTCTTTTGAATGGATTCAATAATGTTAATATTAATCCACCTCTATTTATTAAAATATTTTCCAGTAATAATTAAATTGTGAAAATCTGTATTGATTATATAGTTTTTTTTCTTCAAGTGATTTACTTTGTAATGATTTCTATGTGTTGATGTCTTATGAATTTTACATGATCCTAATGGTAAAATTAAGTTTCTTTATTGAACTTAAAATTTATCAATGGAAATATTAGATCATTTTTTAATTAATCTTTATATGAAAAAGAGTTGATGAAAATTTTTGTGCTTAATTCTTTTAAATATATAAAGTATCTTATGATTACTAGTTATAAATTATATGTTTATACTTCTGGTAAATATGTTGATGTTAGTGTTTATGGAGGCATGATTGGTATCTTTCTTTATTTAACAATATCTAGACTATATATCAAGTTTAGTGTTTGTTGTTGTGCAAGGTACCAAGATGAACCTAAAGATAGTCATATTAAAGATGTTCAAATAATAATTATATATTATAAAGGAACTATGAAATCATTTTTATTTTTATTTATGAATAATTTTTTTGATTTCATATCATATTAACACCATGATTTTTAGAGGGATTAGAATTGAAATAAATAGTACACCAAAAATGTGTCATTTTCTTGGAAAATGATTAATTTTTTTATTTTATAAAAAGAAACTAATTGTTTCTTTATCAACTGCTGAATTTGAGTATATTTTTTATAGTTGTTCTCAATGAATATGGATTAATCCAAATTTATGTTATTTTTTGTATTCATTTAGATAAATTTCTTATTTATTATGATAGTTCATCTACAATTTCTATTTCAAAAAATATTTACAAAATTCTAGAATAAATAATATTGTTCAAAGATTTCATTTTATTAGATATCATTTGAATATGTGTGATGTTTTTTTATAATTTATAATTACTAAGAATTATCTTGTAGAAATATTTACTAATAATTTTGACTTTTCTCAGTTTAAAAAAACTAAAATTTAGCATGACATGTGGGAAGATTATTTTTTTATCTATACATATGTATATAAGGAATTTATGTATGTTTTTGTTTACTTACAAAAGGGGGAGAAAATAAATGTTTTAAATTTTATTGTTTTGTTTTGTAATTAAACAAAGGGGGAGATTTTTTATGTATTATTTTATTTAATTACATGGAGATATTTTTTTCATATACATTAAATATTAAGTGTCTTTATTTTGTTTGATTACATGGGTGTTTTAAATATTTAGTGTTTTATTTTATTTGATTACACTCCCTCTCATGTGCTTTTAGTTGTTTTAATGTACTTTATATTCTTAATTTATGGTATATTGGATTATTTAATGTGATTATATAATAATTTTATATCTAATTTTTTTAAATAATTCTTTATTTATGTTTAATAATCCTTTAGTATTTTAATTTTAAGTATCATGTGTTAGTTTTTATATATTTAAATATAAATATTTTTCTACTATTATAATTTTTTTATACTGTTAGTTATAAATTTCTTTTTTAATAAGATTTAAATTTATTCTAACTTCAGTTATAAATTTATATTACTATCAAATATAAATTTTTTCTACTGTTGGTATTAAATGTTTTCTACCGTTTGTTCAAAATGTTTTATATTATTAGTTCATAAGGTCAATTACTACTACATCAAAATTTATGCTACCATTATTTAAATGAATATTCTACTGTCAGTTCAAAAAAATATGCTACAATAATTTCAAAAATTATGCAACCATTAGTTATGAATTTTACGACCATCAGGCATGTG
The DNA here is from genome assembly GCA_963277665.1 of Viscum album. Taxonomy (NCBI): domain Eukaryota; kingdom Viridiplantae; phylum Streptophyta; class Magnoliopsida; order Santalales; family Viscaceae; genus Viscum; species Viscum album. Next base: position 1,674,750,648 of record OY728126.1, read on the forward strand.
TATTATAATGTTACCAAAAATACTAGGTTCTTTAATTTCCTCTTTCATTACTAAGTCTAAATTATTTTTATTTAGAAATTAGGTTTTCTCATTTTTTTTAATTTATTAATATTTTATTAGTTTCTAAATAAATTATAAATTATTTTGAGCCTATGTGAATATATTTTAGATTATTGAAAATTGTATTTAGTGATGCTTTAATACCTATTTTTATCTACATATACGAAATTTACAACATGATTCCTGTAAATTTGAATATAATTTTTTATTACATGTTTTTTAAAAATATTCTATAATTAATTTTAAATGCATATGAACATGTTCAATGTGTTTTTAATGCCTCAAAAGTGCATTTATTTCAATATGAAATTCAAGAATTTAGAATGTATTTTTACACAGTAATATTTCTAATAATATTCAGGGATTTATTTGACTTAGTATTACATAATTTGTTAAAACATTTAAATTTCAATTTTTTTAATTATTTTAAACTGTTTGAATTATGTATTTAAATTATTTTGAATTATTTCGATATTTTTGGAATTTTTTTTGTCTCCAAAAATTCTGGTAGACACTTTTATTGAATTATTTTAACCACTTTCACAAGTTCTATTTAGTTGTTGTAGATTGTATAATCTATTTAAGGGACTCAATAGAGTCTAAGAAGAGATTAAATTATGATATGATGGTTACATATGAGTACATTCAACTCAAAATAATAAAATGTTTTCACGGTTTAAAAACCACCAATTGATTATATATACTATGTTTACCATTATTGAAAATCTCATGTGGAATATACATAAACTGCTTCGATTCTAATGCCTTGATGAGATTAGATGATTTAATACACAAGAACCATTACCTTTTCTTCTAGGTTTTATATTTATTTTTCTTCTGGGTCTCTTGTGTATGTAAAACTTCTTCCCATATCTGACATGTGATTTCTCTATCAGATTATGCTTTTCCCAAACATAATAATTCTCTATTTTCAGGTTGTGACTCTTAGATTCTAAAGTTAGGTCATATGGGTCATGAATCAATTATTCTAAAGTTAGGTAATTCAGGTTTTTAATATTATATTATAAAAGTTACCATAGGTTAGAGATTCCTTAAAAATTTTATAAGGGTTTTGACTATCTTTATGGTTACACCTCCATATAAAAATGTATGTTTTTATCCGGGTTATGATCCCCCTCCAAATTCATATAGTGAAAACGCATCTCTCTCTAAGTAGAGAGGTATAAGAGTAAACTAGATCAAATTTAAACTTAACCACTATAAAAATTCCATATGATATCATTTAATTTAATTTTCATTTATTTGTCACTTTTAGGTTTTTTATAAGGTCTATTGACCTCCCCATCTGTACCTTCTTCCATGTATTCTGAATTAACAGGTCTTGAATTGGAATCAGTACCTCATGGGTTGGAAAATTGTGATTTTTACCAACAATAAAAGCTTAAACCATTTTCTTATTCAGTGATTTATATCAATTAATTATCAATACTAGTAATATAAGCTATTGGGAAATGAATTTGAGATCATATACAAAACTGGAAAAAAATGTTATGGCTAATGCTTTGTTACGGGTAGTAGTGGATGGTTGAATGATGACTTTAACATGATAACAACATAGATGGGAGGATATCAATAATATAATTGGAGAAGTAAAATATTTAAATAAAACATGTACCTCACAACAAGGTAGAATGATGAATTTATAGATGAGAAAATGATTACAACAGATTACTCACACCGATTTGGGATATAAATATTAAAAATATCTAATATTCTAATACTTTTACCACTCCCCCTCAACCCGAGACATATATATTTATAATTATAATCTTGTTACACAAAAATTGGACATGTGGTCTAGAAAACCCATTTGTAATAACATCTACAAGTTGATCAGAGGTGTGAACATGGTCGAAGGTGATCTTAATCTTCTCAAAATTTTCTCAAATGAAATTAAAATCAGCTTCAATATGTTTTTTCGGCCCATGACATATTGAATTTTTGGAAATCTTGATACCATAATGATTGTCACACCATATATGTGCCAATTTTTTGGTAGTATTATAAATATCTTGAATAATTTATTGTGCCAAAATAATATATGCAGTCACATATGTCATGTCATGATACTCTAACTGGAACTTGATTGAGAGACAATTGTCAACCTATTGTTTCACCATGAGATAAATTTTCTCTAATAAATACTGGAAAACAAAACATTGATCTCTTAGAATATATAAATCTTTCATAATCTTCATCACAAAATTCATCAAAATCTATATGTATTTGGCCAGAATGTAGAAGACATAAACATTGTAACTTTTTCACATATCTAACAATACGAAGAATACCCTCTGATTTCATTTGTGTCGGAGATTCCAATAATTAACTCACTTTTGTAACCATACTGGAAATATTAGGTTGAGTTCTCATCAAGTAGTTGATCTTCCCAACAAATCTTCCATATCTTTCGGGTGATTGAAACATCTCAAAGTCTGTATGAAGTGACCTTTCTCTTGGTTAGGGGGGTGATTCAACTGAGTCAACTAAATTCATTCCAGTCTCCTATAGAAGATCAAAAAGATAATTTCCCTGAGATAGAAAATTCCTTCATTACATCAGGATACCTCAATTCCCAAGAAATATCATAGTGGACCCAGATTTTTTGTTTGAAATTTTTAATGAAGAAAAGACTTGATTCGTCCAATTCCATCGGTTTCGTTGCTAATTATAACTATTTCATCCACATAGACTACCAAAAGATTGATTTTTCATTCATTTTTATGATAGAAAATAGAGTAATTATTTATTCTTTGGAACATGCCAAAGCTAATCATAATAGTGAAAAAAATAGATAAACGAAGCATGCGGTGACTATTTGAGTCCATACAGTGATCGGCGAATGCGAAAAACCTTGTAAGACTCCCCCTAAGAAAACAAACTTGGTGGATTCTCTATATAAACTTCTTTATTAATAAAACCATGAGGAAAATAATTTTTAGTGTCAAACTGATAGAGAGGCCAGTGAGAGGAGGCATCAAGAGAGATAAGTAGGAAATTGAGGCCATCTTTTCCACTGAAGAGAAGGTGTCAAAATAACCAACCCCATATATTTGTGCATAACCTTTGGAAATAATAAAATCCTTCACCTTATTAATAGATACATCATAATTGAAGTGAACTATATAGATTTATTTGTAACCGACCACTAACATACCCTAAGGAATGTGGAAAAGATCCTAAGTATGGTTGGCATCCAGAGCCTGAAGTTCATCCTACATATCTTGTAACTAGACGGGATGAGATATGGCCTTGGTAATAGTGTGTAGTGTTGAGTGACCATCTAGTGTATATTTATCTCGTGAGTTAGTTAATGATAATCCTTCATAAATTTGATAGAATTGTGATCCTTCACAACACGAAAAGAGATCATTAGCGGAGTTTTATTCATAGAGGTTCTAGTAATCATACCAAAATAAATCTGGTTAAAAAAATATAATATCACAGAGGTTTCATGAAACCATCGTGATATTTTTTATGGTTTCAATTAGTATAAGTTTTAATTAAACCATCAATTAATTTTTTTAAAAAACCAAAATCCCCCCCCCCCTCCCCTGATCCCTCTATGTGACCCCAACCTCCCCCACCCCCCATCTCTTCTCACCTCATATCCTCTCCCCGATAGTGACCACGATCATGTGACCCCCTTTCCCCACAAACCTCCTCCTCTCCCCGGTGGTGACCCCAAGACCGTGACCCCCTTTCCCTCCACTCTCCTCATATCCTCTACCTAGTGGTGAACCTAAGCCCACGACCATAACCCCTGTAACTCCCCCCCCCTGACCCTGACCCCCACGACCCTCCCCCCTCTGAACTCCTCTCTAGTCAGCTCGTCGGTGACAGGACCACCCCCCTCCAACTTCCCTCACCCCAAATCAGTTCCCCTTCTTAGTAGAGAATATGTATTAAAGTGGTATCATTACATTTTTTAATTCTATTATATCTAATAATGTTTTATTATCCATATGTATTTCTCTTGGGTGGTTGTATATGTGTCATTATATTCAATAATTATTTTTACATGCATAAATTTTTTATACAATTGGTTACTTATTTATTGATGATGGTTGTTGATTATATATTGTGTGTTTTTATTTTTTATCAGTTATAGGTTGTTATAGGTTAAGTTATCTTATATATTTTTTCCTTCATTGTGATGGTCATCATGCCCTATCTCATTTTAGGTGGTCCTGAGCTATAACAATCAGCACACCACCTTCCTAGGAGTGGAACCAGTGAGATGGGTTTTATTCCAATTGCATCAAATGGGTTTGGTAGCTACAAACATATATGGATCACATTCTTTATTTTTCATTACTTCATTAAATAAAATTTCTAGAGAGATGCATCTAATTTTTAGGTAACAAAATTTATGAATGTTTTTATATAATAATTTATAAACATTCTTATGATTATATATTTATTATCAATGATTATATAAATCATTATAATGATTAATATTATAATAATAAATGATATAAAAATCTTAGTTGAAACATTATATTACATAAACTATATCATATATCTATTGTATGATATGATATAGCACTATGATAAATACCCTACGATTCCATTATTATTATAATGTTATGTTCAATAAATATAATATTAAAATAATATATTAAAATATAATAGTGATTCAAACTCTACGATTTACCATTTTTTTGAATATTTATCAGTTTCACATAAGAAATAAATTCCTTTAAATATTCTTTGTTATAATTCACAATTATATGATAATCCATAAAAACTCCATTAAAAATGGTTTATAAAAAACATTCATTTTTTTAAAAAATAATCTATCATTTTAATCAATTGTCTTTAGTATAACATTATAAAAATATGGTTCTTAATCATTTGAAATACAGGAATGCTGAGAAAAAAATTAACATCCTATACACCACTACCATCGTCTTCTATGGATGTTAGTGATTCTATTATACCCAAGACTTCTAGAGAGTGATATGTTTCCCCAGATCTCATTGGTAGATCACCGCCTGTTTTTCTTCTGGTGATGGGGCAGTTTGTCACACCACCAACTAGGGGATATTACTGAGTTATTTTTACTAGTATGTATTTTATTTTACAAAAACATTATATTTTATTAATTTTTTAATTAATTTGTCAAAAATATAAAGAAAATAAAAGAAGGGATAAAAATTTGAACACATAATATGTATGGGACCTAAAGGACTTCATGATTATCATTCTATTTTATGAGTTTGGGATTCTTACTGGTGAAGCTTCCATAATCTAAAGTGGATTATTGAGAATCTTGTTTATGAGATGGTGAGCTTCCCCATTAATTATAAAAATTAGATGCACATTCCTACAGCTTGTAAAAATGAGTTCTTTGATACTCAATTAAAAGTAATATTAATTTTAAATTCATTGAACACTAATTTAAATGACATGAGTAAAAAAATCATGCACTGATAAAGTGTTATGTTTTTTACTTATAGGCTTTTTCATTTTGATTTCCTGGACTCTGTTTCACACCAATGGACTTTGAAAATTTTGTGCAAGAAATGGAGAGATTTTAAATGGATATTATGACATGATTTTAATGACTCTTCTCTAAGATCATGAAAAATGTATGAGAAAGTTCCTAAAGTCATTTCTCATGAGCAGTGGAAGGTCTTTGTTAATATCAATACAGATGCATTTCATGAGGTAATTGCATATTTTATAGTATCTTAATAATATAAACATAATAAAATTATAATTTTTAATGATTTTTCTATTTTTTTATGAATTATCAACAAAAATCCATGAATCTTGAGAATAAATTAATTCCTCATATTATAGGTTCTTAGAGTTTTTTGAGGAAAAGAACAATTTTGGTTTATATTATTTTGGTTCACTCTATTGGTCGAACAGATATGTGGTTTAATGTGCATAGGAAACTAGATGGGAGTTTTGTAAATGAACCTACCAAAGATGTTTAAGTACTTTTCATTACCATTTCATATTATTTCACTAACATAAAAATGTAATAAAAAAATATATTATAATAACTAACAAGACTTAAACCCAATTAAATGGGAAAAGATACATGGATCAAATGATGTCAATTTAGAATCATTTGATACATCTAGCTGTCCTGAATTAATTGGGTTTAAGTCTTCCTTGTTGTTATAATATAATTTTCAATATTATGTTTTTATAGTTTGAAAATAACAAAAAATACTAATTAAAAATTTACTAATTAGATAACATTATGAATTTAAAATATTTTAAAAAATCATGGTTAATATTTTTGTATTAATATGTTAAAATTTGAGAAGTTTGGGATGCGAACCCTTTGTAATCAACATCGGTGTCCCGGAACAATGCAGTTGGAATAGTTTTAGGGAAGAAGCATCCTAGGCGTGTATAGAGGATGGGTTCTAGACCTACTCCTTTAGTTGTATTTGGTAGGGTAGTTTCATCCATTACTAATACACCCAGTGGGGGTTTTAGTAGTGTCGTTGATCAGGAATCACAAAGATAAATTTCCTGATTTAATGAAAAAGTGAAAGAACATGATTATTATAGGAAAATAAAGGATTAGTGGTTATCAAAAATGGAAAATGATTTAGTTTATATATTTTAGTGGATGAATGGAAAATCCCTGTATAAATTTCTAGCCATCGAGCTTGTCTCGATGAGGTGAATTCTAAATTCAATAGATCATTCACACATTTTCAAATAACAGATACAAAATCTATAATCTATGTAGCTGCAATTTTTGATAATCGTTACTAGAAAATTTATTTTATGTATTTAGTGATGGTTCCTGATAACCACTGCTAGATAATTTATCAATGGTTATATTAACTTTTTCCATGTTTTTTTGTTGTTTTTTGTTAAAAAACTATCACCATCTGAATAAAAACCCACCAATTAGTACCCAAAAAAACACAGATAAAAATATTTTCTTAGCTATAAAAACCACTGGAAAATGATTGTTGACCATGAAATACACGATGGTTTAGAAAGTAAAATTATCTTTCTTCAACCAAATTTGAGCACTAAAAGATATAAAATAACCAATATACATTTTGGAAATTAGTTAAAGTAATAATATAAATAGTGATAAATTATTAATTTTATTAATAATATATTATTTATAAAATTAAAAAAAATTAAAAATATTTAATGATTATAAAATTTTCATAGGAAAATAACCACATATTGATTTGTGAAATATAGAAATCAACACCACATCAATCTGAGTTTGGTTTTCTTATGATTCTCTTAAATACATTTTTAGTGTTTTAAAACACTAAAATGAATGTTTATCAATAAAAAAATAAAAAAAACTCTTATTGATGTGAAATCATCGAAAACCCACCATTGAATTATTTGAGACATGTATAAGAAAACAAAACATCCATTCAAAATGTGTTGTTCTCTAAATGACTCAATAAGAAATTTTAAAAGATATTATTGTTTGAGAAACATGTGTCATGGCGTAAAAACAAAAAAAAAGATTTCAGATTTCCCTAAAATCATGGGACAATGACTATATATTTAATTTTTAAATGTCAGAATGGACAACATGACATTCTAAATTTTGGTTTTCCTATTATGGTTGTAAAGACATTTTTAGTACCTTAAAGCACTAAAACATGTATGGAATGGTAAAAAAAATCCAAACAAAATTATATTATCTTGAAATTAAGTAAAATTACTGTATATTTAATTTTTAAATGTAATAATTGATGGAACATCATTCTGAATGACGGTTTGACGGTTATGGTTGTAAATGTGTTTTTAGTTTTTAAAGCACTAAAACATGTATGGAATAGTCAAAAGTAGAAAAATGATGTTACATTTTCGTGAAATAAGGTTTAAATGAATTAATGTTTAATTATGAAATGTAGGAGTTGATGACACATCATTCTAAATGATAGTTTTCCCATTATGGTCCTAAACATGTTTTTAGTGTTTTAAAGCACTAAAACGTGCATGGAACATTCAAAACAAAACAAATGATGCCATATTGTCCTTAAATAATGGGAAAAGAAATTATAATTAATTGATAAATGTTGGAACAAATGGAACATCATTATGAATAATAGTTTTCTCATTATGGTCGTAGGCACATTAATATTATTTTAAAATACTAAAACTTGCATGGAATGGTCAAAATAAGGAAAATGACATCAGATTGTCCAAAAATTATGAGATAATGAATTTATATTTAATTTTGAAGTATAGGAACTAATATCATGTCATTACAAATGGAATATTTCCCATTATGGTTGTAAACATGTTTTTAGTGTTTTAAAATAATAAAATATGCATATAATGGTCAAAACTAAGAAAATAATGTTGTATTGTCCTGAAATTAAGGTAAAATAACTATAGATTTAATTTTGAAATGTAGTAATTGACGAAATATTATTCTGAATGAAGTTTTTCCCGTTATGGTTGTAAACATGTTTTTAGTGATTTAAAACACTAAAACATGCATGAAATAGTCAAAACAAGTAAAATGATGTCATATTGTCCTAAAATCATGGGAGAACCACTAGATATTTAATTTAAAAATTTAGGAATAGACGAAATTTCATTTCGAATGATGGTTTTCCTATTATGGTCATAAAAGTGTTTTTAGTGTTCTGAAAAACTAAAATGTGCGTCGAACGGTCAAAACTAGACAAAAAATGTAGGATTGTCCTTAAATTAGGGGAAACTGCCATTGATTTAATTGTGTACTATAGGAACTGATGTAACTTAGTTTCAAATGGTGGTTTTCGTTATGGTTGTAAACATTTTTTTAGTGTTTTAAAACACTAATACATGCTTGGAACGATCAAACCCCCAAAAAATGGTGTCAGAATGTCTTGATATTAGGGTACAACCACCTTAGATTTGATTTTTAAATTTAAGAATTGACAGCACATCATTACGAATGACGATTTTTCCATTATGGTTGTAAATGTATTTTTAGTGTTTTAAAACCCTAAAACTTGAGTGGAATGGTAAAAATCATATAAAACGACCTCATATTGATGTGAAATCATGGGAAAATACAACATATTTGTTTTTGAAATATAGGACATGTTGTGATATCAAAATCTTTAAAAAATATTAAATAAATTTCCAGCACATTGTATATCCCTTTAAAAATAAATTATAATATTTACTTATCCCTTTTCGGTTTCAATTTTTGAATATTATCTTAAATTGGTATGTTTATATTTTCAAAGTTTTTTAATTATATATTATTTTTTATGTTAAAATTTATTTTGTTTGATTAACAAAATAACAAATTTTATGTCTTCCATTCTGAATATATTTTGTGTCTTTTCCCTTTTTCATTTCTTTTCATAAATTTTCTAGTTTTCATTATAGGTGGAAGATGTTGTTAGTATTTAGGAGGCTAACCTTTTTAATCCATTAAATTCTTTAGAAGGCAGTTTTGATGCTTCTTAGTTTCCATGGTATGTTAAAATTTTATCAGTTATTCTATTGTAATTATGATTTATTATGTGTTGTTTTAATTTTTGTTTCCTTTTTGTTATAGATGATAAGAAGACGTGGATGGTTTTAGTTGATGACATTATGTAGAGGAATAAATATGTGGTGGAGGTTGTGACATGGATGTATATTGGGCCTTGGATATTTTTGGAAATATTATATATGTATATTGATAGATGTATGGATTTACTTAGATTAAGGTAATAATTATGAGATGTTTGTGTATGATTGTGGATGTATGATGGGTTTATCATATATTTATGTTTTAGTTTATTATATGCAATTTTTTAATTTAAAGTTTTTTATTAAATTTTCATATAAAAAAATAAATCTGAATTAGTAGTATTTTTATTTAACTACCACTAAATAGATTATGTCAAAAATGTTTAGAGTCTATTACACTTAACTTTTACTAATAGGTTATACGAAAGTATCTTGTATTTTTTTATATTTCCTCCAAATATTTTTTAAAATAAAAAAACATGGCTAGTAATATCTATGATTTCAAGATAATTTTTGTTGATGTTTAAGATGTTGAATTCCATGGAAATAGTTTTGTTTTAGCCTTGGTTTTAATATTATCTTTTTCCCACAATCGGCTTCAAATATTAATCCACCAAAACATTCCATATAGAGGTTGGAGAGTTAAAAAGCTCCCTTGTGGTGCTGAATTGAATTGGAGGCTCATGGAATGAAACTGGTCTTCGTCATTGGCCTTAGGGGAAGGCGGTTCTTTATCTGTGAGAAAATGTTGGGAATGCGGGGCTGATTGGGGTTATTATAGATATAGTTATTGTGGTTCTATTTAGGATATTGTGTGAGGGAAGTGGGGTTAGTTTCTAGGGAGGGAATTTTTCTCTCTCTCTATTTATTATTATTTTGTGGTAGTTATCTTGTAATGGGTAATAAATATATTAAGGTTGTGGGTTAAAGATTGGAATTTACTTGGAATGAGGTCTATTGAAATCAGATGAGCTGTTGAGGTGGTCTCTCTCTCCAGCACTCAATGCACATTGCAATGTTAAAAAATAGAATACAAGCATGATGTCTGGAATAATTTCATATCTGATTAATATTCTTTGAGAGAGTAAAGAGGAAGAGGTGAAACACTACACAAAGAGAGGAATCAATTGAAGACTTACCAATAACAGGACACATGCTGAGCTATAGAAGAGCTCTATACTAAGTGTAAAATTTCTCTTATACTAATTGTTATATTTTTGTGTTGATTATAGATCACTGAGTCTATCTAATAGCCCACATAAATCATATTAACACCATTTCACATATCTATTGTGTGATCATGTTTTGATTAAATGATGTTTAAGGAGTCTGACCAATAATTAAGAGTGCTTAAGATTGTCCCTTGAAACTGAAAGGTTAATCTAAATGAGAAGTAATGACTCATTATTAACAAGTTTTTAAAATTAGAATATAGTATCTCTCTGTAATTAACCCCCATGATCCTAGATCATTTTCATCCCTCAACCTATAACATTTTTATATTTCTTATTGAGTACTAACATATTTAGTGAACAGAACCAATATAAAAATAGAATAAAAGTGTGTTGTCATTATCAAACATTTCACATGAAAATTATGTTCAAACTAAATTTTCCACTGAAAATCCAAATTCACTATGGAATTTCTATTTGAAATCCACAAAGGAAGATCCATTTGGAATCCACATATGAAATTCCATAGGAAAATAATAGGGATATTTTCTTTGGAAAAAATGGGACATTCATAATTACCTATTTATATTCTATGTCCATGATAATTCCATGTGGATGTTCTGCTAGAAATCCAAATCAATAGTTTATGTTCCAATAAAAATCAATTGAAGAAGTCCTAGTAAAAATCTACAGAATGATAAATCAATAATTCATTATTTATATTCTAATTGTAAACTTAAAAATTTCAATTAAATTAGAATTCTATGTGGAGGTTAGAATGAAAATTCAAATCCATAGTTTTATAGAAAACCAATAATTTAGGTTCCATAGGAAATATATAGAGTAAATTCCACTAGAAATCTATAGTGTAAGTTCCATGGGAAAATAAAAAAAAACAATATACTCAAAAAATTGGTCATTAATAATTATTAGTTTAAGTTCCATGTAAGAAATCATATTGTAACATCAAAATAAATAACGTTCCAAGTTCAATTAAATTTCAAATGGAAGTTACATTTTAAATACAAATCCATAAATGAAATTTTATAGGAAATCAGTAGTGGATGTTTCAATAGAAAATCACAGAGAAAGTTCCATTGGAAAATCTCAACAGAATTTCCATTTTGATCTAAAGGAGTTTCATCATGAAGTGTTAAATAATATATTTCATAGTTTTCTTTCACTTATGAAATCATAAGTAGATGGTAAAAATCAAAACATTCAGAATCAAGATTACAATTTTAAAGTTTTTGAATAAATCATTCATCTTTTTATTCTAAAATATGTTTCATAATTTTATAGTTTTGTCAGTAACCTTAACAAAAAAAAATTAACATTTTAGTTTATACAAAAAAACTTAAAAATAATCTTCTATCTTGTGTTCATACGGGTGTAGGCCTTCTTTTTCCTTACACCCTCATTGATATTAATAGATGGTGGACACAATGAGCATCGAATTAGTTGGAATATGAACCACATTTTACCACTATAGATAATAGAGCACAGGACACATCAGTTGCTTTGAGAGGAAGGGAAACGTCTAAAAAAATAAAAATGATTTATTGATGTGGATGAAGTTGGACAGTTTGAGAAGAATAGACCAGATGTATTAGGAGGTTTATCAAATAAGAAACTCAAGAGGCCAATTTTTATTTTCTATAACCTTCCCTTTTTAGATATTCATGTTTAGAATATGACACATTTTACACATCAAAAATTTAATAAAATAGTCCAATTATCCCACAAATTAGAGATGATATCAGTCCATGAATATTCTGAACAAAAAACCATTTGGGAATAGAATGACAATATGAAATTCTAATTTTAAATGAATCTTCATAATTTTGTTATAAATATTGAATTTTATACCTGTGAAGTTTAATGGGAACTTTGTGACCTAATTTAAATGATAATAAACAATGTAGATCAGAATACACTATAGAGAACACTTATAGTGAGAATACACTAAATTAACTTCCATAACTAATTCTAAATGAGCACGTTCTATGTAATAATGAGAAAATTATGCATCATTCATCCAAATCACCAAAAAATACTTTATGAGTAATGTTATTATAGAAACAAATTTACTAAAATGAAATAAAAGTGACAAAAATATTCAAAAATAATGCATAAAAAGATTAAAATGGAAATAATATTCATATACTCACAATATTCCAACAAAAATTAAATTTAGGTAAATAGAGGAATGATTATGAAGTTTTAATTTCTTAAAAATTTTCATGGACTAATGTATATTATAGAATCCATTTTCTAAGGACTAAAAGAGAGAAGTTTCTGTAAAACTAACACAATAAGTCCGTGTTTGGTACAGTGGAACTTGGGAATGGGAAATATAAATGGTTAAATAATCCTTTGACTAAACATGCACTAATTCAAGAAGAGTAATACTTACATGTGGTAAAATCAAATGAATTTTTATTCTTAACAATGAAACATTTAGTAGAAAAAAAAATTTAACTCAAATACACTTAAAATTATAAAATAAGACCCAATGAGGCTTCATAAATAATTATAAAACATTTCCAAATGAAAATTATGTTGACACATCCCTACTACAACGAGATATCAAAACCAATATCATCTTTCATTTATTCATATTTTTTCCATATTGAGGAACCTTATTAAAAATATTTGAAACACAACTAGCAACCAATGTGAACATAGTTTTTCAAAGAAAACCACCAATAAATGTGGGGGAAAATATTTTTTAATAAATAATTTTAAAACACCTTTTCCAGATTTATTATATAAAAATGTTTTCTTATGACTTTTTCAAGTGTTTTCTTCGAAAATTTATTTGAGTATACTTTCATAAACTTACAACATCTCTATTAGAGATCAATATTTCATTTTTAAATTACACCATCAATGTTTTTATCTTGAAATAATGATCTTTTTCTATAAGTTAACAACTCACCACAAGATACCTTATCATTACCACATAAGAAAAATCATAAACACACAAGGTATTTTCTCACTACCACATAAGGATTATATCTGGGAAACAAGGATTACATGAAAAATATTAAGATCAAAATCATAGATCCAGTAGACTATAGAGATATATTTATAATAATTAGTTAGAATAAAACTATATCAAGAATGATATGACAAGACATAGGTAAGATGAAATCTAAAGCAACACACAAATAGGTTTTCTTATATTAATAATTCAATAAGGTCATATAAAATTAGAACTATAAAGGAATAATATTCACACTAAATAAATTTTTGTGTTTAATGATGGAAAATCATGAATTTTTTGTTGAAAAATGAAAAATTAACTGGTAAAATAACCTTTTAAAGCATTAGTTCTAGGTTTCACCTTTTCTTCCAATTATTTTTTCAAAATCCACCCTAAAATTATTTTAATATTAACAAAACCTCTTTGAGACATCTTTTCCATTACACTCTTAACTTCAGCAACATTTTTATGCCTGAAAAAAATCCATTTCGAATTTTCATATGTCCATTGATTGGGTTGATTAACTTTTTGGCATAAATTGTTGAAGATCTCACATGGACAGTCCATTTGGTCGATGATTAATCTTATCAAAATGTTTTTAAGAGTAAATTGTAATAGATAAGCACAAAATTACTTGTTTTTTCACATCCTCAATATGTGGGTTTAGTTTCATGCATCCGGTGAAGGAACCAATTATGTATCCAAGCATTCTAATATGATTATAAGTGTTGTTTTTCATAAATTAAACCCATGTCGTATAAAGTTTTTCACTCTTTAAAGAATAAAATAGAAGTGTAATTCTCATGAAGGAATAAATTTGGGACTTAAATATTCAAAACTTCACTATAATATTTGTTGGATATTGAGTCCTACATCGGAATTGGGTGTTTTTCATCATTATAATTATCTATAAATAAAATTCAAGGCCTCTCTTCAGAGGTATCTTGGGTATTGTGTCTACTCTCTCCCATCATTGTACATGGTGTCAAAGGAGTTATAATCCAAATACCCTCTTTCCCTCCTATTACTTCACCGTCTAGGTTATTTTCCCTCTATATAGGTGCAGTCCCCAAGATACAGTTCTTCACTAGAATCCCTAAAAAACAAAACAACACTGGGAAAAAAACATAAAACAAAAAGAAAAAACATAAAAAAGTCACTTATCAACATTGTATTTACACAACAACATTTACCATAAATATGTGATAAGTCAAATAATGTCAAAAAAAATTACAGAATAAAAGTTATAGTAAAGAATACATCCTAGGGATCCATCACATTTTCAACTTCTTCATTGTGTGTATTCTTCCTCCATCACCCGCATTAAGAACACATTAATTTGAATTTTCACAATCATATTTACAATAAATAAAACTTCATATTCAATGATTTATTTAGGTACTTCAGATTATATATTATTCACAATAAATAACATGGTCATAGAATCCAATAATGAGCAGGTAAATTCACAATCATTTTGTACTTGAATGTTGTATCTTTAATGTTAAAAAAACAAACTAGTGATCACTGTAGGTTCCGGGCACAATGGAAGCGCATTGGTGGGTGTGCCCAACTTTAATTTTCGCATTAAACAATGTTCAAACCGAGATATGACATGATATAAAACGTCAGATCTTCGGAATAGAACAAAGAACGAAAAACAAAAAGGAAGGAATCCTAGAACCATAGAGACAGGATCATCATATGTTGGTTATAATTAATTTAATTAACTTAAAAGAATTACCATGGTGGAATTATTCCTTTGTTGATGTCTCCGGTCATGATATTGTGATCCGTCATTGCATCGTAGAATTGAAGTGTAGGATTCCTCTAGTGGTGATCCACACGTGTGCCACGTATCTCCAGACATCGCCCAAGGGATCTCCGGGTGCTAGCGCGGAAGAACCTTCACTTGCGATGTCCGCCTTCGATCTCCTTGGTCTTTCGGTCTTGAGAGCGTTCTTGCAGGAAGGAGTTCTTTCGGCCTTGAAATAGTTCTCTAGAATTGTTGTGCACAACGATTTTCTTGTGGAAAAGTGTTGGGGTTGTGATGATATTTACAATCGGGTTTGAGGTTATAGAGTTATGATAATAAATAAATGCATTACGTGTTTTATTTATTTCATTAAATCTTATTGAAAACCCCCATGTTGAATTATTAATTCCATGACATGCACCCACGCTGATTATAATAAATATCATTTAATAAAACAATATTATATCCTCAAAATTCTAAATGGAAAAACTACACATCGTGTAATAATTAATACACGACATGTACTCGTTTTCCATAAAACTACACGGCGTGCGATTTTATTTTCCACTTTTCTTTATTTCCTCCACCACATTTATTAGACCTTGAGTAATGGATATTTATTTCTTAAATAAATATAACTGCATCACTCGCTAATAAATATTATTTCATCCACAATATATTCTCTCGAATAACTATTTTTGAAATAAATGTGATCAGGCATCCATAAATAACTATTAAACCACAGTCGGTAATGATCTTTATATAACTAGTTCAATTAATATTTAACTGAGATACATAGACACACTTAGTGTGTGACCCTCTAGGCCTATTTCTTAGTGGAATTAGGTGGAGCCTACCTAAAGTCCAAGGTTAGCGTCTAGCAACACGCCAAGGCACCCATATAGAAATAAGTTAATGCCATAATGATGTGTCACCTCATACGAATGCTTACCGTGTAATATAATCCCTTTGTCATGATATCTCGAATCAAGTGGGTTGCATACTAGTGTCATCAACCCACGTGCTCGATTATTCTTTCTTTGACTTTCTGGAATTGAACTCACCCATACCTTACCATGGCCATGGATTTATTTAGGCTATATCAATTCCATAAAAGGGCCTGAGATATCTACTTCCGTTATGGAACATAAGGGACAAATCCTTTCTCGAATTATCTATTAATGCAGTATTACTCGTGACTCACCCAACATATCCTACCTCACTACGAACAGTGTGTTGTCACAGTTTTCGTCAATACATCTAAGTGTGTGAGTTGTAATACCCATTAATAATAATCTTAAATTCTAAGGATCAATACACACGTCCCCATATAGGAACATCTAATGACACTATGAAATGTGGATTTCCTACTGGTAGGTCTCATTCTCATAATATCCTCCTGGATATTACCAAGGGCGCACACCATGAGATGGTGCCTCAAAGTTTTATGAGTCCTCACCCCTAATGGCCTATATTATTTGTGTCCCTCAAATAATATCATCCATCCATAGAACATATATTCAAGAACAGTGTTATGGAACTTTCGGGTTCTCATCATAGCAGGGATCCACTATGACCCTTTAATGAAACAACTATCCTTGGGAAATTATCACATGAATTGTCACGCAGAAGAACAATCAAGATGTGATAATGATTTTATTAATGAATAAAGTACAAAGTAGTTGGTTTTAGGCCACCAAATCCAACAGACTCCCACTTGGACTAGAGACAACTGCTAATAACCTTTAACCCACTAGCTCTCACATGATATTCATGCTTCTGCTGAGATAGGCCTTTAGTCATGGGGTCCTCCATGTTCTCTTCCGTGGACACTCTGCTCACTGCAACTTCACCCCTTTGATAGAAATCCCTCAAGAAGTGATACTTCCGGAGTATGTACTTTGTCCATTGATGTGACCTTGGTTCTTTTTCAAGAGTCACCACTGTAGTATTATCACAATACAATGTAATGGGATCTTTACTACTAGTCACCACATCAAGCTCCTGGAAAAAGTTCCGAATCCAAACGGCTTCCTTGGCTGCATCAGAAGCTTCTATATATTCAGAATCTACTGTAGAATCGGCGACAACCGGCTTCTTTGAACTCTTCCAGCTCACAGCTCCTCCATTGAGAAAGAAAACATATCCAGATTGCGACTTCAGATCATTCTGATCTGTCTGAAAACCAGCATCAGCATACCCTCTGATGACATTCTCCTCGTCTCCTCCATACACCAGGAACATATCCTTAGTTCTTCTCAGATACTTAAGGATAGTCTTAACAGCAGTCCAATATTGTTCTCCTGGATCTTCTTGATATCTGCCTACCTTGCTCAGTGCATAGGCAACATCAAGCCTAGTACATAACATGGAATACATGATGGATCCTATAGCTGAAGCATATGGGATCTTACTCATTCTATATTTCTCTTGTTGTGTTTGAGGAAACATTTTCTTAGAAAGATGTAGGCCATGTGACATTGGAACCAATCCCCTCTTGAATTGTTCCATACTAAATCTCTTCAGTATCTGGTCAATGTATGTACTCTGACTTAGTCCAAGCAGCCTCTTGGATCTATCACGAATGATCTTGATACCTAGAATGTAGGCTGCTTCACCCAAGTCCTTCATGAAGAAACACTTGTTCAACCAGTCCTTAACTGACTATAAGACTGGTACATCGTTAACAATAAGCAATATGTCATCAACATATACTACTAAGACAACGATCACATTCCCATTAAACCGTTTATAAACACATGGCTCACATTCGTTCTTAATGAACCCAAATTCCTTTATGGCTTCATCAAATCGAATTTTCCATGACCTGGATGCTTGATTTAATCCATAAATGGATTTCTATAACTTGTAAACCCATTTGGCTTCACCTAGTGTCACAAACCCTTCTGGTTGTGTCATATAGACATCTTCCTGAAGGTTCCCATAAAGGAATAATGTTTTGACATCCATCTTCCAAACCTCATAGTCAAGGTACGCTGTTATGGCAAGTATGATTTTTATGGATTTAAACATGGAAACTAGGGAGAAGGTTTCATCATAGTCAATTCCTTGACGATGTCTGAACCCTTTAGCCACTATCCTTGCTTTATAGGTGCTAACTTGACCTTCCATGTCCATCTTTCACTTGAATACCCATTTCCATCCAACAGCCTTTACATAAACTGGATCATCGACCAGAACCCATACTTGGTTCTGATACATGGAATCCATCTCAGAATTCATATCTTCTAGCTATATTGTAGCTTCTGATCTTTCTACTGCTTCCTTGTAGGAGAGAGGTTCATCATTGTCCAACAATAACGATTCACCATCCTTGGTGACTAGGAAACCAAATCTCTCTGGTTCCCTTACCTCTCTTGAGCTCCTACGCAGTACTAGTGTTTATGGAACCTCTTCCACAGGGACCTGTGGAACTTGTTCCTGTACCAACTCCTATGTATCTTTATCATCAACTTCGTCAAAGTCAATCTTGCTCCCACTATCCTTCTTGAGGATGTTCTCCCTCTCAAGAAAGACGGCTTGTCTGGCAACAATCACTTTCTTGTCTGAAGGTTTATATAGGTAATATCCTTTCGTTTCCTTGGGATATGCTATAAAGATACACCTCATGCCCCGGGGTGCTAGTTTGTTTCCTGAGGAGGCCTTAACAAACGCCTCGCACCCCCCATACACGTGTGTGTGAAAAAATGGGTTTCTTTACATTCCATATCTCGGAGGGAATTCCATTTTCCACCTTATTTGGTACTCAGTTTAATGTGTATGCTTCAGTTTGTAATGCATATCCCCAAAAGGATAATGGACGATCCGCATGACTCATCATCAACCTCACCATGTCCAACAGGTTGCGGTTCCTCCTTTCACTAACACTACTCCACTATGTTGTATAAGGAGGAGTGAGATGAGATAGAATCCCAGACTCCCATAGTATATCGATGAACTCTGGTTTCAGATATTCTCCACCTCGATCCGATCGAAGCTTCTTTATATTCTTACCAAGCTGATTCTATACTTCATTATTGAATTCCTTAAATTTCTCTAAGGCCTCTGACTTATACCTCATTATGTAGACATAGCCATATCTACTCAAATCATTAGTAAAAGTAATGAAGTAAGAATATCAAACTCTAGCTTCTACTGGAAATGGTCCACACACATCAGTGTGTACCAATCCTAGAAGGTCTGTGGCCGTTTCACCCTGTCCACCAAAAGGAGGCTTGGTCATTTTTCCTTGTAAACAAGAATGAAATCTATCAAGTGGTTTTAGCTTAGTAGAGTCTAAATAGCCATCTTGGCATAGCTTTGTCAAGCGCTTCTTGTTCACATGACTGAGATGGTGATGCCACAACTGGGTGATGTATGAGTCATGTGAGTTTGTTTCATTATCGATTTCCAACACTTGGTTTTCATAATTTAATACATATAAACCATTATTTAAATGTTCCATACCATAACATATGTTGTTCTTATAAAAGAGACAACCCTTATTTCCAAATTTGAAAACAAATCCATCCATATCCAAATAAGATACAGAAATTATGTTCTTGGTAACACTAGGCACATAATAACAGTTATGTAAAACTAGAATCATCCCAGTCGACGGTGAGAGGTGGTAATCTCCAATAGCCAATGAAGTTATCCTTGTGCCATTGGCAGCTCAAAGATCCACCTCTCCTATGGAAATCTTTTTAAATCTACTTGGTTCCTGCATTTGAATATATATGTGAGCCCCACAAGTTGTATATAATACCCAATGTGTAGAAATAGAAAGATTACACTTGATAATGAATGCACATTTAGCGTCCCCATGCTTTTGGGCGCAGTTTATCTTCCAGTGGCCTTGCTTGCCACATGAAAAACACACTGCCTCCCTTTCCTTCCCTTGCCTCTGGATCTTCCCCTTCTTGGAGGGATAGTTTTCAGGGGCTTCAGACCATTTATAAGTCTTTGAACCCTTTGCCTTGTCCTTCCTTTTCCTATTCTCCATAAGGACTATGGGTTTTTCACGCCCCATGTCCTTATCTACCTGGAGAATCAAGGTCAGAAGTTCTGACAGATTCTTCTCATTGTTGCTCATGTTGTAGTTGACAATAAATCTAGAGAAGGTCTTGGGCAGTGATGATAGGAGGAGATCTCTACGCAACTCATCCAGTAATTTAATCCCTAAGATGTCCAGGCATTCAATGTAGCCAATAAGCTTGACTAAATGAGGCCCATCTGGCACATAATCTCCAAGCTTAGTTATAAACAAAGCATTTTAGATATCATACCTCTCCTGTCTCGCCTTCTCTTGGTAGAGATCCTTAAGGTGAGACATCATGCTATACGCGACCATGTTTTCATGTTGCTTCAAGAGCTCATTGGACATGACCGATAGCATGAAACACTAGAAATATGTGGCATCATCCATGTGTTTTATATAAAGAGATAATTCTTCATCACTGGCCTCTTTCCCAGGCACAACTGGAATATGCTCTTCCAGCACATACAATTTCCTTTCGTGGTGAAGGATGGTGCGTAAACGCCTCTACCACTCTTAAAAATTAGTGTCGGTGAGAAGGTTTTCCTTCTCGAGTATGGTTCACAATGATATGTTTGAAGTCATTTTCTTTTTGTTTCTACAAATTAAGATGAGAAAAGGTTTAGTACTTTATTACAAAATGAGACAAATAAATTAATTAATACTTATTAGTCTCCCACTATTTTATCGAAATCCAATAGCCCTCACCACTGACTTTGGAATATTCTATTACCTAAATATTCTAGTGGAAAGGATCCATATTGCCCATCGCATTACCCCAACTAGGGTTGTTCAAGCAACTTGAAGGGTTTTAGGTAGGAATTCCAAATTCCAACTGCATTTAACTCGCAACTCCTTGATCCGCTGAGTGGACTCCCTAATCCTGAAATCCTTTTATTTTGGATTTCCTCAACCTTTGCCTCTTGGCCACACCAAGTCCTACTGTGGCAGTTAACCCTTGATGTGAACCAAGTTAATTCAACCCAAAACCTTGAATTATAATTCCCTAATAATTGAAAGCACCCCAACTAGGGTTGGTCAAGCACTTTGAACTATGGTTCGATTCTAACCAAGATTATGGAAGGTTATACCGACTTAATATTTCTTTAAGGGATTTTATCCTTATACATAAATTTATAATTTATTATCTTTGATTACATTCTTGTTAATATTAAGTGGGATATACTTATGTGATTAACCATGTTTAAGATAATATTTACGCATAAGCCAGTTTTATTTTAGTCCCATCTTGCATGCTTGTTTAATTCATTAATTGTCTGATCATGACAACACACCCACAATAAATAAACCATTCAAATGACAGAAATAAAATAAATGGTATGATCATGAGCTTGTTCTATTTTTTAGTTTATCTAGGGGTTGATAAACTAACCTAAGACCTAGGGGAGAAACACCTTGAACCTTGTGGGTTCATGTTTACAGCTTTCCACCTGTCCACCTTTGCATCTCCTTGGATTGGTTTTACCTTGGCTCCTGACTTGAGCTACCTCCACTAGCTTGGGAGATCCATCCATTACATATGCATTTATCTCACATGCAGGTGAGGGGTAAAAGGGGGTTTTACAAAAAAATCCTTGGGCACACAGGCCCTACATGTTAATGAGGAGAAGGCTCACAGGCCAACAAATTTAATTTAAATAAATAAATTAAAAGAAACCATTCACATACAAAAGGTCTCAGTCTAGCTCATGATCATCCATACATGCAACGATATTTACGCATAAATCATTCAATTCTTTAATTGTTCTTGTTTAAGATATATCACGCTCGAATCAATTAATTATCTTTAATTAATCAATCCTTTTTATCTTAAAACCTTTTCTGAACTTCCTTGATATTCTCATCCATCATAATTTTAAACAAATAAATTCATTTAAAATTATCCTTGTATGTAACTTATACCTTGGAGGCAACCCGGTGAATTGTTGTTCATTATGCAGATGTTACATTAAACACATATATATATAAAACCTATCACGTGTTGTGCCTCAACTTTATGCCTGCACCATGGTACATGTCTCACGGGTTTGTATAGTATAATAATAAATTTTAATAAATCTGCGTAATTTCGGTGAGTACACGGCGTGTAGTTCTGACTACACGGCGTGTACTTTTCTTCACCGTCCATCCGAAGTACACGCTCGGGGACATGGCGTGTAAATGTACTTCGGAAATTTTCGGAGGACACGGCATGTTTAGTGGGACACACACCATGTAGTATCTGTGTTACATGGTTTCCAGCTGGGCAAGCCGTGTACGTGATACACGGTCTAACTTGAACCCGAAGGGACTACACGTCGTGTTCAGTTGGACCGCACTGCATGTAATCCGGAAACCATGGGCCACCTATTCCTGATCAACACACGGTTTCATAAATGACTTAGGAATACTCCAATACACAGCCTGATTTGGCAGATTAGTCAACACATTGAACCTAGACTACACGACGTGTACTTCCGAATACATGCCGTGTATTCTGGTGTTGTACGCCAGAAACGTTTATCTCTTCTGGATAAGTTATCCTATTTTATTTTAATCAAAATTAAAAGAAAAATTTGTTTCTTTGAGGTGAACGAGAAACGAGGGAGCAGGAACAGATCTCGAGATTCATATTTCTAGAACAATTAAACTTGAATTGAAACAACTAAATTATTAAATGCATAAAACATCAACGAGAAAACTAAAAAATTATAATCAACAATATGACCGCTCTGATACCACCTATAGGTTTTGGGCACAGTGGAAGTGCATTGGTGGGTTTGCCCAACTTTAATTTTAGTGTTAAACAACGTTCAAACCGAGATCTATCATGATATAAAATGTTGAATCTTTGGAATAGAACGAAGAACAAAAAACAAAAGGTAGGGAATCTCGGAACCATAGAGATAGAATCATCATAAGTCAGTTATAATTAATTTAATTAATTTTTAATAATTACCTTGGTGGAATTATTCCTTTGTTGATCTCTCTGGTCATGATCATGTGATCCATCGTTGCATCGTAGAATCCAAGTGTAGGATTTCTCTAGCGGTGATCCACACGTGTCGCATGTATCTCCAGACGTCGCCGAAGGGATCTCCGGGTGCTAGCGTGGAAGAACCTTCGCTTGCGATGTCCGCCTTCGATATCCTTGGTCTCTCGGTCTTGAGAGAGTTCTTGGAGGAAGGAGTTCTTTCGGCCTTGAAAGAATTCTCTAGAATTGTTGTGCACAACAATTCTCTTGTGGAAAATTGTTGGGGTTATGAGGATATTTATAATCGGGCTTGAGGTTATAGAGTTATGAAAATAAATAAATTCGTTATGCATTTTATTTATTTCATTAACTCTTATTGACAACCCCCATGTCAAATTATTAATTCCTTGACATGTGTCCATGCTGATTATAATAAATATAATTTAATAAAACAATATTATATCCTCAAAATTCTGACTGGAAAAACTACATGGAATGTAATCATTAATACACGGCGTGTACTTGTTTTCCATAAAACTACACAGCGTGTATATTTAATATACACGGTGTGTACTTTTATTTTCCGATTTCCTTTATATCCTCCACCACATTTATTAGACCTTGAGTAATGGATATTTATTTCTTAAATAAATATAATTGCATCACTCGCTAATAAATATTATTTCGTCCATAATATATATTCTCTCGAATAACTAGTGTCAAAATAAATGCGATCAGGCATCCTTAAATAATTATTAAACCAAAATCGGGAATGATCTTTATTTAACTTGTTCAATTAATATTTAACTGAGATACATGGACACACTTAGTGTGTGACCCTCTAGGCCTCTTTCTCAATGGCATTAGGCGGAGCCTACCTAAAGTCCAAGGTTAGCGTCTAGCAACATTCCAAGTCACCCATAGAGAAAGAAGTTAATGCCACAATGAAATGTCACCTCATACGAACGCTTACCATGTAATATAATCCCTTTGTCACAATATCTCAAATCAAGAGGGATTCATACTAGTGTCATCAACTCACGTGCTTGATTATTCTTTCTTTGACTTTCTGGAATCGAACTCGCCCATACCATACCATCTTCATGGATTTATTTAGGCTATATCAATTCCATCAAAGGGAATGAGATATCTAATTCCGTTATGGAATATAAGGGACAAATACTTTCTCGCATTATCTATTAATGCAGTATTACTCGTGATGCACCCAACGTATCCTACCTCGCTGCGAACAGTGTGTCGTCACAGTTTTCGTCAATACATCTAAGTGCGTGAGTTTTAAAACCCATTAATAATAATCTTAAAGTCTAAGAATCAATACACACGTCTGCAGATAGGAACATCCAATGACACTATGAAATGTGGATTTCCTACTGGCGGGTCTTGTTCTCATAATATCCTCCTGGATATTACCAAGGGCTCACACCATGAGATGGTGCCTCAAATTTTTATGAGTCCTCACCCCTAATGGCTTGTATTATTTGTATCCCTCAAATAATATCATCCGTCCATAGAACATATATTTAAGAATAGTGTTATAGCACTTCTGAGTTCTCATCATAGTAGGGATCCACTATGACCCTTTAATGCAATAGCTATCCTTAGAACATTATCACATGCATTGTCATGCAGAAGAACAATCAAGATGTGATAAGGCTTTTATTAATGAATAAAGTACAAAGTAGTTGGTTCTAGGCCACCAACTCCAACAATCACAATCAGTCAAACTATATCAGGACATCATAAAAGCACACACCATCTAAAATATCATTACCACATGTAAAAATCCATTAATATTCAAGAAATAATAATAAAATCAAACTTTAGATAAATACTTAAATAAAATATCCAATACTTATAAAATCATCTACATACAAGGTACTTTATAAAAAATAAATAAAAGAAAAACAAAATAATATAAAAAAATTTGGAATTTGTCAATCATTGTGCTTTTTTCATCATCCCAAAATTCATCAGGGTTATTAACCATACAAAAGTTTCTCCAGCAAGTTTTTCCTATAAAATTAATCATTGAATCCCTAAAATTTGGTGAATATACAATAAATAGTAAAAATGAAAGGCGATAATTAACAAAGTAATTAATAAGAGTTTGTTACACTATATATCGGTAGATACTCACTAATTGTGGAAATAACATGATTATACGACACATAACAAAATATTTTCAATAAAAAAATAATATAAAAATACTAAGGTATATTGATATACAAGATAATACATTGACAAAGAAGTAACATGCACAACAAAAAAAAAATATTAATGGTGAAATGGAATAGGACCACCGATTAAAAATTGGCTTGGACGCATAAGAAAACACTCAAGTTAAATTTTTCTTTTGTTCTGTAAATAAAAACTTTCACATTGATTTAATGGTGGAATTACATCAGAACATCTATTAAAAAAATAAAACAATAATGTTAGTCTACAAATGAACATTAATGTCTAACTATAATTCATATGTATAATAAGGTGTAATAATTTAAAAAACTCCTATCACTGGAAAAATCCCCATCATCTAATATAAAACTATTTCATTTAACCGCAATCAAATGAATCTGGTGAGTTTGGAAAATTTGGAAATGTTCACTCATATCTGAAAAACACATGAAATATTTCAATTCATCATAAGGATAGGTCCATACCAAAAAACATATAATAATTGTGAAGAAACATGCACCATAATCCAACCCATATGTATCTCACATTAATTTAGTGTCCAGTGGAATTTGATACCACATTTCTAAACTTACAAGCCACTTAGATTCTATCATCACATTCTATAACATATGATAAATATTGATCTAAAGAATGAAAAATTAAAATCTATAAGGATTGTGTTTTTCATGAGTTTGAACCCCAGGAAAGAATTTATTATTCTCATGTAATTAACAATTAAAATAATATATATAAATTTATATAAAATTATAAAAAAATATCTAGAAATATCATACCATGTAACACATAGTATCTCTTGTCTTACTTTAATGAGAATATCAAACGTCATAATTAATAATGGATGAAACTAATTTATTTTATGATCCAACCAATATCTTGCAACCAATTAATCCTGAATGAACAGAAAATGTGATCTAAAAGATTTATAAAACACAATGTAAAAAATTAAAAAAAAATGAAATTTGATGATGAATACTCAGAAATTCCTTAGAGATTTTACATGTACCGTGCAATTTATGGAAAATAAAAAAAATCAGTTTTTCATCATTATATTCACTAAAATGAAGCACTTATTGCAAAGCTACATCATTCACACGTTATTTACAATAGAGAAATATTCTAAAAAATATCTATTAGCCATAGATTGATATAAAATAACCTCATTAAATTGTGTATCATGTTCTAACATTAGTGAAATTTTACATCTTTCTTGTCTAGTTAATAATGTCAGATGATAGAGTTTATACATTAAATATTTCATATTACATAAAAAAATTATTTTTTTAGTAATTCAATTTATAAAATATAATCATATAATATCAGACATAATTATCATAAACCATGTGAAATTTATTCATATATTCTATAAAATGATTTAGCTCATCATAAATAATGATCTTATTAATTTTAAATAGAATAAGTACCATACTTTTAAAACTACTATAATCATGTTCAGAATATTTTCAATTAGGGAGTCTAATATTCATTAGTTTCACTTGAAAACCCAATGTGAACACATTAGCAGTCATAAGTCATCCATGATATCATTTATTTAGGTAATTTTAGAATATTAAGGAATTTATGATATATATTTATTACATGTAATTTATAAAAAACTAATTATAAAATATAATAACTCATATTAATGAAATATATTATTAATGAAAACTATAAGAACTTATAATTTTCTAAATATAGAAAACAATTCTAGACATACAAGGTCGGTCAAAAAATTATATTCATACAATATATTATTCTTTTGAAACCACTCCTTAAGAGTGGACTCAAAATATTTTAATATAAGGTGTAATTACGAACAATCATCATTGTTAACAATTCCAAACATTCTCAAAATATATGGAATTGTGATTTACAATGATAATTTAAAAAAATATATTGTATTTTTATTTTTTGAAGGAATAATGGTATTTTTATCTACATAACTATCGATTCTGTTGGAAAATATATTATTCTAGGTGTGATGGCTTTAAACACATTTCATCATAACATGCCTCTATTTACACATGCCTATAAAAATTAAAATTAGTAAAATAAGAGACCGAACATGGGAAATTTCAATCAACAAATGAAAAAAGTATCATTTAAATCATAAAATAATAACTATTATCTATTATAATTAGACCAAGATGATTAAAAATGTATCATCCCTAGAAGGAGAAAAACTCAAATGAAAATACTTATGATAAAACAAAAATATTGATACCATTTATAATTATTCACCTGGAGAGGTTTCTCAAAATTGAATTAGAGCATATATGTAGTATTTTTATCATTAGGTTCTAGGAGAAAGGTGTGGGAGTGGTAGCCCAGAATGTTAAACTAGAGTCTACGGGAGTCAATGAGTTGCAACATATGAAATATACAACCTAAATCTAAAATGATGCTGAATAAGAATGGAATCCATAGAGAGGTCATATTATGTTTATACTAATGAATAGATATTATATGTGAAACTAGTGTGTTTTGAATCCCCATGTGTGAGAGGAGGTGTGATGGGGGCAACATCACTCTAAGTGGGTGGTAAGGGAGGTGAGGTGGGGGCAGCGTCCGACCATCAATCAGGGGTGTCAGAGATAGTTTATGACACAAATATAAAGGCTGAAATGGAGGGAGGTAAGGATAGGATGGTATAATAAAGGGAGAGAAGGCTGATTTACTAGGAGACAGTGGGGGGAAGGGTATCTGGCCACAAAAACTGAATAGCCCGAGTGTGGGTGTTGGACACATTGTGGGGCTATGGGTGAGTTGTGCATTCATCCTTTGGATGATTCAATTTATGTGGATAAATCTCCTCCCCCTCTATATTCTAGTGCATTGACCTCATCTCCATAATATATTTTTCTAATTACCTCCCCTTTTGTCATCTTTATTTTTGTTTCATCAACAAACTATAACTCCCCTAGCCAATGGACTGACACTACCCCATGTCTCACCTCCTCTCCCACCCTGGTATTCAACATGCACTAGTAGCACATATAAAATTTGTGCAGTGGTATATGTATAATCCAAGATTTCAATGCACATCATTATTATCTAGAATCCTATGAGTTTAATTGGAAAGATTTCACATGCATAAACTCATCGACTCCCATGGCCTCTGGTTTAACATCCTAGACTACAACTCCTTCACCCTGCTCTTAAACCAAGCGATTAAAAAAAATTATCTCAGCTATTATTATATGTAGATAAACCTCTACATGAGAAAAATTTTATATGGTATAAATATTTATTTTTTATCTAAATTAGTTACATTTGTGGTTTTTTCTTTCTTGTAATGATATGTTTTTAATCATCATGTTCCGATCAGAGTAGATAATATTTTTTAGTTTATGAATTAATGGTGACATTTTTTCATTTTTTTTGTTTCAATTTTCCATATTCAGCGTGTTATATTACTAATTTGAATTTTCATATGTGTATACAATGTGTGTTCAGATTCAATATATTTAGAACCATCACACCAATAATTATATCTTTTATATAAGATTCAATAAATGTGTATATAAAAATACCATTGTGCTATCAAAATATAAAAATAAAATTTATTGGAATAAATTTTCCTTAGAAATCAAAAATCCATATATTCTAAGAATGTTTGGAATTTTTTATAATGATGATCATTATAAATATCATTTTATCTATGGACCTTTTTAGCCCACTCTTAAAGAGTGGTTTCAAAAAAATTATTGGAATATAATTTTCCAAATAACCTTGTAAGTCCAAAATTACTAGTGATATTTCATTAAGTATGAGTTTTTATAGTTTTCATCAATAACATATTTCATTTATATGATTTATTATACTTTATAGTCAATTTTAATGAATTAAATATAATCCAAATATATCATAAATGGCTTACATTTCAAAAATTTCCTAAAGAAATGTTGTTGTGGATGAAGTAATATTAATAATGTATTCATAGTGTGAGATCGAGTGAAGCTAATGAATATTGTACTCCATTATTTCAATGATTCCAAACATGATTATAGTTGTTTTAAAATTATGTAACTTATTCTATTTTAGATTCTCTGGATCGTTATTCTAAATGATCTGAATAATTTTCTAGAATGGGTGAATAAATGTCACATGGAATAGGATAATTAAGTCCTATTTTATATGTTTACATTTTATAAATTGAATTACTCAAATAAATTAACATTTTATATGTAATAGTAAATACTTAAATTTTTCACCATATCATCCAACACTATTAACTAGAGAAGAAATATGTGATATTAAACTTATATAAGAACATGGTGCACAATTTGTTGAGGTCGGTCTATATCGAGCTATCATGGATAGATATTTTTGTAGATGGTTTCTCTCTTGGACACAACGTGTTGATGATGTATCTTTTTAAGAAGTGTTTTGTTTTAGTGCATATAATACTGAAAAATTCAATTTATTTTTTATTGAAATTGTGTAGCACATGTAAAATATTAAAGTACTTCTTGACTAAGCATCATCACATTTCATTTTTTTAATTTTTTACATTGTGTTTTATAAATCTCATTGATTGTATTTCTTTTTATTTTAGGATTTATTGGTTATGAGATATTTGATCGATCATAAACTAGATTAATTGCTTCCAAATTTTATAATATCACTATTTGATTTCCTCAGTGAAGTCAGACCGGAGATACCTTGTGTTAAACAGTAAGATATTTATAGTAATCTTTTTATTTTGTTTATTTTTATATATAATTGATTTATATTACTGTAACTATTAATTACTTAGAGCATCGTAAAGTTTTAAGTGGGGTTCAAACACAAGAAAAAAATACTTATACAAAATTTTATTATTTCATTATTTAGATTTATATTTATCATATTTTATGGAATGTGATGATAAACCCTAATTTTCTTGTAAGTTTATAAAAAGTGGTATCAAAGTCCACTAACCACTAAATTAATGTGAGATACATATGATTTGGATTGTGTGCCATATTGTTTCATAGTTATTATATGTTTTTTAGGATGGACCTACCACTATGATAAATTTAAATATTCCATTTTTTTTGGTTTGAGTGAACATTTTATAATATTCCAACATCACCAGGTTCATTTGATTATAGTTAAATGAAATAGTTTTATATTAGTTGAATTTTATCTTTTTAGTTTTATGAGTTGTTTAAATTATTTCACCTACTTCAGAAAATGAATTATAGTTAGATATGCATGTACATTTTTAGCCTATCATTCTTGTTGTAATTTTTAATAGATGGTCATATGTAATTTAACCATTTAATTAAGGTGGATTTTTTATCTACATAACATAATAAAAATTTAACCAAGGTGTTTTCTTACACATGCAACCCAATTTTTAATTTATGGTCCTATGTCCTTTCACCATAAATATAAATATATATATTTATGTTGAATGTCACTTATTTTTAAACATAAGATTGTATATTAATATACATTAGTATGTATTTTTATATTATTATTTTGATATAGAATAATCTTTTGTGTTTCGTATGAGCATGTTATTTCCACAATAAATGATTATCTCCCTATATGTCATCTAATAGCCTCTTCTTAATTTCTTTGATAATTTTTTCTTCAATTTCACTATTTATTGCATATTCACTAGTGTTTAGTGACCGGATTCTTTATTTTTCAAGAAAAAATATTGGATAAACTTTTGTATGATTAATAGCTCTAATTATTTTTTAGAAGATGAAAAAATAAAGGAAAGTATTGATAACCTCTTAACTATTTTTGAATTATTTAGTTTCTCTTTTTTGTATTTTCAAAATCCCTCTTCAATATAAGTGGGAATTCATAATGGTTATTCCATTCCCTCTCCAAAGTGATGTTAATTCATTCCTCCATATTTTTCATCCATGGACAACAACTAACTTTATGATATTTTTTTAACATAAGGGAGGTCAGAAGATACTTGAGTGTCAATAAAATCAGAGAATGAAAAGTCCAGTAAAGAGTATACCTTAATGATTTATTATTTTAATTCTTCTTCAATGTGAAAATCCACTAATAAAATGACTTTTTGTGTGAACAATGGTACTTTTTATTTTTCTTCAATCTCTCCAAGTTCTATCTCTACCATGGTTTTCATGATAAGTGGGAACTTTAAATTAGATTCATCTTTCATTATAACCTGATAGTCTTCTTATTTTTCTTCTTCCAAAGGATAATGAAGTGTCTTTGAGTTCATATTATCAATTCTTCAATCCATACATGTTAATGGGTTGTTCATGTTTTTCTTTCTATACTAGGGAAGATTTGTTGAGTTGAGCCAGGTTATCCATAAATTCTTACATTTACATTTTATTTTTCTCTTCTTTTTTACTTCTTCCTCATCCAAGTTAGTCTTGTGTTGGATATTGTATATGTTTATCCTCCCAGGGAACCTATGGGACATATGGGAAGAAAAATTAGTCATAAAATAAATTTTCAATGTGTGGGTTTAGGAATTCTTCAATTTTATCAATACCATTAATCTGGGAAAAAAATTTGTGATCCATTATATATAATGTTCACCTTTAACTATTTTTCCTAGAGTAGATAAAATAAGAAAGAAAGAAATAGAAATGAATAAAAATAGGAAAAAAACTAATTAAAATTTTATTAAAGATAGTGAATACCCAACCCTTCACCCAAATATAGGCACCAAGTTGATCACATAATTGTCACATACCTCAGTCAAATAGAGTTTATATGTACTCCTAATATATCCTAGTGACTAATTGGTGTTGTATCTTAAGCATTATGGTTTTGGAGTTTCACTATCTTAATCAATTATGTGTTTTTGTTATTGTCTTTAATGTATTGAAATAGGATATAAATTAAGGGTGTTTGTTTTGATGAATGATAATAGAAAAAATAAAAATGTGGGATGGAATGTATGCAAGAATGGGAGACACCCCTATGTTCAACATTGTGATCCTTGTCACAAAACCTTGACCCTTTAATTCTATTCTCTATGTCTGTCAGTAGGCTACACATAGATTTAAAACTTAAATTGTGTGAATGAACATCACACTCAAGGAGAAGTTATTATGTGATCATCTCATCACTCCCTCAAATTGGTCACAATCATGATCCATATTCCATTTAGATCACTGCTCCCATTATATAACATTGACCTGAACAATGGGAGAGAAAATTGTTTTTAATAGTACCAAAGAAAATCAAAAGTTGAGATACATGAGGTATGATCATCTCCTCATCCTCTCACTATCCAAATATTCGTGAAACAAAGTAAAATAAATAAAGTAGGGTTCATGGACTCTATTTATCATGCTGACCTAACTGATTATGAAACCAGTAGCCAGACTGGTCGCTGCATGGTCTTAAGCGTGCCTCCCTGTACACTAGAGGGTGACAACTAGTGGATAGGGTCCAATGATGATATAGTGGGGAGACTATACCCTCATGATTAGACTATCATAGTGGAATATGAGATAATTACTCAATCAATTAATATAAGAAACAATCAAAAATACATAAGGAGTAGTGGAAGAATATAATATACTAAATAAACATGGAAAATTAAAAATAAAACCATGCATTCATTTCCATGAGATGCTATAAAATCCAAATAAGTAATCATACAATAGGTAGGTATAACACAATACACGAATGATAAAAAAAACCCAAGGGAAATTTCCATGAGAATTCTGATTATTAGCTTAGTCTCGTGCTTCTAAACTCTCATGTACAATACACAAAACATGAAATAAACAATGGACGTGAATCTGTAACCATGAGGTCTTTTTTGGTACTCTAATGCAATGGAATCATGAATAAGGTGTGGGATTCAGTATACCACCACTAATGGTGTCTAAAACTATCCATTCCATGAATATAAAATACAAAAAAATTAGGTAAAGAGGTAAATAAATAAAATTAAATAAGTTGGTTCAGGTCCCTCAGGGACACCTGGCTGACAATACCTACTTTGACCTAAGATGGATATGTTTGAACCATAGTAAACATGTAAAAATATAATATGATTGTAATAATGGGACATCATAAATCAAGAAGCATAAGTGGACTGACCATATGCATGTAATTTGACTTGGAAGATGCATCCCTTGGATGACAAATATGAATTCTCGATCCTTAATATAAATTTCAATTGAATTTAATAAGAGGAACCCTAATCTCATCCAAGGTGACCCGAAAAGGAATCTGAAGTATCAGTCCAAGGGTGTTATAAATACACGACGCCATAAGATTCCATCGAAGAGGGTCCACAAATGGAATCCCAAGTATCACTCTCAGCATGGTGTGAATTAAAAACCCTTCAAGCCTATCCCTAGTATCTCACATAGGGGTTTGAGTATTTTTTGTGGAATGGTATGACCATTTTTCCACCAAGCCTGTATATGTGGTTTCTCCTAGGGAAATTTTATCACTCATATAGAGGTAGATAATCCACCAGTGAGCCCATCCAAGGAATACCAAGTATCGCTCCTAGCATATTTATAATTCAAGTAACCTATGAGGCCATCCCTAGAGTTTCATAAAAATAAAACCCAAGTATCGCTCAAGTCATGATACAGTCTCAAAACCCTATGAACTTTCCCAATGCATTTTGTAAGGAGCAACCCAAGTATCTGTCAATACACCCATAATTCATTTAATCATTTAAATTAATTGTGAATAAGTCCATGTTCAAAACATGTAATACCACTATTAATGTAATTTAATAGGGCCACTCCCATTTACAAATTCAATAAATAATAATAAATTCCTTGTACTTAAGAATATCACCACCCATTACAGGGAAACTAAAAGGTACCTGCCCATAAATATGTCACTTGATTCATTAAGTGGCCCTTTAAGTTATTAAGGAATTGAAAGCATTGAATAAATGTAATAAGTATAGGAGAACTCCCATGGAATATGACACCATACATGCAATGGTACAAGATAGGACATGCTAGCTTTCATTCCATACAAAATCGTCATGTTCATTCCTAAATAATTAATTCATAACCACTTAGGAGATGGTTTGGACATAGAGGGATAACATAGTGGAGTATCACACCCTTCCACATTCCAATTAATCAACCCAATTACATTTTATAACACATCACACCTTAATGATTAGTTTCATTAGAAAACAATTGATAAAGTAAATACATTCAAGGAACACACCATTAATAGGAGTTAGAACATGAGGTCCATAACCTTCATAAATTTATGTTTCATATATAATGGCTCCCAAAATTAGGTCATTAGGTTCAACATAATTAATTTCATATTTAAATGGCATCGCATGGAAATACCGGCACACATCATAACATAATACTTTATAAATAAATGAAAATTTTGGTAAAAAGATATATACCACCTACCTTATAACAAGGACACTTCACTTGTCCAATATCAGGGCTTAAATCGAGCATGTTTGAGGGAAATCAATGAAACAGAAAAAAGAACCTGAAAATAGGGTTAATTATCTTGCACCATGATAGAATTTAAGATGGAGAGAGAGAAAAATAATAGAGGGAAGTAGAATCATAGAATTATTTAGGTTTATCCAACACACCTGATGGTGCTTGAATCTGACACCGGATGGAAGAGATCTCCTCAAGCCTAGTAAGCGAGGAGGAGAAACCCACAGAGAGCTACTACACATGGAGGATGAGAAGAAAATAGGGGAGAAGAAAAATAATAAGCATGGGAACTTGGGTAAAATAACCCCTTTAAATGAGATGCATGGTTCGGACCCATGGTTGGCCAAACCATGTGCCCAAGTTTGCTTAGCACTGCCCAAGGAACCCCATCACACGAGCTGGTCATAGCACCTACATAGCTATCCTGCTCGTCTTGCATGATTATAAAAAACTATGTGAGACCTCCAACTTCATTGGATCATCTACACGATTTCACCTAGTGAGCTGCGCATTTTCAGAAAAATTGTGCGCCCTTACCAGCTTCTCCCGGTTTTGAGTTTTCAGAGCCTACCACTCACAAAACTCAACGAAACGCCTTGGACTCCTATTGACCCATATACCAAGACTAAAAACAAAAAAATTAAGTGTTAAAAATCTTGAAATTTCATTCTTAAGATTGATTTACAATTTGGTTTATCCACAAAACTGAAAATTCATGTTCCATTAGAAATTTCATCTGGTCCAAATACATGGGACACTACACTCTGTATCATTTGTAATATTTTAAGGGTGATCCTTAGGTTAGATTCTCATCATTGAGAGTTTTAGAGATTCGGAGACTTTATATGGGTGAAAAAAATGAAAAATATAGGGAGGGAAAGAACAACACAATTGAGCTGAATGAAAATATATTAAAATTGAAAATGCAGAATCTATGATCAGAAGTTGTTGAATCTTCCAACGTGGGTAATATGAGAATTATTTACAAACAAAAAATTTCTTTCCTAAATTTCAGTATAGAAACCATAGAACTTATCCTTACTTGTATAGGTTCCATTTTCATATCTTCAAGGGTCATGATCCATTCATTTGAGAGAATCTGAGTGAATATAATTTTTGGAAATATTACTCCCACTATCGATTCAATACAGGTATGAGAAAAATTAGAGAAAAACTTTTTCTATACTTTTTGGATTCAGTTGAACTCTTTATGAATTTTATCATCAACTATGTTCTTATAAATTTTAGTTGCATTGAATGAGAGTTTTATTCGGTTTGATTTTAGCATTGCACGTGATGGAAAGGAGGCCCTTTTTGGATTCATCTTTTTACTTCATGAAAACATATGGAACAATGGATTGTGTGGATAATTTGATCGGTGTTGCATTGGTACTTAGTTATTCACATATATAGCTTAATGTTTCTCAAATCAAATTCCAGTTAATGGCTAATGTTTTCATGTTGTTTGGATCAACCATGATCATGGATGGATGTTAAGTTGCAATACTGGGTTTGACTGATCAGCCATTAAAATGTGGGTGACAAGGGGGATGGTCAGTGCCTCTGGGTTAAAATTGAATATTTTTAGGCTTATTAAGAAAATTGATCAAGAAGTTGGTGTGCAGGAATATTCACACTTTTATTTAGTGATTGGGGATGTCAAGTTTCCCCACCTTTTTCAAAATACCTACACAGGAGCATAGTCAATAGCCAAAAAATTAAAAACTTTAGTTTCACTCCAACATTCTCAGTTAGATTGAATCAGTTCTGGTAGAATCATTGATTGATTTTTTTTCTAGATCTAGCAGGGATGGATCAAATTTTTCCCATTCTTAGTTGGCTTCAGATCTTCTTCCTCCTCAATAATACTATGGAGTAGCTCGGTAGTTCTGGTTTGGAATCAAAGGTTTCATATTTAACTCCTGGCTATGGTGTGATCAGCTACTACAGAGGCCTTTAGTTCATCTTCAATAGTGGTATGGCTACATCAGAATAGGAAACACTTCTTCTTCTCTGGTCATCTTCATTGTATGGCTAGTTTCATATCTGGTTCAACACAAATGGTAAGGTCTTCATCAACTGATGACATAGTTCCTTCTCTTCTAGCTTAAGGTTTTTAGAGGGATGAGAATCATAGTAGGTTTATGTATCGAGGAGGGTGGGGTGCAGATGATGTATCTTATCCATGGTTATTTAGTAATCGGGGAGAGGTAACATGGGATACCTCTGGAGAAGCATGTACAGTAGGTTAATGGGAGGATAGGTTGATGGGATGGGCCCAGTGATTATGTTTAATTTATAGAGCCATTTGGAGACCGTCAAATTTCTAATATACTTTTCAAAAATATTTTCATTTAATGTGATATTTTTTTAATTAATTTCCAAAAAATAGAAATAATAATTTCATCATTAAAATAAATAATTTCCATTTCATTTCAAATTTATCTAAATCAACCAATTTAAAATATGATTTTTTAAAAACAACACCAATTTATACAATTCAAAATATCAATATAATTCAAATTGAAAATAAAAATTCTCAATTAATTTTTTTAAAAAATTTCAATTTCTATTTAAAAAAAGAAAATTATTTCTTCTTAATTTATATAAAATAAATAAATAAATCATTAAAACTAATAATTTATTCATTTATCAATTAGGTTCTAGAATTGACAAAGTTTAAAAAAATAAAAAAAAATCCCCAAGGTTTGGATAAAATTAGGTGTATTTTCAATGATTAATAAACAAAAATGTTAAAATTTTCATCTTACATCAGTGTATATATATATATATATATTCTCTATTTTTTCTGGATATTCTTGGTTTATTTGATGGTTTTTTTGAGAAATATTGATGCATAAGTATTGGTAATAAAATTTATTATATATTTATCACCCCAAAATAGTTTGTGGTATTCTATTTATCTTAAAGATTTTTTTTCATATGACATAATTATAAAAAAAATAGAAATTTACTTTTTTTATCAAATTAACTCAGTTAAATATGTATACTAATTTTTTTCATTATTTACATGATTTTATTTTTATTTATACATTCATTATAGATTAATATATTTTCTATAAAGATTTAAAAATTAACTTTACTTAAATACATAATCAAGATTAATAATCATTTATTTCTTCTTTATAAATCAGATATGTATTTGAAATTTTTTATTATTATTTTGGATGAGATGTTCCATGCAAGATAGTTCCTTTTTTAATCATATTTTCTTACAAACTAAGAGTTGAATGATTTGAAAAGTGAATTAAAGTTTTTTTTTCATATACCATGATATTTTCATGCTTGAATCATACTGTTATTGTACGAAATGGGGGTATTATTTTTTTACCTATATATTGATCAAAAAAATTATTCTGTGTTTATATTAAATAAATTCACGATTTCATCAAGATTGATTGCATTTTTTTTCTATGTATCATGATTCATGTTAGCATTAATGGTTATTAATTATCCAAAGAAGAAATATATAGCATGATCATTAATTCATTTGAGATGTATCATTGAATGGTGATAAATTTTGATTCCATGATATCATTAAAAATTCACTTAGGTAGATTTATCATATTCATTCTTCTATATTCTATGACATTGTGATTTATTAAAATAAATTACATTGAAAATTTATTTAAGAATTCCTATATTTCATTGATATTAGTATTAAATTAGTTTACTTCAATTTTTATGGATAGTTATCAGAAAAGATAAACCATGATGGAATGAAAACAGTGAATTAAATGGATTTCAATTCCCACATCAATGCCAATGTTATGATATCTTTATGTTGATGTTATGTTTCATGCTCTATGTAATCCAATCAGGACATGTGAGTGACTATTCTAAGGCCTCCTCAGTTCCTAGTTGCAGATGTTTTCAAGCAGGTTTAACTTTGATTGGTGAGATCATTTGGTTCAATGTGAACCATGATGGTGATAGTGAGAGTTGATATGTGAGAGAAAAAAATTGTTAATAAAGTTTGAAGGATTTTCATGTAAAGTTGTTTGGAGTTTGATCTTTTTTAATCTTGTTTAGGGATTCATGTAATTTCTTGGAGTATGAACATGTTTTTAAATTCTATTTTATTATATAATGAGAGCTTTCCAAAAAGAAAAATCCTCATTTATTGAATAAAAATAAAGCCACGGAAGTATAAAAGATGTATTTTTAAAGTATTCCCTCTTCCAGTGAGATAGTATCTCCCATGTAAATCATTAATCTAGATCATTTATATAGCAGTGATCTCTTTATTAGTGGTCCCATTAGACAAGTAATTTTCTCATGGTATGTATTTTTGATAATGTAGTTCATGGATGAAAGATCATCCACCCGGTTTCTCTATCTAGCAGTCATCTTCCTAGAGATATAAATATTAACTTTACTGACTGCTTACACCATAGTAGTGGAGTCACATTCAAGCCACAAGTTGATGTAGACCAATTTCTTTGAATATTCCACCACATTAATTATCCAAAGAATTTCAACATCAAGGGATGTATTAACTCCATAAGGACCATTGAGTCATCCCAAAGATTTACCTTTTTCATTTCTGAAAATTTCAACATAACTAGAAGGACCTATATTTCTTCATGAAGCTCCATCTGTATTGAATTTGACCCATCTAGGGAGTGAAAGGGTCCACATGACTTCCAAGGTTCATGAAGGCAAATGATATTTACCTTTAATGATGAATCACTTATTTGTTTTTATTTTTTTAAAATACTAATAATATTATCAGCACATAAATATCTCACATGAATCCATTGTTAAACATTTTGACCAATATATATATTATCTATTATAATTATTATAATTATAACAGAACTCTTTTATCTATATTAATATTATTTAATGAAACGGTTTTTACCAAAAATGTAGTGATAAGAACATATCTGTTACTAAAACGCATTAAAAAAAATTTACTTTACCAATAGATATGAACTTGTTGTAAAAAGTTAAAAAATTTTGTATTAGAGTAGTGATGAATCATATTATATTTTAAAAGTATGTTTATCAAGTATATTTTTGGTTATTTCCATGTTAAAATGAGTTTTTCAATTATTATAGATGCCCTTTTCCAAGTGAAAATGCTTGAGGAAATGAAGGAGCTCATTCTGGTAGCCCTCTGAAAAAAATTTAAGATTGGTCCTTCAATTTACAGCTTGTTTATTTATACCCTATATAGAACTAATAGAGTATAAAGTGCATATTTGAACCATGATAAAGGCAATAAAAACAAAAAATTTGTTTATAAAACCATGTATGTTGACTTAATACATGATTTTTATTTCTCCCATTGGGGAAGAATTGTTGTTGATATATTAAATGAAATATTAGAGAACATAAAATACCCTACAAGGGAATTATTAATAGATTTAATTAAATGTTCATATCATATGGAGGATCCATAAAATTAGTTTTTCCAATTTCATAATATTTAGTAATCCTGGAAAGATCATTTATATCAAACTTATAACATTTTCAAAGACCTTGATCAACATGTACAAAGACCAAATATTGTATTAGAAGTATTTGAGGTAAAGTTTGGATGTGGGATTCAACATGATTTAATCTATGTAATTATGTTATTACATAGATATCTAATTAGTAGTCAAATCCCCAATCTTCTAATTAAATGTACTACCTTCGTAACTCAAGTATTCTTTCCTATGGTAAAATTAAACACTTCCCATTTTCATCTCATCATATCTCAAATCCAATCATGAGATGATGCTTCTAGATATCCTAAGTAGGTATAATAATTTAATTAAATGGACCTTTCTTGACATTCCTCATATTATCCCACTCATTGGAACCCAAAGTATTATTCTATAACTTTATTCTAAACCATGTCAGTAACCTCAATGAATACTCAATCCCAGTCTCATAGAAGTAATAAGGAAAAAACTTCTAAATATATTGAAAGTAGGTATAATCTACCCTCTTGTTGAGAGTGAGTGGGTGATAACTATCTAAGTGGTTCCTAAAAATGATGGAATTACCATGATTACCAAGATTATGGTGATATTCTCCCCAAAAGGATTAGTAGGGGAT
The DNA here is from genome assembly GCA_963277665.1 of Viscum album. Lineage (NCBI taxonomy): Eukaryota > Viridiplantae > Streptophyta > Magnoliopsida > Santalales > Viscaceae > Viscum > Viscum album. The sequence goes on from OY728126.1 coordinate 1,674,791,810, forward strand.
GGAGAGTGTGTATTGACTATAGTAATTTAAACTCTTACACCAAGAAAGACCATTTTCCCTTTCCCTTCATTGATCAAATCCTTGAAAGAGTGGTAGGCCATGAGTTATACTAGTACTTAGATAGATTCTTATGGTATAATCAAATTGAGGTATCCTTATAAGATTATATAAAAACAAGCTAAAACTATTTAAAACTCTGAATCATTCCCATGCATCATGGAATATTTTTCCCTCTACTACAAGAAAATTGTCGTTTAGCGGCGGTTTTTTCGCGGTGGTTTTTAAAACCGCCGCTAAACGCGTTTCGGGCCGCCATTTCGCGGCGGTTTTTAAACCGCAATGAAATGCCAAAAAACTTATTTTATTTTTATTTTTATTTTATTTTTTAAAATTTTATTCGAGGATAAGTGGCGGTTTTTTAAAAAACCTTCGCGAAATAGCGGCGGTTTCGGTAAAACCGCCGCGAAATGAAATGAAAAAATAAAAAAACACGAGAAACCCCGAAATCACTAAAACGACCATAACTTTTGATCAGGGCGTCCGTTGAAGCGCCACGACCAGTCAAATCGAATCTCATGAAGAGATATAGAGGCACATATAATCAAAACTGTGAGATGGTCTAAGGTGCGGAAGATATTAGAGTTATAAGAAAGTTGAAAAAAGTTCTCCAACTTCAAACGACCATAACTTTAGTTCCGGGTGTCCGTTTGGACTCTACCACATATCAAATCGAAGCCAACGAAGAGAGCTACGCACTATTTTAATAATAGCAAGCTTCTGTCGTGTTTCTCGACCCCAAAAACCCCTCTGAAGGCCTCCAAAACCCTGTTTCTGTCACCGGTGTCCCGTCGAACTTGTCTTCAAACGGACCTAACATTCGATCCGCATGTCAGTTCGGCCTCCTCCACCTGCCAGATCATAGCTCGTTATATGAGCTTCATTTTGACTAGTCACGGCACCCACATGCACTCCTAGATCATATGTTATGGCTTTTTTAGTGGGTATCGGGTTTGTTATGTTTTTCAATGCCTCGTTTCTAGCACCCGTTCCCCGTCAGCTTATTTTTAAATGGTCGTAACTTCGGATCCGCCTGTCCATTTGGACTCTTTCACCTTTCAGGTTAAAGATCGTTTCAGGATCTTTGATTTGATAGGTCGCAGATCTAAAACAGACTCTCGGATCATAAGTTATCTCCGTTAATGTGAGTCTAATGTTTTTGTCTCTTTATGACCGTTTTGACGGGTTCTAACGGTTGCTCCATTTATTACTATTTATTTGGGTTTCCATGACTTGTTATCTTTATCAATGGTTTTTTGTGGGTTATTATGATGATTATGTTGAATTGTTAAGGAGTTTTCCAGAGTTGTCACGAGTTTTCATGCGTTCTCAATCTTTCTAATGCCTCATTCTACAAATGCTTCTCCATCCTTTTTTCATGCGTTTTCATGATTTTTCATCCCTTATCACGTCTTTTCATAATTTTTCATGTGTTTCCTTTATTATTTATTATTTATTATATATTTATTATTTATTATTTATTATTAATATTTAATATTTATATTTATTATTTATATTTATTATTTATATTTATTATTTATTTATTTTTTATTTTTTATTTATTTTTTATTTTTTATATTTATTTATTATTTATATATATTTATTATTTATTATTTATATTTATCTATTATTTATATTTATATTTATTTATTATTTATTATTTATTATTTATTATTTATTTATTTATTATATTTAATTATTATTTATTATTTATTATTTATTATTTATTATTTATTATTTATTATTTATTATTTATTATTTATTACTTATTATTTATTAATTATTATTACTAATAATAAAATATTATTAATAATAATAATATTTGTTACTGGTTATTTATTATTTATTTTTTATTTTTTATTTTTTATTTTTTATTTTTTATTTTTTATTTTTTATTATTTATTCTTTATTATTTATTATTTATTATTTATTATTTATTATTTATTATTTATTATTTATTAATTATTATTTATTTGTGATTTTTGATTTATTAATTATTTATTATTTATTATTTATTATTTATTATTTATTATTTATATTTATATATTATTTATATTTACTTATTATTTATTATTTATATTTATTTATTATTTATTATTTATATTTATTTATTATTTATATTTATTTATTATTTATTATTTATATTTATTTATTATTTATTATTTATTATTTATTATTTATATTTATTATTTATATTTATTATTTATATTTATTATTTATATTTATTATTTAGTATTTATTATTTAGTATTTATTATTTATTATTTATTATTTATTATTTATTATTTATTATTTATTATTTATTATTTATTATTTATTATTTATTATTTATTATTTATTTATTATTTATTATTTATATTTACTTATTATTTATTATTTATATTTATTTATTATTTAATATATAAATTTATTTATTATTTATTATTTATATTTATTTATTATTTATTATTTATTATTTATAATTTTTTATTATTTATATTTATAATTATTATTTATATTTATTTATTTTTTATTTTTTATTTTTTATTTATTATTTATTATTTATTATTTATATTTATTTATTCATTATGTATTATTTATTATTTAATATTTATTATTCATTATTGATTATTTATTATTTATTGTTTATTATTTATTATTTATTATTTATTATTTATATCTATTATTTATTTATTATTTATTATTTATATCTATTATTTATTTATTAATTATTATTTATTATTTATAACTATTATTTATTTATTATTTATTATTTATTATTTATTATTTATTCTTTATTATTTATTATTTATTATTTATTATTTATTATTTATTATTTATTATTTATTATTTATTATTTATTATTTATATTTATTTATTATTTATATTTATTTATTATTTATTATTTATATTTATTTATTATTTATTATTTATATTTATTTATTATTTATTATTTATATTTATTTATTATTTATTATTTATTATTTATTAATTATATTTATTTATTATTTATTATTTATTTTTTATTATTTATTATTCATTATTTATTATTTATTATTTATTATTTATTATTTATTATTTATTATTTATTATTTATTATTTATTATTTATTATTTATTATTTATTATTTATTATTTATTATTTATTATTTGTTATTTATATTTATTAATTATTTACGTGTATTTATTATTTATATTTATTTATTATTTATTATTTATTATTTATTATTTATTATTTATTATTTATATTTATTTATTATTTATATTTATTTATTATTTATTTTTATTTTTATTTTTATTTTTTGTTTTTTATTTTTTATTTATTATTTATTATTTATTATTTATTTATTATTTATATTGAATTATTATTTGTTATTTATATTTATTTATTATTTATTATTTATTATTTATTATTCCTTATTTATTATTTATTATTTATTATTTATTATTTATTATTTATTATTATTGAGTTTATATCTATTATTTATGTATTATTTGTTTTTTCAATTAATATATATAAGTATATTAAATTCTGTTTATTAACCACATGGCGAGCTTGCTGGAGTGGTAAAGTCTTTGGAAAATATGCAAGAGATTAGAGGTTCAAATCTCACCAAACGCAGAATTTCTTTATATTGCATGTGCATGTGCATGGGATGTGCATGCATGGATAAATAAAGTAAATAAAATAAATATGAAATAAAATAAATAAATAAAATAAATAAAATAAATAAATAAAATAAATACGAAATAAAAAAATAAAAAATAAATACGAAATAAAATAAATAAATAAAATAAATAAATAAATAAATAAATAAATACAAAAAATAAATAAATAAAATAAATACTAAATAAATAAATATGAAAAATAAATAAATAAATAAATTAATTAATTAATAAATATATAAATATATAAATAAATATATAAAATTAAAAATAAAAAAAATTAAAAAAAATATCAAAAATATCAAAAATAACAAAAATAAGAAAAATAAAAAAACCGTCGCTAAATCATTTAGTGGCGGTTTAAACCGCCGCTAAAAAACTGCTGCGAAACGTTCTGCGACAGTTTTGAAAACCGCCGCGAATAGTTTCCCGACGCACGATTTCGCGGCGGTTTTTCAAAACCACAGCCAATCGATTGAGCGGCGGTTTAAACCGCCGCTAAATGCCTTTTTTGCCGTAGTGCTCATATTGAATAAATATAGTTATTTTTTGAATTGTCTTCTTAGAATTTCCAAGAGGATATAATTTTCTCACAAAATTACTAAAAAATTGGTACCATCTTTCAAAAATCACTTCATTCATTTGATAGAGCCGAATACTAGAATATTCCTTAATGAAAATTGGGAAAACACTTGGTTTCATTTCAACTTCTCAAAACCCTCTATATTGATTTTTATGCACCACACTATATAATTAATGAATTTATTCAAGAGATTTTTCATTAGTTAATTCTTTGTATGATGGAATTATAGAAAAACAAGAATGTTTAACCTCATATTTTCTAGACCTATGGTATTTCATAATACATGATGGATTGTTATAAACTACATCACATGAAAATATTTAATCCTTACTTTCTCTAATAAATCATTTATAGGTTAAGGTGGATTATTGAATATAATTTTATTATTCTTCATATTCTCACAATTATCATCCATTTTTCTTGTCTTCTATTTTATGGAACTTAGATGTCTATGAATTTCAAGAGTAATGGGCTCTAATATTTCAGTTTTGACTAAGTTTTCCATCATATAATAGATTTATTGAATAGATAATTTTGATTACCATTGAGAGTATATTTCATAATTCTTATTTATTCATCTTGAGAATTTATTAATACTTCTTGGTCATAAATTATTTCCTCCAAAATGGCATAAAAATAAGATGATAAAATTAACTAATTCTCAATAGATTAATTATTTATATTTTTTTTAAAAAAACTAGTATAGTTGAGAGAAGGGTTTATCCATAGTGATGGACATACAAATGTGTGCATGTGTGACAAATGAAATAATAAAGAATGCAAAAAACATAGAATTAATTTTAGATGAGGAAATTTATGATTATGATAAATATTTTATGATATCAAAGGGTACATGGGAGGGCATCCCAAACCTGATATAGGAGGGTACATTTGAGGGCATCCCAAGCCTAAAATAAGAGGGTATAAGGGAGGGAATCCCAAGCCTGAAGTATGTACGCTAGTGGCTTGCCCAAGCCTAACATGTTGCGAAGGTCTTAGAAGATATATTTGACATAGGGTTTTTACATTCTTATATATATGCCACAATTCTATATATTACTCCTATGTTATGCTTTCATGTATTATAATCTTGATTTCTTTATGATTCATATATTATGAACTGCAAATCATCATGCCATGATTCATGTTTATGATCTTTGATATGTAGGGTATGATATTTTAATAATCATGATCATGTCCTCATAACCTTATGTTTATGATATGCTTACACATTTCCTTTATTTACCCTTATTGAGAATTTGAGCTCACCCCTTTCTTATGTTTCCCTTCCCTGGGTTATGATGGAAGGTTTTTAAGTAAAATTATTATGGGAGAAGATATTTTTGGGAAACATAGAAGATATTTCACTGAGTTAGAAGAGTTTTTTTCATTTTTCCAAAGGCACTAAACTAATATGATCTTTGGGGATCTATTTTTTTAATGTTTTAAGTATTTCTCAAAAGAGATATAATTTCTATGTATGTCAATCCTAGGTTGTTATAGTTGGTATTAAAGAAAAGGTTTAATCAGACTTTGGAAACTAGGATGTTAAATATTTAAAAAAATTCCTAGGGATTTTTGTAAGGATGTATCTTGGGATGTATCTAAGGATAAGTCTATGGATGAATAAAATTATAACAAAATTTTAAAGAATTTTGGTAAAGGATGGAGAGAGTGGTTTCCTATAATTATATCCCTATTTAGATAATAAAAGTGTATGTGGATCTGGCATAGATTTACCTAGGGGTAAAAACTATAAAATGGTTTTTTGGGCCAAACTCAAGCCTAACCCGGTATATGAAAATGGGCCTTATTACACACCTGGTTTAAAACTCCTAGGGGATATTATTTGGAAATTCAAAAACTCTTCATGAACTATCATGAAGGATTTAAATAGAATTTGGCTATGAATAACCTAGGAAAAAACCTAAGGTTTCATATATTAAATAAGGTGTCATAAATTAGACATCCTGTAATTAGTTTTTCATTATTATGTGGTTCCTCAATGTGATTATTGTTTCTTACTATATGCTTTCAGTTTTAGTAAATGGATGGAACCTGAAGTAATTGCGTTAATAGTGATTGCAATGGACAATATAGTGATTTTACTCCTGTGAAACCTAATGCTATGGGAGTTGAAATGAAAAATATTATTGCTATACTCACCCAAATAATTCAAACTATGAACCACTTTGGAATCACAAATGATAAAATAAGGGAAAATATTCTTTTGAGTCTTTTATGAGTAAAAACCTACCTTTTTTCAATAGTTCTTCTACTACACTTGTTATTGAACAATGGATCAGTACCACTAAAAATATATTTTCAACTCTCCAATGTTCAGAACATGAGAATGTCATTCTAGATAATTATCGATTATAATTTGAATTAGATCAGTGGTAGACTTTAATCAAGAATACAAGACAGTAATATGAAATTGACTCCATGGAATGGGATGAGTTCAAGCACTTATTATTAAATAATTAGTTTATTTTTATTCTTCATATGAATATAGAAAAGTAATTTATAAATATTAAGAAGAAGGATGATAAATCTATTCATGCCTATGAAGAAAAATTTTCAAGGCTTATAAGGTACTCTTCGGGTATTATCATTCAAATAAAAAGTAAAATTAATCAATTATTTGGTGGTCTCATACCTAGTATTCGAATGTCCTTGGATATAATAGACTTTAGCAGCTATGAATATGTTTTTAGATTTTCAATAAATGTGAAAAACAAGGTTGGAGTTTTGTATCAATCTCATGATTTTGACCACAAAAGGAAGATGGAGTTTAATGGAAAATATAAAAATAATAGAGAAAAGAAAATTAGCCTTCCATTATGAACAAATTGTGGGGAGAAACATGAAGGGAATTTTCTTAAGGGGAATACTAAATTATTTAAGTATGGAAAGTAATTTCATCGTGTGGATGAATTTCTAAGTAATGGTAGGATGTTTTCTAATGATGTGAATACTAATAAATCCACACAAAATGAACCTTCCACACTTTAGTGATTCAATTTCATGGAATTTGGCCATTATGCAAACAAGTTCCCCAATCCAAGGACTAATGTGAATGATAAGACACAAAAACATCTGAAGAGAAAGAAAAATGAAAACATTATGCTATCATAATGGATGAATTAAACCATGATAAATAAAAAATATTTATCCTACCCTCATTAGTTAGGAATTTCGTGTTTGATTTTGTATGAATAGTCCCTATAAAATTCTTATTATTCATCCTTTGGTGATATTTAATGTGATTATATTCCCTTACATGGATTATGGAATATAAAAATAACATTTTATATTTTATCAGTACAATGATGGACCCAATTTTCAAATGAAAATATTTCTGGTATAAGATAAAAACTTGTTTAAGGAATAAAGGGTGAATTATATTTTGGAAGGGGTACAAGTTTAACCATTTGTGGAAAGTTTAGATTAAACAACAGATGAATTTTGTGAGATTAAATTATTATATCTCCACATGAGGATTTATGCATATTGTATAACCTATGCTTACAAGATTTTTTTGGTTATAACTAATGATAGATGGGATGTCTTATCATGGATCTCATGATCTGTTAGTGCTTCGGGAATGAAAATTTCATCTTTTTTAGAAAGAGGTGAGACATGAAAAAGAGTAAGATTTTACTTAATAAAATAAGTATATCTTCTCATGAGAAAAATTTCAACCCTATAGAAATGATCTTCAAACCAAAAAGGTTATCCTAGTACCTTCTTTTTCAATGAATCAAATGGTTTCTTAGATTATCACAGATTTAGGGCTTTGTGAGTGTTAACATTCTCCTAACAATGTTCCCTATCACTATTCATCAGAACAAGATAGTTATATTTCTATTTAATTTCCATGTTTTCACTTTCTACCTATGTTCTCCTATGTTGAAACCCAGTTATGAGTTAATCTGGGTAACCATAAAGTTTTCAACTTTCCTTTTCAAAAAAAAAGTTTTAGTATTCATTTTTACGATGTGGGTTTCTATGAGGGAAACATTCATGTATTAATATATTAATAACCTAGATGAATTTCAAGGGATAAATTCATTTTAAGCAGGGTAGAATGTAACAACCTGAGATTCTGTGAAATATATTTTTTAAATTAATTTAATTTTTTCAATATTTTGTATTTCACACAATACTTAATATAGCTTTTTTTATATGAAAAATACTATGTCTAGATTACGTTATACACAAAACCAAGTCTATATTATGCTAAATGAAACACTTAGATTATATTGTGACATACAAAACACTATTCTTGGCTTGTGTTGCACATAATTTTTATTTTCATAGCTTACATTGCATGCAAGACTGAGTTTTACCAAACAATAATATATTATTAAAATATTCTTATGTAATATATATTAAGATATAACCTAGCTGTTAAATTTGAAGATATGAATAGTATTATCTAAATTATGAAAATATAACATTTATAATATGAATTCATTGGTAACTAATTAATTAGAAATGAAAATATATACCAATTGATTATAAAGGATATGGTTTTATTTTTATGCCCCCAAAGTCGTGTTGTCTTAATAAATTAAATTAATTATTGAATGATACTATTTAAATATATATTTTATATATTCTATCAAATATTATTTATATTAATCCAATAGATTTTACTATCATGATACAAGATCTAACCCAATCCTATGCATAAAAATATATATTTTTCAAAAGGGTTATTTTATTTCTTTTTAATGGTAAACCCATTTTAAATCTATTTTTGGAACTTTTAGAATTTTTATATGAAAAAATTAAAATTATTATTTAAATTTATAGTATTAAAATATATTTTGGTTGATTTTTTTTTATTTTTCTGATAACATTTATTTTTGGACGAATTGTGAAAAATACGGAATTTAAATTGAAAACAGCATTTTCATCAAATTAATTTATAGTGTTTAATTATATTTTTGATTCATTTTAAAGTAATATTATATCAAAAATTTTATCATTTAAAATTATTTAGGCTATTGGAATCAATTTTACATTGAATTTAGATATAAAAATGTTTCAATATTTTGCATGTTATAATATTAATAACATGTTTTCTCACCCCATCAATGGGATTAATTTTAAATTAATTTTTATCAATTCTATGTTATTAATATGGAAAAATGGATTCCATATTTAGAATCATAAGTTACAATTTATGTAAACATGTGTTTTTATTTTTGGATATTATGAATAGTAACTTTAGTAAAAAAATATTACCCCGATTAAGGGTAAATCGGGTAATTAAAGGTAAAAATAATTTTATAAATAATATAAAATTACCCTAACACTTATCATAATTTTATTTTATAAGTGTGTTTAGAAACAAATATTCCTTGGGATGATATTATTTCCACTTGTATCCACTTGGAAAACTTTAACACTTTTATAGTATTATATTGAAATGAAAGATAATTTTATCAGACTTTTGTTTTTAACAAGAGAATTATTTTAAATATGGTTTTATATAATGAATATTTTTGGATATAAATAGTATTTGTAAATATAAAAGGTTTTTATACATCATGGAAATTTATTTAAAATTTTTAGGAAATATATAATTAAATTAAATGGTGACATAATGATGATTCAGTAATTGTTTAATTAATGGGAGAATCAAATAAATGATATTAAAAAAATATAATTTGATATAAATAATTCCATCCATGAATTTTATGGATGAATTTGACATTTTGGTTATAATTTAAATTATTTTTTTCAAATATATCATGTTATGATATTTTTAAAAAGACAAGTAATGAATAGTATCAAAATTGTCATTATTAATATTTTAACATAAATAATATTTAATTAAATGATATAAAATTTATAAAAATATAATATTCATCCAAATAATTAGGAAAAGTCCTAAAATTTCATAAATGAATAATTTATGGGGTTTTTTTATTTTATAGAAACTATATTAACTCATAAGAAATAAAAATACAAGTTGTCACGGTAAGAGTTAAAGGGATCAGTTAAGGGATAAAGCTAAAGGATAAGGGTAAAAAAATGACATAAACATGTATAAAAATAATTGGTTTATATTATTTAGATATATACTCATCTTAGATTCAACATAACTCACTTTGGAGTCATGTTTAATTAGAAATTAATTTATATTAATTTAATATTTTAGGATATTTGAAGAGTACCCCTCCCCTCTCTTATAAAAGGGAACCTCTCCTTATCTTTTATTAACACATATAAATCCATTTGGATCAAAAAAAAACCCTTCCTATTTATCTTTAAAACTTCCTTCCATTAATCATATAATCCTTACTTTGGTCATAAATCCATCCACAAGATTCCTTTTGTGCAAATCAAAAGGAGATACCCAAAGAAGAGGTAATGTTCATCAAAAAATGTTTTTATTTTATTTATTCCTTGGACTCATTAAATTATTTTTATTTCATGTTTATATAAAAAACTTAGTATCCTAAATATAATGGGATGTTTTTATATTAATTTCTCTACCTACACTCACACACACTTCCATCTAATGGGTAACAAACTTATCATTCTTGTGTACGGTGAACTATTGCCTCACGAAATGATGTTGTTCGTTTTTTTCCTTTACCACATATTAGGATATTTAATTATGATAGAAAATATATTTTTATATTATATTTAATATATAATTAGTCCTTTGGAGTTTTAATATCATTCCTACCTTTTTACTATATAATATTTTGAGAAAATGATAATGTCGCTCGTGCATACGTATGGCCTACCATCTCCATGACGCGATGTGATTTGTTATTCACCTATATTTCATGGATGGTAATAAGGATGACTTTTTATGACTAGATATGTTTTATATTACATAAAAATTATTCTATAATTATAATATATCACATACTTTTCTTTATTTTAACTGGATAATAAAATTGAAATAGTGTTCATGCGTACATATGCCTTACCCTCTCCATGAACGGCATATTCCACTTCATATATCTATATTTTATAAGATTTATATAAATGTTTATATAATTAATATATATGATATATAATTAATTTGTTTAATTATAGAAATAATTAAATCATGATTTATGTAAAAGGATCAAGAATAAAAAGTCAAAACATATACGATAAACAAAGTCGTTGTTACGTGACACGTTACTTTAACATGGGAATTATTAATAAATAGGTAAATAAAGTCATAATTAAATCGTATAAGGTATTAAATATATGAATATTTTAATTTTTTGTATTTATATTAAACTTATAAATATTATAAAATATATTTTAACATTTTTTATGGAAATCAATACTTAGGGTAAGGGAATTTCATCTCACTTTTTATTTTCGTGAGATACATGCCATATTCACCAATCCCTTATTTTATATGGTGTATATACTAAAATATGACATGTTATATAATTTATTTTATTTATTTAATGATATTAAATTCTTTAATTTATGTTATTTTTTCATGGGGTTCATGATTCTAAAGTTACTCAAGTAATAAGGGATTTATTTTCCACTTTTATTTTTGTGGGACACATGACTTATATACTACTTATTCTTTCAAGGTGGTGTATCTACTATCCATGAATGTATTTTATGAGTCTTATACAGAATTATATAGTGTTTTAATATACATATAATTTTATTTCTTTCATGGGGAATAGAATTATACTAATTTTATAGTGATGAGTATTTATTTCACAATCTCGTCAATATTTGGGATTATTTCATTTTAAATCTTCCCTGAGGAATATTTATCTCCCACTTCTATATTTTCTAAAAATGTTTTAAAAAATGTTTTTTCCATTATCCAATAAATATTTAAAATTATTTTTACTAATGTTTTAATTTTTACTAAATTATTTAAAATTATTTTTTCTTGTTTTCTGAACAAGGTACTTTTTTTACTTTTCTAAAAAAAGTATGAGAAGAAAATATTTTTTTACATATATGGCATGAATATATTTTTATTATTTTATGATTCATTAATTATTTGAATATTACCTTATATTATTATGAGTCTATTTTTAAATAAATTATTTATTTTAAAATTTTGTAGCATTTTAAGAAAATAAAACATTTTTTAAGAAAGGATATTTTTCTCAATAATTATTTACAAGTCATTTCTCAAATGTTATTTGTGTTTTAATAGAGATATTATTTAAGGATGATACCTCTATTATTCTTATGTTTTTTTATTTTTATCATGTAATGATATTTATGAAACCCATATCCTTCCATGGGTTATGGTATGGTTGAATGATGTTTATGAAACCTACTTTTTTTCATGGGTTCTGATATGATGAATCATTTATGTTCTTGTGGAAAAAAAATGTATGGTTTTAATTATGTGATGGGTATGAACTATATGTCTCCTAAATTCATTGGGTAATTATAAATGTTTTATGAGCTCAAATGTTACAAGGGAGGGCATCCCAATTATGAAACAATAGGGTAATTAGGAGGACATCCCAAGCCTAAAGAAATAGGGTACACGGGAGGGAATCCCAAGCCTGAAGTAGGTACACAGGTGGTTAGACCAAGACTAACATGTTATGAAGGTCTTAGAAGGAAGCCTTCACATATGGTTTTTATATTCTTATGTGTATTCCCCAATTACATGTCTTATTCCTATGTTATGCTTTCATGTATTATTCTATTTATTTCATTATGATTCATATATTATGAACTTCAAATCATTATGACATTATTCATGTTTATGATCTTTGATATGAATGGTATGATATTCTAATGATCATGGTCACGTTCCCATACACTTATCTTGATGATATGATTACACATTTCCTTTTTTTACCCTTACTGATCATTTCATATCACCTCTTTCTTATGTTTCCCTTCCCCAAGTTATGAAGGAATGTTTTTAAGTAGAATTACAAAGGGGGAAGATCTTTTTTAGAAACATTGAATATATTTCAATGAGTTAGAAAATTTTTGTTCCATGTTTCCAAAGGAACTAAACTAATATAGTCTTTGGGTGTCTATTTTTTGTAATGTTTTAAATATTCCGTAAGAGTGGTGTATTGTCTATGTACGTCAAGAATGGGTCGTAATAATTAGTCTACCCTTAAATAGGTATTTCTGGCATTACTTTAGGCTTCCGGATTTATAGAATCCTATTATTAATCATTATCTCACCAACAGGATATAATATGTGTTTCATATATAATGTATTTTGATGGATTATTATATAAAAAATAGAAAAAATTTGTCACTCATAATAGAACAATTTAAAAACATTTCATTGAGTGAAAACTCATGAGGTCTAACTAAAAATATCGAAAATCTAGTTATCCATTGTAAGTCATTAATTTTATCTGGTTTATATGTTAAATTATTAGACCACAACACTATTAGGTTCAATTATTTTGACAATAAAGGATGGGTTTTAAACATTTTTAATAGTAAATATTCCCAAAAAAATCAATTAGGGCTATGATATTCTCTACCAATAAATAAGTTTTTTTAATATAATAGTCATTAAAGAAATATACTACTAGAAATTTAAATTCCTTAGTGTAATTGAAAATTATTATCTCTATTAACATATAATGAGAGGAAATTAAAGTCTCTATAACATAAGTAAAATATTTAAAAAAACAACCACTGAATGAATTACTATATAGTATGTTTGATTAATCTAATTTTTTATCACAACTAAAAAAAAATAAATATCACACTGACTTTAAACAAGAAAGTTATGTCAAAAAAATAAAAAACTTTGTAATTGATACATATGTTTAATTTTAGAAAAATTTATATCACATGAATTAGAGAGTTAAACTACATGAATATCCTATTTCACTACAACAAAACTGACTAATAACGGATGTTTTTTTAAATTTTGAGGTGGTTTAAATTGCTTCAATATGGTTATGTGATTATTTCCAAAAACAGCTACAAAAGTTTGTACCAGTATCCAACTCATGTCAGTTCCATCTATTTAGTAGTGGTTTCTAGGAACCTTTATAGAATGTTTTTTAGATGCGGTTTTTTTATTTTAGCAGTGATTTACCCTCCCAAAAAATGTCAAACATAGAGCAATAGTTTAAACTGACATTATTCCCTTGGAATTTTTTAAGAGGCAAACCCTCCGTTAAAACCAAAAAACGAACCACTATAAAAATATATACCTTAAATAGATATTGTTTAAATGTCCTCTAAAAAATAATTTGGGATATATAGTGGTGATTTGAACTACTTCTATATATATATTTTCAAAAAAATACAACTGTAGAATCTGTAATCCCAGAATAGCTAAAAAAAAGAGAAGTGTGTGTGTGTGATTAATTCATGAATCAATGAAAGAAAAATATCCAATATATAATAATAATTACAATAGTATTTAGAGAATTATAATATAAAAAACATAAAAATAAGACTATAATACTAAGGAAAAAATGGAGCGAAAAAGTGCCACCATAGCATGCCCTTATGCTCCAAAAGATTGATACCTCTACACTCCCAGTTCTATCCCTAATCCCCAAATCAAAAATGAACTCCTCTAGAGGTTTAATATGTCCTACCTTACATACATTATATCTATTGAAGACTTTATACACAGCACAAAAAAATACATAGGGGAAGTGTATATATACTCATATAGAAACTCACCAATACTTATGACACACATTGCTAAAACAAGAAAATATTACCTCTTGTCTATTTAAAATAGAACAGAAGTAAAATAAAACATATAATTCATAGAAAACCTTGTAAATAAATCACAAAAAAATCTGAATTTTCTTTTAAAACCCATTATATATAGGAAATAACACAGACCATAACTCATTAACCCACTCCATGAACTAACATAAAGTTATGTGTCACCCATCCAAGGAAGAATCTGAAATGAGAAAACAAACTTGCTGACAGTATATGGACATCTTGTTAGACTAGTATACCATGGTCACCCCCTCAATATTTCATAATACTCATTTCATTTGATGGGGACCTTTTAATGAACCCCACCCAATAATACACCCATGGTCCAAGGCGTAGTGTTCCTCACACTAAGGAATAACCACTTCTTTCTCCCTATTATACAACACCAATATATTTTATCATGTTCATCCGACATGTTTTTACTAAAGGGAATTCCCTATGAAAAAATTGTCCAAAATGGAAACCTCAAATGTTTCACCCATCATAGAACACCAATAACCACAATGTTTAGATGCCACTCCTATTACAGTAACACAACTCAAACCATGATTTACATAATTGTTCCCACAAATGTTTAGTGAAGCCTAATGGTCCAAAAACAACCCTATTTGACCATGTATCTTCCCAAAAAATCAAAAAATTTATCATAGACATCACATAACATAATAATTCACAATTAAGAGGGGAAAACACATACTAGTGGTGTCACATTCTCCCTTCCATTAGGCATTTCTTCGTTGCAATGCTAGAGGTTAGCAGTGTGTATAAAAAATCTAGGGTTGCTAGGGTAGCATAATGGTGTCCTGTTCTAAATTTTCATATTATCCCAAAAATGATACTATAATAGACTAATCGATGTAATATGATTATTAAGCAAGAGTTTATGATGACCATACCATGATATGCTAGACGTATAGAACCATATGGGATATCTTAGTCAAGATTAATGTGATCCCAACTAATTATGAAATAGAGATTAGCTGACACTATGGGGTAACTACCCTACCATATGCTAGTGATATTTCTCCAATCACAAGAATACCAAAATAATATATAATTTCCCTTATTATTGAATATTGAACAAAATAGAAATTGAAATTAAAAAACTAGAGGTCAACATTGACAATCATATAGTGCTCTAAATATGGACACATGATACATCATGGGGAAAACCTACAATGGGAAAAATAATGTCACTATAATATATTTTGGCAATAAGTACGCTAGGAAACTATAATACATCAATATATAATTAATTAGTATATTTTCTAAATATATCCCCCTCACAGAAAAATTTTAATTAAATATAAAAACTGAATGAGTTTCTTATATACCACATTGATAAAAATATGTATCTAACGCATTATGAACTATCTGGTGAAAAAAGGACCTATTAAATCACTCCCATAGCTGAAAATGTATATGAAATAGTAAAAATCGCATTGATTTGTTTACCACATTCACTACTTAATGTACCATCCCAATATCATAACATAAAAACTTGTTGAAACTATAATGACACAAGGAGGAACTAAAATTGGATCCAAAAACACAAGTGATACTGGTGATATTATTTCAACCGTTCAACAGATCCTTGTCGTTAAGGTTATACTTAATGGGAAAAATATTTTAATTTTACCACTAAACCTCCTTATATATGGAAAACCAACTCAGGAATGATAGCCACATTAAAAAACAATGACATCATCATGAACTATATGAACCAAGTTCATGTGAGTGATTTAATACATTAATCATCGATGTTCATGCATTAAACTAATAAATAGCCTAGAGACATTTGAGTTTTCAGGAACTAGACCAGGATTCCATCTGACTCGACACCCGACTCGATTTGAGACATGGCCTGAAGGGCGTTCCTGATCCCCACGGGATGGAATCTAGTGTCAGGCACTAAGGTAATCATTGGGGGAACGATGTTTCCCAAATAAACTAGGTTCAACTAAAAAAAACTGAACAGACTAAAAAACCAACAACAACTGAATCTCAAATAAATATATGGAAACAAATGCAGTTACAAGAGGAGTAGAAATCCAAAACTAAATAAAAAGATGAAACTTAACCATTCTACTATGATATCCATGTGACCTCAATGTCAACACCATCCACAAGCCCGAACCACTCCAAGAGCCTACTCATACAATAAAACCTAAAAAAGATGATGAACCTACAAAATATATCGGGTCTACTGACACCAAAAGGTATAAGTAGGGTGTGAGATACGCAGCTCAGTAGGAAACCACCATAAAATCCATACATTTTAATTCCTAAAAATAGTCCGTTAACACTGGTTTGAAAATAATCTTAGTAAAATTATTCTTTTCTTATTCTAGATAAACAACACAACTTCTTATTTTACAAGAAATAACACACCACATTTTCATTAGTTCAAAACATTTTTTCATTTTGGAAACCCAAACCCAAATAAAATTCCAAACAAGAAAAATAACAGGATATGCTTTAAATAAAAAATCAGTGCAAACTAAAAACCAATTGAAACATAAAGTAAACATACACATACAATTAGCAACCCCAGGTATTTTCTAAATATCCCTAGAGAGATCCTTGTACGTAATTTTTTCAGAAACACCTATCAGCATATGGTCAAGCCCCATAGTCTATAACCTACTGGTCATCCTCAACTGACTAATCTAGTGGAATACTCCACCTAGCCTCTCAGTAAATCTAGGTGTACCTACCCGTTTAATCAGAGTTGATCAGAAAGCATCAATCGAACCAGTAAATGACTCCAAAAAAACCCATAGAAAAAGTATAATGTGTAATTAGGAGGTCCTCACATGTGTGACTCACCTTACTTACCACCACCACACTTTCCTATCCCAAACACGGAAACCACCTATATGATAACCCATGTAGCGAAATCCCCAATATGAGTGCCCACTATATATATATATATATATATATATATATATCACATCATCAAAGGTTCTAACTGGTAAATCACATCATAAAAACATTCAATCCTTTCTTTAAAAATGTACTTATTTTCCAAATGGACCCTTATCTTTACCCACCCAAATGAATTTGAAAAAAACATTTCAAAAACCATTTCCAAAATAATGTGAAATGAAACTTCCTCCAAGAACTTTCCAAATGGTCCTTTACACCAAAACTTCACCCAAACACATATCAATTTTCAAATGTGCCTTTACCCTTTTCAATCTCCCACTAAAACATGTTTCAAGTCCAAAAGTGTCAAACCCTGAGAAACATATTTAAAGTAACATTTTCAAAATTCATGAAGCAACAATTTCCCCATTTGAAAATCATGGAACTCTTTTAAGGACAAGAGGAAAAAGGATATATGATAAACATTCAAGGGAAAGTGTTTTAGAGTTACATCTTTATTTGAACGCACATCCAATGACACACTCTAATATCCATGAAAACATCGAAAACCATTTCTATAAACACTATTTCCTTTCAAAACAAACTTAAAAATTTCACATAATTTCAAGGGGATAAATAATTATTTTAAAGAACCGTGGTAATCCTTTCAAAAAATCACTACAACTATCAATCTATAACAATTACAAAATCTAACAAACAATGCCAAGTCCACAATACAACCATTTAAAATAACTATTTATAAGGGCTAACACCACCCAAATAAACCAATTTTTCTATAAAACCTTAATTGGCATTTTATCAAACACATTTGGTGCATATATACTTAGGAATATATGGGGAATCAATTAAAAACCCATTTTTATAAATTTTTTATAGTAATAAAAGACAATAATAAACTAACCATGTGCATTTTAAAGATTTGAATCATGTTTAAAAATTAATTGGAAACACCCAGGCAACAAAGGAATTCATCATAAAGGAAATTTATGGAGACACCTACCTCATTGGAATGTGAATACAACACAAATCTTGGAGGAGGAGGAATAAACCTTAAAGATCAAAATGTGCACCCTAGAAATCATGAAAATCAAGATAAATATTATCCCTAACATCTAGGGTTCGGCCAAGAGAAGGTTTACTAAAGTAAAACCATTAAATAGGGAGATGAGAGGAGGAAGAGAGGAAAATATCCCAAAAACCTAAAAACATAACTTAAATATTTGAGGATGTAACCATGGAGGATGAACCAAGAGAATATGGGTTTTGGGACCCCTTCATGTGAAAAATTCAACCAATGAGGGAGGGACCCAATTTTGGGTTAAAAGGGGAGAGGGTATAATAGGGTTTTTAACATTTTAATGACCTAGGATGATCACATGGTCTGGCTGTATGGTTTAACAAACCCTGCAGTAGACACTATCCAAGTAGGAACTGATTGCACGGATAACTTGTACAGTTTGTGCTAGCATACACAAACTATGCGGTAGATTCTGCCAAATAGAATACTAACTACATGACTAGACCACACGGTTTGATTGACCATCCTCAAACTATGTGGTATCTTTTGTCCAACACCTGAACCTTCCACACGGGTACTTGGGCCGAACCACACAGTTTCCATTAATTGTGTGGTTCTTATGCACAATCCAAAAACCCTCCTAGACTTCCAAAGTTTGAAACATTTTAACTAAGACTTAACCCGAACCTCAATCGGAAAGATCTGAGACCAAGAAAAGAATAAAATAAAGGATTATCTAAGGTCGGGGTATGACAATTCTCCCCACCACAGATACTTTCTACCCCCATAAAGTCACCCAATGAAAGTCAAAAAACAAAATACTCAAGTATATGCCTGATCAAAACTGAGAGATAACTATAAACCCCTTGGTGACTATTCACTCCACAAATCACACCTAATCAATCAAGAAGAAACCACAACATAAGAATGATGGGAGAATACGGGGGGGTCTCCCCACCACAAGAACCAGCTAACACGAGAACTTTAAAACCCAACCAACATCGCTAAGACTTAAACGGGAAACCCACTACAACACAACCTGACAAACCAAGACCCCAAAAACTAACTCAACTTCTCCATACCATCCAAAAAACACCTTCACCTTGACCGGAAACAAAGGAACCCCCAACATGGACTAACCCAACATCCTTAGCACGAGTGAAAAAACACCTCCACCAAAACTAGAAATTTCCCACACATGATAGACCCCCAACACACAGAGAAATCCCACAGAATGAACTAGAACCATAAATCAAACCCATGAAAAAAATAAAAAACAAAACTATGTAAGGATAAAAAATTCCAAAAAATCCCAGATTGAAACTAATACCCAAACTAACCCGTATAAGGGTTAATCACATTTTAAAAAAAGTTATATTCTAGATGCCAAATTCAAATAAATAGAATTTTTCAGATTACGATAGAATAATTCCATCTTAATTTATAGTGAAACGATGAACTTACAACAATATAAACAAAAAAATACAATAATGAAACCATAAATTTTCCCATCCCAACATGGAAAACAAAATTGGGCTAAGGTTTCACACACCCCTAGCAACTCCTAACTATGCGTGAGATTCACTTTGAGGCTTGTGGATGGAGACATGATGACTGAATCATCTTCTACCTCACATTTAGGTGCTAGAATCCTCTAATCACAACGTATTCTTTAAGAAATGTTTCATAGAAAAATTTTCAAGATGACTCAATAAGCTATAATGATGGTAGGTCCTCGAAGGGATGTGACAAGATGACTTCTAATAACCAAACCGACCACACTAATGGCATATAATAGAATAGTCTAATGAACTAGAAGAAAAAAACAATGAAGGAGAATCTTTAATTATAGGTTCCTCCAGCATGAACTCCTCACCAGATAGGGAACCTTTACAATAAAATGAGATATAATAGATTTCCAACTGTCTGTGCTCTAGAAACCAATTCATCTAAGAAAGATTCACCCACAAACTTTTCAAAATGAAGGTCCTTATAAGAGAGGGCCCTCCCTTGATCTCTAGATGAAGTCCCCCAAGGAAAATATAATCCTTCATCAGATCTTGAGATGCCACCTCTATAGAATATAAAACAAGTTCCTTGAAGTGGTAAACATAGGTTTTCATTATCTGTTATCCCTGTTGAATACTCATGAGTTCTTCCATTTTTCTTTTTCTTCACCTCCTTAGGTATGAACCATCAAACAAAGGAAAACATAAAAAAAACCCAAATCATCCCAAATTGCATCAATGAAAAGGAAAATAATTCCCATTCATCCAAATATTGACCCTCAAACAACTATATAATAGAAATAACTCGAACAACCATGACATTTCCCAATGATCTAAAGACACACTCTACCTCTTCAAGCCACTCAACTACTTTTAACGGTCCTCGATCACCATAAAGGATTGTAAAAAACTGATAAGAACTAGAAATTTGTCATGAATCATTAGAAATTTGGGTGACCTTTCTAGGTGTTGCATTCTGATCAACATAAAAAACATAAATTCAAAACCAACATCAAACTGAAGCACAATCCAAAATAACATCTCTAACCAAAACAGTAGGATCAAAAACCGAAAACATTCCAACACAACAAAAAAAACAACTCTTCCAAAATCCAATTTCCTTTTCAATTTTTAAAACCATATTATTTAAAGGCCACATTCCAAATACATTATTCCACTTTTCAAGACAAGAATCCATTCTTTAAAATAAAAAGATCTTGGGAAACCATTTTCCTCTTTCAAATCTATTTTAGAGAAGCCATGCCAACCCTATAATTTCAATCACTCACTCATGGAATATCATGAACCATTTCACATGTGTTCATATGATTCTATCTACATGAGCCAACACACACTTTCCACACACATACTATCATATGTGAAAATATTTATAAGGAATACCAAGGGTTACTCTAACCATTCCATTTCCAAAACCCAAAAAACCACCAAATATCCAATACAAAACATTTTCCTTTAAATCCCATTTTACCAATTCAAGACCATTTAAAATAAATCATTCTCATTTCAAAAATTATTTTTATTCCAAAACCCTACTCACACCAACTAGGCCCAAAAAAAGCACAAATTAAACCAAACTACTGAAAGGAGGAACTGGCAGTCATGCCTAACCCAAAAACAAAGTAGTAATCCATGCCCCAAGTAGGAAATAACAACTAAGAGGACCTTGAACCATGTACTCAGACTCCACATGGGTCATTAATCCATGAGAGATCATGAAATAACACTAGATCTCCTCCATTGTCATCCCTAAATCCAAAACAAACCAACATAAAACAAATACTCAATTCCCAAACCACCCATGGTAACTCAGTTCTCATCATGAGTGGTGGTGATCAGGAACTAACCCATAACCTACCTCATGAGCCCTGAAAGTCCTAATATCCGACTACCTAACACAAAAAATAAAAAATAACATCCTTGGTACTATTTTTTCAAGAACTACGATGGGATTCCATCCAACCCAACATCCGACCCGATTCAAGACATGGGCTGAAGGGCATTCTCGATCCCCACAGGATGAAAACTAGTATTGGGAACCGAGGTAGTAATTGGGAGAATGATTTTGACAAAATAAACTAGGATCAACTAAACATAAACTAAAAAAAATAAAGAACCAAAAACAACTAAATCTCAAATAAATATATTTAAAAAAATTCAGTTACAAAAATGGACCAAAGTAGAAACTAAATAAAAAGATATAACTAAACCAAGATACTATGATCTCCATGTGACCTTAATGTCACCAATGTACACAAGACCAAACTATTCCAAGATCCAAATCAAACAAGAAAACCTGAACAAGAATATGAACTTGTAAAATAGCTCTCTTCTACCAACACTGAAAGGTTAAGTAGGGTGTGATCTAAACAACTCAGTTGGAAACCACCACAGAATCCATACATTTCCTTTCCCAAGAACAATCCATTAACACTAGTTTGAAAATACACTTAATAAAATATTAATTTCTCATTTTAGATAAAAAAACATAACTTTCTATTTTCCCTGACAACACACATCACATTTTTGTTAGTTCAAAATAGTTTTTCAATTTTGAAATACAAACCCAAATCAAATTCCAAACAAGAAAAATACTATACTATGCTAAAAATAAACAAGAATTTCAAAATAAAAACCAATTACTAAAGAAAGTAAATAGTCACATACAAGTAAAAACCATGGTAATTTCATAAACATCCCTAGAGAGATCCATGGGTGTACTTGGTTCGAAACAACCTGCCAGCGTATGGTGAAGCCCCATAATCTATAACCAACTAGCCGCCCTCAATTGACCAATCCAATGGAACATCCTGCCTAGTATATTTTCAAATCTAGGGGTACCAACCCATCTAATTAGGGTTGATCAGAAATCATCACTCGACCCTCTCAAATATTCCCAAGAAACCCATGGTAAATGTATACTGTGTAGGTAGGAGTCTGTCGCACGCATGACTCACCTTACCTATCATCACCGCACTTGCCTACCCCAAACACAGACGCCGCCTATACGATCACCCATGTAGAGAAATACCCAATGGTATTTACCACTATATATATATATATATATAACATCATCAAAGGTTTTAACTAGTCCATCGCATCATATAAACATTCAACCCTTTATTTAAAAACATACTAGTTTTCTAAACTGTCCCTTAGCTTTACCCAGCCAAATGCATTTTCCAAAACATTTCAAAAACCATTTCAAAAACAATGTGAAATGCCACTTCCAACAAGAACTTTCCAAATGAGACTTTACACCAAAAATTTACCCAAACACATCTCAATTTACAAATTTTACATTACACTTTTCAATCTCTCACCAAAACATGTTTCAAGGCCAGACATGCCAATCCTTGAGGAACATATTTAGAGTAACATTTTCAAAACTCTTGAAGAAACACTATCCCCATTTTGGAAATCATGGAGTCATTTTAAGGTAAAATTGGAGGAATGAGAGACAAGAAAAATTCAAGGGAATAGTGTTTTAGAGTTCCATCATCATTTGAACCCACATCCATGTATGCACCTTGTGCACCCATGGATATGCCAATATCCAATAAAACACTATAATATCCATGAAAACACCCAAAACCATTTTTATAAACCCCACTTCCTTTAAAACAAAACCCAACAATTTCACATAATGATAAGGGCATAAAAAATTCCTTTAAAGAACCATGGAAATCCTTCCAAAGCATTTCACTACAACCATCGAGTTATAAAAATTTCCAAATCACACAGACAATTCCATGTCCACAATCCAACCATTTAAAATAAATATTTCTAAGGTCCAACACCACCAAAATCACACAATTTTTCTATCAAAACTCAATTAACATTTTATAAAAAACATTTGGTATATATATGCATATTAATATGTGGGTAATAACTTTAAAACCCATTTTTAACAAATTATTCCAACAAGAAAACACCATAATAAACTAACCACGTTCATTTTAAAGATGTGAATCATGTTTAAAAATTAATTGGAAACACCCAAGCATAAAAGGAATGAATGGGAAAAGAAAAGTATAGATACACCTACCTCAATGGCATCTGAATGAAAATCAACTCTCGGAGGAGGAAGAATACACCTCGAAGATCAAACTGCACATCCTATAAATCAAGAAAATTGATCTACATAGTAACCCTAACATCTAGGGTTCGGCCAAGAGAGGGTTTACAAAAGTAAAACCAAGAAATAGGGAAAGGAGAGTAGGAGGAGAGGAAAAGGAGGCCAAAAACCTAAAAACATTCCATAAATATTTGAGGATGAAACCATGAAGGAGGAGGAGACAAGGGAAGAGGGGTTCTGGGACCCCTTCATATGCCAAATTTGACCAGGGAGGGAGGGACCCAATTTTTGGTTAAAATGTGGATAGGGTAGAATAGGGTTTTTAACATTTTAATGACCTGGTCAGATCACATGGTTTGGATGCATGGTTTGAAAAACTATGTGTCAGATGTGTGGTAGCCACTGTCCAAGTAGGAACCGACCGCATGACAAATTCGCATGGTTTGTGATACCATGTGAAAACTATGTGGTAGATTCTTCCTAAGAGAGGACCAACCACATGAATAAACCACAAAGTTTGACTGACCATTCTCAAACTATTCGATAGCTTCTATCCAACACCAAGACCTACCACACTGTTACCTGGGCCGAACCACACGATTTCCACAAATTATGCAGTGCCCATGCACAGGCCATAAATCATCTTAGACTTCCAAAGTTTATAAATTTTTAATCGAGACTCAATATGAACCTCAACCAGAAATATCTGAGGCCAATAAAAGAATAAAATAAATGAGTATCTAAGGTCATGGTGTGACATTAGTTAAGATATCACAAAAAAGTTGATCATAAACTATCATACATATTTATATAATTATTTACTAATAAAAGGCAACAAAAGATAAGATTATGGATTTGTAAATAACCCACTAAGCATAAATGTTGTGATTCTATGAGTTTTTTAGAAGGGATACAATTAACACATTATAGGAAAACTATTTACAAATTTAGAAATAAAGTGATATTACCATGTACTCAACCATAACCTAGAAACAAAAAATGTGGTTACTCATCCAAAAAAATACTCCCAAAGAACCAAGCATATAAATTTTTATGAAATGTGTGGGAAATAATTATATCCATACCAGAAAGCACAACATTTTTTCTAAATAACCATATTTTTATTATTCTGTTATAATTTTAGTTACAAATCATCACCAATTCCAATGTGAACCCTAATCACAACCCTATGAACATTGATCGACACCCTCTCCATTTATGTCTCCACTTTCTACTACCAGCACCTACATTCTAATTATGTAAAAAATTAAACATTTTTGTATATTTAAATTTAAACTTAAAACCAATAATTTTTTTTATACTAAATGAGTTTTTAAGTTGTTTGATTTACCTACTCACTGCCATCAGTCGATGAAATATCATCGAGGACATATCTAGTCATATTCTGATATAATTCAATCAATGATTTCTATTGAGAGATGACATTTTCATCTTATATATTTATATGATTCCATTGTTATGAATTTAAATCTTCATTGAAACTAAATACCTCTGAGAATATTGAGGTAGGGAGTAACTAAAATAAGGAGTATATTCTGATACAATCCATAGTGTCCAGCCGAAGACCTCAAATGGTAATTGTCCCAAACCCAACCCACACACTCGACTAGGATACTCATTCCTAAGGAATTGACCAACTGGATCATCCTAAGAGATCGAGAAGGACCATGTGGGATTGGTATCCCATATTTATTTAATTTTTACCTATAAATAAAATATGATTCATATTTGAATAATACATATTAACATAATTAAAACTGAAAATAATTTATTACAATGGAAAAGGAATTCATACCACAACTTCTTTAGTAGGTTCATTAACATAAATCTCATCATATTTTGTAAGAACATCCATCCATAGTTCTGTGTGGAAGACTTGGTGCCCTAAATTCTTTTACTTCATTAAAAAAATATAAATCAACAATTTAATATATGAAAAGGATAAGGTTATCTTATAAATATTTAATCTAATGAAAATATTACTAGAGTCGATCTATTTCTATGAAAAATCTTTGACCTGGCACTGTAAGGGATGATTTTTTTATTATGACATGATGAAAATTTCCTTGAAATATATTGAAATAAATATCATTTAATTTAATAGTAATTTATGAAGTTTCATATCCTTGTCATATGCATGTATATATATAAAATTATATTAATATAATAATATATATTTCAATTCCACAGGCTTCTCAGGATGATGGCTATCAACAAAAACATTCCATAGCTCTCTAGGTACCCCATTGTGTACCTTATCATATAGTCACTGAGTTCTCAATGAGTATCGATGAATTCATTCCATAATCTTCATTTTAAATCTGTCCATTTCTTACCTAAATTTTTCAATTTCCAATTTAATGATATAATATTTGAAATGTTATAGTAGAATAATATCTATACAAATATATTCATTTTAAAAATATTATAATTTAATAACAAAATGACATTCAATTTCACCATAATGTATTAAAATTACTTTTATTTTGGAATCAAAGACTTCATTTTTTCTATGATTGAGGCACATGACTCCAATAAGAATAGGTAATCAGAAGGATAACCAGTTTCACCACCAGATGGCATAGAATCTAGACAAATAATCCTATAGCACCATCTATAGAGACCCCAGAACAGTCAAATGGGACAATTATCTTCATTCTGTTTAGATTATACACATATAAATTGTTCATATTTCTCTTTATAGTAACATTGTTTTTATCTTTTATGAAAAAAATATTTATAATTATAAATAAAGTGAAATAAATTTATTCACATTAAAATTTTTACCTATAAATTTCACCCTCCAATATCCTTCTGAAGAAACTAGAGTGACGACCTTCTCCCTCACTTCGAAACCACTAAATGGGGAGGCACTGTCTCGAATGCTTTTGGGACATTGATAAAGGGTGTTCCAAATGTTGATGGAATGAAGGGTTTGAGAGATGGTTCAGGGGGGATATTAAGGGTTTCTTAGATAATTTAGGGATGGATACCAATAGATCATCATCTGTTAGTGTGATCGAGGGAACATCGACTGAGAGTTGACTGGGATTAGTGAAATACTTAATCCTTCACATTCCTATCATTTAATCAAATTAAATTAACTTCAAAACATATATTTCTAAAAATTCATGCAGAAACATTTTTTAGAAATGATAATAGATGCATAGTACTGAAAAATAGAATACACATAGTTATGATAATTAATGAATGCGCATATAACATAAGTGGTTGATAAATTAATGGATGACTGCATGTACAATCATTTTTCCCATTAATCATGTTATTTTTATACTCTATCATTACTTCATCTACTTCATCCTCCCTTGTAAGACTAATATTTTCAATATCATCATGGAAAAATAATTTTGTTTCTTGTTCTTGATGGGATTGAATGTCAAAGGTCAAATCTCCCACTTGATCACCCATATCATACAAGTCTCTTTGTTTTATGTGAAAAACTACACACCGCCCTTCATCCATGAAATATTCCATATAATATACAATTTTTTATTTCGATGGTTAGATATAAATATCATTTAATTCATGGTCACTGACATTAATCAAGTAAGATAAGTTCATAGAAGTAAATTTTAAGGAATCTCTTTTAATACCCCAGGTAACATAGACCCACTTTCATTAGAATAAAATAACTAAAAAAATCATGTGGTAGTTTAATTTGATAATATCATTAAACATTCCATAGTATCCTAATTAAACATCAATAAATATACCATTATTCTATGTTTTCAAACCCTATTATTATTCGACTATATGAAATTTAAATTCATTCACATTGTAAGCATCAAACATTCTAGCTTGTTTTAGAGGACCTCGAGCCAAAAAAATAAAATCTTCTCATAACTCATCCCAAGTATCATTATTCATAATATAAAAAAATTAATATACATTATTATATTTACAAAATATATGTATCAACCTAATATCAATATTCATTGAAATATTTATGGATTTACACGACATGAAAACCATTCTACAAGATATTTATTAATAGATTTTGTTATATATTTCTCATTTCTTATTAGTCATCTCATTCATCACTTTGTTTTTATCCATATCTCTTCAATAAATGGATCTACTATTTCACTATTTAGAAGCACATATCCATGTTCCTATAATAATTCCATTTTTTTAGTGTAACATTTGAGCTCCTCCCAACTGATCGGAGAATAGCACAAAAGGTTTTTTATTTCTCATATAGTTGATATTGAGTCGATGTGTCATCAATACATTCAACTTAATTGAATCTTGTATCAATATCATCCAGGTATCTAAAAAAAGGTATACACTCTTCTTCCAAATATTCTTCAGAAATAGAGCCTTCATGTTGAGATTTATTTTTCACATACAATTTCAAATGACCAAGATATTTATGAAATAAAATAAATAAGACATAATTATGAATTTAATGAAGTTCTAACAATTGTTTAATTAAGATGAAAAGATATAAATAAATTACCTCTCAATTGAATATATCTATTAATAATGTATGGGGCCTCCTAATTTAGTTTCCTAAACCAAATGCACAGTTAACTTCATCGTGAAATTAAAAAATGGTTGATTAAAGATCATATCCAGTGCACAAAGTGTCAATAAAAACCTCTCTTTAAGGTTTTCAATATTAGATGGTTATAGATTTTTCTCACATAGTTGTCTGAAGAATGTTCAAAATGGGAGAACAATAGCAGTAACCTTTTCAGGTAATAATGTATGAAATGCCAATGATAGTAACCATTGTAACAAAATATGTGAATCATGACTTTTTAATCCATGTAACCTATGATTATTTAAGTCAAAACACCATGAGATGTTACTTTAATACCCATCAGATACATTCAAATGTTTTAAAATTTGAAGTAATGTACCATTATCCCTACTTTTCATTACAAAAAGTTTCACAGAAAAACATTACATTATCATCTAGCTAGATATCATGCTTTGTGTTCATTGTTTTTATGTCCTTTTAACAATTGAGATGGTCCTTTGATTTTACATGCTCATTAAGCAATTTGAAGATCAAATTTTCACATACATTCTCCTCAATATGCATAACATCAATATTATGTCACAATAAATTAAATTTCTAATACAAAATTTTGAAGAATATACTTTTTTCCTATTGATAAATTTTTCTTTCACTTGATGATGCACTTCAAACTTGTTTCCCACAATCATTCAAATATTGGAACATCTCAAATTTCATTTCAACATTTCCAAGTTTTTCCAATATTTTAAAACCTATCAACAACTTTGGAGGTGGTATATGATCAATAAAACCATTGAATATTTACTTGTTCAACCAAAATCTATGTGGAGCATCGAGAAATATTTGATGACACAAGAAGCACCATTTTTTACTGTAAGGTAGTCATTTGGGATCAAAATCAATGTTACAAACTAGACAATCCAAACCTTTGTAAATGTTTCAAACAGATAATTTCCCAAGTCTAGGGAATTAATTAATGGTACACATTATAGATGCATTCATTTTTAACATTTTTTAGAAGATACATCATATGTCTCAACACCGTTGCTCTATAAATATTTTATTTTCTTCAATTATAGGCTATAAGTATATATCAATATCATTTCTATGAATTTTTTTCTAAGAATAATCATCTAAATGATAAAATAATATTTTTCATACACATCCATGGAGGTAGATTGTAAGGGATCAAAATAACCATCCAAATGATATAAATAGTGCTCAAAGTTCCAAATTAGTTGAATCCATCAGCAGCCAATCTGAATCACACATTCCTAGGATCAGATGAGAAATCTTGTTGTAATGAATCAAATGTCTTCCATGATTTTTCATATCTTGGATTTCACATTAACCCATCATTGTTATTATATATAGAATTCCACTTCAGGTGTTCAAATCTTTTCAATGACATGAATAATATTTTCAATTGAGAATTTAAAGGGAAGTAATGAAAAACCATTGTCGGTGTATTCTTTTTCTTGTTCTTTATAGTATTATATTGATTTATACTTCTGACATGACCCATTTAATGTCATCTATAAGAATAATATTTTTTTCAATTGTGTCTACCTGAATACTCTCCCCAATAAAGAATATAATCACTGGGACAAGCATTTATTTTTTTGTAATTCATACCAAGATTATTAACAACTTTTTTATATCATAAAAAGATTCATAGATATTAGATTCAAGAAATGAATCACACAGAAATTCTAATATAATGGACATCACATTATCTGTAATTTCCCATAGGCATTTGATATGATACAACATCAATAGAAAAGAAATGTTTGAATATTTCAAACATCCACCATAAAAATCTTTATTTAAATCATCAACTAAATCATGAAACACATTTGTTTTCTCATTGAAGTTGACTCTTACATTAGTATCCACATAATAAATAGGAGGATCCAATTATATGTTACCATCTTGATTTGGTTGTCCTATAGTCCCAAAAACATCACTTGTCAAGTTACTATTTATATCACCCTCAACTGGTTGTTCTGATATGTTTTGATGCTGATGATGTTGCCTTTCAATTCCAAATTCATCATTTATAATGTTTTCCATTTCATTTTCTATTTTTTATGAAGTTGGTAGCACATTCTATTGATTGAAATTGGTGAATTTTTTTTTAATGTTCGATTCTCCATGTCAAATCCAACACAAATATTGAGTAGGGAATTCTTTAAATATCAAGTATTCATAAACATAATATCTCTTCAACTATCTAATAAATTTACATTTAGGACATGGACATATTATTGTCCCATCGACGGATCGATTGGAAATTGAAAAATATAAAAACTCCTCTAAACCCTTAGCATACTTAGGTGTGTTCCTTGGTAATGTGATCCAACTTTTATCCATATATATCACAATGTGCCTATACTTTATAAGGTGAAACAAATAAATCAATGAATAAAAAATAACCATTATAAATATCAGTGGATAACTCTCACAGTCTTAATGGGACAATTTAGTACTTTACTCACATATAACCATCTCGCTGGGGTATGGTTCAATCCTATCATAAGATCAAACAAAATATTTATAAGACTATAATATCACACATGTACATCCATGTATATAAATAAAAAAAATTTCATATCAATATATCACCATATCAATTCATATGATTAAAAAATTATATATATGATAAAAAAGTGGAACATATAAACGGTGGAATAAAATAATATCACCAATACTTCAATCCAAACAAGACTAAATTAAAAAATATAGTTTAAACCCATGATATCATTATCTTAAAATCAGAAATAGTTCGTATAAAATGCTTTATGAATGAAATTTTATTATGAAATAATTGATATTGTTTCTATAAATGATTTATGGGATTTTATAAATAATAAGATTTATGGTTTTTATTGTTTTCCCCAAATATAACGATTTTTCTATTAATATCAATGTTGTGAGTGTTTTTTAATATCAATAATTATTATGGGTTGTTTATTAATATCATTATTACAAGGTGTTATCAATAAATATTTATGTTAATGTAAATTTTATGGGGTGCATGTAAATTTCAGTAATTATTTAATGGGACTCATAAACATTTAATTGTTTTCAATTAATATTAAGAAGTTGTTTTATTAATATTAATAATTGGTTTATAGGATGTTTATTAATTTTATTTAAATAGTGAAATATATTTTTTAAATTTCAAATAAGGGACCTATATTTATCATAAATGACACAAGACATGTGTTTGGAAATCCAAACCCATGGTTTAGGGAAATTTTATTAAACATGCACACACACATGCATTTAGGATTAAATGTCCTAAGAAGATCAATAAAGAAAAAAAATTATAAAGTGGAATGGAAAAAACCAACCAACACATCCATGGAGAAAATAGTCCCCATAATTAATAAATCATTATAAATTTATATATAAAAACACCCATCACGTACCTAAAAGTTTGTGCCAAATCTCCAACCATGATATCAAAACAAGAAGTAGTAGCTGCACAACATCTACACCAAGATGCAACACCAGACATCCAAAAACTACACATGAATTAATTTTAAGTCAAAATTCAAACTTTATGAGCCACAAGATATTATTTATCTCAATAACTGAATAATAATAATAAAATTTTACAATCTTCCAAAATTTTCATTGATAACCAAAGAACCAAATCTACAAATAAACAACTAAAATCAGTTGTAATCTAAGTAACCCTTGTATGATCCAAACAGACCAACAATACATAATCAATCAGAAATCACCATGACCACATGGTATAAAGTAACACAATCCAACCACAACTTCATCTTTATGTAATATTCAAAATATATGGTGGAAGGTATAGAAAAATTTACACTGTATAGAAGAAGACCTGCATGCGGAGAGGGTGGGGCCAAGGGAGGGGGTCTTAGGAGAAAATATATACCTAGGAAAGGGAGAGGGACAGTGGTGCTTGAGTGCTGGTGAGGGTGAGGGTTTTAGGGGTTATGGAAAAATAAATCATTGTTGATCACTGGCGGTGGCCCGGGGGTGCTTAGGGGAAGAAGGAGAATCAGTGAGGGGGGAAACCATCGGAGCACTGGTGAAAGGGGAAATTTCACGGTGACTAGGACACGGGGTGGGGGTAATCAGGGGATAGTGGGGGTGATCGGGGGAAAAGTGGGGGTCTCTGAGGAGAAATATTTTTTTAATAAATTCATAATATTTATCAATGGTTTTTAAAAACCGCCACAAAATTCTTGAATTTTTTAGTGGTTGTTTATTAAACCACTACTAAACAATAGCTACTAAACTATGTATTTGGTGTAGTGTTTGATAACTATTCCAATTTATGTTGATTTTATTTATTTATAAAATATATATATATATATACTATTAGTGTATATTTTAATTTACATTTATTTGATATAATCTTTTTATTTAAAATACAACTATAATTATGTTATTTTTTATGTTTTTAACCTTAGTTTTGAGATAATCATACCACACACCACTCCTCACACTGCATCCTCAAGAAACATATTTGTCTTATAGCACCACATTCCATTGACAACTATGAAGTCATCTATAAACAAAATAATCACTAAAATATTCTAATAAAAAATAATATCTCCCCAGTAGGGGTCCCATAATTTAAGAACCATAATTATTTAATTAGAGAAATATATAAATTATGTAATTCATAAGTAAAATATATTGAAATAAACAACATGTGATATCTCCTTGGAGTGTTTAAATATTTTATTTTTTTATTTTTTATATTTGTTATGATTTTTTATAAACAATTTATTTATAATTAGTTTTTATCTTACGAAATAATGCATATCATGTTAATTCATTTTCTAGATTATTTATTTAATGTATGTTTATTTTCCTCATGATGGATAGAATATGTATTCACAATGTAGATTGGATCACTGATGAGTTTTAAAAAGAGTAATGATTTGTTTGGACTTTGAATTCAATAATTATTTAGTCGGAGGATTGATTCAATGCCCATATTTTTATTATGGTGTAAGACCATGGTTAACTCATGAGGAATTGAGTTACCATGTCACTAAACATGGTTTCCAAGAAAATATCATGTGTGTTATCACAATGGAGAAAAATCTCAAGTAATTTTTGATTGGTTTAAATTTTTTTTTGAAGCCATCTCCTTATATAGACCAGTGCAAGATGAAATGAATACTAAAACACAATTTTCATCTATTGATCTGAATAATGATTTTGATAGTGTTATAAATAATATATAATATATGAATACCCCAATATATCAGGAATGTGTAAAAATGTGTAAACTTGAGTTTTTAATGTGGTTACATCATGGGAAAGAAATGTATGGATTTAGTAATACTACAGTTGACTATATCCTTAGATTTATTGGTGATTTACTACCTGATGATGCATGTATTCTAGAAAATTATTACATAGCATAAAATTTGGTTTAAATATTTAGATTTTCATCTATTAGGATTCATTATTTTCCCAAATAATATTGTATTTTCTGGAAGGAAATGTAGAGTTGAGTCAGTGAAAAAAGTGTGGTACATAAACGTGGAAGGCTAATAAATATGGAACACAATCCTGTATACCAAGAAAGTGATGTGGAACTTCCCTTTAATTATCAATATTCAAAGAAATTTTAGGTTGTAAAAATGGTAATAAATATGATATGGTATGAAAATTAAATTAATAAGTATAATAATGAAATAGTGCATCCTCTGGAAGGGTTAACTTAGAATAAATTTGATAAGTTACATATTAATTTTGCAGTTGACCCATGAAATGTTATAATGGGATTATCTTATGATAGTTTCAACCCATTTCACCAAATGCATACTACACATAGTACATGGACTATTTTCATTCACATTTATAACTTTCCTTCATGTATGTGTATGAAGAAGCCATTTACTATCATGATTATCTTGAAATCTAGACCCAGTAATCCTATAAATGATATTTAAATATACTTTCATCTATTAATTGATGATTTAAAGGATCTTTATATTTTTGGTGCACAAGTGTATGATACATTTTGGAAGGAGTACTTTATGTTTCATGAAACTATATTATGGATGATAAATGATTTACCTTCTTACTGAATGATGTTTGGTTGGAGTAAAAAATGAAATTATCCTGCCCTATTTGTATGAAAAATACACATTCCTAGAGATTATTTTTTTGATGATATTTCATATTCATAGGTAATTTATGATTTATACTGGTGGAACATCTATATAGTAAAAATAAGAGACAGTTTGATAATAACATTTAGATAAATGAAACACCTCAATGCATTTCAGGGAATGATATTGTTGAATAAATTGATGATTTGAATTATGTTCTTGGAAAAATCCAATCAAATATCAGAAATAAAAAGTATGTTGATTAAAATTCCAAAAGAAATTGGAGAAATAAAAGTATATTCTTCGATTTTTCATATTGGTTTTTGAATTTATTATGTCATTATTTAGATGCAATGCATATCAAGAAAAAAACTTGTGAGATGTTACTTGCTACTCTTTTAAATGTTAAAGGAAAAAATGATGATTTTTGGTTATTTCATAATTTAATGGATTGGGGTATAATATTAAGACTTCATCATGAGCTAATTGGTAAAAATAATTATAAACTCAATTTTTCCTATTATTTGATGCAAAATGTGGAGAAAAAACAATTTATTCAGGTCTTGGAAAGTTTGAAGACTTCATATGGTTATTCAAGTAACATTTCAAAAAGGGCAAATACACAATATGTGAAAATAAAATCACTTAAAACCCATTATTATCATGTCTTATTACATGAGTTGATTCCCATTTCAATTTTACATTTACTTTAACATAATGTTAGAGTTGATGTGATTAAGTTATGTCATTTTTACCGATTACTTTTTTCCAAAATATTTAATATAAGTGTTGTTAAAAAAATTAGAGAGATTTTTATGCCCAAATTTACCCAATCTATATAGTGTAAGCGGTTTCTTTTAGTACAACTTGAGTTATAGAGTCTATAGGGATCGAAGAAGTAACCAAGAGACACTCAGATTTGATGAGAGGATTGGATATGAAGAGACCAACTTGGGGGGGTGATTTGAAATGAATAGATAATTATTTAACTTAAATAACAATAAAAACAAAATTAATTTAACTAAAACAATTAATGATTATGGATATATCCTAGGTTGTTGTTAGGAATAGAATGGATGTAATTGTTTTCCTAAGAATCTTCATTTCACTAGTTTAAGATGTATCCAACCAATGATAAAATTCCCCAACATCATTCACCAATTTAGTCCATATAAAATTATAAGGATAATAACCAATGAACTTATAGTATCACATTAATTATCACTCCAAATAATTGGATCATACTAGCACTCAAAATTTCAAGTCATTAAAGTCAAAACAGGCGAATAATAAAATAATTCAAAGAAAGGAAATATCAATACATAGAACTAATTTAAGAATTTAGGAACTTAAAACAACATCCAATCCACACCTATGAAACTCCCTAGGAAAAATACATAAAATTGTATCCCTCCATTTATGTTATTATATTAATTGAAGTTGAATTTTGACTTAAAGAAGTGGGATTGAAGAAGTTAAAATAATGAAATAATGAACACTCCACCATTGTGTAAGAAATTTCACAATTTCTAGTGTGAATAAATTCACACCTTGATTTAATGGTATAAATGTGTTAAGAAAAAGGATATAAGAATAGAATAATTAATAATTTTATTAATAAACTAATGTGATTGAAAAAAAACTTACCTGGAAAAAATGAAGGTGTGATTACAAAATCAAAGTATAAAACTACAATTGAAAAGAAAAACTTGCACAATAAATATATGTAGCACCATATCCTTATATAGTAATATTAGGAGCCTTATGTTGACCTTAAAATAATAAATTCCCTCCCATTTAATTATTATAGTAAAATGTGGGAGAGAAATCAATGGAAATTAGACATTTCGACTTTGACTACAAAAATATGACCAAATTCATCCCCATTTTGGATGTTCAAATTTGACACTGATGATGGCCAAATAGGAAGGGTTCATAGAATATAAATATGATCTTCCATTTTCCCAATAATATATTTCAAAATATCATTACAATTGGATCATCCATTTGGAATTTATTCTCTAAATGGTGGGATGATTTTATGGGCCTTCAAATCTATCCCACAAATTAAATGTTAACTTGGGCTCCATGGGTCTCTTTGAAAACATCATAATTCACTCTACACACAGTTTAATGAAATGATCCCCATAATTTTCTCTTTCTAAATTTAAAAATTTAACATCATTGGGATTGAATTTTTGGCTCCACTTTTATTTGATGGGCATAAATCCCATTATACTTTGTCCATAAATTTTTTTTTCATTGAAAAAATATCCACCTATCCTTGGGATTACTCCATAGATCATAAAAGAAAAAATGTTCCAATAAAAGTTATCAATAAAAACCCAAAAATATAAAATTAAAATAATAAATATAATTTTTTCCACAAACAAATGATTTATTGGGCCCAAATTTCCACTTTAAACATGAATTTCACTTATGATGATAAATGAAGTTCAATTTATATAATGAACTAAAACTGATATTTATGGACTTTTAAATTCTTTAATATTAAAATATAACCAATTAATATCATCCTATTTCAGTGGCTAATCGCACCCCCCCAACTTTATTTTTTCTATTCCTGAGAAAAAAGTATATTAAGAATATTAAATTTAATTACCTTTTTCAAAAACTATTTTATCAAAC
This sequence comes from Viscum album, assembly GCA_963277665.1. Classification (NCBI taxonomy): domain Eukaryota; kingdom Viridiplantae; phylum Streptophyta; class Magnoliopsida; order Santalales; family Viscaceae; genus Viscum; species Viscum album. Next base: position 1,674,829,589 of record OY728126.1, read on the forward strand.
AATGATCACAAAAATACATCATTCCAAACAATCATAAAACCTAAAAAAATCATTTCACACATGCTAGGTTCGCTAGAATATCCCTAGCCCAATCCCATTCTTTTGGTCAAATTCATCATCACATTTCATCCAATTTCAATTAAGCATAATGATGTGTGCTGCATCATAAAAGACGTGGGGCCCATTTTATTGTTCAATGGGAAAAATAGAAGCGCTAGGTGGGAATCACATTAAACCTTAAGATTAGTATCAATTTTTTTATAAAAAAAAATTGTAGTTTTTTTTTTGTTTTTTTTGAACCACAATGGAGATGAAAAAACTGACTCTGGGCAAGAAAATTATGGAGTCATGATCCCAAATTGTCGAATTCCATATATTTTTTCAATTCTATATACTAATATATAGTTTTAAAGCCTAAATATGGGAAATAAAACTATGGATTCATGATCCCCAAGTGTTGGACTCCACACATTTGGAAAAAACATTTCTTTTCTAAATCTTTTATTTTAATTTTTTTTATACTCAAATTAAACTAAAATTGAACCTAAACACTATTCCAGGATTAAAGGGGCCCAAGAACTCAAAATTACACCCAAAATCCAATGGGTGTATAATGTTGAATTTTTATTAATAAGATGAAAATGAAAATGTTGAAAAATCATATTGGAATTCCACACTTTCCAAAAACTATGCTCATGAACTTAAACATGCATTAAAATCATATTCAAGGAATTAAAAATCATTTGAAATTTAGTTTCATGTTTCCCAGTGTACATTAATTAATGTATGTATAGTGAATTGTTTTCATTGAATTGAATTGTTATCATAAAAGATCATTTTTTTAAACATCCCATATTTTCACTCCCCCCAACATAGAATTAAACTACCCACAGTTTTAAAATTGAAGAGAATAGATAGATTAGAATTTTTAATAAATATGGGGCGACATGATTTGAAATGAATTCATGGAACAAAACAACCCGGTTTGAATTTGGTGACCCATAAATAATAATTTGATCACATTATATTTAGGTCACAAGTAGACTCACCAAAGATGATTGATGGCTAGGTTTGAACATTATAAGGCATGGGATTAATTTTAAAATATTAAAATACTTCAACTGATAAATATTACACATAGGAGACATTATATCACCTTGGAAAACCCAAGGGTATTCCCTTAACAAAAAAACAAAAACACACAAAATAAAATATTTAAAATAATAAAATGCATAATCCAGGTTGCCTCCCAGGAAGTGCTTAGTTTAAGGTCCTTAGCTCAAATTATTCCCCCCAACTTATCCAATACCAATGTTCAACATTTTAAGTACCTAATTTTTCTCCACTTCAACTATATTGAGATTGATTAATTATTTATAATTTGTGTCATGTATAATTCTTTAATCTATAATGAATGAGAAAATTAAAGGAATATAAGAAATGGTTAATTCATTTTCTTCTGTAGCCTTTCTTAAGATATCAAAAATAATTGCTACTTTGTGGGTTTCAAGAGACAAAAGAATTCAAATTTAAAGTTCATGGTTATACCCTATAAATGTATAATTTAGTGTGTAATGAAGGAAAATAATTTTGAGCTTAGGTTAGATAGAACATTCATACATAGGTTGAGACTTTGAATCGAACTAAATTTCTTTTTAAAAATTTATCAATAGTTTTGGTTCCTTTTGAATAGAAGATTCAACAAAAAAGTTGGAATGTTTTGTTTCAAGAAAGTGTATGGACTCTAAGTTTATGACTTCTTTCAATGGTTTAGTGATTGGTGTTTCTAAAAATCATCAGTTCTGTTATTTTTAGGAGACTCAATCCATGATGTCAAATTCTCTTATTTTGAATCAAAATTCATTTTCCTCCATGATTAAAGACCCTTCAATGATTCATTGATTATATTCAGTTATCTTAAATCCTAAGGTTGGTTCTTAAATAAATTCATGAGGTTTTTGTGTGTAAAAATATTCTTCTATCAATATTAAGGAAGGGATAGCATGAGTGGTAATGGGGTCTATAACCATTTCAATTCCTATTAATTATGATCTCAATAATGAAACTTCTGAATTCATTTTCTCCATTTGATCATACAATTGTTCAATTATTGATTGGGTATTTGGTTGGATTTTAGTTTTTACATCATAGACATTGCTATTATTTATCTCTTTAACTATCCTTGAGAGGGTGGTAAATTGATCCATTAAACAATCATCATACAAATGATTTTACATGTCATCGGGTGTGTGGTAATCATTAAAGGGTTTATCAAAGAAATTATATATGTTTGTTCATTCCCAATATTGATTCTCTATTTTTTTCTAGCACAGTTTTATGATGGGGTAATTTGGAAGATAATCCATTGGAGTAGAATGATATTGTGATTTGAGATTCTTTGGACACTCAGAAATAGGAAGGGGAAAAGATAAGATAAATTGGGGTGAGAAAAGAGAATATGTGGTGAGAAAAGGATGATATTGTCTAAGATAACTTACTCTTATCCTCAGAAATCATGCCAAAATTTTATGACTCCCAAATTTACACAAGTTATATGGTGTAACTGGTAATTTTTAGTATAGCTTGGGTTATTGAATCCATAGGGACTAAAGAAAAAACCAAGATACACTTGTATTTTATGGGAGGATTGGAAATAAAGTGGCCAACTTGGGGGTTGATTTTAATTAAAGAACCAATTATTTAATTTAAAGAACAATAAAAATCACAAAATTAATTGAACTAAAACAATTAATGATGATGATTTTATCCTAGGTTGTTGTTATGAATTGAATGGATGTGATTGTTTTCTTAATAATTTTCAGTTTTCTAGTTCAAGAGGTATCTAATCAATGAGAAAAGTCCCTAATATAATTAAAAAATTTAATCCATATAAAATTAAAAATTTAATGACAATACACTTATAGGATCAATTTCATTATCACTCTATGGAATTGGATCGTACTGGCACTCAAAATGTCTAGTCATTAAAGTCGGTAAGGGCAAAGAAGAAAATAATTAAAATAAATGAAATATCAAACCATAGAAATAATTTATGAAAATAAAATAGGATCCAATACAAAAATAAGAAACTCCCTAGGGTCATCCCATAAAAGTTTATCACTCCATTTATGTTATTCTATCAATGGAAGTAGGAAGTCGACTTAAAGAAGTGGGATTGAATATGTTAAAACAATAAAATAACAAACACACCACCATTGTATGATAAATTTTACAACTTATGGTGTGAATAAATTCACACCTTGATTCAATGGTATAAACATTTTAATAAAAATTATAGAATAATATAAGAAGAAAAACATTTATTAATAAACTAATGTGATTGAAAATAAAACTTACATGGGAAAAATAAAGGTTCTCTTACAAAATGAATGTGTAAAATTACAATTGAAAGAAAAACATGCATAATAAATCCATTCACCACCATATCCTTATATAGTAATATTATGAGACTTAGGTTTACCACAAAAAATAAATTCACTATCATTTAATTAGGATAGTAAAATGTGGGAGTGAAATCAAAGGAAATTGGACTTTTTAACTTCGACCACACAAATAGGACCAAATTCATCCCCATTTTTGACGTTCAAATTTGACATTGAATATGGAAAAATATTGAGGTTTATTAGAATATAAATATGATCTTAAATTTATCCTATAATATATTTAAAATTTTCATGGATATTGGATCATCCATTATTATTTTATTATCAAAATGGTGGGATGATTTTACAGGCCTTCAAATCTGGCACATAAATTAAATGTCAACTTGGATCCCTAGATCTCATTGAAAACATCTTAATTAGATATATATAAAGTTTAATTAGATGATACCCATAATTTTGTCTTTATAGAGATAAATTTTAACTTAATTGTAATTAAATTGTGGGACCGTCTTTTATTTGATGGGTCTATGGCACATTATGATTTTTCCAAAAATGTATGTGTTAATTACCAAAAATATCCATCTTCCCTTAGTATTCATTCATAGATCCTAAAAGGAAAAATGTTCTAATAAAATCGATCAAGCATAACACAAAATATAAAATTCAAATAATTAATATAATTTTTTCCACAAATATATGATTGATTGGGCCCAAATTTTTACTTTAAACATGAATTGCACTTATGATGAGAAATGATGTTCGATTTATACAATGAACTAAAACTGATGTTTATGGGCATTAAAACACAAGAATATTAAAATATTAAAAATTAATATTATACTCTTTCAGTGTCTAATCAAGATATTCAATTATTATTCTTTTCAACTTGGATAACATTTTCACACGGTTATTTTTCACATGTATGTACACCTGACTGCACATCTTCCTAAAAAAGTTCATTTTGTGGTCCACTTTTGAGTCGATGGATGTATACAATAGAAATAATAATTTTTACATTGAAATATGATGTGAGAAATAAATATCAACCAAATTATCTATTGTGAAAGGATATTTAGCTTAAGAATGCATGGATATTTGGTCATTGTACTTAGCTAACATCACTATAAGGTATAATCGATTAATGAGAACTTAAGATGAGAAATATGATCCCATTGATTCTACATTTACTTTCCTACCCCAAATAGGTTGTATGTCTATAATTTACTCATTATGTACTTTAATTAGTGAAGAGTGGTAAATGGATCATCATACAGTGTTATTCAACCATGGTGGGCTTGATGATTACAACAAGTAAATAAACTAATAAATATTCATTTGTTTCATTGTGTACTTTCATTATACCTTATGAAATTTTAAATCTTTCATATTTGTAAATAACATTTATAAATTATAAAAATGAGACATCATTATCTATCTATTAAGAGGAAGGAACAATTTCTCAACAAATATTTCACTGCTTGGTTAATGTAAAAGGAAATACATTTCCTTTTTTCTCGTTACATAATCACATGTATCTAATTAATATTAAATATTGGTATCTTTTAGGTTCTAACTATACCAATGAATGATGAATTAGATGAAATAAGATAATTTTTATTTGGTATAAACAATGTGGTAAATTATTGTAAGGAAATGGTTATCAATAGATTTAAATTTTCAATAAATAGCTATGTAACAAAAATGGAAAATTAGCATGACGGTGTAATGATAAGATCCCAAAAAGATTGTTATGTGAGTAAATCAGACAAGGAACATCGATCAGAAAATATATATTATTATGGGGTTGTCTAAAGAATCATTTTCTTAGATTATTATGAACATTCTTGTGTCACAGTGATTAAATGAAAGTGGTTTGATTCAATGACATGGTATGTGATTAATAATGATAAATATGGATTTTGATTGATTGATATGAACAAATAGATTCATTCCAATGAACCTTATATTTTTGTATCAATATCTAGACATGTGTTTTATGTAACTGATCTGTTAAAATAATAATTTGGTGTTATTGTTGATGTCATTACTAGACATATTTTTGATGAAGGCATGGATGATAATGATGTTGTGGATGAACCTGTCAGTATTTATTTGAATATTTCATTTGAGGACATAGATGATTCAATTATTAGTATAGATTGTGAACTAGAAATTGTCACTGATAACACATAACTTTGACACATTTGAAAGCATTTACCTAATGTTATTACAATATTGTGTGTATATTTTTTTAACATTCATACATGATATCAAATTAACTAGTATTTTTTCCTGTGAAATTTCACAAGATATGATGAGTTTTTTTTAAATAATTTCTTGATTATGAATTAAAAAATATCAAACAGTAGACTATACACAATACTTTTTGAAATTAAATATATATTTTTTTATGGCCCTTGAATATTATTTGTGATGATAAGTAGAGTCCAGATATCTTACTACAAATGTACAGGTCATGCACACAATGTTCACTCTGACTTCTTCATATATGGGTGGTTATATAAGACTCTTGACCACTGAACCTAGGGAAACCAAATTTTTCTAAGTCATGGATCATTCTCTATGTATGTTCCAGTAAGGAATAAAATGATTATAATAATGGAGGATCTAAAATATAAAATCATGATACTTTACTTATTCCATTAAATATATTATTGACACTAATATCATGGCATAGTAAGTCTAGATGAAACTGATAACTTGTGTATGAAAATTAGTCACAGTATACCTCCCATTACCATGAATTCATAGATGTAAATTATATAATGAGACTATTGATCCCATTAATAGGAGAAGATAATTCATCGGTGGTCTCCCCTATTTTCAAACATTAATCTAATTCCTTGATAAAACTAATGGGTTATAGAAACATTTGAAAGAAATTAATTAATTGTCCTAAAATATGGTTATAAATCCTTAATAACCTAGGATTTATAATTTTTCACATTAGTCTAGGATTGTAAATTCTAGAACCAACAATAGGTAGAAAACTAAAAATGAAAAAATTATAAAAAACATATAGAAATACATATTTGAATATACATATATATATAATACTAGGATATCTTTGATATCTATATTATTATATTAGTAAAGAAATATATTTAATCAAATATTTATTGACCTCTCTACTCAAATCAATAAAATTATATCTATATTGAAACATTCATAATTTTAGAAATGTATTATTGAATGTTAAATTGATTGAAATCTTTATATGAATGGTAATATTATTGATTAGTCTAAATTTTCACCTTGATCCAGTTGGTTGGTATTTAGTATGGATATTTTTTGTTATAAAAATATTTTGTGGTGTGTTGTGTATTCTAAATTCATGGGTACATTATACTTTTATTTATGGTTATGTTGTTGTCGTGTGTGATGGGGGTAAAGTATACCCCTATGGTAGTAGTTAAACCGTCAATACTATCTATCATTCTTTGAAGATCAAGGTATGTGAACAAGACCATGAAATGTTCTGGCTCATCATAAAGGTATGGTTGGAGTAGTTGGGTTGGGATGGAACGTTACATATAGGTTGATTGTTGGTTATGAAATGAGATTTTAGAACATCCAGGATATTAGAGCATTACACCTAAAAAATTAAATAACAATAAATATATATAAGATTTTACATATTAAATACAAGTCATAGATTAGTAGATAACGTGTTCTCTAAAATAGACAACTGATCTAGGTAATTTTTTTGATAAAGTGAAAAGAATAGTGTTTCCAAACAAACTTAATGATATGATGATGAAAGATATCATCATGCCAACAACACCTAACAACAAGATAGTTATAAAATTATAGAAAATTTGATTCTTTTTTACCTCGAAATTGGTTTAAATTTAAGATAATTTTAGACCAAGAAAATGGTTTTTTTTATTCATAACTCATCTATTTTACTGAACATATGATTTTATAAGATCTTAGATATGGATTAAACTAATGTCCAATTGAATGTGAGTAGTTGAAAATTACACATGTTATTGGATTTGAAAATTACACATGAATTTGAGAAAGAATTCTAGAATGGGGCCACTTAATGCAGCATAAAAATGCCCAATTTGAATCTAAAACTAGCTAGGATCTGGAAAAATATTTGTACTATATCCAAACTATATATTATAATGGTTTTGATCAGATTATGGATGATTGTGATAGTCATGAAAAACACCAAGCTATATGATAAAATCTATCAATCATGGTAGCTAACAAATATTGAAATAAACAATCATACTATGAATTTTGGGATGATAGGTATCCACTGAAAACAAAGGAGTTCAAAATAAACATGATCCATATAACCCAGCACTAAAAAAATAATGGGAGGTAGAATATAGATGAAGAAAATTCCTTCACTAAATTTCAGAATGTGTGAGATTCTTTCTTTCGATGGTTAGAATAGTAACAACTCCAATGCACTGACCCTGTTTTTACCAAAGATCCAAAAATTATCCTTTGATCTCCATCCAAAAAAACATAAATTCAAAATAATATTTATTATATTATTTGTAATTGATTGTTTTAAATAGTAAGATAAATTAATCACAAAAATTTGGCTAGCGAAAAAATAATTCACCCATCAGGACCTCTCCAATAGATGCCCAATCACAATGAAACAACAATGTAATGCTACAAATAAGTTCACTGGGCTTATGGAATAATGACCTGCATCTATCAGTCATAATATTATCATGATAGAACCCAATGTGAAAGTCATTAGTCACTTAAAATGTCTACTAGATGTTATCACAAGACCCAAGTTTGATTCTGGGTAGAGGTATAATTCCAGGTTATTGTAGAAGTATTGTAACAAGTATTGTTTGGTACTGTAGTAGCTGAAACTATTCACCTTCAAGCCACCGTTTTGGGCCTGGAGTCTATAAGGCCTTTAGGCCACCCAGGAATTCAGGTCAGCAAGGCTTTTGGGCCACCTTAAGGCCGTCAGGCCACCTCAAGACCTTCAGGCCACCTCAAGGCCTTCGGGCCACCTAATGTGTAGATCAGAACCAAATAGATTCTATAAGGAACAAGCCCCGAAAAAAATATTTAAAGCAAGGAACATTCACGTGAGTAGAGAAAAATGGATTTTGGAAGAATGATAGGGTATGGAATTTTCCATCGGTACCAGGCCTGTCCACCTCTCCACATGAAAGCTGACCAAAAATACATGCAAAGGTGGAGATCTGATCATGATGTAGATGTTGGGGAGGGGCAGTTTCAAGTATTTATAGTCTGTAATAATTCCTTTAACTCCTTTGGGTCATGTAATGTCACAAATCCTACGGTCTATGTAATGGTTACCCTTCAACCCTTAAAAGGGGGATTATCAAAAATTAATAAAAAAATAAAGGCCTTTGGGCCATTCAGGAACTCATTGAACATCAATGTATAAACTAAAAAAAATAATGAAATAACATCCCAAACTTAATTGAGAACAAGGGTCATCATTGAGATATGAGAATTTCAACTACCCCTAATAATATAAGGTTTAATATGAATAGTGTTGGCTAGACACAAACTCATACATATATCTTATGAACTATAAGACCTATAACATGCCCACCATGAATTTCAAAAATATATAAAAAATGGGATTTGATAAAATTATACATGATACAAGAAAATATGATATTGTAGTGATGTTTATCATCAGTTCTTATTTTATGTTATAGTTTTATTATTTAACATTTTCATTATTTATATTTATCTTAAAATATTATTTTAAATTTCAAGGTCAAAATGACTGATTATGATGATGTTAAATGAAGAATAATATAGATAAATGAATAATATATTATAGATTTAGGCATGTCTTCTCTGGTCACCATTGTAAGTAGAATTTATGTTTGGATATTATGTTCTTTCATATTATTTATCTTTTTATAGTTTGTTTTATTTTATCATACATGTTATTATAGGAAAAATCATGGAGGAGACGATTGGATTATGCTATGGATACTGATAGTATAGTGAGGGGTATTGGTACGACTAATTCTACCGTCTAGCCTACCACTATACCGCTTCATCCACCAGAAGGTAATTTAGTTTATCCTTTTTCATCCTACTTCAGTCAACTAAATGTCATCCTTAGATTATTCCACATCCATATTTTCCATACCCACCTTTTCCATATCTCTTTCCACCTACACCCACATAGGATGGTAGTTCTTAGGCTCCCATAGAACCTTATTACCCATTCCTAGCATCCAATCTACAGGTAACTACTCCTCTATATATTCCACCACCATATCCATATACATATCCACCCTCATTTGTACAGGTATATCCATTAGGTTTTCTCCATCCATCAGCACACTTTTAATCGTCAATTATATAGAGTAATTCTACTGTAGATATCCCACCTACCACATAGGACACTCCCCCTCCTCTAGATACAGTGCTTCAGGGATTATAAAATCCCCTACATACTAATATGTGTTTAAACATTATTGATTCTGATTAATGATAAATTAATCTATATTATTTTCCTTTACTAATTATTTTTCATGATTATCTATATCCTCTACCAGAAAATGAGACCACACAAAAATTTGAGAGGTCTATAATCAACACACGCATATTATGGTTCAATACAATGAGGATTGTGATATAATTGGAAAAAATGTTAGGAATGTAAAAAAATTATGGGAAAACTTATTAAACACAACAATATCATTTCAATTCAACAAATAAGTTAGAGGGAAGTTAGATAACAAATAATGAATAATGCATGGGAATATATTTGCACAAGTAATGTTAATCAAGAATAATAGTACTTTTATCTTTATTAACAATTAGACATTACTAATTATTTTTATCATTTAATGTCTCCCATTATTTTTTAACTCTGGAAAACCAATGTACTAGAATCGGAATACTATGTTTCTTGAGTATTCTACTATCAATGATCTTTGAGACCTCTTCTCATAGTCTAAAATCTATGGATACACTACTACTTGGAGAGTTTAAGGTTGGCATTTGACTGTCCAGCCACATTAACTCGAGGCTAGTTGATCTGTTGAGTGAAGTAAAAAATTCTAAAATCATAAATATGATTTACTGAATACTTTCCTTTAAAGTTGAAACAAGTTAGATATAGATACCTATTTGCTACCAATTTCAGTTAAGTTGACTCATTAATCTCATAAAAAATCTATGGTAGTAGGAGTAACCCACAACTATGGCTAAAGAGAAACCCATACACCTAGTTTTATTAAAATTCAAATGATGGAAGGCATTGAAAATTTAATAGTTTTTTTAGGGTTTTAATATTTTTCAACAAATGTAATCCATTTCTATTAATATGTTCATACTATGTGTTCATGATCACAACTGAACATTAATAGAAAAACATTCATTTTGCCTTTATGAATTTTAATTATTTATTATTTTATGTGTTCTCACAATTAACATTCATGTGAATAAAATTATAAATTCATAAATAAAATAATTTTACTCAAATGTCTTTCGCATCTAATATTGGTTGATCCATTTAAACTTAATCGATCAACCATGACCTAGGGGTATCACACCTGAGTGAAGTTTTAACTCATGATATAGCTCATCCCCATTCCATTGTGTTTATATATCATTTGGGTTTTCACTTCAACTTTGTGCGGTATGTGTCATACATTATCATCATCATAATACAAATGTACTCACACGCAAACGATAGGGACTCGAGAAGTGCAATGTACATACAGAAAAAAAATTGACATGCATTCACTTATACATATTAAAATGATTAAGATGATATGAAAACCATCATAAAAATTAAATACTTATTAAAAATATCACATTCTAGAAATAAATAATTAAATGAAATTAACCAGACATACACATAGTTAGAAAATTCTCAAGACTAGTCAGTATATTAAACAAACACGAGATAAAATTAAATTGCAATATATTTAAAGTACAAGGGCATTTAAATAAATTAAAAGAATTATTTAAATTCAAATATTTTACTCAAATATTTTATTCTCATTCCGTCCCATCATTAATTTAATTTTTATTCCAAAAAATAAATAATTTAATTATATTTATTTAATATTAAAATTAAATTAATTTTTTCAGAATACTAAAATATAAGTATGTATAAACAAAAAAAAATTTGTAATTAATTTAATTTAATACTAAAATTAAATTAATTAATTTTTGATTATATAATATTTTTTTGGGATCTGAAACCCCGCACAAGGACAATGCGGGTCGGGACGACCCTACGCAAGCCTGCTCCTTATCGGGAAAACCATATGCAAGTGTATTCTAGGTTAGGCAGTCCCACTAAGGCTTAACTCAGGTTAGGAAAACCTTCCTAGGTCCATGCAGTCTCGTACCTCATAGTCACCTGGAAGCAGTGGTAAGGGTCGTTGCCAATGGAAGGTGGCCAGGGGTGTTTTGCGGGATCTGGTTGAGATCTGGCTGGATTGATGAAGGGGTTTACCTAAGCTCTAACCGAAGTAGTGTTTATCAAGCTGGATGAGGCCGAGATTATGGCGGCTAGCAGTGATGATAAAAACTAGCTCGAGCGGACGACATGGTGGCAGCTTGGAGAGATGGAAGCGGTCAATGTGGTCCAGTACAATGTCTCGTGTACGATGGTGGTCAGAGAGCCTGAAAGAGGAAGCACCATGGATATAACAAAACATAAAATATGGATATAACACAAACTGTGAGAGGTCATTATCGCAGCTCAAAATAGGGCATTTGAAAAAGAGTGGTATCTATCATAAGACACACAAAAAAAGATTGTGGCCCACAGATAGTAACATAGGTGGATAAAAATTGTATTGTAAGGGGTGACACATTGCACTAAAGGGGGACCGAGGATCACAGATGTTGAGAGTGTATATTGGATGTTCTTAAACAAATCATAGATAGCAATAGGGGAATATTGTGCTACACATAAAGAAGTGTGATGGAGATTTTATTTATAGAGGGGCATATTGTAGTTATCAATTGAATCATATCGACAAAGGCTATTCGAAGCTGTTAGGAATATAGGGCTGGTTGGGGCTGTCAAAGATAGTATTGGTGTAGGCCTATTGGGTAAGTTGTGCGTCGGTAGTGGGGTTAGCTATTAGGGAGGTTAATTTTTACTTTCTCACTTTATTACTTTGTTGTGATAGTTATGTTGGTAGGGGATGCTAAATATAGGTCGATGGTGAGTTATAAATCACTATTTTTCATTTACTTGGTATTATATCTATTGTTAGTAGATGGTATGGTGAGGTGGTCTCTCTACAACACTCGACAGACACGTCAGGGTGGTAGCTTGAGGAGGTGATATCTCATGGTTCTTCTAGATATATATCATTCTTTCCTCTTACTAATATAACTCTTGAATATAGTAGCAATATACAATGCTGTGATTAGTTTCTTAAATTCTTCCTTTATCTCCTCTCATAATCACTTACAGTGATAACATTTGGTGAGTCTTCTAGGGAACTGTTGCCACTAGAAGTCGTGATCACCACTAAGAAAGTCATAATCAGAACTATTTTCTCTTTCCTCTACCTAATTTTCTACCATGTAATCTGATGTGTAACCATTTTTATGATGACTACGATCACTATGTTGATGTTCAAAATGAGTTGAGATTTTAGAGTAAGTAGAGAGGAGAGGAGAATCATAGAAATAAGTATGATGATGAAGAATAGAGTTGTTTTCATTAGATTGGTATTAGAGAGTATACATAAGGCATTAAAAAATTTATAGGATAGTTTGGATAAGATAAAACATGAACAGTCGGGTACCTATGCTCAGTGAACGTGTGGTTGCGTCAAACTAAAGAAATATCATCCCTCTAGATGCATGATAATGAGTAACGTAGCCTTCCAGGTCTCTTAATAAAGTCTCTTACTAGGAAATAAATAGGGCTGACTTAACTCTTGTCTGTACAAGTGCAGAAGGTATTGAAGGAATTCATCAACCTTACTTCCTACAGCAATAGGGAATATTCTCTAGTTTGATACATGTAGTTTCAAGCATAGTTGAAGATGATTTTGAAAAGGAAGATGATAATCGTGATTATGCAGGAGTCAAACCTATTTTTCTATAAGTTCTCGATATTGTAGTTGACATGGAAGCTAAAGTAGAGATTGGTGTAGTTGGTGTTTTTATGTTCAAAACTACCACTAATATTTCTCTATTTGGCTATGAGAGATAAGGGATCATTGATTTCATCAGAATAATAATTAATATTTATCTATTTATTAGTATAGAGAATCACTTTAAACCATGTTTTGTTCATTGAATGTGGAAGAAAAAATACTGGGTGTTCATCTAGTTGAACAATTTTGGTGAGGGAATGAGGTGGCAGTGCAAGAACTGTCACAACAAAAAGAATTTTTTGTTGGAAATGAAAACCCAAACCATTGTTTTTCTAAAGAGAGTATCCACCATGTAGCATGCCTTCCCCATGCGGGTCCCTTTCCCATTCGTTATCTTCTTCTTCCCCAAAGATTCTATTCAATTCCAATGCAATCAATTAATATTGCTTTGTTTTTTGTCCCTTTCATTAAATGTATGTGGATGTCCATTTTGGTGTAGTTTCATAATCTATAAATATGGGCATATGTAATCCGTGAATGATATGTGATATATGAAATATTTAAAGACTCGTGGTGTTTGTTTTCCCATATTTTTATTCCTCTTTTTTCTTGGCTTGTATATCTAACAAACTGGTATCAGAGGCCGATATCAAGGAATCCTCTATTTTCTGAAGATGTCCACTATAATCTATCCACAAGTTCCAAAGTTGTCTAAGTACAACTACGAATGGTGGTGCATCCAAATGAAATTTTTATTTGGGTCGCAAGAATTATGGGAGATCATCATCGACGGGTATATTGTACTCTCTATGGAGGAAGAATCCACCTTCACAAATGAAGAAAATATGGCCATCAAAAATCAAAGTAAGAAAGACAACAAGACTTTGTTCCTCCTTTATCAATGGTTGGATGAATCAACGTTTGGAAATATTGACAAAGCAATATCGAGCAAGCAATCTTGGGATACCCTTGCCACCATCTTCAAAGGTGTTGATCGAGTGACGTGGGTTCATCTTCAAACACTAAGAGTGGAGTTTGAAGCGGCGCATATGAAGAACGGTGAGAGTATCTCTTACTACTTCTCACGTCTAATTGTTATTGTTAACAATTTAAAAATAAATGGTGAAAAAGTTGAGGAAATTCATTTTATTGAGAAATAACTTCGATCTATCACAAACAAATTTGAGTATGTGGTTGTGGAAATCGAAGAATCAAAAGATATGGAAGAAATTTACATTGAAGAATTGATGGGATTGCTGCAAGTACATGAGAAGAGAATGTAGAATAATGTGAGTTCAACAATAGAGCATGCCTTAGAGTCCAAGTTTACTATGCAAGAAAAATAATTCCCAAGAACAATAAGGTGGTTATCATGCAAGAGGAAGAGGGTGTGGATACCATCCAAGCCATCAACAAAAGAAACAAACTTTTACAAGATTCTGTGGAAGAGGACATTGTGGAGGCTGATTCAGGCAAGGTCATGGAAACACAAAAAATGTTCATTGTCATAATTGTAAGAAATTCAACCATTATGATTCTAATTGTTGGATAAAATGGGTTAATATAAGAAATCCAACTATGCTGAAGCATCTCAAAATGAAGAAGAAGGCACCACACTCCTCCTTGCATAAGAAAAGGCCTGTGAACGGCCCAATGTGTGGTATCTGGATGTGGGTGCAAGAAACCACATGAGTGTTAAAAAAGAGTTGTTTGAGGAACTCACTGAAGAAGTTTGTGGTGATGTGAGCTTTGGTGACTCATAAAAGGTACCAGTGATTAGAAATGGTGAAATCAAAATCTATCTGAAGAATAGTGAGTCGAATTACATATCTAGTGTGTATTATGTACTAAACATGAAAAACAATATCATTAGTCTCAGCCAACTCCTTGAGAAGGGGTATGTTATACAAAGGGAGAATTCTTCTTTGTCTATAATGGATGATCATAGGATACTTCTTGCTCAAGTCCAAATGGTGAAGAATTTCATGTTTCTACTACATATAAAAATGAAGGTTGAGGAGTGCCTCTTTGGACTAATGAAGAATGACTCATGGAGATAGAATCTGTACTTTGTGAATCTTCATTTCATCAGCCTTAAACTTTTATCTTCATCAAGTATGGTGTGTGTATTCTTGGTGATTGAAGCTCCAAATCATGTGTGTGAGGTGTGTACACTCGGTAAGCAGCAAAGGAACTCCTTCCCAAGTGGATTGTCCATAAGAGAAAATGAACCAATTCAGTTGGTTCACACTGATATCTACAGACTACTTGAAACACCCTCAATTGCATGTAATATATATTTTATTACCCTCATTGATGATTTAAGTATAAATTTGTGGGTGAATTGCATCAAGGAAAAATCGTCCACTTTCACTGTATTTAAAACATTCAAAGCTCATGTTGAAACTGAAAGTGGCCAAATAATAAAAGTACTTAGATCTGACAGAGGTGTAGAATACACCTCAAATGTATTTCAAGATTTATGCAGGGAACATGCCATCAAACAACAATACACTACAACTTACATGCCACAATAGAATGGCATCACAGATAGAAAGAACTGCACCATCCTCGACCTGATGAGGATCATGCTGAAGGAGAAAGGGATTCCAAAGAGATTTTGGGTAGTGGTCGTGGAATATAATACCTACCTACTCAATCAGTGTCCAATGAAGAGCATCAGAAACTTGACACCATAAGAGGCGTGGAGCGGCTAAAAACTAAGCATGGAGCACCTAATAATCTTCAGGTGTTTCGCCTACACTCAAGTTCCAGAAGAGATAAGAAGGAAGCTTGATGATCGTGGTAAAAATTGCATATTCATCGGCTATTATAAAGAGTCTAAATCCTATAAGCTCGATAATCCACTAACCAATAAATTTGTGGTGAGTAGAGATGTGGTTTTTAGTAGGAAGAAGTGCAGAAATGGAATGATGAAGAATCAAACAAATATTTTTCCAATCAAAATAGAAGATCAGAAGGAAAGACATGATCATCAAGAGAAAACTCCAGCAACACCTTCCTCAGGCACATTGTTAGTTCATATAAATCCTAGAGTGCATTTCATCACTCCTGAAAGCACTTCATCAAGTCAAAATTTAGCTAGCTCTTCCTCACCTATGGAACCTATCAAGATGAAAAATTTGAGCGACATCTATCAGAAAACCTAAGAGGTAAATATTTTTTTTCTTGTATGCAGATCATGAGCCTCTGAAGTTCTAGGAAACTATGAGGGATGGATGTTAGAGAATTTATATGGAAGAATAAATTCATTCAATATAGAAAAATGACAAATGGGAGCTGACTTCACTCCCAAAAATCCAGAAAAGTATTAGTGTCAAATTGGAGTACAAAATCAAGCGAAATGTTGATGGCGAGATCGATCGATACAAGGCAAGGCTTATAAACAAGGGGTATAAATAGAAATATGGGGTGGACTATGAAAAATTATTCACTCATGTTGCTCACCTTGACACTATAAGGATGATTATCTCCATTTTTTCCATCATAGTTGGATTATCAACCAACTGGATGTGAATTCTGCATTCTTGAATGGAATTCTAGAAGAAGAGGTCTTTGTTGACCAGCTTAAGGGATTTGTTTTGCAAGGGTAGGAAGAGAAGGTGTATCATCTAAAGAAATCTCTATATGGGTTGAATCAGGCTCCCCATGCTTAAAATTCATGCATTGACAACTATCTTTAAGAGAACAGCTTTTCCCAATGTCCATTTGATCATGCAGTTTACATAAAGAATAATGATCGTGGTGATATACTGATTTAATGCTTGTATATTGATGATTTTTTTTACAGGGAATAGTCAAAAGATGTTCGATGATTTCAAGGTGGTCATGTTTAAAGAGTTTGAGATAACCGATGGAGGTCTCATGTCCTTATTTCTAGGAATAGAAGTAAAGAAACAACATGACGGTATTTATATATCTCAGAAGAGGTGTGCTAAATATTTTCTTGAAAAATTCAAGATGGCTAATTGCAATGATGTAAACACACATGTAGAAACAAGCTTAAAACTGAAAAAAAAAATGTGGATAAGGAAGAAGTGTTGACTCGAATCTATTCAAGAGTCTGGTTGGAAGCCTGAGGTATCTCACAATCACAAGGCTTGATATTGTATATAGTGTTGGGATTCTAATCAGGTATATGGAAGCTCTAAAAGAGTCACATTGGCTAGTGGAAAAATGTATCCTCTAGTAAGTTAAAGTAAAGGTAGATTTTTGTCTCTTTTATCAATACAATAAAGAAGAAAAACTATATGGATACTCATACGGTGATTGGGGAGGTGACCATGATGAAAGGAAAAGCACTATGGGGTATGTATTTTTTCTTGGATTAACTGTTTCACATGGAATTCAATGAAGAAGAGTGTGGTCTCCCTATACACATTTGAATCAAAGTACATGAAGCATCCTCTACTATTTTTAGGGAATTTGGTTAAGAAATTTTATGAAGGAGTTGTAGCATCCCATGATGGATCCACAGTGATATATGTGGATAACAAGTCTGCTGCTGAACTAGCCAAAAATCTGGTGCAACATGGGAGAAGAAAATACATTGATACTCGATTCTATTTTCTAAGAGATCATGTGAAGTAGAAAACTATAAAATTGGAATATTTTCATACTACCGAACAGGTGGAAGATATTTTCACAAAGGCACTACTGACAGATGCATTCAAACAACTAAGAACAATGCTCAGAATGAAGCCAATTTTGGTTTGAAGGGGACTGTTAGAAATTCAAACTCAAACCATTGGTTTTACAAAGCATGTATTCCCCATGTAGCATGCCTTCCCATGTGGTTCCCATTCCCATGCATTATTTTCTCTCTTCCCCAAAGAGTCTATTCAATTCCAATGTAAGAAATTAATACTGCTTTGTTTTTTTCCTTTCATTAAATGTATGTGGATGTCCATTTTTTTTTAGTTTAATTACCTATAAATATAGTCATATGTAATCCGTGAATGATATGTGATATGTGAAATCTTGAAAGCCTTGTGGTTTTTTTCCCTATATTTTTATTCCTCTTTTTTCCTGGCTTGTATAGCCAATATTTTGTTGTGTTAAAAATTATCTTTCTAAATTGGAAGAAAAGGATATAGTAGTTAAAAGGGTGGAATCTCTTGGAATTCCTTTTAAAGGGGTTGGATTCTATGGTTTAGGGTCAATTTTTTTATCATTGGAAAATAGTTTATTTTGGAAGATTTATTATAGAAGAATCATTCTACCAAAAACTCAGGTTGGTTCTTTGGGGGAAAAATCTCAATCAGTATTGGACTTATTAGTTGTAGAAGTGGGATAAAATCCTTATAGAATTGTTGGTTTTCTCTTGGTTCCTTTTTGGGTTTTTGTTATCCTAAAAAAGGATTAGTCATGCAGGTTTTGTATAGGGAAAATGAATCCACCTATTTTTACCCTTGGTATTGGAAATGTTTGGTGATAATGTGGCTTATTTTTTTAAGGTATATCTAAAAGATGATCTTAATATCATGATGAAGAAAATTGGTTGAATTTTGGTTCTTTAATAGTCGGTATAATGATTTTGGTTCTCATTTATGGAGAATTTTATTTCCAGAAGAAGAGAAAACCTAAATATGATGGAGAAGAGTACCAACGAATTGATCCATACACTTTTCACTCTGTGGAATTATGAGCTGTTAAAGAATACATTACTCATAGTCAGTATATTTTAGCCGGTTCTTGGATTAAAAACATTTCCAGTGGAATTTTAGATGTTGGTAAAAAAAATTAATAATAAATACAATGGTTTTCATGATGGTGAGAGAAGTAAATATTTGAATATTGAATTTATTACAAAACTCACACTCAATAGAAAATCTAGTGAAGGCGGATCTTGCAATGCTAGTGAACATTGTGATTTCAAGAAAAGTGGTGTTAATGTTTTAGCAGTTGGGTTCCATGGAAACCATTTTTTAGCCATGGTTTCAACATTATATTTTGTTCCATAACCGAATATAGATCTTAATGCACCAAAACATTCCATATAGAGGCTAGAGAGTGAAAAGGTTGCCTTACAGTGATGAATTGCATTGGAGGCTCAAGGAATGAAAATGTTCTTCGTGGTACACTATAGGGAAAAGGTGGTTTTTAATCATGGGGTAAATTTTGGGAATGTGGGGCTGATTTGTTTTTTCAAAGATATAGTTTTTGTGGGGAAATTTAAGATGTCTTGTGAGGGAAGTAGGGTTAGCTACTAGGGAGGTGATTTTTATCTTTCTCTCTTCATTATTTTGTTATGATGGTTGGGTTGGAAAGGGATAATAAATATGGGAAAGAGGTCGGTTATATAATGGAAATTACATGGTATAAGATCTATTGGTAGAAGATTGGCTAGTGATGTGGTCTCTCTATTTAATACTCTATGCATGGAGCAAGGTTAAATCCCAAGGAGGCGGTCTCTCTTTGTTCTTCCATTTGTATATATTTAGTTTTTCATACTACTATAACTCTAAAATCAAGAATAAATATATATTTCCATAATTATTTTCTTCATTTCTCTCTCTCTCTACTCTAGTTATCACTCATGGTGCTAATAGAGGCTATTTTCATTCTATAAATTGAATTTTACAATGATTGAAAGTGGAATGAGCATGTATATTTGATGAGTAAGAATCTAACATGTTTAATGGGTCCATGAAGTTTTTCTAAAGTCATTACAAGTATAATGATCCTTTATAATAATCATCACACCACATTGGTTAAATATAGTATAGACAGATTAAATCAATTCAAGGAGAATATGGAGGATGATGTAAAGAAAAACATGAGACGAAGTATTGAAGGGTAAGATAAGTGAAAATTGTAGTTCATAATTGATTTAAGGAAAATGAGAGAAATATATCATGGGTTGTAACAATATCATTATCCATATTTCATATAGTGATATTGAATAACATATCATAAGTCATGGACAAAATTGTAAAGACTCTATACAGTAGAGGAGAACAATGATTGGGAAGATATCATAATACAAGTTATGATGTTCTATTTCACATGATTAGTGAAATGAGTGGTATCATGAACAACAATTGAATGTTCCATAGTCATTGATATAAAGTAAAAGAACACGTAATGAATAAATTTCAGCTATCACATGTAATAATAGGAGATATCATGGGAAGCAATAGAGAGATGTGAAGAGAGATAATGTAAAAACACTAACCAGCTTGGAATCAAGTACAACAATAAAAGCATATCATTGTACATGATAGAGAATAAAATTTAAGGTGAATTAAATCCATGTGTATCATAGATAGATATATGGATATATCTCTAGATGAATAGTGCAATGCACAACATATATGAGTATAGTAGATACATAATCTTGTAGAAGATCTTTAATGTATTCCATAGATCAAAGTATCATCAAGGATACTTAAATGACACTTGGAGAAAGAAAAGAAACATGTAACACTTTCAAGGAATCTAAAAGTGTTAAGAGAGGTGGAAAGGAATGTTTAAAGTGAATATTTTGGGTTACATAATGGAGATTCATGATCTTTATGGTCTATAGAGAAATATTGTGGTCAGAATATTTTGAAATTAATTAAGATAGTGATGTTTGATTCAAATCTATAAAGAATATGGGATAGGTGATCTTCATGCATGGAGAGAGAATAAGTATGAAGCAAGAGACTCATGAGGCCATGGTTTTTTAGTATTTGAACATCATTTAAGGATATTAGTGGATCATAGAAATAACACTATCTAATATGATCTATGCAAGAAAAAAATTATATTCATTAAGAAATAGAAGACATGAATGATGTATGGAGATCATTGTAGCATCAAAAAAAAGGTATTGTGAATTAAGTTCAACCCAATGGACATGTAGGTACTGCTATTTTTAGTAAAAGATCATGGAGTTATGGAACTTGAGGTTTAACCAGTATGAAGTTAGAAATATCTTCAATATAATGATGATTATGATGATGCATGGGCTAGTGAGAAAGTGGCTTCAGCTTACAGTGAGCTAGTTGAGATATGTGGGGGTAAAAATCAGTGAAAGATAAGGGCCATGTATGAAGATCCTACCATGGTAGGTCTTGGATAAGATTATAAAACGAGATGATAAAAGATAAGGATATGGTATAAAGAGGTGTCAGCAGGGGGGGTTCACACAAAAGAGTGAGTAACTCATTGTGATATCTGAGAAGTTCCAACCAAGATTGAAAGTTAATAAAGTGAGGAAATACATTCATATCTGATTTATATCCTTTGATAAAGTGAAGAAGAAGAGGTACAACATTACACATTGAGAGGAATAATATGAATCCTTACCAAGAAGAGGACACATGTTGATATATAGAAGAGATCCATTATTAGAATTTCATTTATCTCATACTCATTTTCATATTTTTATGATGATGAAATTGCACAGAGTCCATCTATTAGCTAACATAAATCCTATGAATCCATTTTCACATCTATTTTGTGAGTGTGTTATGATTTAATGAATTTTAAGAAGTATGACCAATCTGTAAGAGTGATTAAGATTATACATTAAAACTCCTAGGTGTATCTAAATGGGAATTAATGACTCGGTTTTAACAATTGTTTAAAATTAGAATAGAGTATTGCGCTCTAATTCACCCCCTAATTTTGTCTCAATATCAGCACTTTACCTACAAATTTTTTATAATTCTTATCAAGTGATGATATTTTTAGTGAACATTAAAAATATAAAATTATAATAAAATTGTTATTTAATTATTAAACATTGAATATGTGAATTATATTCAAAGTAAAATTTGTACTGAAAATCCAAATTACTAGTTGAATTTCCATTAGAAGTCCACAAAGGAAGATCCATTGGGAATCCACAAAGGAACTTTCACACAAAAAAATATGGATTTTTTTCTAGAAAAATGGGACATTCTTAATTAATTTTTATGTTTTATGCCCATGAAAATTCCATGTGGAATTTTTTCTGGAAATCCAAATACACGATTTATGTTCCACTAAAAAACAACAGTATAAATCCGGGTGAAAATACACAAAATGATACTTCAATAATTGTTTATTTATATTCTAGTTTGAAAATTACTATAGTGGCCCAGGATTAAGATACCAAGATATTAAATTAGTTTAGATGAATATTTATCACATTAAAAAAATACATGATTGAGGACCAAAATAGTAGTGTCTTGGGAAACTTGGAACAAAATCATAAAAATGGGTGAAAGATATTCAATATCTCACATAAATATCTTCCCATTTATTACACCTATTTAAAACCTTTATTCATGACCTGTGGAAAGGAAAAATAAGAAATTGCTGAGATCATATTCTCAGTAAGGGTAAAAATAAAGGAGATATACAAGAATAACATAAGAATAAAGTTATAAAAACATGAGAATAACATAGAAAATTATACTCTGTGTATCAAAGAATATAAACATGAATCATGGAATAAATATTGGTAGTTAGTAAGACACAAATAATATAGTAATTAAGAGAATAATCCATGAAATTATAACATAAGAACAAGGAATGGTATTGTGGATGACACATAAACATATAAAATGATTTCCATAGTAGTCAAGACATCATTGCTAAGGACGTCTTAGTGGTATGGACTCACTCCCCAAACCATCTTGGTTGTCAAGGTTCACTCCCAATACCATCTTAGTGGACAAAGTCCTTTACTGAACTTGGTTCACATCTCATTCAATACTTGTATTACTGAACCGGGTTCACTTCCCATTTTAGCCATGTATTGCTAAACTAGGTTCACTTCTCATTCTAGCCCTGTATTACTGAACCGGGTTCACCTCAACTTCCAGCCCCATATTGCTGAACTGAGTACACTTACCATTCCATAACTTTATTAATAATGAAATTTCAATCCTCATTCTATCCATTTCATACTGAGCCGAGTTCACTCCTTGTTCCAGTCTCGTCATACTGAACTGAGTTCACTCCTCATTCCAGCCCGATCATACCAAACTGAGTTCACTCCTCATTATATCCCCATCATTCTGAAATAAGTTGAATCCTCATTCTATCCCTATAATACTCATGATATATAAATATTTACCCAAATAATTTGAGTTATATATAGGTCCCACCTTTCACATAATAAAATCATACATCCATGTACCACAAAATAATAAAACATTCTTTATATCATGACTCATAAAAAGAGATGGGTTTCATAAATATCATATCATAACTCGTGAAATGAAATGGATATTATAAAAATTTAATCCTATCAAACCTGTGTAAAATATAAAAGATTTAAAATAATTTCATCATAGAATAACCAATTAAAATGGGTAGGTTTCACAATCATTTTATCATGGTATAACCCATAGAAAAGAAATGAGTCTTATAAACAACATGTCATAAAATAAATAAACCATTCATAGATAGAATAAGGATGGTACCCTTGGATCATAAACACACTAAATAATAAACAAAATCAAAGGATTCCATCTTAGGTGGAAAATAATTTTGATTGATCATTTAAAACAATTCTTGAGGAAAATAATCTTTAAATATTTCAAAGTGTCCTATACCACTTTGAAACATTTGAATTATAATAACAATGAAATAATAAAATTACATGAAGCTTATAATATCATTAAAAGAAGTATATTAATGATATAACATATCAAAGTTATGTATATAAACCTCATAAAAGACTATAGGTGCATAACATAACATGTGTCTCAAAGAAGGAAAATTGAGAAACAATTATTTTACCTATCCAGTAACTTATGAATCGTAAAAACCATGAAATAATAACATAAATTGAAACTTTTAATATCATGAAATAAGTTAAATTCATGATATAAAATTTTATATGGAATTATATACACCACAAAATAATAATAAGTGGTGAATATATCATATATCTGACAGAAATAAAAGTGAGATGAGGAAACCCTTACCTTAAGTCTTGACTTTCATCATGCTTATTAAACCTCTTGTATAATAAATATAAGTTTATTATACACATACCACAGAAAAATATTCCTATATAGCATACAGTATTCAATTTTATTGTGACATTATATTACCCATTAATTAACAATTTCATTTTAAAGTTATGTTCCGGGTAAAAATCAATGTATCTTTCATATATGTTTTGACATGTTATTCTTCATCATATTAATTATATCCTAATTTAATTATTTAAATAATTTAAAACATGATTTAAATATTATATATATTAATTATATAATTATTTATAATAATCTATAAAAGATATAAATATGAAATGGGAAACACTGTTCATGGAGATGGTAGGTCGTACATACGCGTGAACGATGTTTCTGATTTCTTATCGTATTGAAAGAAAGTAAGTAAATGATATATATATATATATAATATTATTCTAGTTTCATTATTATGTAATATATATCATATTAATTTTCTAAACTCATCCTTAATACATTTTGTTCAAAGTGTGAACGAATAACATCGCATTAAGGAGGCGGTAGACCATATGTCCACAAATGATGTTATCGTATTTAAAAAAATTGAAATCATGAAGGTATGTTTTATATAATTATTAAATAAGTATAAGTACATAATAAATATATTTTTTATCATATAAAAACATTATTTACATCATAATTCCAAACCAAGAGAGGTGATAAAGAAAAAATGAATGACATTGTTTTGTGAGGCGGTAGTTCGCGGTACATGAACTATAATTTCATTACCCATTTGATGAAAGTGTGTGTAGTTGTAGGTAGAAACCTTACAATAAATAAATAAAATTATATTTATGAAACCTATGTCATTATATAAGTGTTATATAATAATATTTTAATGGGTGGAGAAAAAAATAAAACATAAATGGACATTGAAGAATGCCACCTCTTTTTTCGGGTAACTCCTTTTGGTTTGCACCAAAGGGCTTCCGTCAAAAAGTCAAGACTCTAGCATGATATAAGGGATATTGAGAGATTATTTGGGTGGTTTTTGGATGATAAAAATGTCTTTAGAGGTGTGAATAAATGGTAAGGTTGAATGCATTTTTATAGTAGAGGGGGAGTGGCATTCTTGTAAATATAAAAAGGTAAACACTATTGGGAGGTCGTTCTTACCTCGTGTGATTTAAAAATAGAAAAATAATGGATTAAAGGGGAATTATGATTTATAAAAACCTCTACAACACAAAAATAAGTTCATTTTTATAATTTTATTCCTAACTTCTAAGTTTACCCACTATTATTATTTTGGTTTTTATTAAGGTAAATAGTTTTGTAACCTATGTAATTTGACCATTAAGAATAAAATAAAATGATAAATATTATTAATTTTACACAAAATTATTCTAATATATGAAATAAAATTTATAAAATAAAAAACCAATGTGATTTTGAAATTAATTTTAATAGAAACGTATAAAACACATAAAAATATTTCTTTAACCATAATTATGCTAATAATGTTTTTACTATTTTTGAGTTAATATGTTCATCTTAAAAGATAAATTGGACCATGAATGGACCATATTTGATATTTATTATAACATAAAAATAAATTTGTATAATATAATATTTTTAGTAATTTTAAATAATTTAATTAAATATCATTTATTTTATTTTATTATTAACTTAATAATCCATGCGTTGGAATTTCTTACGAATTTAATATAATTATATAATCTATAAAAATTAAATATAAATAATTATAATAAAAATAAGTGATTTATATTACAAAATAATATTTATATCCAAAACTACGTAGCTTCTTCCCTACTCTAAATCTTGTTAAGAGTCAAAGGCCAGGATGGTTTATTTTTTGTCTTTTTCCTTACTTAACTTATTATATAGGTCCATTACATGGAATAGTATCCCAATAACTCATAAAAATATATATAAGGTTGGTGAGTGTCAAAATATTTCCATAAAAAGTGTGTTTGAAAAGTTTTTATTCATTTTATACACCTTATATTCTAATTTTAATCATTAAGTTATCTTATTCCTACCTTAATCACTGTAATTAATTTTAACTATTTTTACTAATCATTTCAATCAAAAAATAATTTTATCTTATTAGGCCACACATTTCATACTAATTCAATATATTTATATCCATTTTTTTAAATTAAATTCATATAAGTGGCTAAAATTAGTTTATAATTAATTCTGCAGACAGAGCAAGATCGCGGGGTTTTAATGAGAAAAGTTCAAAAGTTTGAAATGTTTCTATATCCATTTTCAATATTAAATTTAATTAGTTGAACTAAATTGAATTTATTAATTTATTATTGAACTAATTTTACTTTAAAAACAAATTAAAATATAATTTAACCATATAAATAAATTATATGAAAAGGTAGATTTTAATTAAAAGTCAACATTTTTCAATATTCATCCAAAA